>CM060380.1:18758396-21158396 GCA_030545235.1 Helianthus tuberosus | reverse complement strand
CGAGTTGCCGCTGACCATCAGGAACACCACAAGGATCTCACTTCATAAAGATCAAGTCTTTCACGAGCATAACTCAAGGAGGAGCCTATGCCAAGGGGGAGTTTGTCAACACACTTCCTACATGATACGGGTAGTTTGTTGATACACTCTCTGCTTTCAAGACGTGAAGACTTTGAAGATCCTCCGACATTGAAGACTTGAAAGGACATCAGAGTCTTGAAGACACGTAGATCAAAGATAATCAAGATCGAGACAAAGCTACAGCCAAGGGGGAGTTTGTTGGTGCACTTGTGTCTGTACTTTGTCTGTATTCGGTCACGATGTAAACGATGTCCTTGTTAGTCATGTAAGTTTGACCAAGTCAACCATCCTCCTGGTTTGACTTGGCCAAACAGTTAGGAAATGGTTGTAAAATGTTCTGTGTCGAAGGTTGGGCTTTCGAAGGATTGTTTCTATCCTTCGATAAGTTCGAAAGATATCCCACGAAGGATACTGATGGACTTCGAAGGATATGCCATCCTTCGAAGTGTTTGTGGATCCTTCGATGGCTTCATGATCGACAGATCATCTTTCGGGCAGTCCACATGATCCTTCGACCATACAACCTGTGCTGGGTATATATATACCCATGCAGTGTGTGTTCGTAGTAGGGAGACAGATACAAGAGACAGAAAGATACACTCGAGAGATAGTGAGAGCATTCTGTCAAGAACACACACACACACATTAGAGAGTTTGCAATACAGATTTGTAAACCTTGTGCTTGTAACCGGAACCTTTCATACGCATTAATACAAGTGGTGTTAATCGGTGAACCTTGTGTGTTTTGTGTTTATGCTTGTCTCAACTCGGTTGCACTCTAGCTTGGATTCCGCACTTGCTAGTGTGTTAATATAACAAGGTTAAGGTTTAACCTCATCCTCCACGAGGGACCTACAGGAGAAAAAGGTCATATCAGGCTAAACTGTCCAAAATTGGCCCCAGTTGCAAACAACAAGAATACTAAAAATGCTAGAGCATTTGTTCTAACTACAGATGAAGCCAAGATGATCCCAGACGTTATAGCTGGTACGTTTTTAGTTAATGATATATTTGCTAAAGTATTATTTGACTCTGGTGCAAACCAAAGTTTTATTAATACTTCGTTTTGCAAAATTCTAACTCAGTCATTAACTAAACTACCACAAGAATGTCTAGTAGAGACAGCCAATGGAGAAACCGTTAGAATTTCTGAAATCTTGCAGGGAGCAAGTATAGAAATTTCAAATCAGAAATTTATTGCAAATCTTTATCCCATGAATCTGGCAGGATTCGATGTTGTTCTAGGAATGGATTGGTTAATAGCCAATAAAGCCAATATTTTGTGTGATCAAAAGTTAATTCAAGTAAATTCACAAAAAGGTAAAACGATCACAATTAAAGGAGATAAGCCGTTTAGATCCACTAAATTAATCTCTGTAATGAAAATTGCAAGTTATATGAGAAAAGGTTCTATAGTGTATTTGATTTCTATAGTCACTAACACTAAAGAAAAAGAACTAAAAGATATTCCAATAGTATCTCAATTTTCAGATGTCTTTCCAGAAGAATTACCAGGACTACCTCCAGACAGAGAAGTTGAATTCAGGATTCATCTACTACCCGGAACAGCATCAATTGCCAAAGCACCTTACCGTTTGGCACCCGCTGAAATGCAGGAGCTAAAGAAACAATTAGATGAATTATTAGAGAAAGGATTCATACAACCAAGTTCATCGCCATGGGGAGCGCCGATACTGTTCGTTAAAAAGAAGGATGGATCGATGCGTATGTGCATTGACTACCGTGAATTAAACAAGGTTACGATTAAGAATCGGTACCCATTACCAAGAATCGATGATCTGTTTGATCAACTACAAGGAGCTCAATTTTTCTCTAAAATCGATTTAAGGTCAGGCTATCATCAATTAAAGGTACAGGAAGAGGACATTCCTAAAACCGCTTTTAGAACAAGGTATGGTCATTATGAATTTACTGTCATGCCATTTGGTTTAACCAATGCCCCAGCTGCATTTATGGACATGATGAACCGAATATGTAAGTCATATTTGGATAAATTCATAATTGTTTTTATAGATGATATTCTAATTTATTCTAAGAATAAAAAAGATCATGCAAGGCATTTGCACACACTTTTAAGTCTATTAAGAAAGGAAAAGCTTTATGCTAAGTTTTCTATGTGCGAATTTTGGTTAGAACAGGTACAATTCCTTGGACACCTAGTCAATCATGAAGGAATTCATGTAGATCCAACAAAAATCGAGGCAATTACTAAATGGAAAACCCCTGAGTCACCAACTGAGGTTAGAAGTTTCTTAGGATTGGCCGGTTATTATAGAAGATTTATTCAAGATTTCTCTAGAATAGCCATTCCCTTAACTAAGTTAACCTGTAAATCTGTTAAGTTTGAATGGGGATTAAAACAAGAAGAAGCCTTTAGAATTCTTAAGCAAAGATTAACTCATACACCTATATTAGTATTACCAGAAGGAACTGAAGATTTCGTAGTCTATTGTGATGCTTCTAAATTAGGTTATGGATGTGTATTGATGCAACGACAAAAGATTATAGCTTACGCATCTAGACAACTTAAGAATCATGAAGAGAATTATTCAACCCATGATTTAGAGTTAGGAGCTATAATTTTTGCTCTTAAGATTTGGAGACATTACCTTTATGGTAGTAAGTTTACCATATTCACTGATCATAAGAGTTTAAGGTATATCTTCAAGCAAAAAGAATTGAATATGAGACAAAGACGTTGGATGGAGATGCTTAGTGATTATGATTGTGATATCCAGTATCATGAAGGAAAAACAAATGTAGTGGCAGATGCTTTAAGCCGAAAGTATCATGAAAAGCCAAGAAGAGTACGTTCTCTTAAATTAAATCTGCAAGTAGATTTAAATAATCAAATAAGAGAAGCACAAGAGTCAGTAATCAAGGAAGATACTGAAAAGTTAAAAGGTATGTTAAAAAAATTAAAACAAGGAACAGAAGGAAATTTGGAGATTCCATGAAAAGAGAATGTGGATACCTAAATTAGGAAATCTACGTCATCGTATATTAGAAGAAGCTCATAAGTCCAAATATACGATGCATCCAGGAAGTGACAAAATGTACCAGGATTTAAGGAAAAATTTCTGGTGGATAGGAATGAAAAAGGACATAGCAGCCTATGTTTCTAAATGTTTAACTTGCTCACAAGTTAAAGCTGAACATCAGAAACCTTCAGGTTTGTTACAGCAATTAGAAATGCCAATTTGGAAATGGGAATTAATAACAATGGATTTTGTTACTAAATTACCCAAAACTAAGAAAGGAAATGATACAATCTGGGTGATTGTAGATAGGCTAACTAAGTCAGCTCATTTCTTACCAATGAAGGAAACAATTAGTATGGAACAATTATCTAAATTGTATGTAAATGAAATTGTTTCTTTACATGCCATTCCTTAATCAATTGTTTCTGATAGAGATAGTCGATTTACCTCTCATTTTTTGTCAAGTTTCCAAAAGGCAATGGGAACTAAATTAAAGCTAAGTACAACTTATCATCCACAAACGGATGGACAAAGTGAAAGAACAATTCAGACAATGGAGGACATGCTTAGAGCTTGTGTAATTGATTTTGGAGGTAATTGGGACGATCACTTACCTTTAATAGAATTTTCTAATAATAATAGTTATCACACAAGTATCAATGCTGCACCATTTGAAGCACTTTATGGAAGAAAGTGTCGAACCCTACTCTGTTGGGCAGAAATTGGGGAAAAGCAACTATCTGGACCTGAGATAGTGCAAGAAACAACTGACAAGATTATTCAAGTCAAGGAACGACTGAAAGCAGCACGAGATCGACAAAAGAGTTATGCTAATAACCGACGCAAGCCATTGGAATTTCAATTAGGAGATAAAGTATTGTTGAAAGTCTCTCCTTGGAAAGGAGTAGTAAGATTCATAAAAAAGGGAAAGCTAAGTCCCAGGTAAGTTGGACCTTTCAAGATTATTAGAAAAATAGGACCTGTAGCCTATCAGCTACAACTGCCAGAAGAAATGGCAGGAATACATGATGTGTTTCATGTATCAAATCTTAAAAAGTGTTTAGCTGATGAATCATTGATAGTACCTCTTAAGGATATAGAGGTAAATGAACAACTCAAGTTTGTAGAAAGACCTCTACAAATTGAAGACAGAAAAGTAAAAAATCTAAAACACAAGAGACTAGTTCTAGTCAAAGTGAAGTGGGACTCCAAAAGAGGACTTGATTATACATGGGAGCTCGAGTCAGAAATGCAAAAGAAATACCCGCATTTATTTCAATAGATCTCGAGGACGAGCTCTAAAACAAGGTGGGGAGAATGTAACAACCCTCGGTAAAACCAACACCCTCATTATATTTTGTATACCCTATTATATCTTAAAATATTCTAATATGTCTCATATTACACCTAGTATGTGAAAACCGAGCCCGAAATAGATTATAACATATAAAATAAAGTAAAAACATGAAATATTGAGTTGAGGCGGGCCGCGTAGACCCACCCCAACATCTCACGCGGGCGATATTAGGGTTAGATCCAGACTCCGCTGATTTCTTAAGTTGATACGGGCCGCGTAAGCTTAAGCTTACACTTACGCGGGCCGCTAGAGATCGTAAAAAACGCGGATGCATCCTGAGCTGACACGTGTCGTGATCGTGTCAAGCCTAGTGGTGATCCGGACAAGCTATGCGTTGACCCTCGGTTTGACGAGGGGCGCGTAAGGCTTAGCCTTACCTTACGCGGGCCGCCTGGAAGTCAGATATCAGCACTATATATAGAACTCATCAGTTTACGTTTTTCGTCGCTCACATTTCAATCTCAAATCACCATTTCTGTAGAAAAGTTATAATACACGGGTATTATACCCCTAATTAGCAAGGTTCTGCTCCATTGTAAGTATTATAACCCCATTTTCGTAACAGTTACGCTGCCCGATTGATTTAGGGTTCCGTAACAACTGTCGTGGTTCTGCCCGACGTAGTTGTTGGAATGCCGTCTCGGGGAGGGTATCATTAATAATTTCAAAGGGTTATGATACTAACCAATGTACATTTGTATAAATTATAGAATATACCCAGGAAACCCTTACAAGAAGCCTAAGATAGCAAAGTGAGTAATCTCCTTTTTGTTAACAGTTTTTACAAAACCTTAACTATTTTACAATGTGATTAAGCGGTGATTGAGTCTTTGTAGTTCTTCAATTACTGCCGGTATGTTGGGGTTTTGTATACAAAATGTACTACACTGTGAGTAGTAAGTCGAGGATGACAATACGTTACCATTGGACAATGAGTTAGCCAATGTGTAATATGACCCACAAGTCAGTGGATTGATAGTACCAAATGGAGTAATTGTGTAGACATAAACATTGTAATCGTCCTCGATACTGTTTTAATCAATAAAATGTTTCTTGATTAAACTGGGATTCACTCACCAGTATTTCCGAGTGACAAATGTTTTTAAAACGCGTTTCAGGTAACCCAATGTGACAGCCAACTAGTAGAAAGCCAGCTGGAGAGCACTAAAGGCTTGGGGATAATGTGGCTATAAAAGTTACCTAATAAACGATGTTTTAAATTAAATAAGATAGGGTTTATCCCTATAAATGTATTGTAATAAGAAACTTGGATTTTATCCATGTGATTATTTATATAAAATATGGTGGTTTTAATCTGATAAACATTTCCTAACTACGGTCCTGATGAAAATTCCGCTGCGAGATTAAACAACCCTGATACCACCACAACTAAGATCGCGTCCGCCCATTCCCGGGAATAAAGGATCGGGGGTTGCGACACATGAAGTGACCAAGGACTTAACAAAGTGGGTATAAGTCTTGAAGCCCTTATGTGTCAATTTAGAGGGCTCAAAATCCAAGAAACAAAGGTAAAATGACCTTTCGAAGAGCCAAGAGCCAACATGCAATAACTAAAAAGTTTAAGTCTGAGCAGGAGGTCCATACGGGCCGCGTAAGCCATGCCAGGAGCTTACGCGGGCCGCCTGACTTGCCCAGATGTAGAAAACGTTTGGCAGCAGCCTGTTATGCCTTCTAACCGACTTATAATCGATTTTCCACATCCTTGGGCGCCCCCTACATGTTCCTAGGCCTTAGGGGCACTTGTAAATGATCTGGGATCCATGGTAGCATGAGTTGTCAACAGTCTAATGGATCAAAATCACTATAAAAAGGCCATTCATGTTGCAACTTGTGATCACTCACTCCATCTGCACTTGTGGAGCTTCCTGGAGCTTAAGAGCAGACCCAAGTCCTTCCTAATCGTGCATAGGACTTCAGTAAGTATGCTTAACCTTTCCTAGTTTTGTTTTTACTTAGTTTTAGCTTAAAAGTCAAACCGTCGTAATTAACGGTTGACTTAGAGATTAATCATTAATGGTCCAGTGATTAGTCAAATTGAAGGTAGTTATAAGTTGGTAATTATGAGGGCAATAAACCCTTAAAAGGGCACCCTCTGATTTCCGTTCTAACTAGATCAAATGTCGGGTCAAAGTTGTTTATAAAAAGTCAACAGGACCCTAATTTGCAATTTAAAACATAATTAACAATGTAGAAGCTTTGCAACCTGTTTTATTACTCTTATAACTTAGTAATTAATGTAAGAACATGTCTAAGCATGTTCGACCCGACAATTTTTTGTTTAAACCCGGTTCGGAACCGAATGTCGCAAAACTTTGACTTTTGCTTTGACTTCAGTTCTGACCCGATTTAGTATGGTTTGGAAATGCCTTAGAGCTTCCTTAGGACCAGGTTACATGATAGTATAACCCTATGTGGTTGGATCGTTGATTGTCCGATTCGTTTACACGTTTCCGTTAAATGCTTAATGTTGACCATAATGCCCTTTTGACCATAAAACGAGAATTTTGGAAATATGAAAGGACAATAATCGTTACTACTGATTTATAAACATGTCCCTAAAATTTCACATCAGTTGGAGGTCTAGATTAGGAGTTATGCTCATTAGCGTAATTATAACGCCTTTTAGTAATTAAACGGCGCAATTAGCATAAAGCCTATCTAAACCCAATTTTTGACACCAAACCTTTTACCCACTGATGTAATATAATATTTTGAGATTTTTAAAGATTTTTAACCTGCCCATAACCGAAGGTTATGGCCTTGATTCGGTAAATACCAAATATACCCTTTTCGGTCATAAAATGAGTTCTACATAGTATTTTGATACCGATCCAATTGCTACTGATTTTATATAATAAATAAAGTATTTTGAAATTTATAACCTAATCAGAAAACTCAGATTTCCTGTATAACCCGGAAATCGCTTAAAATAGCTTTTTAAGCGTATTAAACGCATAGTTTGGGTTTAAAACCATTTTGTCATATAAGACCTATTACCAACTGATATAACCTGTTAAACTAAGTTATTTTACTGATGTATTCGGACCCGAATCTCAGAATTTCAATTAACCTCTTTTATAATCTTTGAAATGACCAAAATACCCCTACGGGGCTTATTTTGAGATTAAACTCGTTTTGGGCATAATGGAAGTTATCCTACTGATATCACAACATACTAAAGGCATATTAACTTAGGAAACCTGTATATGATTCATGTGGTTACTCGTTACGCACTTTTCGCGTTCGGATCGGCTTATGTAACTAGTTTGCATATATTAGCCGAAACGGGTCAAACCATATCATTTTTGTCTCAAAATCCAGAATGTGTTTAAGTTACCCATATTAAACAAGCATACAGGCTTGTCCGGTCAAAACCACATTCTAATCCGGTCATCGCTTTATCATGCGTTTAAACCGTATCTTCCTTTTTAAAACTAACCGGTCTAAGTCAAGGCTTAATTAAAGACCCGTTAGGATTCTAATAGGTTATTATAAAACCTTCGTTCCAGATTAAGAGCCCCAGTAAAAGTACTTGTGCTTGCTGATTAGAATATACGGCTGAGTTATTATAATTCTTGCTATTTAAGACGGGAGCTAGCTCAGGTAAATACTCTTAACTTATTTTCCCTATACGGGCTTGGGATACGGTATTATAATAATACCACTTGGTCGGGCATTGAATGTTTAATCATGTTGTGGTTAAATTATTGAGGTAACCCGCTTTAATCTGTATTGTTTGAAATAAAAGCCTTTAGGGGTTAATGACCATGTCCCGGATATCCTTGACATCATTGTATTATAAAATGGCCACGACTTATGCACGGGATGTAGGCATACACCTGACAGTGCATAAGGGAAACGGTATCCCACTCTCTTGTGGGCCTATATTGTGGTGTGTTTGTTAACTTTGACTCGGTTTCTACATCGGGCCCTGAACGTACAACGAACATGTAAATCTGTATACAAGATTTTTATATAATTGTCCCAAGTTATAAAAGATTAATTTTGCCTGGTGCATTTTAATCAAAGTGTTAAAATATTTTGTGCCTGGTGCATCTAAATCAATTTTCTTAAACTCTTTTCAAATGAGTCGGTTGAGTGTATTTACCAGTGTAAACTGACGTATTTTCCAAAAAAAAGATTAAGTGACAGATACTGAACGTAATTGGCTGGAAGCTCAGGGCGTTAATAAGGAATCTTGCAAGTTCTAGGCGTCTAAAGTCTGTTGAACAATGTTTAAGTTTTAAGATCCGCCTGTGGATCCTTTACTATCCGTTGTAATACTTGATATTACTTTATATTCGGATTGTAATATATTTATCTTTTGCTTCCGCTGTGCATTTATATATTGTGTTGTTTGACTATGATGATATCAACTACGTCACGATACTCCCCTACTGGGCCCACCGGTGAAACGTGGAAATATTGGGGTGTGACAGGTTGGTATCAGAGCCAACACTGAGTGAATTAAACGCTAGCCTTTTGTGTTTAATCTCAGTTACACAGTTGCACATTCTTGAGTCTTGACAAGAACATAGGACAAATTCTAATTCGTTTTATTTTGTCCTTATTTGGTTAGCCCTTGCATGGGCAAGACATTTTCTGTTAGAAGTCCCGTTTAGGGCAACCATATACTTGTTTAAATTTTAATGGAACGATTATATTTAAAAATATCATTCCTATATTATAAGATCTACCATTATAATAAAATGGCAAAATTTAAAAAGGACAAGACCTAGCCATATGTCACTTAAGACAGGGCCAAGATGGTAGTTCCCCAATTAGATTCAGATCCTTGTTTACATCTCAATTTGGGATTGTTCTGCGTTAAATATTAAAAGAATCTTAAAGGTAAAACCTACCCTAATTGTCATTGTAGACATGGCCAAGACGGTAAAACCTATCCAAAAGATTCCAATCCTTGTTAACATCTGTAAGTATGTTAACATTTTTGGCAAACTGTGAATCGTTAAAGTCACACAGGCCATATTTGAAATAATCATCCCTTAAGGATGAAGTGCCTACGGGCTAAAATTAACGTCCTTTGAGACTAAAGACAGTAGTAGCCTTTGACTCTCTGTCCAGAAAAGGTAATGAAATATGTTCAAACCTTAATGCCTCGATTCTCTGAAATCATGGCTTGTAAATTTAAAAATTGCCCTTGTGACTAGGCCCTTTGCGCCACCTTAATATCCTTAATGTTTTATAACTAGGATAAATTATAATGAAAATACTAATTAAATATAACTAACAAATTAACCAATATGGTTTATATTACCATGGTTGATGAATCGTCAAAAAAATGATGAATCCATAATAACCTCTGAATGAATTATCGTCAATATTTATGTAGCCATCAAACTACATGGCTGGATCAGATGAGGTCAACAACCATCTGAGGGAAAATAATGATGCTACCAGAGTCAATATAACTGGTGCGGAACTGCAGGCATTAATAGATGATGCCGTTACACGAGCTCTCGACATACAGTATGATGAATCTAGTGGTACACACTCTAAGACTCTATTTGTGGCTCGTAGTAAGCCCCCTTCTAAATCACATGAGTCAAAGGAAGACGATGTTCATAACTCGTCAAACCAGAGGAGTGTTCCGTCTAGACAGGTTGTGCTTTATAAAGAGGCACCAGTTAAGACCTGCTCATATAAATATTTTGTCTCCTGCAAGCCCAGAGACTTTACAGGAGAAGAAGGAGCCATCGATTGCATGACATGGCTCGAGGAGATGGACACTGTTGTTAACATCAGCGGTTGTGCTGAACAAGATGTTGTGAAATTTGTTTCATAATCTTTTAAAGGAGAAGCTCTAGCTTGGTGGAGGTCACTGATCCAAGCTACGGGGAAGATCCCTTTGTACAACAAGAGTTGGGATCAGTTCGCTGCTCTTATCAAAGAAAATTACTGTCCTCAACATGAAGTTGAGAAAATTGAGACTGAATTCTTGACATTAGTCATGGAGAACTTAGATTGTCAAGCATACCTTGCAAGTTTCAATACCATGTCTCGATTGGTTCCTTACTTGATCACACCGGAACCAAAACGAATAGCTCGCTTTATTGGGGGTTTAGCCCCAGAAATAAAGGCCAGTGTGAAAGCATCGAGACCTACTACATTCAGGTCAGTGGCAGATCTGTCGCTATCTCTCACACTCGATGTGGTCAGAAACAAGGCTGTCAAAGCCTCTGAAGATGGAAAGCGTAAAAGAGAGGATGAGAATTCTCATCGCTCCGATAGAAAGAAAAAGTGGAACTCTGAGGATAAGAAGAGCTCCGGATTTGAGAAAGACAGCCAGCAGTCGGGTGAGAAGACCAGGTGCAAAACCTGTCGGAAATACCACCTCGGGAAATGCAGATTTGAATCCCAACCTCTACCTTGTGGGATTTGCAAGTCTAAGGAACATAAAACCTTGGATTGCAAGAAGTTGAAGGACGCAACCTGTTATGGTTGCAACGAGAAGGGGCATATCAGGACCAACTGCCCTAGGAATCAGAAGAAGCCCGAAGAGGCCAAGAAAACAAACGCATGAGTCTTCCAGACGAACGCCCAGGAGATGCTGCAGAATGATAACTATAAAGCAGGTACCTTTCCTTGTCAAACAGTTTATGCAGAAATTTATTTAATGCTGGCACATATGATTCTATAATAAGCGATAAATGCTGTGAACTGTTGTCTCCGCCTGATTTGGACTCCGGTCATTTAATGCGAGGTATCAATTGACCGATGATACTTTAGAAAATGCTCCAACAAATCTTAGATTGATATTTTATATCTATTGGAATCACTCTTTTCTGATACCCTTATGGCAAGCTTTCAAACTATCCAAATTCATCAATATAATAAAGACAAATGTGACATTTTGATCCCCTGTCAAAACGGTGATGGACTAGGTCCAACCCTTAAATGCCATTGATGCTCTTTTGTGACCTAGGCTAAGCGATATTGATATATTTTTAAATAACGTTCATTAAGAATGTTAGTGCCATATTGGCCTGTATAGTTTAATGAAACCATGGTTAGTATATGTTAAGGCCATCAGGGTGATGAATAGCAGTTGTTGAATGTCAACTAAGTAAATGATTCACTTGGTAATAGGAACCAAATCGTGAGTATGACAAACTCGGATAAGACAACAGTAAATCGTGCCATTGATGATGCGACGCATGCTAATGATGCTACAATTGTAAACCTTAGAACTTCCAAAGATGTTCTTTAAACTATGATAGACGCAGCTGTTGGAAAAGCTGTGAAGAATGGCCGTGAAAAAGTTCAAGGAGCCAAATACTACGTGCCCCAAATCTGTCAAAGGAAATACGGCTAAGGATAGAAAGCCTAAGAATGATAGCGCTTAAACTCCCCTAAAGAGTGTCAGGAGTAGTCCATATCAATAGTAACGTTGGGTACGTTCTTTAAGTATAAATGCTAAGAATTCTGTTTTAATACGGATACCAATAAATCCTTCATAAATTGTAGGTATATTAGACTTTTAAAAATCTATCATAAGAATCCTAGATATTAAGTGTAAGGTAAAGCTTACAGATAGCAAATCATAGGAACCATTTCTTCTGTTCCTGTCAGAAATCTTCAAACATAAAATTCTAAAGTACCCTCTCTCCAGATAAATGCATTCATATGTAATTGATATCTCTTTGATCCCTATTGATTACGAATACCAAATGGTATGACAAAAGTGCCATATGAGGATTGGTGTATCTTAATATGTTCCATAGATTGCTTCCATGCCTGATCAGTATGGAGGTTTAATGCATGGAACCACAAAGATATCTCAATGATCATATGGTACTAAAGTCAGCTAATGGCATTCAAAGAAGATATCTAGAAAATGGAATTTTTCCAAATAAATGTTTCCTGGTAAAGGAACCTGTGGACTCATAACATAAAAGTGTCACTCATTTGGCACAAGCGAGGATGGATGAACCGGAGCCTGAGATTTGGAAAATCCCTGTAACCTCCTTGTATCTTGATTATCTTCTCCTAAGACTACCCTCTTTACCTCCTGAGAGGCAAGTAGAGTTAAGATTAACATCCCGCTTTGGGTTGGAGTGTTGTAAGAACCCCATGATGATTATGGAATAACCGAAACCCGGATTAAGTAAATTTTAAGATAAGAGATTCATATAGCCTAACTCGATATTCCGAGAGTTTGATATTGTTAGGTAAGAAAGACAGTTCATTTTGCTTATGCATTCATTACCACAACTCTATTTTAACAACGAATGAGAATCGCCATCAACTACCAGGATCGTTGAGTTATTCAACTAGCTATAAGGATTAGCTATTCCTTAAGATTAGTTTTAAGCAATGGTTGGGATGACCATCCCACCTTAAGATAAGCTTTCTATAGTAATTGATAGGTAAGTATTAAGGCTGCTCCTTGGGAGACCTTGTATGGATGGAATGTTAAGCATCTGTTGTTAGATAGAGAATTGGTAAGTCCAATTATCAGGATCTGAAGGTTGCCTTGGAAACAACAAATACGATCATACAAATCCATAATCGACTATAAGTTGCCAGTATACGACAGGAAATCAAGGCTCAACAAAAGATATCACCCCAGAAGGGTGTGCCAAGTTGTAATTATCAGGTTAGTTAAGCTCTGAATATATAAAGTCATTCAAAAGATTCGAATGTATCAAGATTAAATAGCTTACGAGCTAAGACCTAATTAAGGAGCTTGGTAGAACGCACAATGTGCCCCACACTAATGATTTAAGGACGTGTCACCAATAAGTCGAAGAGCACTATCACATAATGATATACGGATTTATTATATGATGAGCAACCTGTGTCGATTAAGGATCGACAGGATTAGAAGCTCCAAAAAGATACATGTACCTATTATAAAGGTCAATTGGAGTGCCTCAGAGGCTCAAAGGTACTGGGGAAGATTAAGCCCAATATAAGACAGAAAATACTTCCTTTACTTTAACAAATCTCGAGGTCGAGATTTGTTTTAAGGGGGTGAGGATGTAACACCTGAAAATTCACGTCCTATAATGTATTGACACGTGTCATAAGCTGGAACGTGTGAAAGAATGTTCTAGAAGGACTAAAGTTGACAAACATGGAAAGTATGTGAATATAAGGGTTCAAAATGTCAACAATGAATAAATATACCTTACAGTAACCCTACATGATGTTTGTACCCTTAAACGAATAAATCATGGATCATACGAAGCTAATTGTGAAAGAAACTGAGAGATTACAAACTACTGGGTTAAATGTGTCAACATGTTTAAAGTATACCTCTGAGTGACCTTTTAGCAAACCCGAAGCTTTGTAACGATTAAATATGCTCACTAGAATACATGATAAAAATTTCACCAAGTTTCGTTATCGTATGAGAAAGTTATGATCAAATTCGTATAAGAGGGGTTAAAAGCGTCAACGATGAAGTTTGTGACTTTTCGGGTAAACATGAACTGACCAAGGACTTAACAAAGTAGGTATAAGTCTTGAAGCCCTTATGTGTCAATTTAGAGGGCTCAAATTGCAAGAAACAAAGGTAAAATGACCTTTCGAAGAGCCAAGAGCCAACATGCAATAACTAAAAAGTTTAAGTCTGAGCAGGAGGTCCATACGGGCCGCGTAAGCCATGCCAGGAGCTTACGCGGGCCGCCTGACTTGCCCAGATGTAGAAAACGTTTGGCAGCAGCCTGTTATGCCTTCTAACCGACTTATAATCGATTTTCCACATCCTTGGGCGCCCCCTACATGTTCCTAGGCCTTAGGGGCACTTGTAAATGATCTGGAATCCATGGTAGCATGAGTTGTCAACAGTCTAATGGATCAAAATCACTATAAAAAGGCCATTCATGTTGCAACTTGTGATCACTCATTCCATCTGCACTTGTGGAGCTTCCTGGAGCTTAAGAACAGACCCAAGTCCTTCCTAATCGTGCATAGGACTTCAGTAAGTATGGTTAACCTTTCCTAGTTGAGTTTTTACTTAGTTTTAGCTTAAAAGTCAAACCGTCGTAATTAACGGTTGACTTAGCGATTAATCATTAATGGTCCAGTGATTAGTCGAATTGAAGGTAGTTATAAGTTGGTAATTATGAGGGCAATAAACCCTTAAAAGGGCACCCTCTGATTTCCGTTCTAACTAGATCAAATGTCGGGTCAAAGTTGTTTATAAAAAGTCAATAGGATCCTAATTTGCGATTTAAAACATAATTAACAATGTAGAAGCTTTGCAACCTGTTTTATTACTCTTATAACTTAGTAATTAATGTAAGAACATGTCTAAGCATGTTCGACCCGACAATTTTCTGTTTAAACCCGGTTCGGAACCGAATGTCGCAAAACTTTGACTTTTGCTTTGACTTCAGTTCTGACCCGATTTAGTATGGTTTGGAAATGCCTTAGAGCTTCCTTAGGACCAGGTTACATGATAGTATAACCCTCTGTGGTTGGATCGTTGATTGTCCGATTCGTTTACACGTTTCCGTTAAATGCTTAATGTTGACCATAATGCCCTTTTAACCATAAAACGAGAATTTTGGAAATATGAAAGGACAATAATCGTTACTACTGATTTATAAACATGTCCCTAAAATTTCACATCAGTTGGAGGTCTAGATTAGGAGTTATGCTCATTAGCGTAATTATAACGACTTTTAGTAATTAAACGGCGCAATTAGCATAAAGCCTATCTAAACCCAATTTTTGACACCAAACCTTTTACCCAATGATGTAATATAATATTTTGAGATTTTTAAAGATTTTTAATTATTTTTAACCTGCCCATAACCGAAGGTTATGGCCTTGATTCGGTAAATACCGATTAGACCCTTTTCGGTCATAAAATGAGTTCTACATAGTATTTTGATACCAATCCAATTGCTACTGATTTTATATAATAAATAAAGTATTTTGAACATTATAACCTAATCAGAAAACTCAGATTTCCTGTATAACCCGGAAATCGCTTAAAATAGCTTTTTAAGCGTATTAAACGCATAGTTTGGGTTTAAAACCATTTTGTCATATAAGACCTATTACCAACTGATATAACCTGTTAAACTAAGTTATTTTACTGATGTATTCGGACCCGAATCTCAGAATTTCAATTAACCTCTTTTATAATCTTTGAAATGACCAAAATACCCCTACGGGGCTTATTTTGAGATTAAACTCGTTTTGGGCATAATGGAAGTTATCCTACTGATATCACAACATACTAAAGGCATATTAACTTAGGAAACCTGTATATGATTCATGTGGTTACTCGTTACGCACTTTTCGCGTTCGGATCGGCTTATGTAACTAGTTTGCATATATTAGCCGAAACGGGTCAAACCATATCATTTTTGTCTCAAAATCCAGAATGTGTTTAAGTTACCCATATTAAACAAGCATACAGGCTTGTCCGGTCAAAACCACATTCTAATCCGGTCATCGCTTTATCATGCGTTTAAACCGTATCTTCCTTTTTAAAACTAACCGGTCTAAGTCAAGGCTTAATTAAAGACCCGTTAGGATTCTAATAGGTTATTATAAAACCTTCGTTCCAGATTAAGAGCCCCAGTAAAAGTACTTGTGCTTGCTGATTAGAATATACGGCTGAGTTATTATAATTCTTGCTATTTAAGACGGGAGCTAGCTCAGGTAAATACTCTTAACTTATTTTCCCTATACGGGCTTGGGATACGGTATTATAATAATACCACTTGGTCGGGCATTGAATGTTTAATCATGTTGTGGTTAAATTATTGAGGTAACCCGCTTTAATCTGTATTGTTTGAAATAAAAGCCTTTAGGGGTTAATGACCATGTCCCGGATATCCTTGACATCATTGTATTATAAAATGGCCACGACTTATGCACGGGATGTAGGCATACACCTGACAGTGCATAAGGGAAACGGTATCCCACTCTCTTGTGGGCCTATATTGTGGTGTGTTTGTTAACTTTGACTCGGTTTCTACATCGGGCCCTGAACGTACAACGAACATGTAAATCTGTATACAAGATTTTTATATAATTGTCCCAAGTTATAAAAGATTAATTTTGCCTGGTGCATTTTAATCAAAGTGTTAAAATATTTTGTGCCTGGTGCATCTAAATCAATTTTCTTAAACTCTTTTCAAATGAGTCGGTTGAGTGTATTTACCAGTGTAAACTGACCTATTTTCCAAAAAAAAGATTAAGTGACAGGTACTGAACGTAATTGGCTAGAAGCTCAGGGCGTTAATAAGGAATCTTGCAAGTTCTAGGCGTCTAAAGTCTGTTGAACAATGTTTAAGTTTTAAGATCCGCCTGTGGATCCTTTACTATCCGTTGTAATACTTGATATTACTTTATATTCGGATTGTAATATATTTATCTTTTGATTCCGCTGTGCATTTATATATTGTGTTGTTTGACTATAATGATATCAACTACGTCACGATACTCCCCTACTGGGCCCACCGGTGAAACGTGGAAATATCGGGGTGTGACAATAAAGCCCCTTTGGTTGCAACTTTGATCATTCACCCACAACTCATCTTCTGATCATCTCTGGAGCTCAAGAGCCTTCTCTAAGCATCCCTTGTCGTGCATTAGACCTTGGTAAGTACCCTTGACCCTCCTTAATCAAGTTTTGCTTAGTTATTAGCTTAAAAGTCAAACCGTCGTAATTAAGGTTTGACTTATCGATTAATCACTAATGGATCAGTGTTTAGTCAAACTTAAGGTAGTTATAAGTTGGTATTTATGGGGGCATTAAACCCTTAAAAGGGCACCCTCTGATTCCCGTTCTAACTAGATCAATTGTCGGGTCAAAGTTTGCTATAAAAAGTCAACAGAAACTTAATTTGCGAATTAACACATAATTAGCAATGTAGAAGACGTGTAACTTGTTTTATCACTCATATAACTTGGTAATAATTATAAGAACTGATCTAAGCTTGTTTGATCCGACAATTTTCTGTTTAGACCCGGTTCGGAACCGAAAGTCGCAAAACTTTGACTTTTGCTTTGACTTCAGTTCTGACCCGATTTAGATGGGTTTAGAAATGACTTAGAGCTTCCTTAGGACCAGGTTACATGATAGTATAACCCTCTGTGGTTGGATCATTGATTGTCCGATTCGTTTACACGTTTCCGTTAATTGCTTAATGTTGACCATAATGCCCTTTTGACCATAAAACGAGAATTTTGGAAATGTAAGAGGACAATAATCTTTATTACTGATTTATAAACATGTCCCTAAAATTTCACATCAGTTGGAGGTCTAGATTAGGAGTTATGCCCAATAGCGTAATTTGAAAGCTTTTTGTTAATTAAAAGGCATAATTAGCGTAAAGCCTATCTAAACCCAATTTTTGACACCAAACCTTTTACCCACTGATGTAATATAATATTTTGAGACTTTTGAAGATTTTTAATTATTTTTAACCTGATCATAACCTAAGGTTATGGCCTTGATTCGGTAAATACCGATTATACGCTTTTTGTGTATAAAATAAGTTTTACATAGTATTTTGACACCAATCCAATTGCTACTGATTTTATATAATAAATGAAGTATTTTGAACTTTATAACCGGATCAAAAAACTCAGATTTCCTGTATAACCCGGAAATCGCTTAAAATGGCTTTTTACGCGTATTAAACACCTAGTATGGGTTTAAAACCATTTTGGCATACGAGACTTAACACCAACTGATATAACCTATTAAATTAAGTTGTGTTACTGATTATTTCAGACCCGAGTCTCAGAATTAAAATTAATCTCTTTTATAATCTTTTAAATGACCAAAATACCCCTACGGGGCTTATATTGAGATTAAACTCGTTTTGGGCATAATGGAAGGTATCCTACTGATATCACAACATAATTAAAGCATATTAACTTAGGAAACCTGTATATGACCCATATGGTTACCCGTTACGCCTCTTGCGCGTTTGGTTCGGTTTATGTAACTAGTTTACATAAAATAGCCGAAACGGGTCAAACCTTACCGTTTTTATCTTGAAATCCAGAATGTGTTTAGTTTACCCATATTATACAAGTCTCCAAACTTGTCGGGTATAAATCACATTCTATTCCGGTCTTCGCTTAATCATGTGTTATGAACCGTGAACCTTTCCTGAATACTAACAAGTCTAAGTTACGACTTAAATAAGACCCGTTAGGAATCTAATAGGTTAATAAAACCTTCGTTCCAGATTAAGAGCCCCAGTAGAAGTACTTGTGCTTGCTGATTAGAATATACGGCTGAGTATAAATTGCATTGCTAGCTCAGGTAAATACTCTTAACTTATTTTCCCTATACGGGCTTGGGATACGGTATTATAATATTACCGCTTGGTCGGGTATTGAATGTTTAGTCGTATTGTGATTAAATTATTGAGGTAACCCGCTTTAATTTGTATTGTTTGAAATAAAAGCCTTTAGGGGTTAATGACCATGTTCCGGATATCCTTGACATCATTATATTATAAAATGGCCACGTCTTAAGCACGGGGTGTAGTCATACACCTGACAGTGCATAAGGGAAACGGTATCTCACTCTCATGTGGGCCTATACTTGTGGCATGTCTGTTAATCTTGACTCGGTTTCTACATCGGGCCCTGAACGTATAACGAACATGTAAATCTGTATACAAGATTATTATATAATTGTCCCAAGTTATAAAAGATATGTTGTGCCTTAT
Source organism: Helianthus tuberosus (assembly GCA_030545235.1). Classification (NCBI taxonomy): domain Eukaryota; kingdom Viridiplantae; phylum Streptophyta; class Magnoliopsida; order Asterales; family Asteraceae; genus Helianthus; species Helianthus tuberosus. Next base: position 21,139,254 of record CM060380.1, on the reverse strand, counting down.
GCATTCAAATCAATTTTTATAAATGTTTTCAAATGAGTCGGTTAAATGTATTTACCAGTGTAAACTGACGTATTTTTCCAAAAAGGTTAAGTGACAGGTACTGAACGTAATTGGCTGGAAGCTCAGGGCGTTAATAAGGAATCTTGCAAGTTCTAGGCGTCCAAAGTCTGTTGAACAGTTTTTCCTTTTTATTTGATCCGCCTGTGGATCCTTTACCTTCCGTTGTAATACTTTGATATTACTTTATACCCGGATTGTAATATATTTATCTTTTGCTTCCACTATGCATTTATATATTGTGTTGTTTGACTTTGATGATCTCAACTATGTCATGATACTCCCCACCGGGCCCACCGGTAATACGTGGAAATATAGGGGTGTAACAACTTTTAACCCAAAACTTTTCATCTATGCTTTTAACCCAAAACTATTTGATTTTTTTTACTTTTAACCCCAAAACTTTTCATCTTTTACAATTTAACCTCACAAATTTTATTTTTATGTTCCGTTCTAAATTTTGCGAGTTAACACGACGCAACGTGCATGTGTGGTTAAACATTTTTACATTGTCTATTTTTTTTCCGTTTGACAGGTTCATCGTAACACGCGGGTCCTAGATCGACTTAGTTATTCTTTTATATGTTTTACGTTTCGGTTTAATTTCTTCACATTAACATGCCGTAACTTTAGTGTTGGTGGTCGTTGGCAGTAGTGTGGCATTGGTATTCGCCTCCGCCGCAACGCGGGGGTGCTTGATCCTAGTTTATATTTATGTAATTCTGAATCACAAAGTTACTTTATTTTCTTTATTTACATCTAGGTAAATTTTATTAGGAAAGTTTTTATTTTAGTTATAAGAATGTGTTTTTTATTTATTTGTTTATTTTTTTATTCTTTTGATCCAAAATACAGGTTTTTTTTTCTAGAAAGTGTTTATGTTTAGTTATAAGAATGTGTATTTTTATTTATTTGTTTATTTTTTTATTCTTTTGATCCAAAATACTATTGTATTGAGGTTTTTTTTTTCTAGAAAGTGTTTATGTTTAGTGTCACACCCCGATTTCCACGTGTCACCGGTGGGCCCGGTGGGGGAGTATCGTGACGTGGTTGGCAACATAATAGTCAAACAACACAATAATCAATATGCACAGCGGAAACAATTTAAAATATAATACAACCGAATTTAATTATTGTAATATCAAGTATCACAACGTTCGATTGTTTATCCACAGAACGGATCGAAATAAAGTAGAAACAATGGTTCAACAGACTTCAGGCATCCTAAGCTTGCGAGACTTTTTATTGATGCTAAGGAGACAATCCAGCCAAATTTCGTTTAGTACCTGCATTCAGTCTTTTTGGGAAAATACGTCAGTTTACACTGGTAAATACAATCAACTGACTCATTTTGAAAAATGATTTAAAATTGGTTTGGATGCACATGGCATAAACATTTTTATAACTTGGGAAAATTATTTAATATTATAATCTTGTGAACGAATTACATGTTACTTGTGCGTTCAGTAGCCCGGATCTTGTCCGGGTTAAAGATCAATAGACACACCACAATATAGAGTTATACACTGACAGGTGTACGCCTACACCCCGTGCTCAGGTCGTGGCCATCTCGTAAGATGATGTCCCGGATATCCTTGGCATCATCTTACGAGATGGCCACGACCTGAGCACGGGGTGTAGGCGTACACCTGTCAGTGTATAACTCTATATTGTGGTGTGTCTATTGATCTTTAACCCGGACAAGATCCGGGCTACTGAACGCACAAGTAACATGTAATTCGTTCACAAGATTATAATATTAAATAATTTTCCCAAGTTATAAAAATGTTTATGCCATGTGCATCCAAACCAATTTTAAATCATTTTTCAAAATGAGTCAGTTGATTGTATTTACCAGTGTAAACTGACGTATTTTCCCAAAAAGACTGAATGCAGGTACTAAACGAAATTTGGCTGGATTGTCTCCTTAGCATCAATAAAAAGTCTCGCAAGCTTAGGATGCCTGAAGTCTGTTGAACCATTGTTTCTACTTTATTTCGATCCGTTCTGTGGATAAACAATCGAACGTTGTGATACTTGATATTACAATAATTAAATTCGGTTGTATTATATTTTAAATTGCTTCCGCTGTGCATATTGATTATTGTGTTGTTTGACTATTATGTTGCCAACCACGTCACGATACTCCCCCACCGGGCCCACCGGTGACACGTGGAAATCGGGGTGTGACAAGTTGGTATCAGAGCCAACTCTGAGTGAATTAAACACTAGCCTTTTTGTGTTTAATCTCAGTTACACAATTGCACATATCTAAACCTTCGAGTCTAGACTTATAACATAGGACAAATTCCACCTTATTCGGTTTTTGTTTTGTCCTTTAAATTTTATATTTTGTTATTGTTATCTTATGCTTTATTGACAGAAATATCAAAATGCCGCCAAGATTCTTTAGGAGACGAGGACGAGGCAAGGGGCCAGTCACCGCCCCCAACGATCATGAAGCTGGACCTTCGCAACGGCGAGCTCCATCCACCACCGAGAGTGACAACCCTCGGGAGAACCGGAGAAACCTGTTCGAGCCGGCCAGACGGTCGGTTTCGCATAGTTCAACACCTCCTGTTCTTAATCCTTATGAACCCAATAACCCTCAACCGTCCTACATACCACTTCAGCGATCCCTGTCTCATCGTTCGTATGGTGACCCCACACCCATCTTTCGAGGCCAATTTAATCCGGCCAATTACTTACCAGAACCCGTGGGTTTCAACCCATTAGGGCCAGACGATCACTTCTCTGGCGATCACGCTGACGACATGGACGAGGATACTGATCCCATCGAACCTGCAAGTGGTACTCCGAACCATCCGATCGAAATCTCCGACGGATCTTCATTTCACGGATCACCCTATGTTGGTCCGGATAGTTTCCAGGCGATGTTCACTCAGCACGAGTGGTACTATACACCTTCTCACCACTCGTCGCCTCACGAGCAGCAGCAGCATCATCAAGATTCCTCTGAGGATCACCGATTTGTGGCAGTTACGCCACCACCTCCACCGCCACCAGTTCAGCCGGCACCTCCTCAACCGCCAAGGCGTAGGAGAACCGGTGCCCGCATGTCGGCACGAGCCGAGGACTTCCATTTCAGTTCCCCACGTCAGTCAAGTACCAGCCACTACCCGCCACATCAGGAGGACCCACAAATGGGTGGACCTTCCAACCCCGTGATGCCACAGCCGCCGCCAATGGGTTTTGACAACCCAATCCCAGCGTATACAGGTTCCATGGCATACAACCCGTTCGAGCCGCCAGTCCACAACAACTACGGGTATGCAGAGGCCGACCCCTACTTGGTGGCAGCTAACTACAATGCCCTGCACCCAGAAGGACCATACGGAGCTCCATGGGGAGTCGGGTACCCAACACAAGGGTACCAGATGCCACCTAGGCCCATCATAAGGACTCAATCACAGCCACCTAGGTTCTCCCCACCTGAGCATGAAGAACTTCTTCAGAGGCTGGATCAGGTTGAATGGGAAGTGCACAGGGACCGTAGGGAGAGACAGACTTTCTTCCAAGGATTAGTAGGATTGATCAAAGGGAAGAACAAGAAGGATCATTGAATCCTTCCATTTTCTGTATAAGCCCCTGCGTGGGTGTATTTGGTTGTTAAGCCCCTATGTGGGTATGTGTGTTTGTATGTGTAAGTCCCTGCGTGGACAATTATGTTATTAAGCCCCTGCGTGGGCATGTGTGTTATTAAACCTCTGCGTGGGTAAGTACTTGTTTGACCCCTGCGAGGGTAAGTTTGTTATTTGAAAAGACCCCTTTAGGGCAGTGTATAATATTTTGAATAAATCAATGGAATGTTTGTTTTATAAATTTCATGTTTGCCATTTTGCGCATAAATAATTTATAAATGAAATAAATAAATTAAAATCATTCCTTTTAAATTAATCTGCCTATGTAATTATTTAATTAAGAGTCTTAAAGTGTGAAACCTAGCCTCGTGTCAAATTTAAGACCGGGCCAAGATGGTAAGACCTGTTTAAAAGATTCAAATCCCTGTTAACATCTTAAAGCATGTTAACTCTCCTGGCAGAAGTGATTCGTTAAAATCACATGTCATTCTTATATATATAAGGATTTTTTAGAAGATTCCAAACCCAATTATATGATCTCTGAATCATGGGTTAAGATCATCAATTAAGATGATCATATTTTACCATACGTAGTAATATGATGCCTACGGGCCCAGCTCACTTCCATATGAGCTAAAAGACAGAGGTAGCTATGACTCCCTGTCTGATAAGGGTAATGAACTAGGTTCAAACCTTAAAAGTCTTGATTCTCTGAAATCATAGCTTATAATTTAAATTGTCCATGTGACTAAGCCTTATGTTGTTGGGATTGAACCCTATCAGAGGAACAGATAATTAAAGCCAAAACTGGATCAGAGCAGTGGATCCAGAATAAGCAGACGATTACAGTTAATTCATGCAAATCTCTCCCCTTGAAAGTGGCTTTGTATCTGCTGACCTCCTATCTGCTGATCTTACCAAGTGCTGATCCACAACTGCTGCCTTGCATCTACTGCCAAATGTTAAAGACTGATAGAAGACCAAAGCTCTGCTGACTCAATCTACTGCCTTGAGTCAAGTACTGCTGATCCAGACAAGCATTGCTGGGTTCACAGCAGTGGAAGGATGCAGCAGCTGTTTAAGTGTCTTTTATGTAATAAATCGTAATAGCAGTAGTTAGTACATCAGTGTTTGTATAGATCAGAGGTTAGAGTTTGTTAGGAGGTTAGATGTCACTTTCATGGTGACGTCAGCTAAGATGCTCAGTGGTTTGCAAGTGCCTATAAATAGTTCAGTACTTTGTACTGTTCTATCAGCTCTTTTGGTCACATCGTCTTCTTTGCACGAACAAACTACTGAGCTCTGGCTGAGGGGGAGTTTGCATTCATTCATCAATCATTGTAATCGTTGTTGAAACAAATTCAATCTTTCGATTCATTGTGTAAAGATGTTTGATTAAAGTATTACTCTCGTTTGATTGTATGCAAAGTTTGCTTTCATCTTAATTCCGCTGCACAACTCTTTCATTTCCATCTTAATTTCAAACGAAAATACAATCAAAAAGAAACTCAGATCCAACAATTGGTATCAGAGCATGGACAGTCAAATTTGATTTAACAATCATTTTGACGTAAATAGTTCAGCTCATAACAGTTGATACTGATCGTTTGTTCGTCCGTTGAAAAACAGAGCAAGGATTAATCACCATTAAAGTTGATTTCTCAGTGTCTGTAAAACAACAAGAATGACGTCACAATCTCAGGATGATAAAAACAACATCGGCTCGCTTTTTAAACCACCTATGCTAAAAAGAAATGAGTACAACATCTGGCAGAGGAGGATGGGTCACATCCTCGCTCAACAAAGCACAGGTTGTTGGAAATCTGTCATTTATGGTCCCCATGTTCCTTCAGTGCCAAGTGCTGAAGATGCTAAAAAGTTCGTTCCAAAATCAGTTGAAAATTATACCGAAACCGACTTTCAAAAGATCGAACTAGATGCTAAAGCGTTTAGCATCGTAGCATCTGCGCTGCCCAATGAGATATATGCTGGACTGTTACATTGTAACAGTGCCAAAGAATTATGGGAAGCACTTAAGGAACAGTTTGGGGGAACTGAGGAAGTCATAGAAAACAATAGGGAAATCCTGAACCAACAGTATGAAACATTTTGCTACGTTAAAGGTGAATCACTAACGCAACAATTTGAGCGTTTCAGTTGTCTCATCAGTGAACTGAGGCTTGTTAACACCACTTTTACAAACTCAACTCAAAATAGCAGGTTCCTCAGGTCACTGCCAGAAAAATGGGACACCATAGCTTTTGTCACCCGAAACTCACCTGAATTCAAGGATCTGACCTTGACCCAACTCCACGGTCGACTCCTGACCTACGAAAGGGAGTTGAACCAGAAAAGGAGGTTACAAGAGTCAGGAAAAGTTACCGATGACTACACTTTCGGTAATACTGCTCTTCTGGGTCAAGAAGAATCTGGGAGCAGTGGTAAGGATCAGGGTTATGATCACTTCATTGACATAACTGCTGGTGCAAATTTTAACAACCCTGATCCTCACTCTGCTAGTTATGCATTCACTGCAAATGAAAACCAGATGTCAGAAAATTTAAGTTTTGAACTAAATGATTTGCAACATTTTGATCCCACTGATTTAGAGGAAATGGACATCCTGCACCAACTGGCTTTGCTAAGTGTTAGAACTAGCAAGTTTTACAAAAGAACAGGGCGAAAATTCCCAGGTTTGCATGGGAATCTAAGGGTTGGGTTGGATAAATCGAAAATCAAGTGCTACAAGTGTAATAGGTTGGGACATTTCGCTAGGGAATGTAGGAGTCAAACTACTGGTCCCATAATTACTCATCCTAGCTCAAATCCTAGACCTCAAAACCAAAACACTGTGCACTATGCCCAATATGCCCCAGCAGCTCAAGTGAACACTGCTCACTATGTTGCTGCCCCTGTGCCAGTACATTATGTCCAAACTACTGTTCCACAAATCCAATATGTTCAAACCCATGCTCCACAGGTATAAGTGCAACCTGTTGCACCTCAAACCACTGCTCCAGCAGCAGCACAACCAGATCAACAAAGTTTTTTCACTCAAGGGTTTGTTGACTGGAGCAGTATGCCTGAAGACCTTAATGATGAAAATTTTGCACTCTATGCTTCTAATGATTCTTCACATGATGAGTTTTGTTTGATGGCATTAGAGTTAATACAGGAGGGGGTTGAAACTGAGGAGGAACAGCAGTGCTTTGAAACAGTGGAAGAGGTGACTGAAGCAGTGGTTACTGCTGTGGCTGGTGAATTACTGTTGGGAGAAAGTTCAGGTACCCTGATTGAACCAATGACAGATCCATGGTCCGTAGAGGACAAAGAAGAAGAGAAAGAAGAAAAGGCTGGTGAAAAGAAGGTGAAAGCTGATGATGAAAAAGATCATCAATGTGATTGTGCAATGATGGCAGCTGCCAAGGTATCTCTTCAAGTTCTTGAAAAACTGTGTTCTGACAATTGCATAATTGCTTTTGCTAACATTAAAGAGGTGAATGAAAACCTTCGGGATAAAATCTTGTCTGATGAGGTCAAATTTGAAAGGTCTTTAAAAGAACTTAAAAACAAATTGACTGAAAAAGAAAAAGAGAACAGCTGTCTAAAAGAAGAGCAGAGTATAACCAAAACCCAACTTCAAACTATGGTAGAAAAATACCAAGTTTGCAAAAAGGAGTTGGAGTCCGCCCAGATTACTTGTGAAAGATGGGTGGAATCCTGCAAAGGATATGAGGTTATGCTTGAAAAACAGAGAAAAAGCAATGTGAAGTTTGGGGTTGGCTATAGAAAACATGATGATGAAAACACTGCTTTTGAAAAATCTGTTCAAACCACTGATGTAACCACTGAGTTCATCCCCACAAACAAGAATGGCCAAGAAGTGAAAATCACTGACAAACTTGGTAACAAAATCACACTTGACAGACCAATGGAATCCTCTACTTTTGAGGAGCTTGAAGAATACCAGTTTAAACCAAAATGGTCTGATGAGTGTGACATTCTTGAAAATTTCAAGCCAATGGACTTTACATCAATTGATGGTGTCAAGGCTCCAAAAGCTAAAGTCATACCTCTCAAAGACATCCCAGCAGTGGTTAAAACCTCTGCTGCAAAGGAGTCTGAAAAGAGAAAGAAGAAAGAAAAAATTGATAACTTGTTTTGTGAATTCTGTGAGAAAAGGAATCATCTTACAAAAGATTGTTTCCACTTAAAAGCGTATGATTTAAACAGAACAAGTGTCATTGTTTCAGCTGAAGGTTGCATTGTCTGTGGTAAAACAAACCACAAAACTCAAGCATGTGTGTATCTCAAAAACTTTGATGTGAAAAAGAATGAGTACATTGCTAAAACATCCTTGAGTCCATCATCATCATCATCAACATATGTCAAATTCACCAAGAAACAACCACTGTTTGTGCCAGTTCAAACAGCTGTTACAAAACAGCTGAACCAAACATCTGTCAAAAGAGATGTTCAGGTTACTGATGCACCCCCTGCCAATCAGTTCAGAAAAGGCAGAGAAAAACAGTCTTACCAAAGGATTCCTCACGTTTATGAGGCCTACAAAAGGCCCTCTAAACCCAAAGTGAACAAGCATCCTTTTGGTTACCAGCAGATGATTGGTCAGGACCCACAACAGTGGTTAGAGAAACACTGTCCTAAAACAGTTCAAACTCCTGACCTAACCACTGTCCATCATTCTGCATCCATCCCAGACACTGTTGAGACCCCATCCAAAGCCTTGTTGGCTTTGGAGACCTTAATGAACTAATCCTTTTACTTCATGTGCAGGGAGCTTCTGCATGCTTTGATAGTCTTTGGTATGTAGATAGTGGAGGCTCCAGGCACATGACAGGATGTAAAGCCCTCCTCAAAGACTTTAAAATCCATGGAGGGGGTGATATATCCTTTGGGAATAATAGTAAAGGAAAAGTTCTGGGGTCTGGTACAGTGGAGTCTGGAAAAGTAAAATTTGAAAATGTCAATCTAATAGACAATCTAAAATTCAACCTTCTGAGTGTATCCCAAATGAGTAACAAGGGTTTTGGGTCATTCTTCACAAAAGATTGTTGTAGGATTGTTGGACCAGAAATGGTCAAAAAGATTGAAGCAATAATCAAAACTGGTCAAACTAAACTTGTTGCTCAAAGAAGTGGCAATGTTTATGTTGTTGATATGTCAAAAGAGTGTCCCAGAGCTGATGCCTGTCTGTTCTCAGCTGCCTCTAACAAAGAGACAGAACTTTGGCACAGAAGGCTGGGACACACAAATCTTAAGACAATCACAGAAATTTCAAAAAATGGTTTGGTGAGAGGCCTACCACAAAAATTGTTTTCATGTCCTGAACATTGCATTTCTTGTTTAAAAGGAAAACAGCATAAAAGTTCCTACAAGTCCATTGAAGAGTCCAAAACAACCCAGTGTTTGCAAATGCTACACATGGATTTGTTTGGCCCAGTTCAAGTCATGAGCCTCAAAAAGAAAAGATATTGTTTGGTTATTGTTGATGACTTTTCTAGGTTCACATGGACTTTCTTTTTGCACTCAAAAGATGAAACTGCAGGCATTTTGCAAGACTTTGTAATACAGGTTGAAAAGCAATTTGACCTTCCAGTGAAAAGCTTCAGGAGTGACAATGGCACAAAATTCAAAAATAGGGAGTTGGATGCCTTCTGTGTGAAGAAAGGGATTGTAAGGCAGTACAGCATCCCAAGAACACCAGAGCAGAATGGGGTAGTGGAAAGGAAGAACAGAACTCTGATTGAGGCTGCCAGAACCATGCTTGCAGATTCAGGTTTGCCATTAACTTTCTGGGCAGAGGCAGTAAACACTGCTTGCTATGTTCAGAACAGAGTTTTAATAAACCCCAGGCACAAAAAGACTGCCTATGAAATTCTGTATAAAATTAAACCACTGATCTCATACTTCAAAGTGTTTGGCTGCCCATGCTTTATTTTGAACTTAAAAGATTCCATTTCAAAATTTGCAGCCAAAGTTGATTGTGGTTATCATCTGGGATACTCAACCACTGCCAAGGCCTACAAAGTGTTCAATACTCGGACCAAGGCAGTGGAGGAGACCTTGAATGTAAATTTCAATGAACTTTCATCAATGAAAATCCCAGCAAACCCTGCAGATCTGTTTGATCTTGAAAAATTCACTTTTGAAAATACTGCTGTCAAGACTAACAGTGCAGGTCCATCAGAGGATACAACACCAGACTATGGATATGAAATCATCATTCCTCAAAGGTCTGCCACAAAGGGAAAAGCACCAGCTGTTCAAAACAGTTGTCAAAGCTCAACCACTGCTACCTCAACAGTTGTTGACCAAAGTAGCCCATCAACCACTGCTTCCACATCCACAAACACTGCTGACAAAAGTCCTCAAACAGTGGATAAAAGTCAGCAGTTGTCCACTTCATTACCTCCTATACCACCACCTTTTGAAGCCACTGCTGGATCATCAAAGTCCCCAGCAGTGGTTAGCTCAGATGATACACATTTGCAGCTTTCACCAACCAATGCCATCATACCATACCAAGGAGATTTAATCTTCTTGAGATCTCATCCACCTGATCAAATCATTGGCAACATAAATGAAGGGGTGCTCACAAGAAGTCAAACCCAAAACATTTGTCTTTTTGCTGGTTTTCTATCACTCCATCAGCCAGTCAAGTACCAAGAGGCACTGAAAGACAACAGCTGGGTAGAAGCCATGCAAGAGGAGCTCCAACAGTTTAAAAGACAACAAGTATGGGAGCTTGTACCACTGCCAGAAGAGGTTAGTCCCATTGGCAGAAAGTGGGTCTTCAAGAACAAAACTGATGAAAGGGGTATTGTTGTCAAGAATAAAGCCAGGCTTGTGGTTCAAGGTTACAGACAGGAAGAGGGGATTGATTATGATGAAACATTTGCCCCTGTTGCAAGATTGGAAGCCATTAGACTGTTCCTGGCCTTTGCTGTCAACCACAACATGAAGGTGTTTCAAATGGATATCAAAAGTGCTTTCCTCTATGGTACAATTCAAGAAGAGGTGTATGTTTGTCAACCTCCAGGTTTTGAGGATCCATTTTATCCAGATCATGTCTACAGGCTAAACAAAGCCTTGTATGGCTTGAAACAAGCACCAAGGGCCTGGTATGAAACTCTTTCCAACTTCCTACTCTCAAATGGTTTCAAAAGAGGTACCATTGATAAGACATTGTTTTTAAAATGGAGAGGGAAGGATTTAATGATTGTCCAGATTTATGTGGATGACATTATTTTTGGAAGCACATGTAACTCAATGTGTGAAGAGTTTAGAGAACTCATGACAACTGAGTTTGAAATGAGTGCTATGGGTGAGCTGCAATGCTTTCTTGGTCTCCAAGTACAGCAATTGCAAAATGGAACTTTCATTCATCAAAGCAAATATGCTAAAGAACTTTTAACCAAATTTGATATGAATGATTGTAAACCATGCAGCACACCCATGGCAACAAATAAGCTGGTCATGTCTGATGAAAAGGATGAGCTGATTGACCAAACACTTTATAGAAGCATGATTGGGTCTTTATTGTACCTAACTGCATCTAGACCAGACATCATGTTTGCAACATGTGTCTGTGCAAGAAGTCAATCAGCTCCCAGAAAATCAAATCTCATTGCTGTAAAAAGGATCTTCAGATACATAAAAAGTTCTCCCACACTTGGTATCTGGTATCCAGCTAATGGGAACATCAAGCTTTCAGGTTTCTCAGACAGTGACTTTGCTGGATGTCACACAACAAGGAAGTCCACATCAGGAGGGTGCCAGTTTCTAGGTGACTGCTTAGTTTCATGGCAAAGCAAAAAGCAAGCAGCTGTTTCAACATCCACTGCTGAAGCTGAATACATTGCTGCTGCAAGCTGTACAGCCCAACTCCTGTGGCTTCAAAATCAGTTGCTGGATTTTGGTATCACTGCCTTAAAGACACCACTCATGTTGGACAGTCAGGCAGCAGAAAATATCATCAAAAATCCAGTTTCCCACTCAACCACCAAACACATCGACATCAGACATCACTTTGTGAGGGATTGCTATGAAAAAGGTTTGATTTCTCTGCATCATGTCCCAACTAAAGACCAGCTGGCTGATGTGCTCACCAAAGCACTTGATACAGCCACTTTTGAAAGCTTGGTCTCTAGAATTGGGATGCTGAACATGGAATAACAAGCAACATCTTGTTTCTCTATGAATAAAAGTAACAAAATGTTTTCAGAAAATCAAAACTCCATCCTTAAAAATAGCTAAAAATGAAAATTTTTCATTAAAATCCTTAAAAGTCTGCCATTAACCACTGATTATTCAAAAGTCTGCTTCCTTCAAAAGTCTGTCCACTGCTGAAAGTCAACCCCTGCTCTCTCATTACTTTGATAAACTCTGCTGTTCAAAAGCAGTGACTTATCCACTGATATGCTATCCACTGATAGTGAAAATCATCCACTGCTTTCATACCACTGCCTTCATCTATCCCTATCACACAAGTACTGTCCTTCACTTTCAACAGGGGTTGTCACGTGGGCAGTACATATTGGTCAGACCTTTTGTAACGGCTGCCACCTCAGCATTCACTTTCTTCCCTATAAAATCCCCCACTCACCACCAAAACAGGGTTTTACTGTCGAATTGAATTCTTAAAAATTCTCTTCTCAAAGCAGTTTTTTCATCTCATTTCTTCACAAATTTCTTCGATCAATCATCCTCAAAATGACAAAATCAAAGAAATCTTCAAAACCCTCATCCAAATCATCATCGAAAACAGCCTCTCAAAAGGCAATCTCCATTGAAATTCCACATAAACCATCTCACAATCTCCTGGGTCTTCTCACAAAACCAGGAACCACCAAAGTTTTCGATTCCATCATTGATCTCATGGCAAAATCAAAGTACAAAACTTTGTTCACTGCCGATGCACCAATCTATTTGGCAACCCAAAGGGAGTTCTGGAAAAATGCAACCCTTGAAAAACAAGGAGACACTGCAACCACCATAAACTCTTCTATAAAGGGTAAAATTGTCCAAATCACGCCACAATCCATTTCAGAGGTCTTTCAACTCGGTGATCAGGAAGGTAAAATTTCTTTCACTAAAAACGAGTTACAAACTGACTTCATTGAGAGAGGGTATGAAGCCACAATGATGAAGAAAATTACCTTAGAAAAAGGTTATTTTCCGTCTGCAACCAGATTTTTATTTCATACCCTCCTACTATGTGTTTCAAACAAAACCACTTCGTTCAATGAAATCCCTTTAAAGATTCAAAATCTGGGATATGCAATTCTTCAAGGAGAAAATTTTAACTATTCTCGGGAAATTTTCAAAGATTTGGTTAATAATGTTGAAACAAAATCATTCTTACTGTTTCCAAGGTTTTTAAGTTACTATTTTTCCAAGAAATTCAGTAAGGATGATTTAGCTGTAATAAACCAAGGTGATTCTACTCAAATAAACAGTTTAACAACTGAAACTTTTTCAAGAATGTTAGCACCTTGCAAAACACAAGCAGAGGTGCCTGAGCAGATTTTAGCAGTTACAACTGCTCCTCAGGTATCTGCTGCTGAGCCCACTGCTCAAGGTGATCAAAGCAGCAGCACAACTGTTTTGAAACCCATACCTACAATCACCAAAAGGCCAACAAAAAGAAAAACACAAAAACCCCCCCCAAAACCATCAAAAAGGCATCTCTGGAGGATGAGATACCAGAGCTCCTGCCAGTGACAACACAAAAGTCACAAGAAACCACTGCTGCTACTTCCTCACAGCAGTTGGTACAAATATCTCAACCCATAACCGAAACTCCTCCTGTTTCTTCACAAAAAGAACAGGTTGTACAAATAGGGTCTCCACATCATGATGCTCTGGAAACACTCGTTTCTATCATCCACAGTCCAATGCCCGGGACACATCCTCTTTCTACACCAATCATCACATCCCAAATTCCCTCACCAATAAAACCACTGTTGGATGCAATTGATTTGAACCAGGCATTAACCAGTCCTTCTCAATCACCTGATAATGAGAATATACCTCAACAACTGACTGGGTCTGATGTATCAATCTTTGCTAACCCACCAACACAACCTGAGGAGGTTACACCCCATGAGTTACAAGTAACTCTTGGTGGTAATCCAAGTGAAGCAGCCACTACAACTGTTGAACCTACAGGTTTACAGTTGGACAGTGGTTACATTAATAAGACTTCCTTGGAGGCAATTCCTTCTATAGCACCTCTGCCAACCACCAGTGGATTTATTTATCCTACTGGCAACATCAAAAGGTTGTCAAGTGTTGAAGGAAGAAGACCCCAGTACCAAGAAAAAGGGGCATCAGTGGTTAATGTTTGGAGTATACTCCCTACATCTACCACTGATAAAACCACTGCTGGTGGGAAATCAGATGATCCCATTAACTTGGGTGATGGTTTAAAGTACCAGAAATTGACGGATCGTATTGCAAAGCTTGATAACTCTGTTGCAGAACTCAAAAATATGCTACAACAGGTGTTACAAGTTCAGAAGGTACAATCAACTGCTGTTCCACCTCAAGCACCTGTTCTACAAAGGGCACCTGCTACAAATGAGCTCTGGAATCTCTTTCAATCTTTTCTCCAAAAACAAGCACAATTAGCAGATCAGCAACATGAAACACATGTACAACAGCTGAGAAATGCAATGGAGTCAAGGTTCAAGAACACTCAGGCTGATTTAAAGGCTCTCAAAACTCAGATCTTGCACACAACTGGCACTGCTCCTCCAAAAGTACGTTACATTTATCAACTCCCAGAAGATAATGCCAAAAAGGGGGAGAAAATTCAGGAGTGGAAAAAGAAGGATATAGAGGATGGTCTCTATCTTGAACCAGAAAATTCAAATATGACCAAAAAGATCCCTTTGCCAGATGGCAGCAAGAAAATTGATGTGACAACAAATGCACTAGCAGAAGCAGTTGCAAGTGTAAAAAGGGATAGAGAGGCCAAAAGGAAAGCCAGGGTGGACAGAATGGATCATCCAGATCAGGGTACTTCTGGGTCAAAGGATCATGAAAATCCTGTTGAGGAAAAGAAGAGGCCTACTAGAAAAGTAAGGCAACCCAAATCCATTCCAACCAGACGTTCAAAGTCTGCTAAAAAACCACCATACAAAACAGCTGATGCAACAGGAGTTACAAAAACTACTGCTTGCCAAACAGTTGTTCCATCAACACACACCACTTCAACACACACAACATCCACTGCTTTACCATCATCACCACCAAAAACAACACCTGCTGACATACAGCAGAAGACAGCAGATGTTATAACATCTATTGTAATGACAACAGTGGTTGAAACACCAGTTGTTTCAACAGCTGTTAGTCAATCACAATCCACTGCCACTACATCTACCACCACTGTTCCATTCAAAACATCATCAGTCTCTCCTAAACCAAAAAGGAGAAGGCTAATTTTAAAAGATGATGACACATCTCCATCACCAATATCTTCAAAATCCCTATCACTTGTCACTATTCCAAAATCCATACCTCTCTCTTCAGCTCAAATTGTAAAACCACTACCTCCTGCTGGTGTCTCATTTCCTCTGGAACTCATTGCAGTCAGAGAAGAAATCAAATCCTTTTATTATGAAGATAACCCAACCAAAAGGAGTTTACCATCAATTGCAAATTATCCCAGGCCTAACAATATTGAAGAATACTTGAAACTCAAGGCCAAACAAGCAGAGGATATTGCAATCAAAAATAAAAAAGGGAAATCTGATAGAGAATTTCAACAAAACTATCAGTTTTTACTCTCACAGGTCAATGCTATGGAGCGTTTTGCTAAAAATGTATGTCAGAAAATTTCAGAAAGGGCAGATGAGTCCTTAAGGAAAGACTACATTGAAAACATCATGACCTACAAGAAATACAAGGGGGAGAAACACATGTACAAGAACTGGACCTTTCCTGAGCTTGAAAAAGAAGCAGCCAGGATTCAAGACATGATCAAAAATAAGGTCAAGCAGACTCCTCCTGAAAAATTCAAACAATTTGAAGCCGAGAAAATGTTAGAGTTGAGGAGAATGAAAGAGGAGCTAATTGCAGCTGATTATGGGTCAAAGAACTCTGTGACAAAGTGGGGAGAAGATAGAGTCAGGGCAACCTATAAAAAATTAGAGGAACTTAGAAAGAAAGATCCAAGAGTTCCACAAAAGCCTGACTATTCCAAAGCAGAGGTCTCAAAAAGACCACCAAAGCTGCAAGTCAAAAGAACCACTGCTCCAGCTGGTGCTGCCATCTACAAAAGAAGGAGCAAAAACCAGTTTAGCATGGAAACAATTCAAGATCTATTAGCTGGAGATGCCATTGTAAAAGCAGGCACGGAAGTAATGATAAAAGAAGATCTTGAATTGGAACAATCTGCAAGTGCTGCTCAGCCAGTCATGAATAGGCCAACCTCACCAAATACTTCTGCAAATAAGCATCTCCCAAGAAACCCACCAGGCTCAAAAATACAAAAGTGGGAAACTGACAAACAGACCTGCGTATTGACTTTGCTCAGGTCTGGTGGAGAAGTGGAGAAAATATCAAGGGAACAAGCTCTTGGCCTGAGTCTTGAAGATTTGCAGGATCTCCTTGATCTTCCACTTAGCAGGGATGATGAAGATGAAGATACAGATGCCCTAGACTTTGAATTACAATTTAAAGGTCAGATAAGGGAGCTGTTGATGAGGCAATAAAGCATTCCACAAATAATGAAGAGTTTTGGCATTATCTGTTCCAGGGGGAGATTGTTGGGATTGAACCCTATCAGAGGAACAGATAATTAAAGCCAAAACTGGATCAGAGCAGTGGATCCAGAATAAGCAGACGATTACAGTTAATTCATGCAAATCTCTCCCCTTGAAAGTGGCTTTGTATCTGCTGACCTCCTATCTGCTGATCTTACCAAGTGCTGATCCACAACTGTTGCCTTGCATCTACTGCCAAATGTTAAAGACTGATAGAAGACCAAAGCTCTGCTGACTCAATCTACTGCCTTGAGTCAAGTACTGCTGATCCGGACAAGCACTGCTGGGTTCACAGCAGTGGAAGGATGCAGCAGCTGTTTAAGTGTCTTTTATGTAATAAATCGTAATAGCAGTAGTTAGTACATCAGTGTTTGTATAGATCAGAGGTTAGAGTTTGTTAGGAGGTTAGATGTCACTTTCATGGTGACGTCAGCTAAGATGCTCAGTGGTTTGCAAGTGCCTATAAATAGTTCAGTACTTTGTACTGTTCTATCAGCTCTTTTGATCACATCGTGTTCTTTGCACGAACAAACTACTGAGCTCTGGCTGAGGGGGAGTTTGCATTCATTCATCAATCATTGTAATCGTTGTTGAAACAAATTCAATCTTTCGATTCATTGTGTAAAGATGTTTGATTAAAGTATTACTCTCGTTTGATTGTATGCAAAGTTTGCTTTCATCTTAATTCCGCTGCACAACTCTTTCATTTCCATCTTAATTTCAAACGAAAATACAATCAAAAAGAAACTCAGATCCAACATATGTGCTAATATATATTGTTATTGTTTATAATTAGGATAAATTTTAATTGAAATCCTAAATTAATACGTTTAATAAGTTAACCAAATATGGTCTCTGTTTACCATGGTTAACGAGTTACCCTAAGGGGTAATTCCATAATAAACTCCCAAATAAATTATTGTCCTTGTTTTCTGCAACAGTTCAATTTAAATGGCTGACTCTAATGAAATAAATAGCCATCCAGTGGAGCAAAATGAGAACGCCCAGATTACGTTAACGGGTGCTGAATTAAAAGCGATCATAGACGGCGCTGTTACACAGGCTTTGGAAAGGCAGTATGAAGAATATAGTGGTACTCGAAGTAGGACCCACTCTGCACCACATTCAAAGCCCAAGACACATTCTGAGGCTCATAGCAAGCCTCCTCCCAAAAAGAATGGACCCAAGAAAGATGGTGATGACCGTCAGTCCACCAACCATCAAAGTGTCTCATCTCAACAATTAGTACTGCATCAAGAACCCCGTAACAAGGGTTGCTCCTATAAGTACTTCGTGTCTTGTAAGCCCATGGATCTTACTGGGGAAAAAGGAGCCGTCGACTGTATGACCTGGCTGGACGAGATGGACACGGTGGTAGATATCAGCGGGTGCGCTGAAAGGGATGTAATTAAGTTTGTGTCACAGTCCTTCAAGGGTGAAGCATTGGCATGGTGGAGATCTTTGGTTCAAGCCACCGGAAAAATCCCATTGTACAATATGTCATGGGATCAATTTGTCGCCCTAATCAAGGAAAATTACTGCCCTCAACATGAGGTGGAGAAGATAGAATCTGACTTTCTATCGTTGGTGATGACGAACCTTGACTGTCAAGCTTACCTGACAAGCTTCAATACGCTGTCCCGGTTGGTTCCTTACCTAGTAACCCCGGAGCCAAAAAGAATCGCTCGCTTTATTGGTGGTTTAGCCCCGGAAATCAAGGCAAGCGTAAAAGCTTCTCGGCCAGCTACCTTCAGGTCTGTAGCTGACATTTCCTTATCCCTCACTCTGGATGCGGTCAGGCAGAGATCGCTGAGGAATAAGGAGGCCGAGAAGAGGAAGCGTGATGATGATGGTTCACGAAAGTCGAACAAGAAGCACCGTGGGAGCGGTGACAACAAGAAAGGGTCGGAGTCGAGAAAGGATGGGCATAATTCTGGTGAAAAGCCCAAGTGTAAAATTTGCAAGAAGCAGCACTATGGAAAGTGCAGACTGGAGTCGAACTCTCAGACTCAGTCAAAACCCTTTGCTTGTGGTATTTGCAAGTCCACGGATCACAAAACCCTGGATTGCAAGAAGATAAAAGACGCAACGTGCTACCGTTGCAATGAAAAGGGGCACATTAAGACCAACTGCCCGAAATACAACAAGAAGCCGGAGGAGGCTAAGAAGACTAATGCCAGAGTCTTCAGAATGGACGCGAAAGAGGCTGTGCAAGACGATAATGTCATAACAGGTACTTTACTTGTAAATGATGTCTTTGCAAGAGTACTTTTTGATTCAGGCGCAGATAAGTCTTTCGTAGATCATTAGTTTTGTAAATTGTTGAATTTACCCGTCAAAACCTTAAGCGTAAACTATGAGGTAGAGTTAGCAGATGGTACCATAGAAACCATCTCTACTGTGTTAGATGGATGTGTTATATCCATTAAGAACCATTCTTTTCCTCTGTCTCTACTTCCCTTTAAGTTGGCTGGTTTCGACATAGTTCTGGGTATGGACTGGTTATCTTATAACCAGGCCCAAATTGTTTGTAACAAGAAACAAGTGGTAATAAAGACTCCGTCTGGTGAATCACTTACCATTCGGGGAGATACCCAGTATGGGCTGCCTGAGCAAGTGACTATGCTCAAGGCTTCCAAGTGTTTGAAGAAGGGGTGTGTCATCTACATGGCGCAAGTGATTATAGATGAGCCTAAACCAAAGATAGAAGACATACCTGTCATTTCTGAATACCTAGAAGTGTTTCCTGAAGATCTACCTGGTCTACCACCAGATAGACAAGTCGAATTCAGGATCGATATCATCCCCGGAGCGGCACCAGTTGCTAGAGCACCATACAGATTGGCACCCACAGAAATGAAGGAGTTGCGGACGCAGCTAGATTAATTGCTGGCTAAAGGTTTCATTAGACCTAGTTCATCTCCTTGGGAGCGCCAATCTTGTTTGTCAAAAAGAAGGATGGGTCGATGCGTCTGTGCATCGACTATCACGAGCTTAATAAAGTCACGATCAAGAATAGGTATCCTTTGCCCAGGATCGACGATTTGTTCGATCAGCTTCAAGGGGCAAGTTACTTCTCGAATATTGATTTGAGGTCAGGCTACCATCAATTGAAGGTCAAAGATGAAGACGTGCACAAGACTGCATTTAGGACTCGTTATGGCCACTACGAGTTCCTAGTGATGCCTTTTGGGCTCCCTAATGCACCAGCCGCATTCATGGATCTCATGAATCGCGTCTGCAAGCCTTACTTGGATAAGTTTGTCATCGTTTTCATCGACGACATTCTTATTTACTCTAAGAATCAAGCTGACCATGAGAAACACCTTCGTTGTATTCTCAAACTTCTACATCAGGAGAAGCTCTACGCCAAATTCTCTAAGTGTGAATTTTGGCTACGAGAAGTCCAATTCCTTGGACACGTGGTCAGTGAGCGTGGTATCCAGGTGGATCCCGCTAAGGTTGAAGCCGTAATGAACTGGCAAGAGCCAACGACGCCTACCGAGATTCGTAGCTTTCTGGGATTGGCAGGATATTACAGGCGTTTCATTGAAAATTTTTCAAGGATTGCTGCACCCCTTACCTCCTTAACTAAGAAGAAGGTTAAGTTTGTTTGGGGCCCTAAGTAGCAAGAATCCTTCGATATTCTGAAGCAAAAGTTGAGCAACGCCCCAGTACTGACATTGCCAGATGGAATAGAAGGCTTTGTGGTTTATTGTGATGCTTCGCACACTGGCATGGGGTGTGTGCTTATGCAGAAAGGCAAGGTTATTGCCTACGCTTCAAGACAATTGAAAGTGCATGAAAAGAATTACACCACCCATGACTTGGAGCTGGGTGCCGTTGTATTCGCACTGAAGCTTTGGAGGCACTATCTTTATGGTGTCAAATGTGTGATTTATTCTGATCACAAGAGCCTCCAACATCTGTTTAATCAGAAGGAATTAAACATGAGGCAACGCCGTTGGATGGAAACTTTAAATGATTATGATTGTGAAATCAAATACCATCCCGGCAAGGCGAATGTAGTCGCCGATGCCTTGAGTCGAAAGGAAAGGGTTAAACCCATCCGGATCAATGCCAAGTGCATGGAAATAAATAACAATTTGATTGAAAGGGTGTTAGCTGCACAGAAGGAAGCTGTGTTGGAAGCTAACTATCCTAATGAAAAGTTAGGAGTAATTGAGGAGCAGTTAACTCTTAGCAAGGACGGAATACTACGATTAAACGGACGAATATGGGTTCCAATTTATGGAGGACTTCGAGATGTCATCCTCCAGGAAGCCCATAGTTCCAAATACTCCGTTCATCCTGGAACTGATAAGATGTACCAGGATTTAAAGGCAAATTATTGGTGGATAGGCTTGAAAAAGTCTGTAGCCGCCCATGTAGCAAAATGCTTGACATGTGCGCAAGTCAAAGCCGAGCATCAGAAACCGTCAGGTTTGCTACAACAGCCTGAACTTCCTACGTGGAAGTGGGAAATGGTGACGATGGATTTCATCACCAAGTTGCCAAAGACAAGGAAAGGAAATGACACAATATGGGTTATAGTTGACAGACTGACTAAGTCAGCTCATTTCTTACCCATCAAGGAGACTTATAGCTCCGATATGTTAGCCCAGTTATACGTTGATAAGATTGTAGCCCTACATGGCATACCTGTGGCTATTATCTCTGATAGAGATACTAGGTACACGTCGCATTTCTGGAAGAGTTTCCAACAATCTTTGGGCACACGTTTGAATTTTAGTACGGCTTATCACCCTCAGACTGACGGTCAGAGTGAGCGTACTATTCAAACGTTGGAAGACATGCTACGTGCATGTGCGATCGATTTGGGTGGTAGTTGGGATAAGAACCTACCACTAATCGAATTCTCCTACAACAATAGCTACCATACCAGCATAAAGGCTGCGCCTTTTGAGGCATTATACGGTAGAAAGTGTAGATCGCCCGTCTGTTGGGCGGAAGTTGGAGATGTCCAGTTATCAGGACCAGAGATCGTGTTCAAAACAACGGACAAGATTGTCCAGATTCGTGACCGTCTCAAGGCTGCCCGGGATAGGCAGAAGAGTTACGCTGATACTAAGCGTAAAGATTTTCATTTCGAAGTAGGTGACAAAGTCCTACTTAAAGTGTCACCCTGGAAGGGGGTGATGCGGTTTGGTAAGAAAGGCAAGCTAAGCCCGAGATACATAGGACCTTTCGAGGTTATCGAACGTGTCGGGTCAGTTGCCTATAAGTTAAACTTACCAAAAGAGCTCAGTGGAATTCACAATGTGTTCCACATCAGCAATCTGAAAAAGTGTTTCGCTGACGAATCACTGATTATACCACACACAGATGTGCATATAGACGAGAGCTTGAAATTTGTGGAAAGACCTTTGTCGATTGAAGATCGACAGGTGAAGAAGCTTCGCAGGAAGCATGTACCTATTGTGAAGGTCAAATGGGATGCCCGTAGAGGTCCCAAATACACGTGGGAAGTTGAATCCACGATGAAAGAAAAGTACCCTTACTTATTTCAGTAAATCTCGGGTCGAGATTTATTTTAAGGGGGTGAGGATGTAACACCTCGAAAATTCACGTCCTATAATGTGTTGACACGTGTCATAAAGTTTGAACGTGTGAAAGAATGTTATAAAAGGACTAAAGATTGACAAACATGGAAAGTATGTGATTATACGGGTTCTAAGTGTCAACAGTGAATAAATATACTTCATAATAACCCTACATGATGTTTATAACCTCAAACGAATAAATCATGGATCATACGAAGCAAAAAGTGAGAGATTACAAACTACAGGGGTTAAATGTGTCAATATGTTTAAAGATATACCTCTGAGTGACCTTTTGACAAACCCAAAGCTTTGTAAATGTTAATTATGCTCACTAGAATGCACGATATAAATTTCATAAGGTTTCGCGATCGTATGAGAAAGTTATGATCAAATTCGTGTGCGAGGGGTTAAAGTGCAAACGATGAAAGTTAAGACTTTTCGGGTTAACCGGAAGTGTTCAGGGACTTGGCAAAGTGGGTATGAGTCCTAAAGCCCTTGTGGGTAAATATAAGGGGGTCAAAAAGGCAAGAAAATAACCCTAGTTGCCCCTTCGTGAAGCCAAAGGTCAAGTTGCAAAACAAAAGAAAAATGAAAATCTGTTCACCAGGCCCAGGCGGCCCGCTTTGTGTCCGGCCAATCTTGAGGCGGGCCGCGTCCGACCCCCAGTACCGTGAAACATGGCTGATGTCTGCCATAGCCTTTTGTGCGCGACCTTTCACCGTTTTTCCACATCTCTTGACCCCTAAATCACCCCCTAAACACTAGGAACAAGTGTTGATCGATTGTGGTGAGTTATAGATCCATGTGTCAATGATTCATGGTGGAATTTTCACTATAAAAGGCCTTGTTATGCAAACAAGTTCTTCACACTTCCTTCTCTGCATTCTGATCGATTCTGGAGCTCAAACCTGCTTCCAAGTGATCATATCTCGTGCATAGGACTCTTGCAAGTCTGCTAGTCCTTCTTTAATTGAGTTTAGCTTGTTTAATTAGCTAAAAGTCAAACCGTCGTAATTACGGTTTGACTTCGAGATTAGTCAACAATGGCTCAGTCATTTCTCGAATCAAAAGTAGTTATAAGTTGGTATTTATGTGGGTAATAAAACCTCAAAAGGGTTTCCCCTGATCACCACTCTAACCAGGTCAAAAGTCGGGTCAAACCTATATTTAAAAAGTCAACAGGAAGCTTAAAAAGCCATTTATGCAAAATTAACATTGTAGACCATATACAACCTGTTTAATCATTGTTATAACTTAGTAATAAGTGTAAGAACATGTCTAAACATGTTCAACCCGACAATTTCCTGTTTAGACCCGGTTCGGAACCGAAAGTCACATAGTTTGACTTTCACTTTGACTTTCAGTTCTGACCCGTTAAGGCATGTTTTAGAAATGCCTCAGAGCTTTAATTGGACTAGGTTACATGTTAGAACAACCCTCTGTGATTATACACCTTGGTTCATTAGTTATCCAATTAATATGCATGTTTCCGTTAATTGCTCATATGTTGACCGTTATGCCCTTATTACCTTAAAACGTAATTTATGAAAATGTAAAAGTGTAGAAACCTTAAATACTGATATATAAACTTGTATGCAAAGTTTGACATCAGTTTGACTTGTAGATTAAGAGTTATGCTCAATATCGCAAATTTAAAGCTTTATGTTAATTAAACGGCATAATTAGCGTATAGCCTAGTTAAGCCTACTTTTTGGTATCAAACTTAATACCCACTGATGTAATATATTATTTTGGGATTTTTAAAGATTTTTAATTAATTTTAGGCTGAGCATAACTAGTAGTCGTAGGCTTAATCCGGTAATTGTCGGTTTTGCCCTTACGGGCCATAAAACGAGTTTTACATATCTAAACGACTCCAAACCTTTTGCTACTGATCACATATGATAAATAAATTATTTTAAACCTTCTGGAAATATAAAAATATCAGATTTAAGTATCGAACCCGGAAATGGCCTTTAATCGCCTTATTTAGCGTTTTTAACGCATAGTATGTATTAAAATTATATTGGACATACCCGGGTTAATACCTACTGATATATGAGGCAAATTATAATATTTTAACAGTAAGCAAAGGTTGATAAACTCAGACTTCAGTTTTGAGCTTTTCGGCTTATGTGAAATTACCAAAATACCCCTACAGGGCATAGTTTGGTTAAAAATGATAAATTTCACATATATGCTTTATCTTACTGTTATAACTCATTAATTTGAGTATATTTACTGATCACATCAGACCTGTAACTCAGTTAAACTCTTAAACCCTTTTACAACCTTTAAAATGACCAAACTACCCCTACGGGGCCTAGTTTGTGTTTAAACACGTTTCGGGCATAATGAAAGACACCTTACTGATGTCACAACATATTGGAGACATAATTAACTTAGGAAACCTGTATATAGCTCTCATGAATACCCGTCACGCTTATTACGCGTACGGTTCGGTTTATGTAACAAGTTTACATAAATTAGCCGAAACGGGTCAAACCTTAACGGTTTTATCTCAAAATCCAGAATGTGAATAATAAACCCATATTAAACAAGTCTTCAAACTTTTCGGGTCTGAATCACATTCTATCCGGTCTTCGCTTAATCGTGCGTACGAACCGTATCTTGAAACTAGCCGGTCTAAGCTTAAGCTTAATAAAAGGCCCGTTAGAATTCTAATAGGTTATTATAAACCTTCGTTCCAGATTAGGAGGACCAGTAAAAGCTACGTGCATTTTGCTTATTGTGATTAATACTTACTCAGGTAAATACTTTTAACTTATTTTCCCTATACGGGCTTGGGTTACGGTATATAGCATACCGCTTGATCGGGCATCAAATCTCCACCGTTAAAGTGGGTAGTAGAATAATTTGATCGGCTCGTTTAAACAGTCTTGATTACTTAAAGCCTTTGGGGGGTTAATGACCATGTCCCGGATATCCTTGGCATCATCTTACGAGATGGCCACGACCTGAGCACGGGGTGTAGGCGTACACATGTCAGTGTATAACTCTATATTTTGGTGTGTCTATTGATCTTTAACCCGGACAAGATCCGGGCTACTGAACGCACAAGTAACATGTAATTCGTTCACAAGATTATAATATTAAATAATTTTCCCAAGTTATAAAAATGTTTATGCCATGTGCATCCAAACCAATTTTAAATCATTTTTCAAAATGAGTCAGTTGATTGTATTTACCAGTGTAAACTGACGTATTTTCCCAAAAAGACTGAATGCAGGTACTAAACGAAATTTGGCTGGATTGTCTCCTTAGCATCAATAAAAAGTCTCGCAAGCTTAGGATGCCTGAAGTCTGTTGAACCATTGTTTCTACTTTATTTCGATCCGTTCTGTGGATAAACAATCGAACGTTGTGATACTTGATATTACAATAATTAAATTCGGTTGTATTATATTTTAAATTGCTTCCGCTGTGCATATTGATTATTGTGTTGTTTGACTATTATGTTGCCAACCACGTCACGATACTCCCCCACCGGGCCCACCGGTGACACGTGGAAATCGGGGTGTGACATTTAGCTATGTGAATGTGTCTTTTTATTTATTTATTTGTTTTTTTTTTCCGAAATACTCTAGCATTGAGTTTTTTTTCTTTCGATTGCTATAGCGAATGCCGGTATCTTAAAGAAGCGAAACGATACCAACCAAATTCCCACCGTAAAGCGAAACGAACAGTGATCTCTTCCCCTTTTGCTCCTCGCCCTTAACTCCACACAATTAAACACATTTAGTGGTCTAAAGTCCAAACACCCTACCCCTTTATTTGACCAGAAGTTTTAACCTATCAACTTAACCTCTCATATGTTTATCCACTTATTTTCACTTTTTGGTACTTTCAAACACAATAATTTACTACTATATAAACATGCTCCTAAACTTTGAAATGACAGATTACATTAATTCTGTCAATAATTTGTGTCGACGAAATGGTTATTTTTGGCGAACCACATAGGCGAAAAAATATTTTTGTAACGCTTCGCATTTCTATGTTTTCCATATTTATAAAGTTGTATTCGTACTTCTATTTTTAAAAACTTGTAATCGTATCGTATTCGTATTTCATTTCCCATCTTGTATTCCGAGGCTTTGATCATAATGGAATTCCTTTTTATACGTGTTACATGCTTGTGTTATACGAAATCAATCATCAAATACGTGTTTATACGCAAAACCGAGACTCGAAATACTTGGAATTATCAATATTACGTGCATCATACTCATACAATACTTTGATACACTTTGAATACCTAAAAACAAGCTAAAATATAAGAAAACGGCATAAAATAACCTAAAAACCAAGCTCAGGGGCTAAAATGGACAAAATGAAAAAGTTCGAAAAACATGACCCGTCATGCGACGCGATGGGAACATGTTGCATTGTCACGTGGTGCGAAGATGCCCATTTTTTCATCCTACATTTTCAGCCAACCGGATTTCAATCTTTTCCACCGCCTTTCTCCTCCAATCAACTTTAAACATCTTTTAACACAAACCCTAATAGAAGCCTCCATACACTCCTAAACACTTTCCAAACACTCTAAACACTCTCAAAGCATCAAATTATCTCCATTTCTTCAAGTTCTTGGTAGATTGTATTTGTGTTCAAATCAGTGAGTTTGAACACATTTCTTCCTTCTTTCATATGTTTTTCTTGCTTCAAACCACTTGGATAACATCAAGGATTGTTACCAAATGTTCACCAAGGTGTAACAAGGTGGTACAACTCCACATTTGATGTCCAAAGTAGGTTGTAAATTTTGTTTTCGCAAAACTTTTACAACATTGTTTGTTTCTTGTTCCATCTTGTGGGAATCTTGTACCAACCTTGCTCCCAATCTGTCACACCCTGTCTTTTGCGGAAGCGCATGATGTGTGACTAGCTTGTTATCATTGCATTCAATCATAATAAACAACCACATGATTAAAACGATGTTCATCCATTCAGAAAATTTTGATTATTACAGACACTTAATTTCTTAAGTTTTAGAACACAACCTTCATCTAGGTTACAATTTGACAAAAGTGGATGACATCTATGCTTGTAGTCTACTTCTAATTACGACACTTGCGCCCAAGATCCATCCTGTCACCTGAAATACATGTAATTTTGGAAAACATCAACATAAAGTTGAGCGAGTTCATGCGTTTTGTACATCTTGTATGAAAACATAGTTTGTAACTTTTACAAATCAAGTATTCATTGTATAATTCAAGTTTTCTTGTGTACACCACGTACTAAATGAGTGTTTGTGCAAGGACATTAAGGCATGTGAGGACATAGGGAGCTTTAGTATTTTCTCCTTTCACTGTGTCGATTACCCTCGACTGTGTCGATTAACCTCGACTGTGTCAATTTACCTCGACTGTGTCGATTGCCCTCGACTGTGTCGATTAACCTCGACTGTGTCGATTAACCTCGACTGTGTCGATTAACCTCGACTGTGTCGATTTCCCTCGACTGGGACACCGAAGCACTCAAGAGGTCACATAAGGACCATGAGTGGGGCTCGGCCGTACCCGTTAGATCTAACCCTCGTCCCTAATTAAGTATTAATGGCATCTCAATATCTAGTCTATGCTCACATGATCTAGAATTTTCTAGGCATTTCTTAAAGCACATCATATTGCACTCACCACGAGTGCTTCTCGTATTTTTACCATTTGTAAAAATTGTAATATCTGTAACATGTATTTCACCCCCGAGAGTTATAAAACCAAAAACAGTTAAATAAAAGGGGGAGCATGAACTCACAACTTTGCGTTCCTGCGTCGTAAACTTCACCGGATTTGCTTATCTAGCGTCATGACCTATACGTGTTTTCTTAACATTAGTCACTAGACTTGTATCGCACAAGTACAGCCACTATCTCTTGTGTACGTATTCTTGTGTTAAAAATAACTTATATTTTTAACTAAGTGTCTTACTTATATTATTTTCTCGAAAATAATTATAAGTCTCTTGTATTTTGCACTTTGCACCCGAATTATGTATTTTGCCTAAGTATGGTGTATGTGTATTTTGTGTTTTCACTTCTCATGAGTATTTAGTGTATTCTTAAGTCCTAATACACTATCAAGTATAATACATACTACATACACTTAGCACAAAATGTGGCGATCAATAAATATATATTTTTCCTCACAAATATACATACTTATATCCTTTCAGTTTAAATATACAAAATCGGGCTGTTTTCGGGCATTTTAATAAAATAGTTATCTTATTCCAAAGATTCCCAAATTTTACAGAACGTCTTAAACGATCCAAAAATTATTGTGTAAAAATATCGGGGTCCAGTTCATTACCAATATTTTATAAGAATTTATTTTCCGGACTGCAATCAGATTTGTCGCTTTCTGATTGCAGTTTACGAAATAATTCATTAAAAATTCATCGTGAGTCCGATTTATGAAATTCCAGTGGGAGAATTACAAATACATCAGTGGTCAACTATGGTATAAATTTCGTGATCAGACTCCACACAGAATGCAAGTTATGACAGAAAACAGGTTGCACATTATCAGCAGCAAAAATGCAGCTCTAGCTGCTGTTACGAAAAGACACTTTAAATATAGTAAACGAAGTCCAAAAATTATGATTCCGGTGCCATTAGAACCGTATTTCATAGTACATATACCTAGACTTCAGAAAATACACTTTTTGTTTAGTTAAGGACCTGTTACAGCCAGTTAAAGTCGGCTGAAAGTGCAGATCAGCTTGCTGTTTGAAGGTAAAATGTTACTAAAACGCACACATACGTTCGCCAACCTTTCTAATATGATTGACAACAGGTCATAAGTTATTTACAGCAGATTATAGTTCATATATTTCAGATTCAACATGTATTATCATATTTTATCATCATTTTAACACTACTTTAACCATATTTCATCTTTAGTTAGTTACACTTCAAGACTTAATGATGTTCTTATGTTTTCACCATTCTTTTCGCTATTAACCACTAAAAAGATGAACAAGATGAAGATCTAAGGTACTTACCACTAGCACAAGGCTAGGGGAGATCAAAGGCGTAAAAGTGGTGGATAAAAGAAAACGAGAGCGGTCCTTGAGCTTCCGAACACACCGAGCTTACTTGTAGGATCTCTAACACCTCTGGGTATGCATAGATTGCTTGGAATGGAGCTTGAAGGTGGTGGTTTGGTGGTGGTTGTTGGCTGCCGAATTCACAAGGAGAGGAGGAGGAAGTGTGCAAGTGTTGTTGATGAAATGATCATGTAAGAATGTCTAGAGGATTTATAATTAAACTTTCCAACAACCTATTATCCATTAGATCCAATGTCCACCAAAGTACTAACATATCTATTTAATAATTAAGGAAAAATCAAGGGGTGTCTCCCTTGTTTCATATCCGGTCATGGGGAGGGGTTTTGTTTAGTTAGATTTCAACTAGTTTAGTTAAGTGCTGGTTAAGATAGTTAGGTGATTAAATAGGTTATTAGTGTATTATGTGTTAATATGGGTGTTAGGGTATTTGTCACACCCCGAATTTCCACGTGTCACCGGTGGGCCCGGTGGGGAGTATCGTGACGTCATGGTTGACAACATAATAGTCAAACAACACAATATCAATGTGCACAGCGGAAGCAATTTAAAATATAATACAACCGAATTTATTATTGTAATATCAACTATCACAATATTCGGAAGTTTATCCACAGAAGGATCGAACATAAAATGGAAACAATAGTTCAACAGACTTTTAGGCATCTTAAGCTTGCGAGACTTCTATTGATGCTAAGGAGACATATCCAGCCAATTTCGTATAGCACCTGCATTTAGCCTTTTTGGAAAATACGTCAGTTTACACTGGTAAATACATTCAACTGACTCATTTTGGAAAAAGAGTTTGTAAATTGTTTTGAATGCACGTGGCACAAAATATCTTGACACATGGATTAAAATGCACAGAGGCAAAATTAATCCTTTTAACTTGGGAGAATTATTTAATATTATAATCTTGTGAACGATTTACATGTTACTTATGCGTTCAGTAGCCCGGAACGTATCCGGGTTAAAGATCAATAGACACACCACAATTCTAGAGTTATACACTGACAGGTGTACGCCTACACCCCGTGCTCAGGTCGTGGCCATCTCGTAAGATAATGCCGAGGATATCCGGGACATGGTCATTAACCCCCCAAAGGCTATAAAGTAAACAAGACTGTTTAAAACGAGCCGATCAAATTATTCAACTACCCACTAAGCGTGGAGATTTGATGCCCGATCAAGCGGTACGCTATGTACCGTAACCCAAGCCCGTATAGGGAAAATAAGTTAAAAGTATTTACCTGAGCTAAATATAAATTCAATCCCAGCCGTATATCAAATCAGCAAGTACAGATAGCTTTTACTGGGCTCCTAATCTGGAACGAAGGTTTTTTAATAACCTATTAGAATCCTAACGGGTCTTTAATTAAGCTTAAGCTTAGACCGGCTAGTTTCAAAGATACGGTTCGTACGCACGATTAAGCGAGGACCGGATAGAATGTGATTTAGACCCGACAAGTTCAGAGACTTGTTTAATATGGGTCCTTCATGCACATTCTGGATTTTGAGATAAAACCGATAAGGTTTGACCCGTTTCGGCTATTTTATGTAAACTCGCTACATAAACCGAACCAATCGCGTAATACGCGTAACGGGTATTTGAAAGAGCCATATACAGGTTTCCTAAGTTAATATGCTTCAAATATGTTGTGACATCAGTAGGATGTCTTTCATTATGCCCGAAACGAATTTAAATACAAACTATGCCCCGTAGGGGTAGTTTGGTCATTTTCAACTTTATAAAAGAGTTTAAGTATTAACCTGAGTTACAGGTCTGATGTAATCAGCAAAAATACTCCATTTAAAAATTATAACAGTAGGGTAAAGTATATGTGTGAAATTTATCAATTATAACCCAACTATGCACCGTAGGGCATTTTGGTAATTTCACATAAGCCGAAAAGCTCAAAATTGAAGTCTAACTTTGGGTACAAGTTTATATATCAGTGACTAAGGTTTTTACTCTTTTACATTTCCAAAAATCACGTTTTGTGGTGAAAAGGGCATAATGGTCAACATATGGGCAATTAACGGAATCATGCATATTAATTGGTTAACTAATGAACCATGGTGTATAATCACAGAGGATTATACTAGCATGTAACCTGGTCCAAATAGAGCTCTAAGGTATTTCTAAATCATACCAAAACGGGTCAGAACTGAAAGTCAAAGTATAAGTCAAACTATGTGACTTTCGGTTCCGAACCGGGTCTAAACAGGAAATTGTCGGGTTGAACATGTTTAGACATGTTCTTACACTAATTACCAAGTTATATTAATGATCAAACAGGTTGTATGTGTTCTACATTGTTAATTATGGATAAATTAGAAATTAATTATCCTGTTGACTTTTTAATAACAAGTTTGACCCGACATTTGACCTAGTTAGAGTGGGAATCAGAGGGTGCCCTTTTAAGGGTTTAATGCCCACATAATATAACAAAATTTGCATCGATAAAATTTTACCGAGCCTCGTGTTGACTGCGTTGACCAGCAGTTGACCACGGTTGACCGATGTTGACCAGGTTTGACCGAACCCAAAACTGAACCGAGGCACTAACATGACCCAAAACTTCCCCTTGACCAGTTTTGACCACGTTTGACCTGTTGACCAAGTTGAACCGAGCCCGAGAGCGTCCCGAACTTAAATTTTTCACCCGAGTCGAAAGTGGTTCGATGGACTCTATGGGTCACTAGGAGCCCAAAAATATATTTTTCATCGAAAACTGATGGCTGGAACTCGCCAGAACCATGTCAGAAGTCGAGCCCGAGAGCGTCCCGAACTTAGATTTTTCACCCGAGTCGAAAGTGGTTCGATAGACTCTACAGGTCACTAGGAGTCCAAAAATATATTTTTCATCGAAAACTTATGGCTGGAAATCGCCAGAATCATGTCAGGAGTCGAGCCCGAGAGCGTCCCGAACTTAGATTTTTCACCTGAGTCGAAAGTGGTTCGATAGACTCTACAGGTCACTAGGAGTCCAAAAATATATTTTTCATCGAAAACTTATGGCTGGAAATCGCCAGAATCATGTCAGGAGTCGAGATTTCGCCGGAGAATAGAATTTCATGAAACTTTGCAGGAATGCTCCTAAAGTCCCGATCGAAGCATCTGCAAAGTCAAAAGTTCAAAACGGACTCGCCGGAATTTGACCGGAATGTCGCCGGAGTTGCCATAGAGCTCAAACCGCTAAGAATTAGCTAAAACTAACCACACCACGCGATCCGGAACGTCGGATATAGTCGAAAAAGTGTACTCTTGGCCGGAAAACGGCCGTCGGAAAAGTCGCAGGTCGCCGGAAAAGTCGCCGGAAAGTTTCTAGAGAGAGAGAGAGAGTTTTAGAGAGAGAAAGAGATGTGAAATAATGATTTTTATTTATATATTTTTTTTTTTTCATTTATATAGTGGAGGTTTCGTGGGCTTGGGCCCAAGGCCCACAAGCCCGTCTTCGCACCCGAACATCATGGAAGCATCGTAGAGCATAATATTAATACTAAAATACGCAAATTAGGATCGGTAGTCGATGTTTGCGTGTTCGTTCGTCGGTTGCGTAAAAATCGCGAGTAATTAAATTGTTGACGTTTTTTAACCCCTCGTATACGAATATTGCCAAACTTTCTCATACCTTAACGAAACCTTGTGAAATTTTTATCACACATTCTTGTGAGTATAATTAAGCATTACAAAGCTTCGGGTTCGCTAAAAGATCACTCAGAGGTATACCTTTAAACATGTTGACACATTTAACCCCTGTAGTTTGTAATTCCTCACTTTCTTTCACAATTGGCTTCGTATGATCCATGATTTATTCGGTTGAGGTTATGAACATCATGTAGGGTTACTGTAAAGTATATTTATCCCTTGTTGACATTTTGAACCCTTATTTTCACATACTTTCCATGTTTGTCAACTTTAGTCCCTCTAAATATAATTTCACACGTTCAAGCTTATGACACGTGTCAATACATTATAGGACGTGAATTTTTCGAGGTGTTACATCCTCACCCCCTTAAAAGAAATCTCGACCTCGAGATTTGCTAAAATGGTGGAAGTACTTTTTGTCGCATAATGGACTTAACTTCCATAACATATCTGGAGTCTTTCCAAGCTCCTAAAGTAACTCCTATATTAGGTACATGTATCCTTTTTGGAGCTTCTTAACCTGTCGATCCTCAATCGATACAGGATGCTCATCACATCATAAATTTGCATAACATTATGTGATAGTGCTTCTTGACTTATTGGCGAAACACGCCTTTCAGTCACTAGTGTGTAATGTATTGCGAGCTCCACCAAGCTCCTTAAATAGGTTTTAGCTTATAAGCTACCTGATCTTGATACATTCGATTTCCTTCGAATGATTCTATATATATTCAGAGCTTAACTAGCCTGATAATTTAACAGATTTGGCACACCCTTTCTGGGTGATATCTATTGTTGAACCTTATTCCTAAATCAAGAATTTAGGAGGTTTGCTATTTTCATTCATCCTTGATTTTCTGCCGAATACTGGCATCTTACAGATGATTATGAATTTGCGTAATCTTATTTGTTGTTTCCAATGCAACTTTCAGATCCTGATAATTGGACTTACCAATCTATTGTCCTAACAATATATGTTTAACATTTGATTTATACAAGGTCTCCAAAGGAGTAGCCTTGATACTTATACATCAACTATTATAGGAAAGCTTATCTTAAGGTGAGATGGTTATTTCAACCACTGCTTAATCAATTTTTAAGGAATAGTTAATCCTTACAGCTAATCGAACAAATCGACGATCCTGGGCAGTTGATGGCAAATTCTTAATTGTTGCCTAACTAGGGTTGCGGTAAAAATGCATAAGCAAAAAGAACCGTCTTTCATAATTAACTATACCAAATCCTCAGGATATTGAGTTAGGCTATATGAACCCTCTATTTTAAAACTTAGTTAATCAGGGTTTCGATTCTTCCAATGATGGTGCTAGCCGTCTTGGAGATTTCATAATAATACAGCCTTAAATGGGATATAAACCTTAACTCTACCTGCCCCTCAGGGGTAAACAGGATAATCTTAGGAGAAGATAATTAAGGTACAAGGAGGTTACAGAGATTTTACAAATCTCAGGCTCCAATTTATCCATCATTGCTTGTGTCAATTAAGTGACACACTTATGTTACTAGTCCACGAATTCCTTAATCGGGAACATTTACTTGGATAATTCCATTCTGGATATCTTCTTTGAGTACTACTAGTCAACTTTGGTACAATATGACCATTGGGATATCTCAGCGGTTCCATGCATTAAACCTCCATACTGATCAGGCATGGAAGCAATCTATGGGACACACTAGGATACGCCAATCCTCATATGGCACTTTTATCAAACATAGTTTGGCATTCGCAGTCGATAGAAAACAATGAGAAAATAATAAAATAAAATAAAGTAATATATATTGTCGTACTCTATTCGAAGAAAGAGTACTCTTAGATTTTTCAGAAGGATCCCTTGCCGATACTTAGAAGAATCGGTTACTATGATTTCCTTGGTAAGTTATACCTTGTGGATAATATAAAAGTTTGCTAAGCTTATGGTTTATGAAGATTTATTATTGCCTGTATTAAATCAGGACACTTAGCAGGAATTATCATTGGTAAATGATAAGGAATGTACTTGATGACATCGTGAACTGCCTCTTGGCATTCATCATGTGAGTTCAGGCGTTTCCTTTCTTAGCCTTTCCAGGCTTAGCTGCATCTTCTTTGGCAGCTTTATGGTATCTAGTTCTGATGCGGCCTTACCCACCACAGTCGTGACAGACTGTATTCTTTATATCCCTACATTCATGGGAAAATGATGACCCGCTCCTTTGCAAATGTCACACTGCTTTGGTCCATCCAACTGCTGCGTCAACCACAGCTTGGAGATTAACTCCATTAATATTGAGGTTTACATTTGTAGCTTTATTAACTTTCGTCGCCTTAATAGTACTGCGACTGTCGTCTACCTCATTCAAGTTTTCCATACTTGAAACTTGGTACCAATCACCAAAATTTAACAATTATTAGTCATCATCCTGATGAACCGACTTAGATTAGCCACGGCATTCATAAACCGTATGGGCTATTCTGTTCTGAACATTCCTAGTGAATGTTATTTGAATGTATATCCATTATATTTAGCCTAGGTCACAAAAGGACCATCAATGGCATTCAAGGTTTGGAGTGAGTCCAATACCTGCTTGACAGGGGACCATAATGTCACAATTGTCTTTGTCACAAGGAGGATTATAAATAGCTCAAAGGCCAGCCTTACATGACTTTGGTTATATATATACATATATGGCGTAGAAACCTATCGCGAGGGATGTAGAAAGATATGGCATAAAGTCTAGTCATGAAGGACATAAGTAATCATATGGCGCGAAGGCCTTGTCGTAATGACATTCAGATACGGCACAAATGGCCTTGTCTCTAGGACGTTATAGGATATGGCACTAAGGCCTGTCACCAGGGATGTTAACATTTAGTATGTTAACTTGACACGAACGACGAATTATAGCACGGAGGCTTGTTATGGGTGACTTGAAATATAACTTGTGGATTTGTCAGAATGACATCAATTCATAGGCTGCAATCCTATTAGATCAGGAGTTTTAAGGCTTGAACATAGTTCTTCACCTTTGGACAGGGAGTCATAGACTACAACTGTCTTCGTCTTGAAAGGCGATTCACTTAACAGAAAGGTAAACCAATTAACATCACTAATGGATGTCTATATATAATTATAGTATCTAATGATATTAGTCATGATCACCTCGATCATATTGACTATTAGGTTTGGGTATAATCACACCATTTTGAACAGGGGATCATAAAGATCACTACTGTCTTTGTCTTACCGACACTAGAATAAAGTATAGCCCGTAGGCATTTCATTACGAGGGATGTTAATATTATGATCATCATACTGATGATACTAGTCAGGATCGCAATGATAGTATAGACTATGGGATTTGAGTATAGCTCACCCCCTTGGGCAAAAAATCACAAAGGATTACAATTGCCTTTTCTCAATTGGACAATATAATATAGCCCTTAGGCAAAACATCATTAAGGATGTTAAAATTTTTAATCATCGTATTGATGATTTTTGTCATGATGGCATTGATCATATAGACTATTAGGCTTGAGCATAGCTCACTACCTTGGACAGGGAATCGTAAAGATCACAATGTCTTTGTCACACATGGACGATATAATATGGCCCATAGGCGAAACATCACTAATGGATGTTTATAATAGTTTCATCCTATTAGATGATATAAGTCATGATTGCATTAATCATATTGACTATTTGGCATGAGCATAGCTCACCACCTCAGACAAGGAATCATAAAGATAACAATGTCAATGTCTCAAATGGACAATATATTATAGCCCGTAGGCAAAACATCACTAAAGGATGTTAAATAATATAATCATCGTATTAGATGATATTAGTCATGATCGCATTGATCATATAGACTATTATGTTTGGACATAGTCCAACATTTTATACAGGAGGTCAAAGAACACCACTGTCGTTGTCTTATCGGACAACAAGCTTACTCCGTAGGTGCTTCATTACTAACGGATGTTTATAATATGATCATCTTATAGAATGATATAAGCCATGATTCCTAGATCACTTGGCTAGATTTGAGAATTGGAAGAATCCCATATAAGGATGACTGTTGTGATTTTCTCGAATCACATTTGTCAGGGGTGCTAACACATTCCTAGGTGTTAACAAGGATTTGAATCCCTTGAGTAGGTTTCACCATCTTGGCCGCGTAGGCTAGGTTTCACCTTTAAGATTCCCTTCAATTGCATACTGACAGAGAAGGAAGGATATTTATTTTATCCAGGATTTTTATCATAAATCCTAATTCATAAGTTAATAATAGCACCAATGGCCTTGTCGCGTAGACAAGTTAAATTTATAAGCCATGATTTCAGAGAATCGTGGCCTTAAGGTTTGAATCAAAGTTCATTACCTTTTCTTGACAGGGAGCTGTAGGCTACCACTGTCTTTAGTCTCAGAGGACATTAACTATAGCCCGTAGGCACTTCCCTTATAAGAGATGTTTATTACTGGATTACCCCCTTAGGGAAATTCATTAACCATGGTAAACAGAGACCATATATGGTTAATTTATTAATCATATTTATTTAGGATTTCTTTTATAATTTATCCTAACTATAAAACATTAACAGTTTTATTAGTGGCACCCAATGGCCTGGTCACATGGACATTTATAAATTATAAGCTTATGATTTCAGAGAATCAAAGCAATAATAACAGTTTTATTTTATAGCACAAAAGGCCTAGTCACAAGGACAAATTTTTAAATTATAAGCCATGATTTCAGAGAATCAAGGTCTTTAAGTATATTAGCACAACTGGCTTAGTCACATGGACATATATAATTTATAAGCTATGATTTCAGAGAATCAAAGCATGAAGGTATTCTGGCACAATAGGCCTAGTCACAAGGACATTTGTAAATTTTAAGCTATGATTTCAGAGAATCAAAGCATGAAAGTATATTGGCACAATAGGCCTAGTCACGTAGACAATTATAAATTATATGCTAGGATTTCAGAGAATCAAGCATTTGAGGTTTGAACCTAGTTCATTAACTTTATCTGACAGGGAGTCATAGCTACCACTGTATTTTGGCTCATGTAGAAATGAGCAAGGCCCGTAGGCACTATATTACCACGTATGGTTAAAATATGATCATCTTAATTGATGACATAAACCCAGGATTCAGAGATCATTAAACTGGGTTAGGAATCTTTTGAAGGATCCTATATAAAAATGACGTGTGTGATTTTAAGTGAATCACATCTGCCAGGAGTGTTAACATGTTTTAAGATGTTAACAGGGAATTGAATCTTTTTAAACAGGTCTTACCATCTTGGCCTGGTCTTATAATTGACCCAAGGCTAGGTTTCACATTTAAGATTCTTAATTAATGATTTGAATCTTTTTAACACGTCTTACCATCTTGGCCCGGTCTTATAATTGACCCGAGGCTAGGTTTCACACTTAAGATTCTTAATTTATAATTAACGCAGAACAATTTTAAATTGAGGTGTAAATATGGATCTTAATCTAAATTGAGGAACTGCCATCTTGGCCGGTCTTAATATGACCCGAAGCTAGGTCTTACCCTTTTAGATTTTGCCATTTTATTATAATGGTAGATCTTGCAAAAAGGAAATGTTATTATTTTCCATTTATTTAATATTTCTTATTTAGAATGAAAGTTTAAACTTAATCATTCCATTTATAAAAATAAAAGTATAAAGTTGCCCTAAGCGGGACTTAAAAGGAATAATGTTGTCCTCGAAGGGACTATTGAGGAAACGATTTTTAGCAGAGGAGTTTCTTCTTCATTCAATTCCTGAATGTTTTCTCCTTGGTTGCATGTCTCATCTTGGTCGCTGTACGAAGCTCAGCATTTCAAGGCTCCGGGTGTGGAGAATTCCTAGTTCAGCTTCCTCGCTTGGCGACGTATCCAATAATAATAAAAATTGGAAGCAAAAATTTTCATATATTAGGATTAAGATTTTTCCTATGTTAAGTCTAGACTCAGAAGTTTAGATTGTGCAATTGTGTAACTGAGATCAAACACTAAGGTTAGTGTTTAATTCACTCAGTGTTGGCTCTGATACCAACCTGTCACACCCCGAATTTCCACGTGTCACCGGTGGGCCCGGTGGGGAGTATCGTGACGTCATGGTTGGCAACATAATAGTCAAACAACACAATATCAATGTGCACAGCGGAAGCAATTTAAAATATAATACAACCGAATTTATTATTGTAATATCAACTATCACAATATTCGGAAGTTTATCCACAGAAGGATCGAACATAAAATGGAAACAATAGTTCAACAGACTTTTAGGCATCTTAAGCTTGCGAGACTTCTATTGATGCTAAGGAGACATATCCAGCCAATTTCGTATAGCACCTGCATTTAGCCTTTTTGGAAAATACGTCAGTTTACACTGGTAAATACATTCAACTGACTCATTTTGGAAAAAGAGTTTGTAAATTGTTTTGAATGCACGTGGCACAAAATATCTTGACACATGGATTAAAATGCACAGAGGCAAAATTAATCTTTTTAACTTGGGAGAATTATTTAATATTATAATCTTGTGAACGATTTACATGTTACTTATGCGTTCAGTAGCCCGGAACGTATCCGGGTTAAAGATCAATAGACACACCACAATTCTAGAGTTATACACTGACAGGTGTACGCCTACACCCCGTGCTCAGGTCGTGGCCATCTCGTAAGATAATGCCGAGGATATCCGGGACATGGTCATTAACCCCCCAAAGGCTATAAAGTAAACAAGACTGTTTAAAACGAGCCGATCAAATTATTCAACTACCCACTAAGCGTGGAGATTTGATGCCCGATCAAGCGGTACGCTATGTACCGTAACCCAAGCCCGTATAGGGAAAATAAGTTAAAAGTATTTACCTGAGCTAAATATAAATTCAATCCCAGCCGTATATCAAATCAGCAAGTACAGATAGCTTTTACTGGGCTCCTAATCTGGAACGAAGGTTTTTTAATAACCTATTAGAATCCTAACGGGTCTTTAATTAAGCTTAAGCTTAGACCGGCTAGTTTCAAAGATACGGTTCGTACGCACGATTAAGCGAGGACCGGATAGAATGTGATTTAGACCCGACAAGTTCAGAGACTTGTTTAATATGGGTCCTTCATGCACATTCTGGATTTTGAGATAAAACCGATAAGGTTTGACCCGTTTCGGCTATTTTATGTAAACTCGCTACATAAACCGAACCAATCGCGTAATACGCGTAACGGGTATTTGAAAGAGCCATATACAGGTTTCCTAAGTTAATATGCTTCAAATATGTTGTGACATCAGTAGGATGTCTTTCATTATGCCCGAAACGAATTTAAATACAAACTATGCCCCGTAGGGGTAGTTTGGTCATTTTCAACTTTATAAAAGAGTTTAAGTATTAACCTGAGTTACAGGTCTGATGTAATCAGCAAAAATACTCCATTTAAAAATTATAACAGTAGGGTAAAGTATATGTGTGAAATTTATCAATTATAACCCAACTATGCACCGTAGGGCATTTTGGTAATTTCACATAAGCCGAAAAGCTCAAAATTGAAGTCTAACTTTGGGTACAAGTTTATATATCAGTGACTAAGGTTTTTACTCTTTTACATTTCCAAAAATCACGTTTTGTGGTGAAAAGGGCATAATGGTCAACATATGGGCAATTAACGGAATCATGCATATTAATTGGTTAACTAATGAACCATGGTGTATAATCACAGAGGATTATACTAGCATGTAACCTGGTCCAAATAGAGCTCTAAGGTATTTCTAAATCATACCAAAACGGGTCAGAACTGAAAGTCAAAGTATAAGTCAAACTATGTGACTTTCGGTTCCGAACCGGGTCTAAACAGGAAATTGTCGGGTTGAACATGTTTAGACATGTTCTTACACTAATTACCAAGTTATATTAATGATCAAACAGGTTGTATGTGTTCTACATTGTTAATTATGGATAAATTAGAAATTAATTATCCTGTTGACTTTTTAATAACAAGTTTGACCCGACATTTGACCTAGTTAGAGTGGGAATCAGAGGGTGCCCTTTTAAGGGTTTAATGCCCACATAATATAACAAAATTTGCATCGATAAAATTTTACCGAGCCTCGTGTTGACTGCGTTGACCAGCAGTTGACCACGGTTGACCGATGTTGACCAGGTTTGACCGAACCCAAAACTGAACCGAGGCACTAACATGACCCAAAACTTCCCCTTGACCAGTTTTGACCACGTTTGACCTGTTGACCAAGTTGAACCGAGCCCGAGAGCGTCCCGAACTTAAATTTTTCACCCGAGTCGAAAGTGGTTCGATGGACTCTATGGGTCACTAGGAGCCCAAAAATATATTTTTCATCGAAAACTGATGGCTGGAACTCGCCAGAACCATGTCAGAAGTCGAGCCCGAGAGCGTCCCGAACTTAGATTTTTCACCCGAGTCGAAAGTGGTTCGATAGACTCTACAGGTCACTAGGAGTCCAAAAATATATTTTTCATCGAAAACTTATGGCTGGAAATCGCCAGAATCATGTCAGGAGTCGAGCCCGAGAGCGTCCCGAACTTAGATTTTTCACCTGAGTCGAAAGTGGTTCGATAGACTCTACAGGTCACTAGGAGTCCAAAAATATATTTTTCATCGAAAACTTATGGCTGGAAATCGCCAGAATCATGTCAGGAGTCGAGATTTCGCCGGAGAATAGAATTTCATGAAACTTTGCAGGAATGCTCCTAAAGTCCCGATCGAAGCATCTGCAAAGTCAAAAGTTCAAAACGGACTCGCCGGAATTTGACCGGAATGTCGCCGGAGTTGCCATAGAGCTCAAACCGCTAAGAATTAGCTAAAACTAACCACACCACGCGATCCGGAACGTCGGATATAGTCGAAAAAGTGTACTCTTGGCCGGAAAACGGCCGTCGGAAAAGTCGCAGGTCGCCGGAAAAGTCGCCGGAAAGTTTCTAGAGAGAGAGAGAGAGTTTTAGAGAGAGAAAGAGATGTGAAATAATGATTTTTATTTATATATTTTTTTTTTTTCATTTATATAGTGGAGGTTTCGTGGGCTTGGGCCCAAGGCCCACAAGCCCGTCTTCGCACCCGAACATCATGGAAGCATCGTAGAGCATAATATTAATACTAAAATACGCAAATTAGGATCGGTAGTCGATGTTTGCGTGTTCGTTCGTCGGTTGCGTAAAAATCGCGAGTAATTAAATTGTTGACGTTTTTTAACCCCTCGTATACGAATATTGCCAAACTTTCTCATACCTTAACGAAACCTTGTGAAATTTTTATCACACATTCTTGTGAGTATAATTAAGCATTACAAAGCTTCGGGTTCGCTAAAAGATCACTCAGAGGTATACCTTTAAACATGTTGACACATTTAACCCCTGTAGTTTGTAATTCCTCACTTTCTTTCACAATTGGCTTCGTATGATCCATGATTTATTCGGTTGAGGTTATGAACATCATGTAGGGTTACTG
This sequence comes from Helianthus tuberosus, assembly GCA_030545235.1. Classification (NCBI taxonomy): domain Eukaryota; kingdom Viridiplantae; phylum Streptophyta; class Magnoliopsida; order Asterales; family Asteraceae; genus Helianthus; species Helianthus tuberosus. The sequence goes on along the minus strand of CM060380.1, from coordinate 21,096,995 downwards.
TAAAGTATATTTATCCCTTGTTGACATTTTGAACCCTTATTTTCACATACTTTCCATGTTTGTCAACTTTAGTCCCTCTAAATATAATTTCACACGTTCAAGCTTATGACACGTGTCAATACATTATAGGACGTGAATTTTTCGAGGTGTTACAGTATTCGGGGACCCTAACTGGCTCAGAAAAGGAAAAACAATGTTAATGACAATATTTTTATGTTCCGGGTAAGGTCCGGTTGTTCGGTTTGATATTAATCCGTTAAAGTGCTAAATTGCACCGTTTAGTGTCTTTCAAGTATCTTTTGTGACACTTTCAATTCCTGACACTTAGGGAAGTATTCTGGATGATAAATCATAATTTCTGCATAATATTTCAATGTCAAAATGCTGATTATAGCTGAATTATATAAAATTCTGCACTTAAAGTGCGTTTCGGGTGCTTTTTAGTGCGTATTTTAGCTTCCGGAAAGCCTATAATAAAACCCTTGTATGTACTCTTGGGTTTTAGTGCATTCTTGACGTTGGACCTACACCTAGGCTCCAATTCTAATGTCTGACTGCTTTCTGTAGTTCCGTTGACACGATGTGTCTTACCGGTGAGTTTACTAATATTTTTGACGCAACGCTATCATAAGGTAATTCTTGTAGCACATATCATGCATGAATTCACTTGTATGGAATTCAGAAATTTATTTGTCTGGTAAACCAGATCATGCACAGTCATTTAAGCACAAATTACTGTTCATTGAGTGTACGGAATGTACGGAAAGGTGACGGTTGTCACACAATCAAACTCATCGTTGTGGGGCTTGAGTATGGTTGATTTCGAAAGGATTAAAGGGCTAAAAACCTCACTTAGCTACTGCCCAAAAAGGTTCAAACAACCTACAAAGTGTTGAGACCAATCCACGTCTTCAATCTTCAATATTGTGAGACTTGTGTTTTGGTAAAGTGTGAACAATGGAAGCCTTGGCTTTCCAACTATGCTTCCACTACCTCACTTGCTTGATTAGTTAGATTATCTTCATATTACTACATCTCAAAACAATTTTCAACAAAGGGACAAGGCTACATCACGTCCCCAAACACTTTCCATGTGTGGGATGCACACAACTAGCTAGCTCACTTGGTTGTTTTAGATATAGTAAGTTTATGTTCTTATGTTCATATGTTCCATGACCATCCGAATCATCCTTGTGATGATTTGTGTATTGGTGAACATTGAGGTTAATAGATTCATCTAACCCATGCATGATCATACTTGACTAAAACTAACCCTTGGACTACTAACAAACTATATAAATAAATATGTATGTGTATATATATATATCTACAATTAACCGAACCTAAGACACTAACCAATCCATGGTTTGATGTCAAGAGGAACATGATTAAATTATCTTGATTAAACTCCTTGTAATTTGGAGTTTCAATAGGCAAACTTGCGCCTATGAAGAACACTACACTATGGTGTCCAAATTTGGGAATTTCGTCGAAGATAAGTTTTATGTATTTAATGCTAAATAATCATTTTGCATTCTGCATTCCAAACTCCATCAAACTCATACGCCTCGTTCATCCTTGTAGGATAACACGACGGTCCTCTAATCACTCAAACGTATCAACTCACATTCGTGGAAATTACTACGCAAACCGTGAGTATACTCAATCCCATACTGTTTTACACACTTTGGGTGCAACATGTACACAGTATACAAATCACGTATTCACGATCAGACTCATTCACAAAAACACTCTATCTGTTGAACACGTGATACTTATTATATTCTTGTTATTACATGTTGCGTTCAAACTTGTGTTCAATATGCTCATTAACTTTGCTAACATCCCTTAACAATTATAGCGCTATAGGATTAACGCACCGCCCGTATTCTTGTGGTATTGTTAAGTAAATTAATTACGGCCTTGTCGTTTCGGCGACTAGGATACGCACGATTGCGGTATACCTTGGTTTGACATATGCTTAACACATGCTAGTCTGATAATATACAACGTATGCAATTTACCATGTTGGATATGAGACAACTTTTAGACACGGTTATGCTATATATTCAAACTTGTATACTCACCAACTTTTGTTGATTTTATTTTAATAGATGTTGCAGGAAACTAGTTGATGATGATTGAAAAAACGTATTTAGGGTGGACTAGAAACACACCTAAACTTTTACTTATGTTTTGTTTCATGTAATGTTGTATTTCCCTTTCCAAAACAATGTACTTTCTCTCTAGTATGGATGAAATTTAAATTATTTAATTATTGTCACAATTACAAGTGATGATGTCTCGAGCAATCATGTTTTCGTCTCACTCCGATGTTTCCGCTATCGGTTGGGGTGTGACAATTGAACTCTTTAATTAAGTTAATTAATAAGAAATTTTAATTCAAAATTAATAAATTTCATCCAAAATTACGTCCAAAGTAACAATTTTATATCACGAAAAAGGAAACCATAAATCCACATTTATTCAATTCTAATAACAAACAAGAACAATAACCCTAATCACTTATTAGTTATTACCCTTCTCCTTTTCAAGCATGGCTCTAACCCTCATAGGCAACCCATACAACTTAATGAACCCAGCAGCATCAGCCTGATCATATATCTGCCCACTTTCAAACGACGAAATATCCTCCCTGTATAGACTATACGGGCTCTTTCGGCTAGCCACAATCACTGAACCCTTGTACAGTTTGAGCATCACCGAACCGGTGGTGGTTTTGGTGATGTTCTCCATGAATGCATCCATGGACTCACGAAGCGGGTCGAACCACCGACCGGCGTAGACTAACTCGGCGTACTTGAGAGCCATGCTGTCTTTGAACTGGATGGCTTCTCGATCAAGGGTTAGTGACTCGAGCTCACGGCACGCGGCGGCTAAGATGGTCCCACCAGGGGTCTCGTAGACCCCACGACTTTTCATTCCGACTAGTCGGTTTTCCACCATGTCAATTCTGCCGATACCGTGGCGGCCCCCGATGTCGTTAAGCTCGGTTAATAGAGATGCTGGAGAGAGTTCTTTCCCGTTTATGGAGACTGGGATCCCGGAAACAATACCGATTTCAATGTACCTAATGTAGTTTTATTAAGAAAATGAGAATGTTATCCAATAATGTGTTATGTTTGATAATGTGCATAAAACAGTATGATTAGGTATTCTAATATATTTTTTTAAATAACAGATTCTGAAGATGCTATGCAATTATAAAAATTACACTTTGTGCAGACTTTTGACCTGTTCCAAATAATAAGTATTCTTAGCAAACTTTTTTTAAAACTTATCTGTTTGGCGACTTGGCGAAAAATTATAAACCCGAATTGACAAGTCCATTAACCTTTATCAACAAAATCGTAAAAAGGTAAATAGAACTTACTCAGGTTTGTCGGGTGCATCTTCTGGGTCAACGGACATCATGTACATATCCTTCTTGGGCTCATTTGCAGGATCTTCCAATATATCTCCCTTCAAGCCACACACCATAAATGATTAAAAAATTAATTAAAAAATAAACACCTTTGTAAATTAAGTAACAAGCCAAAACAGATTCAGGTTGAAACGGGCCAACCCACAAACCGAGTTGGGCCGACCCACAAACCCCTTTTGTCCATTCTCAAGTTATTTTTTAATAACTAATTTGTTATTTGTGATTATAAAAACAATATTTTTACAATGACAGACTTCAGGTAACTTTGAACCCGTTTGACCTGAACTCCAAACAACTACTCTTTTTAAAAATACCTCGTGACTGAGGTGCCATAAATTTCTGTCTCTGCTATAGATAGATTTTTTTGTCACTGGAACGGGAACGTTGTGTTTTTTGGCATACTCAATAGCATCTTCCCTCCCTGTTATATCCCACTCCCTCCAAGGAGCTACAACTTGAAGATCGGGATTAAGAGAAAAAAACGTGAGCTCAAATCGCACCTGTATTGAGAAAATAAAACACAAAAAAACTAATTACATTATAATCTATTTATCTAGCAGAAAGGTATAGTGGAAAGCAGAACAATGAAGCATGCCTGGTCGTTTCCCTTTCCTGTGCATCCGTGAGCAACAGCATCGGCTCCAACTTCTTTTGCCACATCCACCATTGCCTGTTAGCATTATAAATGATGAGATTGGTGGGTCGGGTAATGGGCTATAACTTTTTTATGAGGGTGTACCGATTATTCTAAAATGTATTTGGGCTTTACCTTTGCAATAACGGGTCGGGCCATTGAAGTACCCAGCAAGTACTTTCTTTCATATACTGCACCAGCTCTTAAACAAGGGTACACATAATCCTTCACGAATTCTTCTGTCAAGTCTTTAACGACCAATTGGCAGGCTCCACTCGCCTTAGCCTTTGCTTCTAGACCTTCCAATTCCGAGATCCCCTAAAACACAAAAATACAAAAACAGAAGAAAGTCTAAAAACGGAAGCCAAGCGATATATGGGTCCACCAATCACACATACTCTTCAGAATATTGTGATGACTGTTACTTTTCATTTCTAGTGATCCAACACACAAAAAAGTTCTCACGAATCTTCAAACAATCATTCTTGCAGTTTGCCAGAATAAATGAACTTAGAAAAACATGTTAAAATGTATATGCAACAGCATAGTGATTTTTGACCAAAATCGCGTGTAGCAAATTTTTGGTCATTCGTGCAAAGAATAATGATTTGCATGCCATTTGATAGTTTTTTAAAAGCCAAGCAGCCCAACCATATACAAAAAAAACACTAGGGAACTTACTTGACCAACATCTGCAGTAAAGCAGACAACCTCGCAACCATAATTCTCCCTGCAACATTCAAAGTAAGAGATAAGCAACATAAGTAAAAAACGTATAAAACAAATATTGGATGAATATTCATCACATAGAGCAAAGAAAAACATAATCTGCATAGAATAATGCAACTTCTGAGGGTATTTTCACTGTATTAAAAAACCACCTGAACTAAGATTTTGCATAGGTTAACAGATATGTGTAAAATTTGCATGAACCATTTGGATAAGCAACATGAGGATAGGTCAAACGAACACGTATAACCAATTGAAAAATCGGTACTTTGTTTAATTAGTACCTTAGCCAAGGAACAATGACTGAAGTATCCAATCCACCACTATAAGCTAGGACAACTTTGTTCAATTTGCCACGAAGACCGCTTCCATTGGTAGCACTTGATGTGTGTGTTTCCTTATCACTGGCCAACACTGCCTGAATTGCTGTTCATCAACAACATTGCTTTTATTAGATACCACAAATAATAAGGGTTTTCCCTATGAGCACAAGTTAATGTGTATCAACCACATTCCTTATACCAGATTCTACATGAAAAACAATTTACCATTCCTTTGACCAGTCCAAGCTTAACCTCTCAACAAAACCTTACAAACAATCCCCTAAAAGAAGCATATATTAGGGAGGGTAATAAAAAAGTAGAAACTTGCAAAATTAAGTCGAATCAAGTATGATTGTCGGTGCTGGTTTTGACAAAAAACCTACAAACCAAAAGCCGGGTTGGTCGGCCGGATGAGCAACATATTTTTTAAATTGTTGGTTTGTATAAATAAAAACTAAAATTATGAATATAATAATACATATATGTAGGGCTGTAAATGAACCGAACGTTCAGCGAACAGTTCGTGGGAGGAAAGTTCGTTTACGTTTGTTCGTTTACTTAATGAACGAACATGAACAAGAAATTCTATTCGGTTAGTTAAATGAACGAACACAAATTGACGTCTCGTTCGTTCAATTGCGTTTGTGAACGTTCAGTAATGTGTTCGTGAACACATGTTCGTTTGTTTGTGTTGTTCATTACAGATTCTTAGCATTTATTTATTTTATCTGAACTTTTTATATTCTTTAATTCTTATTTATCTCATTACATAAACAAATAAAATATGAAACCCTATCTCCATCTTGTTTATGCACCGTTCCACTTTCCTTCTCATTATTCACATCGAAAAATACTATCGGCGTTCGTTTAACAACAAGGACTTCAAGGTCTAGCGCCGCTCCCATGATGTGTGCCACATCTACCAGCTCCAAGACCCACATCCAACTTTATTCACATGCATATTACCATTTTACTTATTTCTTAATTAGTTATTTTATAGTGGAGTAGTGGGTAGTTTTGCAGTTTATTTCCATCAGTTGTTTCCTAAGGCTATAAAGCCATATGCATTTGTTTCTAAAAGATTATGAATGAAAAATTATGAATTGAGTCTGAATTCTCTCTAAAGTTCTTTCTGGCTTCCATCTAATTTCTTTGGATCATTTGATTACGACTTGGTTCGTATCATCCCATTCTCACCATCCACCTCTAGTCATCGTCGTCTTTGCAGAATTTATCTGTGTCCGTTTGTGTTCGTGAAATGTTCATGAACGCATTCATTTCCTTAACGAACGAACACGAACATAAAATCTCGTTCGGTAAGTGTTCATGAACCGTTCATATATCCTTAAGTTAATACAAATTCATGTTCCCTAAGTTAATAATACAAGCCCTATTGCAACTGTAATAATTAACATAAAGAAAAAAAAACTTTCATATGCAAATCTGAAAAAGATATGCTGAAGCTCAAACTAATCAAAACTAATGTACCTTGAGATTTACAGGCCTGAGAAAGCTTCCTAGTGGTAGGATGAACAAATGTGGCTCCACCAAATTCACTTGCTTTAGCTCCTAATTTACATTCTATCATAAAACGTGCTGCACATTCACACAGTTAATTGAAAGAAGAAGAACAATCAGAAATCATCGAAACGCAGACATTTAGGGGAAAATGTTCATATGCATGCAGTTACATATAATAGATTATTACCTGGATTTTGAGCGTGAATTAGAGGCTTTGTTGAAGATGATGAGGTGACCTGTAAGTTAGCCATGAGAGTGTTAATGGCGGCTGCTGTCTCTCTGTATCTTCTTGGCTTATTCACAGAACGGTTATCGGACACTAGGGTTTATTCTTTGCATTATTATGACTAGTTGTGCCCCGCCACGTTGCGGGGCGATTACCGAATAATGAGCGAGTGTTAGTCAGTTCATTGACACGAAAAACAATTAAATCGAGTAAAACAATTAAAACAAAACACTTTTATAGTTTTAATAAAAAAAACTAAAACAATGGCAATATTGTAATTTTTAACTGAGTGAAAGTTGTATTTTTTACTGGGGTAAAATCGTAATTTGACAAAAGCTAAAGTAATGGCAGTACTGTAAATTTTCACAGGGGCAAATTCGTAATTTTTAACTTGGGGTAACAACGTAATATAAATTTGAACTAAGGGCACAATCACAATTTTAAGCTTGAGGCAAAAGCACAATTTTATTTTGAACAGAGAGAAAAGTCGTAATTTTGAGCTGGGGCAAAAACATAATTTTATTTTGAACTGGGAAAAAACGTAATTTTGAATTGAGGGCGAAATCACAATTTTTAAACGGGGAAAATCACATTTTTTAACAGAGGGCAAAATCGTAATTTTTAAGTGGGGGCAAAAACAAAATTTTATTTTGAATGGAGGGAAAAAGCGTAATTTTGAGCTGGGGACAAAAGCGTAATTTTATTTTGAGCTGGGTGCAAAACCGTAATTTTAGAGAGGGACAAAAACGTGATTTTAGAATGGATATAAAATAATAAACTAGTTGGTCCAATGGGAGAGTGCCAGGCAAAGTCGTAATTTTGAATTGAGGGCAAGATCGTAATTTTGAGATGGGGACAAAAAGCGTAATTTTATTTTGAGCTAGGGGCAAAACGTAATTTTAAGATGAATATAAAACAATAAACGTGTTGGTCGAATGGATGAGTGCCAGGCACCAGGCAGCTGTCTGGCACTATTCCCCCATTTGATTTTTGTATATGTAGGGAATATGTGAGGTTTTTTTTTTTTTTTTTAAGAGAATGTTGTTGGAAAAATATTTATAAAATGGGTGATTTGAAAAATATTTATGAAAATGGTGTTTTTACTTTATTTTTGAGTAAACTGTTAAAATGGTCTATGAGGTTTGATCACTTTTGCCACTTTAATCCAAAACTCAAATCTTTTGAATTTGGGTCTATATGGTTTCAATTTTGTTGCCATTTTCATCCAAAAGTAAAATCCAGTCAGATTTTTCAGTTAGCATCCAGTTTTTTTTTTTTTTTTTGGTTTTTTTCCTCCTTTTAAATGAAAGGCAAAATAGTCAGATTTTTTTTAATTTGTTATAATAAAATGTTAAAAGACCATTTTGTCCTTCATTAAAAGGGAGAAAAAAGACAGAAAAGTTGAATGTTAACTGAAAAATTTAACAAGATTTTAATTTTGGATGAAAATGACAATGAAATTGAAACCACGAGGACCTAGATTCAAAAGGTTTGATTTTGGACTAAAGTGGTAAAAGTGACCAAACCTCAGTGACCATTTTGGCAGTTTACTCATTTATTTTTTAACTACTCTATTATAATTCTTTGAGTAAATTACCCCTGTGGTTATATCACTTTTACCATTTTAGTTCAAAAAAGATTTTTTTTAACATCTGAACCTCAAACGTCTTTTTTTCTAACCATTTTGGCTCCTATCGTCTTTTTTTCTAACCCTTTTGGCCCATAACATTTAATGGGTGGGGTTAGCGTTAGGGGCCAAAAGGATTAGAAAAAAAGACGTTGGGGGCTCAAATGTTAAAAAAATATTTTTTGGGTTAAAAGGATAAAAGTGATATAACCATAGGGGCCAAAATCGTAATTTACTCTAATTCTTTTTTTGTTTGATATTCAGTCAACCTATTATCATTTTTTTAGGGCCAAACTATCTACACACCTGGTGTGTAGATAGTCACCCTTAAAAGGTATTTTTTGTCCTTATATGCACACCTTGCAGTGGCGAACTGTGGTCAAAACGCGGCATTTTGGTCCGGTTAACCAGACAAAGACAAAGACTGACGGGTCTGTTGACCGGACCAAAACGCCGCGCTTTGGTCATGTCAACCAGACCGGGTGTCAGTCTTTTGTCTGGTTGATAGGACCAAAACGCGGCCAAAGCTCTGCGTTTTGGTCCGGTCAACAGACCCGTCAGACACCCATCAGTCTTTGTCTGGTTAACCGGACCAAAACGCCGCGTTTTGGACACAATTCGACACTGCAGGGTGTGCATATAAGGACAAAAAACATTTTTTTTGGTGTGTAAATAGGCAAAATGGTGTGTAGATAGGTACACCCTTTTTTTATTCATCAACTCATTTTAGTTTTCTTTTTTAACTAATTTATCAGAATTATTTTCTTTTTATTTCTAGTCAAACCATGTAAAAATGATGTTCCATCTTATACTCTTAACTATATGTTTGATTCATGATTCCTATATTTAAATAGTTATTTTTGGCTTTCATTAATAACAGAGTTAATTTTTTTATTTCTAATCAAACCATGTTAAAAATAATAGGTTGACCGTATAAAAAGTAAAATAAAAGAAAAGTAAAAAAAGTAAGCTAAAATAATAAATAAATAAAAAACACCTATTTTGGTAAATATTTTTTAAATCGCCCATTTTGGTAAGTGTTTTTTCCACCAACACTCTTTTGGGAAAAAACTCTCAATATGTTATCAACTAGTATGTAGGGCCCGCACTTTGCGCCGGGATTGTTAAACCATACAAAAGTAGACGTAAAAACGTAGAAGTACGCACATGTATTTAGATGGAAATGTAAAACCAATTTATAACCACATACATGTATGAGCAGAAAGGATGGAAATAATGACCTTTAACATTTTTCCACATGTAATATAAATTGTATAAGGTTTCCACTAGTTTTTTCCATTTTTTTTCAAACCAAGAGGGTTCCGGGAACCCCCAAAACACCCCTGGATACGCCCCTGATACCATAATTACATGTATTCAATAGTTATTCATTGAGATAAAACGATGATATGATATCGTTTGTGCTAGTTGTGAATGCTTTTTAGTCAGGTGTCATTTAAAATTCAGTTATTGAGGTGTTATTGACATATCTATCGAGAGTCGTATTGCAAGAATTCATGACCTTACCTACATGTATGAGCAGTTTTTCCCTCGCCTTACGATGGTATACGATTGCCATTACATGAAGCTCTACATGTCGATTGTCCATTATTGATGGTTTGAGAGGTACAAAGTCGTTAGGGATGTCACATTCGAGCATTCAACTGATCAATGATGTGATTTGATTCTACTATCGATAAAAGCCTTTGAGGAACTAATAACCCAACTGCTACAATCAAACTGTTGCTACAATAAAGGAAGGCTATGCGGCCATTTTCGGCAAGAACATTTTTTGATTAACCAAGTCAACGAGATCCTTCTTACCTTTGCGGCTCTCTCATCGAATTTAGATTTGTATTAGCCAATGTCGACAATTGTCCATGTCATACATTCTCCATATCTTTTATGCACCTTCGTCGTTGACCAAGATATATTTTTATGAATATGTTGTGCAATAATCAGCGACAGCTTGAAAGCGTCACAAAGGTGGAAGCAGTGTCACAAAACATTCACTCTTAAAACATTCACTAAAAGTATCTACCACGTTTGTTAGATAGATTACCTAAATTTCGTGCAACAATACACGAACGAACTAGAGATAACCCTTTGAAGGCTACTGGCCTGGCGTAAGCTGCGCTTTACCTACATAGGCATTAAAAAATGAAAAGAAAAGAAAGAAAGCTAATGTGTTATAAGTTATGCACAAGGTTGATATAACTTATAATTGTAACCGAATTTATGTCGAATTAAACTAACAAAAAAAGTGTCCTCAAAATGACCACAAAAGGGAGATGGAGGGAGAAACAAAACAAAAGCTGATGCAGCCCTAACCAACCAACATCTGCCTTTATGCCACCTCACAAAATACTACTTCCAGTAGATACAACAAATGGCAGAAAAAGTAAATTTAAGTTTAACAAAAGAAAAAAGTGCCTATACTTTCATTGTACAAACATGATGGCTTTTTTCCATCATTTCGATTTTCGCATGTTATTCTCCTCTGTTTATTAGAACTCATCACATGAAGTAGCTCAACGCTTTCGTTCTTCTAGAACCTCCCTCTCCGTAGAGCTCATTCCATTGCACAAGCTCGTTCATGTTTACAGATTCCGACGATACACTGGCACAAACCTATAAAAATCATGGATCAAGGTTATGTTTTATCAAACAGGTAAAAATAAAAGGCTACAAAAAACCAGTCAAATGGTTGAAAGTCACCCATAGTATATTTTCTAAACGCATAATAAGTTTAAAGTCAAAGGGGTGTGTTGTTTACCTGTTCATGAGCAAATTTAAAGTCTTCTAAATTTAAAGGCCGGATATCGGAACTTTCACTCAATGGTGGAGCAGGTTTGCCTTCTGCTATAGCTGTAGCACGTTCCTGCCATCAAAGCAAAAAAATATATATTAAAAACTTCATTCATAACAAAATCATTAACATTTTGCATCATAAAACATAACATATATATACCTTTTTTTCCTTTTCTATGATCTCTCTAATTGGGCGATGAGCCGCAGTTACACATAGATTCTGCAATTGAAGATATCGGAGAAATAAGGTTGTTTCCAGCTTTTTACAGCATTCAAGAATATAACACAAAAAGTAGTAGAAATATAAACCTTAAGATCACTTCCGGAATATCCCTCGGTCATGTTTGCCACTGCATCCAAATCCATATCTGGAGACAAATCCTCTTTTGCTAGTATGACCTTTAATATCTTTGCTCTATTGGGAGCATCTGGTAAATTCACCATCAATCTGAAAAGAAAAGAAAAAAAAACATTAAAAATATCCGTTTTCACATGTTATGGACCGAATCATAAAGAATCGGAACGTATTTTACCTACGTGGAAGCCTTCTAATGACTGCTTCGTCAAGATCATAAGGTCTGTTTGTGGCTGCAAGAACAAGAACTCGTTCTGTGTCTTTTGTGCGCAAACCGTCCCAATTTACCATAAACTCGTTTTTCATCTTACGCATGGCTTCATGTTCCCCGGGATTCTCCCTCCGCCCCAACATGCTATCCACCTTCGAATATCAATTAAAGTATGTTTTATTCATTAGTTTATTAAAGATACAATAATAATAATAATAATAATAATAATAATAATAATAACAATAATAACAATAATAATAATACAAAAATGAAATATATCATAATCGTACTTCGTCCACAAAAACAACGCTGGGAGAAATTTTGCTGGCCAATGTAAAAACCGCCTTGACGTACTTCTCACCCTCACCAAACCACTAATTAATAGAAAATAAAAATACATGAGTAACAGCTTTGTTAATGAAGTAATTTAATTGTAAATATTGACCTTTGATGTAATGCTTGACATGGATATGTTTATGAAGTTAGCACCAGCTTCCGTAGCCACAGCCTTAGCCAACATCGTCTTTCCGGTTCCAGGTGGCCCGAACAGAAGAATACCCTTGCATGGCTGTAATTTCAAAACGAATATCAGATCTCAGTTTTATTCCAAAAACATTTTTATATTTAGACGCCTTATAGCCATGTCAGATCAGTATGCATAAGACGAAGAACGTAATTTCTATCCTGTTGACATCATTGACTTACTGGTCAATGTTGACTTTTTTTAGCGTTGACATTTTCACCATAGGTGAATTTTCTGTTTTGGCCTAAACAGACGACTAAAAAACTGACAAAACTCAAGAAAAATATATAAAGATGGAGCGTAACCTTGGTTAATTGGCCTTTACAGAAAAGCTCAGGCCTTTGTAGAGGGAGCATAACCAACTCCTTTAATGTATCCTTGACTTTTTCTAGGGCACCAATATCGTCAAACGTAACTCCAATGTCACTAGGGGGTATGACATCAGCCAGCAGTCTTTTCTCAAATTCATTTTCAGTTACAACATCCTGCAAGTGTATATGTATTATATTCATTTTCTCAAACATTGCCATAGTTATTAATGGCGAATAGTGACAAGTACCTGTATGCTACATAGCGAATAGCAACAAATAGCGGGTGCTATTTCATAAATAGCGATACACTAGAAAAAAAAAATCAAATTTTTTATATGTATAATTGTATATTATACCAGAATACCCTGACATACGCTATTTTACATGTATATTAAACAAAAACCTAAAATCCAGCTATTTTATAGCTATATTTAATCGCTATTTAAATTTAAAATAAAAAACTGAAATCCCGCTATTTATGGCTACATACCTTGTAGTGAGTGACCTTTGACCTATACGCTACGCTATTCGCTATAGCGACCGCTATTGACAACTATGAACACGGTATGCAATGTATTTCAATAATCAACAAAAGCAAATCACTAAAATCACCTTGAGAGACTTCTTTAGACTCTTGGATTCATTATGAATTGCATGGAGAATTTCAACACCATATTGTATACTGCCAAGTGGTAATGTTGATCGATCAATAAGTACATATTCCCAATACAAACAAATGGGAACATAAAAATGTAGGTCTGTAAACAAACCGAACGTTCAACGAACAGTGCGTGAACCGTTCGACGGGAAGTTCGTTTATGTTCGTTCGATTAGCTTAACGAACGAACACGAACAAAGGTCTCATTTGTTCGACTGCGTTCGTGAACGTTTGGTTATATGTTTGGTTACGTTCGTTCGTTTACGTTTGTTCGTGTTCATTTGATTATACTAAAAAATATAATAAATAATAAACCTTTTATCTAAACATATTGAAAATTTGAAAGTTAGCTAAAATTTGAACATTCAAGACATTTTTTGGAAAAATTTGTTTAGATAAACCTTTTATCTAAACATATTGAAAATTTGAAAGTTAGCTAAAATTTGGACATTCAAGACATTTTTTGGAAAAATTATGTCTTTAGTTAAACTTTGAATAATTATATCCAAGTAATTCTGGATAATTATGTCTAAGTTAGATAAACTTGATTCATCGTTTGGTGGTTGTAGTAGACTTGTGTTTTGATTTATCATTTGATGGTTGTATTTAATTACTGATGTCCAAGGTTTAAAGTAAACATTGTTTTTGTTTTTATTTTTATTTTTAAGTTAAATGTTTGTTTACGTTCACTTTTATTCGCTTGCGTTCGTTTCTGTTCAAGACTGGTGTTCATGAACTGTTCGCGAACAACTGAATTTCCTTAACGAACAAACACGACCATAAACTTATGTTCGGTATGCGTTCGTGAACAGTTCACGAACATGTTAATTTCCTTAACGAACGAACACGAACATGGCCTTGTTCGTGTTCGTTCGGTTCGATTACAGCCCTACAAAAAAGGAATACACTTTAGTTTCATTTATTTCATCTACCTCTCGGTTGAAAGAACAAGTCTTGCATCTGGATCGGCTTCAGCGTGTAGCATTAGATGATGGCTTAAAGCCCATCCTACAACCTTCTCAGAACCTATAATTAAATTTAAGTTAAACATCAATTTTGTTAAGATAGAAAAATATTTTACACGTAAAGCATGTTCCTGCAATAGAAGAGAATAAGCTGAACATACCTTCATTTGTAAGCAACTGATCCTTCATGCACAATGTCTCCAGCCCGTCACATTCTAATCCAGTGCGGTTTAAAACCTACATAGTAATTTGTAAACCATTATGTGCCCACAAAATTCACATGAACATTAGTAATTGATAGATAATGGAAGTTGCTTACATTACGTAGATGATTAAGATTTCCCTTCATTTTTAAAGTTTCAGCATCCTGATCCAGTTGTTGTTTCCAGCTAGCAAGGAGATTCTCATCCTGCATAAGCTCTCACAATTTAAAGTTAAAAAAAAAGGATATAGAAACGGTCACGACAAAAAATCAATGAGGATTTAGGGCACAAACCTGAGGCATGTGAATGGCCACTTTATTTGGAAAAAGTTTTGTTAAAAGCTTTGTTGATTTCGGAACCTCTTTCCCCCTTTCATGTAATCTTCCGATATCCTGAAAACCGTACAATTCTCTTTCAAGATAACTAACAAATAAATGAAAATAAAACGTTTTAACTGTATTTTATCCAAATAAGAAAAAGATTATAAGAAAAAACATTACCGGAAGATTAAAGTCGAGCAAAGCTGTTTGGTTGCTGCCAAATTTTGTGAAAAGTAGACCACCAGGATGCGACTGCAATAAAAGCAAATTAAACGCCATAACTAAAAGCTATACGTCTATATAAGGGTGTGAATTTCTGACACGACCCGAGCTTAACACGAAATTCGTGAGTTTGGGTTTACTCTAAACGGGTTCGGATCAGTTTCAGGTTGAACCTGTGAACCCGTTTAGCTAAACAGGTCAGGTTCGGGTCAACCGATCGGGTTGGCGGGTTGACCCGTTTAACCCATTTATATTATATTATATTTTTACAATTTGTTTGATGTCATAAATTAAATTGGGTGTGTATTATATGCCATAATTATAACTTAAAAGGAGATATTGACATAAGATTATTAATTTAAATGTAATTGTATTATATACATTTGTATTTCTTTTAGTTAATTTTAATATTAATATATTAATTTCCAAAAAAAATAAAAAATCAATAAACAATTTCGGGTTGAACGGGTCGTGTTCGGGTCAACCTGCGAATATTCGGGTCGTGTTCGGGTTCATATGACACTATTTTCGGGTTCGGGTCGGGTTGAACCCACAAACACGACCTCCACGTCTATACGACTTCAAATGGACTCTGGAAAACCAAAAACGGGTGATTTTGAATAATAATATTACCTTTTCTTTGCGATTGTCGGTGTGAGTTTGTGAACCGATTACAACAACATTGTCTGGGAGCTTATCGAGCCAATCTCGGAATGTTGAATACGCTTCTGAGCTCCCAACGATGGATTTCTCGGCATCTTTCATGAATAGAATGAACGGAATATTCCTACTCTCAGTGGATACAACCTGCCAGATAAAGAAATAAAATTACTTTTTTGAAGCTACAAAGAATAAACAAAACTAACTTAAATAAGAAAGCCTGCCTCAAACAAGGTGCTGATGACTAATTTATCAAGATCTTGTACACCCGTTGAATCCAAACGGAGTTCATTAGCTGGTAGACATAAAAAGCATTATAAACACCACATCAGAGGAGGAGAATATGCCAACAAAAACAAGCCAATTCAAGCTTTAGTGCATATAGAATAGGGGTGCTAAATGGGTCGTGTTTCATGGGTTGGCGGATTCAACCTGACCCGAACATGACCCGAACCCAAAAATTGTGTCATACATATGAACCCGGGCACAACCCGGATATTTGCGGATTGACCCGAACACGACTCTTTCAACCCGATTTTTTTTATTTTTTATTTTTTTCCGCAAATGATGAATATATTAAAATTAAAATTTACTAAAAACACAAATGTATATAATACTATACATTTAAATTATAAAATCTTATGTCAATTTCTCTTTGTAAGTTATAATTATGGCATAAAATATGCACCCAATTTAATTTTTGACATAAAACATGTTGTAATAATATATAATATAATATAAATGGGTTTAACGGGTCAACCCGCCAACCCAACCAGGTTGACCCCAACCGATCCGTTTAGCTAAACGGGCTCGCGGGTTCAACCTGAAACTGGCCCAAACCCGTTTAGACTAAACCCAAACCCGCAAATTTCGTGTTAGGTTCGTGTCATGTCAGAAATTCACACCCCTAATATAGAATATTATTAAATTACCTGAACAGAAATATCCATAACCACCATCACAGTGTCCACCCAAATCAACCCCATCGGTAATTGGTTTGTCAAACTTGACACCGATTTTCGAGAGCGGATTGTCTTCAAACGGTAAAAGAACCCTCCCGCGGGCCCCAGAAGTTGGACCTCTAAGTTCAAGAAACATAACAACCACAAAAATAAATGAGAAAGCCAATCAAATAAATGAGATTTGCAGCAAGCGGAAACCGAATTGTACCTTGAACTTGATGAAGAAGGGTGTAAGCCTCCACCTATAAACTTTACTCTATCACCTACACAATTGTACATCATTTTGTTATAAAATGAAATAACCGAAACAAACAAAAATCAAGCAAATTCATTTTGTTTGGAGTAGCATACCCAATTTAAACGTGGGGCTTTTGGAGGGTCCTACAGCAGGAGAAACAGAGTCAACATCCATTTTGTTTTGCGAGTCAACGGGAAAAGAAGGATTATTTTCATTTCCCACAACATCTGATTCACTAGGGTTACTTGTATTGCCTGTTAACAGAGGAGTGGACCTAGAACTTTGTTTCAATTGCTCAGCTTTCGATGATGAACCCTATAAACAATTCAATCAAATAAATCTCTTCTTTTTCAGATTTAATACTACAAGTAATTAATCGTAGTAATCGGATAGATTAAGTCTTACGCCAAGAAACATATTGCTATCGAATATAAGCAACTTGGCACCGTAATAATACGCAAGTGCCTTTGCTAACATCTCCTGATAAATTTCAGAATCTGAAAAGGGGTTTATAGAATGAAAAATTGTAAAATGAATAAGGATGTAAACTTTATATCGACAAATGATAAAGATGTAAAACTGAAAACATACTTGTGGGACCCGAAAGCAAGATTCTGGGATTCACTGTAGAAAGGTCGGAAGCGTATTTAACTTGGTCTCTATGCTTCAAGTGTATATATGAAGCTGCAATAAGCACGTTTTTTGTGTTCTCGCTGCATAAAGATGTCGGATTGTCAAAAACACTTCACTAACATAACAAAGTGGTGAAAACACAAAACCTTAAATACTACAAACCTTAAATAATACGGGAATTCGTCGAAAGAAACTCCAACTTCACGCCCGTCGATAATAGCAGCAAGAATCTCTTCCTTCAATATTGCATATCTTACAGACGTTCCTGATGTTGATGCAGAGAGTGAATCCCTGTTCCAATCTCTTGTTTCCAGTGGCTGTTGTAAAAATATATTGTATTCATCAACACAATCAAAAATGTTAAAAAATCGTTGAATAAGTAACTGAAACGTACACTTACAGTTTTAAGAGGTGTGACTTTGCCTATCGCTCCGATTTCAGTAGTTGTAGCTGAATTTACTTCTAAACCATCGATCTCATCATCAGGATTAGCGGTTTCAATATTAGTTTTAGGTGCAGCTTGAACAGCAGGCTTCAAACGAGATAAATCCGATCGCAGATTTGATAAAGATGCCAAAATAGATGCACCTGCAACTGCTGACGGGTCCCCTGCACGTCTTTCAATATGCAGTACTTTTCTATGTCTTCTTAACAAGACATCAGGCAGTTGCTGAAAAATCTATTGGAAAAAAAGTTAAGAAAAATCTTGAAACGAAAGTAACAAATAATGCATTAAACAAAATATTTATGCTAAAAGAAGGATACATAAGCATGATTTCCGAAAGAGCCAAAAACGACTTCATCTCCTGATCTCAAAACGCAACTTGTACCCTTTTTTATAACCCTCCCGTTAACATAAACGTATCCCTTGCTTCCTTTGCTTTCAAGCACCGCCATAGAACTGCCTTCGCACTGATCATGTCGACAAACAATAAGTATTCATACTGCAAATAACAATCCTAAAATTCATGTGAAATGTTTCTGCTTAATGTGATGTGAATCCCTAAACGGGTGGCATGAAATAATAAATATTATCATATTACCCAATACCTCATTGAGCCTGATACTGCAAAGAACCGCGCTTACATCCTTAATCACAACATTTGCATTCTTGTTTGACCCGATTAAAAAGGTTGGTGTATAAGCAGTCATGCTTTGATTCTGCAAGAAACAATGCATGCATATAATCTAGCCATTCGATAAAAATTCAAGAAACTTAACTTACGAGTTTTAACAGATTTCATGTAAATTATAAATAAAACACATTTTTAACAGTGAGTACTAACCAGTGAACTCTGAGCAAGAAGCCTGCACCAAGGTCTCGCGATTTCAGATCTTTGATAATGCGTCTTCCATGAAGTAACAGCCCGCGGTTTCTCCGTTAAAACCGGCACCGTCCCTTCGACAAAACCAATACAAAGACTTAGCTTCAAATCTTTTAACCCATTATCAATTCAAACATCTTTGCAACGGTTTACCACAATGAAGTTAGCAGACATGCAGACCGCCAAGACATGTGCTATACTGTTATAGAAACCTAATTTTCTTCTAAACCCTAACTAATCCTATAACTGAACTCATTGACTCATCTACAGTTGTTAACATCCACAACCACAAGTGATATATCAAATTCAACAAATGCACAACAAGAAACACTTACAGTAACGAACATGCAATCAATTAATCAATAACTATATAACAAAAGTTACAAAAACAGACTACCTTGAGCAACAGGAGTGACGACGGAAGCGGCCTCGGCCTTAACGGCAGTAACATCCTGGCCTTCTTTCCGATGAGAACTTCCGGCGGCGTTTTCCGGCGGATCCACAGGCTCCGGCGAGCTTAATTCTTTGAAATTCTCCACAACAGGCGGTTGTGAGGGGTCCTGAGGCGTCGATTTCTCCGATGCGCCTCCATTATCAACCTGCGAACATGCAATTGAACCAAATTGAACCGAAATTGAACCGAAATTGAAGCGAAATTGAAGAGAAATTGCATGAAAATGAAGAAAGATGTGAAGAAATTGAAGACCTTTGGGCGTTTGGGGGAAGGGGGTTTGTGTTGGTCTGGAGAAGATGATCGTTTGGATACAGATCCACTGCGACGGGTAGACACCATATCTTTGAGCTTCTTCTTCTTCTTCGTCCTCTCTTTCTAGAGAGAGAAACGAACAGAATAAATGAGAGAGAGAGAGAGAGTGTTTAGAGAGAGAGAGAGAGAAACCGAATAAGAGCAAAAATGTTATTGTTTCTTGAATATAGTGAGTGGAAATAATAAACAAGAAATGTGTGTGGGTGGGTATATATAGGTGATTTTGTTTGGGTAGTAGACGTTGGATTTACTAGTTTTGCATGCCTACCTCTTGTTCAAGATTTACACTTAACACTTGTGCTCTCATTGTTTGTTGTATGTGAGGTGCTTTTTTAAATTTCAAATTTTGATTTTGTATATTATTTGATAACTAAAACTTCGATTTAAATAAATGGCGAAGCTTGAGATTTTTTACTAGGGGGTCGAACAAGTATATACCCAAAAAATTCTATAAAACTGGGGTCGAAAACGTATATACCCAAAAAAATTATACGAAAACTATATATTTTCCACTACTGAGCGAAAAATTCGGAGGATCGACCGCCCCCTCCCGCCCCCACTATCCTTCGCCCATGATTTAAATAACCTTAATTTTTATCATCGGTTGATATCACTTTCAATTTTTTATTTATACTACATTACTGTCAACTTATTTTCTTTTGGTACTCCCAAATTAACTGAATCCTAACTCAGTTTTTTTTGCTGATGATCACTTTTTGGTGATGTGGCATTTTTATGAGTTGTCAATTGACATGGCATTTTTTAATAACATGGCATCTGATATCAACTAACTAGGTTAGGATTTAATTAGTTTGAGAGTGGCTGAAGAAAATAGTTGAAAGTTAGGAGTAGTGTGGTACAGATCGAAAGTTGAAAGTGATATTGGTTAACTGATGAAAGTTTGGGCTATTTGAATTTAGAGTTAACTGTCATTTTCGTCCTTGTGGTTTGTTCACTTTTGACATTTTAGGCCAAATTTCAAAAATGCATCAGAGAAACGTATCACTTCAGTCCAAAAATTGAAACCCAGTTAAGTCAGACATGTTAAATGAAGGATATTATTGTTAATTCATAAAATAAGATGAAAATAAAAGATATATGAATTGACAATAATACCCTTCATTTAACCCTTCTGACTTAATTGAGTTTTAATTTTTTTGACCAAAGTGGCACGGTTCCAGTATGTCAGGAAGGAAACTGATGCATTTTTAAAAATTGGTCTGAAATGGCAAAAGTAAACAAACTATAGGGACAAAAATGAAAATTAACTCCTAAATTTAATATCCCTATGCTATATTATGGATAACAAGTTTTTTGTGGTCAAATCTTTTAACATGAAAGGGGAACATATATAAATCACCACAAACACAACACCTCGCATACTTTCAAAGAAAAGTAGACTCCCATAATCTCTTCTATAAGCTTTTCAATCAAAGAAAAGTAAACTCTTTATATCTCTTCTATAAGCTTTCCAATTGATTTTTTGAACACCTTTAAACAATTTGTAATTTCTGTATAAACCATTTCTTCTGAAGTTTGCCACTATAATACACATTGTTGCCTTCTTTTTTTTTATTTTTGGCTTGCTTCTTTCGCGCTTTGGTCAATATATCCTTGACTTGAAGACATGAGACTAAGGCTGAGATATTTAATCAGACACTAATCACCCACCATACAGACTTGACAAATAAGCATAACACTAGTACGTGATCCGCCGATTGTTGCATATAACCACAACATGGACAATTTAAATTTCTAACTTGTACTCCCTGTTTTGACAGTTCATCACCCGATGGGATTTTGCTAGCCGTAACACGAATATGTTTGCTTTTGGGAAAGCCTAGTTGCACCAATTCATGACGAATAGGACTATCCCCGAGAATGGTAAAAAAAAACTTTTGAACCTTGTGCGAGACAAAAAAAAAATGGGCATGTTCCCTATAATATAAACTTGTCAATTATATATACAGAAACCACAGTACGACGATAATTGATTCACTGTTATAAAATAAAGAGTAAATTACAAACAAAAAAAAAACGTCCTTTGTGTTTAACATCAGATTGCAAAGTATGTCCTTTACCTAAAAAATGACAAAAGAACGTACTTAATGTTGTCAAACCCCTGCACGTTATGTCCTTTGACCATAACTTAGTTAATTTTCATAGTTAAATCTGACCAATTGGACTCCATATAAGGGTATTTTGGTTATTTTACCCTAAGTACATGTGTAATGGGGGAGATGGAGGAAGTTTTGTGAGAGGTGGCGCCCCATAGCGCCAGCCACACCGAAACAGACGGTGCTATGGGGGTGTTTTTTGATGAAGTTGTGATGTCCATAGCGGCGTGAGAGGAAGATTATTTCAAAAATATGACCGTTGAACGGTCAGAAAATTAAAAAAAATATAATTCATTTCTAATATCTATAGATACTCCCCATATCTCCCATTTTTTTTTTAAATTCATCACACTCTCATTCCCTCTTCTCTACCTTTTATAAAAATCTAGAAATTACTCCCACTTTCTTCTAAAAAAATGGGTTCCCCATCGGAAGATTCGTTCACCGATATTTACCGAAGATTTTTTTCACCCAAAGAAATCGCGGAGGAGGAAGAAGCGGTTACGAGTGCATGTACTCTCACGATACAAGCAATGGAACACGTTCGGTGTTCTCCTCCACACCCCATTTTGAGGCGCACATTTATCTTGCGAGATCGTGAAGTCACGAACAAGCGTTTGATGAAAGACTATTTTTGTTTTTAGACAGTGGTTTCAGATGAGCCAAATGTTATTTTTGCGCATTAATAATGATTTGGAAGCTAAATATGACTTCTTTAAGCAAAGAACGGCCGCGAGAGGATATTTAAGCAAACATAGGTTTGGATGCCGGAGAAAACGAAGAGCAAGAAGGAGAGAACGACGATGAAGACGAAGAATAAATGTATTGTTTTTTTAGTGTAATGTTTTTTAATGTTTTTTTTATTTTATTGTAATGTTTTTTTATTTAATGAAATGGTTTTTAATTTTATAAAGTTAGAAATTAGTTAAAAAAATTAAAAATAAATTAATTGAGTAATGATGAGGTAGTGGCTTTATGACTATGGGCTCTAGTGATATAACGCCCCATAAAGCCCATGTATGACGTGGCGCGACACGTGTCGCATAACACCCCCAAAACGGCTTTATGAATACGCATGGCCTAATACTAAATAAAGAAACATAATCCCTCACCCTCTATCTCAAAACTCACTCTCTTTCCCTCAACTCTCTCTCTCTACAATCAATCTGGTGCAACCAACACCATCACACTACCTCCGTCGTCACAGCACTTTCGTTGACGCATCACCACCGCCATTGCTACACCTCCGTTATAGCACCCTTCGCAGATCTGTAAAATCTAAAAAAACATCTATAACAGATCTGGACGCACCAACAATCTCAAAACCCATACTTCGCAATTATTTTCTTTTTGGAAAACATCTTATACATCCTGCTAAATGTTGAAATTTTCCATACATTTCAATAACAAATGAAAAACCAGTTGTATATAAAATGTTTAAGATTCTTACTCGTGAGGAACTCCTATAAACCTACTGACTTTTGGTTTTTTGAAGGAGAAAATAAAAAGAAAAAAGACGCTTCAGAGAGAGAGAGAGGTCAATGCGACGTCAATGGCGGTTAGGTCATTTGCGTTATTGTTTCTCACAACCTATGTGTCGCAACCCCCGACCCCTACCCTGGGAGCGGGAGCCGCGAACACAAGCCGGTGGTATCGGTATTTATTAATTTGGTAGCGGAAATGAGACTTCAAGATCGTAGTTAGGAAATAAGTTTCAGAGGTTTCAAAACACCAAACTTTTATATTAAACAAATGGGATAAAACCCATGTTTCATTTATAATATCTTTATAGGGATAAACCCTAGTTGCTGAAAACATAAATTTTTTATTTAGGTAACTTTATAGCCACTTTCTTTAAGCATTCATTGCTCTATAGCTGGCTTCTTATAGCTTCACATTAAGTTACCTAAAACGCGTTTTAAAAATATTTTATCAGGAAGAAATACTGGAGAGTACATTCCAGTTTATAAAAACACATTAGTTATAACTTCACAGTATTAAGAGCGATTATAATGTTTATATCTAACCAAAATCTCCAAGTACTTGTCACTCGACGGATTTGTGACTATGGTCATATCAAACATTGGCTACCCGTGTCCAATTGTGAAGGTTATCAAGTAGTGTATACAAAACCCCATAATACTGGCAGTATTTTGTAGAATACAAAGACTTAATCACTGTAAATATAAATGAAAAACATTCGAGGTTTTGTAAAAACAAGTTGGTAAAAAGAAGAATGACTCACATTGCAAACTTATGTTTTTCTATGAGCTTCCTGGTAATACTTCTTGATTATTTTCTTGAGTTTCTATTAAAAACATACAATGCACGTGTGTTAGTAAAATAACCCAAATCATATTAGCCATACAACACGAGACAGAACCCCAACGGACTTAGTCAGACAGAGCCTTGACATGCGTTGCTGGGTCATAGATCAATCGGGTAGGGTAACGAATTAGTGATCGGGGGTTAAAATACTTACAACGGGGCAGAGCTTCGTGTTTTAGGGAGATATTTGACTATAATTTTTGCACTACAGAAGTTGAGAGAGAGAAAATTGTTGAATGATTTGAAATGTTGCATCTCTGCTCAATTTATACAAATTTCAGGAGCCTGTCGCGCCCCGCGATAGCCCCCATCCCCTTCTTTCGCGACCTGCGAGGGCACCCTAGCTACGGCTAGGGTTGCCGAGTCAATAGCTAGGTCCAACACGTGGCTGACACGTGTCAGCATGGGTGTCCGGCAAGAAACTAGACGTCGCGCCCCGCGACCGGCCCATCCTAATCCTGTCGCGCCGCGCGACAGGTATAAAAATCTGATTTTTTATTATTTTTTATTAAAATAAATGTTATTCGGGTCTGGTCGCACATACAGGGTATTTTAGGGCGTTTTCGATGGTTGTTATATCCTCCCCACCTTATTTTAAATCTCGTCCTCGAGATTCACTGGAACAGGTGTGGATACTTCCTTTGCATTTCTGATTCGAGTTCTCATGTGTACTCTGGCTCTCTTTTTGAATCTCATTTTACTTTGACCAGAACTAATCTCTTGTGTTTGAGATTCTTGATTTTTATGCCTCTACTTAAGATAACATATTTGTATCTCAGGGTACAACAGCCGAAGCAGTCTTAACTGCCGAAGAAGGCCTCGCGCCTGATGTTACATTGGGTAAATTGTAGTGTTTGAACTTGTGGAATGGATAATGATGTGACAGTGGTGTAAAACGAGTAGAGAGTACTCCTCTCTATAGTTAGTAATCAAGTGTTCGTTTTTTCTCCAAGTATTATTCACGTATGTAGTTATTATGTATTTTTCTTGTAGTAACAAATGAGGCACATAGCCTACCAATTGGCAATTATACAAGAGTTGATGGTGGTTGAAATCATTAGCTACTTATTAGGGGGTGTTTGGTGTTGCGTTTTCAAAATAGATTTTGCGTTTTCAAAACTGTGTTTTGAAAAAGCATGTAGGTACATGCTTCTGCAAAACTGTGTTTTGGAGGCAGATAATCACTTTTTTCATCCAAACACTTTTTTAGATTATTTATGTTTTACAAACGCAATAATCAAATAATTACTTCAAAACGTAATCCTAAACACCCTCTTAAAATTCTTATAAAACTAATTATCAAGAGTTTCTCTTTTATTCATCAAAGAATCCAACTAATATTTTTTTTTCTAAATTTAACTTCCATTCATCCTCCAAAAATTTTCAACAAATATCTCCCCTAGTGAGCAGGGGCGGGCCTAGAGTGATAGAAGAGGTAACATCCGTTGCCCCTTGACGCTCCAGTGACGCTCTGTCGGGTAGTGTAAATTTTGGAAAAAATTGACGTTTTTTCAATTTCGTTACCCTTTTTTATTGAAACGTTACCCCTATGCGGATTTTCTAGATCTGCCACTATTGATGATCACACTTGAAGACATGAAAGAAAAATACAACTAAGCCCTTGGTCAAGGTAACCAATTAAAGTTTTTCTAGAATAACTGGATTAAGTTTTTTAGAATATATATATATATATATATATATATTTTAGAATCCCCCACCATAGCCCAAGTGGTTAGGCCGGCTTCTTCCCTTTGGGAGGTCGCCGGTTCGACTCCTTCTTGTGGCATATGGTGCGGGGACGTCCCAATGATGGATCGTTTCCTTCCGAGGTATGGAGCGGTCTTGAGGGCAACCCGGTTTTACCCAACTGTTACCCCAGCAACTCGTGTGGGGGCAGTATGGTTTCCGGGCGGAAGTCAGCTCGCGCGCCGGCCGGGGCCCGATCGAACATCGCGTCCGGAAAAGCGGGGTTGACGGGGAATGTCTTTGACATGTCCCCGGAGACCAATCGGTCTTGTACAGAAAGTCTCCTTCCAAAAAAAAAATATATATTTTTTAGAATAATTGGATTCCAAAGAAGGTTAGCATTCTTTGTTGGAGTGGGGAGATGCAGCGAATCCCATCACTAGTAGAGTTAAGTTAAGCAAAGGAAATGTCCGGGTTGAAGATATATGGGGATGAAAATGACTTGACTGAACATCTTTTCGTTTCTTGTTATGGCACTACATACATACATCACCCATCTTTGCATTTAGTATTTGAGATCTCCTGGAATTACATACATGGCTGCAAGGTTAACAAAAAGGTGGTGCATGTTATTATTTTCATTTCACATGAAATTAATGCTAAATAATAACATCTATCTATAATAAAAGGAATATATCCTGCTCTAAAACTCATTGTGGGTGTAATTTCTAGTGCTTTCTCTATGTAATATGGTTTCTAGGTTCTTGTTAGAGATGCATTTAAGTGTTGGTATAAGTAGGGGTATTCGAAATTGGTTTAACATCGTGAAATCGTTTAAACCGATCATTGGTTTAGTTTCGTGGTCGGTTTTTTTCTCACCTTTCGGTCGGTCGGTTTCAAAATTTTCAAAACGTAGCGAACGGTTTGGTTTACGGTGTATACCAAAAACCAGTATTATAAAACCGTACCGGACCGTAAGATTTAATAATATATTTTAATTATTTTGTATATTTCATATTATACATGTTGTATTATTTGTATATTATATATTAAGTTTAGTTAAAGTAATTAATATGTGCAAAATCATATTTGAAGTTCAGCTGCATGCTTCTTTTTACCTCAAAGGCACGAATTTCATAGTTCGATTTCCAACCGATCTCACCTCAAAATGTCATTGTATTGATATCTTTTAACTTTTATATATTTGGTTTTATACTTATCCCATTTGTTTTTTTTGATGTATTATGTATTTTCAGTTGCTATTTAGAGGTATACAAATCGGTTTTTTTCAAAAACCGGTTTCGGTTATTAACCGAACCGGTTTTTTCCATCCAAAATGAAAACCGGTTTTTTTAATAACTGGTTTTGGTTACTAACCGGTTTTTCAAGTCCAAAACAATAACCGGTGTAACCGGTTGGGATCGGTTTTTAACCGGTTTTTGCCAAAAAAAAAACCGGTTTTTAACCGGTTTAACCGGTTTTTTTTAAAACCGGTTTCGGTTATTAACCGGTTTTTCATACCAAGAATCCTAACCGGTCTATAACTGGCGGTTCGGTTATAAAACCGGTTCAGTTATAAAAAAACCGGTTTCGGTTCTAAAACCGGTTTTTTTGTACACCTCTAGCTATTGTGTGCTACATCTAAAGTGGTTATGTTTAAGTGACTTTGGTTCATGTTTAACTGTCTAGACATCATCAATCTTCAATCTTGTATATATATGCCACTAAAACCTAAACCGTAAAACCAAATCGAAACCACATCGTTGTAACGGTTTGGTTTGGTACGGTTTTAAAATTCGACGGTTTGGTTTTGGTTTCGATAATAACAGTTTGATTTCACAGTTTAAACTTATTGAGTTTTTATAAAAACAAAAATGCATTCAATATAGAATGAAAAAATTGTAGAGCATGCATAAACTACATCAAAGTAGATAAATAGATTAAAATAAACCTTTGTTGAACTAATTTGTTAAATTTTTCCCGTTGATTGCTTTCTGCTCATTTCAACCTCTAGGAACACTATTATAGTATCATAATACAAAAGCAAATTATTAATGCCTTTTTTTCAAAGACATGGGCAATGCAAGAATATTGTTAACTGAAAATGAAAATAAAAAGAAAATCAAAACCCTTAATGCTCTAACAGAATTAGTTCATTTTTATTTTTATTACACCTAAAATATGAATAATCAAATATATGCAGTATAAATATATAAAAAATATACATATTCAAATCTTACGGTCTGGTTTGATTTTATACTGTTTGAGAAATTTGAAACAACCACACTATTTGTCACGGTTTAAAACTTTGAAACCGATCAAACAAAAGTTAATATAAAAACCTACCGTGAAATCAAATCTATGATTAAATAAGGTGGGCCCTACACTTTTAATAATTCATATTTATTTTTTAAGGGAGGGGTAAATAAGTAATTAGGGATGGGTAAATAAGTAATTTCAGATGTACTTAATGGAGAAAACTAACGGACATTCACTCTAGGGACTATCCGAGTAACAACTCGTCAAACCACAGGGAGCACCGGTGTAATTTTCAAAAGTTGGGGACTATAGTTGTTATTTTACAAAACCACTGGGACTATCCGGACATTTTACTCTTATTTTTATTTTTATCAAACCAAAAATATGAATAATCATATTAAGGTTTTGTTTTTGGTAGATTAGGGTTTGCAATTCAGAAAGGGGTGGCGGCGCAGCTTGTTGCATGTCTACCTTCTGTTTTGATGTAACTTGGCAAGTATGTTATTAAATAAAATTAAGTTTAATTGGTTTTCGTTTAATCAAATATATGTAGTATAAACCGCATCATAAACACTCTTAGGAAACAATAGATGAATTTTTTTTAATCACAAATTTGGAGCACTAACGAACCACTGGAGTATTATCATGCCATCAGTGAAATCACCCGATCATATATATCTTACTAGGCAATGATGCCTATACACTTGTTCAGAAGGAAACTTAATAAATTTAGGTAAGTCTCATTGTGAGAATCAAAAGTAACGGTAAATGGTAGATAAATTTTAAAGTAGATATTTTTCTCAACCATGTCTATATAACACATCCCACGATATGATTACGTCTATGATTTTCTCATTAAGGTTGTGGGAAGTGGAGAGGCTTGGGTTGAGTTAAGGTCACTACTCAACATGTGATGAGGATAGGATCCACAAGCTTATGGTGAAAAAATGAGGGGTATGGTGTGGTGTGACTTAGCTTGGCGTGACCAGCCATGTCTTTTTTAGTTAAAGTAGTCAACCAAAGTCAGCCATATTGAACCAGCCAAGTCACTCTGTCCCCCACCCCACGCCAGTGTGAATACCCACGACAAAGGGGCAACGCCATGCCCCGCCCCACCCCAACCAACGCCAACCCGGAGTGAAGCAGCTGGCGTTGAAGGCCATCCCCGCTAGGGGTGTTCAAGATCGGATAATCCGGTTTTCGGATATCCGAAATTTCGGATAGTGAAATATTGACATCCGAATATCCAATTTTTTATTTAATTTTTATTTTTTTATTATTTTTTAATATTTGGAACCAGATTTTTCGGATAGTTTCGGATATCCGAATATAAATTTCGGATATTTTTCGGATATTTCGGATATTTTTTCGGATATTTAGGATATTTTTCGGATACTTCGGATATTTTTCGGATATTTCGGATACTTAGGATATTTTTCGGATACTTCGGATATTTTCGGATATTCGGATATCCGAAAAAATAAAAATTAAATTTTCGGATATTTTCGGATAATCCGATTATCCGAAAATTCTCAAAATCACTATCCGAATCCGAATTTTCAGATTATCCGATTTTCGGATATCCGAAAAAACAGATATTTTGGATTCGGTTTCGGATTTTTTTGAACACCCCTAAATTCCCCGCCCCAACTAACGCACCACTCCACACAACCTAAAGCATCCGTCCAAAGGATAAACTAGAATGCGTGGGAACTGCGGATAGGCACACCATGACACTTACTCTTTTCCTTTCCACGTCACCATTAAACACATAATAATAAATCTTTAAATATATATTTTAATCAATTTTCCCGGTTTTTTATATTTATAGTCCAGATCAATAATTTCGAATCATGATCACCAAATGGATTAAACAACTTTAGATCCTCATCCTCACCGTCCACGTGTCACCGACTACTAATCAAACACATCATCAACGGCTCACAATAAAACCTGTAAATAACAGCCGCCGTACACTAACACTCCCCACTTGTCTTCTTCACCAATAATACAAAACAAAACTATTTGCACTTTGCTACTCACACACACACTTGATCGTAACAGAATTATAGAGAGAGAAACAGAGTTCTAGAGAGAGAAAATGGTGACGACGGAAGAAGGAAGTCCGAGGAGTCCAGAGGCGAAGCTAGGGATGGAGGTGGAGGAGCTGTGGGATATACAAGAGGCGCAGCTCACACCTACCGAGAAGCTTAACGTTTGTTTTGAAAGTATTCCGGTTTCTGAGTTTCCTCATGCTTCGTCTTCACAAGGTATATATATTCTTTCTTGATTGAGTTGTTGATTACTGAAACTCTGTGTGTTGCTTGATTTGAACTTATTTGGATGATCTGCATCGATATTTGATGGATCTAGAGCAACTGATCACTACGATGAATGTGTGATTGACTGGTCGATCGGTCTCATGTAGTGGATTTCTGTGTTACTTGTTGTATTGTAGATATTAATTATTTGATAGTTGACACTTAAATTATTTCATGATGTTACAGTTATATAATAAGAAACTTAATCGGTTCCGATCGTTCATACTGTTAGAAATATTTTGCCTAATACTGACTCCGGAATACTGATTATGTTCAGTATATTGATTGATGCCTATGGTCACATATAGGTCATGTTGTCGTTCTCATGATCGATCTACAAATTAATTTAGTTGACCGTACACTTGTGTGCTTCGTCGTTCCGTGGTGGACAGATAGATGTAGTTTACTAGTATTAGAGAGTATGTAAGTTGTCGTTTTATAAAATAAGAGAAAAAAAGGTTATTTAATCTAGCAATAGTAACTTACATGATTAGTGTCATAATCCATCACTCGTGAAACTATCACTAACACCGCCGCCACCTATTCCCATCACTCGTGAAACTTTAACGCGTTGATAATATCAGGCGTTGAAGTTTGTTGAATGTATGTGTATGACTTGTACATTGTGTATTAATACTTGTACATTGGAATCTCATCACTAGTGATGACCACCGCCACTAAAGAATGCTTGTGAGTGATAGAATAGTGGTTGCTGACATGGCGGAACATGATTGGATGTTTGTGAGTGATGGAATTTCATCACTAGTGACCACCCCCACTCCCCTTATTAGTTATCATTTTCTATTTTTTACTTGATTGGATTGAACACCTGCATTTTTTTTGTTCAGTAATCGAGATAAAATCAGATGCAAGTCTGGGTGAAGCCGTCCGGTTGCTATCCCAGCATAAAATTCTGAGTGCTCCTGTTGTGAATGTGGATGCACCGGAGGATGCTAGTTGGATCGACAGATATCTTGGGATGGTGGAGTTTGCAGGCATTGTTGTATGGATTCTGCATCAGGTTAACTAACACACTTGTTTTCTTGAGTTTTAAACAGCTAACAAATGCTGCTTCTTAACTAGTTACTAAATTAGTATGTTAACTGTTGTTCTAATATTACGTGTACAGTCAGAAAAGAATGGCATGTTAGATACATCCGATTCATTTTCAAGCGCATTAGAGGATTCCCAGCCTAAATCTCCCAAGACTGCTGGAAACTTTTTTGAGTTATTAACTTCCTCTGATTTCTATAAAAACACAAAGGTTTTACTTCTAACATTTAAGTTTTTATCAAATTTTTCTCTACCGGTTCCTTTATCTGTCTCGCTCAAAAACTTACTGGCACGTAGGTCAAGGATATATCAGGATCATTTCGGTGGGCCCCATTTCTTGCATTGCAGACATCAAACTCATTTCTGACGATGCTTTTACTACTCTCAAAGTACAGAATGAAGAGTGTACCAGTTGTTGATCCAGGGGACCAAAAGATAGACAACATTATTACACAATCTGCTGTGATCCACATGTTGGAAGAATGTGCTGATCTCCAGTGGTTTAAAAGCTTGGGTTCCAAGAAATTATGTGACATTGGTCTTCCCTTGATGAGCGCCAATCAAGTTATTAAGGTACTTTAAAATAAACAAACAAGAAACTACATTTAGCCCCTCTAAGAAGATACCGGTAAATTATATCTAGTTGGAGGTGGTTAATTCGGTGGGTCAAACACGCAAATACGAAAAGTTGGTTAGAAAGAAAAGGTCAAAATGGGGTAGAAATAGCCCAAATTTTGTAATCAGACTTGACACACTAATATCAATTAAAAAATAAGGTAATTACGGAATTAATATAAATTTTGCAGGTAGATGAGGATGAATCTGTGCTGCAAGCATTTAACCTCATGAGGCAGAAGGGAGTTGGTGGGTTACCGGTGGTTAGTGGTGGAAATAAGCCAGTTGCTAATATAAGCATCAGAGACGTTCAATTCCTACTGATTGCTCCGGAAATTTATAAAGATTACAGGTTCATTTCTGCTGCATAAGGTCCGATTGGGTGGGTAGGATAATTGGGTTAAAATAAATCTGTTAAACACGATTAAAAAATTTAATACGAGAATAATCTAAATGCTTCTGGGGTTGTATGCATTAACAAAACATTTTTAACCCGTTAAGAGGGTGTTTGGGGTTTGCATCATCCAAAATTCTCTTATATAATCATGGGACTGTAACTGCAGATCGATCACAGCCAAGAACTTTGTGACGTCTGTCAAAAGGTATCTAGAGGATAACCAGAAGGCTTCGCCTTTGGTAAGTGGCATGATTACTTGTAGAAAAGAAGACACACTTAAAGACGCAATCACAAAGCTTGATTCCAAAGAGATTCATAGAATATACGTGGTGGATGAAGAAGGGAATCTTGAAGGAGTGATTACACTTCGAGATATAATATCAAGGATTGTACATGAGCCTCATGGATACTTTGGTGACTTCTTTGATGGCGTGTTGCCGTTACCTGCCAACAGCCGTGTGTAACCCAAGTGTGTTTTTTTTTCCTTCTATCAAGACTGTTTTGAGCTTGTCTTGTATGTTTGAATAAATCAATTCGGCCAAATAAGGGGTTTTAGACTTAGCCCTGGTTGACACAGGTTTGCGGACAAGAGCTGACAACTTCTTATGAGCCAAAAAAAAAAAAGTTTTTTACCATGAAAACCCGTGCCCAAAACTAAAACCCGTACCGGTAAACTCACAGTTCCCACCTATATCTTGCTAGGCAATGGGATAAGCTAAATGCAACTTGCACTAGACAAGTGACCTTCAAGCGATTAAGCGTAGAAACCCAGTAAAAGGTTGGATTCAATCCGAGAACTATAATAAGGCTACAAGGTATGGGCTCGCGCCCCCTTCCATGTCAGCCATATAAAGCCCTATCGCTCCCCAACGACGCCCCAGGGGCGCCATGGACCAACTCGCCAGCCACATAACGGGCGCTAGAGGGAGAATTGAGTGGGGCCATGTGCATAAACCAATCAAATTTGTTTGGTTTCTTTTTTCTTATTTTAATAGTTAAAGCGGTTTTATCCCACTACATGGTAGTTAACAATAAAGCTCCCTGCTTATGTATCGCTCACGTGGCGCTGATGCGGCGTTGGCTTTATCCTACACCATATAGCCTAAACAGACTTTGTTAGCCCCTTAAAGGGTGGAAAGTCTAAATTTGTCTGGTTCATGTGACCACTTGATAAACATTAGACAGATATTTTCACTTAAGGTCCAACAACCACAAGGAAAGATAATAGGCAGCAAAAAAAACTGGCCCTCTAATGTCAACTTAGTACTTTTTGAAGGAAATGACAGAAGTTTAAACATATCATGTCACTTTACTTTTACAGTATTACCTTCAGTATCATAGATAACATTATAATAACCTTAATCTTAGTCTTTTCTTGATCAGCAGAAAGGTTGACAACTCTCAAACCTGAAAAAAACTCGACAAAACGAATTACATTATATGATGGGCTCAGTGTTCCTCATGTGCATAGTTACAAGCAGAAGACATACCTGCCAAACATCATGTATTGCATCCTATATACTTTTTCTTTTTGTGAGGTTCATAACAACAGGTTTCCCTTCGAATAAATCCAACAGATAATTCTCCAAATCATCAGGATAATACTTTATGTACCTTCCTCCATGCCTCGCGCTCTCTAACCGACTTCCAAACCGCCCCAAAAAAGCACGGTATGCTGGAAGAACTTTTTCAGATATAGATATTCTAAGTTCTTCCTTAAGTTGTGCATCCGAAACCTTCCAAAGTGTTTGTATCCTGTAAATATCTTCAAAACAAGCATTAAAGTTCTTAAACCTTTCTTTAAGAATCATCTTCGAGGCACCACTTGAGCTCCCACCAATCCCTTCATCTTTCAAACACAGCAACGCTTTTCCCCACGCTGCTCGAAGATAGCTCGTGTGCCATTGTCGGATCTTCCCACGATGTTTCCGAATCCACTGATCACCCAACAGATTTCTAAGCTCTGATTCTTTCACTTTTTGAACGATGTACAGAACGTTATTCATCAAGAATACATACCGCAAGGCACTATCTTCATACAACCTTGATTTCTCATCAACATTTGATTGCAAAGACGCGATTAGTTCTTGCACACGCGTCGCTATAGGGGATATTGCAGCAACACCATCACTGTTCTCTGGCGGTGAAGCACTCGTATCATAGTCGTTTTTCGGCAACAGAGTGTTCATCGAGTCACTATAATCCACCAGTAACTTCAAATAATTCATAACATATCGTGTTAGCGGGTGAATATCACCGTTCTGCATAGCTTTCGAATTCTCACCCTTCACAGCATTCTCAAACTCGATAAAAGTCCCCACAGCCGTCATCCCCAACCCATTCAAAACCCCCTTTGCCTCGCTACAAACCAGTTCGCCAGATTCCGAAACAAACAACGCTTCTAAATCATGCAAAACATCCCCAACAACTTCATACATATCAAGAATCCGAAACAGCTTCTCCGACGATCTTGGACTAATCGCAACCGCCTCCCCAAAATTCAACAGCTGCATCACACAGCTTTTTGTAGTCTCAACGAAACAAATCTCCTGAACCAGTTCCGACTCGTTAAAAATCGTTTCACATAACCGTTTCTCCCCAAACAACAAAACCCTAACCACCACTTTCAAAGCTAGAATCCATTTCTTCAGCTTTTCATCCATAATCTTCCACTCAATCCTCTGCACTTCCTCTATACTCAGCCTTTTGACACCGAGTATCATCAAACACTCATCCAACACATCTCGACGAACCGCGGTGTAAACCTGACAACCCTCCTTTTCATATCCAGACCTAATCATCCTATCAGCAATCTCCTTAAGTTCATCAATCGCCTCAACACGGATCAAATCGACGCATAAATCGCCACCTAAACTCGCTCCTCTCTCATGATGCAGCGTACTTCCTTCTTGTTCATCCTCAACAAATCGATCTGATTCACCTTCAATTTCACTGTTGTTTGACAAATTAGGGCGCGAAACCGAACGAACCGATCCGTACAACCGATCGGCGTCTAACGGAACAGTGTTGTGAATCAAAGCATGACGGAAATCATCCTCAAGCTTCGACATAGCTAACTGAAGCGCGTTTTCGGCTCGACCGATGACGTCACCGAAACTGTACGATTCAACGGTTAGGTTTTCGGTGAGTTGTATGAGGAGATCAACGGCGGCGAGATAATCGGAAGATTGTTCTTGTTCCGGTGATGCGTCTGAATCGTGGTGGAGAATAATCTTCTCGGCTTTTCGAAACTGATCGTTGAATTTGGCATCGTTTTGGATCAAATCGGTGATGTTAGAGAGACGATTGTCGAAGCGTGAAAAGATGTTGATCATGTCTTCGGTTGCTTGTGTGTTGATGTTTAGGCTTTTAACGATTTGGTGAGCTGTGGCGAGGACTCTGTCTTTGGATTTGGGTTGGACTGTGGTGGTGGCCATCGGTGGTGGTTGTACGGCGGAGGACGGTGTTGTGTGTGAAGGAAGGAAGGAAGGAAGATGAATGGGGTTAAGAAGCGGTTGACGAATCCATTCCTCTTCCACCAACAACTCTGTGCGTTTGTGTTTGAGATTCCTCTCCTTTTGGCCGGCCTCAACGGGGGAATGTCAGTCAGTTTCTTCCAGAGAATAGAATGTATACATCATATTTATATAATTTCTTTTTTGAACGAATCTGTCAACCACGATGACACCAGGCGCTGTGGCCAAGGTCGACTACTCGATCGCCGTCAGTCCTTTGTCTCTCCCAGATGCGTGGAAACCAGACCTCCACCCGCCCGAAGGCACGACAGTGGAATAATCGGTAAAACCTCGCATCCCATCCAAGACGAACCGGTGCCACCCATATTCGCCCTTCACCTGGATGCCGCAGAAAATAATGGAGAGAGTGAGAGTCGAACCTGGGTCACAAGGAACACCAAGTTTTTTCCCAACCCCTCCACCCTGGCTATATTTATTTGTAATATAACTAGTAAATCTCCTTGTGCGAGCGGCGGGTCCACGTGTAAATTAATTTGGATTTGTGCAGTAAAGATCTGAACCATTTTTAAACAAAAGTTACTTCAACACGTAGATAAGCTGAAGAGTTAAATGTTATTTTAGTTCCTGTGATTTGGGTCATTTTGCCAATTTAGTCAAAATGTTTCATTTTTCGCATGTGGGTCCAAAAATGTTTCATTGTTGCGATTTTAGTCCACTGGGTTAACTTCATCCATTTTTCTGTTAACGAGAAAGGCAATTCGGTTATTTTATATGGCCGAATTGCCCTTCTAGTTAACAAAATTACATATAGAATGACCGAATTGCCCTTCCCGTTAACAGAAAAAATGGATGAAGTTAACCCAGTGGACTAAAATGACAACAGTAAAACCTTTTTGGACCCATAGACGAAAAATGAAACATTTGACTAAACTAACAAAATGACCCAAACCACAAGGACTAAAATGATATTTAACTCTAAACAAAATATGTACGTAAAAATAAGCACAGAAACATTATAATAATTTGTCTTTCTATTTAAATCTCTCTCACAAAGAAGGTCGAAAGATTAAATAATTTCATAAATAATTGCTTTTTAATAAAAATAAATGGTGAAAGTGACATATTAGGAATTTTAAAAGGGTGCTACTTTCTACACCTCCTATTTACTTTGAGTATTAACAAGAGATCAAAAGGTGATTTGCCGTTTTAGTAGTTGGGTTGCATAAGGCACATAAGGTTGTGGGAACCGGTTTCGTAAATCAAGGTGGGCGGGCGCACCCCGGGAAAAAAAAAATTAGTGCTAAGTTTCGTCGAAAATCCCGTCCGCACCCCTTGAAATTTTTAGATGGTGTATATGATGTTTAGATGTTTTTTAGTGTGATTTACATTTTGATTTCTAGGGCTTGAATACTTGATACATTATGTAATATGTTATGGAGCCATGAACTTATAGATCAATTTGTTTGTGATAGCCGATAGGAACCATGAGTAGGGACATTATGACACGATTTCTCAAGAGGAAAGTTGATACATCTTCCGAATTCGTTGATGTGGATACTCTTCCTTCGGATCCTTATGATCGCAAGCCGATTGAATCATATTTTACATGACCCGACCCGACTCGAACCGACCCGATACGAACCAATTTTTTTACTTATATACCTTGGGGCCTAAAATTTTTAAAAATGTTTCGCACCCTCATGAAAAAATTTCTGGGCCCGCCACTGCGTAGAGAACGTACCATAAAGAAATCGACTCCATCAGGATCTTTCCATACCATCTATCTGGCCGATCTTTAAGCTCAAAACCGTTTCGTAAATGTATGCAGTTGGACCAATCATCCATATCTCTCAGTTGTGATAAAACCCGAGCTGGACAAGAACATTAAATAATGAGAAGTAATAGGTTGGAAGGCTACATAAGATGACTTTAATAAGGGTGACCCTTCCACCAAAAGAGAGGCTCCTCGCCTTCCAAAGTGATAGCTTCTTTTCAAACCATTCCACAACTGGTTTCAGTTCTTTACAAGTACCACGTTAGAGCCCATCGGTAGGCCAAACTAGGCGAATGGAAAAGACCTCGATTTGCAATGTAATATATCCACCATGTGAGAGACCTCCCCATCCTCTACCCCAATTCCAAAAGGTTAACTTCTATGGAAGTTCACCTTTTACCTAGAGGATAAGTGAAAACATCTATATTGACGGGTCATTGAAAGTACTTAGTTTTAAGTGATTTCGGGTTAGAGTTGATGTCTTTGAAACAAATAGATATATAGGTTGTGTTTAGGTCCGTCGATTTCAACATGCGAACTTGTTAGTCAAACACAATTAACAACCTAGTAACAATGATAACACATTGTTTACAACAGGGGCACACACTCTATCTAGCCCCAACTTTTGTATCCATAGTGGTGATGGACGTGAGCACCCTCAACGCCTACTGACTTGCACATAGATAGATGGGTTAATAATTAACAACATGGATGCATGAAGATTGAAGAGTGTTGAACTTGGATTTTGTGACAAACCTCCAATGTTGGTGGGCACTAAACTCACATTGATGTTATGATGATCAAAACATATATTAACACTAAACGAGTTAAACATAGATTTAAGTTTGCCGGGTTCTTCAAAACAAAATATTAAATTTAAGCAAGGAATGGACACGTTCGAGACCACACAACTTCAAGGGACCAGGGGCAGGGTGGGGGGTGGATCCATTGGGGTTTTCGGGGTTCCTGGAAATCCCCTTTGGTTTGAAAAAAATGGAAATAGAATTAGTGGAAACCTTGTATGATTTGAAAAAAAAAATTAGTGAGAATTGGTGAAAATCTACCAAAAGGAACCCGCTAGAAAAAAAATCTCGGATTCGTCACTAATCAGAAGGTTATCAGGGGGTGGCATGGTGTTCCCCGCTCCCCTGCCCTAAAGGCCTTCTCAGTGGTATACCAGATGACCTTATAATGTCGAGAGCCACAAGAATCACATAATCTATGTATATATTACGCACACAACAAAACTGGAGGTAATACAAGAGACATAAATATTAACAATTGCATAAGACCGTGCGTTGTCGCACCCGTTAGCGCCGTGATGAGCCACGTAGGCGGCCAGGTGGCTCACAGGCACCGCAACGGGGTGCCGCGAGTGGTCACGCGTGAGCAACGGGATGAGCATGGTCACTTGGGCAAGCGACTGTTTTGGGAGTGTAGTAGCTTGGGCGAGCAGAGGGTTGCCAGAACAGGCTCAAGTGAGGGGAGACACGAGTGGGCAAGGTGATGAGTATGTGTCTAGTCAGCGCCATATATCGTAATATTTAGAGGATGAATCCGGATTGTCAAGTGAGTCGCGCATAGGGATGGCAATGGGTCGGGTTCGGGTCGGGTATTGGCAATCCCATACCCATACCCGGTTATAAAATCGTGTCCAATACCCGACCCAATACCCGTCGGGTATATGTCGGGTAATTACCCGTCGGGTACCGGGTATACCCGCGGGTATCGGGTATACCCATAGTTTGTTAAAAAAATATACATTGGGATTTCCAAATACATTTTTTACTATTATAATTATTATATAATTTTATTTATGCAACAACTATTATAAATTAAAATATACATTACATAGATATAAGTTTTAGCATAAATTAATAATAACTTTATAATATTTATACACTTATATGTATATACTTCACAACATACAAAATATAAATACTATCATCAAATACATATGCTAAAAGAAAATTTATTTTTTCACATTATGAACATATTAAAATAAATCACTAATATATAAGGGTTAATGGAAAATAAAAAAATAAATTAAAAACTTCGGGTATTTGATCGGGTATATAGTTCGGGTAAACGGGTATGTGGTTTCGGGTAATCGGGTAGGGTATCACCTAATCCTATACCCGACCCATACCCGCGAAAATTTTTAAAACTAAACCCATACCCGGCCCAATACCCGTCGGGTATCGGGTATACCCGTCCCATTTGTGTCGGGTTTCGGGTATACCCGTCGGGCTCGGGTATTTTTGTCATCCCTAGTCGCGCAACAGCTATTCTGAGCATTCACATCCAATCCATCAAATTATACATACATTCCACTAAAAAACAACTCCTATATCAATATATTTCCACTAAAAACAAATATTTTTTCTCTCTCCTTTCAATTAAATAATATTATCATTACATTTTTCTCTCACTTCCAATCACAACCACTTTCAAATTATATTAAAAAATTATAACGGGTGAACAGTGCCCCCCAAATATAGAGATGAACAGTAACATTTTCTCTCTCCTCTACTCACAACCACTTTTTATACCCTTTATAATATAAAAACCCCTCCTCACATAATTTGATGGTTAGGATGTGAATGCTCTAACTCTTGACACAAATTCTGATTTCTAGCAACTCAAGATCTAACAAGCTTTGACCTTTGTAACGAAAAAACAGTCACAAAAACATAGAGTTGAACCACAAAGCGGCAGCAATGGAGGCGGAACTGAAAGCGACGCTATCTGATCTCCAAAATCTCAAAACTTCATTATCCGATCCATCTCATCATGCTTCCATCGATCAAGTAACTTCCTTTTTCATCTCAATTTCAATCATCCGTAGTATTTCTATGCTCAAATTGTTGCAAATCAATGGTTTAATATCGATGTTTACAAAACCCTAATTTCCCTTTTACTATTCTACCCCTTTTTTCATCAATTAACTCTCGAATTATGTTCTTGATCCTTCAATTTGTTTGATTGTCTGATTATGTGACATGCATACTGAAATTATTGATTGTTGTTTGTTTCAAATTAATGAGTAATTACACTTACTTATCAGAGATTCATCAATACATTTTGTTTGAGAGATTAGGGTTTTATATAATTAGTTATTTTTTTTACACCAATTAACATTAGCAGGATAGATCTGCTAATGTTGATTACTTAATTGGCGCAAACAAATAATGTAACCGATTTATAAAAAAAAACTAGTTATATAAACCCTGATTATTGCGAGAACACGCATAACACAATGAATCACCCATTTTTTCAATCCTAAAAACATAAAAAGTAAATGAAAATGTTACAAATGTAAGATTTATTGTTTCTCACACTAGAATTCAAAACAAAATATGGAAAATTTTCGGTTTTTATATAACCTACACATATGTAGGTTAAATTACCTACGTGTATAATATAGGCTATGTGTAGGTAAAAATATATGTTTTTTATGTATATATAATACATATATGATAATATGAATGTAAGACATGGAAGCAGCCTCTCTATCCCTAAGGATAGGGGTAAGGCGTGCCTACATCTCACCCTCCCCAGACCCTGCCAATAGCTTTGCTATGTGTGGGATTTACTGGGTATGATTGATTGATTGAATGTAAGAAACATAAAATCTAAAAAAATATGAACTTTGAAATCTCTAAATTTAGTGATTTAGAGTTGTTCATTTTGTTCTCGCAATAATTAGTGTTCTGTAAGGCTAAAGGGTATGGTCATGAGTCATGACCCTCATGCCCACCATGATCCTCCACGTCAGCGACATGTCATCACCCTCTAATTCACCATCCAAAATCACTATCCTAAGGGTGTGGTCATGACCCAAACCACTATCCACCCTTTTTTTGTGTGAAATTCATTTTATTTATTTTAAATAAACAACAAATAAAATTAAATAAATTTTAGTAATAAAACTACATAGCATTCAAATTAATAAAAAAAATAACATCCAAATTTAAGCTACATATTATAAATTAAGAAAAGAAAACTACTCGTTGTTGTTAACCCGACCAAATTGCCAAACATGTTCAATCAAATCCAAACATGTCCATAAAATATAAAACTGAATCAATTTCGTTACAACTAGAAAATATAAAAACGATAGAGACATAAATTAAAGACGTAAACTAGAAAATATAAAAAATGATAACGCCATAATTTAAAGACCCCATTTTTGAGCAATTTTCGCCTTCATTTTTTGCAACACTTCTTTATCTTTTTCTGGGAGCGAGTCGATGTTTGTCGCTATTAGCTTAAAGTCTTCACGATCGGCCGCTTCTTGCATTTTTTTTTCTTTCAACTTAAGTCTCGCCGCTAGTATTTCGTTAAATTCGGTGACCTTGCTCATCAACTTATCCACCTTCGTTTCACTCGGAGATTCATTTTTTGTCAACACCTCTTTCTTTTTGGCCGCCGCTTCCTTTTTTGCTTTGTCTCTACCTTTTGGGCGCTTCAATTCCGGAATCTCCGTCACTTCATCATCAAACTCGGGTTCGTCATTAATATTAATATGGCAACGCACATCCGAATCACCGGCACTATGCTTCATCGACACAAATGTTTTAGACCTTTTTGCCCTTACCACCTCGTTAGGAACCGGCGCCCACTTGGGACAATTTTTAAAGATTTCCCAAGCCCCTACGTATGTGAACGCACTACCTTCTTTCGTATGGTATTTTGACATAGCTTTGGCAAAAACCGTTTCATCACTCGCCCCACTTGGCCGATTCGAATGAGCATTGTTGTAATAACCACAAAACGCCGATATCTTCTTATTCATCTCTCGATACTTTGAGCCTATTGAGTTCACTCTTCGGTACGGTTCTTTTTGCATCAAAGCATGAAATTTGTTGCAAACCTCCTTCCAAAAACTATCAGACTTCTGATTATTACCTACAATAAATATCAAGGTGTAAATAAATGTTGTTTTATCTTGAATAAAATATTATTTTAATATAAATAAAAGTATAACATACCTACGATCGGACACGTAGACGTATTGGTCCACGCCCTTGCCAACGCCATCTCTTCGATCGATGTCCAAGTTTGACCTTTACCGGTGGTTAAATTATCTTGTTCCGGCCTCTTTGAACGCTTTTTTTTAGATGTTTTCTTAGAACTTTGAGGTTGGGTTTCGGGTACAACGTCAATGTCATCCAAATCGTCTAACGAAGGGGTATCGGGTGTCGGTTGCGATTGGACTTTTGTATGAATAGGCCGACTTTGGCTTTGTTGGAGCGTTTTAAGTTGTTGATATTGTTGTTGAAATTGGATTTGTTGAAGTTGAAATAAACTACTAGGATGCGGGGTTTGAGGGAGTTGCGTGAACGCGTTAGGAACTTGATTGTAGCTTGTA
Source organism: Helianthus tuberosus (assembly GCA_030545235.1). NCBI lineage: Eukaryota > Viridiplantae > Streptophyta > Magnoliopsida > Asterales > Asteraceae > Helianthus > Helianthus tuberosus. The sequence goes on along the minus strand of CM060380.1, from coordinate 21,053,927 downwards.
AAAGAAAATTGTGGAGTCACCCACATCGGATTAACGGGTGTCGTCCACGGGGTTTGTGGTGGGTTGTTCGGGTTGCTTGGTTCCATGATGCCTTAACTATATGAATGTCCATGCACACAAATAAACATACCCATACACTTAATACAGATACCCATACATATATTAGTCTTCAACTATAAACAAATATTGAGATAAGCATGTGAATGCATTGATTATGAGTCCACTGTTAGAATCCATCTACCACGATATGTATCACTAAAAAGTTGCAGCACATGTGATAGAAGTATATGATCACACCCATCAGCCACTCCAACTAGGGGTGCTAACCGGGTCGTGTTCGCAGGTTGGCGAGTTCAACCCAACCCGAACCCGAAAATTTCACACGAACCCGGACCCGAACCCGTTTAGACTAAAAACTAACTATATATACATACAGATTCAACAACTGAAAGTTAAAAATAAGGAACATGCATATTACTTTATGAAACACTATCACAGTAGTGGTTAAAAAACAAAGCTACATGAGAATTACATCTACAAGTTTAAAGATGGAGAAGACTTTGACAGTGGATTACAATTTACAACTAACAGATTGTTTAGAATGAAATTTAGATATAATCAAATACAGAATACAGAACACACATAACCAAAGCTAATCAACTACTATCAGACTTCTGATTATTACCTACAATAAATATCAAGGTGTAAATAAATGTTGTTTTATCTTGAATAAAATATTATTTTAATATAAATAAAAGTATAACATACCTACGATCGGACACGTAGACGTATTGGTCCACGCCCTTGCCAACGCCATCTCTTCGATCGATGTCCAAGTTTGACCTTTACCGGTGGTTAAATTATCTTGTTCCGGCCTCTTTGAACGCTTTTTTTTAGATGTTTTCTTAGAACTTTGAGGTTGGGTTTCGGGTACAACGTCAATGTCATCCTAATCGTCTAACGAAGGGGTATCGGGTGTCGGTTGCGATTGGACTTTTGTATGAATAGGCCGACTTTGGTTTTGTTGGAGCGTTTTAAGTTGTTGTTGATATTGTTGTTGAAATTGGATTTGTTGAAGTTGAAATAAACTACTAGGATGTGGGGTTTGAGGGAGTTGCGTGAACGCGTTAGGAACTTGATTGTAGCTTGTAAAAGAAAATTGTGGAGTCACCCACATCAGATTAACGGGTGTCGTCCACGGGGTTTGTGGCGGGTTGTTCGGGTTGCTTGGTTCCATGATGCCTTAACTATATGAATGTCCATGCACACAAATAAACATACCCATACACTTAATACAGATACCCATACATATATTAGTCTTCAACTATAAACAAATATTGAGATAAGCATGTGAATGCATTGATTATGAGTCCACTGTTAGAATCCATCTACCACGATATGTATCACTAAAAAGTTGCAGCACATGTGATAGAAGTATATGATCACACCCATCAGCCACTCCAACTAGGGGTGCTAACCGGGTCGTGTTCGCAGGTTGGCGAGTTCAACCCAACCCGAACCCGAAAATTTCACACGAACCCGGACCCGAACCCGTTTAGACTAAAAACTAACTATATATACATACAGATTCAACAACTGAAAGTTAAAAATAAGGAACATGCATATTACTTTATGAAACACTATCACAGTAGTGGTTAAAAAACAAAGCTACATGAGAATTACATCTACAAGTTTAAAGATGGAGAAGACTTTGACAGTGGATTACAATTTACAACTAACAGATTGTTTAGAATGAAATTTAGATATAATCAAATACAGAACACACATAACCAAAGCTAATCAACTACTATCAGACTTCTGATTATTACCTACAATAAATATCAAGGTGTAAATAAATGTTGTTTTATCTTGAATAAAATATTATTTTAATATAAATAAAAGTATAACATACCTACGATCGGACACGTAGACGTATTGGTCCACGCCCTTGCCAACGCCATCTCTTCGATCGATGTCCAAGTTTGACCTTTACCGGTGGTTAAATTATCTTGTTCCGGCCTCTTTGAACGCTTTTTTTTAGATGTTTTCTTAGAACTTTGAGGTTGGGTTTCGGGTACAACGTCAATGTCATCCTAATCGTCTAACGAAGGGGTATCGGGTGTCGGTTGCGATTGGACTTTTGTATGAATAGGCCGACTTTGGTTTTGTTGGAGCGTTTTAAGTTGTTGTTGATATTGTTGTTGAAATTGGATTTGTTGAAGTTGAAATAAACTACTAGGATGTGGGGTTTGAGGGAGTTGCGTGAACGCGTTAGGAACTTGATTGTAGCTTGTAAAAGAAAATTGTGGAGTCACCCACATCAGATTAACGGGTGTCGTCCACGGGGTTTGTGGCGGGTTGTTCGGGTTGCTTGGTTCCATGATGCCTTAACTATATGAATGTCCATGCACACAAATAAACATACCCATACACTTAATACAGATACCCATACATATATTAGTCTTCAACTATAAACAAATATTGAGATAAGCATGTGAATGCATTGATTATGAGTCCACTGTTAGAATCCATCTACCACGATATGTATCACTAAAAAGTTGCAGCACATGTGATAGAAGTATATGATCACACCCATCAGCCACTCCAACTAGGGGTGCTAACCGGGTCGTGTTCGCAGGTTGGCGAGTTCAACCCAACCCGAACCCGTTTAGACTAAAAACTAACTATATATACATACAGATTCAACAACTGAAAGTTAAAAATAAGGAACATGCATATTACTTTATGAAACACTATCACAATAGTGGTTAAAAAACAAAGCTACATGAGAATTACATCTACAAGTTTAAAGATGGAGAAGACTTTGACAGTGGATTACAATTTACAACTAACAGATTGTTTAGAATGAAATTTAGATATAATCAAATACAGAACACACATAACCAAAGCTAATCAACTACGAAACAAAGAAAATAACACACATGACAACATTTTAGGGTTACAATGACACAATTGAAACCTCTAAACAGATACTGGCATTAAAACTGTAATAGAAAATGTAAACGTACACTTTAAAAAGATCGATCTAGAACCACAAACAACAGAATAACCAATCAAACAGCGAAAAAACTGAAAAAACAACAAACCTGCTGCTTGTCGTCTTGTTGGAGGAATATAAACGAGGGTTAGGGTTCTTATTGCCGTATTGCTGCTGCTGTTCTTGTTGTCGATGTTGCTGGTTAGGGTTTCTGTTTGATAGAATTGACAACGAAGGAATACAAAAAATAAGGAAAATTGTTTATATATTTATTGTGGCCAACCCTAGAAAATATAAAAAGTGGAACATGGTTTCCGTGGTTTAATCCACGCACACCACGAAATTATACTCCAAGGGGGTGGTGTAGGTGTGAATCATGTTCCTATGTGGCAATTAATGATCCAATCCATGTACCCCATACCCTATAGCCTAATAGTCTTCATCCACTATATATATTATATAAAGAAGGATCCAATTTACAATAAAGTGGCCTATAAACTGACAACAAGCTGAAACTTTAACTTTAAAAGGCATTTTTTGGCGTATAATTATGTAATTTTGTTATGAAGGAAAATATTTTTGTTTTTTGGTATATGCTACTTTGGTTACTAGTTATTAGTTATAACTACTGTGCTTGCAGATTCGGTTGCGTGTGGAGAATCTCACCAGTCTTGCAATGGCTGCACCGACTCGTCGTTCAAAAGTCAAGGTTTTGTCTACGTTTATACCGGGCTGCAATTTATTTCTAATAAAGCGGTTATTTGTTTCCGTTAATTTAGTAATACTGTTGATTTGACTTCAGGATATGAGTGCAGAGGTTGTAGACAGCAACCCGTATAGTAGGCTTATGGCGCTGCAGAGGATGGGTATTGTGGACAATTATGAAAGAATACGGAAATTTTCAGTTGCTATAGTTGTCTGTACTGAACCCATCTTTTCAATTATAACTTCTAAGGCTTAATTGTCTACATCACACTTCTTGCTATGTATGAGCAAGTTAGATAAAATGATTACTTAATACTTCTGGTTTTTTTTTTTCACAGGGTATCGGTGGGGTGGGGAGTGTTGCCGCTGAAATGCTTACAAGATGTGGTATTGGACGTCTTTTGTTATATGATTACGATACAGTGGAGTTGGCCAACATGAATAGGCTATTTTTTCGTCCTGAACAGGTGTGATTGATATTATTGTCACTTTTAATTGTTTATTATTGTTGTTAGGCATGTTAACGTTGTTTTTATATACCTCAGGTTGGTATGACCAAGACTGATGCTGCTGTCCAAACTTTATCAGAAATAAATCCGGACGTTGTTCTCGAGGTAATATTTTCAAAAGAAGTATAAATATGATGCTGCATATTGATCACTGCTATTGTAATTGTAAATATGTTGAAATGGTTGTATACTCGTATATCCACTTTGCCATGGTATTTGTATTCATAGTTTATATAGGCAAGCGTATTGGATGTATAAATTTAAAGTTCTTAACATAAATGCATACTTGCATAGGAATTTTCTTCATTTTATACTTATAAGTTATATCTTAATCCAATACCTAGGCTTGTAAATGAACCGAACGTTCATGAACTGTTCGTGAGCGTGTCCTGCGGTAAGTTCGTTTATTTAATAAACGAACGAGAACATGAACAAATTTTTATGTTCATATAATTAAACGAACGAACATGAACACACGTTTTGTTCGTTCATTTATGTTCGTGAACGTTCGTTTATTTACATTTGTTTATGTTTGTTACTTTATGTTCTTTTAAATTTAATAAATACATAAGTAGTTATATTTGTATTAATATAAATATAAAAGTGGCTTTCTAAGTTCTAACTACTTATATCAATATAACTAATTAGTAACTGGGCATTCTAGTAATGAAAATGCGCTTTCCAATGGAACTTATCATAATTAATCAATGATTTATATAAAAGCAACTTCTTTGTGTTCGTTTATGTTTGGTCATTTATGTTCTTCATTTGTGTTGTTTAATGTTTTTAAAATAATGCTCGCTTAAGTTTGTTTGTTTATGTTTGTTAACAATTTGTTTAGGTTTTAAACGAACACGAACATGCTCATTTTCTTAATGAAAGAACATGAACAAAATAATTTGTTTGATTATATGTTCATGTTCGTATTCAGTTAAAGTTAAATGAACAAACACGAGCATGTCATGCCTCTGTCTGTCGTGATTCCTCAGCCGACCTTATTTCCTATTTGTTTGATTAAGTGGTGCATTTTGATATATAAAATATAGCTATATCTCGATTGTATAGATGTATGACAATTACAATCAAATTTTGTATTTTTTGATACAACTACTTTTCCAAATAACTACTATCAATATTCCGTATATACAATTACTCTCAAATGATTTGAAGATGACCTCCAAGCTTAGAAATTTGATTGATAAAGTTGAAAATAATTGACAATATTTTATTCACAAATTAGTTAGTAGTTGTATCTGTTGGATCCTTACCACTAATGTAACTGCTAAAGTGATCCTAACTAGACTCATGATATGATTTCTTACAGATTTAAGACTGCCTTCTATTTTCAATTTTGTATTATCTAATTTCTTTCGACTTCTTCACACTATAATATTTCTTTACTATTTTCCAGAGCTTTACCCTGAACATAACAACAGTGCAAGGCTTCGAAACTTTCATTTCAAGTCTCACAAACAAATCTTATAATCAAAAGAAAGAAGGCACCGGGGTGGATCTTGTTTTGAGCTGTGTAGATAATTATGAAGCAAGGATGGTTGTTAATCAGGTTTATTCAACTTTTTCCCAAAAACGTTTGTTTTTTTAATAATTAGTAAAATTATATCTTCATAAGTGAAGGATGAGTTCTCTTGAGTTATGATTGGGTATCTAACCATTTTTGTATACAGGCTTGCAATGAACTTAATCAAACTTGGATGGAGTCTGGTAAGTAAATGTATATGTCCTTTTTTAATAGTTAGTTGATCTTATGTTGCTGCTCCATTCATAAATTTAGTTTAATACTTGTTTTTTCTGTTAGGTGTGTCTGAGGATGCTGTTTCGGGTCATATACAGTTATTGATTCCTGGAGAAACCGCTTGTTTTGCATGTGCACCTCCTTTGGTAAGTGTGTAGTTATATAAACTTTAAATCAACTTTACATGTTCGACATTTTTTGTCCTGAATATAATATGTGACCATTTTCTTTTTTTGTGATTGTTTTCTTGTTTAGGTTGTTGCATCTGGGGTGGATGAACGCACACTTAAACGTGAAGGAGTTTGTGCTGCATCTTTGCCTACTACTATGGTTAGCAACGCCTTTTACACCCATTAAATGCGGTGTTTCTTTTTTAATTTATAATAGTTCTTGGACTCAATATATTTTATTGTTGTTGCTGTTATTATTATTATTATTATTATTATTATTATTATTATTATTATATATATAACAAAAGAGTGTCTCTTAGGAATAGTACCCAAGACACACCTCTATTTCTTTATTGTTTTTTCTTTGCCAAATTTACAACAATGCCATCAACACATGTTTTTTTTTGTCATTCAACCCTTCGACTTCTAGCATTGCCACAATGCCACTTACACCCCCTCAACTTTCTAAAAACTTTGTAAAATGTCATTTTGACCCTCGAGTAGTCGAGTTTTACGTGCTTATTTTTATGTATGTGGGTCAAATATAATACGTTTTCGTGTTTATTTTTATGTACGTTTTTGGTTGGTTACGCTTTGTTCAGAAACAAGTCGGGTCAAATATAATACGTTTTCACTAGGCGGTACAAATTCGAGTTACTTTACGTTTCGACTCCGCTGCAACGCGTGGTACCATTCTTTAACGTAAAAAACACTATTTTCTTACGTGCTTATTTTTAAGTACGTTTCGTTATAAATCGAAGTTGGTTTACGTTTTGATGTAAGTTTTCTCGGCAATGAGTCCTGTCAAATATAATACGTTTTCGTGCTTATTTTCATGTGCGTTTTCAGTTGATCTACGTTTTGACGTAAATTTTGTTCGGGAACAAGTTGGGTCAAATATCTGACGGTATAAGTTCGAGTTACTTTAAGTTTTGACACCGCGGCAACGCGTGGCGGGTCAAAATACTAGTTATTATCATTATTATCTAATTCTTATCCACTTTCTAACTCATGCCAGTCAGTAGCTTAGTAAGTTTAGGCAACTATGCCTTTTTAAATGTTTATCGTGAATGTAGATTTGAAAATCATGCTGTGTACATTTGTGGCTAACTTCCTAAATTATTTGATAGGGGGTCGTTGCTGGGCTTTTAGTCCAAAACACACTCAAGTTCTTGCTGAAATTTGGGCAAGTCTCACCATACTTGGTAAACACTACACACCTCACGCATTCATTTTTATAAATAGCCTCATATATAAATAATTCTGGCCACGGGCCAATAGTGATCCACGTGTAGATATATATAATTTTGTTCTCGACATATTTTACTTTATATTATGGATATCAGGGATACAATGCTCTTAAAGACTACTTCCCAACGATGGCAATGAAGCCGAACCCTCAATGTTCAAACGGACCTTGTCTAGAACGCCAGGTAAGTTGATATTATGGATGTTTTATTTGAAACATTGATTCCGTTTAAGGTTGTTGGTTTCTTGTTGATGCTAGAATAATTTCTTTGTTATGCAGAAAGAGTTCATGCTCTTAAAACCCGCAAGGGATGCAGCTGCTAAAGCGAAGATGGAGGAAGAACTATCAACAATTGAAATCCCAGTACATGCCGATAATGAGTGGAATATAAGGTAACTTACACTAACGTCTTTTAATGTTTCTGACTTTCAATTCATGATGATATTTAATGACAAAATGGATGCAGGTCAAAACGTGTAATTTTTTGTAGAGGTGGTGTTGGGTTGACCTGAACACTCAAGATGTCAAATATAATCTAATATAGAGTAAAATGATTTATGAGGTTTTATGCTTAAAAAGTTGCACTTTTTGGAAACTTTTGACCTGTTCGACCGGCTTTCTTATATGCTGTTTTCTAAGGCGCAATTTTGTATATACCCCTGAAAACTTGCATAATATCATATTTATCCTACTGAAATATACCTATTCGAAATACTTACAAAGCTCATATTTGGTCATTTCATGAAGTATAATTTGTAAATGACAGTTCTACCCTTCTCTCACATCCTAATTCAAGTTTTAAGGGAAGGGTATAAACATGATAATTTTGAAAATCGGTATATTTGATATCGTGACTTTTTGTTGGGTAGAATATGAGATTATAACAAGTTTTCAGGGCAATACATGAAATTAACACTTTTTTTTTTGGTTATACCGGCATTAGGGACAAAACATAGACCTAGTTGACCCGTTTAGTAAATGGGTTGGAATTGCCCACATCATTTCTAAAAGGTTTTGTTTGTAAATTTGGATTTAGAATAATATAATCACTTGTTCTTGACAAGCGTGTTATCTTATTTGTTGCTTTTCAGTGTTGTTGATGATTGTGAGGTTGATGTCATAAATGGCCAAAGCTCAGGTTAGCCTATTCTATTCTGTTATTAACTAAATTAATTCTCATGGCAATATGTGTGTGTATTTGTTTCAGAACCAATAACATGTTAAGAACTGCGAGAACCACATAAATGCACTTGTACAGTTGTACATAGTGCAGAAAAGATAACCATAAGTAATGGGAGAGAGAAACAGGTGTGTGTGTATTATTGCGGCAAATACACACTCGTTTCTTAGTCACCTGAAGTGTGTAATTAGTGTTAGAAATCTTACCTTAGGGTTTGGATTCGACCATAAAATGTCAACTTGATTACTGAACTCGATAAATGTTTTAGAGGGGACAATTCCAGCCATATGACTAAAAAAACAAGTTTATCTGGGTTTATATTAAATTGCGAACACCCGGTAAAATTTAAAAACTTTAGCTAAAAGGAAACGCGTCACAAAAGGTCAATTAAAAGTTGTTTAAAGTGTTTAAAACCTCTTAAATTCTTTTATGCAAAAAGAAAAAATGAACAATCATCTTATAAGATAGCATTTTTTATTCATACTAACATGTTAGTTTTGAAAAAAATCTAGAACATCAATATTTTGGGAGAAATATTATTTATTGAGGTTAGATAATCAAGTGTTAGAATGGTTCTCGCAGACGGGTTAAATAACAGGTCAAAACACGTTAACTTATTAAATAATAATGTGATAAATATGATTAAGAAATGGTTTAGGAGGTTTTTTATACATTTCAATACTCTTTTCATAGTCGAACCATTTAAGTTTGTAACTCATTCGACATTTTAGAGACGAAACATATCCGGATCAATCAATGTAAGTTAATGGGTCAAGATTGCAGCATGTGATATTTGCATTTTTACCCTTTTATTGAATGTTGATGTAGTTTTGCTTTGATGCAGATGCACTGCCAGAAGGTCTTGTTCATGAGCTTCCAAATGCTGATGTCTACAAGCATCCAACGGTCTCAAACGACACTGTGGACACTGTAGATGATCTTGAAGATCTCAAAAAGCAACTTGAGGCCCTTAATGCTCTCTAGTTGTTATATTATCAGTTTTTTAAATTATAATCTACAAATCGAGTAACAAACTAAGAAGAATTTTGGCCTGTTTCAAGTTTTGGTCTAAGAGCACCTTTTAAATCAAATAGATCATATGAACTTCTATAATTCTTTTGAGTCAATTTAGGTTGTATTGTATCTTTAATGAAGTCCAATGATATGAACATCTAGAAAGTTGACTAATATATTCTAAGGCATTATGTATATACACTGGGGAAGGTTGACCACCTTATCGTGCGAAACGTACTTGAGCATCTCAACCGCATATCGGACCTACCTTAGGCCTTCAGTTGAACGTAGTGGCACAATAATAATTAATTCGACATAATTACACATTATAATGCATAATTACGCGTGGGTTGGGTTAAACCCTAATTACACAAGTTATTGCATAATTACGCACATTATAAAAAAAAACAAGTCCTGCATGCCACCAAACATGAAAATTATGCATGTTAAACTTATAATTACGTATGGGTTGTTTCAACCCTAATTACGCATGGTATATGCATAATTACGAACGTTATTTGGTGGTCGCATATGTTAAGGGACTTCTGTATTTTAAACTCTCTCTCTCTCTCTATATGTATATATATATATATATATATAATAGATTGATATATTTAATAAAAAGGATAAAACATGGCTTAGTAACCTATTTTTAATAAATTGGTCATTTTTTTATTTTTACTATAAAAACCACTCATTTATATTGTTTTGTTGAAAGTTTTTTTTTTTTTTTTAATACATGTATAACTAAATGAACCATATAGATTATGAAATTTAAATATGATTTAGTGACTTTAAATCTCAATCACCACCTACTTTCAGGTAATACTTTAACAAATCTAACTTATAATAAAAGATTCTAAATAATCTCATATGGCATTTTCTTCTCCAACCCCATAAATTATATGTATATTTGATTAATATATTTATTTTAATATTAATAACTAATAACTAATATATATACCTCATAAATTTTATTTATATTTGTTAAATATATTTGTTTAATATATTTCTTTTAATATTAATAACTAATATACATATATCATTTATCTTTATCTTTATCTTTGTCTAAGATTAATAAATAACTTCAATTAATGTCACATGATATTTTCTCCTTCAATCATTTAATAATATTATTAATATCTACATGAAAAAAAATTACACCATTGGTCCTTATGGTTTCTACCAAATTTCATTGTCGGGTACTAATAGTTTTTTGTTGCAAAATCAGGTATTAACATTCTAATTTGTCACAATGTTAAGTACTAAGGGCAAACCTTGTTAACTTTTTTGTTAAGTCTTATTAAAATGATAAAAAATGCTCTTTAATAATTAAAGTTTTTAGTCATTTTGTAAAACTTAGAAACCGCAGGGACTATATGTGTTAAATAACCAAACTTGTTAAATCAAACAAAAAGAAAGCCCGTCTTTCAAGAGGTCTTCTCCGGCAAAGTCATCGGATTCCGACCATATCAGATCCGTAAAAATTGTCTGTTTTACTCGTTTTTTCGTTAATGTTTATCTCCGTCATAATCAAAACTAATAACTCGTTTGTGTCACATATAAACAACAAATTATGCTTATCCGCTAACCCGTTTAACTCCGAAATTTCCATCATCCTCTCGATCTGGTATATCTTCAATTCGAGTATAAACATACGCCTCTTGACCCGATGCGACCTCATTCCCACATAATTTCATAGTCAACGCTGAGCAAATTACGGTTCCAAGCCGTATTGTTGTATTTAGGGTCCGGTTCCGCTTCTTAAACTTGGGTGAAAACGATTCCCAGTTCGGTTCCGGTTAAAACCGACGGTTCCGGTTCAAGAACCGCGAGAACCGGTTAGGATTATAAATATTTAAAACCCCTATTTTATTAATGACTAAAAACTTTAATTATTAAAAGATATTTTAGTCATTTTAGTAAGACTTAACAAAAAAGTTAAAAATATTTAGCCTTAGTACTCAGCATTCTGATAAGGTTTAGTCTTAGAACTCAACATTATAACAAATTAGAACGTTAATACCTGATTTTGCAACAAAAAAAATATTATTACCCGACACTGAAATTTAACAGAAACCCCAAATACCAACGGTGTAATTTTTCTATCTAAATCTAATATCTAATAAATTATTAATAACTCTATAACTAATGTGAAAAAAAATAATTCACAAATATTAATGCCAAAACTTTTCTTCTTTTACAATTTAGACCCTTTGTTTTTTTTTTTACTTTTAACCCAAAGCTTTTCATCTTTTGCAATTTAATCCCAACTCTTTTTTATTTTCAATTTTGGTCCACCATACTTTTCATTTTTACCAAGTTTTTCGTTCCGTTCTAAATTTTGTGAGTTAATGCACTGCAACATGTGTGTGGGGTTCAACATTTTTTCATATATTTTTTCCCGTTTGACAGGCCTGTCGCAATACAACTATTTGTCTTCGTTTGACAAGTTCGTCGCAATGCGCGGGTCCTGGATTGACTTAGTTATTTTTTCTTTGTTTTACGTTTGGGTTTGATTTCTTTGTAACAAGCGTGCGTGATTCAAAGATTTTACGACTGCTTTCCGCTCGGCGTTATTTTTTCTGTTTTTATTTATTTTGTTTTTACCATCTTTTCCGGTGTTGGTGGTCGCTGACAATGATATAGCATTGGTACTACTTGACATAGTTTTACGACAACCACTACAATGCAGGGCTTTAATACTAGTAAATCACTAAATGGTAGTAAAGTTTAATGTTTGTTTTAATTAGGTCATTTAATTTAACATTTAACATTTAAAAAAAATCACAATAGTGGATCACTAATGAAAGTTAAGTGGTTTTATAGTTGGAACGAAATTTGAGTGACTTTGATGGACGAACTTGATAAATGTTAGATAGTATATTCCCCTTTAAATATAAGATTAACGATTATAGTAATATTTTTTTTTATCATACTTTGTTAATTACTTTTGAAAAGAGAAAAATACAAACGACTACTGATTAGCTAGAAATCACATTATTTAATGTATAACTTTGTAGTATAATATTCTAAAAAATATATTTGTTATTGAAAAAACATAAATAAATGTGTTAAATAATATATTTTATTCAAACTTAAAAACGAATCTCACTTTGGTTGCCCACAAATTCTGTCACTAAATAGTTACAATCATGTTGTCCAAGACGATTTCACCATTTCATATTCTTTGTGTGAAGTAAATTGATTTTGCTAAAACTATTGTGTCATAAAATGTTACTGTATAAATTATTAGGTTTGACATTAAATTACAAAAAAACATCCAACATTTATATTTTCTTGGATTATTATTGTATGACAAATTTTTGGGACCGTTAAACTGACATTTGAGGCCCATACAACATCATAACTCCATTTTATATATTCGTTTTTGGTAATTATTTAAGGGAATATACATATATATAACTCCATTTTATATATTCGTTTTTGGTAATTATTTAAGGGAATATACATATATAGAAAAAATTTATCGTACAATACATGTACGCGATTAGAAATCGAATGTTATACACAAACTCGGACATGTCATAATCGCATGTTATACAACCCCGGACATGTATAAATTCGCATGGCTGATAAACTCGGACTCCCCATAATCGCATGTCATACAAACCAGGACATGTATAAATTCGCATGGCTGATAAACTCGGACAGCCAAAATTACAAAATTGCATGTTATACAAAAATCGCGTATGCGTCGTACGTTAAGAGATATTGTACAATAACCGGCCTCTATATATAAAACTTATAATGTAAACAATTGAGTTTGTAGAATATAATTCATTAAGAAATAAAAGAGAGTAAATTACAACCGGTGTCCTTTACGTTTGTATCATATTACAACCGGTGTCCTTTAACTAAAAATATTGCAGGCTCCGTCCTTTATGTTATAAGTTTTTAACACCCTATGTCCTTTAGTGCTAACCTAGTTTAATTTTTTGGTTAAGTCTTACCATGTGCCTCTCACATGAGGGCAACATGGTTTTTTCATCTAAATTCTACATTTAAAAACTAAATAAATAATCTCTAAAAAAACCATCTCGTAACATCATCTAATTGTTCTTATTCCTCTAAAAACCCTACAAAAAAAAAAAAAAAAAAAAAAAAACGAAACCTTTCAGTGGTGACTTCTACATGCGACAAGCCCTAGAACAAAACGACATGGATGAAATTTATGGTAAGCTTCCAACATCATCATAGTTTTATCTATTGATTCCATCATAGTTTTCATAATATCTTGTGTGCATATTAGTTATTTTGATTGGTTTGTTAAGAAAACAATGAAATCAATTTCAAAAATATTGTTCCATTAACAGGTAATGAAAAGATAAGGCTATCTTTATGTATTTTGAATCTAACTTTTTGTATTTATGTATGATTGTGTCAATTTAGAAACTAATGATCATAATCCTGTTAAGGAGGGAAGCATTGTTCATGTTGAGAGTGAAATAGGTTTAATTGCTGTGAAAAATAGGTTTAATTGCTGTCAAAATGATGTTAAAAATGAGGTTTATTTGATGTCAAAATGTTGTTAAGATGGAAGTTAAATTGCTGTAATGAACTTAATATACAGCCAGTATGCGTCAAAAATGGGTTTAGACAAAATAGGAACAATCAACTGCTGTTATGAGATGGTTTTTTAGAGACTATTTATTTAGTTTTTAAATGTAGAATTTAGATGAAAAGACAATGTTGTCCTCATGTGAGAGGCACATGGTAAGACTTAACCAAAAAATTAAACTAGGTTAGCACTAAAGGACATAGGGTGTTAAAAACTTATAACATAAAGGACGGTGCCTGTAATATCTTTAGTTAAAGGACACCGGTTGTAATATGGTACAAACGTAAAGTACACCGGTTGTAATTTACTCAATAAAAGATGGAATTTATAAAATAATTTAAAATAAGTCTGAAGACATGCAAGGAATTTTGTTATTGTTTTATGTTTTTCCCTAATATGTATCTATACACATCTATTTGTGGTACCCTTGGCTCTATTCACAAACCCAAATTCCCTAAAAACCTTAATCTTTTTCTTCTAATTTTATCAATTTCCTTCAATTCCTGACTTCAATTTCAAATTATGTGAAAAAAAAAATGAAGATATAAGAGGCTTTTTGCTAAAAAAAAAACAGTCATCTATCTGTTCCTATGCATTCGCCGAAGATAGTTTCTGTATGAATGTGATGAAGTTGTTTGTTATTACGCTTTTTAGGAGGTAATTTTTGCTGAAATTTGGTGTTTATGTGTTAATTTATTAGCTATTAGTTTGCAAATCAGGTTTTTGTTTATGAATAAAATTAGGTTTTCTGTGGTAATTGTTGTTATTAATTATTAGCGAACTATTTTTTGTTAATTTTTCATTAATTGTTGTTAACTCTAGGTTTTGTGTGAAGAACTGCTGTTGTTAAACTTGTTTAAGGTTGAAAATCTGTTTCTGTCGGAGCGTATTCAACGAATTTAGTTTATACGAGGATGGTGGGTGATGGTGATGGTAGTGGTATGGTGATGGTGGGTGGTGACTGGTTGTGAAGGTGGAGGAGGTGGTGTGTTAGATATTTTTTTAGAGAGAGGGGTTGAAGAAGATAAAGACAGTTGCAGGTTCTTTATAAAAATTATAAAGAGAGTTAATAAGCAAGGGTATTTTGGTCATTTAACATAGACTTAACTGAGAAATTTAACTGATGTTAGGGCTGGGGACCAACCGAGTGCATTTTTGACAATTTTTGGGACCACGCGTGTAATTAGTAAACCACTGGGACCAAGTCTGCAATTTTTGAAAACCACAGGGACCAACCAAACATTTAACTCAAATTGTTATATATAATAATTGTGAGAGTAGCATGAAGTCGTAACCCAACCCAGTAGTAACAAGTTGCTATCAATAGCAACTTGTTATTTCAACATTAAGTCACATCGGTAGAAAGCATTTAACACACCTCAATAGCAACTTTTTTTTTAAAGACAAATTTGGATTACTGACGGACCACTGGAGTATCATCGTGCCACCGGCGGAACCACCCGATCATATCCATCTCCACTAGGCATAATGCCTATACACCAATTCAGGAGGAAACCTCAATAGCAACTTTACTTAGCCCAAGAGTAGAGTACTAACTACCAATAAGCAATCTCTTTAACAACTCAAAGGTCGGTAGCAACCACATCAGTAGCAACTGACGTAGAGTTTGGTAATTATCAGTTCTCAAATATCTAAACCCAACAACTGTAACAACCCGCGTTTAGAAAGTCAAAGTACAAGTCAAAGTCAAAGGAAGAAAAGATTGCTAATTATGATCTGTCACTCCTTGCTTAATTACTGATTTGTGCTTCTTGACTTGTAATCGAATTCTATTATTTGTTTGCTTTAGTTGTATTATGTGGAGTATCTATAACAAATCAAGGTTTAATCGCAGTTTAATCGCTAATCGACTTAACGCTAATCGCATCGCAACTCGAATTATAGGTTATGGATATTGTTTTACGTGTGTGTGCTATTATGTGTTACTTGTTCATGTTATGTTTATGTTGAGGTGTTTAATCGCAAACGCAATCGCAACTCTATCGCAACGCAATCTAATCGCAAACGCTAAAAGCAAGTTATTTATGATTGTATGTTAGATATAGTAGTTAGGTTATTTGTGTAACTAATGGGTAATACCATCGCATCGCTCACTCGAAACGCACCGCAACGCTCAACACGCAAAACGAAACATCGAAACGCAACTCGCCGGAGCCAATCGATCGAATGACCATTCGATCGAATGGTCATCCGAACGGATGACCATCCGATCGGATGGCCGTTCGGATGACCATTCGATCGAATGGTCATCCGATCGAGGTGCCATCCGATCCGTCACCTGTGCTCCTCTTTCCTCTTTTGGCAACCTATAAATACCCCCCTGTCACATCACAAACAGTGATGTGACAACTCTCTCGTTCGACCAGCATCTCCAGCCCACTTTTCCTTCGATTTCTCGCGATTCTTGTAAGTTTCTACTTCAAATCTTGTACTTCTATGATCTAAACACACTTCTTCATCATTTTCACCTTTGAATCTTCACTTTTAACCGTGAAATCAGCGGATTTGAGGTGTTCTAGGATGATGTCATCATGGGGTTTTCATGAACTTCAAGGTTTGGCCTCAATCCACCAAGAACAACTCAGATCTACATGATTTAACATTATTTTTGTGTAGATCTAAACATTTTCATGGTGAAGAAGGATTGAAAGATGGTTTCACAACTTTCTTTCAACTCTTTTACACTCAATGCCTTCAAACCGATAGAATCAGAGCTCGTTCGGGCCTTTTACTCGTTTACTAGTGAAGTGTCGGCCTGAGATCTGAATCCTATCGAAGAGACAACCGATTTCGGGTTGAACATGAACAAACCATCACGAACAGTTAACTGCTCGGACTGGGGTGATTCCCATCCGATCAGATAGACTGGACTTGGTGGGGTTCCTGTCGTTCGATACGTTGTCATACCGTCTCGAGCAAACCGCAAAACTTTCAAAACTTAACCAGTTTCAAAACGATCAGATTGTATCCGATCGGATTGCCATCCGATCGAACGACAATCCGATCGGATTGAACTTGGTTTCCACACTTAACAGTTTTAAAAATTTTCAAACATCATCAGTTTCTAGCGGATTGCCATCCGATTGGAAGACCATCCGATCGAATGACAATTGTCACACCCCCAAATTCCACACGCGGAGTATCACCGCAGGGAGCGTGACATGACCAAGATCAAGCCACCAATCATATTGAACAATGTATTGAAGTAAATATAAAACCAGGCAACAATATAATTGGTGTCCAAAATAAATTAACTAAGTTCAAGTTATCAGCGGAAGCATAAAGTTTAAAACCAAAACATAAGTTGTAAGTTCATAAGGGTTAACATGGAACTCAACACTCCATGTGCCACAACGACCTCTTCCTCCTGTGTAAGCTCCATCTAAGCACCTAATGACCTGCAAGGCATATAGTAACGAATCAACAACAAAGTTGAGCGAGTTCACAGTTGGGTGTTCGTTTTAAGCTGTTTAAAAAACATAGGTTTCTTTTAGCTGGCTTGCTTACCGTGGGGGTTACCCCATAGTTTAAAACATAGTCATTCCTTTCCTTTTACTCTGGCTCCCAGCCGTGGGGGCTACCCCATGAATATCCCAGTAGACCCGTTACCATATCGACTACTAACTGAAGTAAGTTGGGTGCCCTAAGTCAATGTCTATCATCATTGACGTGCCTAGATCCATTAGTCCACGTCCGTCCTCTGCGGCACGGTGTGAGGCTTGTCAAACCTAATAACACTATTTAACTAATGACCCGTTCGCCATTGGCCCGACGATTAAGTCGATATAAAAATGAGGGACTTAATGATAAAGTTTTTGTCAAGTGTGAATGTTGTCACCCTTCAGTTAAGAGGGTGGAAGTACGTATCCCATACAAGGAGATCACGCAGGTTCCAATGTTGTCACCCTTCAATTAAGAGGGTGGAGGTACGTATTCTACCCAAGAAGAATACACAGGTTTCCTTTTAATCAATTACCCATTCCCAACCACCAGGAATCCCATGCCTTGTAGAAAGTGTGAACTCACCTAAGGTTAGCTCGGCAGATAAACAAAAGGTCAATCGAGCTGTTTGTGGTCAACCACGTCCTAACATGGTTAACATACAAGTCAAGTCTAGGTTCAAGTAGTGCACGTAAGTTTACACATAAACTAACAAGTTACGAACACATAACGATCATGACATACACATAGAACACGTTAACAGTATCAGACATGTGCACATAAAACCCAAACTTGTGCGATTCAGATAATTGGGCCTTTGAGATTGTGCGAGCCCAATCATCTTGTACGATTTAGAAAGTGAAGCCCAATAATTGCCTGACCCAACATGTTGTGCGATCAGCACAACCTTGTGCGATCCAAACATCCCAGCCCAACTTCAATGTGTAGCCCAATGACATTTGCAGCCCAAACATCAAACAACTAATCTCTTGTGTGTGGCCCAACATATTGTGCGATCGGCACAGACTTGTGCTATCCACAGTATGTTGTGCGATCATGTAATATAGTGCTGTACACAGTGCTTTAACAGTTGTACCCTAACATATCCTAGCTTGTGCGACTGGCCTTGTGCGTTCGATTATAAGATCCCGGAATTTAGGCAAATTGGTTATATAATTTATTTTACCAAATCAATACTAACAGTTTCCAACTTGATAACTTATCGATCAAATCAAGGATTTTTCCATTCATTCTCATGAACCCTAATTAACAATCAATCATAATCAATCATAACATTCAATTTCATTAATCAAATCAATGATCTTGAACACTAACATGTAACTCTAATCATAATAGGAACCATGGCCAACAATCTTATTATGAGATCATTACACAATCATCGTTTAAATCATCAAACCGGTTCATATGAACATCATCACATAAACCCTAACTCTAAACCAACACTAATTTCATAATCATCATGTAGGTTCGGTTCAATCATCTAGAATCATCAACCAAATATACACCACTTAATCATGTGTTAATACTTTATCACAACAGCGAGAATCAATCATCATGCATATGCATAACCCTAGCTATCACATACCATCGTAGCAACCACAACATCATCTAACAAACAAATACTAGTGAAACACTAACCGTGATGATTGAACGAGTTGGTTAGATCGATGGGAAGGGCTTCGAGTGGGGCTGTCGTCGGGTTTCCGAGAGAGAGAGAGAGCTTTAGGGTTTTGTGTGTGTTAAGTGTTTGCAAATAATGAGAAACAAACCCCACACATGAGTGCTTGCATGCGTATAAAAGGAGTGGGCCGAACCCTTCCTCGGGCTGCCCTTGGTTTCGAGTTCAAGGAGAGTGGGCCGAGTATAGTGTGACAAAAGATAAAGTGTAGGCCCATAAGCTTGTGCGATCAGACACGTTTTGTGTGACTAGACATGCATATACACATTACACTTCATAACACATAACATAATAAAACATAACGTTCCATTGAAAACACATATCAACTAGTCACATAATGTTCATACAAGTTACATCAAGCACAAAGATAGGTTCTGAAATACGAGTTGTCACATCATCCCCAAGTTGAAAGAAATTTCGTCCCGAAATTTAGCATGTAGTTACTGAGGAAGTTAGTTAGGTTGCGTGGTTTCCTGGTTTTCCTGGGGTGTCACATCATCCCCCCGTTGGTTTGGAATTTCGTCCCGAAATTCCGCAGTAGCTTTAGCCTCAGTAGTGGTTTCACTTTTCTCGAACAACTGGGAGTTCCAACGAACTCGAACAATAGGTATTCTGGTGCGTTTGAGAATCTTGACCTCCCGGTCCAAGATTTCCACTGGTTCCTCGACAAATCGCAACTGATCATCGATAGTGAGCTCCTTGAAAGGAACTATGAGCGTCTCATCTGACAGATACTTCTTCAGATTTGACACATGAAATACGTTGTGAACACCACTGAGTTCTTCGGGCAGATTCAGTCTATAGGCCACTTTGCCAATTCTCTCAGTGATTTCAAAAGGTCCGACATAATGCGGATTTCGCTTACCTCGCTTGCCAAGGCGAACCACACCTTTCCAAGGTGAGACTTTAAGTAGCACTCGATCCCAACCTGGAACTCGAGCGGTTTCCTGCGCTTATCAGCGTAGCTTTTCTGATGGTCACGAGCTGCCGCCATTCGTTGTCGTATTTGGGCAATCTTCTCCGTCGTGTCGACGACGAGTTCTGGGCTAGTGATTTGGCTGTCGCCAACTTCTGCCCAACATAAAGGTGATCGGCATTTCCGTCCATACAGAGCCTCGAACGGAGCAGCCTGTATGCTAGTGTGGTAACTGTTGTTGTACGAAAACTCTACCAAAGGTAGGTATCTTTCCCAGTCGTTACCAAAGTCGATAACACATGCTCGAAGCATGTCTTCAAGAGTTTGGATGGTGCGTTCAGTCTACCCATCCGTCTGTGGATGATATGCTGTGCTCATGTCTAGACGTGAGCCAAAAGATTTGTGCATCGCCTGCCATAAATCAGATGTAAAACGCGGATCACGATCCGAAATTATGGAAGTTGGCACCCCGTGCCTCGAGACGACTTCCTTCAGATGGATGTCTGCTAGAGTAGAGAACTTATCCGTTTCTTTGATAGCCAGGAAGTGTGCAGACTTTGTTAGTCGATCCACCATCACCCAAATGGTATCCTTTCCTCGTTGAGATCTAGGTAAGCCAGTAACAAAGTCCATAGAAATCTGCTCCCATTTCCATGTTGGAATTTCTGGTTGCTGAAGTAGGCCTGATGGCTTCTGGTATTCAACCTTGACCCTAACACAGGTCAGACATTTACTAACATAGGTCGCTATGTTAGGCTTCATGTGGGGCCACCAGTACGTAGTTTTAAGGTCGTGGTACATCTTATCAGAGCCAGGATGTACCGAGTAACGAGACTTGTGTGCTTCGTCCATCACAAGCTCACGCAGATTACCATAAAATGGGACCCAGATGCGCCCCTCTAACTAGTAAGCACCGTCTTCCTTTAGTTCCAACCGTTTCTCTAATCCCCGCAGGGACTCAGCCTTGATGTTCTCTTGTTTCAATGCTTCAATGTGAGCATCACGAATTTGGGCAGGAATACTAGAGTGAATAGTAAGCTGTAACGCACGTACACGCTTAGGTTTGGTTTCTTTACGACTGAGGGCATCAACCACCACATTGGCTTTGCCTGGATGGTACTTGATTGCGCATTCGTAGTCGTTAAGGAGTTCGACCCACCGACGCTGTCGCATGTTCAACTCCTTCTGATCGAAGATATGCTAGAGACTCTTGTAATCAGTGTAAATGGTACACTTGGTACCATACAAGTAATGTCTCAATATCTTAAGGGCAAACACCACCGCTCCCAACTCCAAGTCGTGAGTGGTTATGCGTAAACTCGCTTTCGCTACTATTATACTATTAAACTTGTATGCTCACCTTTACACTATGTGTATTGACCTCTATTTTAACGTATGTGACAGGTGTTTGAGATGCTAGGATGTTGCTTGCTTTCATGGAATCGAGTAGGAGAGTCTAGAAACAAACTAAATAAAATTTGAGTTGTCGGAATGGATATTTGTCTTTGAGAACAATATTTGTAATAACTGTTTTATTTGGATATGTTATGGTATGGGACGTGACGTTTAAATATATGGTAATTAATAGTTGTTATGGGTACTCATGGACTATCTGTTTCGCTCAGTGCCGCGCCCCGATGTTTCCGCCATCGGTTGGGGTGTGACAACAACACACACTAGAGCGTCAATCTTTTCAAGTTTAAATTTTTAAAGTGATTGGCCCTAACACGATTAATATATTTTGTTTATTCAACTATCTTAACCTAATTAACTCAGACACTCTCATAATCACATAATCATTTCATGAGACGTGTAACCTGTTTATCTAAACATATTAAATGCTTTGAAGAGTTAGAAAAAAATTAATATGTTAGCGAACTAACATACATAAAATTTAACCCATCAAAAACTAGATGCAACATATTTCAAACTAATATAACATAAAGTAAATACATGACCAAATCATAGTTGAACTCAAATGCATAGCGTTGGAACAAAAAATATCCAAATCAATCTAATCAACAATTAGAAGTGAATGATTACTTTTTTTTTAATAATAAGTAGTTTGAAATAAACGGCTTAAATAGTTATTTAAAACAATTCCTCACTAAAAATGACAAGTTAAACATTTTCTGTAAATGATCCAAAACACTTTTATTAAAACGCACATTACATTATAGCCTAGTGGCACTTCAGATTACTTAGAGACCACTAGGTTTTGGGTTTGATTTCCACAAGAGCCGGGAGGGGGGGTTTAAGATTTATTGGGTTTCCTTATGAATTGCTGTATGTACATTATTGCCTAGTGGAGATGGATATGATCGGGTGGTTCCGCTGGTGGCACAATATCAAGTTTGTTAAGGTGCAGTGTATTAACTTTCTTTCTCATCTTAGTCACCACTGCTTCCACCGCTGAAACCGCCGCATCGCAATCTTCAAAGTCCTCCCGCCACAAGAGAAAGAACAATAGCTCCAGCAACAAGAACTGTGCAGTTACTGCCGCACCACTCCAAGCCGTGCCTGCCCAACTGCAAAACCGCCAAGTAGTGGCGCCTGTGGTCAATGCACCGCCTGCCAAGCGTGCATACACTGGACCACAACCGCTCTGCCCTACTTGTACCTATCATCACCCGGTTGGAATCGCATGCCGGTTTTGTGTTCACTGCAACATGTACGTCCATTTCACAGCTAACTGCCGTACCGGTCCTCGCCAAGCACCAGCTCAAGCTCAAGCTCCTGCCCTACCACTCCACAAGGACAACAAGCAGCTCCTGCACCCGCTGCTCACGCAAGAGCTTGCTTTGCGTGTGGTGATCCCAACCACTTCGCAAATGTCTGCCCCAACAGAGTGGTTAAGCAAGAGCCACAGCAGCAGCAGCCAGCACCGCAACAGCACCAACAGCAGCAGCAGCAGTAGCAACCAGCTTAGCAAGCAGCCTGCGGGTGAGTATTCAACATCAACGCCCGTCAGGCTCAGGCAGACAACAACGTTGTTAATGGTACGTTTCTTGTAAATGGTATATATGCTTCGTGTTTATTTGATACTGGAGCCGATAACTATTTTGTATCGTTCGAATTCGAAAGACTCCTAAAACGTAAGCGCGTTAACCTCCCATCAACATTCGACGTAG
Organism: Helianthus tuberosus; assembly: GCA_030545235.1. Classification (NCBI taxonomy): domain Eukaryota; kingdom Viridiplantae; phylum Streptophyta; class Magnoliopsida; order Asterales; family Asteraceae; genus Helianthus; species Helianthus tuberosus. Next base: position 21,030,559 of record CM060380.1, on the reverse strand, counting down.
AAGTTACCACCGTAAGAACCGTCACAGTTAGTTCTGTTCTGCGTGACTGTACTCTCGATCTCAACGGTCATGTTTTTCCGATCAATCTTATCCCGATGCAACTTGGTAGCTTTGATGTCATAGTAGGTATGGATTTCCTTCGGGAAAATCATGCTGATATTGTTTGCTTTGATAAAATGATTCGTTTCTCTCTCGCGAACGGTGATCAATTGTGTGTTTATGGTGAAGTCGCTTCGAAGAAGTTGCAACTCATGTCATGTGTCCAAGCTGGCAAGTATCTCCGCAAGGAATACCAAGCTTTCTTGGCGCATATCGTAGTAGTGGAAGAAAAGGAATTTAAGGCAATAGACAAGGTGCCTGTGGTTCGTGATTTTCCTAGAGTTTTTCCTGATGATTTACCCGGTTTACCTCCCACTATTGATATCGATTTCCGAATCGAACTCATTCCTGGAGCAAATCCTATTGCTAGAGCACCTTATCGTCTCGCTCCCTCTGAAAAGCTCGAACTCTTGAGTCAGATCCAGGAACTACTTGATAAAGGCTTCATTCGCCCTAGCACATCTCCATCGGGCGCGTCGGTCCTTTTCGTCAAAAAGAAGGATGGATCGTTCCAGATGTGCATCGACTACAGGGAATTGAATAAGCTGACTATCAAGAATCGCTATCCCTTACCACGAATCGATGATTTATTTGATCAGTTACAAGGTGTTACGTGTTTCTCGAAGATCGATCTACGCTCAGGCTATCACCAGTTACGAATCCAGGAGGAAGATATACGTAAGACCGCTTTTTGAACTCGCTACGGTCACTACGAGTTTGTTGTCATGCTTTTTGGTTTGACTAACGCTCCCGCAGTCTTTATGGATATAATGAATCGCGTGTGTAAACCCTTTCTCGACCGCTTCCTCATCTTGTTCATCGATGATATCCTGATCTATTCCAAGTCAAAAACCGAACACTCACAACATCTACGTTTGGTTCTTGAGTTATTCCAGGGAAACCGTCTCTATGCCAAGTTCTCCAAGTGTGAATTTTGGCTTGAGGAGGTTCAATTCCTCGGCCACATCATCAATAGTCAAGGAATTCATGTCGATTATGCGAAGATCGAAGCTGTTAAGAGTTGGGTTACACCTAGGAACCCATCCGAAGTTCGTTCTTTTCTCAGATTGGCGGGTTACTATCGTCGATTCATCGCTGACTTTTCGAAAATCGCTGTACCGCTTACCTCGCTTACGCATAAGGACAAACCTTTTGTTTGGGGAACTGAACAAGAGGAGGCCTTTCAAACTCTTAAAGCTATGCTCTGCAATGCCCCCGTGCTCTCACTACCCGATGGAAACGACGATTTTGTAGTCTATTGTGATGCTTCTAACCTTGGTCTTGGTTGTGTTCTAATGCAAAGAGGTAAGGTTATCGCGTATGCCTCTCGACAGCTCAAGATCCACGAGAAGAATTATACAACCCATGACCTCGAGCTAGGTGCAGTTATTTTTGCGTTAAAGATTTGGCGACACTACCTTTACGGTACCAAGTGTACGATCTTCACCGATCACAGGAGCCTACAACACATCTTTGACCAGAAAGAACTGAATATGCGCCAATGCCGATGGGTTGAACTCCTCAACGATTACGACTGTGAGATTCGTTACCATTCAGGCAAAGCAAACGTCGTTGCCGATGCTCTCAGTCGATGAAGCTATTTGCATAGCGTTCGTAATTCTCAAGCCCATCATAATCTCGAAGCTCTTATCCGTGACACCCAAATTGCTTGTTTCATCGAACGCACTTTGAAGAAAGAAAGGATCATCAATAATGGCGAACAACTGGTGAATAAATCAAATGGTATATTCCATTATCTAGACCGAATTTGGATTCCCAAGCGTACCAATTTGCGACAGATTCTGCTCGACGAATCCCACAAATCTCGGTATTCTATTCATTTCGGTGCTGATAAAATGTACCAGGACATGCGCTACAAGTACTGGTGGCCGGGCATGAAGAAGGATATCGCTATCTATGTTTCGAAATGCCTAACTTGTTTAAAAGTCAAGGCTGAGCATCAACGCCCCTCTGGCTTACTCGTCCAACCCTAGATCCCCATGTGGAAATGGGAGAGTATAGCTATGGACTTCATAACGAAACTTCCGCGCACGCCATTAGGTCATGACAGCATCTGGGTTGTCGTTGACCATTTGACTAAATCTGCTCACTTTCTGCCAATACGAGAAGACTTTAAGGTAGAGAAATTAGCCCGAATCTACACCGACGAAATCATCTGTCGACACGGGACACCTCGTGACATCATCTCTGACCACGATGGTCGGTTTACCTCGCGTCTTTGGGAAACGTTTCAATCGCTCTCGGTACTATGCTTAATCTAAGTACCGCTTTCCATCCCCAAATCGACGGTCAGACTGAAAAAATGATTCGTACCTTTGAAGACATGCTTCGCTCGTGTGTCATAGATTTCGGTGGTAATTGGGACGCGTACTTACCTTTAGTCGAATTCTCGTACAATAACAGTCATCACTCTAGCATCCAAATGGCACCATTTGAGGCATTATACGGAAGAAAATGTCGATCGCCTATTGTATGGCACGAGATCGGAGACGCACAAATTACCGGTCCTGAGCTGTTGCAAGAAACGACTGACAAAATCCTCCAAATTTGAGACAATCTACTGAAAACTCAGAGCCGTCAGAAAAGTTACGCCAATAGACGCCGCAAGCCCCTTGAATTTGACGTTGGCGATCACGTACTCCTAAAGGTTGCACCTTGGAAGGGGGTGGTCAGATTCGGCAAGAAAGGAAAGCTCGCGCCTCGATATGTGGGACCCTTTAAAATTCTGGAAAGGATTGGTAAAGTGGCCTACAGACTCGAACTACCAGAGGAACTTAGTAATGTCCACCTGACTTTCCACGTTTTGAACCTCAGAAAGTGTCTAGCCGACCAGGAATTACATGTCCCTCTTGAAGATTTACAAGTGGACGAAACATTACATTTCATGGAGAAGCCTGTTGAGATCATGGGCCGAGAAACCAAGGTACTCCGACGCTCGCGCATTCCCATTATGAAGGTTCGCTGGGAAGGCAAACGCGGCGCCGAGTTCACCTGGGAACTCGAAAGTGACATGAAGGCGAAGTATCTGCAACTGTTTGTTACACCTGCTTCTTAAATTTTGGGATGAAATTTCCTAAAGTAGGGGAGTGTAACACCTCGTAAAAATGTGTCCAATCATGTGAAGACACGTGTCCTAAACCCTAATCGTTTGAAAGATTGAGTTTGAAGGACTAAAGTTGTAAAACAATGAAATTATGTATGCGAAGGGATTAAAAGTGTCAACCTTCCAAACTTGTGCCTCCGAATGACCACACACGAAGAATATATTCTTAAACGAGTAATTATTCGAATACAAGAAGCCGTTTGTGAAAATAATCGAAGGATTTTAAACTACAGGGGTTAAACGCGTCAACATGTTAATTCTTACCTCTGAGTAACCTTTTAACGAACCCGAGGCTTTGGAATATTCAAATATACTCTCAAGAATAAGTGATATAAATTTCACGAGGTTTCGAGATCGTTATGTGTTGTTTACGTAAATTCCCAAGAATTAGGGTTTAAAGCGTCAACGAGGCGAAACTTATGTTTTCGGTGATCATTTAACAAAACCGGGCCTAACGATGTTTGGTTGTACTCCCTAGATCATCTACAAACTAACTACAAGGGCTAGATGTGCCTAAAACGAAAGATATTTAGCTTATAAAGGTGCAGGGACTGAACTTGTCAAAGTGGAAACTTGTTTGGCTGGTTACCTATGGGGTCGTGTGGCGCGACCATGTATCCTTTCTGCTGTTGCGCGATGCGACGGCTCTACTTCGACAGAATAGTGATGCCAGGTGCAGGTTTCTTCCTTCCTTGAGCTCCAAACAAGTTATAAATCGAAACTATGGCTTGTTAATGGTTTTATCATACCACCAAGACACCTGGAGACATCTGAATTCACCCCTTAACACCGGTGATCATCTTAGGCAATCTCAATTAACTATAAATAGGCCCTTTAGTGCAGCCATTTCACTTGCATCATTTCAAACAATCACTCTCATCTCTCTAGCTTGAGTTTTTGAGCATTCTGGAGGTTCCTGATTCAAAAGGGAGCTCATCTTTAGTAGAAAAGATTACTAGGACCCTTTATAATTAGGCTGGAGCTACTCGGTGTCAAATAAGAGGATATTGCAAATCCTTAGATGCCTGAAGTCTGTTATTTCAGTTTTCTTGTATTTTATTTTATGATCCGCCTGTGGATCTCTATTACAACCAGTCTGTAAATTCTTTTATTTGGACACTCGGACACTATGGTTTGTAACAGTAATATTCTACCAAGCCTTCCGCTGTGCTATTATATTGTGTGTATTGACTATGATGATATCAAATACGTCACGATACACCCCGCCGGGCCCACCGGTAATAAGTGGAAATATCGGGGTGTGACAGGGAGGCTGTAACAACCCGCGTTTAGAAAGTCAAAGTAAAAGTCAAAGTCAAAGGAAGAAAAGATTGCTAATTGCGATTTGTCACTCCTTGCTTAATTACTGATTTGTGCTTCTTGACTTGTAATCGAATTCTATTAGTTGTTTGCTTTAGTTGTATTATGTGGAGTATCTATAACAAATCGAGGTTTAATCGTAGTTTAATCGCTAATCGACTTAACGCTAATCGCATCGCTATCGAATCGCAACTCGAATTATAGGTTATGGATATTGTTTTACGTGTGTGTGCTATTATGTGTTACTTGTGTGTAACACCCAGCGTCCCTAAACCTTAGGCAGTTGTCAGATTTAGTCCTTGAACTTTATCTAATTGGCAAGTCTGGCCCCTGTACTATGTTATGTGAGACATTATGATGAGTTGGTAATCTATAATGATTGGAGTGTGAATTCTATATGATTGGAATGCCTAAATCTATGTTGGAATGCCTAATTCTATGCTTGAATGTCTAAATCTATGATTGGAATGTCTAAATCTATTTTGGTGCTTGACTCTTTAGACTCGCGAAACTTGATTTTTGGTTAAACGAGAGACTAGAGTCTTGTCACCGGAGGAATCTATCAATCTTTGAAAGACTTAATGTGTTTATGATATAATCTAGTTGTTCTATAATACGCAACGCTTGATCTTACACGTGAAAACAGAACCACGGGAAGGATGGAGTGGCCAAAGTGGCAATCCGATCGGAAAACCACCCAATTGAGTGGCCACTCGATCGAGTTGCCACCCGATCCATGCACACCTTCACCCTTTCCCACTAACCTTCACACTATAAATAGGCCTGTCACATCACTTTATTCCCTGATGTGACAGCCTTGTTCGACCAGACGAACGCACACTACAAATCTTCATTTTCTCATCGATTTCGGTACGTTTTAAGCTAGATTCTTATACTTTCTTGATTTACACTTCATCCTCTACGTGATTCACCTTTGAAATCACACTTTTCCACCGTGAAATCTCTCAGATCTGAGATCTTAAGGATGATGTCATCATGGTGGTTTGTACAAACTGTTATATGAGGTCATTCTTGGTGAGATCTAGCTAAGATCTAAGGAATTCCATGTATTTATCACTAAATCTAAGCTAAATCTAAGTATTTTCATGACAAAACTTAAGTTTCTTCATCTTTTCTTCAATCTTTTATGTTAAATGGTGAGATCTGGTCCTGAACGGACTATAGACTTGATTATTAGTCTATAGTCGGCTCAAGGATGGATTTCCACTGGAGGATGATGACAGGAATACGGAGTTTGACATAAACGTTATCACAAACAGTAACTGATCGGACTGGGGTGGTTCCCACCCGATCAGAACGGCTGTGCGACGATGAGTTTACCATTGTTACAACACGTACCATGCCGTAATCGTTAAACTTAGAAAAATCTTACAAATGTTCAAGGGAACGAGGTTCGCCCGATCGAGCGGCAACCCGATCGGACAACAATCCGATCGGACAGCCACCCGATTGAGTGACACTTTTGTTGCAACCTTTGAACTTTGAAACTTTCCAACACTTAGTAACTTTTTCAGAAACTTGGAGTTTTGGGGATCTCAATCGAGTGGCAACTCGATCGGACAGCCGCCCGATTGATCAGCCACCCGATCAAGATAGCCAGAACCCTTGAACTATATACTTGCCACTTGAATAGGATGGCCACCCGATCGGACAGCCGTCCGATCGGACAACCATTCGTTTCACCCTCACATTAAGCCACCCGATCGGACAGCCGTTCGATCGGACGGTCCTTCGTTCACAACTAAGTCACTCGAATCGACTGGCAATCCTATTGGATAGCTATCCGATCGGACAACCATTCGATCCAGTGACAGTTTCCAACACTTTATTCAATCTTGTTATTCTACCCGACTCTTATCCTATTGCAATCTAATCAGGCTAATTCTAAGAGAGCTCCCTTTGATCCAATAACGGTTGCGACTGTTAAGCAATCACTATGAGTATACTCGATCCCCTTTTTACTCTTAAACTTTAGGGTGTAACATGTATTCTATATAAACTTGAATCTTTGCAAACTAAACTCTATCCTATGTGTATGTGAAACTTGTGCATTCTAGTATTCAATTTTGTGCTATGTGACGTTTAATCCAGGGTGTGTAGTTCCGCCTTAACAATAGTAGCGCTATAGGAGGTGCACCTCTCCCATTATTCTCGGGGGGTATTGTTAGGAGGATTCTAGTTTACCTTGAGTCTTGGGTAAACACTAAAACATCGGGATACTTGGGCTATCACTGCGTGGACTGCGACACTAGCAGGACTGAAACTATTTTTATTGCTTACATTTTGGATATGAGTTGTTTTCGATCTATTATTCTATTATCAAACTTGTATACTCGCCAATACTTTTGTATTGATATTTTAATACATGTTGCAGGCTGATAGGTTGCGATCGAATGTGGAAATCAAGCTAGGAGATGCCTAGAAACGTCACTTAGTTAATCTAGCTATTTGAACAATTTGAACAACGTTTGTTATGTTTTGGATACTTGTTATTTGTGATTGATGTTTTAGACAAATGCTATGAAATCAATTTAAATTCTATTGGAACATCTAGTGTTATGGAATTCATGAGCAATCTGAACACTTAGTGCTCGCACTCTGATGTTTCCGCCATCGGTTGGGGTGTGACAGATTGGTATCAGAGCCATAACTATAGGGAATTAGGATAAGTAGGAATACTTACTAGTCTATAGTTCTAGGAAGTTTGATTCTTATTTATTGTTTAAGACTTATGCATTCTACCGTACCTACTTCCTAGCAGCACATATTCCTGTTAAACTTACATGCCTTTCCTAAGGCTAACATAATGTACACTTTATATTTTGAAAACACTGTTACACAGTGCTTGCATTTTGCACGAGATTTGCTCTCAAGTCAGGAGTGACATCCGAACCTTGATGGTAAAATCTCCATGTTATTCTAGTAGGTCTTGTATGCGGACAAGTACGAACACTATTTAGGGTACAATGTTGTCAAGTTAGAGGTGAGACTCAGATCTTGATAACTAGTCCCACTCCTTGATTTTATGTCTCGCCAGAGTCTCGTGACTTCCAATCAATTAGGAACGTGGAATGGCTAAAAGGACGAATATCGTAGGCCTAACATCGATGACGTATTTTTCCAAGTAAGTCAAGACACGTTACCTTAATTTGAAAGGGGTTCGAATCACTTTGGTTAGTCACCGTTCCTCTACCCGGAACAATCCTATGTTTTATGAGCCTATCTTTTATGCTATCTCGATTTTTATGTATGTGGTTTTAAGCTCGAATCTTCGTTCATTTTGGCATACTTTTACACTACTCACACGTGTGTCCGCAACCTAATGCGTAAATTCTAATCTCAGATCGAACTAAATTTACGAAGCTTTACCCTATTTGATCAATCAATGTGATAATGTGTTGTAAGGCACTAGACGTAACATGGCATAGAATACGAGGGTAAAGTGACGTGTTTGAAACATGGTGCATACGCCGCTGGTACTTCCTATATATAAGTGTTTCTGGCATGTTACCAACTTTCGTACCAAGTGCCTTGCGAAACTTAGTGTCTGTTGTTGAATTCTAAAACTATGTAAGGCCTATTTGTGTACTCTATGTGAAATCTATGTGAAGTCTATCGTGTATTTTAGTAAAATCTATGTGTAAACTACGTATGTGTGGATTGAGAAACAAAATACAAAACGTAGCCTAGCCCCGAAGACGAGGGAGAAAGTGGCATTTCCGAAACATGGTGGATACGCCGCTGGTACTTCCTATATATAAGTGTTTCTGGCATACTACCGAACCTTCGTACCACGCGCTAAGTAAAGTTCATAGTTTTGTAGGCTCGGTTTGAAGTTGTGAAATTTATTCGGGTTACTCTATGACATAAATCTATTTGGTCAATCTATGTAGAGAATTTGTTTTATGAAGCATGACACCGATGACGAGACGGAGGTGGCATGATTGAATCATGGTGGATACACCGCTGGTACTTCCTATATATAAGTGCTTCCATCATGTTGCCAAACTTTCGTAGAACGTGCCATGTGGGAATTTGTCGTTGAGAAATGTGACGAGATTGTCAACTCTAATCTAAGCTAAACTATTGGTTAATCTATGTGAATTAGTTGGGTCAATCTATGTTATTTAATCTATTTCGATTTGCCTAATGTTGTGGTTGGCGAAGTATGACACCGATGACGAGGGGGAAGTGGCGTGATCGAAGCATGGTGGATACGCCGCTGGTACTTCCTATATATAAGTGCTTCTGTCATGTCGCCGAACTTTCGTAATACGTGCCATGCGGGATTTCGTTGGTTGAGAATTGTTAATACTAAATCTATGATTAATCTATTGAAGTCTATGGAAAGCCTACTGAAATCTATGGCAATTTATTGAATGTCTATCGAATCTATTGAAGTCTATTGAGTTTATTATAGACTACTTAAAGCTTATCGTAAACTATTGAAGTCTATGAAAGTCTATGTTAGTCTATGATGAGTGTGGATTACGACATGTAACATGACATCGAGTTCGAGGTGGAAGTATTGTGTCCGAAGCGTGGTGGATACGTCGCTGGTACTTCCTATATATAAGCGCTTCTGACATACTACCAAGCTTCGTGCAACATGCCATGTGAAGGTCGTGGGTTGTGGTGTTAAATCTATTTGTAATCTATTGAGTTAATCTATGTGTATGATGAGAGTATTGTTTGACAATTGCGACACGTAACATGGCGCCAAGTACGGGGCAGAAGCGATGTGCCCGAAGCGTGGTGGATACGCCGTTGGTACTTCCTATATATAAGTGTTTCTGACTTGTTGCCAAATTCCGTACAACGCGCCATGCGAAGGTCTTTGGTTTGCGGTATCTACGTAGTCTATGTGAATCTTGAGTCTTAGTCTATCGTACGTAAATCTATGATAATCTATGTTAATCTAGACTTATAACGATCCTCTTGTTGGACCTTTAGGATGTCTTCTCGAAAGTTATCCGACACTCTCAGGAAATCCAGGGAGAAGTCTCAGAAGAAAATGATGTCTTTCATGGCCGACCAGATAGCTCGAGTCGTGCCAAAGATCGTCTCTGAGCTCCAAGGATCGAACACTCCTCCATCCTCTGTGGATTCGAAGGATGAAAAGCAAAATCCGACAAAGTTCAACTATAAACATTTCATCTCTTGCAACCCTAAGCCTTTCACGGGCAGTGATGGGGTGACTGCTATGCTCGAGTGGTTCCACAGCATCGAAGTTACCTTCATTAACAGTGAGTGCCCATATCATTTAAAGACTAGGAGTGCCACTGGAATGTTCCAAGGCAGAGCGTTGGAGTGGTGGTCGAATGAGAGAAACATCCGTTCTAATGAAGAAGCCTATGCTCTTCCATGGGCTGAGGTGCGAGAACTCATGATACTCGAGTTCTGCCCTCCTCATGAACAACTCAAGCTTGAAGAAGAGTTCTGGCATTTGAAGCAAGTTGGTGATGACAACTTGGCTTATACTACCCGGTTAAACAACTAAGTCTTATCGTCCCTCAATTGGTTTCGACTCCTAAGCGAATGATAACCAAGTACATCAACGGCCTACCTCCTGCTATGCGTGATTCCATTGAAGCAGCTCAGCTTGATACTATTGAGGAAGTCTACCGTCTAGCCGCAAGTTTGAACAACAATTGTGTGCGTGATAAACAGTTTGCTACCCCTTCTCCTTCAAAGCCTGCTAACCAAGTTACCCAACAGCCAAGTGGCAGCAAGAATAAGAAGAGGAAATCTCAGGGTTCGGGATGTAATGCTATTATCCCTGCTGCTAACCCTGCTGCAAAACTTGCTCCTACTCCTGCTGCTGCTAACCCTGCTGCCCCCGAAGCAAAGAAGCAATACACTGGGTCTCATCCGAAGTGTACAACTTGCAACTTTCATCATCCCACTGCTTCTGCATGTCGTCTGTGCACCAACTGCAACCGCTATGGTCACACGACTACCTACTGTCGCCAAGGTAATCCAGCTCAGCAAGCCCCAGCCCAAGCAACTTTACCAGCACCTCCAGCTCCTCTACAGAACCCTAAGCCGGTCAATGCTGTTCGTGCATGTTTCCAGTGTGCAGATACTACGCATCTTCGTAATCATTGCCCTCAGCTGAACCAAGACCAATAAGCAGCCGCTCATGGACGAGCATTCAATCTAAATGCTAATCAGGCTCGCAACAACAATGACGTGGTGAATGGTATGTTTCTTGTTAATAACCTTTATGCTTCGATCCTATTTGATACTGGTGCCGATAAAAGCTTTGTGTTTGTGGAATTTGAGTCTTTGATAAATTGTACACGCTCTAAGTTACCAGAGCCGTTCTCTGTTGAGGTCGCCAATGGTAAGTCGATTCTTGTTAATTCTATTATGCGTGATTGTTCCCTGACTCTTAATGATCACGTATTCTCTATTGATCTCATACCCATGCGTTTGGGTAGTTTTGATGTCATTATCGGTATAGATTGGTTGCGTAAGAACCATGCCGAGATTTTTTGTCATGATAAGCTTGTTCGTCTTCCTCTGCCGTCTGGTGATGTTTTGAATATCTATGGAGACCGACCTTCAAAAGGACTGAGGCTGATGTCATGCACACAGGCGAGCAGAAGTTTACGTAAACAGAACCCTGCCATCTTGGCCCACGTGGTGGAACAAAAGGGCAAGGGGAAGAACATAAACGATGTTCAGGTTGTGTGTGATTTCCCTGATGTCTTTCCCGAGGATTTACCTGGTCTTCCTCCTCCTAGATCCATCGATTTTCGTATTGATTTCGTGCCTGGCGCAACTCCTGTCGCCAAGGCTCCTTACCGTCTTGCACCTTCCGAGATGCAAGAGCTATCTAGTCAGCTACAGGAATTACTCGACAAGGGTTTTATTCGTCCGAGTACCACCCCGTGGGGTGCTCCTGTTTTATTTGTCAAGAAGAAGGATGGTTCATTTCGTATGTGTATCGACTATCGTGAACTTAATAAGCTTACCGTGAAGAATCGTTACCCTTTACCTCGTATTGATGATTTATTCGACCAACTACAAGGCGCGTCCTGTTTCTCTAAAATCGACCTCCGATCTGGATATCATCAGTTGCGTGTCCTTGAAGATGATATTCCAAAAACCACTTTTCGTACTCGATATGGACACTACGAGTTCGTGGTTATGCCTTGTGGGCTGACCAACGCACCCGCTGTGTTCATGGACCTCATTAATCGTGTGTGCAAACCCTATTTGGATCGTGTTGTTATAGTCTTTATTGATGATATCTTGATTTATTCCAAGACTAAAGCTGATCATGCTTAACACTTACGCTTGATGCTTGAACTCTTACGTGGGGAACACCTATATGCTAAATTTTCTAAGTGTGAGTTTTGGATTGATGAGGTACAATTTCTTGGTCATGTTGTTAGTAGGCAGGGCATTCATGTTGACCCATCTAAAATCAAAACCGTGAAGAATTGGTGTACGCCCAAATCCGCATCCGAAATTCGTTCTTTTCTAGGATTGGCTGGTTATTACCGCCGATTCATTTCGGACTTTTCTAAAATTGCTGTTCCCCTTACTTCGTTAACTTAAAAGGAGAAACCTTTTGTTTGGGGTCCCGAATAAGAGAAATCATTTCAGACTCTTAAAACTCTTTTGTGTAATGCCCCTGTTCTTACTCTCCCTGATGGGAATGACGATTTCGTGGTATATTGCGATGCCTCAAACCGTGGGTTGGGCTGTGTGCTCATGCAGCGGGACAAGGTTATTGCTTATGCTTCTCGTCAACTCAAGGTGCATGAGAAAAAACTATACTACTCACGATCTGGAGCTTGGGGCAGTTGTGTTTGCGTTAAAGATATGGCGACACTACTTGTATGGTACTAAGTGCTTGGTTATCACTGACCATAGAAGTCTTCAACATATCTTCGACCAAAAAGAGCTGAACATGCGACAGAGACGTTGGGTGGAATTGCTTAACGACTACGACTGCGAAATTCGCTACCATCCTGGCAAGGCGAACGTAGTGGCCAATGCTCTCAGCCGTAAGGCTCATGTGAATGCTATTCGTATCTCTAGTGACCTCCAAGCATGTATTCGTAATGCCCAGTATTCATCAGCTAATGAAGGAAGTCTAGAAGAAGAAATCCACGGCGCTAGAATTGACCAGCTTGAAACTAAACCTAATGGACTACAATATTACCTCAATCGCATCTGGGTTCCAGACAGCGATAACCTCCGAGGGCTCATTATGAAAAAAGCTCACAAATCCCATTACTCCATGCATCCGGGCGCTGATAAGATGTACCACGATCTGCGTACAACTTACTGGTGGCCTGGCATGAAAAAGGACATTGCTGTATATGTTTCTAAATGCCTTACTTATACGAAAGTTAAGGCTGAACATCAACGTCCCTCAGGACTTTTAGAGCAACCCGAAATCCCAATCTAGAAATGGGATAGCATCGCTATGGACTTTATTACCAAGTTACCTAGAACATCTTCGGGCCACGATAGTATCTGGGTGATAATCGATCGTTTGACCAAATCCGCCCACTTTCTTCCTATTCGTGAGGATTACAGGGTGGAGAAACTTGCTCAAATCTATACTAATGAGATAATATGCCGTCATGGCATACCTCTTGACATAATCTTGGACCGTGATAGTCGTTTTACTTCACGTCTTTGGCAAACCTTTCAATCCGCTATGGGTACTCATTTGAATCTCAGCACGGCCTTTCATCCTCAAACGGATGGACAGACCGAGCGTACTATTCAGACCCTAGAGGATATGCTCCGTTCTTGTGTCATCGACTTTGGTGGTAACTGGGATGTACATTTACCATTGATTGAGTTCTCGTACAACAACAGCTATCATTCCAGTATTCAGATGGCTCCTTTCGAAGCTTTGTATGGCCGCAAGTGCCGATATCCTCTCAGCTGGCATGAGATTGGCGACAAACAATTTACTGGCCCCGAATAATTCAAGAGACAACAGATAAGATTCTTCAGATCCGTGATAACTTGATCAAGGCTAGGAACAGACAAAAGAGCTATGCTGATGTTAGGCGTAGGCCTCTGGAATTTGTTGTTGGTGTCTGAGTTCTCCTCAAGGTATCTCCCTGGAAGGGAGTAGTTCGTTTTGGGAATAAGGGAAAGCTCACTCCTCGCTATGTGGGTCCTTTCAATATACTCGAAAGGATTGGCAAGGTGGCGTATAGACTCGACTTGCCACAAGAACTAAACAATGTGCATCCAGTGTTCCACGTATCTAATCTACGTAAATGCCTAGCCGACGAGGAACTTCAGGTTCCACTTGAGGACTTGCAAATAAATGAAGCTGTGCAATTTGTGGAGAAACCGGTCGAAATCATGGATCAAACTGTCAAGCGTCTGAGGCGCAACAAAATTCCCATTGTTAAGGTTCGATGGGAAGGAAAGCGTGGCGCCGAATTCACTTGGGAATTGAAAAGTGATATGAAGGCCAAGTATCCGCAACTCTTCGAGCAGTCTTCTTCTAAGATTTTGGGGACGAAATCTCCTAAAGGAGGGGAGACTGTAACGCCCAACGTCCCTAAACCTTTGGCAGTTGTCAGATTTAGTCCCTGAACTTTATCTAATTGGTAAGTCTGGCCCCTGTACTATGTTATGGGTGACATTATGATGAGTTGGTAATCTATAATGTTTGGAGTGTCAAATTCTATATGCTTGGAATGCCTAAATCTATGTTGGAATGCCTAATTCTATGCTTGAATGTCTAAATATATGATTGGAATGTCTAAATCTATTTTGGTGCTTGACTCTTTAGACTCGCGAAACTTGATTCTTGGTTAAACGAGAGACTAGAGTCTTGTCACTGGCGGAATCTATCAATCTTTGAAAGACTTATACTATTTATGATATAATCTAGTTGATCTAAATACCCAATAATACGCAATGCTTGATCTTACACGCGAAAACAGAACCACGAGAAGGATGGAGTGGCCAAAGTGGCAATCTGATCGGATGACCACTCGATCGGATGACCACTCGATCGGATGACCACCCGATCGAGTGGCCACTCGATCGAGTTGCCACCCGATCCGTGCACACCTTCACCCTTTCCCACTAACCTTCACACTATAAATAGGCCTGTCACATCACTTTATTCCCTGATGTGACAGCCTTGTTCGACCAGAAGCACGCACACTACAAATCTTCATTTTCTCATCGATTTCGGTACGTTTTAAGCTAGATTCTTATACTTTCTTGATCTACACTTCATCCTCTACGTGATTCACCTTTGAAATCACACTTTTCCACCATGAAATCTCTGAGATCTGAGATCTTAAGGATGATGTCATCATGGTGGTTTGTACAAACTGTCATATGAGGTCATTCTTGGTGAGATCTAGCTAAGATCTAAGGAATTCCATGTATTTATCGCTAAATCTAAGCTAAATCTAAGTATTTTCATGATAAAACTTAAGTTTCTTCATCTTTTCTTCAATCTTTTACGTTAAATGGTGAGATCTGGTCCTGAACGGACTATAGACTTGATTATTAGTCTAGATTCAGCTCAAGGATGGATTTCCACCGGAGGATGATGACCGGAATACGGAGTTTGACATAAACGTTATCACAAACAGTAACTGATCGGACTGGGGTGGTTCCCACCCGATCAGAACGGCTGTACGACGATGAGTTTACCATTGTCACAACACGTACCATGCCGTCATCGTTAAACTTAGAAAAATCTTACAAACGTTCAAGGGAACGAGGTTCGCCCGATCGAGCGGCAACCCGATCGGACAGCAATCCGATCGGTCAGCCACCCGATTGAGTGACAATTGTGTTGCAACCTTTGAACTTTGAAACTTTCCAACACTTAGTAACTTTTTCAGAAACTTGGAGTTTTGGGGATCTCAATCGAGTGGCAACTCGATCGGACAGCCGCTCGATCGATCAGCCACCCGATCAAGATAACCAGGACCCTTGAACTATATACTTGCCACTCGAATAGGATGGCCACCTGATCAGACAGCCGTCTGATCAAACAACCATTTGTTTCACCCTCACACTAAGCCACCCGATCGGACAGCCGTTCGATCGGACGGTCCTTCGTTCACAACTAAGTCACCCGAATCGACTGGCAACTGATCGGATAGCCATCCGATAGGACAGCCATTCGATCCAGTGACAGTTTCCAACACTTTATTCAATCTTGTTATTCTACTCGACTCTTATCCTATTGCAATCTAATCAGGCTAATTCTAAGAGAGCTCCCTTTGATCCAATAACGGTTGCGACTGTTAAGCAATCACTGTGAGTATACTCGATCCCCTTTTTACTCTTAAACTTTGGGGTGTAACATGTATTCTATATAAACTTTAATCTTTGCAAACTAAACTCTATCCTATGTGTATGTGAAACTTGTGCATTCTAGTATTCTATTTTGTGCTATGTGACGTTTAATCCAGGGTGTGTAGTTCCGTCTTAACAATAGTAGCGCTATAGGAGGTGCACATCTCCTATTATTCTCGGGGGGTATTGTTAGGAGGATACTAGTTTACCTTGAGTCTTGGGTAAACACTAAAGCATCGGGATACTTGGGCTATCACTACGTGGACTGCGACACTAGCACGACCTTAATCCACCAAGAACAACTCAGATCTACATGATTTCCACATGATTTAACACTCTTTTTATGTAGATTTAAACATTGTCATGGTGAAGAAGGACTGAAAGATGGTTTCACAACTTTCTTTCAACTCTTTTACACTCAATGCCTTCAATCCGATAGAATCAGAGCTCGTTCTGGCCTTCTACTCGTTTACTAGTGAAGTGTCGGTCTGAGATCTAAATCCTATCGAAGAGACAACCGATTTCGGGTTGAACATGAACAAACCGTCATGACCAATTAACTGCTTGGACTGGGGTGATTCCCATCCGACCAGATAGACTGGTCTTGGTGGGGTTCCTGTTGTTCGATACGTTGTCATACCGTCTCGAGCAAACCGCAAAACTTTCAAAACTTAACTAGTTTCAAAACAATCAGATTGTGGGACGGATTGCTGTCCGATCGGATTGCCATCCGATCGAACGACAATCCGATCGGATTGAACTTGGTTTCCACACTTAACATTTTTATAAATTTTCAAAGATCACCAGTTTCTAGCGGATTGCCCTCTGATCAGAAGACCATCCGATCGAATGACAATCCTGCTGTGAACTTGTCCTCTGAGAATGTCTAACCGACAGATCGCCATCCGATCGAACGACCGTTCGACCTGAAGGGTAGAGATACTTCTCTATTTTCAAAATGCTACAACGAAAACTTCAAAGTCGCATCATACACAAACACATCCATCCCGAACGAATGTCAATCCGACCGAATGACCATCCGTTCGGATTGCCATCCGATCGGATGACCATTCGTCACTTGGTTCACTTCACCGTTTAACGCGTCGTTCATTCGCTTATGCTATCGTTAACTATTCAAGCTAATCCCTCAGCGCTCCCTTCAATCCAAGAGAGTGTTTATTTACGAAAAACGATCTGTAAGTATACTCGATCCCTTTTTGCTTCAAGCACTTTTGGGTGTTACATACGTTACTTATATCAAATCACATCGATCACACAACGCAAACACTTTTATACGCTAACCGTTACTGCATGTTATACGTGTTACTCGATGAATGCTTGTATGTTATGTTTACACAGTGATTGTTGCCTGACACCTTAGCAACGATAGTACTATAGTTTGGACTCAGCACCTGTCGTGGACATGGGTTGTTAAGGGCTTTTCTCACATGTCACGGTGGTGATATGTGTTGCGCATTCTACAACTCGCAGTCACGTCTGTGCATATTTCATTGTCGATAACCTACTAGCTTCACATTATACATGTTACATGCTGGTTATGCGTAAACTCGCTTTCGCTACTATTATACTATTAAACTTGTATGTTCACCTTTACACTATGTGTATTGACCTCTATTTTAACGTATGTGACAGGTGTTTGAGATGCTAGGATGTTGCTTGCTTTCATGGAATCGAGTAGGAGACTCTAGAAACAAACTAAATAAAATCTGAGTTGTCGGAATGGATATTTGTCTTTGAGAACAATATTTGTAATAACTGTTTTATTTGGATATGTTATGGTATGGGACGTGACGTTTAAATATCTGGTAATTAATAGTTGTTATGGGTACTCATGGACAATCTGTTTCGCTCAGTGTCGCGCCCCGATGTTTTCGCCATCGGTTGGGGTGTGACAACAACACACACTAGAGCGTCAATCTTTTCAAGTTTAAATTTTTAAGGTGATTGGCCCTAACACGATTAATATATTTTGTTTATTCAACTATCTTAACCTAATTAACTCAGACACTCTCATAATCACATAATCATTTCATGAGACGTGTAACCTGTTTATCTAAACATATTAAATGCTTTGAAGAGTTAGAAAAAATTTAATAGGTTAGCGAACCAACATACATAAAATTTAACCCTTCAAAAACTAGATGCAACATATTTCAAACTAATATAACATAAAGTAAATACATGACCAAATCATAGTTGAACTCAAATGCATAGCGTTGTAACAAAAAATATCCAAATCAATCTAATCAACAATTAGAAGTGAATGATAACTTTTTTTTAATAATAAGTAGTTTGAAATAAACGGCTTAAATAGTTATTTAAAACAATTCCTCACTAAAAATGACAAGTTAAACATTTTCTGTAAATGATCCAAAACACTTTTATTAAAACGCACATTACATTAGCCTAGTGGCACTTCAGATTACTTAGAGACCATTAGGTTTTGGGTTTGATTTCCACAAGAGGGGGGGGGGGGTTAAGATTTATTGGGTTTCCTTATAAATTGGTGTATGTACATTATTGCCTAATGGAGATGGATATGATCGGATGGTTCTGCTGGTGGCACAATATCAAGTTTGTTAATGTGCAGTGTATTAACTTTCTTTCTCATATTAGGTTAATTCTTGAGTTATAGTACAAAGGGGTTTAAAAAACTACCATAGAGTGACAAGTGTCCAATAAGGAATCAAGTGAGAAAGTAACTTTGTCTAAGAGAAAAAAAATACGCACATGTCAGTCACATGCTATTTTCCAACCATTTTTAAACATTTGTAACTTTTTATACGTCATTTTTAATATATATATATATATATATATATATATTCCATAAAATCGAGTTTCTTATAATCTTTAATTTGAGTACTATATTGTTAAACTTACCAAAAAAAATCGAAAATCAATTGCGTATTACACAATGGATATAACGTAAAACACAATAAGTACTAAACTAAAAATACAATAGAAAGTAGACTAAAAACACTCTTGATGACAATAGATAAAAAAACACAATGGCCAACAGATTAAAAACACATTGTATAATAGATTAAAAGACATTGGACAACAGACTATAATACACAATGAACAACAATCTAAAAAACAATGAACAACAGACTAAAACACAATGAACAACAAAACAAAAATATAATGGACAACAGATTAAAATACAATGGATAAAAGACTAAACACAACAACGAGGACCCATAACACAATGTACAGAAAACTCACCCAGTTGAAAAACACAATAATCAGAATCAATAACACAATGTATAGAAAACCCAAATATAGCACCATCTTTACTATGTCTAAATTTGGCTATAGGTTCTGATAAAAATGCAATAGACAGAACCCAAATTAACATTGTGTTATAAATTTTGATAATAACACAATGTATATACACTCTAGAAAAAACGTATTGACCAAAACTCAGTTGAAAGATACGATGACCAGAACATTTAATACAATGCAAAGAAAACCAAGAAAAAATGAATTATTTTGTTTTATTTTTATATAACAATATCATGCACAAAATAAAGATAAAAAACACTCGTTATGATTGTGAATATTTTTTAAAAACAAATGTCGTATATAAAGGTTATGGACATTTTAAACTGATTGGGGAATTGACACGTGTCTTGCATGTGAAGGGCCGATTCAACCGTTTTGGAGTCCTAAAGCAAAGTAAAAATCTGAGGCCCTCTATTAGGTTGATCAAATCTATTATTTCAAATGTTTTTGTTGCACAAGTAACAAAAAATCTTGAAAATAGTTGATTTTGATTATATGAGCAAAGTATTAGATTTTATTTCTTTATTTATTCAATATTAACTATTAAGTGGGCATCATTTTTGTCTTGCTGTAGAAACTCTCAACTCTTAAAGCTTCAGGCCTGAGGCCAAAAAAGAAAAACCTATGTTTGGATTCGAATCAGTATCTGCATCGAGAGTATATTGATTTCCTACCATCATCCTGCAACAACATTAATGGTTTAGGCAATCAAATTAAACACATTAAGTTTATTATTTTTTTAAATGGAGACCCTGAATTTTTAGGTGCCCAAAGCCCTTACTTCACTTGTGTGCATATGGAGAGAGAAAATCAATAAATGTATGATTCCCTTTATGCCTTTCACTATTTTCTTTTCCTTAAAACTAACCTTAATTTTTTAAATCTAAAATCGCTGGGCTAATATACTTCTTACCATTTATATACTATTAATTTATAAGAATCTTAAGCATCATTACTTGTAAGTTGTGTTAGATATATTGTACAAGTTACTTTCCATTCATCCTTTTATTGGTTTTCTTGGGTGGTGGCTAGGAGTGTGCACCTTTCGGTTCGGTTTTTGGGTAAAATCAAAACCGTAACCGAAATTCGGTTTTTGAAAACTGTTCGGGTTTGGTGTTTTCGGTTTCGGTTATTACGGTTTTAACAACGGTTCGGTTCGGTTTTTCGGTTTATTAAACAAATTAAGTTAGATTCAAAAATTAAAAGTATAATTCAAAGTTTAAAAATGTTTCTTAAATGTTTACATTTAAGTTAATATATTTAGTCTTTTTTATTAATAGTGTTCATATAAACATAACCTTCTAATCCATTTTAATGTTTTTATTAAGACGTTTTCTTTTATAATACTTTGAAAATCATTTAATTTTTTATGTTAAATTTAGTTATTTCTTGTAAACAATGGATAAATCATTTTAATGATACATAAACATGTTATGTTCTTATTATAAATATTTGACAATCAAGAATAGAATTAATAATAATTCTTAGTATCATGGATTAAACACTTAAACAACTTAAACATAAAAATATATGGATTTGAAATACTATTATAACATATCGGTTCGGTTCGATTCTTTTCGGTTATTGAAAATGGTTATCCGAAAACCGAACCAAAATTTTCGGTTATTAAAAATCTAAAAACCGAACCGTCGAATCAGAAATAAGGTGATGTTGAGTGCATAATGAGAGAGGGGGTGGTCCTAGGAGGCAACAACAACCTTCAACCAGTTTTCTGGCGAGGCGGTGCCGGTGCTTAAGTGCTCTGATGATGAAGTTTTGAGATGGTGGGGGTTAGAAATAACTTTCAAGAATTTGGATACAGTTGAGGGGGTTACATATATAGATACATATTATATATGTATGTAGGTATAATCTCATAAAAAGAGATTTATGTAAAGATTCTTGGAAGACTTGAGGATATGTTATACAACATTTATGAAATCAAATATTGAAGGAAAAACTGAGTTTAAGAGAGTGAGAAATAGAGGAAGGTTTTGGGGAGAGATAAATATAGAGGGTAACTAGGGATGTTTATACATATAGGTAAGCAACAACTCTTTTATCGAAAGGTTTTGGGGAGAGATAAATATAGGGGGTAACTAGGGATGTTTATACATATAGGTAAGCAACAACTCTTTTATCGAATAAAAATTAACTTTGGTAAAACCTTTTGTTTATTACCATCACAGCCACCGTCAAAAACACCTCCAACCACTATAAAGTAAATTATAATCTTATTTCAGTTTTTACTCGATGTATAATATATAGTAATTTAAAACATGTTAATCTATACTTAAAAGAAGATAGATTAATCCCAAACTTTTTTTATTATTATATATGCTTTGAGGTACTTTTTTTAAGAAAAAAAAGAAATACGTAGACATGCAAGGAACACATATCACAACAAAGGCGAAGTTGGTATTCCTGGTATACGTTACACCTAAATTTGTAAGCCCTAGCCGCAAAGCGGCGGGGCTTACATCTAGTTCTTATTTATTTTGTACTTATTTGATCCTATATAAATTTGTCAAAAATACAAGTGCAAGTTTAAGGACTTAAAAATATGTTCAAAATTCCCATACTTCATAATATTTTACTTGTAAATACTACAATAGCAGAATTAAAGTTATTTCAGACATTTGATATTTTTAGTTACCTTCCTTGGTAAATTTCATTGATAAAAGATGGTATACTTGAAGCTTGTCATACATTTTACATAAAAACTATAAATTATACATTTTAAAAGATTATTAAGGGACCTACAAACAATTGTCGCTAGATTTTTTTTTTATGAAAAAGGTGCCCATGATTACCACACATTAGATATGCCAAACACCATCCTAGTGTGATTTTGTCAATATACCAAGTTGTGTAGGGGTCATTTCGCACGAGAATGAAGGGTATTTTTGGGACATCCATTTTCAAATAATTTTTTTTAGAAAGACGACTTTTTTGTATTAGGCTACTGCAATCTTTAAATTGGAGAGTCTCGTTGCCTCACTCCAGCCAGACTACATTGTCTTAATCGGGTCCACGCTGACTTTAGAGTTTGGCTTGGGTGTTCTCCCGGGAAACCATACCGCCGGCTGCCACTTGATGGTCGTTGTGCCACCACAAGAGCAGAACTTTCTGGCGTAACACACGGTGGGACGGAAACCCGGGTGGGCTCAAGATAGAGCCTGTCATCTCAATAAGGAGACTAGGCTTTATCCATCATTGCCTAATCCACCAAAGTGACACACGTGAGATTGAACTTGGGTCTCTATTAGAGAATCGAAGTTTCCTTACCACTAGGCCACAAGTGGTTTAGGACTTCTAAAAGGTTAAAGTTATACACTCTTAAAATTTTTATGCTTATTATTATAAAAGTAAAGAGTTAATATTAAGAAAATGAAGGAGAAGACGATGATGCATAACGAGAAGATTTTACTTGAAATATATATCATATTCCTTAACAAAATCATCTTTGCTTAGGGGTGTTTGGGCTTATTTTAGTGACTTATTAGCTTATTGACCTTTTGAAAAGTTAAAAGGTGTTTGGCATGAGATTATTATGCAAGGGGAAAAGTTAATAAGTCACTTCATCGTGACTTATTAACTTTTCAAAAAGTCATAAATTGTTACTGAAAAGTTAAGCCAAGCATGGACTTAATAAAAAATTGTGAATATTTTTCTTAACAGGGTAATAAGAGATGCAAAAGGAAAAGTATATTTTTATTAAGAAAATTGACTTTCATAATATATAAACGTAACAAGAAAGAGATCTATACAGTACACTATATATTGAGCTTGACCTCATTGGGGGACATGCCCCATTAATGTTAAAATATCCAACAATATAGACCATAATGTATTAAGGCTAGAGGTGCACATAATTGGATTTTGGGCACACCAAATTGCTTTAGATCGTGTCAAAGAAAGTCAAAATCGGATGGTTCAAAACCAATTTGGATTAAAAACTCAATCGGATTGAAATGACTTTAAACCAGAAAGGGACAATTTTAACCGGATTCAACGAATATACTCTAAAACCAATTTCAAATTGGTGAATTAGATTGGACTAGGATCGGTTTCACCCAAAACAGTTTCACTATCGTTTTCAGATCGAATCATATACCAATTTTGGAACCTTTTTATCTTCATATTACATATTTTGGAACCCAAAAAAGTTTTAATGTGCACCTCCTTCTAAGCCCCCTTCTAATACCCCAAACCCAAAATCCCGAATGCAAAAGGCCCAAATTCAAAATTTAAATGCCGTTTGATTGCTAATTGTGCCAAGTTCCTTGAATCCCCGGTTTCTCGCCCTGTCGCCTAACCACACAATCAACTCCAATAAAAGTGTAATCCTAACTCGATTCCAACGATAGCCATCCTTTCAGGCATCCAATGAAGTATGGCACCCTAAATGCCTGAATCGCAACGGTCAATTCAATTGACAATTACTAAATAAGTGACTACTAGGTTAAGTACTTTGATTATGTTTTCTTGTTCGCATGTTCCACTCTTCGATTAATGCTATTTTGTTTGTAGATTGCTAGGCAGAATTAGTTTATTAGTTCACTATTAGTAGTTAACTGTTCATTGACGTTTAGCAAATGTAAGTTTATTGATCTTTATTGTTAATTTATTAAATATATATTTTAGGTATCATCTTCAAGTTGTGGTATTGGTGGAGCATCAACTTTTTGTAGGGTGTTGACCGCTGACTAAAACAAAGCTAGTCTTCATTGGGTCATGTCATGTATCTATCATGTGCTTTAATTCAATTGTTTTAGTACCATATATTATTTATTTGTTATAAAATAGTAAATTTTCGCTTGTGGCGGCATCAAAACGTACAGTGACTCGAAATTACATCGTCTAATGAAAACATATTATATGTAATCCGACTCGTAATGGCGTAGCCAGAATTTTTTTCTACGGGTTCAGAAATTTTCGAGGGATGGACGACCGATTGCGTCTATTACTAAGTTTAGACTTTTTCTGTCTGGCCCGGTTAAACAGTTAGGGTCAGGTTACATAACAAAAATAGCAAAAATTAAATTAGAATGCAAATAATTTATAAAAAAATGCGTCAATCGGTATTAAAATGGAACAGAAATTCATTAAAGTTACTCACCAATCTATGGAAAACTACCTATTACATCATCTATGGAAAACTTTCTAAGCAAATCGTTTTCAATTAAAGAAACGCAACTATCACTTAAATGTTGATCACCAATCCAATCACGCAAATCGGACTTCATATACTTCATTGCTGAAAAGCATCTCTCAAAAGTTGATGTCGTGACGGGTAAAATGAGAGCTAACTTCAATAACCAGTAACGAGTTGTTTTTTAATTGAAATGTGGGTTAAGGTTCGTTGTCAAATTTTCTAAGGTTCAATGTCAAGGTTTCTAAGGGTTCGGCATAAAAGTTTCTACAGGTTCGATGTCGAAATTTCTATGGGTACAATATTGAAACACACGTATGTTTAATACATTAATACTAAAAAAATTCATGCAGGTTCAGCCGAACCCGTACCTCCCTATCTACCTACGCTCATGCCGACTCGTTTCCAAACAAAATTTACGTCAAAACGTAGACCAGTTGAAAACGAACATAAAAATAAACACGGAAACGTGCAATATTTGACCCTAGAGGTGTACAAAAAAACCGGTTTTAGAATCGAAACCGGAAAAAAAAACCAAAACCGGTTTTTTTTTTACCGGTTTTCTTATAACCGGACCAGTTTTATAACCGAACCGCTGGTTTGTGACCGGTTACTAATATTGATCTGAAAACCGGTTAATAACCGAAACCGGTTTTAAAAAAACCGGTTAAAACCGGAAAATAACCGGTTACACCGGTTATTGTTTTGGACTTGAAAAACCGGTTAGTAACCGAAATCGGTTATAAAAAAAACTGGTTTTCGTTTTAGGTGAAAAAACCGATTTGTACACCTCTATTTGACCCGACTTATTTGCGAAAGAAAATTTACGTCGAAACGTAAACCAACCTGAATTTATACCGACACGTACATAAAAATAAGCGTGTAAGAAATAAATGTTTTTTTAAATTAAATAATGGCATGGCGTGTTGCGGCGGCGTCAAAACGTAAAGTAACTCAAATTTATACCGTCTAACGACAACATATTATATTTGACCCAACTCTTTTTCAAACAAAATGTAACACCCCGAAAACGGGTTTGGTAATCAAACCACGTTAATACTAAAAGACGGGTAAATTACCGTTAGTGGTAAAACTAACCCGAAAAATATTAGGATTTACATAACTAAACCTAATATTTAATAAACAGGAAAAAGAATGCTTTTGAGAAAAATAAAGTTTATAGAAGCCCGAGTTAACGGGACTTAAAATAAACTTAGTCAATAATTCTCCAAATCCACTAAATTAACTAGGAATACTTAACCTAGTTAATTAGAGGGAATGTTATTAAAATTAAGTGGGTTGTGGCCTACTTAATAAACTAACCAAACATGAGGGGCCAAAGTGGATAAACTTGAAAGTTTATTTAACAAAAAGAATTTAAAAAAAACACACACACACACACATCTGTGTGTTCTGTTCGAACCTAGTAGGTTCCCCAGGAGCCAAAACCCTAATCTCATAAAAAATCATCAAATTGAAGGTCTAAACGAAGCCCAAATTCACAATTGAATGTGAATTAATGATCACCCAAGCTAGGGGATCATAAGGTATGTAAAATTTTGATGATTTTTGAAGTTGTAAAATTTGGTGAATATCATAATCCGCGAATTCTGGGTGAATTATAGAAGTTATGGCTGAATTATGATGTATAATTGCTTAGGAACAAAACCCTAAGTGAAAATTATACATATGGTGCTATGAATTGAATGATTATATGATTTACCACACTAGGATAAGCGGGTTTTAATCATGTGATGAAGTTGATGATATAATTTTGATTTGGATCATCATATCTGATATTAATAAGATGATACTTGAACCCTTTAGGTGTTTAAGTATATAAATCATACTTGCTAAGTAATGAGTTTAGTATGATAAGATGAAAGAATCGATGATATATTCATATTGAATGATGTATGATATTGTTATGTGTTAAAAGTGATCAAAGTTGTGTGAAATTGATGAAATTCGATTACATGAACTTGGTAAATAACATGGTTAAAGACGTTAGCATAAGAATGATGCTTACCGGATAATTGACCAAGTAATTAAGCGAATAGTTGAGTTATTTCGTGTAATTATTTATGTTAATAGGCAGTTGACTTTAAAAAGTCAAATTGACCAATGATATGATCGAATGATAAATTCGATATAAGAATCGTAGGATGGAATAGTCGTAAATGATTATGACTAATCTAACCATCTTACAAATTACAATGATAGTTTGACGCTTGGTAAGCTAGGTGGAAGCTTGGGAATGAAGTAGGTCAAACGAATCAAGTATGAAGAAAGCATAATCAAGATGCAAGGTAAGTAAAGCTTTCACTCTATTTATTTAATACCTATTGGTTTTATAGGTTATGAATACTAGAAATTCATGTTTGAATTATGATGTTCCGACACGACATGTGCGGTTCGGAACCAAGACAATGCTAATAAACCATGTTTAATGGTTAAAAGGACTAATAGATAATGAGTTTAGAATGGTTACCTTATAGGGGAAACCAACATAAATGAAAAGGGTAAAACGGTAATTCAGTCACTCGTTGATAACAACCGTTAGTAGTTGAAAGACACTTATGGCGTAAGCCATAATGGGTCAAAAGAGTCAAGAAATGTGTTATAAGTAAATTGACCGTACGGTGTAAACCGAAACGAGTCATGAAGATGAGATGGTAATAAATATCATCTCGCAAAGATAAACGGTCACTAGATCAAACGGGTCAAATGGTGAAGATATCACTATTTGAAAATATCGACTACTGATTATTGTCGAATCTTATGTTCACAGGAGTGAATAGAAAAAGGATAATTGCATTGCTATTAGTCAGCGATTATTAAAGCAAGGTATTAAAACAGGTCAATATATTGATCCGAGTCAGGTATGTATAGTGGTTCAACTCATTATTTAGAACTTGAGGTTCTATAAGAGTTAAACAAGGTCAAAAATGGATATTCGGTTATCTTTTAGGTAAACCGAATAATTTGAGTTATAATCATGGTGTTTTAGAAACATAATGGTTTTCTAAACATGATTATAGTTAAAAGATCGCATTTTTGGGTCAAACAAGTATCTAAAAGTCCTTCATCGTAAAAGAAGGACTAAAATTGACCAAAACTCCCTTGTAAGCTAAATTGAGCAAACGACCCTTAAAGGTTGTTTGGAAATGAATTTTATGCTTAAATAAATACTTAGAATAAGTATAAAAAGCGAAAGATGTAAATTGTTGGTCAATTGACTCTATAGGAGTCTTTGCCGTAAAATAGTGATCCGAGGGGTAAAACTCGGAATTTATAAATTACCACATAAAAGCCGCCACAATTATAGTTGTGGAGGAAGATTAATTAATAAGAAATGTGGTAATATAATGCTAGAAACGAATGAAAGCGATTCATGTTTAAAATATGCTTAATATCCCCTTAACGGGTTAAAATAAGCATATGAGCGAAAACGGATTTAAAACACTTATGAGACCGTGATTTGAACCCAATATTGTCACACCCCAACCGATGGCGAAAACATCGGGGTGCGAGCACTAAGCGTTCAGATTGCTCATGAGATTCCATAACACTATTGTTTCTAATATAGATTAACCAATTTCATGCAATAGTCTAAACATCACTGGTCACAAAACATAGTATCAATCAAACAAACATAATCTTTGTTTCAAAAGTTTTTAGATTTAGCTAAGTGGAGTATCTAAGCTTCATCCTAGTTTGTTTATGATTCCTAGCATCCTGTCAGCCTGCAACATGTATTAAAATAGGGTCAGTACAAAATGTACCGGCGAGTATACAAGTTTGAATAATAGTATAATAGATTAAATGTCTCATATCCATATGTAGATGTTAACAAAATAGTTTCAACCATGCTAGTGTTCGCAGTCCAACAAGTGATAGCCCAAGTATCCCGATGCTTTGTTGTTTTCCCAAGTCTCAATGAAAACTAGAATCCTCCTAACAATACCCCCGAGAATAATGGGGAGGTGCATCTCCTATAGCGCTACTATTGTTAAGGCGGAACTACACACCCTGGATTAAACGTCCACATAGCACAAATATAATACAAGAATCACAAGTTTCACACAACATAGGATAGAGTTTAGATTCCAAAAGTTTCAAGTATCATAGTTTAATAGAATACATGTTACATCCCAAAGTTTAAAACAAAAAAGGATCGAGTATACTCACAGTGATTGCTTAACAGATCAACTGTTGTTGGATCAAAGGGAGCTCTTTAGAATTAGTCTGATTAGATTACAACAGATAAGAGTCAGGCAGAATAACGAGATTCAACCAAGAGTCAGATCAGTCATCTTGATCGGATGACGGTTCGATGGGATGGCTATCCGATCGGATTGCAATCCGATTGGGACGACTATAGTGTGAAAGGGGACAGATTGCCATCCGATCGGATGGTCATCCGTACGGATGGCCATTCGATCGAATGGTCATTCGATCCACGTGCCAAGTTCAAGATTTTCAAGTTTCTGAAAAAGCTTCTAAGTGTTAAGGATTTCAAGACTCAAAGTCACCTTGATCGGATGGCAGTTCGATCGGATGGCTATCCAATCGGATTGCCATTCGACGATCAGTATCCAAGTGTTAGGGTTAATGAGGCAAGTGTCACTGGATCAGATGGCGGTTCGATCGGATGGCTATCCGATCAGATTGCCACTCAATCGGGTTGTCCTTATCCCGTTCCTAACTTGTAAAGTTTCCAAGTTTCTGTTTAAACAACGATGACACGGTACGCATTGAGACAACGATAAGCCCATCAATGTACAGCCGATCTAATCGGGTGGGAATCAACCCCAATCCGTTTAGTCACCCGTTTGTGACGGTGTTCATGTCAGAATTCATACTCCGGTCATCTTTTCCGGCAACAACCCTTCTCCAAACCAACTCCAGACTAATCTTCAAGTCTCTAGTCCGTTTGAATCCAGATCTCACCTTTTTTTTTTTTTATGAAAGTCTTAAGAAAAGATGAAGATAAACATAAATTTTAGTTGCAAAGTATAGATTTAGTAAAGATTTGGTGTAAAAACTTATGAAATTCTTTAGATCTGAGCTAGATCTTGAACAAAATGACATCACTCAACAGTTTGTACAACCACCATGATGACGTCACCCTCAAGAGCTCAAATCATAGAGATTTCATGGTGAAAAGTGAGATTTCAAAGGAGAATCATGTAGAGAATGGTGTGTAGATCAAAGATGTACAAGAATCTAATGTAAAACGTACCGAAATCGCTAAGAAATGGAAGAAAAGAGGAGTGCGTGCGTCTGGGTCGAGTGAGGCTGTCACATCAGTGAGAATGATGTGACAGGCCTATTTATAGTGTAAGAGTGAGGGAGGGAGGCGGTGTGCACGGATCGGATGGCAACTTGGTCGAATGGCCATCCGATTGGTTGGTCATCCGATCGGATTGCCATTTGGCCTATCCCATCCTTTCTGTCTTCCCGTCTTTGATTTGTTTCGCGAGTTAGATTAAGCATTGCGTTGCGTATTATTGGGTAATAGAATCACATAACTAGATTACATCATTAACACCAAAGTTTCCATAGTTTCCATAGTTTCCGCCGGTGACAAAACTCCAGTCCCTCGTTCAACCAAGTCTCAAGTTTCACGAGCCTCAGGAGTCAAGCACCAAGGTATCAAGTCTCATAGAATCATAGTATCATAGAATCATAGTCTCATAGCATCATAGTCTCATAGTATCTTAGAATCATAGTCTCATAGTATCTTGGCATAAGTTTCACCAAGTATCAAAAGTATCAAGTATCACGTAGTTTAGGGACTAAAAGTGAGAAAAGCTAAAAGTCTAGGGACGCAGGCGTTACAGTCTCCCCTCCTTTAGGAGATTTCGTACCCGAAATCTAGGTAGAAGACTACTCGGAGAGCTGCGGATACTTGGCCTTCATCTCACTTTTCATTTCCCAAGTGAATTCGGCGCCACGCTTTCCTTCCCATCGAACCTTGACTATGGGAATTTTGCTGCGCCTCAGTCGCTTGACGCCCTGATCCATGATTTCAACCGGTTTCTCCACAAAGTGTACAACTTCGCTAATTTGCAAGTCTTCAAGGGGAACCAGTAGTTCCTCCTTGGCTAAGAATTTACGTAGATTAGACACGTGGAACACTGGATGCACGTTGTTTAGTTCTTGTGGCAGGTCGAGTCGGTTCGCTACCTTGCCAATCCTTTCGAGTATCTCAAATGGACCCACATAGCGAGGATCGAGCTTTCCCTTCTTAACAAAACGAACTACTCCCTTCCAGGGAGATACCTTGAGAAGTACTCGGTCACCAACATCAAATTCCAGAGGCTTGCGCCTATTGTCAGCATAGCTCTTTTGTTTGCTCCTGGCCATGATCAAGTTATCACGGATCTGAAGAATCTTATCCATTGTCTCTTGAATGATTTCAGGGCCAGTAAACTGCTTGTCACCAATCTCATGCTAGCTGATAGGAGATCGGCACTTGCGGCCATACAAAGCTTCGAAAGGAACCATCTGAATACTGGAATGATAGCTGTTGTTGTACGAGAACTCAATCAATGGTAAATGTACATCCCAGTTACCACCAAATTCGATGACACAAGAATGAAGCATATCCTTTAGGGTCTGAATAGTTCGCTCGGTATGTCCATCCGTTTGGGGATGAAATGTTGTGCTAAGATTCAAGTGAGAACCCATAGCGGATTGAAAGGTTTGCCAAAGACGTGAAGTAAAACGACCATCACGGTCCGAGATTATGTCAAGTGGTATGCCATGACGGCATATAATCTCATCAGTATAGATTTGAGCAAGTTTCTCCACTTTATAATCTTCACAAATGGGAAGGAAATGGGCTGATTTGGTCAAACAATCAATTATCACCCAGATACTATCGTGACCAGAAGGTGTTCGAGGTAGCTTGGTAATAAAGTCCATAGCGATGCTATCCCATTTCCAAACTGGGATTTCGGGTCGCTCTAAAAGTCCCGAGGGACGTTGATGTTCAGCCTTAACTTTCGTATAAGTAAGGCATTTAGAAACATATACAGCAATGTCCTTCTTCATACCAGGCCACCAATAAGTCATACGCAGATCATGGTACATCTTATCGGCGCCTGGATGAATAGAGTAACGGGATTTGTGAGCCTCACTCATAATGAGCTCACGGAGATTATCGCGCTCCGGCACCCAGATGCGATTGAGGTAATATTGGAGTCCATTAGGTTTAGTTTCAAGTTGTTCAATTTTAGCGCCCTGGATTTCCACTTCTAGACTTCCTTCATTTGCTGACGAATACTGAGCGTGACGAATACACGCATGGAGATCACTAGAGATACGAATAACATTCACATGAGTTTTATGACTAAGAGCATCGGCCACTACATTCTCCTTGCCAGGATGATAGCGAATTTCGCAGTCGTAGTCGTTAAGCAATTCCACCAACATCTCTGTCGCATGTTCAGTTCCTTTTGGTCAAAGAAATGCTGAAGGCTCCTATGGTCAGTGAAAATCACACACTTAGTACCATACAGGTAGTGTCGCCATATCTTTAACGCAAACACAACTGCACCAAGCTCCAAATAGTGAGTAGTATAGTTTTTCTCATATACTTTGAGTTGACGAGAAGCATAATCAATAACCTGATCCCGCTGCATGAGCACACAGCCCAAACCACGGTTTGAGGCATCACAATATACCACGAAATCATCATTTCCACCAGGAAGAGTTAAAACAGGAGCATTACATAAAAGAGTCTTAAGAGTCTGAAAAGATTCCTCTTGCTCGGGACCCCAAGCAAAAGGTCTCTCCTTCTGAGTCAACGAAGTAAGAGGAACAGCGATCTTAGAGAAGTCCGAAATGAATCGGCGGTAATAGCCCGCCAATCCTAAGAAGGAATGAATCTCAGATGCAGATTTAGGTGTACTCCAATTCTTCACAGCTTCGATTTTAGGCGGGTCAACATGAATACCTTGCTTACTAATGACGTGACCAAGAAATTGTACTTCATTAATCCAAAACTCACACTTAGAAAATTTAGCATACAAATGTTCACCACGTAAGAGTTCAAGCATCAAGCGTAAATGTCGAGCATGATCAGCTTTAGTTTTAGAATAAATGAGAATATCATCAATAACGACTATCACAAAACGATCCAAATAGGGCTTACAAACACGATTCATGAGATCCATGAACACAGCTGGTGCGTTGGTCAATCCAAAAGGCATGACCACGAACTTGTAGTGTCTATAACGAGTACGAAATGCGGTTTTGGGTACATCATCTTCGAGAACTCGAAGCTGATGATAACCAGAACGAATATCAATTTTTGAGAAACATGACGCGCCTTGTAGTTGGTCAAATAGATCATCGATACGGGGAAGAGGATAACGATTCTTAATGGTAAGCTTATTAAGTTCACGGTAGTCGATACACATATGGAACGAACCATCTTTCTTCTTGACGAATAGCACGGGAGCACCCCACGGGGAGGTACTTGGACGAATAAATCCCTTGTCGAGTAGTTCTTGGAGCTGACTAGATAGATCTTGCATCTCGGAAGGTGCAAGACGATACGAGGCCTTAGCGACAGGAGTCGCACCAGGTATGAGATCAATACAAAAATCGACGGTTCTAGGAGGTGGAAGACCAGGTAGATCTTCAGGAAAGACATCGGGGAAATCACACACCACTGGAACATCGCTTATGTTCTTCCCCTTGCTCTTTTGTTCCACCACGTGGGCCAAGAAAGCAAAGTTCTGCTTACGTAAGCACCTGCTCGCTTGTGTGCATGACATCAGCCTCAGTCCTTTCGAAGGTCGGTCTCATTAGACATGCAAGATATCACCAGACGGTAGAGGTAGACGAACAAACTTCTCATGACAAGCAATCTCGGCATGGTTCTTACGCAACCAATCCATACCGATAATGACATCAAAACTACCCAATTGCATGGGTATTAGATCAATAGTAAACACGTGGTCGTTAAGAGTCAAGGAATAACCACAGAGTATAGAATCAACTAGAATAGACTTCCCATTGGAAATCTCTATCGAAAACGACTTAGATAACATAGAACGTGCCCAGTTTAACAATGACTCAAATTCTACGGACACAAAGCTTCTGTCGGCACCAGTATCAAATAGAATCGAAGCATAAAGGTTATTCCCAAGGAACGTACCATTAACGACGTCATTGTCGTTATGAGCCTGATTTTCATTAAGATTGAACGCCCGTCCACGAGCGGCCGACTGTTGATCCTGGTTCAGCTGAGGACACTGGTTACGAAGGTGAGTAGTATCTCCACACTTGTAGCATGCACGGACAGAGTTGACTGGCTTAAGATTATGCGGGGGAGCTAGGAGAGCTGGTATGGCTGCCTGAGCTGGGGCTTGCTGAGCTTGTTGAGCTGGGTTAGCTTGACAACAATAGGGAGTCGTGTGACCATAACGATTGCAGTTGGTGCATAAACGACATGCAGAAGCAATAGGATGGTGAAAGTTACAAGTGGTACACTTGGGGTAAGACCCAGGATACTGCTTCTTGACTTCAGGGGCAGCAGTGTTCTGAACGGTAGCAGCAGGAGCAGGCTTAGCAGCATGATTCGTAGTAGGAACAATAGCATTGCATCCTGAACCCTGAGACTTTCGCCTCTTGTTCTTGCTGCCACTTGGCTGTTGGGTAACTTGATGTGCAGATTTAGAAGAGGCAGGGTTAGCAAACTGCTTATCACGAATACGATTATTGTTGAGACTGGCTGCAAGACGGTAGACTTCCTCAATAGTTCCGAGTTAAGCTGCTTCCATAGAATCACGCATAGCAGGAGGTAGACCATTGATGTACTTTGTTATCATTCGCTTAGGAGTAGAGACCAAGTGAGGAACGATCAAGCTGAGCTGCTTGAAACGGGTAGTATAAGCCAGATTATCATCACCAATCTGCTTCAAGTGCCAAAACTCTTCTTCAAGCTTCAATTGTTCACGAGGAGGGCAGAATTCAAGCATCATCAATTATCGCACCTCAGCCCATGGAAGAGCATAGGCTTCTTCATTCGATCAGATGTTTCTCTCATTTGTCCACCACTCCAACACTCTGCCTTGAAACATTCCCGTTGCACTCCTAGTCTTTAGATGTTCTGGGCACTCACTGTTAATGAAGGTAACCTCGATGCTGTCAAACTGTAACGCCCTCTCTCGTTTTAACCAAATTTTGACGCAGCGGAAAATACATACTAAAAATTTCTTTATAAGTTATTCTTTCTTTCACTTAAATACATTAATCCCTTTTCATAAATTAATTAAAAACTAACATACGTATATCGAATTAAGTGACCACATACACACCCAAGTACAACCCATGTCTTGACTCGATCTTCAACCGCTTACACATCTTGAACAAACATTCATAAACCTGTACAACCTGCAGTCACCACAACCAATTACTTCATTAGCAACCAGTGACATAATATATATACTTTAAAACATGCATAATCAAGCATCAACATCTCTTATTCTCGTTCATATAAGTCCATTCGTCCATCCATTCGGACACTCTTGTACGACTTCCATACTTAACCTTCACTTTCCATTATTAGTATACCTGCACTTTCATTTCATTCTTAACAGAAAACAATTAGCATCATTATACTTTCCTATTCACTTTCGACTTCTTTTTCCGTAAACTTACCTATTTATTTTCATTGTTTAATACCTTCATATGTATCACAATAATGATCATAGTACAATATATTTTACATCTAAAGTGTAAGTCCGGGATTTACTTACCTTACTCGTCCGTATTTGTATTCGCTTACTTGAGTCTTCTTGTCCCGTTAGCCTTCCACGCTCCCATCCATCTTGACATGATTCCTATACTTTCATGTCATAACATTAACATCCTTATTAGCATACATGATTATTCATATGAACGATCCTATCAAGTTCATATCTCACATATGTATTCCATTAGCCGATTCAAACAAGCATATAGCATACTCAACATCATCATAACACAACCTTCACATATTATTGTCATTTAGACATTTCATCAAACACGTGGCGTGCGTACTACTTCCTAGGCACCGTGTACAACTAGTTTATGCATAATCTTCCTAGTTCATTCATATTTCATCAAATCTTCTTACTAATCAACAAGTATCATTAGCACATAAACATCAAGCATAGCATCATCATATTTCTCCTAATTCATCTAACAAGAATTCATCATACCCGGATAATACATCAATCTTTCCACAAGACTTGGACATAGATGGTGATTCTAGTCATTATCTTCATTATAACTAACGGGTTTCACCTCTAATCATCAAATTAGCACTAACCATACGTAACCGATGTTCTATACGAGGGTTCTAACCCTTGTACATGATTAATTTCATATTAACTCACGGATTAGAACATAACCCACTTCACCCATAATCACCAATCTTAAATTTAAGACATACCTTATGATCCCCTTGTGATAGTGATCATTTATCCATGCTCGGTTATGATTTTAGACTTCATTCCACCCTTCAATTTGAAGATTTATCAAGAACTAGGGTTTGAACCCTTGTTCTTCTTCTTCCTGATCGTCTCACACACACACGAAGTGTGTGTGTGTGTGTGTGGGTTTTCCTTTATTTAATAAATCATGTTTCCTTTTTAACGGTTTTGGTCCCTCAACTTCGTTTCAATTAATAAAGAGACTAACACTCATTATCTTGTTACTTATATATACATGTCACCACTTGGTAAATTATTCCTAGTCAACTTTTATTTACGGGTCACTTTTACCCCAAACGGTAATTTACCCGTTCCTTTACATTAACTGGGTTTAAATTATCAAACCCCATTTTTGGGGTGTTACACAAACCACTCAAACATAACAGTCACCCCATCACTGCCCGTGAAAGACTTAGGGTTGCAAGTGACAAAATGCTTATAGTTGAACTTTGTAGACTTTTCTTTCTCCATCTTAGAGTCAACAGAAGAGGACGGAGTGTTCGATCCTTGGATCTCAGAGACGATCTTTGGCACGACTCGAGCGATCTGATCGGCCATGAAGGACATCATCTTTTTCTGAGACTTTTCCCTGGATCTCTTGAGAGTGTCGGAGAGCTTTCGAGAAGACATCCTAATGATCCAACAAGAGGATCGTATAAGTCAAGATTCACAAAGTCTCACAGTATAGATTCACACACGATAGATTAAGACTCAAGATTCAACGAGACTCACATAGTTCACATTAGTCTCAACACTGCAACCTATGACCTTCACATGGCACGTTGTACGAAGTTTGGCGACATGTAAAAAACGCTTATATATAGGAAGCACTAGTGGCGTATCCACCACGCTTCGGGCATATCGCTTCTGCCTCGTATTCGGTGTCATGTTACGTGTCGCAAACACACCCATTATCACCATCATAGATTTAAATAGATCACTCTAAAAGATTGACATATATTCCAATAGATTCATTAGACTCCGATAGTTTCTCATAGATCCCAATAGATCATGTCACACCCCGACCACGTAGAACAACCAGACGTGGCGGAAACGTCGGGGAGTGTTGTAACAGAATTATTGTTTCATAACCATGGCATAAATAATTTCGTTTTATTGAATAAATGAACTCATTGTTTTAATACAATCAAATAAGTACAACTATGATCTTCCAAGTTTTAAAGTTGCTAAGGCACGAGTCCATCCTAAATGTAGCATGTATCAACAATCATTGCAAAGCAGTACCTGAAACATGTGTAAAAATAGGTACGTCAGCATAAAAATGCCTGTGAGATACATAGGTTTTGTGAAAATAGGATTCATGACTTGCAAGTTTAGAAATACCATCAATCTCAATTTCAAAGAGAGCCCCCGGATAATATGCAAGAAGCTTTCAACCGTTCACATTCATCTTTACGAAGTCATATTGAGAGGTCATTTGGAATTTTGAAGAAACGGTTTAAGATACTTGGTAAAATGCCCAAGTATAACGTGCAAACACAAATTGACGTTATCATGGCTACATTTGCATTGCATAACTATATATGTAATTCTCAAGAAGATTTCATGTTTACTTCAATGGAGCAACATCCAAACTACATACCATGAGATGAACTGCATGATGTTCGTAACCATGACACAAGCACTAGTGGTCTATTTGAAGGAACATCGAATGAGATGAAACATGTTCGCAACGAAATTGCTACTTTGATATGGAATGCACGACATTAATTGTCGCAACCCCCGCCCCTTATCTGTCCCGGGAACGGGCGGCCGCGAGTCCAGTTGTGGTGGTATCATTTTGTTTATTAATTTGGCAGCGGAAATTTCATCAGGACCGTAGTTAGGAAATGTTTA
Organism: Helianthus tuberosus; assembly: GCA_030545235.1. Classification (NCBI taxonomy): domain Eukaryota; kingdom Viridiplantae; phylum Streptophyta; class Magnoliopsida; order Asterales; family Asteraceae; genus Helianthus; species Helianthus tuberosus. The sequence continues at coordinate 20,992,863 of CM060380.1, read as the reverse complement.
TCAGAGTAAAACCACCATATTTTATATTAATAAACACATGGGTAGAACCCAAGTTTCTTATTACAACATGTTTATAGGGATAAACCCTTTTTTATTGAATTTAAAACATCGTCTTTTAGGTAACTTTTATAGCCACATTTTTCCAAGCCGTCAGTGCTCTCCAGCTGGCTTTCTTCTAATTGGCTTTTACATTTTGTTACCTGAAACGCGTTTTAAAACCATTTGTCAGTGGGAAATACTGGTGAGTGAATCCCAGTTTAATCAAGAAGAGTTTTATCAATTAACACAGTATTGAGAGCTATCACATTGTTTATTTCTACACAATTACTCATTCAGTATTGTCAATCCTGACTGGTGGGTCATATTACACATTGGCTAACTCTTTGTCCAATGGTAACGTGTTCCACATTTTGTATACAAAACCCCAACATACCGGCAGTAATTGAAGAACTACAAAGACTCAATCACTGCTTAATCATATTGTAAAACATTTAAGGTTTTGTAAAAACAGTTTACAAAACGGTTAACAAAAAGAGGATAAACTCACATTGCTAACTTAGGTTTCTTCTAAGGTTTCCTGGTGATTTATCTATTATTTACACAAATGTACATATATTAGTATAATAACCCTTTATTTATATTAATGATACCCTCCCCGAGACGGCATTCCAACAACTACGTCGGGCAGAACCACGACAGTCGTTACGGAACCCTGGATCAATCGGGCAGCGTATCTAATACGTAACCGGGGTTATAATACTTACATCGGGGCAGAACTTCATTAATTAGAGGGATATTATACCCGATTATAATGCCTACTATCAGAAATTCGTGAGAAAGGAAAAAAGAAATGAGCGAATTGGACTGAAAGCCGATGCCTGCTATTTATAGGGCTGAAATTCAAGTCTCTCGCGGCCCGCGTAAGGTTAGTCCTGGGTTTACGCGGCCCGCGTAGTAGGGGGTCTAGGCCGTAGGTGATCCGGGTCACGAATAGGTTCAACACGTGTTGACACGTGTCAGCACCGGGTGCGGGCTCGTTGTTGATCTCTCGCGGCCCGCGTAGGCAGTAGCCAAAGGCTACGCGCCCCGCGACAGCCTATAAAATTTTCTTTTTTAATTATTTTTAATGACATTTCATATTTTGTGCTCGGTTTTCACGTACGGGGTGTATTTTGAGACATACAGGGGTATTTTAAAATATATTAGGGCGTCAGAAAAATTTCAGGAGGGTTGTTATATTAATGATTTAATAGTATTATATTATGTTATGACTGTTTGTCAATAATTATGTTTTATTTAATTGAAAATGACCATGTTTTATTCTTTTGAGAAATAGCATATATATATATATGTGTGTGTGTGTGTGTGTATGCGCGCACGCGTGATTACGTTTAGTATTATGTTTTTTTATTTATGCCCATTTTGGTCATTTTATACGTTTTGTTAAAAGCTCCAACTACTCTGCCAAACACCTTAATATCTAAAAAGCTACAGCTACCAGCTACTAGCTACAGCTACCAGCTTCCAGCTTCCAGCTACCAGCCACGAGCTTCCAGCTACCAGCCACCAGCTAGTTTTGCCATACATACCCCAAGTCTCAAGTTTCACGAGCCTCAAGAGTCAAGCACCAAGGTATCAAGTCTCATAGAATCATAGTATCATAGAATCATAGTCTCATAGTATCTTAGAATCATAGTCTCATAGTATCTTGGCATAAGTTTCACCAAGTATCAAAAGTATCAAGTATCACATAGTTTAGGGACTAAAAGTGACAAAAGCTAAAAGTCTAGAGACGCAGGCGTTACAAATATGATAGACAAGATCAGAAATATAAGGTTCATAAGAAATTGGGATCAAACAAACAGGTTTGTTTGATTAATACGCGAACGGGTCAAAAGTTCATAATTACATTTTTAAGCCGAAGACTTAAAAGTCTAAAATTTTGTTAATCTGGATGTCGGATGTTAACTCCATATGATGGAGGATTAAATTACGATCACGTAGGAAGAAACGTGACTTAAATCGGATAAAAAACGAGCAAGTTATGCTCGTTTCCGTGAAAAATAAGTTGGCTGGAAATATGCAGCAACTGAAAATAAACATTCTGTCAAAAATGTCTGCTCGCGTCGCACGACGGTGAAGGGGCAGCAGCTTCACACAGTGCGACGGCTGTCGCGGCCCGCGAAAGACTCTGTTATAGCTGTCGCGCCCGCGAGGAGTAGCTGATCTGGCAAAAACATTGTTGTTCATTTGTTTTGATGTTGGGAACTAGTTTAAACATGTTTTAAATCAGATAAACTAACTCATTTCATGTTTATATGAAATGTAGGTACAAATGGAATTATCAGAGGATGATCAAGCTCATCGAGGAACCGAACACGATCAAGAATTCAAGCTTCCGCTAAATGTTTCGTCGTCATGTTGTAAACGGCGAATGTATTCACAAAATGTTGAAATGCTTTACTTCTTAAAATGTTTTAACAAACTCGTATTTTAAGTGTATGTTTAACTATAAATACACTATTATAGTCGGAATTTATATGATAATCGCATAATTGGACTAAGGGTCTTACAAAAAATTTATTTCAAAACGTAGACCAACAAAAAACGTACATAAAAATAAGCACGAAAACGTAATATATTTGACCCGACTCATTCCCAAAAAGAATTTACATCGAAACGTCAATCAGCTCGAATTTATACCGACACCTACAAAAAAATAACCATGTAAAACTCGATTACAAAGTCTTAAGAAGTTGAGGAGTTGTAAATGTCAATGATGAAAGTTGAGAGATAAGAGTAAAAAGACAAAAAAGAGTTCAACCAAACATTTTAAAGTCCTGTAGACGTAACTTCCTTTTTTTGCATGTATATATAATATAACTAGGTTTTTACCCGGGATTGCTTCCCGGGCTCGGGAAACTTAGTTATATTAATTACTATTTGTTATTAATACGACCACATTATATCAACCATCTCATTCAATTCAAAAACAATGTCTTCAAATCACCGGATTAGATCATGAACCCATATTAGAGGTTGTTAGGATCTGAGTTTCTTTTTTATTGTGTTTTTGTTTAAGAATTAAGAAGATGAACAAGTAATGCAGCGAAATTAACATGGAAATAAACTTTGCACACAATCAAACAGTAGAAATGCTTTCAACACACATTTTAACATAGAACCGAATGATTGAATTTATTTCAAGATTCAAGTCTTTCTTCAATCATCCGTTTAACCCCTTCTTTCACAAGGTAATCCTCTGCTTCTTTATCTGCTGCTGTTATTTTATCCATTTGCTTTTGTTTCCTTCTTTGGTAAAGGATGGCAGCAGGTGGAGCAGTGGATCTCCTGAATTGTTGCTTTTGTAGCTCAGATGAAACCACTAATTCAGGATAATCAGGCTTTTGTGGAATATTAGGATTTTTCTTCGTTAGTTCTTCCAGCCTTTTGTAAGATACAAACACTTTATCCTTTGTCCATCTTGACACTTGATTCCTTGACCCAAAATCAGCTGTAATCAGCTCTTCTTTCATCCTCTTCAGCTGCAGAGTCCTTTCTGGCACATTTTTCTTAAACTTTTCCCAGATAGGAGGAGTCTGTTTCACCTTGTTTTTTATCATACCTTGAATTCTGGCTGCTTCATTTCCAAGCTCACTAATGGTCCATTCTTTGTACATGTACCTTTCTCCTTTATACTTTTTGTAAGCCATGATGTTATCAAGATAATCTTTTCTCAAGGTTTCATCTGCTCTTTCTGATAGTTGCTGACAAAGATTTTTCGCAAACTACTCCAATGTTCTTACCTGAGTTAGCAGGTATTGATAGTATCTTTGTATTTTCTTATCAGATTTACCATGTGAATTCCTTTTAGAGATATCCTCTGCTTGTTGAGCTTTTAACCTCATATATTCTTCAATGTTGTTTGGCCTAGGATATCCTTCAAGAGATGGCAAACTCCTTTTAGCAGGGTCATCTTCAGTGTAGAAGCATTTGATCTCCTCTCTAACTGCTATAAGCTCTAAAGGGTACTGAGCACTTGCAGCGGTGATGGCAGTGTTTGGATTTTGAACTTGAGCTAAAGAAAGAGGAACAAGGTTTGGAATAGGTACAAGTGGCAGTGATTGTGTGGTTGTTTGTGGTGGTGAAGTGTCATAATCTAGGACAACATTGGTTACCCTTCTCCTTTTGGGTTTAGGAGAGGTTAGTGGTGTTTTGATGGATTAAGTGGTAGTGATTTGAGTGGAAGGTTGTTGACTAACAATTGTTGGAACAACTGGTGTTTCAACCACTGTTGTCATTACAACAGATGATGTGTCATCTGAAGTCTTCTGCTTTTTAGCAGGAGATGATGGTGGTGATGAAGTTGTTTTTGGTGGTGAGGTGATTTTTGGAGGTGATGATGTTTTTGGTGAGGCAGTGGTTGAAGTGGGAGTAGTAGTTGTAGTATGTGTTGAAGTGGTGGCAGTTGTTTGGGTAACATCTGTTGAAACCACTGAAGTACTAATAGTTGTTGATACAACATGAGTTTTAACATCTGTTGGTTTGGGAGATTGATGTGTGGAGTTTTTAGGAAGTTTGGAAGTGTGTTTTATGGATCTGGATGGTATATGTTGTGGATCTGAAGTACCCTGCTCATTCATTTCCATAAAAACTCTCTTCTCCTGTTCAAACCTTGCTTTATCCTTTGCCTCCATATCCCTTTTTACCCTTGTTTTTGCATCAGCAATGGCATTTGTGGTTACATCAATCTTTTTAGTACCATCTGGCAAGGGGATGTCTGCAAGCATACTTGACTTGTCTGGTTCAATGTACAAACCATCTTCATATCCCTTCTTTTTAAACTGCTTCAATTTCTCCCCCTTTTTGGCATCAGCTGGTGGTGGTTCATCCACAAAGATGTATAGGGAGGAGTAGTGCCAGTGGTATTCAGCAAATGGGCCTTAATTGCCTTGATATCTGCCTGTGTGTCTTTAAACCTTGCTTCCATGAGATTTCTGATCTTTTGAACTTGTATCTCTTGTTACTGATCAGCTAATTCTCTTTGGTGGTGTAGCAGAGGTTGAAACAAACTCCACAGCTCATTTGGAGTGGGAGCAGATGATGGAGCAGCTGTTGGAGTTGGTGCAGCAGGGGATGGTACCTTTTGTGCTTTCAACAACTGTTGCAGCATTTCTTTGATTTCTGCAATAGATGTATCAAGCTTGTCAACTCTATCTGTCAATTCTCGGTACATTAAACCATCGCCCAACTTAATGGGATCATCTGATTTCCCACCAACAGTGGTTGTATCAGTGGTTGCCTTAGGAAAATTTTCCCAAAAGTCATCCAATGATGCCCCTTGTTCTCGGTACTGGGGACTTCTTTCCTCAGCAGTTGATAACCTTTTAAATGTACCAGTGGTTGGAACAAACACACTAGTGGTTATCAGAGTTGCTGGAGAGGAAATTGCCTTCAAAGAAGTCTGATTTATGAAACCACTGGCCAGGTGTAGATCAGTGGATCCAACACCTATAGTTGCTGCTTCGCTTGAACTACTGACAGGAAGTACTTGTACATCCTGCAGTGTAACCTCCTCTGGTGTTGTTGGTGGTTTAGCAATGATAGGGAGTTCAGACTCAGTCACTTGTGGTGGCATGCACTCAGTGATAGGTGGTTGAGAGGAACTGATTTGTGTCTGAGCTATATCAACTGCATCCAACAAAAGTTTTGTTTGTGGGGGAATTTGAGAGGTGAGTATGGGTGTGGAAAGAGAATTTGCCCCGGGCAGTGGGCTGTGGATGATAAAATCAAGTGATTCTAGAGCATCATAATTTGGTGTCCCGGTTCTTACAACCTGTTCTTTTTTAGAAGAAGCAGGAGGAGTTTGAGGCTCGGGTTGAGACCTTTCTACCATCTGCTGTGAGGAAGTAGCAGCAGTGGTTTCTAGTGACTTTTGTGTTGTCACTGGCAGTTGCTCTTGGATCTCATCTTCCAGAGTTGCCTTTGTTTTAGGTTTGGGTGGCTTTTGTGATTTCTTTTGTCTTGGTCTTTTGGTGGATTTAGGTGTGGGTTTCGCAACAGTTGTTTTGCTGTCGTGATCACCTTGAGCAGTGGGCTCAGCAGCAAGTGCCTGAGGAGCAGTGGTAGCTGCTAAAGTCTGCTCAGGAGCCTCTGCTTGTGTTTTGGACACTTTTGATAGCCTTGTAAATGTTTCAGGTGTAAGGCCATTTATTTGAAAAGGTTCACCCTGGATGAGTACATGAGCATCATCCTTTCCAAATTTCTTTTGAAAATAAAAGCTTAGGAACCTTGGAAATAGTAAAAATGATTTGCTAGTAACATTTTTTACCAAGTCATCAAAGATCTCCTGGGAATAGTTAAAGTTTTCCCCATGCAAGATAGCATAACCCAGGTATTGGATCTTTAATGGAATTTCATTGAAAGCAATGGTCTTATTAGAAACACACATTAAGAGGGTATGAAACAAAAACCTTGTGGCAGGGGGAAAACTGCCTTTTTGCAACGTGTCTTTTTTCATTTCCTTTGCATACCCTCTTTCTAAAAAATCTGTTTGATACTCTATTTTAGGGAAAGAAGTTTTACCTTGAAGATCATTGAGTTCAAACACTTCAGAGATGGTTTGTGGTGTGATTTTAACTTTAACACCCTTTATCGAGGAATTGATGGCTATGGGTGTTTCATCTAGAGATTCAAGTTTTGCATTTTTCCAAAATTTCCTCTGGGTTGCCAAATAAATCGGAGCATCAGAAGTCTACAAAGTTTTGTACTTTGAAGACGAAAGAACATCTATGACGGAATTGAAGGTTTCAGTGTGACTTGGTTTTGTCAAGAGACCCAAGTAGTTATGGGGAGCTTTGTATGGAATTTCTATGGCCTTTTGAGTGGATTTCTCAGATGATGAAGACGGTGATTTTGCCATTTGAGGAAGAAGGATGATGAGAAATTTTGAGAGAAATGGAGGATAACTGCTTTGAGAAAGGAATTTTGAATTCGATTCGACAGTAAAAACCCTGTTTGGGGGTTTTGATCAGGGTTTTATAGGGGGAAAAGTGAATGCTGACATGGCAGCGGTTACAAAAGATCTGACCGCTATGTACTGTCCACGTGCCAACCCCCTGATGAGTAATGGAAGACAGTTGTTTTATGAAGCCATTGATGGAATAATATCAGTGGTTGCAATGGTTACAATGAAAATAGTGGGAGACTTTAAGCTATCAGTGGATAGACTATCAGTCCTGATGGTGCAATGTTGAGATTATTAAAATAAACTATTACATAGAAAAATAGAAATTTAATGAAATATTTATAAACTATTACACGCTAGAGTTAACACTTGTTAGGATTTCGTAGGTAAAATTGTAACGATTAGGTAAAATTGTAATTTCATTGTAATTCTATTTTTTAACTATCAGTGGATAGCCAACAGTGATTGAAACACAGATGTTTGGTCACTCAGTGGTCAACATGAAAAATGAAGAAACAGAGTGTCTTTCAACAGTGGATAACATTTAACAATCAGATGTTTGAACCAAAACAGTGGTTGTAACAGACTTTTAAGGATTAATGAAAAGTATCATTTTTAACTATTTTGAGGATGTTTGACATTAAATAGATATTTGACCTTAAAAAGAAGTTGGCCCATAAACAACTGTTTGCAAAAAAATACAAATTTCAAAAATACTATACCCAAACAATCAAAATGAGGAGCTTAATAATCAGTTAGCATGCTGGGGTGATGTGATAAATATTGTTACATGAAGTTGAAACTCTATAAAATAATACACTTGGGACCACCAAAATTTATTAATTAAAAGAGTTATTAATTAATCGATAAATTAATAATTATTAATTTATATATTAATTAATATTTTATTAATTTATAGTAGAATACTTAGTTTACAAACACCTTTCAAGTTTCCACTTAATTATTGTATACAATGCATGTATATCAAATGAACGGCCCAATTTGAAAGAAACCTTCAATCTCCCACCTTATTATGCTTCTTGTGTTCAATGTATCACTTTATGGACATTAAAAATATTTTCTATATAAATACAAGATCAAAATAGGTTAACACAAACAAATCATACACACAACATGGCTTCCCATCTTAAAGGGAAATTACCATGCTAAGGAAAATTAGAGACGAGATTCAAGGGGAAATTGATTTCAACAAAAAACAAAAGACAATTGAGTCATTTTTCAAGAAACCTTCATAAATCATTCATGTAATATGCTATATATAAGGAATTATTAATTTATATTTTATATGGGGTCTAAAGAAATTATCAAAAATGTATTATCTTATAATTTTAGCGAATTATTAATTTAGCACCCTATCCCCGAGTCGGGACCGGCAAAAAATATTATCTTAGAGAGTTTATTAAATAATCGAGTATTAATTTATCGAGTTTCTACTATATAAACAACTCAGTGATATGAAATCTAACAATCTAATAGAGTATAAAACACTGATGTGATAAATACTGTTACATATAAACACTGTTAACATAAACAAAGGTAGAATATCTGCTGTTGATGCTGAACCACTGTTGTTGTTGGGCAGTGGTTCGTCTTTGAGTTTGTATAGGGTTTGTCTCGAGAGATAAACTATAGCGAACCACTGCTACACTAAACATTGTTACATAAGAAACACTGATACATAAATACTAAAGTTGAATCCGCTGTAGATGCTGAAGCACTGCTGCTACTGAGCAGTGGTTTTCCTTTCGTTGATCAGGCTTTAGGTACATAAGTGCTTGTCTTTAACAGGGCTTTGTCTTCAACAGTGGATAGGCCTCATCAGTCTTTAAGTCCATCAGTCTTTATAAGGAGCAGTGGTTAATTATAACAGTCCTTAGCATGATCAGCTGTTATAACCACACCATAACCCTTTGAGAGGAAGCAAGTGTCTGTCTATTCATTTGAGAGGACTCATTGCATTACATCCCTGTTGAAAAACAGAATCCATAAATTTAAGGAAAATGGATTTGAAAGATAATAACCCAACAGTGGAGGATCTCATTCTACAGCTCCGATAAATTCAGGGGTATTCTCAAATAATGGTTCCTAGATGTTTGAAGAACGACAAAGACAGACAAATGTCCACAGTGCTGCTTCTTTGAACATTTGTCGGTCTTCAAACATCTACGAATCTACGAAGCATTATCTCATTGGAATGTAACTATTAGGTAAAATTGTAATTTCATTTTAATTCTAGTTTTCATTTGATAATTTCATTCTATAATTAATTAACCACATCAACAATAAAAATGTGAGCAGTGGATGTTTTTTAGGAAAACCTATGATTGTCAATATCAGTGGATGTCAACAATAAAAATGTGAGCCGTGACTATTTTTTAACTATCAGTGGATAGCCAACAGTGATTGAAACACAGATGTTTGGTCAGTCAGTGGTCAACATGAAGAATGAAGAAACAGAGGTTGACCATCAAACCAATCCTTGACACTATTAAACCTCTGTTGACTTACCAAACAGAAGTTCAGACACAATTCAACATCAACATAATCTAAATCTTACTCAAACACTAAATAATAAGTATAAATAAAACACAACATAGATTCATAAAATTAAATTTATTCATTTATTCATGACCTTAAAACTAAAAGTCCAATAATTACATCACATACTGAACAATATTAAAGTTCAAATCTAAGAATAACAGCAAGAATTAAGAAACTTTAGTTGCAACTCCATCGATTGCTGAACCTCTCGATGTATGTCCTTCAGCATCGCCATGAACTGCACGTCTCTATCACCGCACTCTATATTACTGACAACACAAAGCTCACGAATGGAAGTTGAAGGCATCAGCATAAGATCTCTGGAAACCTGCTCTCTAGTGAACAGGCCAACTTGCAATCCATCAAAACATCTCTTCAGCTCTTGAAGAGTAGCCCTATCTTCATACACCTGTTCCTCGATTTTCCTGACAAAACGCTGCTTTAAATCATCTGATTTTGCATTTGTGAATGATGCCATTTGAATAAACTATATTACTCGACTTTCTGAAAGTATGATATCTTCGTAGGAAAGCTTGATGAAAAACAGGGGAAGTGACTATGAGTTTATATACTGAAATTTGTAATTGTAAAAACGGGTATATTTAATATAAACATATTAATGTATATTTCAAAACAACAGTCCTTTAATGCACAAACCTTTTCAAACCCCAACTTTTATGGGAAAACTGTAAAATTAAATACCAAGAAACCCAAGGGACAACATTTCAAAGTTCAAAGAACAAAAGCAAATTATCACAATTACAATTAACCTCTTCATTTACCAAGTATACGCGTTTTTAAACTCTATAAAAGACCGATGATTACTTTTGATTCAAAACATCAATAAATTGTCCTACAAATCACTTTCTGTCAAAAATTGTTCCAAATCACAAAACCAACAAAAAATATACATCGCAAACTTCAGCTTCTACCACTGGTCAGACACCAGCGATGTTAAAACACAATTCTCGATGTGGTCACTCAAAGAACAAAGAACAGACGAAGAACTAACCAGGAAAGTCAACAACATCAATGACACTAATTACAACAAAACCTGGAACAGCATAACATTGCTCGATGAAGTCCTCCACTCTCCTCCATCAGAGTTCCAGAAGAATGCCGAAGAGTTTCTGACACAACTTCTAAAATAGGATCAGAAAATCTGCCACATGCTAACTGACATGAAATTCAAAAGAGAGCATGAAATCACATGGAGAAAGGCCAGAGTCTACGAAATCCTAGCAAGTGTTAACTCTAGCGTGTAATACTTTATAAATATTTCATTAAATTTCTATTTTTCTATGTAGTAGTTCATTTTAATAATATAAACATGCATCTTAACATATTCTAAAATGTCAATGTAAATAAAAACTCTCAACATCATTAACAGTTAATCAAAATAAGAAACAAACCTAAAATGAAAAGGTCTCTTCTCAACTATTGTAGCACATCTGACTTTTCACGATATTGCACGAATCTATACTTTCTATAAAAGGAGAAAATCTTCCTGATGCAAGAAAAGCTGACTTTCGATTTAACGAAAATCGAATAATGCAACTCTCCCATCAAAGAAGATAGTAGATGCAACTTTTCACGATAGAAGATACATATCGTCCGTTCAAGTTACAACTCTACCATCAAAGAAGGTAGCACATGCAACTTTTCACGATGTTGCAACAAAGATACTACAACATCGATATTGAAAGGTTGATGTGTGATGGAAAGCTTCATTGAAACGACGATGTTGGAACAATGATACTGGAACGATAACATGTAAACATAATCAACAAACATTCGAACAAAGAAGTGTAATCGGAGATTAGCGGCTGAATCACGAGAAAGATGCATTTGAGAGAGAGAGATACGCTCACATATATGAGCGAGCGAGATTTGAATGTGAAACCAGATAATTATATCTTATTCATTGGATTAGAATATATGGTTTGAATTTTGAAATATATTAGGAAATGATGTTTGATTATAAAATGTTGAGGGCATATGTTTATTGGGAACGGTTGTTTATTGGGAACTATTGTTTATTGGGAACTGATGTTTATTGCGAATCGACAGTAGTTTGGATTTTAATAACCGTCAGTTTGAAATTCACATTTTGCATATTTTAAATGTCCAAAGCTCAAGAAATTAGCTTTAATTACTGATTTGATTTGCAACAAATAGTCATCAAGAATTTTTTTATTTTTTAATTTAACTTTAAATTTTATCATGAAAACAATGTTGGAGGAACTCTTATCTCATTGGAATGTAACGATTAGGTAAAATGGTAATTTCACTGTAAATCTAGTTTTTATTTGATAATTTCAATCTATCACTAATTAACACCATCAATAATAAAAATTTGAGCAGTGGCTGTTTTTTAGGAAAACAGCTGATGGTCAAAATCAGTGGATGTCAACAATAAAAAAGTGAGCAGTGGCTATTTTTTCCTATCAGTGGATACACAACAGTTTTTTAAACACTGATGTTTGGTCAGTCAGTGGTCAACACGAAGATTTAATGAAACAGAGGTCGTATTTCAACAGTGAATAACTTTTAACAATCAAATGTTTGAACCAACACAGTGGTTGTAACAGGCTTTTAAACAGATGTTGGGGCTTAAACAGATGTTTCGCCTTATATATCAGTTGTCTGGACTTAAACAGAAGTTTGACCTTAAACAGATGTTTGCCCATAAACAGAAGTTTGGCCATAAACAGATGTTTGGCCTTAAACAAATGTTTGAGCTTAAACAAATGTTTGCCCATAAACATCTGTTTGCAAAAAAGGAACAATTTCAAGAATAATATACCCAAACAATCAAAATGAGGAGCTTAATAATCATCCAAGTGTACTTGATTTTTATTTATTAGTATAAAAATAAAACAACTGTTCAATTTATAGTACAGATCAAACCACTGAAGTGATGTGATAAATATTGTTACATATAAACACTGTTGTCATAAACACTGTTACATATAAACACTGATGTCATAAAAATTGTTACATATAAAACACTGAGGTGATTACATCTAACAACTAACAAACTATAAAACATTGATGTGAAAAACACTGTTACATATAAACACTGATAACATAAACAAAGGTCTGAGCTTAAACAGATGTTTGCCCATAAACAGAAGTTTGGCCATAAACAGATGTTTGACCTTAAACAAATGTTTGAGCTTAAACAAATGTTTGCCCATAAACATCTGTTTGCAAAAAAAAAAGACCAATTTGAAGAATACTATACCCAAACAATCAAAATGAGGAGCTTAATAATCATCCAAGTGTACTTGATTTTTATTTATTAGTATAAAGATGAAACAACAATGTCTTCAAATCACCGGATTAGATCATGAACCCATATTAGAGGTCAAACAAAAGCACAACAGGACCACATGAATAATATCATTTCCACTTTTACTTCAATGCACTTAAATGATAGGGTCATCTGGGATTTTGTAAAAATGTTTGTTTTTGTACTTCTTTACAAAATAAGATGTTGACCAAAATTCAAACAGATGTTGACCAAAAGTCAATCAAATGTTGACCAAAAGTCAATCAAATGTTGACCAATAGTCAAATAGATGTTGACCTTAAACATATGTTTGGTTTAAGGCCAAACATCTGTTTATGGCCAAACATCTGTTTAAGGTCAAACATCTGTTTAAGTCCAAATATATGATATAGAAGGTGAAACATCTGTTTATGGCCAAACATCTGTTTAAGGTCAAACAACTGTTTAAGTCCAAACCTCTGATATAAAAGGCTAAACATCTGTTAAAGGCCAAACATCTGTTTAACCCTGAACATATGTTTAACTTAATAAGATCTACTGTCTTCTCACACTGTTTTTGTCTAAAAAACACTGTTCAACCTAACATGGGTTTCCATTAACTATTGACCAAAATGCAAACAGATGTTCAAACCACTGTTTGTTATTGTACTTCTTTACAAAATTACATAGAATTCAAGAAAATGAAACAATGACTTAAAGAACTATAATTTAACACATAATCTAATCGGGCAAAGCAATCTATTATCTGACAATTCCCTGGTTTTTACCACATGAAACACAACATCATAGCTTAAAATTTAGTGCTTTTAGCTTAAAATTTAGTGCTTTTAGCTTTAAACTCCATCAATGTATATCTTCGACAATCGCCATGAACTCCACGGAAGTACTCAATGCATCAAGATCAGGATTTATAGAAACCTGATATCTCGTGAATAGACCAAGATGCAGTACATGAAAACACTTCTTCAGCTGTTGAAGAGTAGCCCTGTCCTCATATACTTAATCCTTAACTTTGTTCATAAAGAGCTGCTTTAAACCAAACTTGATGCTTCTTTTAATACAAAAAAGGCAGGAAAGACCATTACTCTAGTAAGATAAAATCTTATCTTACAGCAGTAGCAGACCCTTTCTTGCGTTTAGTAGGAATTACTGCGGCTTCTACATCATCATCATCTGCCCAGAGTCATATATAATCATCATTTAGTCACTAGCAAAAAATATTTTAAATGTACATTTAAAAATATTTCTTTGTGTTTAATTTAACTTTATGCTTCTTTTAATACAAACCTATAATAACCCGCAGCAGATTGTATCAATTTCAAACAACTGTGATTAGACTGAAATATAAAGCAAGAATTAGAATATATCACTTCAAAATTAAAAACTCAAAATATCAAAATTGGAGTAGCAAAAAACACATACTTTAAATGATGAACAATGATACTGGAAACAACCGTAGAACAATCATCATCATCATCATCTATAGTAGATCATTCACAATCATCATTTAGTCACAACTCAGATAACAAAACTTTAGTAAAAATAAAAAACAAAAACACATACCATGATCAAGGCAAACCACATATCACCAATTTTTTTTTTTTCTGAAAGTGGGTCAGAGAGAGCTTCAGTTTTTTCTTATCCATTATGAATAAATGCCGACTATTGAGAAGAAGAGATTTGAGGGAGAGATACATATCGTCCGTTCAAGTTGCAACTCTCCCATCAAAGAAGGTAGCACATGCAACTTTTCACGATGTTGCAACAATTATACTGCAACATCGATATTGAAAGGTTGATGTGTGATGGGAAGCTTCATTGAAACGACGATGTTGGAACAATGATACTAGAACGATGATTATATAAGGAGCAGTGGTTAGTTATAACAGTCCTTAGCACATGCAACTTTAACAGGGATTTGTCTTCAACAGTGGATAGGCCTCATCAGTCTTTAAGTCCATCAGTCTTTATAAGGAGCAGTGGTTAGTTATAACAGTCCTTAGTATGATCAGCTGTTATAACCATTCCATAACACTTTGAGAGGAAGCAAGGGTCGGTCTATTTAATTAAGAGGAATAATTGCATTACATCCCTGTTGAAAAATAGAATTGATAAATTTAGGGAAAGTGAGGTTGAAAGATGATAACCCAACAGTGGAGGATCTCATTCTACAGCTTCAATAAATTCAAACATATTCTCAACTAATAGTTCCTGGATGCTTCCAAAGAAGCAGGACTTTGGACATCTGTTGTTCTTCAAACATCTATTATCTATTATCTATTCTATCTATTATATATAATAAATGAAAGTTATTTGGGCCAAATAAATTTCATTTATTATATATAATAGATAGAATAAATAATAGATAATAGATAATAGATGTTTGAAGACAACAGATGTCCAAAGTGATGCTTCATTGGAAGCATCTAGGAAGAATTACATGAGAATACCGGTCAATTTATCGAAGCTATAGAATGAGATCTCCACTGTTGGGTTATCATCTTTCAACCTCACTTTCCCTAAATTTATCAATTCTATTTTTCAACAGGGATGTAATGCAATCATTACCTTATTTAATATACCTTCAACTGCATCTTCTGATAAATCAACATTCATTTCACTCAAATGATAGCTTCAACTGCATCTTCAATCATGAACTATCTAAAGAAATGGATGAAATCATCCAAAAATACCCAAAATAAAACTAATTAAACCATCCAATATTCTTGAGTACTCACCATTAATGTGATGACCAATATAAAATCAAACCCTAAAAGCATACAAATCATTATATTATATGAAAACAATAGCAAACAACATCAAACAATAATAGCAAACAACATCAAACAACAATAGCAAGTGACAAATCAATCAACCTCATAATCATATAGAAGCCTAAAAATAAAATGAAAATTAGATAAGTGAACATCAAAACTGAACAGAAAACCTGACCAAAAATTAACCAAACACCTGATGTTGAATCCACTGTAGATGCTGAACCACTGCTGTTACAAACAAATCATACCTCGGGAACTGGAAATTTAAAAGGATCGACTTCAAAGGCTTCAACAATCGGAAGATTCAAATCTCAAGCAAAGGAAACCCTAATTTCAAAAAGAATAATCGGTGAACATATTCACAGATCAATAATCAACAGATGTTGTACTCATATAATCACCGTTAAGAAAAATCAACACAGATCTATAAACATACAAATCAAACCTCAAGATGAAAGAATCTTGTAAGAGAAACACCGCAAAACCCTTAGCCGGTGCCCCATCTCTCGATCTATCTCTCGAATGAAACCCTAGCAATGGTTACATGAAAAGACCCAAAACACAAATGATTAGTATAAATAAAAGGAAATCATGGAAGGATTTCAATAAAAAAAAAAAAGAACAAACCTTTTGAATGAAGATAATCGATGAACAAAAGAAGATTTTATGGTGGCGTCTGGAAGAAGATTAGGGTTTGGATGGAGAGAATGATCTTAATAATTGAAGGATGTAGGCCAAAATCTAATTTGAAGAGATGATAAAGGAAAAAAAAGGGACAAAACACTGTTGGGCGGGAAAATAGAATTGAGGATGCCCTAATCAAGTGACACGTGGCCCAAATCACTTTAATTTATTATATATAATAGATATAATAGATATAATATAATATAATAGATATAATATAATATAATATAATATAATATAATATAATATAATATAATATAATATAATATAATATAATATTTTTCATCTATGTTATATTAACTCGTTTTATGTTGATTTTCTACATTTAATGTTTTGTTTGACCAACCTATTTATCTACTCAATCTATCTTTATTCGACCCGTGTTTGAAGCCACCTTTCCCCCTCAACGTAAAATATCAGATCCGTCACCATATACAACTAATAGATGATGAACTATAGATTATGATAATGATTTTGTGATAGTAGATGATTAGAATCATGTGGATCAACTATGATTTATGTTTTTGCCATGGCAAAGCTTGAGATTTCCTATCAAGGGGTCAAAAACGTATATACCTAATAAAACCGGGGGTCGAAAACGTATATACCTAAAAAATTCTATACGAAAACTATATACCAGACACTACTGAGCGAAAAGTTTGGGAGGTCCCGGCCCCTATAAAGTTGTGCCCATGTTTGTTGCCCACATGTAGATGCATGCGATATTAAAATAATCCACTGGTTCAGGCCCCTAAATTAATAGGTCCTGAAAAATATTTGATATTTGCTTATGCTGAGAAACAAAGAGAAGAGTTTCATTTCAAGGTGAATTGCATTAACAATGTGTATGTAAGTTGATTACACTAGAAACACAATAGTTTCTTTTGTGCTATGATGAAATTTGATGAGACATCTTTAAAGATTAAACATAATTGGATCTCCATTGTTCTATCTAAACTGCTACACTAGATGTTTACTAAAATATTTTTCTATATTTGGTTTGATGTAGTCAAACACACTTTCTAATGCACATTGTTTGTTGGGGCGAGTTTTTTTACAATGTACATTTATGTGTTAGTAAAAGTCGTATGCTGAATGTGGTTTAGAGTATCTTTTTTTTTCTTGGTGTGGCTACAAAATACACATTGTTTGTTGGGGCGAGTTTTTTTAAGTGAAACCTGAACCTGATTACAAGGAACCAAAACAACCCAAACTCGAATAATGTTGATACCTGAACCCAAATATGGTTAATGGATCGGTAAATGGGTAGTTCTAGGGAGAATCGGGTTAACCAGGTTAACCCGTATTGTTATTGTTTCTTCTATTGTTATCTTTTTTTTTATTTTTCATCATTGAAGAAAGTTTGGAGTAGATTATGGGTAGTGTAGTCATTATTATCAAGAACGAGTGTGGGATTTTTATGTGGTGGAATCACCAATTCCATTGCGATTCAAAGATTAGGTCATGCGAGAGTGAAAACGATGAACAATAACGGGAATCACCAACCCAATTACCAATTAAACTGACCCGAATTAAACCGAACCCGAATAATCTGATCCTAACCAACCTAAGGTTTAAATGATTTGGTTATCATGTAAGTTTTTCCACCTAAAAACCTAAAACTTGATTAGAAAACCCGAATAACACCCCCTAATTGTTTGGATGTTAAATAAACATCATATTTTGATATTAAATGAACTTCACATTTAAATTTATATTTAATACTAATAAAAGAATACTTCTAAGGCTAGAGGGTATGGTGATGGTCCTCCAAGGGAGGATGATCCGCCACGTAGGCGCGACGTCATAGTCCTCCCAAGGATGATCCATCTCACAAAACTAGAGGGTATGGAGTATGGTCCTAGATGACCCTACCCCACCACTTTTATGTTTTTTATTTTTTTAATCTTCTATTTTTTTTTTCAACATTTAACAAATAAACTAACAAAATATTTTCATTAAAAACAACAATTGTATTATATTTTATTTTTAATTTAAAAAAAAAACCTAAACCTAAACCAAAAAAAGTAAAATTAAAAAAAAATTAATTAACTCCACCACCCCTTTCAAAGGCATCTTCTCTCTCCTTCTCACTCATCTTCTCCAAATTCATCACACCCTCTCTCTCTCTCTAAAACCAGACATTCTCTCTCTCTCTCTCTATCTCTTGAAAAAAATAAACTAACAAAAAGTGAAGGGGTCCCACCAATTTAGGATCGTCGCCAATGTCCAGCACAAGACGCTGAGGACGGGACGGAGCTCGACGGGGGTGGGGACGGGATGGGTTGCCGGCGTCGCCGGAGGTCGCCGGGGGTGGGGACGAACCCCATACCCTCTAGCCTAATGTCACATGAAATTTCCTTCAACATCCCTTCCAATTAATGCCACATGACATTTCTATCTTTAATAATGTATAATAATTAGTATCTAATTCTAATTTACGATAATTCATTAATAATATATTATAATTAATATCTATTTCTAATTTATGATTAAAAATATATATAATGATCTATAATTTTTAGAACTATGATTTTAGTACTTCATACAATAAAGTAGTTTAAATTACAAAAGAAAAGAAAAAATAAAAACTGTTATCCTAATCTGAGATTATCTATAAATTCAATATATGAGTTTTTCTAACATATAAATAAAAGTTAAAAAAGAGTAACTAACCAGATTACTATCTCGCAACAAGACCAAAATTTTATTGAACTCGGTTTTAAAATGATAGACGGAGAGAACTTAAGGTTTTGAAGTCTTATAGATGAGATAATATTAAGATTTGTAGTTACATTGATTTATGACGTGTTTTCAATTTAATGGAGCTAAGAAATATATTAATTTCATTTTATACACATTTGTGACATAGTCAATTGACCTTTAATAATGAAAATATTTTATTAATCATATATAAACCTTTAACTTATATCATAACTTTACAAATACTATTTATTAATTAAAATTGAATAACAATTATTAGTAAGAATAACAAATCTAATTTATGTCATACCAATAAAATTGGCTTTTTACCGAGAAAGAGAAAAATAACAACTTAAATAATGAATTTTGTAAACATAATTGAGGTATTAGAGATTTAGTTTAAATAAAAGTTATATATAAAAGAAACACAATGATAAAAATTATTATTATTTATACATTGTTATATGTAACGTAATACATAATTTCATTCATATTAATAATATATAAATTTGTTTATTACATGTTTTTCAGTATTCAACCTTTGTAATACACAACTATTATGGTATTTTCAGTATTACTAATTAAGATAAGCCAGTTTTTGTGATAAATTCAAGTTAGTTGTGTGAACCATTATATTGTAATAGAAATTCGTTTATATAAAGTTTCGTTACTAATTAACATAGGTCGTTAGTAATATAAAGTTTTTTAAAGATTATATAACTATATCATTTATATTGTAAAAACTCGCGTAATACGTGGGCCTATAAACTAGTTCAATAATAAACGCATGCAATTAGTAGAATTGTGTTGTGAAACAACGACCTATTAACCTAATAGCAAATCATAAGAGAAAGAGATGTAGGGAGAAAGAGACTGATATTTCAATGATAGATATGATTACAATAGTAGTATATATAGGTGTACAAAACTTGGAGAGAAAGCTAATCTATTTTTGGTGTTGATAACCACATTAATAATAAATATATTCATAACACTCCCCCTTGGTTATCAACATAATACGCTTGATGCTACCTCGTTAAAAACCTTGCTAGGAAAACCCGGTGGGACAAAACCATAGCTAAGGGAAAAAGAGTGCAGCGTGTAATGCGCATTAGTTCTCCCTGATACTTCTAGATCAGGTATGTTGCCTCATTAAAAACCTTACTAAGAAAACCCAATGGGACAAAACTTAGTCAAGGGAAAAAGAGTGCAACTTAAATAAGTCTCCCCCTCATTTTAACATGTATCATTTAAGTGACGTGTGTCCATCTTATTTGAAAGTTGATCAAAGCTTTTGTAGTCAATGATTTGTCGCTCGATCCCTTAATGTGCAATTCTTTATGTTGATCAATGTTGTATAATCTTCTAACAAGACTTTAGGTGCCTCCTTCCAAAAAATATTATATGTCCAGGACTGTGTTTAGTTACATTCCTGCATCTACAAGACTAACCAAACTTGTTTTGATGGGTTAGTAAAATATAATCAAATATCGTTTATACCTGAAATATTTCGTTGAACTCATTCCAATGTCTCTTCGCTTGACAAAAGTTATATCATGACAATAAGCTCAAGTGAAAGATATTATAACCATACATATCTAGCAAAACATTTTAGTGCACACATCATTTAATGATGGTACTTCTAGAATGAGAATCTCGACTTTGGTAGGAGATGATAATAAGCATTTCTTATAACAAATGACTTAACAACCTTTAACATACTTTAAGGTTCAACTATTCCCATCATCTTTTAGATGTACTTGAGGGATTGATAAAATATAATTACATATATACTCGAACTACAGTTCGAGTAATAGACCGTGCCAATGTCACTCAAAAATTCCCCCTCTAAAAGCTCGACAGTTTCTCTCGATGATGCCTAGACATCATCACTGTAAACTGCGATTATAGTGAACTTTTAAAAGTAGAATGTTGATAAAACATGGCTAATTTAATCAAACTTATATCCCTCTTTAGGCGAATATCTCGAGTTGTACAACACTCGACCCGACTATTTTAGTCCATATATATTTTATCAACTTCATATCAATGCTTCTGCCATTATCAATCCATGAGGGAATTTGTTCCATCTTATCCAAATATGCACGTGCTTTCATTCTTTAGAAGTTTTGCTAATAAAATTTGTCCATTTAACACATAGATATCTATATCATATGCAAAAATGTCATGAACACTTGCTTTTATCTCTGAAATCTATATTGTACCATGCGTGTACATTATTTATTGAGATATCACAATCACCGGGTACAAGTTTACTATGTATGTTTCTTAGTGCACAAGTATTACATGGTTAAGATGTTTCAATTAACCTTTTAAGCACTCAATTACTTTAGAAACTCATCAGGAGTTCCAATTATATCCAACATGTAAAATAATCATAACATGTTCAAATCCGAATATGTACAAATGATCACATTGTTCTCGAGAACTTACTTTACATGACTTACATAGTTTAATCCTTCAGGAATTTCATGTAAACTTTCAGTATTAAGTGATACATAACATTCATAAGACGCATATCAATTCTCTCTTTATATTACCAGACTAATAAAATATTGGAAAGTCAATGCATCCACCACTGGAGAATACATCTCCTCATAATCAATCATAGGTATTTGCGAAAATTCTTGTGCCACCAATTTTTCCTTATATCGCTCAATTTGATTTTCACATAATTCACATAAAAGACCCGTTTATATCCAACATATTTTACAACTTCAGTTGTATGGACTGTTGGTCCAGATACTTTCCATGTCATTAAAGAATTTACTGCCTTATTTGCGTCTTTCCATTTTGGCCAATCATTTCTATGTTTACGTTCATAGGTAAATCTCAAATCTTGATCCTCATCATTTAATCATTTCAAGCACTAGATTATATACAAAAGTATAACGACGTCGATTTTTATTTAGATTCCATACATATCTTATCGAGATCTCTTTATTTTCAGGTACCTGAGGTTCTTCTTGAACCATCATGTCTATTGTCTCTTCAGGAGACCATTTTAATATAACCTCGACTTGACCATATTAATTAGTTGCTCCAACTTTCGAGGAATTTTATTATTGGAATCGACTGGCCTACCACGCTTCAGACGTGCAATAGACTCATTACAAACATGTGGTGATTGTCCTTCTGGGACACTCAGCTTAATTGGAGCATTAGCAGTTGGTATATGTGACATAATCACCTTTTTAAGGTCAGTGAATGCGTCTGGTACTAGATTCGCTAATCTTTGTAAATGAGTTATTCTTTGAACTTCTGGTTCACACTTTTAGTTTTGAGGATCAATGATAATTCATACCAACTCATTTCTTTTCCAACTGCTTTTTATCTCCCCCTGATGTTGGGAATGTTAATCCATTTAGATGGATATCAATTAATTGAGCCATAAATAAATATCTCGTGAAAGACCCTATTCGTTATTATATATTCCCAACCACCTTTTAAGGTCCCATCTTTGTGCGTAGTGGTGGATCATTTTCAACATATACCGCATAACCAAAATCTTAGAAGGGACATCTTTGGTTCCTGACCAAAAACCAACTATAATGGGGAGAAACTATTACAACATGTTGGCTTGATGTGAGTTAATGTTATTGCATGTAAAATTACATGTACTAAAATAGAAACATGAACTTTTGCTCTCGTAATCATTAACTTTGCAATAAGTTGTAGACGTTTAATGATTGTCTTCAACAAAAAAAAAAACACTTATTTTAGTGATCTTAATAACTTGAAAATAAATTTCACAGTTATAACCGAAATAAATATACCAATATGGAACAATGTACTTACTATATCATTAGCGAAGTCATAAATCACACAATTCTTAAGTTGTGTATTCGATAACCATTTAGACGATGCATCGATTTAAAACTCTAAATGGTATCATATTGGGATATTCATATCCCTTAATCACTTCCAAAATATTTAGGGACACACACCCTTAATTGGCAAATATATAATTTCCTTTAAGAGCAAATAATACATGCTATTAGCTTGAAAATCTTCAAGTTCTTTATTATGTTTCACATCATCATTGACTCGGTATGGTCTAACCAGTCATGCCAATAAAGTGAATAATTATGATCCATAAACTTCTGGTTTAGGATCGTGTATGTATTACTTGCACATATGTAATACAAAATGTAAGACACAAGAAAATGTATTCTAACTTCAAAGCTCAAACCATCATGTTATATAATAACTTATTAGTTTGCCACTTTTGGTGGTTAATCTCATTATTAACATAATCGTCGTTTCATTTACGATGATCGATCTCATTATTAATATGACCATCATTAAATTCCCAATTAGGTCCATAATCACAATGATCAATATATACTCAGATTCATTTCAAAGAATGGAGTAAAACCAAACAGACTTCATAATATTCATTATTTTTGTTGACATGTGGATATTAAGTCACTTCAAACCTTTCATACATTGCTACATCAAGAGCATATTTGAGGTGTGACAAACGAAAAATTGTTTTATCCGACTTTCTCTTGTAAATAATATTCTCTTTGCAATTTTCATAACACTAATAGAGAAGTAATTAGATGTCTGAGTCATATAAGATTTATGAGTATGACACTTCGTGTGTAATGCCTAAGCATATCTATATTCTTTCATGCGACTGATACTAAACCACAACTTTGATTTAATCGTTCTATTAAATACTATCTTTATAATAAACTATAACATATAGAATACAAGGTGTACATAGAGTAAAATCAAATAATACTTTTACATTAACATGTCACCATATATAACAAGTTATAATAAAACTTTATGGTATAAGACTTTTTACCATTACTTAAAAACAAACATATACATAATTTATGTATCAACATACCACAATGTAACTAATCACATATACATATTATATACAAATATTTATTACTTTAATTAAAAGCATAAACTAATATCCTTATCAAGCTCCATAGTGCTTTCATAATACACAATTCAATAAAAGTACACATATTACAAAATAATACTGGGATCATGAACCAACGATTTAAGTAATGCACTTTAAGTGACTTACTAATAAAAGATGATGTCAACTTGAATATGTAATTTTGGTTTGATTATTCACATCGGAAGAATATGTCATTAAAGTAGAAACAAAAAAACATATATATTAAAATCAATTTTTATGCACTAGCCAAGTTTTTCATAAGGCAGCAGAACCAATTTTCATACAACAACCAGTCTTATTTAATTTATTTAACTAGTTGTAAATCTGAATAACAATAAACATTTAAATTGAATAACCCAGACGCATAATTTTACAATTAAGAAAATAAAAATGTTCAACAAAAGTAACCCAAAATTTGTGTTCACTTATCTTGTTAACCCATCTTATATAACTAATCGGAGAAAATATTTCAGTTCAACCATTATATTGTAATTATTTTTTTTGAGATTTCTACGTGATTCAAATCTATTGATGATAACATGAACATAAAATAAGATAAACTATTTTTAATAGTTATCATAGTATTCAAACATATAATCCACTATTTAAATGATAAAATATATTTGAAATCAAGGTAATATCACAAATCATAACCATATATACCATGTATCATCTACTAGCAAACTTTTAGTATTATTTAAATTATAACTCAACGAACTTTTAAAGAGAAATCATAATATCGATAAGAATTATAAATAATAAATACTTATCTTCTGCGGTTTGATAAGAAAAAGAAATCGATCGAAAACAAACTTAAAAAAAAAAACTATAGCCTTTATGATGTGGATAATAATTATTAAAGCAATATCCTTAGCGGTCGTTTGGTTCGTAAATTATTTTTTCACTACATTAATACGTGACAAAATAATTTATAAATAAAAAAAAACTTACACAAAAGAAAAATTCACTAAGGATATACTTCTAAAAGAAAACCTTTTTTTATATGTGCTAAATCTCATTCCACAATTATCTTTGTACTTATAAAAACATTAAATTGAATTTTAGAAGTATAGAAATATCCTTTCGATTATAATCGGTAATAATTTTTCCATTAGATATTTGGGTTGGGATAGTCATGACCGAGAAAAAAAAAAAAAGGAAAAGAAAACTCCATATCTAAATTATAGGTTGACAAAAAACTAGATTATCTAAAATTCCCAAACCCAAGTTCCAAGTTCCGGTTGTATATTAATATTCAAATAGAAGACTGGTTTTGAAGATGTTACCTGATATTTTTAGACCAGAAGAAATCAATTGGCTGTTGTGGTGTTGTGGAGTTACAGTGTGTCAATGGCTCCAATGATGCATCATCGGTGACGGCTAAACAACAACTGCAAACATATATGTTAACTAAAAGTTTCAAAAATATATTCAAAGATTTGACCATGGCTGCAACGTAATCTTGAGTGAAGACACATGGTTAGCTAAACATATGGTCCAGGGACCATAGCCGTCGTTTTAAACTATGGGTCTTCTATTTTGTCCTCGTATTAAAGCCTTTCCACTAATCTTCTTATTTTTTTATGCTTGATCTCGATCTTTAAAGGTTGGGAAATCACAAGAAAACGGAGAAGGGGATTAAGGTTTTGGTGAGAGCACATTCGTGTTGATAACGTGTTGTGAAACAACGACCTATTAACCTAATAGCAAATCATAAGAGAAAGAGATGTAGGGAGAAAGAGACTGATATTTCAATGATAGATATGATTACAATAGTAGTATATATAGGTGTACAAAACTTGGAGAGAAAGCTAATCTATTTTTGGTGTTGATAACCACATTAATAATAAATATATTCATAACAAATTGAACTTTTTTAAATAAAAATCCAATTTTAGAATTTACTTTATCTCGAAATATTTTGATCCTCCCTCATAATTGTATCCATCGGAAAAACCTTGTCAATATGAATGTTTTAAGTGGTAATGCAAGAATAACAATAGACACAATAGCTAACATTATTAAATATTTTAATATGGGAAAGTTTAACAATGCCCTATTATTAAAATTAGTAGTAAAACCCGTATGTAAATACAGGTAATTTTTAAAAACCATGCATACTATATTTTAATAAAAAGTATATATAGATGTACATATATTTTAATAGAAAGAAATAGATACAGTTAACCAATGAGTGATGCCACTTGCATTCCTTATCTTCTATTTCTAATTTTTTAACGGTAAATTTCTTTACGCATGTCATCTGTGGGATTTGAATCCAATATCTTTCCCTCCTAAAGTGTTTAAAGGCATTGTCTTTACCAATGTACCACCACCCCATTAATTCTATTTGTTTTTTTTTTAAGTTTTAGTTTTAAGTTATATAAATTTGGGAACAATTGTAATTCAGTTAAAGGTATATAGTGTGGTGGAAAGTTGCTTTGTCCACTAAGGTTTTGGGTTCGACACTTCGACCATGGCTTTGGCCATTTCAAACGTTTAATTTTGTTTCCGTGCAAAACGAAAAAAAAATGCTAACCATGAATTCAAACTTGGGTCAATTTGTTAAAGAAACAAAGCTCTAATAAACTGAGTTACGCATATATCTATTTTAGTTAACCAATATAATTAAATTTTGATTGGTTGCCCTTTCTGTTAATACGTGTGTATATGTATTAGATTTTTTTTCCTAATTCAAAATAAATGTATTTATATATAATTAGTGATCTTGTTTTAATATTAATAAATGTTTAAAATTTTGAGCTATTCTTCGTTTTCGAATGATTTTATTGTTTATTTTAGATATCGAAATGAAATGACGTTTTTATTTTTATCGGCATTTTGAAGTGAATTTTTTTTTTAGCGTGGATCATACCGGTGTACGATCACAATTTGTTAAAATTACGACGTATTTTTTCGTCATTATCTTTCGATGTTCAAAGCCCCGTGGCGGATGTGACGAACCGAATACATGTAGATATTTTTGTGCGTTTTCTTTATCGGTACTTGACATCAAGGCCGGCCCGGAGGGGGGTGCGGAGTGGCAACGACACAAAGCCCAAACCCTCTGGGGGCCCAAATCCTTTTAATTCTCTATACAATTTACGTTGTATAAGCTAGAATATCTATGCACTAAAACAATACATGACACAAACAAAATCTTGTTAGGGTGGGTAATGTCTTGTTTAAACAACAAGGAGACGTGGGATCTAAACCTGGTGTCTCCATATTTTCTATTTAGCTTCATTTTTTGGTTCTTTTTTGTTAGCTTTACATGGTATTTAATGCCTACTTTTATCTACATCTTTCACTTTAATTAATAAATTACTACCTAAGGGTGGAGGGTATAGTCAAACACCTTAGGGTGTTTGAGTGAAATTCTACCCAATAATATTATGCCATGTCAACTCCCCATTCCACTCCTCATTTTGCACTCAATCAGAGGGTATAGTCAAACACCACTCAATTAAAAAAAAAACCTTATTGGTTGAGCCCCTCTCTCTCCTCTCCCCTCTCCTCTCAATCATATCGGTGAAAGGTTACCGATTTTGGCATCATCTCTCTTGGTCACCGAATGTCTTGGAAGCCATGGTATAGTCACCGCATCGGTGACTCAAGTCACCCGCACACACTCACCGATCTTATACCCTCCACCCTAAACTTAGCTAAAAATAATTATTTAAATTACTTTCACATAAATTTTAGTGATTAGATAATTGATGAGTTTATAATACATAGAAATTTGCGAATAGGGCCAAGATTTTTATCACGCACAAGACCAATTTTTTATTTTTATTTTCAAAGACGGCCCAAATCCCAAACCCTCCGGGGACCCAAATCCTTTTAATTTTGTATACAATTTACGTTGTATAAGCTAGAATATCTATGCACTAAATCAATAGATGACACAAACAAATTCTTGTTAGGGTGGTTAATGCCTTGTTTAAACAACAAGAAGACTCAGGTTCTAATCTTGGTGTAGTGGTGTCTCTAAATTTTCTATTTAGCTTCATTTTTTGGTTCTTTTTTGTTAGCTTCACATGGTATTTAATGCCTAATTTTGTCAAGTACACCTTTTCCTTTAATTAATAAATTACTACTTAAAATTAGCTAAAAATAATTATTTAAATTACTTTCACGTAAAATTTAGTGATTAGATAATTGATAAGTTTATAACACATAGAAATTTGCGAATAGGGCCCAAGAGTTTTATCTCGCACTGGACCATTTTTTTTTTATAATTTTTAAAGACGACCCTAGTTGATATAGTTTATAACACTGAAAGAATTCCCACTACGTCCCCGGCACAACACACAAATTTAATAGCGCTAGCTAGATAAAAAAATGAAAAAACGTAGTGGACCTATCTTTTCTAAACATTATGAATCATGTAGTTATATAAAGAAAAAAAAGGACAAAAACATATGTTATTTGTTTGTTTGCAATCAAAGGTGTATACAAGCTTTATTATTTTTCTTCATGGGCAAAAATTCTTTTTTTTTTCTTTTTTACTTTTAAGTTACTATAAACTACACATGTGTTCTGGTTTTTAAATAAAATTTCTTTGATAAATGTGTGTATATATAGGTGGACTGGTGGAGGTTTATTTGAGAAGAAAAATAACAAAATATACAATTATAAAATATTAAATAGTTTTTCTCTTATCTCATTTATTATTATTTTTTACTTATTATTATTATCAACCTACACACCAAAATTTTTGCTTACACACATCAAAATTTATTCTACACATTTTGAAATTTATATCCTACACATATTGCAATTATCCTACAGAGCTCGTAATTTATCCTGTACTTTAAATTAATTTTTTTCTTCTTTGAAAAAATATATTTTTTTTGAAAATAAGTTACAAATTTAATGTAGTTAGCTATTAAAAAGAAAGACTACCAATTATTGATCTATCTAAGTTTACCAATTTACCTTTACACTAATACTAAATACAAAAATTAAATTAAGTAAAATAATGATTTTTATTGGTGGAAATTTCTTTTTTTTTATTCTTACAAAAAAATTTCTTCTCGTTTAAACCCTACACTATATATATATATATATATATATATATATATATATATATATATATATATATATATATATATATGGGTTAGTGTCACGGCCCCCGTCCCAGTTTCATGGTTCAGATGCCGCGGGACAGAAACCCGTGGTATTTAATTTTTGGCAGCGGAAATTTTAACAGGATCTTTTAAAACTGAAAACACTCGATTATTTTATTTCAAGTTTCGGGATAAACCCCGTAATTTACAATAAGGGAATTTCACTGGGAAATTCTCTAGTTACAAAAACATGTTTATTTATTTATTTACTGAGCCACTTTATCCAAGCTGGTAGTGCCACGCGGCACTTTTCCCTGGTTCACAGTAAATCACCTGAAACATGTTTAAAAAGATTTTATCAGCGGGGAAATACTGGCGAGTCATTCAATTTGCATAAAATGACACATTGTTATAGATTACAGTATTAAGAGCGATTACAATTGCCACTATCTTACAATTATCTGGTCTAGTGTCACACAATTTGTGACTATGGTCATACCACCATTGGGTCCTTTCACCCAATAGTGATGATTATCACTGTTTAGGTTTGTCCACCTAAAAGTGAGAAAACAGTAGTAATGTGCACAATACCCCACTTACTGCCAGTAATTTAAGATAACAAAGACTTAATCCCTGTAAAATATAACTGGAAAACATTTAGGTATTTGTAAAACACTTTTGATAAAAAGAGAATGACTCACATTGCACGTTTAGTGGGACAAAGTTTTGCCTACTGATTTAGCCCCGTAACCTAGTTAAATAATAATGCACACGAAACTAGGTTAGTAACTTAATACAACATTTACGATAAACTCACGAAATCAAAACCCTCACGACGAATGACAAAGTATAGCCTGGATTCGGGCAGCACTTAAACAACCATCAGATTAGTATCAATCGATCAGACATTGTATCGTAGCAGTGATCGAGTTATTACCCTGTAATCGTAGCAGCGTCTCGATTTTTAAACACTCGTTTTACTCAGAATTTTGACGTTTTTGAAAGAAAGTTTTGACACAGAAAGAATGGCCATGCAACGAGCAATTTATAGCTGATTTTTGAGTCTCTCATGGCCCGCGTAAACCTAAGGGGAGTCCTACGCGGCCCGTGAGGGCCACCCTAGCTACAACTAGGGCTACCGTGTCACATGTAGGCTTGCCACGTGTTTGACACGTGGCCTAAAGCTTATCCGAAGAGTTTTCAAGCTGTCGCGCCCCGCGTAAGATTGGCTTAACTCTTACGCGGCCCGTGAGCGATCAGAAAAATTGGATTTCTTGGTTTTTCCTAAGAATTAGGGTTTTTGTTGGTGCATCTAGTGTCTGTTAACTTTGTCTTAATCGAGTCTTATGTCTAGATAGGATGAACGAGCACACAACAGGGTCAAAATTAGGGTTTTGTATGTTAAAGTGTGGTATTTCGCTTGAAAGTGACATGGTGCAGTTCAAGCGAAATCAACTTATGTGATTTCGCTTGAAACCAATCTGTGTCATTTGGAGCGAAATCTAATCACTATATATATGTGTGTGTTGTGTTCATTTGGAGCAAAACCTAGTCATAGTGTCTGAGCCGAGGTGCTGTCCATGTGTTATTTGAATGTGTAAAAGCTCAGGAAATCATCAATAGATAAAGATTAAAAGGAAACAAGCTGTTTGACGTCATTTACATTGATTCCGCCTTGCAAATGATGATGAACTACTCATTTTGACTGTTTAGGGTCACCGAAACGATCCTACAAGTGGTATCAGAGCTCAGGACGAGGAGTTCATACCAAATTCAGCTTGATTTTACCGGATTCTCTCACTTCTACCTTTCTTTTCTGATTTGAACAAGTTTTCACGGTTGAAATGGCCTGATTTTGACACATATCAAGCGAAACACATTGTTAACTAATCCTTGAAAGTTTTGGACTAAAATTCGGCTTAAAACTTGATCAATAACATAATTTCGCTTGAAACTGTTCATAAAATGATGACATCATACTAATCTCGCTTGAAATACCTTGGTAATCTCGCTTGAAAAGTAACATTTAAACTGATTTCGCTTGAAAGGTTTGAGTGATTTCGCTTGAAGAATACACATATTTGTTATTTCGCTTGAAAACCAAACAATATAAGTGATTTCGCTTCAAGTAGACTGATTTCGCTTCAAGTAGACTGATTTCGCTTCAAGTAGCCTGATTTCGCTTGAACTTGAATTGATATTCCGCTTGAAGCTATTTCGCTTCAACTGATTCCGCTTGAATCTGTACTTTTCAAAACCAAGAACTTTCTAAGTGTTTGTTGATCATTTCAGGTACATGAAGATGGATGATTTCAATCCATTTTGTGATATTTTTGCCTTTGCTGGAAATGGTGGGGATGATACTTCAAATGATACATTGAATAACACAAATGAGAAAGCTTCGAGTGCGAGAAAGACTCTTTCGGATACTTTAAGTGTTGAGAGTGCATATGGGACGTATAAGAAACCTCAAAAGTTGCTGGAAATAGAAGATTATAATAGGTGGGCTACAAGATTTGACGAGTGGCTTCAAGCTTTCGCATATCAAAGCTGGAAAAGTTTAAAGATTGGTTACACTAGAGGAGAAAGTTTTGGTGAAAGTTTGACAGATCCTGATGAAGTTGAAAGATATATTGCTGAACAAAAGTGCATCGCGTTGATTCATCAGTCAGTGAGAGATGATATAATTTCATTGATTGAATACGAAAATTCAAAAGATCTTTAGGAGAAACTGAGGGTTAAGTGTGTAGGCAGTGATGAGATAGTAAAAAACAAAAAGAAACTGTTAAGAAAAGAGTTTAATTTATTTGGTTGTTTGAAGAATGAGTCTGTTTCCAAAATGATTGAGAGATTTGGGCATCTGAAATTGGAGCTGGCAAGACACAAAATTGTATATACTCAAGAAGAGTTGGTAGACAAATTGTTCGACTCGCTGCCGAATGAACAAGATTGGCAGTACTTTGCATTAATGCTGAAGAATACAATCAAGTCTGAAGAGTTGACAGTGGATCGGCTTATTGAAAGACTGGAGAGTCACGAGTTGGAGATCAAGAAATCTAACAAAGTCAACAACACATCTTATCAGCAGAATGTGGAGTTGTACTACAGAGGAAATCTACCAAAGACTGGTTCTCCAAGAACAGCATTTTCTGCAGAAAGTTCAAATACTGTGAATCAAGAAACTCCTCACAGTGGTTTTCATAGTGGATCTTCTTCAACAAATTTAAGTCAATTTGCATCAAAGAATATGTTCCAAAGTAACATTGCTGTTGATTTGAAGAATGGTCAAAATTTCAGTGAAGAGTCAGCAAAACAGAAAATGGTGTTCTTAGCATCGGTGTTAGAATCGTACGAGAGTCTCGTGGCGGGAAAGATTGGAAACACCAACCTGACTAAGGAGGACTATGATCAAATAGATCCTGAAGAGATGGAACTGATCGATATCAGGTGGTGTATGGCCAGTGCAGTCTGGAGAGCTCAAAGGTTTATGGAGATTACGGGCAGACATTCAATTGGTGGACCATCCACAAAACTTGGCTTTGACAAATCAAAAGTCACATGTTTCAAGTGTAAACAGAAAGGTCACTTTAAGCGTGAGTGCAGAAATGCTTACACTGATGATACTGCAAATCCTTTTCGGGAGGATTACTATAAAAGAGCGACCTATCATCAGAATAAATCAGAACCGCCCAGAATGAAGCAGCTTGAAGATAACCCCAAAGAAAAATCAAGAGCTATTGCCGTTATTCATGATGATGAAGGTTTTGATTGGAGTGAACTGCTACCAGAGGAAGATGCAGTAGGGTATGCGTTTGTAGCAAAAGAAGAAATTCCTATCCCTAAAGACACCAGAACTGAAGAACAAAAATATCAAGCAAGAAAGCAGAAAGCAGAATACAAGCTGATCAGATTATCTAAGGTGTTCAACGAAGCCAAGAGAGCAAAGAGATGGGATGCTGATAGAGAATGTTATCTGGATCCTCAAGGAAACATTGCTATTGATGCGAAAAACTCTTAGTATAGAAGCTTTCATTGAGGAATTCAAAGCAGAAGAAGATGCCAGACAGAGAAAATGGTGGGAGGGAGGAGAATCTGATGAGAAAGAGAAAGAGACAGCAAAAGAACCACAGTCAAAGAAGACTGATGATCGGATTATCGATACTTCAAAAGAATTCACTGCTGAAAATTTGGGAAAGATGGCTGACAAAGTGCTTGCTGCAAAGGAACTTGAGGTAGACTCTAAGTCTGAAACTGAGTCTAAAATCAAGGTCAGTCAAAATGTTTCAACAAGTGAGACAGGTAAGAAAGTCAAAGGTGATAGTGATTGCAAAAGTTGCATGAAAAACTGCAAGTTTTGTAGTACACTTACTTACTCTAGTAATACAAAGATTGAAGAACTGACAACAAGAGTCAGAAAGGTTGAAGATCAGATTCTAGATCGTGATAAAATGCTCAAAGCTTCAAATAATCGTGCTAACAAGTTAAATGATAAAATTGAAGTAGAAATAATTAAGAAAGAAAATGAAAAATTGGTTCTTGAAAATCGTAAAATTTTAGAAAGTTTTGAAAAACTAAAACGAATGGTAAAGGATTCTGATGAAAGAAACGGTAAAACCAATAAAGAAAATGAGCATTTAACTGTTGTTCTGAGACACAAAGAAGAGCAAATCAACCAACAATTGGATGAGATTGCTAAATTGAAGCTTCAGTTTGAAGAAGCTAAGATTGAGAATGAGCGCATCAATCTGAAATTAAACAGTTACAGCTCCGCAAGTTTTGTTTTACAACATATTGTTCCTAAACCCATTGGGAAAAACAAAGCAGGCGAAGATGTTTACTCGGATGGAACTGGGGTTGGGTTTCATCAGGTTCCACCGCCAGTGCTCAACAATTTTTCAAAGAAAAAGTCCGGGTTGGTTAATGATGAAGATGAAACAAATAAAATAAAACTTCCAGAGTCAATTGATGTTACATTTTCTTCATCTGATGATAGTGTTCAAACTGATAATGTGAAAGGCATGGCTGAAAGTGTTTTGAAGTCTGATAGTGATTCAGTTGAGGATGAAGAGTGTTTTATGGACAATTACATTCCAAAACCAAAAACAACTTAGGTGATGAACCGGGTCTTGTGATGTACAAGATGGCTGGATCTGATAAGTTGTATTCGGATTCTGATTTTCCTTTGGAGAATGTTAATGTGAACAAATTGAAAAATGTTTTCAAACTGGTTGAAATTGATTTGTCTGAAGTAGAAGGTTTGAATCAGACAAAGAGGCAAATGAATTTTGAAAAAGATAAAGCTTACTACAAGAAACCTGTTGTTCCACCACGTTTTTATAACAACAATCGAAATAGATGGTCGGGTGGTTATCAGGGTGGTAAGAATTATCAGAAAAAGAATGTTCAAAACAAAAGGTTTGCTGAAAAGAAGGTGTTTGTGAATGGTTCAAGTTCACTTTCTGATGAAGAATCTGAGATTTTTTCAAAGTCTAATGAAGAATTCTTTGAAAAGAGAGTCTCACAGTTTCAGTTTGAAGGTACAAGTCTGGTAGTTGACACCCAAACATGCTTCAAATGTAATCAAGTTGGACATATTTCACGAAAGTGTACCAACTTAAAGCCTAAGACTGAAGTTGTGATGAATCCAAGGAAGAAAGATGATGTGAAGGGAAAAGCTCCATTGATTGTTGAGAAAAAGATTTTAAAAAATAACAACACCAAGATCAAAACTGAACCTGTTAAAAATGTGGTAACTAAAAATGACAAGTTTTACAAACGGGTTGCATCATCTCAACAAACATGGAAGCCAAAAGTGGTTGAAAAGAAACCAAGTTCTTCAAATCCAAAGGTTTCTGAGAAAGAAAAACAATCGTCTTCTACCACACCGGTAAAGATGGATGTTCCTTTGGAGTACTATGAGAAACTTGATTCAAAAGAGGATATTACTTCTGAGAAGAAGGTTGTTTCGAAAAAAGACCAACCATCTGGTCAACCTCAAAAAGGAGAATTTTTCTTATATAAAGAGGTTGAGGTTGGGTCTGCAGAGAGCTTAAAGATGAATGATAAAAACTTTCCGCCACTTTACACTACAAAATCTCACATTAAAGTCCAGTTACCTGAGTCGAAAGAGGCTTGGGTAGCATCAAAATCTCACTAAATGTTTCTGATATGTGCAGGAGCTTCCAAGATCCGTTTCACGTTGGATTATGGATAGTGGAGCTTCTCGGCACATGACGGGGAAGACAGCATTGCTGTACGATGTTAAAAATTTCAATGGTGGTTACGTGGGATTCGCAGGAAATCAAGGTGGAAGAATAGTTGGAGAAGGAACGTTATCCAATGGGATTGTTACGTTTGAAAGAGTTAACTACATCGCCGAGCTTGAAAACAATCTTCTGAGCATATCTCAGATCTGTGATAGGATGTATACCACGCACTTTACACACAAAGAATGTTTGATCTTGAAACCAGGATTTGTTATCCCTGAAGAATGGATTATCATGAGGGCACCTAGAGTGAATGATCTATATGTATTGGACATGAGTGTAGCAACTACAACAACGGGTCAGGCTCATTGTTTTGTGTCAAAAGCAACTGAGAAGGAATCGTAATTGTGGCACCGGAAGATGGGTCATATACATCTTAGAAAAATGAATCACTTGGTGCACAATGACTTGGTTATGGGTGTTCAGGTCAAAGGTTTTCATCTTGAAAGAGAATGCATTAGTTGCATCAAAGGCAAGCAGAAAAAGAAATCACATCCTAAAAAGAAAGTCAACTCAGTCTCAAGACCGTTAGAAAGACTCCATATGGATCTGTTTGGTCCAATAAACATTAAAAGTATTACAGGGGATTTCTACTGTCTAGTGGTAACGGATGATTTTTCAAGGTTTTCATGGGTTTCATTTCTGAAGACGAAAGATGAGACGTTTGAAAGTTTGATGGCGTTGTTCAGGAAAATTAAAAACTTGTACCAAAGGCGTATCAGAAGAATCAGAAGTGATAATGGTACAGAGTTCAAGAACAACAAGATGGAAGAATATTGTGATGAAAGAGGTATATTGCATGAATGTAGTGCTCCTTACACTCCGCAGCAGAATGGAGTAGCTGAAAGAAAGAACAGGACGCTAATCGAAACGGCTAGGACGATGCTTGCTGATTCAAAGCTACCAGTAAACTTTTGGGCAGAAGCAGTATCCACCGCATGCTATACACTCAATAGGGTTCTCACTGTAAAGAAATTCAATAAGACGTGTTTCGAGCTGATTAATAACCGCAAGCCGAACCTGAAGTATTTAGAACCGTTTGGGTCTCCCTGCACAGTTTTAGAGCCTTTTGGGAAATTTGGTCCAAAGAGCATCGAAGGAATTTTCGTGGGATATCAAAGTCCATTGAAAAGAGTTTTTGTTCCAAGCTTGAAGCGGATTATTGAAGCATACAATGTTGAGTGTCAAGGTTACACAATGCCACCGCAGATTCCTGGAGATTCATGGCGTTTTCATTATGACACTTTGTGGGATTCGTTTGAAATGGAAGAAGAAAAGGAAGAAGAAGACTTCTTTGACAAGTTGGATATTATGAGAGAGTATGAAGAATCGCAGGAAAGGTTCCCAGCTGAGTATTCAAGAAGACCGCAACAAGCTTCGAATGATGATGAAACAGGTCCAAGCAATGCTGGAGAACATGATAATATTCAACAAAATGAAGTTGCTCATGATAATCAGACGGCACAGAATGATAATCAAGATTCTGAGAACATGCCAGTATTTGATCGTGGTGATTCAGATTCTGAGGGGGAGCAAATTCAGATCTCAAGTCAAACAAACCCAGCCAGTGAACAAGGTGCAAATCAGAATGTTACTAATCTGGAAGGCGAGGTAGATGTTTCAGGCGAGGTGATGCCAAGAACTCTTTCATACCATCCAGAGGAGCTGATCATTGGAGAATTGCAAACAGGCGTTCGCACTAGACGTCAAATTGACCAAGGCCTTACTTGTTTTTATTCTACAGTAGCACCTTTACAAACTGAGTTTTCACTTAGTTGTTTTATTTCGCAGATCAAACCGCGTACATACAAAGAGGCGCTAACTGAAGATTCTTGGGTCAATGCTATGCAAGAAGAGTTGAGTCAGTTTGAGAAGTTAGGAGTGTGGAAGTTAGTAGACTTGCCTGATGGTCAGAGGAAGATAAAAACCAAGTGGGTGTTCAAGTGCAAGAGGGACGATAGAGGGGTTATTATTCGTAATAAAGCTCGACTCGTAGTTCAGGGTTTCAGTCAGCAGGAGGGTATAGATTTTACTGAAGTATATGCTCCGGTTTCTCGACTTGAAGCAATCAGAATCTTCCTGGCATTTGCATCTTGGAAAAACGTCAAAGTATATCAGTTAGATGTTAAATCTGCGTTTCTCTATGGGAAGGTAAAAGAGCAGGTATATGTCGGACAGCCACCTGGCTTCACCGATCCAATCCACAAAGACAAGGTCTACTTGCTAGACAAAGCGCTGTATGGTTTACACCAGGCCCCGAGAGCTTGGTATGAGACATTGTCTCAATACCTGCTAGCCAACAGCTTCATTCAAGGAAAAGTGGATGCCACTCTCTTCACCAAAGAGGTCGACGGACATCTTCTGATAGTTCAGATATACGTGGACGACATCATATTCGGGTCAACAAATGAAAATTTGTGCAAAGATTTTGAACAAGTTATGAAGCAAAAATTTGAAATGTCATCGATGGGTGAGATG
The DNA here is from genome assembly GCA_030545235.1 of Helianthus tuberosus. Lineage (NCBI taxonomy): Eukaryota > Viridiplantae > Streptophyta > Magnoliopsida > Asterales > Asteraceae > Helianthus > Helianthus tuberosus. The sequence continues at coordinate 20,955,114 of CM060380.1, read as the reverse complement.
AAATTTTTCTTGGGATTGCAGGTTGATCAACTACCCAAAGGAATTTTCATACATCAGACGAAGTACGTTCATGATATCTTGGAGAAATTTGGGATGTCAGGTTCTACTCCAGCCTCCACCCCATTATCAACAAATCATGGGATAAACCCTGATCTCACCGGAGAGAAGGTAGATGAAACGATGTATCATTCCATGATCGGATCGCTGATGTATTTGACAGCTTCAAGACCCGATATTATGTATCCAACCTGCCTCGCAGCAAGATTTCAATCTAATCTGAGAGCTTCGCACATGATTATTGTTAAAAGGATATTACGCTACCTTAAAGTAACTCCATCGTTGGGGTTGTGGTATCCAAAAGATGGCGACTTTATGCTCGAAGGTTATTCCGATTCAGACTTCGGATGCTGCAAAGTTAACGCTAAATCAACAACAGCGGGGTGCCAGTTCTTCGGACCAAGATTGGTTACCTGGAAATGCAAAAAGCAGACCTCTGTGGCTTTATCCACATGTGAAGCGGAGTATGTATCTGCAAGCAGCTGCTGCTCACAAATCTTGTGGATCCAGCAACAGATGCGCGACTACGGTTTGCAATTTCTAAACACCCCTACCTTTGTTGATAATGAGGCAGCGATTAACATTACTAAAAATCCTGTCCATCAAGCTAAAACGAAACACATTGAAATTCGTCATCACTTCATTCGAGATTGTTTCGAGAAGAAGTTGATACGAATTGAGAAAATCCACACTGACGAACAAAAAGCTGATTTACATACCAAAGCATTTGATAAAACTCGTTTTCAATATTTGCTAAAATTGAACGGTATGAAGCTTTTATCGGTGTTGGAAGAGATTCTTGGCGTTGATGAAGGTACTATTGTAGATGATGATGTTGAGAAGCAATCTGCAATGGTTTGTCGATTTTTTACTTGTTTTGGTATTTAGGGGGAGAGTAGGGTAATATTTTCAGAAAATACAAAAACAGTAAAAAATTTCAAAAATCCAAAAACATGAGATATTTTCAAAATCCAAAAACAATAGAAAAACTGAAAAAGAGCTTGTGTAAAAAGGGAAAATGATAGTACATCGGCTTGACAGTTACAGTATGCTAAAGATATGTAATGTTTAAAAGGTTAAACAGTCTCGCCGATGATATGCCGATAGGTTTTTGCACATTTAGTAGGTTTGTTCGGGATATAAACCTAAATCTTTACTTGCTTATTTCGTGGGGAACACTACTTGGATATATAGGTAACCCCTGAAATCTTGTTTGAAGGATCCCTTTTTCTGAGATACTAGGTCTTTATACTCAGTGATATCTGGGGTATTATTCCGGGACTTCTGATAATGCGGAAGCAATGGCCTAGTCCCCGAATAATACTTTCTGCATTGCTTGAAACATAACACCGCCCTCAGCTAAAAAATGATAAAACATTAAAAAATGCTAATCATGGCTGTTGTAAAAAAGATCCTCTAAAGGGGACACACCAAAGTCGAAGTCGTCATCTCTCTGCTGAACGGAAGTTCTGACCTGAGCTCTCACGGTTTTTCGCAATTTAACCCCTTACAGATATCATCTGTGGTATACTCACCTGTAAGACTGAATATTGGGATTTGGATACGGGAGTATATTCAAGAGGTGGGACACACGTATAAGTTTAAGTCTTTAAAACACTAAATCCGTATCCTGGACAGATTGAAAATTGTGCGAGAATTTAAGTGGATCAGTATATCGACAATCTAAGCGAATTGTTTAATTCTGAGTATGTAATTGAAGCTTAACGGTACTTGTGACTTGTCGAATAGCTGATATGATTCCCTAACACGCTTACCAAAAATATGTTTGTATATAGTTTACTTTCATTGCGTTTTAGTTCTGTATTTCATTTCTAGTTTAGAAGCTTTATTAAAAAAACCAAAAAGATTTTACATTTCTGCTTTATTTTCCGACAAACCAAAGTGGAAAGTTGATCTTCAGATTCGAATTGAAGCATATGCAGGAAGTTTCTGGGCTGGAAGATGAGTCGTGAGCTTGATATGATAAGTTTGTGAAAGTTGAAAAGTTAAAGCAAGTTCATTAATTTGAAACTTGTAAATTTTCAGAAAACGTTTGAACAAAATGTCAGTGTGATTTATCTCAGATCAACCAAGGTCATTAAGTTGGACTTGGTAGATAATTGAGTAATCAGGGTCATTAATTTGGACCTGAATACTTAAGTGGATTTCTAATTCTGACAAGATTGTTAACTAAGAGTGAATGGTAAGTTTTGAATTGAAACTGTTATTGTCATATATCTTATATTTGGGTAGAGATTGTACAGGAATCAAGTTTCCCATGGCAACAAAATGTCAAAGTTTGAACCAGAATTTAAAGCCCTAGCTTATTGAGAGGGGGAGTCTGCGAAAGGGGGAGTCAGAATTCTGGATCAACACTCAAAGGGGAGATTGAAGATTAAAGTTTGAAGATAAAGATTGAAGGGAGCTTTTACGATGTCAAGATAATTTGGAAAGAGACTAAGACTAAAGACTCGACGCCGAAGACTTCGTCAACATCCAAGAGGGAGTCTGTTGGTGCATCTAGTGTTTGTTAACTTTGTCTTAATCGAGTCTTATGTCTAGATAGGATGAACGAGCACACAACAGGGTCAAAATTAGGCTTTTGTATGTTAAAGTGTGGTATTTCGCTTGAAAGTGACATGGTGCAGTTTAAGCGAAATCAACTTATGTGATTTCGCTTGAAACCAATCTGTGTCATTTGGAGCGAAATCTGATCACTATATATATGTGTGTGTTGTGTTCATTTGGAGCAAAACCTAGTCGTCGTGTTTGAGCCGAGGTGCTGTCCATGTGTTATTTGAATGTGTAAAAGCTCAGGAAATCATCAATAGATAAAGATTAAAAGGAAACAAGCTGTTTGACGTCATTTACATTGATTCCGCCTTTGCAAATGATGATGAACTACTCATTTTGACTGTTTAGGGTCACCGAAACGATCCTACAGTTTTAGGGGTCCGGGTTTTCACTTACGGAGTGTTGTGGGACATTTTTGCAGGTCCTTACATCCTCCCCACCTTATTTAAAATCTCGTCCTCGAGATTTACTGGAACAGGGAAGGGTACTTCCGCTTCATTTCTGATTCCAGCTCCCAGGTATACTCTGGTCCTCCTTTTGAATTCCACTTTACTTTGACCAGCACCAATCTTTTGTGTTTAACGAATTTGACCTTTCTGTCTTCTAATTGAAGGGTTTTTCCACAAATTTCAACTTTTCATTTACCTCTATATCTTGAAGAGGTACTACCAAAGATTCATCTGATAGGCATTTCTTGAGATTAGATACATGAAACACGTCATGTACCCCGGCTAGCTCTTCTGGTAGTTGCAAGCGATAGGCAACTGGTCCTATCAGCTAGACTATTGGGAATGGTACTATGTACCTTGGACTTAGCTTTCCCTTCTTACCGAACCGAACTACTCCTTTCCAAGGAGAAACTTTTAAGAGTACCTTGTCTCCAACTTGGAATTCTAATGGCTTGCGTCGATTGTCTGCATAACTCTTCTGGCGATCTCGGGCTGTTTTCAGTCTTTCCTTGATTTGAGTTATCTTATCGGTGGTTTCTTGTATAATTTCGGGACCTGATAACTGACTTTCTCCTATTTCTGCCCAGCAAACTGGAGTTCGGCACTTTTGTCCATATAGTGCTTCGAATGGGGCAGCTTCGATGCTTGCATGATAACTATTGTTATAGGAGAATTCAATTAAAGGTAGGTGGTCATCCCAGTTTCCACCAAAATCTATTACACATGCCCTGAGCATGTCTTCCAGGGTTTGGATCGTCCTTTCATTTTGTCCGTCTGTTTGGGGATGGTATGCAGTACTTAAATTTAATCGGGTTCCCATTGCTTCTTGGAAACTTGTCCAGAAATGTGAAGTGAAGCGACTATCCCTATCTGAGATAATGGAGAGCGAAACTCCGTGTAAGGATACTACCTCCTCTACGTATAACTTTGCTAATCTTTCCATGCTAAATGTTTCCTTCATTGGCAGGAAATGGGCTGATTTGGTTAATCGATCTACAATCACCCAGATTGCATCATTACCTTTCCTGGTCTTGGGCAACTTGGTAACAAAGTCCGTTGTTATTAGTTCCCATTTCCATACAGGCATTTCTAACTGTTGAAGTAAACTTGAAGGTTTCTGGTGTTCTGCCTTAACTTGTGAACAAGTCAGACACTCAGAAATATATATAGCTATGTCCTTTTTCATTCCTATCCACTAGAAGTTGTTTCTTAAATCTTGGTATATTTTATTATTACCAGGGTGCATTTTGTACCTAGATTTATGGGCTTCCTCTAAAATTGTATTTCTTAAATTTCCTTGCTTAGGTACTCAAATCCTTTTCTTATGGAATCTCCAAATTCCATCAGTTCCTTGCTCTAATTCCTTTATCCTTCCTTTCATTCCTTCAGCATCATCCTTGATCGTTGTTTCTTGAACATTCTTCAGTTGTTCCATTAAATCTAATTGGAGATTTAATCTAAGAGCACGGACTCGTCTTTGTTTTTCATGATACTTACGACTTAAGGCATCTGCTACTACATTTGCCTTTCCTTCGCGGTATTGAATATCACAGTCGTAGTCACTTAGAATTTCCATCCATCTTCTTTGCCTCATGTTTAATTCTTTTTGCCCGAATATGTACCTTAAACTTTTATGATCTGTATAGATAGTAAACTTACTTCCGTACAGATAATGTCTCCAAATTTTAAGGGCAAAAATTATTGCTCCTAATTCTAGGTCATGAGTCATATAATTTTCCTCGTGCTTCTTTAACTGTCTTGATGCATACGCAATTACCTTTTTGCGTTGCATTAGCACACATCCTAATCCCAACTTAGAAGCATCGCAGAAGACTTCAAAATCTTTTGTTCCGTCTGGTAAGGCTAGAATTGGGGGGTTTGTTAATCTTTGCTTCAAAATCCTAAAGGCTTCTTCTTGCTAGTGTCCCCATTCAAACTTAACAGTTTTACAGGTTAACTTAGTTAATGGAACTACTATCTTAGAGAAATCTCGTATGAAGCGTCTATAATATCCAGCTAACCCTAGGAAACTTCTAACTTCAGTAGCTGATTGTGGGACCTTCCAATTTGTGATTGCTTCTATCTTAGAAGGATCTACGTGAATGCCTTCGTGATTTACCATGTGTCCTAAAAATTGCACCTCCTGTAGCCAAAATTCACATTTCAAGAATTTAGTGTAAAGCTTTTCTTTTCTTAACAGGGTTAAGAGTGCATGTAGGTGCTCACAGTGCTCATCCTGACTTTTGGAATAAATAAGTATATCGTCGATGAAGATGATTACGAATTTATCCAAATACGGTTTACAGATCCTATTCATCATGTCCATAAATGCTGCAGGAGCATTAGTTAGTCCAAATGGCATGACTGTAAACTCATAGTGACCATACCTAGTCCTGAAAGCAGTTTTAGGTATGTCTTCTTCCTGTACCTTCAACTGATGATATCCGGAGCGTAAGTCTATCTTAGAGAAATATCTAGCTCCCTGAAGTTGATCAAAAAGATCATCAATTCTAGGTAATGGGTATCGATTCTTAATTGTAACCTTATTCAATTCCCTATAATCGATACACATTCGCATTGAACCATCTTTCTTTTTCACAAACAACACTGGTGCTCCCCAAGGGGATGAACTAGGTTGTATGAATCCTTTGCCTAGCAATTCATCTAGCTGCTTTTTCAGTTCTAACATTTCAGTGGGTGCTAACCGATAAGGTGCTTTGGCTATGGGTGTAGTTCCAGGAATTAGATGAATTCTAAACTCTACTTCCCTATTTGGTGGTAATCCTGGTAGCTCTTCTAGGAATACATCCGGGTATTCTGATACTACAGGAATTTCCTTAAGTTCCTTGCTTTTAGTGTTAATGATTACCGAAATCATATACACTATTCCTTGTTTGCGTTCATAACTAGCAACTTTCATTACTGAAATGAACTTCAATGGTTTACGCGACTTATCTCCTGAAATCAAAATTACTTCTCCTGTGGGGGTATGAATTTCTATGGAATTCTTATCATAGAGGATTCGAGCATGGTTGGCTACTAACCAATCCATTCCTAGCACAACATCGAATCTAGCTAAATTCATAGGTAGTAGGTTTGCAGAAAATTTGTGGCCTGAAAGTTCTATCTTTCCATCTTGAAGAATCTTATCTATTTTAACAGAATTACCATCTGCTATTTCTACCACATAAATCTGCCTAAGTTTGGTTAAAGGTTGCTTAAGAGCTTGGCAGAATGAAGTATTTATAAAACTTTGGTTTGCACCAGAGTCAAATAATACTTTCGCATAAATTTCATGTACCAAAAACGTACCAGCTATCACATCGGGAATCAGATCTGCTTCTTGCGTGGTTAACTGGAAGGCTCTGGCATTCTTCTTGGTAGTTCCTTCTGTAGGTTTGGCCTTGTTGTCTGCGAGTTTGACCAGTTTAGGGCATTCTGGTCTAAAATGTCCAGCTTCTCCGCAGTTGAAGCAAATCATTGATTTCTTCCTTCTGCATTCTTCTTCTTGGTGCCCCGGTCTATTGCAGAAATTGTAATACCCTTTACATTTCCCAAAGTGCTTTCTCTTACAGGTACTGCAGAATGGAGCGGTAGAGGATTGCCCGGTTCCCTTTTTCTTGAAGTTACTAGTATTACTATTCCCACGGAAACCCTGAGTAATCTTTTGGGCCAATTCTTTTTCCTATTCTCTTCTCTTGTGAGCACCAGTCCGTCAGTCAAGGTGTTGGCCAATTCAACCGCAACGTCAATTGTGCGGGGTCTTGCAGCTTTGGCGATATCACGAATCTCGCTAATTAAACCCCAGATATAGCGCGAAATAAGTACCGGTTCTGGCGAAGCTAGAGTTGGTACAATTCTAGCATACTCGAAAAATTTCGAAGTATACCACCGACAATCAACATCCACCATCCGATGATTCAGGAACTTATTTGTCATTTGTTCCTTTTCGTAGGCGGGACAAAATTTCCTTTCCACCAATTCTCTAAATTCCTCCCAGCTCATGGCGTAAGCCACGTCACTTCCCTTGGCTTGTAGCACCGTGTTCTACCATTCTAACACTTCTTCTTTGAAAAGGTGGGATGCATACATAACCTTGTCTTCTTCGGCACATTTACTGATTTTGATTACTGCTTTGGTCTTTTCTAACCAACGCAGTGCGGCAGTTGCCCCTTCATTGCCTGCAAATTCGACTGGTTTACAGGCAAGAAATTCTTTATAAGTGCAACCAGGCGTTGCAACTTTCATTTTCTTAAGTATTGGGGCTTGAACCACATTATTGTTATTATTGCCGCCTCCATTTACACTATTACTGAAATTATCATCACGAGCGCGTTTGCTATTGTTGGCTTGTGAAGGTTCAGCAGGGTCTTTAACAGCAGCAACAATTGCAGGGATAGCATTGGCTATTCACTGAGCAACGATATTTTCTATATCTTTCCTATTAAGGAAATAGTCTTCATTATTTTGTTCGGATTGGTTAACTTCATTTATCGGTTGGTTATCGGCGTTTTCCATCTGGATCATTAACAATATACGCAAATTATGGTCATAAAATGGATAGCAACCAAACACAATAAAGCAATCACAGAAACAATTAAGTCAACACGTATAGCGAAAATTGTCGACCTTGCGACTTTCATATATTTTTGTAATAGTATGAGTCGATACAAACTGTCTATTTTACAAAAAGTTTTATTTTTAGGTATTATTATACATTGTTATATTATTATTATTATACTTTAGATATATATTATTATTATTATTATTATTATTTTTTCTACATATTATTATTATACAATCACACAACCACAATTAGCTGGCCTTTCAGAAACGACGCTCCCTCTCATCGTATTTCCAGGTAATGTTTTCCCCCACTTCTCGAATCCGGTTGCCCGCATCCACCAACTCCTCGCCGTAGCTGCGTAACGCGGCAACGTTTTCTGCGCTCATAGGTGGGAATGGTGCAGGCTCAGGATCAAACTGGAGAAAATAGACATTGGGGTTATTCATGAAATTCTAAAAGTGCCAGTCGCTCGTCCACCACTCTTCCAGCTGGCCTGTAACAGGTTGTGGGTTGACAATAGGGTCCGGAATAGCAGGTTCAAGGTTAATTGGAAGTTTTGATTTGGCAGGGAAATTGAAAAGGTTTTCATCGGCATGTCCGATGAGGTCACAATTCGCCAGTTTTCGATCAAGCTCTTTCCAGGGTGGCATTTCCTGGGCTTGCCCGGAACTTTCCCCGATCTCCTTTCCTTTCCCTTTATCCTTCGGATCCTCAGTCTTTTTCACCTTCTGGGCCGCTGGCTTCTTCCTACGTCCGCGTTTCCAATCCAAGATTCTTCTCCTCTTTTTAGGTTTTGGTTTTTCCTTCGGCTGGGCCTAAAATACTATTGGCTCTTTAGTATCTGCTTGATAGCCGGATAGGGTCCCGGTTGTATCCATATCGGTGGTATGGATAGTAAAGTTTTGGAGTGCCTCCGACAGTTCATTCATGTTGTTGGCACACATGAAGAAACACACAAAATTTTAAGTTAAAATTTTATTTATTAAATTAAATTCTCACATAATCACAGAATGGCAAACTGAAAAATTAAGTATTTCTAAATACTTAATTAGCTTAAATCAGTGGCTCTGATACCACCTTTTTCTGTCACGACCCCCGTCCCAGTTTCCTGGTTCGGATGCCGCGGGACAGAAACCTGTGGTATCTAATTTTTGGCAGCGGAAATTTTAACTGGATCTTTTAAAACTGAAAACACCCGATTATTTTATTTCAAGTTTCGGGATAAACCCCGTAATTTACAATAGAGGAATTTCACTGGGAAATTCCCTGGTTACAAAAACATGTTTATTTATTTATTTACCGAGCCACTTTATCCAAGCTGGTAGTGCCACGCGGCACTTTTCCCTGGTTCACAGTAAATCACCTGAAACATGTTTAAAAAGATTTTATCAGCGGGGAAATACTGGCGAGTCATTCAATTTGCATAAAATGACACATTGTTATAGATTACAGTATTAAGAGCGATTACAATTGCCACTATCTTACAATTATCTGGTCTAGTGTCACACAATTTGTGACTAAGGTCATACCCCATTGGGTCCTTTCACCCAATAGTGATGATTATCACTGTTTAGGTTCGTCCACCTAAAAGTGAGAAAACAGTAGTAATGTGCACAATACCCCACTTACTGCCACTAATTAAGATAACAAAGACTTAATCCCTGTAAAATATAACTGGAAAACATTTAGGTATTTGGAAAACACTTTTGATAAAAAAAAAAAAAAAAAAAAAAAGAATGACTCACATTGCACGTTTAGTGGGACAGAGTTTTGCCTACTGATTTAGCCTCGCAACCTAGTTAAATAATATTGCACACGAAACTAGGTTAGTAACTTAATATAACATTTACGATAAACTCACGAAATCAAAACCCTCACGACGAATGACAAAGTATAGCCCGGATTCGGGCAACACTTAAACATCCATCGGATTGGTTTCAATCGATCGGACACTGTATCGTAGCAGTGATTGAGTTATTACCCTGTAATTGTAGCAGCGTCTCGACTTTTAAACACTCGTTTTACTCAGAATTTTGACGTTTTTGAAATAAGTTTCGACACAGAAAGAATGACCATGCAACGAGCAATTTATAGCTGATTTTTGAGTCTCTCGCCGCCCGCGTAAACCTAAGGGGAGTCCTACGCGGCCTGCGAGGGGCACCCTAGCTACAACTAGGGCTACCGTGTCACATGTAGGCTTGCCACGTTTTTGACACGTGGCCTAAAGCTTATCCGAAGAGTTTTCAAGCTGTCGCGCCCCGCATAATATAGGCTTAACTCTTACGCGGCCCGCGAGCGATTAGAAAAATTGGATTTCTCGGTTTTCCTAAGAATTAGGGTTTTAGGGGTCCGAGTTTTCACTTACGGAGTGTTCTGGGACATTTTCGCACGTCCTTACAGTTAGGGGTGTAAACGAGCCGAGCCGAGCCAAGCCAGTGTGGGCTCGGGCTCGAAGTTAAACGAGCCGGCTCGGGATCGGTTCGATAATTTTAGCGAGCTGAAAATAAGGGCTCGAGTTCGGCTCGAAAAAAGTTCGAGACAGCTCGCGGCTCGACGAGCCAGCTCGTTTTAAAAAAAAATTGTACAAAAACTAACTTTTGTATCTGGGTGCTAGTTTTAATGCTGGAACATAATGCAGGAACATAATACCAACGAGTAATGCAGGTTACAACCAAAAAAATCACTCAAAAAAGTACTAGTAATGCAAGAACATAATACCAAAACAGGTTACAGCAAGTTCAAAACATAAACCACCAAAGTAAAACAAGAACCAACCAAGTTCAAAACATAATTCCAAAACAGGACACAACCATGTTCAAAACATAATACCAAAACAGAAAACAACCAAGTTCACTTCAATTAAATGCATCGTCACCTGTCGGGATTGAAACTTCTAAATTTTCTTCTTCCATTGCCAATTGCTACGCATAAATAAAATAAAAATGTTAGTAATAAAATTATAAAATTAAAGAAGAACGATAAATATGAATATAAACTTACTTGTAATGTTTGAATAGTTGTTTTTGATGTGAACTTTATCCAATCGCCTCCACAAACTAGAAGCTCGACCATATCTTTTGTGAGAGAGCTTCGGTAATCATCTAGTATACGTCCTCCGGCACTAAATGCCGATTCCGAGGCAACCGTTGTAATTGGAATGCTAAAAATATTACGAGCCATTTTGCTTAAAACTGGTAACTTGCTGGAATTTTGACTCCACCAGCTTAACACATCAAATTCTTTGTTTTCTAAAACTATATAATTAGGCTCCTCTAAGTACACCTCAACTTCACTTTTTGTGTATTTTCAACTGTTCTAGACTTAAGAAAAGCATAAAAATCATCTTCAAGTCTATCACAAACGTCTGGGGCCCCGGATGATGTGCCCGTCATGTTGTTCTTAGAAGCCCTAGCCATGTGAAATGCGGTGGAGTACTTTACATAAAGAGACTGTAACCTAGTTATCACATCTTCAACCCGACCATCAACTTCATTAGAAGGATATAACTTCCCAAAAGTCCATGAAATTGAGACCTTCTTAAAACGTGGATCTAAAATTGAGGCAATTGCCATAAGAACCCCAATTTCTCCCCAATATTTTTCAAACGTTTCGAACATCGGCTCACTCATCTTTTTCAAAAAAACCATAATTTGAGATATAACAACTAGTTATCTCTTACTTTAAAAATTTCAACAAGGAACAAATTTGTCGTCGGATATGATGTACCCGAAAACAAATTTGTTGCATCCAAAAAACCTCAAGTACTTTGCAAACCTTTTGAGCCCTGTTCCACTCGTCATCGGTGAGAGACCATTCAAAGTTAGAATCTCTCAATGCGTAACCTTGAAAGGCAAGTTTGTAATGCATAGCTGATTCAAGCATTCGATGTGTGGAGTTCCATCTAGTTTTTGCATCTATGCACAAAGACCGACGGTTTTGAATACCAAGAGTTATAGCAATTTCACCAAACTTTAAAAGACGACCCGGGGACTTCCTTAAATACTTGACCCCTTCTCTAATTTTCACCAGACAACAATCAATTGTTCCTAATCCGTCTTGTACTACCAAATTCAATATGTTCCACTAGCCAGTCGAGAGAGATCAGAGGTCTGGGGACTGTGTTTTGATTTTATTTTTGTTCATTCATAACTGAAAAGGCAGCCGCATATGAATAACCCTATTGAATATTTGTTTAATGAATTGAAAACTGAAAAGGGCCTTTATAATATTTGTTTAACAGCCGCATATGAATAGCCCTTTTCAAAAGGCATCACATATAATTAATTAGACTTTATAATGTGTGTTTAATATAGACTTTATAATATATATATATATATATATATATATATATAATGATAACGAGCCAAACGAGCGAGCCAACGAGCCAACTAACGAGCGAACCACGAACCGAACCTACCTTGGCTCGGGCTCGGCTCGTTTAGACCGAGCCAATTTCGAGCCGAGCTTTTTTCGAGCCGAGTTTTTTTGAACTTTTTTCGAGCGAACTTCGAGCCGTGAGTTTTTTGAGCAACCCTAATATGGGTTGGTTAACGTACAATTTGTATTAACGTACGCAACGTACGAGATTGCGTTACAACATGCGAACTTCATTTTCACCATGCGATTATTTTTTATAGCATGCTATTTTCTCATTTTTACAACTTGCTATTTTTTCATCTTTCAACATACGACTTTTTTCATCTTTCAACATGCGACTTTTTATATTTTACAACATGTGAGCTTTTAGTTTTGAATGCGAACTTTAAATCTTGTACGTTCGTACGATAAGACATTTTGTACATTACACTTTCAATATATATATATATATATAGGGTCGGGATTTAGAGAAAACGGTAGAAAGTGTGAGAACGCTTATGGATCGTCTGATCAAAACAATCTATGGACTAGATTGGCGCGGTGGCGTTTTCGTAAATAACATCAATTTTATTACGTGGACGCGCCTCATTAAGGGTAAAAAGGTCTTTACACTTCTATACCAAAACGCCAAACTAATGAATAAAACGCCATTACGGACCAAAACACAACCTTATATAAACAAAAACATCCTAGAAATAAAAACACACACCCCAGAACCTGAAACGCCATATTTTCTACTATATACCATTCATCTTACAAACGCCAAAAATCCCCAAAACATCAAACACGCCTACTCAAAAAACGCCATATTTTCTACTATATACCATTCATATTAGAAAACGCCAAAACACTCAAACATCAAAGATTCCAAAAAATAGACGGTTTTTTCAGATACACTATTTCCTCAGTAAAACGCCAAAAATGGCAAATATCGTTTCTTGTATATTAAAATATTGTTCTACGCCAAAGTTTCGGAGAATGCATTCTTCCCTGAGGTGCTGTGACTCAAATAACATTTTGCTGCATGAGATGGACAAATCATAAACAAAAAGATGCTGGTTTCAGACTTATGTCATTTTTTGTGTTTTGTTATTGATGAATATTATAATGGCATAAAAAGACGAATGACACTGAAGAGTTGTTTGAAGATACATATTCAAAGAAAAAACTTATGTCATTTTGTCTTTCCAAACGGCCACAAAAACACAAGCATAGCTAAGCCAAACCGCCAGCGAACATGATTCAAATAAGAAAGAGAATGATGACAGTGAAGATTTGGAAGATGAATTGTTTCTATTTTTATTTTTTTAATTTTCTTTTTCTGTTGTTTGTTATGTATTTTTCATCTTAGAAAATAAAAAAAATACATTATATTAATAAAACGCCAAACAGTCATAATGTATGTGAAACGCCATAATGCAGTAAAAACGCTAAGACTCCCAAACTATAATGAAAGTAGTTTGCAGAAGTATTAATAAAAGCTAAAAATGAAAAAAAAAAACGCCAAAAACTACTTAAACGCCAAACTTGGGAGATGGAAAGTCTATGACCCTAAAAACTCATAAAAAGCTGAACAAAAAAACAGTAAAAATACACAGTAACTGAAAAGACGGCTACTTTATTAATATCATTTATTATAAATAAATTCCCGCCTAAACTACGCGCCAAAAACATCCTATAAGAGAGACGTCTCTGCACAATCAACTGATCACAAACCAAAAAACAAACGCCATATTTCCTAGAAACCATTCAGTTTAAAACGCCATAAAAATAGTTAAAAAAGCCACAGATGCAGAACCTCGATTCTTCTATATTGAGTATTGATCTGAATGGATTCTTCTCTGAGTTGGGTATCTCTATATTCTTTTGCTGAATGAGATTGACAAATATTCAAGAAAAAGAGACTGATGACACTGATATGTCATCATGTCACTTTGTTCTTGATGGATATATTGATGGCATGAAGGGATCAATACATTAGAGCAACCGTTGGTCTTCAACATGTCATCAAACAAGTATATATCCGCCCACAATAAAGGATGCCACAAAAAATAAGCATCTTCTAAAGACGGGCGTTATGTAGGAAAATAAGGATATACACAAGGTATTCAAAAACAGGTTCAAAACGCCAAAAAGGTTAAAGTAGAAGAGGCTGATGACAGTGAAGATTTGGATGAGAAATTAGATTATAATTTTTAATTTTTTTTTCATTTTCTATTCTTTGTTATCTAATTCTCTGTTGTTTATTATCTAATTCTCTACTAATTTAAAAAAATTGAGTATAAAACGCCAAAAACTACAAACACCAAAACGCCTGATAGTGTGAAAAACTGTAAGAACAAATGCTAGCAAAGCACGATGTTGCTATATAAAACGGCAAAAAACGCAAACAAAGTATTACTGAAAAAATCAACACTAATTGACAGATGAAAATTGAAAGAAATAGTAATTGCTAAAACAGTAAAATGAAGAGACGGTATCATTATTGCCAAACATTTATTTATATTAAAAGCCACTACATGGAAAATTGAATTTATTTATCTTTTCAAAACGCCATAATTGCCTGTCACATTATAGGCCAGTATCCTACATGCAAAACACTTGATATAATAAAATCAAGAAAATTACTGATTTTTTTTTATATTAAAGGCCTGCATCCAGATCTAAAAAACAATAAAAACGCCAAAATAATACTTAAAACACCAAAATGTTTACTATGATCCTGATCTAAAAACAATAAAAACGCCGTGTATTTATTAAACGCCAAAAATGGAAAGATAAAGTGACACACGTTTAAAAAAAGAAATATGAACGGACAAAAAAGCCCCTCCGCCCTTCTCTAAGCGGCGTGGCACGTGTTGGGCCAGGAAGCGTTCTCACCGTTCTCACACTTTTGAGCGTTTTCTCCTGATCCCGTTTATATATATATATATATATATATATGTATGTATGTATATATATGTATGTATATATGTGAGTGTGTGTGTATAGTATGTAGTAGTATTTCTTTCTCTTTCCCACTAAGACCGTGGGGTATGGTGGGGCGGGGTTTGGGGCATGGGTTAACACGTGGCTTGGGGGGGGTGTCGCAACCCCCGATCCCTTATCTGTCCCGGGAACGGGCGGACGCGAACTCAGAGTTTCGGTGGTATTAGTTGCTTAAATTGGCAGCGGAAATTACATCTGGATCGTAGTTAGGAAATGTTTATCAGAGTAAAACCACCATATTTGATATTAATAATCATATGGGTAAAACTCAAGTTTCTTATTACAATACATTTATAGGGATAATCCTATTTTATTGAATTTAAAACATCGTCTTTTAGGTAACTTTTATAGCCACATTTTTCCCAAGCCTTCAGTGCTCTCCAGCTGGCTTTTTACTAATTGGCTGTCACATTGTGTTACCTGAAACGCGTTTTAAAAACATTTGTCAGTGGGAAATACTGGTGAGTGAACCCCAGTTTAATCAAGAAACATTTTATCAATTAAAACAGTATTGAGAGCGATCACATTGTTTATTTCTACACAATTACTCATTCAGTACTGTCAATCCTGACTTGTGGGTCATGTTACACATTGGCTAACTCATTGTCCAATGGTAACGTACTGTCATCCCAACTTACTACTCGCAGTAGTAAATTTTGTATACAAAACCCCAACATACCGGCAGTAATTGAAGAACTACAAAGACTCAATCACCGCTTAATCACATTGTAAAGCATTAAGGTTTTGTAAAATATTACAAAAAGGTTAACAAAAAGAGGATAAACTCACTTTGCTATCTTAGACTTCGCGTAAGGGTTTCCTGGGAATAATCTATAATTTACACAAATGTACATAGGTTAGTATCATAACCCTTTTGAAAATATTAATGATACCCTCCCCGAGACGGCATTCCAACAACTACGTCGGGCAGAACCACGACAGTTGTTACGGAACCCTAAATCAATTGGGCAGCGTATCTATTACGAAACTGGGGTTATAATACTTACAACGGAGCAGAACCTTGCTAATTAGGGGTTATAATACCAGCTTTCTATGCCTAATAATTCAGAATTTGAGATACAGAAACGAAGAATGAACGAATTGAAATGAAATCCGATGCGTTCTATTTATAGGTGCTGATTTTGACTCTCACGCGGCCCGCGTAAGAGTAGGCAAGAGCCTACGCGGCCCGCGTCAAACTCTAGTCAATGCGTAGCTCGTCCGGATCAGCGTATAGACTCGACACGATGATGACACGTTTCGGCCTGGGGCGTTGCCACTATTTTGATCTCACGCGGCCCGCGTAAGATTGAGATGGGGTTCACGCGGCCCGCCTGAACTTAAGAAATCTGACGGAATCAGGTTCTAACCTTCATACCGCCCGCGTGAGTGTTGGGGTGGGTCTACGCGGCCCGCCTCAACTCAAAATTTCAATTTTATTTATTTTAAATACTAATTAATGTATTTCGGGCTCGGTTTTCACATACGGGGTGTATTTAAAGACATGTTGGAATATAATAGGGTATCGGAAATATTATGAGGGTGTCGGTTTTACTGAGGGTTGTTACATCCTCCCCACCTTGTTTTAGAGCTCGTCCTCGAGATCTACTGGAACAAGTGCAGATATTTCCTTTGCGTTTCAGATTCAAGCTCCCATGTGTACTCAGGTCCTCTTTTGGAGTCCCACTTCACTTTGACCAGAACTAGTCTCTTATGCTTGAGATTCTTGACTTTCCTGTCTTCAATCTGTAGAGGTCTTTCTACAAACTTGAGTTATTCATTTACCTCTATATCCTTAAGAGGTACTATCAGTGATTCATCAGCTAAGCACTTCTTGAGATTAGATACATGAAACACATCATGTATTCCTGCCATTTCCTCTGGCAGTTGTAGCTGATAGGCTACATGTCCTATTCTTCTAATAATCTCAAAAGGTCCAATATACCTGGGACTTAGCTTTCCCCGTTTGATGAATCTTACTATTCCTTTCCAAGGAGAGACTTTCAACAATACTTTATCTCCTACTTGAAATTCCAAGGGTTTGCCTCGGTTATCAGCATAACTCTTCTGTCGATCACGTGCTGCTTTCAGTCGTTCCTTGACTTGAATGATCTTGTCGGTTGTTTCTTGCACTATCTCAGGTCCAGATAGTTGCTTTTCCCCAATTTCTGCCCAACAGACTGGGGTTCGACACTTTCGTCCATAAAGTGCTTCAAATGGTGCAGCATTGAAACTTGCGAGATAACTATTATTATAAGAAAATTCTATTAAAGGTAAGTGATCATCCCAATTACCTCCAAAATCAATTACACAAGCTCTAAGCATGTCCTCCGTTGTCTGAATTGTTCTTTCGCTTTGTCCATCCGTTTGAGGATGATAAGCTGTGATTAATTTTAACTTGGTTCCCATTGCCTTTTGGAAACTTAACCAAAAATGAGAGGTAAATCGGCTATCTCTATCAGAAACAATTGATAAAGGAATGCCATGTAAAGAAACAATTTCATTTACATACAACTTAGCTAATTGTTCCATACTGAAAGTTTCTTTCATTGGTAGGAAATGAGCTGACTTGGTTAGCCTATCTACAATCACCCAGATTGTATCATTACCTTTCTTTGTTTTGGGTAATTTATTAACAAAATCCATTGTTATCAATTCCCATTTCCACACTGGCATTTCTAATTGTTGTAGAAATCCTGAGGGTTTATGGTGTTCAGCTTTGACTTGTGAACAAGTTAAACATTTAGAAACATAGGCTGCTATGTCCTTTTTCATTCCTATCCACCAGAAATTCTTCCTTAAATCCTTATACATCTTATCATTTCCTGGATGCATCGTATATTTAGATTTATGGGCTTCTTCTAATATACGATGACGTAGGTTTCCTAATTTAGGTATCCATATTTTCTTTTTATGGAATCTCCAAATTCCATCTGTTACTTGTTCTAATTCTTTTAGCATACATTTTAATTTCTCAGTATCATCCTTGATTACTGATTCTTGTGTTTCTCTTATCTGATCATTTAAATCTACTTGTAGATTTAATTTAAGAGAACGCACCCTTTTTGGCTTTTCATGATACTTTCGAATTAAAGCATCTGCCACAACATTTCCTTTTCCTTCATGATACTGGATATCACAATCATAATCACTAAGCATCTCCATCCAGCGTCTTTGTCTCATATTCAACTCCTTCTGCTTGAAAACATACCCTAAACTCTTATGATCAGTGAATATGGTAAACTTACTACCATAAAGGTAATGTCTCCAAATCTTAAGAGCAAAAATTATAGCTCCTAACTCTAAATCATGGGTTGAATAATTCTCTTCATGATTCTTAAGTTGTCTAGATGCGTAGGCTATAACCTTTTGACGTTGCATTAATACACATCCATAACCTAATTTGGAAGCGTCACAATAGACTACAAAGTCTTCAGATCCTTCTGGTAATGCTAATATGGGTGTATGGGTTAATCTTTGCTTAAGGATTCTAAATGCTTCTTCTTGTTTTAATCCCCATTCAAACATAATAGATTTACAGGTTAGCTTAGTTAAAGGAATGGCTATTCTAGAAAAATCTTGAATAAATCTTCTATAATAACCAGCTAATCCTAAGAAACTTCTAACCTCGGTTGGTGATTCAGAGGTTTTCCATTTAGTAATCGCCTCGATTTTTGTGGGATCCACATGAATTCCTTCATGGTTGACTAGGTGTCCAAGAAGCTGTACCTGTTCTAACCAAAATTCGCACTTGGAAAATTTAGCATAAAGCTTTTCCTTTCTTAATAAACTTAAAAGTGCGTGCAAATACTTTGCATGATCTTCCTTATTCTTAGAATAAATGAGAATATCATCTATGAAAACAATTATAAATTTATCCAAATATGGCTTACATATTCGGTTCATCATGTCCATAAATGCGGCTGGGGCATTGGTTAAACCAAATGGCATGACAGTAAATTCATAATGGCCATACCTTGTTCTGAATGTGGTCTTAGGAATGTCCTCTTCCTGTACCTTAATTGGTGATATCCTGACCTTAAATCGATTTTTGAGAAAAATCGAGCTCCTTATAGTTGATCAAAAAGATCATCGATTCTTGGTAACGGGTACCGGTTCTTAATCATGACCTTGTTTAATTCACGGTAGTCAATGCACATACCCATTGATCCGTCCTTCTTTTTAACAAACAGTATCGACGCTCCCCATGGCGATGAACTAGGTTGTATAAATCCTTTCTCTAATAATTCGTCTAATTGTTTCTTCAATTCTTGCATTTCTGCAGGTGCCAAATGATAAGGTGCTTTGGCAATTGGTTATGTTCCTGTTATTAAATGGATTCTGAATTCAACTTCCCTATCTGGAGGTTGTCCTGGCAATTCTTCTGGAAATACATCTGAAAACTGAGATACTACTGAGATATCTTTTAAATCCTTTCCTTTAGTGTTAGTGATTATAGAAATCAAATACACTATAGAACCTTTTCTTATATAACTTGCAGTTTTCATCACAGAGATGAATTTTGTGGATCTAGATGGTTTATCCCCTTTAATTGTGATCGTTTTACCTTTTGGTGAATTTACTTGAATTGACTTTTGATCACATAGAATACTGGCTTTATTGGCTATTAACCAATCCATTCCTAAAACAACATCGAATCCTGCCAGATTCATGGGATAAAGATTTGCAATAAATTTCTGATTTAAAATTTCTATGCTTGCTCCCTGCAAGATTTCAGAAATACTAACAGTTTCTCCATTAGCTGTCTCTACTAAGCATTCTTGTGGTAGTTTAGTTAATGACTGATTTAGAAATTTGCAAAATGATGTATTAATAAAACTTTGGTTTGCACCAGAGTCAAATAATACTTTAGCAAAAACATCATTAACTAAAAACATACCAGCTATGACATCTGGAATCATTTTGGCTTCATCTGCAGTCAGAACGAATGCTCTAGCATTTTGAGTATTCTTGTTGTTTGTAGCTGGAGCTAATTTCGGACAATTAGGCTTGATATGACCTTGTTCTCCGCAGTTGTAACATATCCTGTTATTAGCTTTCTTCCTGCAATTTTCTTCCTTGTGTCCCAATATTTTGCAAAAGTTACAGTATATGGAGCATCTTCCTGAATGCTTTCTTTTGCAATTCTTACAGTAAGGTGTAGATGTAGAACCTATATTTCTCCCACGATTAAAATTTCTAGAACGAAATTCTTGTGTGAGCTTCTGGGTTAGGTTCCTCCTTTGATCTTCTTCTCGGGTACGGACTAATTCATCTGTCAAGGTATTTGCTAGTTCTATAGCTTCTTCTATGGTTTGAGGTCTAGCTGCCTTGACTACGTGTCTAATCTCCCCAATTAATCCCCAGATATAACGAGAGATTAACACTGGTTCAGGTGAAGCAAGAGTTGGCACTATTCTAGCATATTCGAAGAATATTTTAGTGTATCCCTTACTATCTACACCAGTCATTCTAAGATTTAAGAATTTGTTTGCTATATGTTCCTTCTCGTTGGGTGGGCAGAATTTCCTTTCTACCTTGTTCTTAAATTCTTCCCATTCCATATTGTAAGTTCTATCACTTCCTCTTGATTGGAGGATAGTGTTCCACCATTCTAGCGCTGAATTCTTAAACAAATTAGAAGAAAACAATATCTTATCTTCTTCAGCACACTTGCTTATTCTTAAGACTGCCTCAGTCTTCTCTATCCAGCGTAGGGTTACAATGGCCCCTTCATTGCCCGAGAATTCCATTGGTTTACAAGACCAAAATTCTTTATAAGAACAACCGTAAGACACGGTTCTTCTTCTTTTAGGAATGGGCATTTGAAGTACAGGTCCATTGTTCACGCTGTGTTCTGGTTCGATGGGTCGCTTACTGCTATGCTTACTTTTATTATTCGCTTCTTGAATTGTTTGAATAATAAATGGCATTGCATCTATGATTCCTTGTGCCACTATATGTTGAACGACACTATTATCCATTTGGTTTCCATTGTTATTGATGCTCGGATTCTCATTAACCACGTTAATGTTACTCTGGTTATCATTATTCAGATTTCCTTGATTTCCTTCGTCGGCCATCTGAATTTTAAACATTTACCCCATATTAATATCATAAGATAATATTTAATATAGTTAATCACATGATACGCAATCTATCCAAAAACGTTGATCATTGCGACTTTTACTCTATTTCCATATACTATTATGCATCTATTACACACTAGTACTGAAATAAAATTACAATACCAACAAAAATAGAATCACACTAATAGTAATAGGCATCCGTACACACATATTTTATTTTATTTTTATTATATTATTATTACCATTACCATCTCCTCTATCACATCACGGATATGGATTTATCCAAAAATCCATATTGCGCTCATCATATTTCCATACGAGATGCTCTCCCACCTGTCTCATTCTCTCACTGCTTTCTAAAATTTTCTCCCCAAAAGTCCTAAGTTCTTGCACGTTTTTTGCACTCATTGGGGGTGCAGGTTCTAGGACTGGGTTCGGAATCTGGGGTGTGGGTTTCTGATATGGGGGTGAAAGTGCCTGAAATCGGTAAGGATCTTCTAAGATTTCCCTAATGTATTCATCATGGTAAAAGGGATCTAAAGGGTCCATACCTGGATAGGCTCCTATGTTCTGTATGGGTGTGTCTTCATGTATCGGGTAATGTTGCACAAAGTCATGCATCTCCACTTGGTTTTCAGGGTTTTCTATCTCCATAGGTTGGTCTGGGATTAGTGGTTGTGGGGCTACTAGTTGTTCCAGACTTAGGTCAGCGGCAGTTGTAGCTAGGATATGGAAATTGGCTAGGCTTCTATTAAGCATATCCTGTGTATGGGCATCTGTCTTTCGCTTAACGGCTGCTAAGGCTCTTTGCTGTTGTAACTTTCGCATTCTTTTCCTACGTGCAAAAGCTTCCTTACTGAACCAGAAAGGGCATGCTATGAAGAGGTACCTTCACTCATAGGTGAATCAGACAACTGACGACTCATGTCTGAGGGTCCTTGATCACTCATACTGTAAACTAACAAATAGTCAAATAACACATAACAAATAAATACAGTTATGCACGTATTTCTGTAATTTTTTTCCTAACACAAAATTTAGAATTTAAGTGTCAGCAGAACACTTCTTTGGCTTAGACCAGTGGCTAGGCTCTGATACCACCTTCTGTCGCAACCCCCGATCCCTTATCTGTCCCGGGAACGGGCGGACGCGAACTCAGAGTTTCGGTGGTATCAGTTGGTTAAATTGGCAGCGGAAATTACATCAGCACCGTAGTTAGGAAATGTCTATCAGAGTAAAACCACCATATTTGATATTAATAATCACATGGGTAAAACCCAAGTTTCTTATTACAATACATTTATAGGGATAGCCCTATTTTATTGAATTTAAAACATCGTCTTTTAGGTAACTTTTATAGCCACATTTTTCCCAAGCCTTCAGTGCTCTCCAGCTGGCTTTTTACTAATTGGTTGTCACATTGTGTTACCTGAAACGCGTTTTAAAAACATTTGTCAGTGGGAAATACTGGTGAGTGAATCCCAGTTTAATCAAGAAACATTTTATCAATTAAAACAGTATTGAGAGCGATCACATTGTTTATTTCTACACAATTATTCATTCAGTACTGTCAATCCTGACTTGTGGGTCATATTACACATTGGCTAACTCGTTGTCCAATGGTAACGTACTGTCATCCCGACTTACTACTCGCAGTAGTAAATTTTGTATACAAAACCCCAACATACTGGCAGTAATTGAAGAACTACAAAGACTTAATCACCGCTTAATCATATTGTAAAGCATTAAGGTTTTGTAAAATATTACAAAAAGGTTAACAAAAAGAGGATAAACTCACTTTGCTATCTTAGACTTCACGTAAGGGTTTCCTGGGAATAATCTATAATTTACACAAATGTACATAGGTTAGTATCATAACCCTTTGAAAATATTAATGATACCCTCCCCGAGACGGTATTCCAACAACTACGTCGGGCAGAACCACGACAGTTGTTACGGAACCCTAAATCAATCGGGCGGCGTATCTATTACGAAACTGGGGTTATAATACTTACAACGGAGCAGAACCTCGCTAATTAGGGGGTATAATACCAGCTTTCTATGCCTAATAATTCAAAATTTGAGATGCAGAAACGAAGAATGAACGAATTGAAATGAAATCCGATGCGTTCTATTTATAGGTGCTGATTTTGACTCTCACGCGGCCCGCGTAAGAGTAGGCAAGAGCCTACGCGGCCCGTGTCAAACTCCAGTCAACGCGTAGCTCGTCCGGATCAGCGTATAGACTCGACACGATGATGACACGTGTCGGCCTGGGGCGTTGCCACTATTTTGATCTAACGAGGCCCGCGTAAGATTGAGATGGGGTTCACGCGGCCCGCCTGAACTTAAGAAATCAAACGGAATCAGGTTCTAACCTTCATACCGCCCGCGTGAGTGTTGGGGTGGGTCTACGCGGCCCGCCTCAACTCAAAATTTCAATTTTACTTCTTTTAAATACTATTTAACGTATTTCGGGCTCGGTTTTCACATACGGGGTGTATTTAAAGACATATTGGAATATAATAGGGTATCGGAAATATTATGAGGGTGTCGGTTTTACTGAGGGTTGTTACAGGGGGCTTCGCTGGGCTGACCCACATTGAAGACGGTATGGTGTGGCGGGGGTTTGGGGCGTGGCCAGCCAAAACGGCTATTTTAATATTTTTTAAAACAACAAATTTAAATTTTTTAATGATTTTAAATAAAGAAAATTACATAAAAAATTCCTAGTGCTTATATTTTTTCTTTATCTCTTCTCTCGTCTCCAACATTAGTTCCAACTCTTCACCTGATAGGTGATCAATGGGCTGGGCTAGAAATTTCATATCATCTCGTCGTTGTTTCAGGGCATCCCTAGCTTCTTTGTTCATCCGAATTTCGGCTCTTTGTTGTTGGAATACATTGAATGTATCTAACTTGCTTGCAATGTCATCCAACTGGTCGCTGTATACTCCCCTACGCGAGCCCGAACTCCCAACCGAAGGCGATGCTGTACCCGATCTTGATTTTTGAGAGCGCCTTTTTCCGGCATCTCTTCCGTATTCAGGCCGGTTTGGCGAATCATCCAAAAAGTCCTCCAACTCTTGATCTCATGCATCCGATTGGGCTTGGGACGAGGGTGTCCTTGACCTTTTGGAAGACGTGTTAGTTTCGCTACCACTGGGGATATTCGCCCACTTGGGATAGAACTTACAAATCTCCCAACAATGCATGAAACGGAAGTCGCTCCCCACATTTGTTTTGAATGTAACCAATGCATTTGTCATAAAGTCGGCTTCGGTTTCACCACTTTTTAGGTCTTGCTTTTCTTTATTTAAAAAAGCACTAAATTTGGTAAGTTGCCCGCTTATCTCAGTCCACTTCGAGGATAAGCTATCGTTTTCACGATAAACCTCCATTTCCATTTCTTCATGGAATGCTTTACTAATCGCTTCCCACAAATGGCTTCTATGTTGAGAATTTCCTATTTTAATCAAAACAAAATTTAATATATTACAAAGTTATATAAAAAAACCATAAATATTAAAATAAGGGCTACAAAATATTTAAAAATACTTAAAGTTTGGATGTTGAGATTGTTGAAGCCAAGCCCTCGCCAATGCAAGTTCTTCATTAAAGACCCATCTTTGTTGTTTTCGTTTGGCGGTTTCACTACAAGAACGGACCACCTTTAGCGGCGACGGCTGTCGCCGGTATTGATGACTTTTGTCGCCACTATTGACTTTTAGCGGCGACATGTCGCCGGTAAAGGGTTGCCGGTATTGATCGGCCGCTATTGGCCTGTTGTCGCCGCTAAAGGTCCGTGTCGCCGGTATTGATCTTTTACCTTTAACGACGACAGATGTCGTCGCTAAAAGTGTCGCCGGTATTAGTCATGGCCGGTAAAGGGTATAGGGCAATAGCGGCGACAGGTGTCGCCGCTAAAAGTCTTTTTTTTTTTTTAATGCAGCAGCTGTATATACAGCACCCAGCCAGTTTTACGGCCGAAAAAACAGAACCTGCCTATTTCAAACAACGCAAACATACGCCATGAACATAATCAACATATACTAAAGGTAATATAATTAAAAACTATGTTTAAGTCGTACATTATAATCCTACAACGTTTAATTAAATCATACATTAAAAACAATAAGTCACTCGTCGGAATCATTATCGAATAAGTCATCAGAATCGTAGTCGTTTGACTTTCCTTTTCCTTTTCCTTTTCCTTGTAAAGCAAGATAGTTGTTAAGTTGGTTAAAAAAGGACGGGGTTTGGAACAAGCTGTTAACAAAATCCTACAATAATAGATATCAAAACGTATATTAGCATATTAATTAATGCTACCAACATATATTTAACAAGGAAACATGCGTTCGTTTGTCATTTTATAAATTGCGTAGTTTGCCTCGGAAAAGGGTTCTTGCGTCCGAGCTTGCGAAGATGACATGTTCGAGGACGTGTTGGAAGAAGGTTTAGGCCCTATCCCGCGGTACTATCCTCGCCGCTCTCCCAACGCTTCCTGATACGGGGCAATTGGAGGACCATCACCGCTCCATTCATTTGTGGCCTGTTGTATGTTCCGCTGTATTTTATGAAGATGATTAAATATATATGTGTATATATATATATATATATATATTTGTTATAGAAAATAATACTTAAAAAAAATACTTACGTAATTTTGTTCAGCAACTGGATCAACCCAATTCCCTTGATTGTCCGTGTGGGTTTTAGCATACGTAGGTACCCAATCCATATCCTGTTTAACATTAAACTTAGATTAGACATTAAATAAACAAAAGCTTACACACACGCACACATACATAAAACATTACATGTTTATAGGCGGTGCTACCGTACGATGATGTCCCCCCGCGGTATGGGAATTGTTGTTTCTCGCGTACTTGTTTGTTGGCCTCGCTTCTTTTAATATATTTTGCGTCCCGGAAACCATCGATGGTTCTCAACCAGTTATCACAGGGCATATCCGCGGGATGGTATGCCCTTGCCCTCTCAATATCATTGTAACCTCCCTGGCTCTTAAATAATTTTTTAGCTTCGTACTTGCGGTCAGAGTACCGCTTCATAAGTACAGTCCTAATACCACCCGTCAAGTTTCTCGCCTCTAAATCACGTTCCACTTCATCAAAATTGAAATTTTCCTACGAATTAAATAAAAAAGTTAAAATATTATATATAAATTAGATTTGCATGTGCTTAAATATTTGATAGAATTTTATGCATATAACTTATTTACCCGTAAGTGGTTCATGAGGGCATCCTTGTGCGATTGTGAAACATTATCCCATCCAATTTTATCGAACGGGATGGTCCGCCACATATACAGGCCCACCTCCCTTGAAAACAGATCTCTTGATTTACCAACGGGGGTATACGTGACCTGTCTGTCAAACGTAAGCGATACCCCCCCCCCCCCGCTTTTACCAGACGCCGTAGTTTCTCGTTTTTAGCTTTCCCCCTAACCCTCTTCGGGGGAACTGCTGCAATTAAAACAAAAATAATTAGTAACAACATTTATAATATATAAAATATAAGGACTACAAAATAATTTAGTAAAAGAATTACCGTCAGTCTCGTGCGTGCCACGAAAATGACCACCAGGTGGCGGTGGATCACCAGCGCCGTCACCCCCATGTCCCCATGGGGCCACATCCTCCATCAGATATGCGAATATAAGCAATACCAAAAACATAATCCCTATAAAGTTACAAATGTTACAGCATGTGTATCTAATAGAAATTAAGGGAAAATACAACAAGTGTAACTCAAATTCAAATAAATATTTCAAACAAGTGTTTATCAAATACAAATCAATATAAATTACAATAACTTTTCTTTTAGTCAGACTCCACATAATCGGGATCATCCTCATCACAATCAGCCTCGGCCTCATCACAATCAGTCTCGACCTCAAACACTTCGTCGACGGTAGCCGTTGGGGGATCAACTTCAATTGAAGGCTCACCCGCAGTAACATGAGAAGATCCAATTTGAAAGTATTGGGTCAAGTCAATGACAAGTGGACAGTCAGATGAAGAGTTGTTGTCGACAACGTCAATATCTTCTAAGCCTTTGTCAACATTTTGAACCTTATTGACGCGGTCATCATCACTTAATGGCCGATCCCAAATTTTTCGATGATTAACATTTTCGACTACCCACCTATGTTTATTTTTTTGGTTTCGAGACGTTTCTTGGATGAAGAACACTTGTTTGGCTTGCGAAGCAAATATGAGTTGATCGTCTTTGTGCCATTCATGTTCAGTGCTTATACTGGTGATATTATTGTCATGGTTTACACCCCTTCGAGTATCAAACCACTTGCACCGAAATAGGACAGTGGAATAATCATTTGTATAACGCAACTCAATAATTTCTTCTAATTGGCCATAAAATTTCACACCGTTCTCTCCAACCACTTCCACCCAGAGTTTTGCGTTGCGCATTTTGCATCACGTTCAAGTGTCTTAAACCTAACACCGTTGACTATGCAAGCAGTGTAAGTGTAAGCAGTCATTTTCGCACAAATTGAAAGAGCATACAACTCCGGGTGGAATTCTGGAGAATTTTGTGTTTTCATCGAATGGACCTAACAAATATAGAGTAATAATGTTTGTTATATATGTATTACCTAGCAAGTGTAGAGTAATGAGTGTTATATATGTATTATACCTTATGGAGAAACCATCCCGGAAATTTGGTTTTAAGATCATCTAGGGGATGTGTATGTTTGAATTCACTACATTGATCACAAATATAAGAAAGGAATGAAAAATACCAATTAACAGATTATGAAAAGTTAAAGATAGAAACACTCACTTCATGTACTCCCTAACTTCTGCGCAGTTTTCGAGGACAAACCATTACATCTTGCTTTTTTCGATGAATGATAGATATTTGTTCTTTGTTGCGCCAACAGGACGACATTTGGACTCAAACACCCATAACTTTCTTTTTTCAATAACGACATCATCGTTTCTATCTGGGCGATTGAACTTAGTCTGAACATCTTTAAGGTACATTGAACAAAATGTTAGAGCTTCTTCAAACACATAACCTTCAGCTATACAACCTTCAGGCCTTGCCGGGTTTTTGACATAGTTCTTTAGTTTTTTCATGTACCTTTCAAATGGATACATCCATCTAAAAGCTACTGGACCCCCTGCAATCGCTTCATCAAGTAAATGCACAAGTAAATGAACCATAATGTCAAAAAAACGCAGGTGGATAGATCATCTCTAACTTGCATAAGATGGTAACAATGTCATCCTTTGCTTTCTTCATATCATCCACTGATAGTGTTCTAGAGCAAAGTTGCTTAAAGAACATACAAAGGTCTACTATTAGTGTAGATTTATCTTTAGTCAAAAGCCCTCTAACCCCAATCGGTATCAAACATTGCATGAGGATATGACAGTCATGAGATTTCAACCCGGTAATGTTAGCATTGTTATCTGTCACCCTCTTACTGATATTAAATCCAAACCCATCTGGTAATTTAACATTTTTTTATAAACTGACAAAAAAGTTTTCGATCATCGGACTTGAATGAGTACTTTGGGTGGGGACTTAAGAACTTGCCACCCGATTGTTTCAGCCGTTGTGTAGGCCGAATGTTTAGTTTTTCCAAGTCGGACCGCGCATTTGGCGTGTCTTTGCTCTTATCGTTCATTAGAAGAGTACCGAGCAAGCTGTCTCACACATTTTTCTCTATGCATTACATCTAAGTTATGTTTCAGCTGCAGAGAAGACCAATACTCAAGGTCAAAAAATATGCTTCTTTTGGACCAGTTCAACTCAAAATCTGACCGGGTTATCCTCCCACCTCCAAAAGCTGGATGCTTGCCTGGTAGACGATTAATTAAACGACCGAGTTGAGCTTCTATGTCAGCTGGGCTAAACTGTCTCGGAGAGACTCTCATTACAAACGGTACAATTTTGTAAGGACTCGTTTTCTTTCCAAAAGAGAGCACAATCATTTGTGCACACATCTATCATCTCATATGCCAAACCAATCTTCTTAAATGTCTTCTTAGCTACATAATACGAAAGGGGAATCTTGTTGCCTTCTGGCATTGACTCTCGCAACAACGAGAGGATTCGATCTACTGCTTCATTAGGCAAATGGTACATATCCTTTTTATTCAAAAGCTTTTCTAAAAAGTCGATAGAAGAATACTTGGTACAACCAGGATATAATTCTGTTTCAACTTCCTTTACCATGTCTTCAAAATCATCAACAACACCGCTACTATCTCCATTCGAGTTCTCTTGGTTAAGGTATGTATCTTCTTCCATACGCTCCCCCTAATGTCTTCAATAACGTTTCCAATACCGTCTTGTGGCGCAACATCGTTTACTTCTACAATTGGAGTCGTGTCCCCGTGATAGGCCCACTTCGTGTATTCCTTCCAAAAACTGTTAATACACAAATGGTATTTCATTTCTGCCATACTTTTTAAGCCGGAATTTTTACATTGGGTACACGGACATCTAACTTCATCGTGGTTTTTTATCACTCTTTCACACATCTCGATAAATGACTTGAGTCCTTGCTTGTAGTGAGGTGAATGACGTGGGGAATCAATCCAACTTTTATCGATAGGCATTATGCAACTGAAAGAAAATCTAATTTGGGATTAACAAGACAAGGGTAGGGTGCTAAACCACTTTTTGAACACTTTATCTCATATGTGAATGTGTATTACATGATTGTTTGTTTAAGAAAAAATCGGCAACATTTCCTCTTAGCTCCCAAGTATATATGTAATGATATATATACCCGAGGAGCAAAGAGAAAATGATAACCGAATCTTTCTTAAACAAACAATCATGTAATACACATTCACATCCTAAATGAGATAAAGTATTCAAAAAGCAGTCCCAAGATAAACGGGGACAACCCAAAATTAATTTCTAAATCAATTTCGGGCGGGTATTTCTAAGCTCGTTATGTTTAAAATGATTAATTCAAACACGGGCCCAGTTTTTTAAGCTTGTTATGTTCTTAATGATTGTTTTAAATTTTGGGCGGAACGTTATGTTTTAAATCATGATTTCAATTTCGATTGGGTATTTTCTTAGCTCGTTATGTTTGAAATGATGAATTCAATATCAGACACGATTTTTTAAATATGTAATGTTCTTCATGATTGTTTAAATTTTGGCGGGTATTTTCTTAGCTCCTTTTGTTCTAAATGGTGATTTCAATTTTGGCGGGTATTTTCTATGTTCGTTATGTTTTAAATGATAATTTTAATTCAAGGAGGGTATTTCCTAACTAATATATATCTTTCAAAGTTAAATATAAATTTACATACTTTATACACACATATTAACATACTACCAACACACATATATACTTATAAAACACATGTACATACTTACACATACACATACATACTTACAAACACATATTTTGATCAAAACCACAAAATTTATACATACACATTTGCATACTTTATACATACTAACATACACATTTTTCACCAATTGCAAACATTTACATCCACAATTATTCATCATTTACATACACCTACATACATACATTCAATCATAGACTTACATACCCGCATACATGCTTACATACACCTACATACACAAATACATACACCTACACCTACATATACTCATTTTCATCAATTACACCTACATTATACATTTTCACAAACATTTACATACAAATATACATCCTTACATACACATACACATACACATACACATACACATACACATACACATACACATACATACACCTACATACACCTACATATACTCATTTTCACCAAATACACCTACATTATACATTTTCACCAATTACACCTACACCTACATATACTCATTTTCACCAATTACACCTACATTATACATTTTCACAAACATTTACATACAAATATACATCCTTACATACACCTACATACACATACACACACCTACATACACAAATACATACACCTACATATTCTCATTTTCACCAAATACACCTACATTATACATTTTCACAAACATTTACATACAAACATACATTCTTACATATACATTTACATAACTAAACAAAAAATTATACAATTTCTAAACTTTGAAAAAAATTCATTTAAAACTAACCGTAATTTGAAGCTTTCAAGTAGATGTAGACCGCGGAGACGAGGTGGTGACCGGAGAAGTGATGGTGGTGACCGCAGAGGTGATGGTGGTGAGCCGATTTCTCTAGCATAAACACAAAAACACACAAAAATCATAGACTATAACATGTATATAACAAAATAGAGAAGAAATTTAACAACATACAAACTTAAACTAACCGATTTGGGGTAAAATCGTCGGAATTCGCCGCTGCTCGAAGAAGAAATGGGGGAAAAGTGAAGAAAGAGGGAAAAATGCGCGCTGGCAGACTTATGTCGTAAGGGCATTACCAGCGACACCTTGTCGCCGCTATTAGTTATTCGTCGCCGGTATTGGTCTCGATCAGGATAAGATATCACTGGTTGGGGTTTAATGAGGGTCCACAGATGTTTAGCGGAGACACGATGTCGCCGCTAATACCATAAATTCGTCGCCGCTATTAGTTCTTAAGTCCCCAACCGTTGGATCATGGTAAGGATCAACGGCTGGGGATTGATGTTAGGTGGTGGGATGCGGATCGACCAATAGCGGCAACACTGGGCCCGTCGCCGCTATTGCCGTCGCCGCTAAAAGTGTCACTTTCTTGTAGTTTTTCAAGTGCTTTCTCGGCCTCGGTTTTTTTCTTGTGACTTCTCTTTTTGATGGGTTTAGATGCGGAAGGACCATCAATGGGGGGTTGAGTTTCGGGGAAGGTTTCGGTTTGGGAAAGGTTGATGGAGGTAGGTGAAAGGTTGATGGGCGTTTGTGAAAATGGGCTAGGTATAGAATCGTCGGTGTGAGGGAAGTAAGTATACACACGATCCGAGAGATACGATGCGTAACCCGCCACATCGGGCATAGTGGAGTGTATTAAAAATGGACGAGGCATTGGACGATTGGGTGATGGGCTAGGATTTTCTTGGAGTGCCCACGGGTTGTTCGGGTCAAAAGCACGATTATGAGGATTCATTTTTCGTACTGTAGAATGAGAATAGAGATGATTATAGAAGAGGTGGAGTGTATTGTAGTTGGATGTGGTAAAAAAAAAAATAGAAGTACGAGTTTTATAGTGAAAAAATAAAAAAAAATTTACACATAGCCGTTGGCCAACGGCTAGTTTGGTTTGGCCATTGAGAGCCCGCCATGTCATATTGATAGACCCGCCCTACGCCTGGCTTTAAACTCCCGTCCCTTGGGCCACGCCCAAACCCAAGCCCACGCGGGGTGGTGGCTTGGGCGTTTTCAGCCAACCCATGCCCCAACCACCGCCCCATACCCCACAGTCTAAATTTGATTATTCTTTGCAAACGTACTAAAGCATTATGGGATTTTGATAGTTATGTAAGATAAGTTGTGTTAAACACTCTCCTATACATACTAGATCATTTTATTTGAGATATCGGGCATTCTTAATAAAACCTTTAATCAATTATTTTTGTTATCAATACATATGTAAGTGTATAAAACAGCCAATTCAAAAAAAAAAAGATAAAAAATAAGAGCCTTGAGTTTAATTTAGTATATGATGATTTGATTTAAAATTCATAGAAAATGACCGGTAGAATTTAATGAGATGTCGAAGTAAGAGGTTGATAGATAATAGTCTAATATCCTCTTTTAATTACTCATATACCTAAAAAAAAAAAAACCCTTCTTGCCTAACGATACTCACAAATGAATAAGGCTTTGTCTTTTCAAATGGTAAGAGTTAGATTATTGTGGTTATCAGGATAATGTGTAATTTAAGTGTAGAGTTAAATAGTGTGTAAGTATTTGTTAAAAAATACACATATACACCAAAGCGCATTTAGTGGTATGATGATCTCTTCTCATAATATCAGGAGTTCGAGTCATATGTTGGACAATAGTGTAAAATTAACAAAATGAGAGTGGACTAGATCGTCGTTAGACAAAATCACATGCATATATGTATATATAAATAGATATATAGTTAAGCTATACACATAAATACAGCCTAATACAGATCATTTTTATGATTTTAATAAAACGAAATTTATCAAATACTTCTATGTAATTTAAGTAAATATACTATAACTAATAGTAACCAAAAAAAAAAAAGAAGAAAAAAAGAAACTAGATAAAGTGTTCTGTTTACACAATCCAAAATAAATATATTATATATAGCATCCTAAAAGGTGTATATATAGTCTCAAGCTAAAGCTCTCAAGCCACCTTCTTCCATTCTCTCTAAAGCAATGGAAAATGATTTGAAGGAACTACAACTCCTCCCTATACCATGCACCACACCCTCCTATTCACGTACCTCACCATGGTCATCTGACCTCATGACTTTCCAATCAAACAACCTCGAATATCCTTCGGATGGCGGTTTAGGTCCTTCCCTGGACCTCCAGCTCTCCACCAGTCTTCGTCCAATCAAGCCATCGCTTGGGACGGAGACCAGGAAGTGGAGAGGGACAGACCAAATTCGAATAGCGGCAATGGAGAGCGCATACGCCAAGCGCGTGATGGAGATGACACGGCGTGAATTGGAGATGGCACAATCAGAATTTGCGCGTGCAAGACATATGTGGGAGAGGGCGCGTGAGGAGGTGGAGAGGGTGGAGAAGATGAAGGAAAGAGCAACACGCCGTGTCGAATCGTGTATGGAAATCACTTGTCAAGCATGTAGAAGAAAATTTAGACGTTATTAATCTTAATGATATTTAGCTAATTTTATATTTATTTGTGGCAATTGTTTTTGTGCAATGACGTCTTAGTTCTCTTTCTATTATAATATTTATAATAATAATAATAATAATAATAATAATAATAATAATAATAATAATAATAGTTAATTAATTAATTCATTACAATTTATTTCGTAATGATCATTTTTTAAAACACATTCAAACTTATTTCGTAATGATCACTTTTTAAAACACATTCAAACTCTAATTTGATGTTTTTTATGATATCCATATTTTACTATAACTGAAAACCAATACTTTCAAAGAAAACATATGAATTTAGATGAAAAGTTATATCACTTGATTTTTTCTTAGAATTGTTCATGTTGATAATAATTATACTCTTATGTTTCTTGAAGAACGATCAGTTGTTTGTATGTATTGTGCTATGTTTTCAAAATTATTGTATCGTTTTTTTAGTGGCCAACAAAAATTTTTATTCCACATATCATCCAATATGTACAACTAGACAAACTAGCAAAACCCAAAAATTTATTGTATGGTTATTAATTTTAAAACAATAATAACTTTTCAACTAAGGTTAATAGTCATTTAGATGTTGGTC
Source organism: Helianthus tuberosus (assembly GCA_030545235.1). NCBI lineage: Eukaryota > Viridiplantae > Streptophyta > Magnoliopsida > Asterales > Asteraceae > Helianthus > Helianthus tuberosus. Next base: position 20,920,627 of record CM060380.1, on the reverse strand, counting down.
TAGTGATCAAGAGAAATTATCTCTTGTTGAAAGACCAATGTTCAATTATTGAAAGATACATTTTAATATAGGATTTAGGGGATACAAAAACTTAGTTCTTCTTTTAACTATTTTATGTTGATTTTTTGGAGAGATCAATTATAGGAAACTCATAACATTTGATGTTGTTACTAGAAACTTTGGCCGATCGGAGGCTTAATAGACATTGGGCCATCTTTAGTTCCAGCAATGAATCTAATCTATAAAATAATTGAATATGGAACGTGTAAAGTAGAAGAAAAACATAGAAATAAAAGCGATACAGAAGATGGCAACGTGTTTCGTTTGTAACCTTTCATATGCGAGTTGCATATCGTGGATGGAATGTGTAGATCTTTTAGAAACACATATAGGTCTGGATATCTCTCCGAATCGAATGGATGTCATTTGCTAATTGAAATATTCCGATACTACTTATTGAAAATTCACACCAATGCTTCAAAGAGAAAACAAGAATGAATTTGCAAGTTTTGTTTTGAAAACTTGTACCAAAATTAGATTAATGACCTTCCTTAAATAAGGGACAAAGCATCACGATGTTTTAGTTGACGGTTATAACTATCAACAGTTAGACACCTATATTACTAGAATGTCCTCAAACTCCCACTTAGAAGAGATTCCCCCCCCCCCCCCCCCCCACACCACAAGTTCGAAGGTGCATGAAATAAGAATAATCATGAATGAGTGTCTAGTCTAGAATTTTTAACTAGTAATTCTTATTTCCTTCCCTTTGATCTAAAGTAAACCCTAATTAACCAAATTGGCTTGTTGACAATAAAATCATGAATGAGTGTCTAGTCTAGAATTTTTAACTAGTAATTCTTATTTCCTTCCCTTTGATCTAAAGTAAACCCTAATTAACCAAATTGGCTTGTTGACAATAAAATCACCAGCAAATGTACCGTAACGACACTAGTTCAGGGTTTTCAAATTTTGAGATCAGAATATGTATTAAAATCAGAGTGTATTTTTTTTTAATTTAAATTTACTCAATTATATAAATTCCATGTATATTTTATTTTTTTGTTATCTTGTTACAAATTATATAGCAAATAACTATTTACTAAAAGAACGTTGCCTTGATATTTGAGGGAAAAATAATATTTGATTTTAATTTTCATCATGATAAGTTGTTTATTCAGATTTTTAGACATATAATGGTTTTTTTTAACAAGTTACATACAATAATTATTTACGTGTCAAGTCTAAATCAAATACTCAATCAGTGATAAACGTCTGAGTCTCTACAACAATAATGTCATGTTCGAATCAAGCTGCACTTGTTTTCTATTTAACCCTCTTAAAAGTCACTTCATTTGCCTAGCCTAAATTGTGTTTCACCCGACTTCATTGGTTAGCATGTTATTATGAGGACCGTAAATTTACAAGTAGGGTTCTTTCGCTGTTGAAAAGTGCGCAACACATTTTTTTCTTGTCAGTTTTTAGTTTAGATTCACTTTTGATTGTAAATTATTGTTATCTAACATTAACAAGTTCGTTTGCTTTTAGTCCGCAATTTTATCGTTTAATTTGAAAATGTGTTATATATATTTATTTAATAATACATGTTATATATTTATTTAATAATAAAGTATTTTTAAAATTATATGATGATAAATTAAATACATTCACTTGCACATGGAAGATAAATAGGGAAAAATAAACCACATATGGAATAGCAGCAAATAATGATTGACCATTTGACTGACTTATATCTTGTCACTGCCTTCCAAAACCTTAAGTTCCACCACATTCATTATTGTACTTCCTACAACCATTGAATAACACCAATTATGGTGCCTTTTTCAGATTTTTTTTTTTTGGAAGGCACAGGAACTTTTTTTTTCAGATTGCTTTTAACATTTTAAGGCTACACAATTTATTTTTCTTTTATTTAGATTTATACGAAAGATTATACTATAGTATATTTCTATATTTTTTTTCTTCTTTTGGTAATATATCTAACACAGCCTAGTTATTAGCTTAACTAGTTGAAGTCTTGTAACTTTCTCTTCAGGGTGCACTCTATCAAATCAAATGTCTATTTGTCAAAAACAAAACAAAAGTTGAACAAAATCTGGTCCAATTCCCGCTAACCAGGTTATTAGTTCAATCGCGCAAGCCAAATTGAAACAGTTAAAAATACTTAAATGAACCAATGAAGGGTCCAGATCCTATTTACACTCTGATCCAGTTAAACCAGTTTTAAAATTATTCACAACAAAGTTTGATTCACCATCCATCGTCACAACAAAAACTAACACGATCCTCCTCTCTCTAACAATACACTTTTTGTTCACACCTTGTTAGCTTTTAGCACCATACATCACTTCAACCAACCATTTCAACCAAACACCCACTACCCTTGTCTAGGTTTAAATCTAAACACTAAAAGATACACATCCTCCATAGATTTTTTTATTATTATTATCTTATTATACACATTAAACCTATCATTTTAAGTTTCACCTTACCCATTCTCAAAATGCTAAAAGACTACATACTTAAAAAGTTTCCATTATTTAATTTATCTTTAACAAAGGAATATACATTAAATGTAGAAGATAATATACAACACAAATGTGTATGTATCATGGTACCAAAGATGTCTTAGAGGCTGTTTGTTTAGGTCTGAATGACCCCATTAAGAGGCAACCTCTGAATCGGTCAGAGGTTAAGGTGTTTGTTTCACGAAATATGCACCTCTTAATGAAACCATTCAGATCTGAATGGTTCAGCACTTTTTGAGATCTGAAAGGAACTTTTGACAAGACTGCCCTTCTTCCTCAGCCCTAATCATCTTCCTCATGAACGCATCTTCTTCCTCAGCCTTCACCTCCGCATCAATTCCACAGCCCCATTCCTCTCATCTCCTCTCATCCACAGATGTCCATCTCCAAGTAACATAAGTAACATTGTTTGGAAATAAGATATACAACAAGTGAAACATAACACAAGTAACATGAGAGGAAATACATAAATTTAAAAAGTGTGTTTCTAAGTCCATCTTAATAGATTTCTTGAAACGTCTCGATCATCAATTTCCTGCAATATATATTCGAGTAACGGTCAATACATAAAGCATTGGTGAGCACACAAGTTTGTCTACTAGCATACATATATGTAACACCCCGTGTTTTCACAAGTCAAAGTCAAAGTCAAGGTCAAAGTCAACGACCGGTTATACGGACTTGACTTGTAGAAATTTCTTTATTTTATTTGTTTTGTATTATGTGGAGTAAGTGTTGTTAATTACAAGCCACCGACGTATTATTCAATCAAGTAATCGACTGTGAATTATAGGAAGTAACAATGCGATAAAGTTGATCAACTAATAATCAAACTATGCTAATCAAATCGACTCCGAATCGCAACTCGATCTATACTTGTTGGTTATGGTGATACGTGTGCGTGCTTTATGTGTTACTTGTGCATGTTTATTTATGCTGTGTTGTGGTAATCAATCGAAACGCAATCTAACTCGAAATGCAATCGAACTCAATCGAAACTCGAAATCGAACTCGAACACGAATCATAATCGAACTATGATATTTAGTAGTTCGGACTAAAAGTAATTTGACTAGGAAACCCTATCGTATTGACGTATGCGCGACTACACATATTTTTACAATGAAATTACACACGATTTGGTTTTAAATTTATAAAAGTGATTATTACTTTTACATCAAAACACACACGAAAGAGGCAAGTGTACCCCGTCATATATGTAGTAAAGTATCGGTAAGAACCAAGTATCGATCCAAGGAAATGGGCGGAGAATTAATACTAGACCTTTGTCACTAAACTACCGGTAAAAACATAAGTTTGTTTGATTTTAATTAAACTAAAGTAAGCGTAAACAAATACATAATAAACATAGTATAAAATAGATAAATAGCCTTGCTTAATACACAACCAAAGCATGTTAACTAAGTCGGTTTTGGCACTAGAAGCATTCGGTCAATTTTCCATTTTAAGACAATTAGTATCCCTTTCGGGAATCCTAACATGACAATCATTCGGAAAGTTAAAACGATAAACACACTTTAACCACCTAAAATTGTTCTTTAACGCGCAATTGATAAATGTCTATGAAAATCTCTTAAAGATAAGTTAGTCATCCGTTAGGAGTTTTCTAACCGCACTTAATCAAGGAAAGCAACACCGATAAACACAATGCAACCACCGAGACAAGCATAAACTAGATTAAATCACAACCGAGTTCATTTTACAAATCTTGCACAATAATTCACCAAGATAGCAATTTTGGCCTAAACTACTAACTAAGCTAACAAATCATGGCAAGAATTTATAACGACACCATCTAACCCGTTAAGGTCCTTACGTGACGGCAAGCTCTCTTGATTAACAATAATTACATTTTATTAAATCACTAACCATTTCTAGTATCATGATGCACACATTTAAACCAAGCTAATCTAGTTAACCAAGTTCAAAGTTTACTAATACAAGATTAATTAAGCTTCATTTTTCAACTATCTTAACTAACCAAGCATCAATCATCCAACATAATTACTTATAATCAAGAAATCAATATCAATAACAAGGTTGCAAACTAATCATCAAAGATTAACATAGAAAATACTTCCAAATGTCATAACAAACAAAGTTTAACATACTAATGGCTATAATCAAGCAAGGGATTGTTGTGTTTTTGCCCAAGGGCTACAATAATACATAAACATTAATCTAAATGCTTGAAAGATTAACAAAATCATGGAAAGATTAGAAAACCAAACCATAAACAAGCATAAGATTAAGAATCCGGATAGTAATGGAGCTAAACGGCACAATGTGGCTTGAATCCGGGTCAAAAGCAAAGCCTCCGGAGCCTGTAAAATCGCCTATGTAGCTCCCAAAATTCCAGAATGTCGAACAGAATGTTTCTGTTCTATTTTTATATTTTTTCGATGTCGTACGGTCGTTCTTCCAATGGCACGATCGTGCACTTTAAGCAATTATTGGGTATGGTGCACCATACTGCATGACGTCATCAGATCGTTGACCAGATTCGATATCGCACGACCGTTCTTTATATGGCACGGTCGTTCTATGCCGGGATCTTGTTGCACGCTTGGTCGCACCGATCGTTCATCACGGAAGTTTTGGTTGATCATCGGATCCGCGCGGGGTGCAGATTATGGAACGATCGTGCATCACCGGATTGGCCTTGAATGCCCTGCATGCGGAGTCGCACCCTCGTTCATTGCCGGGTTTATCATGATTGATCGGAGATGCACGGTCGTGCATTAGGTCGCACGACCGTTCCACACGCCCAGGTCAGTTTTCTAACAGAAGGTTCGCAGCTTCGTCGTTTTGTCCGGAAAGTCTTCGTTTTCGCTATCATCTTGTCTGGTATGCTGTTTTAGGCCTGTAAAAAAAAGTGTAGATGATTAAGCATCCGAATGACGGGTTTTACGGCCGAAAACGCATAAAATAGGGGTAAAACGGGGGACTAAAATATGTGTAAATTAGCGAATATCAAATCTCCCCACACTTGAACCTTGCTTGTCCTCAAGCAAGCTAAATTAAAAAGCAATAAAAGATAGAAACAAACAAGAACGATAATTTACACACTATTTTATTGAAAACTACTATAAACGGTTAGCCGGTTTGTCGAAAGACAACATCAAAAGACTCAAACCCAACAAGCATATGCAATTATAAAGCGACAACCAAAAAGCCGTGACTTCACATTTAATTGACTCAACATGTTAATCTTCACACGACTCACAATGTTCACACACACTCGGTTTTATTTATGAAACATACATAAAATGTGTACGTGTAAACACTCAATGCCTCGTCAATGAAATGTGCAATATCATAAGCTTGTCATAAGATCTCGTCTCCACCAACTAACATGCAAACAAGTGTAAATCAAGAGGTCTTTACGGGTTGTAACGTTGGGCTTGGGCGAAGGGTATGGAAGTGGACATTTAAAGTGGCGAAAATGGTTAAAACCCGGTAGTAGCGTTTAACTAGCAACAAATAATACAACTATACATACAAACGCCTTAAAAAGGCGACTATTGCGCAATCGAGCTTATCAACGAAATTTTAACCTTTAAGCATTCAAAATTGCTCGATTTTTATCAACTTCACCCTATTTTAGGGTGTTTTATTTTCTGTTTTTTTTATTTTCTGTTTTTTTTAACTCACTTACTAATTTATACAATGAAAATAAACAATAACAAGCGCTAGTTAAACGGTTATTTTGACCGAGTTTCAACACTAAAAAGGTTCAAAACATACAAAGGCTAAATTTGGCTAAGTGGGCGATAATGTGGGTAAACAAAGGTAAACGGGAAGGCTCGACAAGGTTAATCCTAAAGGGTAATATAAGGTGCACGGGAAGCACAACACAAAGAACAAGTACACAACAAAGGGGTAAACTAAGTGCCTCTATCACTTTTACACAAATCCGCAAGTTCATGGTCTTAACAAGCATACTAGTGACAAGTTCTAAATTACACATAACATCCGGCTCACTCCTATATCCGAAATGAACAAATATATAACAATATCAAGGCTCAAATATGCTCACGTAACGGATTTCCGGTTTCCTTTTTAAAAATTATTTTGCTTGTCGAGTTTTTATCAAGTCCGAAGCTTTCTAAAACACAACCGACCGGTTTATTTACTAAAATAAATACAAATTACAGGTCTTTTTGAATGATTTTTCTGATTTTCTGATTTTTTTATATATAGAGAGGACAAACAAAGTTAACAAAGTTAACCCCCTCCCCACACTTGAACTTCGCATTGTCCCCAATGCGAGACCCGAAATATAGAGAAAAGGATAATAATACTCCCCTCAAGATGATGTTGATGCAACGAGACTTCCGAAGCTGTATCTGCCACGTGCTCCGGTCCAAGATATGTCGGCCAAAAACCTGCAAGTATGTCACATTTGCACCAAAACAGAACATAAACTGAAAAATCACAAAAAAAAAACCATAATTTACATAAATAGAAATACTAACAAAGACATAACATAAAAACTAAAGTAAAGAGTCTGAAAAATAAAGCATACATAACCGGGGTGTTCGAAATAACAGTCAAAATAAACACCCAAAACAAAGTACTGAAATACTAAAAACAACCACCAACTATCACTCCACCGCTCCTAAGCGTCATCACCATCATCGTCTCTAGTAAAGGACGGGCCCGCATCGCCATAACCAGGGGGTTCCACGGTGGGAACTGTAGAGGGTGCTGAAAGTAGTCGGGGTATGCGTGATGCATCTCCCCGAAAAGATATGAAATCCCGCACTCACCCCCTGGTATAGAGTATCCTGGCTCTGCCGAAGCTGGTCCTGTGTGGCCCGAAGCTGATCCTGACTGGCCCGAATCTCGTCCTGTCTAGACCGGATCTGGTCAATGTAAACCCCATGCTGTTCCTGGTTAACCCTGATCTGATCCTGGTTAACTTGCATCTGCTAGAACTGCTGATAGAACTCGGGCCAGTCCTGATGCTGATGGAATGCATGGTGTTGCGGTGAATTTGGTGGTGTCGGTGGATGTGGTACATGCTGCTCATCATGCTGCTCCCCCATTTCTTCATCCTCATCTTCCTCCACAGCTGGAGGCAACGGGTCCCAGACCTCGTTGTTCAACCCCCTCAACCTATCCCCCCTATCTAGCTCTACAATCACCCCCATGGCATTCAGTGACCGGATATCAACAAAAACCCCCTCGGTTATCAAAGTGAGACTCTGAAGCACCTCCTCAGTCATATAGCGTTCGTTGTAAGCTATTTCGGTCACATACTGACCGCCATGTATCTCACCGTTGGGAGTACGCCCCGAGCACTTCACAAAGTACTCAGCCATTCGTGTGGCTAGGTTGATAGGTGTTTTCTCAACCAACGCATATAAAAAAATCAAATCTGGTGTTGGACAGTTACCAAGTCTGTCCATGCGACCGCATATCGTATGGCTAAATACATGGTGCATCACTCGCACCAAAGGGTCTCTCAGTCGTGAAGCCTTCGACATCCTCGGGTTGTAGGGGTCCCCAATAGCGTTTTCAGCCCAAAATGCATCCCGTGCTGCATCAGAAGGGAAGGTAAACTGATCTGTGAAGACATCGGTATCATCCATGTCGTCCCTAGTATAAATCCCGAGCCTCCTTCCCAAACGACCAACCGACCACGAATGCCATCATCCACATAACCTGAAAGCTACCCGCTCCTTGTGGCGGAATTTGGGTCTTCTATGTGCAACCGGCTTTTCATAGGCATAAGATGCGAAGAACTCTATTGTCAGCTCTCGGTAGACGGGTCGGTTGACACCGACCAGATTTGCAAGCGGGATACTCATCATTTTGTCGAGTCTGTCATACTGATTTAGTTCCCGCATGACTTCCCAATCCAGCCAGCGGGGGACTCCGAATTGCCCCCGCCTTGCCCATAAGGCGTCGCGTTTCGGAATGCAAAGTGCTTCTCGCTCATTAAGGTCGAATTGAAGGAAAGGGTGATCCATCTGTATGGGAAATAACGTTAGAAATACGGAAACAGGAGAAATTTGAATCAAAAACAGCCGAGCAGCCAATTATGAAGAAGCTGTGAATTCTGATCTGGGCATATGGCACGGTCGTGCGACGAGACGCACGGTCGTGCGTTACCGACGACGAGTACCAAATGCCCAAATATGCCAGAACTGCACGGCGTGCGACCAACCGCACCACCGTGCCACACCGAACAAATAGCAGACTATCGAAAACATCCGGCATGGCACGACCGTTCCATTCAAGGAACGTCTGTGCGACACCTTTTTTCTGCAGATTCTGACCCAGGCTCTAAGTTAGCCCGATTTTTCACAAATCAACAAGTTATTACACAAACAGGGGTCAGAAAATTCACCGGATGTTCACGATACAATGATTCAACAAGGGTTAGGGTTTCGATTTATTTATGAAGAGAACCCTAAAAATGCCTTGAAGAATCGGAAGAAATCTAACCTAGAAAGTAAAGAAACAAGAAATCTACAACTAGGAACGTACCGTGCGAAGAAGGGTGTGAGATCGTGTGAAAAACCGTGCGATTTGAAGAAATATCGCTCTGGAACGGCCTGGTGCGACTAGGGTTTCGCGAATTGTGAATGGGGGCTGCAGATGAGGGTATTTATAGTACCAAATGACAAAAATGCCCTCAGCCTGACGCACGGTCATTCGGCCTATGGCACGGTCGTGCGTCGCCGACATCGCTCAAACCCAGACAACTATTCTCGGAAATGCACGGGTGCGATCCACCGTGCCGGCCCTCGGAAATGCACGGTCGTGCGAATCCTGGCATGGGCGTGCAACAGCTGCAGATCAGAATTTTCCGCAGAGCCATTTCCAGCAACTGTTTCGGCCGTTTTTCGCCATTTTTTCGACACACAAACTGTTTAAACAATATTTCAACACAGAACCTTCGCCCGGCACGTATGAAAACTAAACAAACTAACGGAAACTACCTAACTAACCTAAATTACGCTAAAACTACAAAAACAAAAAAGTGGACTATTTTACCCTTATAGCGCCAAAGACGCTCCTGCTACATTTTTGTCGGCGAGTCAGTAGCGTAGACTCATGCTAAATTTTTGTCGGCGAGTCGATAGCAAGACTCCGTGCTAAAACTAGAAAAACTCCTAAAAAGACGATACTACCCCTAAAGCGCAAAATACGCTCTTGCTACATTTTTGATCCGCGAGTTAGTAGCGTAGACTCTCTCCTCCCCACACTTATGATGTGTGCAGGGTTTGGAGCTCAATTACCTCCACCGCCGACTCTATCGGCCCGGCAACGTACAACTTCAACCGGTGACCATTTACCTTGAATGTAACGCCATCCGCGTTCTCTACTGCAACAGCACCGTACGGAAATACCTCCTTAACTGTGTACGGTCCTGTCCAGCGTGAATGAAGCTTCCCAGGAAATAAGCGCAGCCGTGAATTGTAAAGAAGAACAAGATCACCCGCTTGGAATTCTTTGTGGTCCTTCAAGCGTTTGTCGTGAAGTTTCTCCGTGCGCTCTTTGTAGAGTACGGAGCTTTCATAGGCTTGTTGTTGCAATTCTTCCAATTCATGAATTTGGAGAAACCGGGCTTCACCTCCAGTTTTAAGGTCCAAATTCGCGGTTTTCAAAGCCCACATAGCCTTGTGCTCCAACTCCACCGGTAAATGGCATGCCTTTCCGTATACCAACCTAAAGGGGGTGGTCCCTATAGGGGTCTTATAAGCTGTACGGAATGCCCACAATGCATCCTCAAGTTTGTCCGACCACTCCTTGCGGTTTGAACCAACAGACCGCTCAAGGATGCGCTTAAGCCCACGGTTCGTGACTTCCACCTGCCCGCTCGTCTGCGGGTGATAGGGCGTGGATAAACGGTGATGCACACCATATCGAGACAAAGCCTTTTCAAGCTGTGTGTTACAGAAATGAGTCCCTCGGTCACTAATGAGCGCTTTCGGAGCGCCAAATCGGGCGAACAAACTTTTAAGAAACCTCACAACTACTCTGGCGTCGTTAGTGGGTAAGGCTTGCGCCTCCGCCCACTTTGATACATAGTCAACAGCCACGAGTATGTACTTGTTTCCACGTGAGGGGGGGGGGGAATGGTCCCATGAAGTCTATCCCCCAAACATCAAAGACTTCACATACTTGTATCCAGTTCTGGGGCATTTCGTCGCGTGCCGATATGTTCGTCGCTCTCTGACAAGCATCGCACGCTTTCACCCAACTCTGCGCGTCACGGAAAATGGTCGGCCAGCAAAACCCGGAATCCAACACCTTCTTCGCGGTGAAGTTGGCTCCGTGGTGGCCTCCGGTAGGTCCCTCATGACACTGGCGCAGAATATCGGTCGCCTCAGTCCCTGATACACACCTTCTGATCACCTGATCAGCACCCACCTTGAACAAGAAAGGGTCGTCCCAAATGTAATGCTTGATATCTGAAAAGAATTTCCTCTTTTGCTGGTGAGTCAATCCTTTAATCAGAATTCTACAAGCAAGGTAGTTCGCAAAGTCGGCGAACCATGGCGACTCATCGCATATCTCAACACCCATCAAAGACTCGTGTGGGAACTTGTCATTTATTGAATCCCAACGCGAGTCTTCGATGTCTCCATGCTCTAACCGAGATAGATGGTCAGCCGCTACATTCAAAGCACCCTTTTTATCTTGTATTTCAATATCAAACTCTTGCAGCAACAGGATCCATCTGATTAGACGCGGTTTAGTGTCCTGTTTGCTGAAGAGGTATCTAATGGCTGTGTGATCAGTGTATACAACGGTTTTCGAAAGAACTAAATACGATCTAAATTTATCAAATGCGAAAACGACCGCCAAGAGCTCTTTTTCAGTCGTGGTGTAATGCTCTTGAGCGTCATGAAGAGTTTTGCTCGTATAATAGATCGGATGGAAGTGCTTTTCCTTCTTTTGACCCAGAACGGCCCCTATAGCGTAATCACTCGCGTCGCACATGATTTCAAACGGCAAACTCCAGTCCGGTGCGACTAAAATAGGGGCCTCAATCAACTTTTGCTTGAGAAGGTCAAAAACCCTCAAGCAATCATCTCCAAACACGGACGGAGCATCTTTCTCCAACAAACGAGTCATGGGTCTGGCGATTTTTGAAAAATCTTTGATGAATCGCCGATAGAACCCGGCATGACCAAGAAAGCTCCGTATAGCTCTAACAGAGGTGGGGGGCGGAAGTCGTGAAATAACATCGACTTTAGCTGGATCGACTTCCATGCCTGCATGAGAAATCTTGTGTCCCAGAACTATGCCCTCCTTCACCATGAAGTGGCATTTCTCCCAGTTCAGGACCAGATTTGTCTCCTCACACCTCTTCAACATTCTTTTTAAATTTTCCAGACATTAATCAAAGGAATCCCCAAATACCGAGAAGTCGTCCATGAACACCTCCATGGAATCCTCAATCATGTCGTGGAAAATGGCGACCATACATCGCTGGAAAGTGGCCGGTGCATTACACAGCCCAAATGGCATACGCCGGTAGGCGAATGTACCGAAGGGACAAGTAAATGTTGTCTTCTCCTGGTCCTCAGGAGCGATAGGAATTTGAAAGTAACCAGAGAACCCATCCAGAAAACAATAATATGACTTCCCTGACAGACGCTCCAACATTTGATCAATGAATGGAAGCGGGAAGTGGTCCTTGCGAGTGGTGTCGTTGAGTTTGCGATAATCGATGCAAACCCGCCATCCAGTGACTGTCCTGGTTGGAATGATCTCATTCCTATCGTTCGCGACCACAGTCATGCCCCCCTTTTTGGGCACTACCTGCACAGGACTGACCCAAACAGAGTCGGAAATGGGATAGATCATACCAGCATCTAACAACTTAATCACTTCCTTTTTAACGACCTCTTGCATGTTTGGGTTCAGCCGCCTCTGGTGCTGCGCACATGGCTTGAACTGATCCTCCATTAGAATTTTATGTGTACCGAAGGAGGGATTTATTCCTTTTATGTCCATGATTTTCCAGACGATTGCTTTCTTATGAAGTTTCAACACATTAAGCAGTCTGCTCTTCTCTTCTTCTGCCAATCCGGATGAAATAATGACAGGCAAATGACGCTCCTCATCCAGAAATGCGTACTCCAGGTGCGGTGGAAGCTCCTTAAGCTCCAAGGTCGGAGGATCTTCTACTGACGGCTTCAACTTCACTTCACTTGCGCGATCAATTTCTGTGAATCGATCCAGACTCTGGGAACCATCGTCACCAATCTGATAGACTGGCTGCTCTAAATCATGGCCCTCCTGCGTAATGCCAATCAGGTCCCCACACAACAGCTGTGTGTCCGAATCTATCTCCTCGATCGTACCCTAGAAATGCGTACTCACATAAGTATCGACTATGTCGACATAATAGAGTGCGTCGTCTTGACTCTGAGGATGCTGCATAGACCGTTTGATATCAAAGGTCACGTGCTCATCATTCACTCGGAGTGTGATTTGGCCCGCCGCCACGTCCACAATCGTCCGGGCGGTATTCAGAAACGGGCGTCCAAGTATCAGAGGCACTTTCGAGTCCTCATCCATGTCCAGGATAACAAAATCCACGGGAAATACAAACTTGTCAATCTTAACAAGCATATTCTCGACAAACCCGCGCGGATATTTGATAGATCGATCAGCAAGCCGAATACTCATTCTTGTAGGTGACGGCTCACCTAGATCCAACTTTATAAAAACCTTATAGGGCATAAGGTTTATACTCGCTCCTAGATCTGCTAACGCATTACTGACAGACATATTGCCAATGAGGCAAGGAAGCGTGAAACTGCCTGGATCTCCCATTTTTACAGGCAGGCGATTCTGAAGAACAGCAGAGCAACTTTCATTCATAACCACGCAAGACATGTCCTCGAGCTTTTGTTTGTTTGAGAGGATGTCTTTCAGAAACTTCGCATACTTTGGCATCTGAGCCAAAGCTTCAACAAACGGTATGTTTATATGTAGTTGCTTAAACATTTCAAGAAACTTACCGTATTGTTCATCATTCTTCTACTTCTTCAGCCTCCCTGGATAGGGTACTGGAGGTGTGTAACCCTTGACCGGCTCCTGGACTTGTGCTGTACTTGCTGGGCGTAGCCTGGCTTGCACCTCGTCCGGTGTGTCAGTCGGGACCGCTTCAGTGATCGGCGTTGAGTCTGATATGACGGGTCCGGTAGGTTTTCCACTCCTGGTCATCACAGCGTTCACATCCCTGTGCCCGCCCGGGTTAGGTTCGGTATTGCCCGGAAGACCACCCTGGGGTCTTTTAGACATCATCTGTGCCAGCTGACCAACCTGATTCTCTATATTTTGAATCAAGGCTTTGTGACTCCTCATTTCTCCCTCATGAGAGAGAAAACGATCCTCGCTCTGCTGATAGCGTTTTTCAGCCAACTGATTCGCGCTCGAGGAGCTAGTAAGAAGCTGAGCCATCATATCCTCCAGCTTAGAACTAGACTGAGGGGTCTGCTGCTGGGAACTACTCCCAGTGCCCTGATTTTGATATGAATATGGACGCTGCTGGTAAGATTGGTTGTATTGCTGGAACTGCTGACCCTGTTGCGCTGGAGCGCATGGAGTGAACCCCGATGGATTTTGATTGCCTGTATTCGCTCGCCACCCAAAATTTGGGTGATTTCTCCAACCGGGATTATAGGTGTTGCTGTACGGGTTGTTCTGCGGCCTCACCTGATTACTAACGAAATCTACCTCTTCGTGGCCCTCGTATACGACTCCCTGAAAACATGCCCCAGGCTCGTGTGACACTCCACACTGGTCACATCCCGAGCCCGCATGCGCAATCATCTGGGACCTGTCGAATCTCGATGCGAGAGCCAAGATTTGTGCAGTAATGGCCGTATAGTCGTCTACAGCATGGACTCCTGCGCGAGATGATGATGATGATGCCCGGCCTCTATCTCCTTCTCGACGTGAGCTGGATTTCAACGCAGCTTTCTCTATAATATCATACGCTTCATTCGGCGTCTTAGTTCCTAGATCGCCTCCTGCGTTCACGTCTAATCGCTCCTGTGTGTTGTAACTGAGCCCCTGATAGAACGTCAAAACCAGCTGTCTCTTGGAGAAGCCATGATGTGGCACATCAATCACCAAATCCTTGAATCTCTCCCAAGCCGCATGCAACGACTCGCCCTCGTCCTGGTGAAAAGATACAATTCGGTTCCGTAGCTTGTTCGTTTTCTCAGGTGGAAAATATTTCTGCATAAACCGCTCCGCCAACTGATTCCAGGTCCTGATGGACCCGGCTGGAAGTGACATAAGCCAAGCTCTTGCTTTGTCACGTAACGAAAACGGAAACAACCTCAACCGAATTGCATCCTCCGAAACACCTGTAATCTTAAACGTAGAACAAACATGGAGAAAAGCAGCAATATGCCTCCCGGGATCCTCGTGCTCACGTCCGTCAAACTGTACTGAATTTTGTACCATATTAATAATACTAGATCTAATTTCAAAAGTAGGTACATCAATAGTAGCTTGAAGGATACTCGGCTCCAGGCCTGCCCTTCCGGGCTGATTTGTCTCATTCAACGGTCGCTCATCGTCTGCCATGGTTGCGTCTCCTCCTGAGCCCTCGGCTTCAACGGGTACCACCGGCTCCGACTCACCACTTGCGAGCAGTAGCCCAACCCCCCGACCTCTCGCGCGTAGACGTCTCCTAAGATCACGTTCGGGCTCGTCTGACGGTTCAACAACTTCTGGAGCGGGGGTCGAGAACATTAACCTGCAAACGAAAATTTGACACAGTGAATATTTTATTAATAAAATAATGTTGTTTTTTTTTCAGCTGGAAAGAAACAGAATATTATTAAGAATGGGTTGAAAATTTTATAAAAATCCGAAAATGGGCCCGAAATTTATAAAAATCAACACAATAAAAATAATCAAATCGGCTAATACAAAAATGATTTAAAGGTGCCGAAAACCCAATGAATAAATGAATAAATAAATCCGGAATGAATAAATAAATGGAATAAAAAATTTACAAGTGTACAAAAATGACTTAGAAAACGAATAAATGAAATAAAAGCAAGAAATATTAACAAATAAATAATCAAGAAATTATACACAAATATTAACAAGTATATACACCGATAACATAATGACTCGGGTCGTTCCTAAAACTCGCCATGTCCCCGGCAACGGCGCCAAAAACTTGACGTATGCGCGACTACACATATTTTTACAATGAAATTACACACGATTTGGTTTTAAATTTATAAAAGTGATTATTACTTTTACATCAAAACACACACGAAAGAGGCAAGTGTACCCCGTCATATATGTAGTAAAGTATCGGTAAGAACCAAGTATCGATCCAAGGAAATGGGCGGAGAATTAATACTAGACCTTTGTCACTAAACTACCGGTAAAAACATAAGTTTGTTTGATTTTAATTAAACTAAAGTAAGCGTAAACAAATACATAATAAACATAGTATAAAATAGATAAATAGCCTTGCTTAATACACAACCAAAGCATGTTAACTAAGTCGGTTTTGGCACTAGAAGCATTCGGTCAATTTTCCATTTTAAGACAATTAGTATCCCTTTCGGGAATCCTAACATGACAATCATTCGGAAAGTTAAAACGATAAACACACTTTAACCACCTAAAATTGTTCTTTAACGCGCAATTGATAAATGTCTATGAAAATCTCTTAAAGATAAGTTAGTCATCCGTTAGGAGTTTTCTAACCGCACTTAATCAAGGAAAGCAACACCGATAAACACAATGCAACCACCGAGACAAGCATAAACTAGATTAAATCACAACCGAGTTCATTTTACAAATCTTGCACAATAATTCACCAAGATAGCAATTTTGGCCTAAACTACTAACTAAGCTAACAAATCATGGCAAGAATTTATAACGACACCATCTAACCCGTTAAGGTCCTTACGTGACGGCAAGCTCTCTTCATTAACAATAATTACATTTTATTAAATCACTAACCATTTCTAGTATCATGATGCACACATTTAAACCAAGCTAATCTAGTTAACCAAGTTCAAAGTTTACTAATACAAGATTAATTAAGCTTCATTTTTCAACTATCTTAACTAACCAAACATCAATCATCCAACATAATTACTTATAATCAAGAAATCAATATCAATAACAAGGTTGCAAACTAATCATCAAAGATTAACATAGAAAATACTTCCAAATGTCATAACAAACAAAGTTTAACATACTAATGGCTATAATCAAGCAAGGGATTGTTGTGTTTTTGCCCAAGGGCTACAATAATACATAAACATTAATCTAAATGCTTGAAAGATTAACAAAATCATGGAAAGATTAGAAAACCAAACCATAAACAAGCATAAGATTAAGAATCCGGATAGTAATGGAGCTAAACGGCACAATGTGGCTTGAATCCGGGTCAAAAGCAAAGCCTCCGGAGCCTGTAAAATCGCCTATGTAGCTCCCAAAATTCCAGAATGTCGAACAGAATGTTTCTGTTCTATTTTTATATTTTTTCGATGTCGTACGGTCGTTCTTCCAATGGCACGATCGTGCACTTTAAGCAATTATTGGGTATGGTGCACCATACTGCATGACGTCATCAGATCGTTGACCAGATTCGATATCGCACGACCGTTCTTTATATGGCACGGTCGTTCTATGCCGGGATCTTGTTGCACGCTTGGTCGCACCGATCGTTCATCACCAAAGTTTTGGTTGATCATCGGATCCGCGCGGGGTGCAGATTATGGAACGATCGTGCATCACCGGATTGGCCTTGAATGCCCTGCACGCGTAGTCGCACCCTCGTTCATTGCCGGGTTTATCATGATTGATCGGAGATGCACGGTCGTGCATTAGGTCGCACGACCGTTCCACACGCCCAGGTCAGTTTTCTAACAGAAGGTTCGCAGCTTCGTCGTTTTGTCCGGAAAGTCTTCGTTTTCGCTATCATCTTGTCTGGTATGCTGTTTTAGGCCTGTAAAAAAAAGTGTAGATGATTAAGCATCCGAATGACGGGTTTTACGGCCGAAAACGCATAAAATAGGGGTAAAACGGGGGACTAAAATATGTGTAAATTAGCGAATATCAAATCTCCCCACACTTGAACCTTGCTTGTCCTCAAGCAAGCTAAATTAAAAAGCAAGTGTAGGACGAACGGAACAACCGTACCGGATTGCTATCCGACCGGATTGCTGTCCGATCGGATAGGTCATCCGAACGGATTGCCATCCGAACGGATCACACTTGGGTCCCACCTTTAAAACAATCTTATCTAAAGTTTGAGTATATCTAACGAATTGCAATCCGATCGGACGACCATCTGACTGGATTACTCTTCGGATCATGAGATACTAAGACTTTAAAGACTTAAACAATTTTCAACATGTTCATCACCAGAATTGCCACCCGATCGGATGGACATCCGGTCGAGTGACACTTCTGCTTAGAGCTTGCCTTCACTAACTAATCTCACCATTAAGTTACCGTCCGACCGGGCCACCGTCCGACCGGATGACCATCCGAACGGATTGTCATCCGCACGACCCACCATCCGATCGAACGCCTTGATGGATAGAGATACTTCAATGCTTTCAGAATACTACAATGAAAACTTCAAAAGTCAAGCCATCATACACAAACACATTCTTCTTATAGGAAGAAACAATCCACTCGAATCGTCATCCGACCGGACAAGCTGTCCGACTGGATGACCATCCGAACGGATTGTCACCCACACGGATTGCTGTCCGCTCGGACTACCATCCGATCCATCCGCACTTTGTATCGTTTTACGAGTCACTTATCGTTATGCTATCAAATCTATTCAGGCTAACCTTACTCGCTAAGCGCTCCCTTCAATCCATTCACCGTTGTGAGTATACTCGACCCCTTTTTGCTTTACACACTTTTGGGTGTTACATACGTTACGAATATTCAAACTACAACAATCACACTACTCAATACTATTTGAACGCTAACCGTTAATGCATGTTATACGTGGCTTATGAATGCTTGTTTGTTATGCTTACACATGGAATGTTGTCTACCTGCCTTAGCAACGATAGTACTATAGTTTGGACTCAGCACCCGTTCCCACGGGGGTTGTTAAGGACCATTACTTGCATGGATTACGGTGGTAGTCATGTATTGCGAACTGCCTCGGGCAGTCAACCCGCAATCATTGGTATCGATGGATCTATGTCGATAACTAATGTGCTTCATTTCACTATGTGTACGTGCTGGTTATGCGAAAACGAATTCGAACTCTATATGCTATTATCAAACTTGTATGCTCACCTTTACATTTTATGTATTGACCTTATTTTAACGTATGTGACAGGTGCTTAGGAAGTTTACATGCTTAGCATGCTGTGAACTTGAGGCTAGGAAAGGTCTAGGATGCTCTCTGTGCTGTGATGAAATCGAAGCTAGGAAAAGAGGTCCTAGAAACAAATAAATAAACTATTTATGTATGAATCTGAGTTGTCAAAACAGAATATTTGCCTGGATTTTATCTGTAATAATTATTCTACTGTTTGAGATACGGTATGGGACGTATTATTTAAATTGAATAGTATTGATAATTGTTATGGAAACTTCTGGACAATCTGTTTCGCTCAGTGCCATGCCCCGATGTTTCCGCCATCGGTTAGGGTGTGACAATATAGAAATTTGACTCAGTCCAAACACGGCATACAATGTATACTAAGGCATAAATTACATAAACTAGCATGAAACAGATATATGTCAAACCAATTGTGTCCACAATGCGTAATCTTATCATCGAAGCGAACAAGACTGTTATTCGATTGATTGCTTAATATAGACCCTTCCTATGGGCGGTGTGCTGCTCCTATAGCGTTATAAATGTTAAGGTTGGCTCATGAAGTTAATGACAGGTATTGTGAAAGAATGACTTCTAGCATGTAAGAATCCTAAAATATATCACATTAGCATGTATAAATGGATTGGTTGATTAAATCATGTGATTGATTGTGTAAGTGTTAGTTTGATAATTTATATATATTGCACACAAAGTGTGTTGTTAAAATAAAAAAAGGGTCATGTATACTCAAGGTTTGAGTAGAAGTTCCACGTAAGTGAGTTGATGTATTTGAGAATTTGGGAACGCCGAGTTATCCTACAAGGATAAACAAGGCGTGTAAGTATGACGGATTGGATTAGGAACTTGTATGCGGAATTGTAACTTAGTATGAAATTACATAAAAGTTATCTTGTTAAAACACTCAAATTGGACACCATGTTTATGTGTTTTTCATGGGCACTATTTCGCGCATTGGAAGTTCAAGTATGAGGAATCTTAATCCAAGATAGTATTTACCATAATGCCTAACATTCAACCATGAGTTTGATTGTTGTTAAGATTCGGTTTGTTAGATATATATATTGTAGTTATGTAGTATGTATAATCATCTTAAGTATTATAGAGTACCATGTAGTGGTCATGCAAGGAGGTAGAATGAATTCCATCCATTTAACCTCATTATATGGATTCACCAAAGCACAAAGTCATCAACAATCATCTAAATCACTTAAACAACCAAGTGACTTGACTAGACGAGTGCATTCCAAACATAGATAGTGTTTGGAAACTTGGTGTAGTCTTGTTCACTTTGTTACTTGAAAGTTATTTTAGTGACTTAGGTTGATTGATTAGGAGGTGTTTGAACCTCAAACTTTCTGGGAAAACACCTCAACTCAAGTCCCACAACATGTAGATTAGTTGGGGACAAGGTTTGGTATAAGTTCATCCAAGCAAGACAAGTAAAAGTTGAAGTCGTTGAAAGTTTAACAAAACAGAATTTTAAATCTCACTTTGGACCTCAAATATGGTGATGTTCCAACTTAGTTTAACATGGTAAACTTGTGGAAACATTTCTAGATGTTGTTTAAGTGTAATGGAGGGAGAAAACAAGAAGAAATGAGGAAAGAAGCGAGTTGAAAGTTCACTTGGACACTTGAAACTTTCTGCCCAACTTAGAGAATTTCTTGGTGATTTTGGAGTGTTTGAGAGTGATATGGAGTTGTGGAAAGCAGTGTTGTAAGAATCGCTAGGCGCTAGTCGGTCGGTGGGGTACCGACTAGTGATTAATCGGGATTAATATGGATTAATCGAAATTAGTCAGATCGGGATTTCTATATGTAATTTTTAGTTATATATATACACACACATTTTTATGTATAGTTTTTTAAAGTAAACATGTTTTAACCTCTCATTGACCCATTTTTTAAGTAATTAACTGAATTTTATAAGGTTTGGTCGAAATTTGGTTGGGATCTGGCCAACATTTGGCTAGAATAAGACCGTCATTGACCACCTAGCGATTAATCGGTGAACCTATGATTAGTGATTAATCAGAGACTATTCGGGATTTTTACAACACTGGTGGAAAGTGAGAACATGTTAGAGGATGCTTGGTTTTATAGTGGTAAATTAGGGTTTATGTCTTAAAGAGGTTAGAAGATGACTGGAGGTAAAAAGAGGTGGAAAATGGTGAAACCCGGTTGGTTGGAAAATTCTATTGCGGATTGAGCATCCTCGAGTGGTTTCTAGAATGTGTAAATGAAATACGAATTACAAGTTTCTAAAATTAGAAAGTATAAAAGTACGGAACGTTACATTACATATATAGCCCTATCTTACTCTAGCCTACAACGATAGCCTGGTGTGGGTAGAGTATCCCTAAGGGTGTAAGGGGTGCATGTCCATTGAGATTAGGGAAACTTTCCCCCACCCAATCATGTTGTGCCAGGTAATTTCCCTCTCATTCTTGCGTGTTGCCCAAAAAACATAAGGGGTGCATGCCTAAATTGAGTTTAGGCAAACTAATTTAAAAAAAGAAAAGAAAAAAGAATGATTGGTTGACAAGAACTGGGCCCAACCACTTACCCTCAACCTCACCTATGCCGCAAGCGACATCTTCTCCCCGAAAAGTAGACTCCCGATTTGCAAAAGGGGGTTGCCGATGGGTTTACCTAACGCACCCCGTATTCCCTAAGAAATGAAGAAAAAAAAATGTTGGTTGTCATAGAATAAGGAGGATCCGTGGATCACCAAATTTCAAGAATTTTCCTTGAAGGTATGGCTAGCCAATTCTAAAAATGGTTATTATTAGTCACTATTATTTTATAATACATGAGCCTCCAATCACATGGTAGCAAATATTTGTTTCATGTTCAGAAAAATGAGGGTACTTTAATAACATATGTTGTTCAACTAATAATAAGTTTTTATTAACAAATATTTAACTAAACAATTGTTAAAATATATGATTTAACTGTCTTATTTAACCATCTAGTTGATAATTAACTACTTAAGTATATATTGGGTTTAATTGTGATTATTCACAAGTCGAACTCAAGTTTATTAAACTTGACATAAAGGTCAAAACCAGCCAAACTTGAGCTTGAACCCTCTTAAGTTAATATAAACCCAGCTTGAGCTTAGCTTGACTCGTTTCCACCCTACCCTCATTGGAGGCCTTACAAGTTTTGTTCTCGCCAAAGTTTTCCCGACGTCATCTTTTTATCATAAATTTGTCACTATAGCTTGTTTCCATCAACTTTCCTATGAAAAACAACTTAGAAAAATAACTAAGTTTTTTGATAGTGTACATTAGATTGTATGACATATATATATTCCCCAATCTAGGGAGGGTAATATGTGTCTATTATAGGCACAAACTTTGTAGCACAACTCTTTATTGGTAATTGTGTAGACTGAATATGAAACAAAAAATTTAAGTGTTAGGATCATCATAAACGAAGAAATATGATGTTACATGTCACATGAACCAGTAGTGTTTGTCTTACACACTCATATGGATGGATTCATGTAATTACGATTGCGACTTATAAGCAACTGATTTTTCTTTTTTGGGATTATAAATATAAATATATGTATATATATTTTGTTTAAAATCATTAATTACTGAAAAGGGTCTTTACAAGGAGTCAAGCCCTGCATGATATGTTTTTTTTTCTTTTGGAAAAGCTGTCGAGAGACTGAGAGAATGCCAAGAGGTAAATCCAGGGCATTTTTGTCTTTTCATATTTGGACTCTTTCTTGGCATGGTAATTAGTGATTTGTCTCAAATTTTGATGGAGATGTATGCTGATATAACAATGATTGGATTGAAAAGGAAATCAATCGGTAACATTAACTTTTAATTCGTAAAAAAAGTAATTTCTTTTTATAAACTATCTCCAATGCTACGTGTGCCCTTAGCTGAGACGTTATATTCTTACAAATTATTAAAAACCTTTCTTTCATCTCCAAAAAAAAGCAGTTATATTTTACCCCTTCGATTTTAAATAACACTTTTAGCCACACAAACACATAACTAGTTCACTACATTAAAAAGGTTAACTGTGAGACAGTTTTGATGATATGTACGTTTGTGCTTTGATCACTCGTACATTACTATTCACAACTCGATTTTGAATGAATTAATATCGAGACGTAGATAAAGATAAGCACGTCACAAAAGCATACTTAGAACTTTATAAAACATTGTATCTTAAAAGCTATAAGAGAAAACAAAATATAATCAAAAGTAACAATAATAAAATAATAAGTTATTTATAAGCAAATATGATAAATAATATAAGATTGTTATACGATGAAGTGGTGCACAAAAAATAGTAAAAGGGGCCCAAGTCACTCATGGTAAACTCAAAAGTGAAAAAGAGGTAATAATGTGGTGGTACATATCATCAGAGGACCATATAATACGATAATATCATCCACATACATCAAGAGAAAAGTTTTGTCATGACCATGTCCAAAAACCAATAGCGATGGGTATAAGGGTGGTTCGATTTTGGTCTCATGGGGTGGCTTGAAGGATATCAAGAATAATAATTAATTAAGTTATTGTTATTCAAAAGTTGTATGTTTATCTTTTGTTTATTATTTAGTTGGGCTAGTAGATAAATATAACCAAACGAATTTTAAGTAGTATAGGTAGGTCAAATTGTAGTTGGAACAGGATGATGTAGGCTATAAATAATATCTAATACTCAGTAAATCTCACTAATAGCAAAGCTAAGGTATGGTCTGAGAATGATAAGATGTAAACAGTTTTACCTCTACCATGTATGAATAGTGATGACGGGGGTAGCCCAAGACTAAATAAAATGACTAAATATGTAAATGCTCAAAGGGTTAAATGGTTCAATGGTTGAAAAGCTGAGGAGATGAAGTAAAGCAATACGGGAACAGTAAATAAGTCACATCTCCGAACAGCTCCACCAACTCGTCAGCCGCAAAAGCAACGCAGGTCTGCAGAGCACACGCTATTATCCAGGGGTCAAAAGGCTTTAACCCCCGAAAGGGCAAGCCCCTCACTGCAAGCAAGGTCACTAGTCAAATGCATTCTTCTTTGGGAGATGTCTTCTCCTATAAATTGACACTTCATTTACTTCAGGAGACATTCCTGGCCAGCCCTGATTCTCGCGATCTCTGGTCATTCATCTCGAGTACTTGCACTCTCTCTTTCACATCCAACACACACATTCTATTTGTTCCTTCACCCGAGTCTGAACATAATTCAGAGGAGGATCCTTAGCAAATAACAAAAATAAACTAGTGAACCTCCTTCCACGTCTTGCAAACGTGGGGGGACCCCACGACCTGCGTTAGGCAAAGTTGAACCCTTCAACCCTTTTGCCTAACCGGTCCAGCTACTACCATTGGTCTCTTATTTGTTGCATCAACAAGTTGGCGCCCACCGTGGGGCTACGCCGCTATTTCTCCTCAAAAAGACCTAGTAGTGTAGCTCTCTTCACTTAAAATCACCATGTCTGAAAGTGGATCCCCGGGTGAAGTAAATCAGATTCCAAACACCTCTACCCCGGGTAGTAGCCAAGCTCATGTGGCTATACCAACTTCTTTCTCAACTCCGGGGAGCACACCCGAGTTCCTCACCTTCAACACACCAACTCCGTCCAGATCCGGGGTTCCTTCTCCCAATGTCGGTATCTCTGACATCCCAGCGCGTGTTGAACTTACCCCCGAGGGGGTTGCCAACAATTTCCTGGAATTGAGGTCTCTTCTCAACCAGCATGTGAATAGAGAAAGAGAAAAGGGGGTAAGGATCCGCCTAGATTACGACGAGCCAGAGCCAACGTTGTCTCCCGGACCACCTCCCCCTCCTTTTACAACTAGAAGTGAGGCTGGTCCCAGTAATCCTCCAAACCCTCACCCATATCTGTCCACGATGACGAATCCCACAGTGCATCCCATCTTCTCTTCCCAACCAATTACTAGTGGTGCTCCTTTGGGACATGAGCTAACCCTTGACCAGCTCCTACAGTCCCCAGTAACAAGCTTTCCAGCATCTACACCAACCTCGTGGGAGCAAGCTCTGTCCGTGCTCCCTTTGGCACGAAGTGCTGTTATGAGCACTCCCCTTGGAGTAAGCTGCTCAGTTGCACCTGGAAGCCTTCAAGGCTTCAACCTCATGCCCTCAATGATGACCCAGATGATGGCCAACTTCCCGTGGCAACACTTTATTAATTAGGTGCTAGCCACTCAGGGAAACAACGACAATGGCAATAATGTGGGTGCAGGGGCTGAAGAAGACTTGGCCAAACCATATAAGCCAAGTAACCTTTCATGCTTTTCACAACAAATAGCTGATTATGATTTCCAAGCAAAGATCAAGATGCCTCCTCACATCAAAACATACGATGGGACTGAAGACCCTGAGGACCATCTTCAGATCTTTACCGGTGTAGCAAGGATAGAGAAATGGTCAAACGCTGAATGTTGCCTAATGTTCATGCAAACCCTTGTTGGATCAGCCAGAATATGGTTCAACGACTTACCTACTCGAAGCGTTCGAAGCTTCGACGACCTCAGCAAGGGTTTTCTGGCCAATTTCTCCCAACAAAGGTGATATGTTAAAGACGCAACAGTAATCTTCCAGATAAAACAACGTGATGACGAAAGTCTCCGAGCGTTCATTGAACGATACAAGAAGGAAGGTTTGACCTATGTAGGGGCAGATGAGAAGATGAGAGTGGCTGGTTTTATGAACGTTATCACCTCAAAATATCTCACAAGAGATTTCAACAAATCTCTGCCCAGAACCTTGGAAGAAGCTCTCGAGAGAGCAGAAGCTCACATCCGGGGAGAGGAGGCAGTAGACATTAAAGAGCAAAGGAAAAGAGGGTCCAGCTGGCGGGGCAGTAGCCCAGCCAGAAAAAGAGGGAACTTTAACTCCTTTGACAGACGACAAAAGGGTTCAGACCATCGAAGGCCTGAAGGTCGGAACCCCCCAACCAGAGAAAAAGGCATGAGTTTCACACCCCTCACAAAAACTCCCCAAGAGATCCTTGCAACAGAAGAAGTCAAGCAAAACTTTCGACCTCCTAGGCCTCTCCCCAAAAGCAGAAAAAATGAGAACTCTACACAATATTGTGAGTTTCATGAAGAAAAAGGTCACCACACCAACGATTGCTTCCAACTCAAGAAAAGAATTGAAGAAGTTGTTAAGTCCGGAGAACTCGCTCATTTGGTAAAGGGATTCCAGGACAAAATGGCTGAAGGAAAAGGCAAGGAAGTCAATATGGTGAATTCTGATGGAAGGGTTCCTCATAAAAGACAACGGTTGGAAGCTTGGGAGCTTTAGTGTGTCTGCTTCCCCCCCCCCCCCCAACGGAGAAAGACCCTCTCTCTAGCCCTCTTGTGGTAGAAGCTACCGTGGGAACGTTGCAAACATGTAGGGCATACATAGACACTGGGGCAGCCACTGAAATCATGTTCGAGAAATTCTTCAACCGCTTGAGTAATGAAGAACGTTCAAGGCTTCAACCCTCTAGAACCTCTATAAAAGGTATCGCCGATATACCCCTCAAGCCTTTAGGGCAACTGACACTTAATGTTCGTTTCAGCGAAGGTCTGAAAGAAAGAACCCAACCACTCACCTTTGTGGTTATCAACATCCCCTCAAGCTATGACGTGATCATTGGAAGACCAGGACAGTGTGCATTCTACATGGCCGTGTCTGTTGGCCATGGCACAGTCAAATTTCCTACCGAGAGGGGTATAGCAACCCTTCAACCCTCTCAAGAAGCTTACATGGTTGAGGGTGAAAGCTCAAACAGTGAAGAAGACAGGCAAAGGTTGGTCATAAACCCTAAGTACCCTGAACAAAGAATAAGGGTCAATCCAAGCCTTTCTCAAGAGACCCTTTCGTATCTCGAAAAGCTGCTAACACATTACAGCGATGTCTTCGCTTGGTGTCCAGAAGATATGACAGGGATCCCTCGGAACATTGCTGAGCATGAGTTAAGAATACCACCGGATGTCAAGCCTGTGGTCCAAAAGAAAAGAAGCCTAGCACCCGAGAGAAGTCTGGCAGCCTGCCAAGAGGTTGAAAAGCTTGTGTCAGCCGGCATTCTCCGAGAAGTCAAGTACCAATCATGGGTTGCAAACCCGGTTATGGTCAAGAAACCCGACAACTCTTGGAGGATGTGCATAGATTTCAAGGATCTTAACAAGGCTTGTCCTAAGGATTGCTATCCACTACCGGAAATTGATCTCAAGGTTGACTCCCTCACCGGTTACTCGTTCAAATGCTTTCTTGATGCATACAAAGGTTACCACAAAATCCTCATGAAGGAAAAGGATGAGGAAAAAACAGCATTTCACACGGACAAATGGATCTTTTGTTATCAAAAGATGCCTTTTGGCCTAAAAAATGTCGGTGCTACCTACCAACGACTCGTTGACAAAGCCTTTGCAAGCCAAATTGGCAAAAACATGGAGGCATATGTCGATGACTTGGTGATCAAAAGCAAGACGGAGTATCAAATGCTTGATGACATTCAAGAAACTTTCAATAATCTCAGAAAGGTTAACATGAAGCTCAACCCTGAAAAATGCTCATTTGGGTTTGAGGAAGGGAAGTTCTTGGGCCATATCGTGGGGAAACAAAGCATCAAGGCTAACCCAAATAAAGTGAAAGTTGTCCTTGAAACCAAACCACCAAAAACAAAGAAGGAGGTTGAAAGCTTAAACGGGAAGCTTGCAGCCTTGAAGTGTTTTACCTCAAAGTTGGCCGAAAGATCTCTGCCCTTCTACAAAACGCTCAAGAACTGCTCAGAAAAGAAGGATTTCAAATGGACTGAAGAAGCTTTCAACCAGATGAAGCAACATCTAGCTTCCCTACCAGATATTGCGGTACCTGAAACTAGGGAGTTAATATCGGTGTACCTCTCAGTTGCTGACGAGGCCATCAGTGCAGTCCTCACCATTGGGCGAGACAAGGCCCAGGTACCCGTTTATTTTTTCAGCAAAACTTTAAAATTGGCTGAAACGAAATATCCTCCCCTTGAAAATCTCGCTCTAGCCCTAGTTCAAACAGCTAGAAGGCTTCGAAGGTATTTCCAAGCACACCCTATACAAGTGGTCACCGACCAACCTATCAAGAGTGTGCTTGAAAAACCTGAAAACTCGGGACGATTAGCCAAATGGGCCATAGAACTAGGTGAGCATAACATCACCTATGTCCCAAGAAAAGCTATTAAGGCCCAAGTCTTGGCTGATTTCATTGTGGAAGTCCCAAACCAAGCAATCATTGAAGTAAACACTACCACCACTGAACCTTCCAACCCTGAAGCCTGGAAGCTTTTTACCGACGGGGCTTCAAGCGTTGAAGGGTCAGGGGCTGGGCTAATTTTGATCAACCCAGAAGGGTTGGAATTTACATATGCTCTCCGTTTTGATTTTCAGACCACCAATAACGAGGCTGAATACGAGGCACTAATAGCCGGCTTAAGGCTGGCTAAAGAAATGAAGGTTGAAAAGCTTGAAGTGTTCACAGATTCGTTGCTGGTCTCAAGCCAAGTAAATGATAGCTACATAGCTAAAGAGCCCAACATGAAAAAATACAGAGAAAAATCCAAGGAGCTGATGAGTACTTTCCAAGCGTGCAACATCAAACAGATCCCCAGATCTCAAAACAAAAAAGCGGATGCCCTAAGTAAGCTTGCATCTCTCACTTTCGCCCACCTCACCAAAAAGGTGCTGGTAGAAGTGTTGAAGGCTCCATCAATCGATGAATTGGAAGTTCAAGATGTAGTTACTGAAGAAGATCCAAACTGGATGACTCCCATCAAAAAGTTCCTTAAAAATGGTGAATTACCCAATGATCAAGTAGAAGCTAAAAGGGTTGAAATCAAGGCAAGGCAATATGTACTACAAGGAGAAACCCTTTACAAAAAGGGTTACCTTGCTCCCTTGCTAAGATGTGTCGGTCCTGAGCAAAGTAAGTATTTGATCAAAGAAATTCACGAAGGTATATGCGGAGCCCACTTTGGAGCTAGGTCGGTGGTTGCAAAGCTCATGAACCTTGGATATTTCTGGCCCTCGATGCATCGTGATACTGCTGAAGAATTAAAGAAATGTGATGCTTGCCAGATTCATGCACCAATCCCAAAAAGTCCCAAGCATGACTTAGTTCCGATAACCTCGGCATGGCCATTCCATAAATGGGGAATGGACATTGTTGGTCCATTTCCCCCAAGCAAAGGAGGAGTAAAATTCTTGCTGGTGGCAATAGATTATTTCACCAAGTGGCCCGTGGTCAAACCACTTGCTAAGATCACGGGAAAACAGGTTATTGACTTTGTTTGGGAGAACATCATTTGCCGTTATGGATTGTCGGGAGTACTTGTCACTGATAACGGAAGGCAATTTGCTGAGAAGCCTTTCAGCGTTTGGTGCAAGGAATACAGAATCGACCAGGTTTTTAGCTCAGTGGCGTATCCGCAATCAAACGGTCAGGTTGAAAGGACGAATAGAAGCATAGTGGAAGGTATCAAGACAAGACTGGGAAGATATGAAAGCAACTGGCTTGAAGAATTTCCTAGTGTCCTATGGGCAATTAGAACAACCGAAAAAACAAGCCATAAGAAAACACCCTATAGCTTGGTATTTGGATCCGAGGCTGTGATCCCCGCTGAGATAGGAGTTGTAACACAGCGAATCGTCAACATGGATCCTGAAACAAACCAAAAAGAGACCATGTTGAATTTACAACTCCTAGAGGAAGCACGAGATCAAGCTGCAATCCAAGAAGCCAAATACAAGCAACGAATGGAAGCCTACTACAACAAGAAAGTCAAGAATGAACGATTCAAGCCAGGGGACCTGGTCCTCAGAAACAATGCAGCTAGCAAAAAGGAAAATCAAGGAAAGCTTGGCCCAAAATGGGAGGGTCCATACACCATCCTCGAAGCACACAAGGGTGGGTCCTACAAGCTAGCAGATTCAGAAGGCAAAAGGCTTCCAAGGCATTGGAATGGCAAAACCCTGAAGAGGTTCCATGTTTAGACAGGAAAGTTTGGTTTGTGTCAAAATGTATTTCGAACAACACTATGAATACCTTTTGTAAAAAAGCAAGTATTGCTTGAATGAATGAAGTTGTTTTATCAAACTTGTCTTTCTATCCTAAGATCAGGTTGAGAACTTAGCAAAAAACTCCATGGCAAGGGCCATATAAGGGGATGAGCTCCCAGGCCACATCGCTCAATAGGTTCAAGGGTTGAATGAGCCTATATAAGGGGTGAGTTCCTAAATCAATACAACTCCATGAGACTTGTTAAGAAAAAATAAAATTGTCTCATAGACGGGTTTGAACAGCCTACACCAAATGTTCCCTAAAGCCTTAAAAATATAATCAACAAACAGGCTTATAAAGTCAAGTGAAAAACAAAGAAAGGATAAAAAGGATAGGTGCTCTGTCTTCTTGTTAAAAATACCAAGGCTAAGTGACTGCAGCACTGAACCCTTTAAGGTATAAAAAACATAAGGGCAGCACAACCTCGACAAAGACAAAGTTACAAGAAGACAAAGAAAATCTAAAAACAATACAACTTAGACAAAAAATTATAAAGATACAAACCAAGTCAGATCACAAAACTAAGAAGCCTTCAAGGCTTCAAGCCACCCGGGTAACAACTCGAAACCTCAAAGGCTTCAACCTACTAACAGATAGCCAAAAGGCTTGGAAGGTTAAAGCCAAACAAACTGCCTTAACGAAACAGGCACAAGTATAAAAACATAACACAAAGAAAATAGCTAAACATCATACCATATCAAAGAAAGCCCTAAAAGACTTTCAAACACAAGTTAAGGCAAGTCCTAGTAACTTGCAAGTTTAACTGATGTTCAAACGGCCATACAGGCCTTAAACACAACCAACAGGAACCTTAAGGGTCCCTGAAAACCTAATATTGTTCAAGTTAACATTACAAACCATAAATTGTTTTTAGTGCTAAGAAAGCTACGAATTCATGCATCAGTAGAAGGCTTAGAAGCCCCAGAACTGCTACCTTTGACCTTCTTAGCCTTTTTAGCTTTTGGACCCAGATCCTCAACAGCTGAACCCTCCAAGCTGACATCCTTCGGAGCATCAGATTCCCCAGGAAAAGTATCTTCACTATCTCCCGAGTAGGAACGTTTCCTTGAAAGGGAGCTAAGCATTTCAACACATAACTTTTCATTCAGACCATCCGGCTTCAGTTCTTGCAAAACGGATAGGGGCTTACCATAACAAGAAGCAACCTGACTCACATACGGGTATGACAACCTCTCCATTTGCTCAACGGAACTCTTAAAAACATCGGAAGCCTCGGGACGGTACAGGGGAGATTTCTCTAAGGGATGACCAGACTCGTGAAGCTTATAACCCGCAATAAGACCTTGGTGTTTTCCCAGATTGAGCAGCTTAGTGTAAACATCACCAAGAGCGGAGTTAAACTCTTTAGAATGCAAGAGATAGGTAACCACCTGGTGAAAACCCCGCTCAATGAGCCATTGGTTATCTCCGGTAGCTTGGGCAACCAAAGTCTTCAAACCATCCTTCTCCTTATCAAAAGCCTTCTGTTGCACAGCCAAGGCCTCCCAGCCAGCTTTCAGCTTCAATAGGCTAGCTTCAAAGCTCTTCTTGAGATCACCCATCTCAATTTCGTGCCTCTTTGTTAACTCCTCCTCTTTCTTGGTCCAAGCCAATTCCTTCTCAGAAAAGATCTCGATTTCCTTCTTCATGGCAGCAATTGAAGCCTTCATTTTCTCCTTCTTCTTGGAGGCCTCCTCATATTCCCGCATCCCTTTAGCAAAGCGAGTAACACCTTCAGCCAAAAAGGCAGAGAGGTTGCAGGAACTGAGCATCATCCTAGAAATAAGATGATCAGCTTCCATCTCAGATATGGCACTTCGAACACCGGGAGGAGCAAAATGAGCCAAGGCTTCAGCACAAACAGCTGGGTCCTTAAAATTGTCACTAACCTTAACCCCCCAATTAGGCACATAAATGTCCTCTGAACCCTCGAAACTTTCAACACTTTTGGCTGACGAACCTTGAATAGCAGGAATGGCACCCTTCTTAACCAATTTCTTCTTCTTGCTTGAAACAATCAACTCCTTTTCCTTGCCCTTACCAACATCCACAACTTGATCCCCTGACGCCTCAATATCATCACTAACATCAATAGGCTCTGAAGCAGAAGGATGGTCAACACTTTTCAGAAGACGTTGGGAACGACGAGTAGAACCTTTGGAAACAGTA
Source organism: Helianthus tuberosus (assembly GCA_030545235.1). Lineage (NCBI taxonomy): Eukaryota > Viridiplantae > Streptophyta > Magnoliopsida > Asterales > Asteraceae > Helianthus > Helianthus tuberosus. The sequence continues at coordinate 20,888,462 of CM060380.1, read as the reverse complement.
ACCTTGGTAAAGCCTTTAACATTCGGAACATTCACATAACCAGGACCCTCAAACCTGTAATCAGAACCCTTGACAGTCGCATTCTCGTCAGGGGTAGCAGCAACATCATCAAAAGCAACGTCAGAGGTATCATCGCTTTTGATAAAATCGAGGGCAGACATAGCTACAACATAAATGTAAAAGCACATGAGCATACAAAGAGAAAGGAACAAAAAAGCAAGAAAAGAATAAATGCATACCCTTCCCATCTCTAATAAGCACCGGATCCCGGTTAGCCTTTTCCCACACTTTACTTATACCCAACAACACCAACAAATGCTCAGGGAAGGGACGAAGCCTCGAAGGGCACTCCCTAAGAATTTCTAAAAAACGAGTGTTTATCTCAGAATCAGAGGGCTCCGGCTCGTTCAGAACAGCATCCGGGTGTCTCCAAACAAGTTTGAAAGGAACAACTTCCTCCGACACCCAGAAAAACCGATCTTTCCAAACCCCAAGTGTAGAAACCATGGACGAAATCAAACAAGTATCAACTTGACTGGTTTCAAAGGTGAACCAATCACCATTCTTAGCAAGCCGGAAAAAGAGACGGAATGCTAAAAGAGTGGGATCATACCCACAAGCCCGACACAGAATCTCAAAATGTAAAACCCTAGCCATGCCAAGGGGGTGAACTTGACCAAAAGACACCCGATAATATTCCAAAACATTCAAGACAAAGTTTGAAAACGGATAACGAAGATTTGAAAACTCAAAATGACGACAATACAAGGCAATCATACCAGAAGGACAGGCATTGATAGATTTATCGCAAGCCGGTGCAACCGGTTTATACTTTGTCCCTATTCCCCATTCCACACAAAATAAATCGACTTCCTCTTGGGTCAGTCGAGAAAAGGATTTTGCCATATCCTTACTAGCACCCATCACAATGAACAATTAAAGAGAAAATAAGCAAATCGGAACTGACCTGATTTTGAAAAAAGGGGGATACCGGAGAGAAAAAAGGAGCAAAGTAATGTTTCTTCAAAATAAAATGTGTAAATAAATGAGATTACAGATAATTATCAATAGGGGGAATTAAAAACCGCCGCCTGACAAACTGCCACACGTCTTGTCAACTGTCTTGTCAAATTCCGAAATTCAAAAACCTCAACCGTTCCAACCTCTCAACCTTCGAAGCCTTTGGGCAATAAAACACACGTATAAAAGTCAGAAGTCTTTGAGCTCCTTTCCCAAAAACCTCTGACTTGGGGGGCTGATGACTAGGGTAGCCCAAGCCTAAATAAAATGACTAAATATGTAAATACTCAAAGGGTTAAATGGTTCAATGGTTGAAAAGCTGAGGAGATGAAGTAAAGCAATACGGGAACAGTAAATAAGTCACATCTCCGAACAGCTCCACCAACTCGTCAGCCTCAAAAGCAACGCAGGTCTGCAGAGCACACGCTATTATCCAGGGGTCAAAAGGCTTTAACCCCCGAAAGGGCAAGCCCCTCACTGCAAGCAAGGTCACTAGTCAAATGCATTCTTCTTTGGGAGATGTCTTCTCCTATAAATTGACACTTCATTTACTTCAGGAGACATTCCTGGCCAGCCTTGATTCTCGCGATCTCTGGTCATTCATCTCGAGTACTTGCTTCATGCAAGTCACTCTCTCTTTCACATCCAACACACACATTCTATTTGCTCCTTCACCCGAGTCTGAACATAATTTAGAGGAGGATCCTTAGCAAATAACAAGAATAAACTAGTGAACCTCCTTCCACGTCTTGCAAACGTGGGGGGACCCCACGACCTGCGTTAGGCAAAGTTGAACCCTTCAACCCTTTTGCCTAACCGGTCCAGCTACTACCATTGGTCTCTTATTTGTTGCATCAACAAATAGAAAGACTACTTCTAGTGAGGCCCTTAGGCTCGAGTAGGCTATAATAATGTCATGAATTAATGCCTTTCATAATGTACGTAAGTTCCCGAAGTAATAAAACTTTTTTGTTTTATTTTTCTTTCATCATCGATTGTGTGTTCAATCTGTGAGTTAGTTAAGTTGGACCTAAACAAACACAGGAATAGCTTCAAGTTTATGTGTTTGATTCGCTTGTTTAAACGACTTCAAGTTTAACACAACATGCTTACTTGGGACCATACCGAAATTGTTATAGGTGGTAGACATAATCAGGTGATTTGAATATAAAGGTTGATGTATATACATAGTCTTGTGAAGAGAGTCATAAATAAATTCGTCCACCACTTTAATAATCGGACTATATATCTTATCGGTTTAACGATCAGACTAAATGCCTCGTCACAACTAATATTATGTTATTGGCTTTGGCCATTAGCTACCATACAAGCATTATATCGAGTCAATGAATCATATACATCAACCTTATGTTTGATCCATATATGCATCATGCATCGTTGCTTGCCTTTGTGGATCTTATATGGCATGGGCATAGGAGTGAGGATTGGTGTGGTACAATAGACATTGGTGTGATATTGGCATTATGGTTGAACTTTTGGATGGATTTGATGAGCTCTTTTAAGTTTGAGTAGCCATGGGATGTGTAAAAGTAAGGTTAGTCCATAGTTGAAGATGATGACGACCCTCAACCGTTAAGTGTTAATGTGCTAAAGAGGGGAAAGGGTAAGTATGTATCCGACGACTATGTGTGCCTCATGACTATGATCATGAGAGGGTTGAAAGAAGAAATGAACGCATGCACGGTCCAAATGAGTAATACCTAGTGACTTGATAACCTTTAGTGGGTTAAAAAGTTAACCTATTTTCAAAGGAGCCACGTTTGTGTTAACCCATTTGTATTCAAATTGACTTGTTTAATAAAACTAGGTTATATTAACCGGCCCAAAACCTTATTACTTCCGTGTCATGTTTCGCTACGTGTCACGCGTTACATCCATAGTTACTTGTGTGCCACCCCTTGAATATTTATTTGGTCATCTTTTCGTTAGTTTGTCACACAACATTGAACATTTGACAGAATTGGCCCCTCAATTTCACAATAAATCCTTTACACATCAACTCCCAAGATTCAAAGAGGTAAAATTTCAAATATTTAACTTTAGTCGTTATATAGATACGAACATATATGTACTTACAGATTTTAATAACCAAAATTAAATTTGTTCATTGATTCTAGCAATTGTTGACTATTAGGATTAAGAGAATGGTAAGTTAATTTCAGTTGTTTGCTAAAGTTGAAAAGAATTTATAAGAGTAAACTACACTTTTAGTCCATGTGGTTTGTCAAAAATAATTGAGTTAATTACTATTTTCGTCCATGTGGTTTGTCAAAAATCACTATTTCAGTCCATTAGTTTAAAAATTGCGATTTCAGTCCCTGTGGTTTCACTTTCGTAACCATTTCAGTCCACCTCCGTTAACCCCATCCATTTATTCTGTTAAGTACACGTGAATTGACCATAATGCCCTTATTAATAAAAAAACAAAAAGATATCTAAATGAGTTAATTACTGTTTTCGTCCCTATGGTTTGTCAAAATCACTATTTCAGTCCATTAGTTTAAGAATTGTGATTTCAGTCCCTGTGGTTTAACTTTCTTAACCATTTCAGTCCAGTCTCCTAACACCGTCTATTTTACCGTTAGGTTTTTAATGAAATACCTAAATTACCCTTGTGTTAATTAAATATGGACTTGTATGATTTTATTATTGGATTTATATGATTTTATTGTTGTATAACATATGGACTTAAATTGGATTGTAGGGTTCGACCCACCATGTCCAGGTAAACATTATTTTTCAAAGTTATTATGTTAATTGATGCTGCTATGAAGATATTAATTGGGGTGGGGTAATGGGTTGCCGGACATTAAGAGGGTGGGGTTGTGATGCCGGAGAAGATGACCGGAAACTTTTGCCGGAAATGAGAGCAGGGATGGAGTGGGGTGGGGTAGCGTGAGGTTGTGTTTTAATAAGTGGGTCCTAGAATACAATCTTTTAAATTTCCATGGTTTTTTATTTAATTAACACAAGGGTAATTTAGGTATTTCATTAAAAACTAAACGGTAAAATAGACGATGTTAGGAGACTGGACTAAAATGGTTACGAAAGTTAAACCACAGGGACTGAAATAGTGATTTTTGACAAACCACATGGACGAAAACAATAATTAACTCATTTAGATATCTTTTTGTTTTTTTATTAATAAGGGCATTATGGTCAATTCACGTGCACTTAACAGAATAAATGGATGGGGTTAACTGAGGTGGACTGAAATGGTTTCGAAAGTGAAAGAACAGGGACTGAAATCGCAATTTTTAAACTAATAGACTGAAATGGTGATTTTTGACAAACCACAGGGACGAAAACAGTAATTAACTCAAAATAATTTCTTTAGTCCAATAGTTTATTTATTACACTTACAGTCCAATAGTTTCAGCGTTTGTTTCAATTTCAGTCCACACCACTAACACTGTTAGTATAGTTCTGTAAAGTTTATATGAAATGACGATATTACCCTTGTAATTAAAGATTTTAGTTTACCTGGAAATTATCACCAGCCCTTTTAAATTAAAATGGGTCTTGACATTATCAGTCATCTAGCCATGATCATCCCGTCATTCAACACCCGTCAAAGACAACCCAAACACTCGTCGAAGACGGACCAAACGCCCACCGGACCGTCTCTCTTTCTTCCGTTGTATTCCTCCACCACCACTCACCGCCACCCACCACTGTCAACATCGCCGCCAGCCAGCCACCGACCTACTACTCCCCATCCGAATCGAGTCCTCCCTCTTGGATTTAGTGTCTTTTCATACAAACTCGACTAGAAAAAATTGGATGACCGTTAGTGGTGTGGACTGAAACTGAAACGAACCCTAAAAGTATTGGACTAAGAGTGTAATAAATAAACTATTAGGCTAAAGGGGTTATTACTAAAAACATAGTTTACCCATTTTATAAATTCTTAAAAAGATGAATGTGATGGTACAAAATACACAAATAAATTCGTTAAATGATTTTAAATCTGTAATCTTTTATAAATATCATATTAAATCATGAAAATATGTTTTGCTTTTAGAAAACGTAAATGTCTGCCAAACACAACTTTTTATTTTGTTTGTAAACTGATGAGTCCAAGCCCATGAAGATCTGAACTGATGGTGATTTTTGGGCCTCTCAATCTTGACTTGAAATCGGTTGTTATCTATGTTATTAACTTTTTTCATCTTTATTATTTTTAAAAGATGATCACTTTACTTTGAAAAAGAATTGAATAAAACGGTACAAACTATGGGTGTCAATCGTGTCAGGTTCATAGGTTGAACAGGTAAACCTTAACCCGACTTGTATATTTATTTGTGTTAAATATATCAACCCTAACCAAGACAAACTAAAAATTGTGTTGTGTTTCAAGTTGACCCGTTGAACAATGAGGAAGGACGGATGTGTAGTAAGGAGTACTGAATAAAGTTGATGAAAATGAAGAATTGACGACAACTTCAAAAGCCCTTAAAATTAAACGGGTTAACAGAATACCACGTTTACTAATCGAGAGCAAACGAGTTATATTAGCCAACCAAAACATGGTTAAATTTGTGTCGTATCAGGAATTGCCTCCCTAGTTTAAACCGCCCAAACCAAAGCATTTTGGCCAGTTGGGCCTACCTAACTAGCATGGTTGTTTGGTTTGCGTTTTATTAAGCCCATGGTTGGCGGTACGCTCTAAATGTTTCGTCAAAACTAATTGAACCGGACCATAACATTATGAATGTGATGGCGGTAAAGCCCTTGTTGGTCCGAATATTTCCATTCTAAAGATTTAAAACTTTTGAAATAGCCTTACAGGATTCAATTTAGTAGAGTTGAAATAAAAGAAACCATGCACCTAATCTATGCAGAGCAAAAATGGCTAGAAGTGTTTTTAATCATCACTTGAGGAATCCTAAAATTCCAAAATCTCCCTTTCGAAGAAACGCGATTCTCTTCGCATAAAAACTCCCAAGAAAACCACCTCTCGATCATTCGATTGGCATCATGAACCACCACATTGGTCCCATTTCCAGCTCTAGCCAGCAAACCAGCCATAAAAATAGAACCCATTCTACCCGGTGACATGGGTCCATCCCCACAAGGTCCATCCACAACGATCACATCCCATTTCGTCTGCATCACTTCCTCGGGCAGCCCGGTCAACACAAGTTTACATTCCGACATAACATTTCCCATCCCCAAACTCAGATCACAACTTGAGGTTGATCTCGCGTGCTTTAACAACTCATACGCGTCCTTAGCATAAGTTTTGTACTCAACTTTATAAACCCGTGTGGCATTATATAATTTAAACTCCCCCTTCATCTTCTTCACCTTTTCAGGACTATTTTCTAGAAAAACCGTGGTACCCGCCTTCGTTAATGACGTGTAACTTGAGGTAGTCATGTTCAAACCCGAAAACAAGAACGTTGCACGGAGATTTTTCAAGAAGTACATCAAACAAAAACCGAATCTCCTTTTCGGGGAGTCCTTGTTGTCTTGTATTTAAAAGGAAAACTGGTTGAAGGTTTGAAGATGAAAAGGATGAAGAAATAATGGTGAGTTTAAGTACTCTAAGGAGGGAGATGATGACAAGAATGAAAACAAGAGGGAGGATTATTTTGCTTGTGGTGAATCCCATAGTTGTTGAGGTGTAGGAAACATTTTTGGTTTTTGAGGTATGTTTTGTCTTTTGGAGGTTATTTTTTTATTAACAGCTAAGTGATAGTGTTGGAGGGGATGTATCATGTATGTTTGTTAATGTGTAGGATTGAGTGAAGATGAAGGAATGGTGGTTGCTTAGGTTGGAAGCATGGCAACTACTGGGTATTGGGTATGATGGTAAGCTTCTCAACCAACTGCTAATAATAAAATCCAGGTGTCAATTTTGACTCCATTCACATGTGGACTTGGGTTTGTTTTTATTTAAAGGTGTGTGTATGTATGTGTGTATACACACACATGTGATATACACACGTTAATGTACGGGTTAGAGACACCATTATATATGGGGCTAGATACACCCATGGTTGTAAAAATCCCGACTAGGTGTCGATTAATCCCAGATTAGTCGCCGATTAATCAAATTAATCCCCGATTAATCGCTAGTCCCCACCCCATCAATACAAGGGATCAGAGCTAAAAAATTCAAATTCAAGCCTATATATATCCTAACACCATCAAGTTGAGTTCGAGCTTGAGCTATGTCGTGCTCAAACTCCTCTCTCCTCACTCAGCTGCATGAGGTTAATTATAATAAGAAGGCCTAATTCCAACTAAATAGTCGAGAAATAAAAAAAAAAAACATAGTAATAGCAGGGAAAGAGAAACATTGTGATAAATAGACCTTAACTTTTAATGCAACAGAAAACAAATGACACAAATATTAATTTAATCCGCATATGTATTTAGTAGTTTTAGAATAATGAACATACGATATGCGTGAGCACATAACGGTTCATTTTATTCTGATCTCCAGGACTTGTCATTTGTATTTCTTTGCATGCTTGAACCTCCATGCAGCCTGTAATAGAAATAACAGTTTGGTCAACAGCAATATTGATCAAACTTCAGTAAACAAAAGGTTATATAAAACTGTTTCCAGAAAGCAAATTAAACCCAATTTTGCATTTTACATCAAACCAACACAAATACAATCTCTCTTTTACCATCACACTGGCGCCTAAGGGGTTGTTTGGATTCTGTGTTTTGGAGCTTTTAGTGTTTGGATAAGCAGATTCAGATTGCGATTATTTAAATGACGGTGCATGTTCATCATACCGTGTATGCATATCATATGCATTTGTTTATTTTGTTTACATGCTTATGTCTTAAGTCTATCTTCTAAAAGACTAGCATAAAAGGGCTGTCTTTATCATCATCTATAAATTAGATCAAACAAACTACAAACAGAAAGTTTTGGTAAAATTCAACACAAAGTGATTACCGAAGATGTTTGATTGAAAGGGTAAATTAAAACAAATTGTACGCCACTTTCACCTTTTTACCATCGCATGTAAGAAAAACAGGTTTCGTTCTAATTATTATTTTGCAACATACTTGTTGAATCTTCCACCACTGTAAGGTTTCCATAGCAATTACAACAGTAACATAACATCAGTGATTGATGACGTGGCAGTACGTTACTGCTACGTCTCCATTTTACATGCTATAGAAGATTAGAAGGTTACTTACATTATATCTGTATAAAGATCCAAAGCATGTCACACACAATGAAAAAAAATCATTTTTTTCTTACACATAATACAATTATGTGTAAGAACCCTGAATACAATTAGGAATGCAAAACACTTGATCAGCTGATCCAATTTAACACCTAAACTGTAAACTCACATTGCTAGAACAAACTATTGATTACTTTCTGTTTTTCAAAGAAATCTCAAAACAATTATTTCAGTCATAACAACACAATATTTCGAAAACATTTTCATTAAAACCTCTATCACACTCTAAATCCAGAATAATTAAAAAAAAAAAACAAGATGTCAATAGATATCAGGTTAAACCCCTCAAATAAGGTTGTAAACCAGCCGAGCCAGTGTGGGCTCAAGCTCAAGCTCGAAATTAAATAAGGCAGCTCGGCTCGACTCGAGCTCGGTTACAAAACGAGCCGGCTTGGCTCAGGTCGTTTCAAATCGAGTTTTTTTAGCTAGCTTTTTTCGAGCGAGTGACGAGCCGAGCTGCGAACCGCAAGCTTGTTGAACAGCACTGCCCTCAAATCAGTCCCCTGATGATGACAATCATCACAGAACACAAACAGCACTCATGACTATAGAAAATACACATATAATTTCTGAATTTCACACACAATCAATCAATTCAACAACAGATAACAATAATAACGCAAAATTTACCCTAAGTAGCGCCAACAATGATATTATTGATCGGAATGAAGATCAATTTAACGAAGAAGCCAACGAATCCCATGACAACGAATCCGATGGCAGTACGAGTGGCAACTTTTGTGAATTCTACAACCAAATCGTAGGATAAGTGGAAGTTAGGTTAAAAAAACATGCATAATTGAATTGTTATAGAGAAGTGTGGAAAAATGCATGCGTACCTTTGCGATCAGGTTTGTGGCAGCGTTTGACGAGACGAGCGCTGTCCTTAGCGAAGTCTCTGAGTGGATCGATGACAGAATCGATGGCGTCCATTGTTGAAGCTTCGTGAAAACTGTAAATGGTGGAGTTTGGTGGAACAAGGAAGAAGACGGTTACGGAAAGAGTTTGGTTAGGTCCCTAAACATTCATAAACTAGCTCATTTTATACTTGTATGTATGGAGTATGGACCGTGCTTTGTAGCGAGACTGTTGAGCCGAACAAAAAGTAAACATAAAATGGATGAATCACGCACTCATGTTATGGCGTGTTAACTCGTAAAAATTAGACCGAAAAAGTTAAACTTAGAAAAGAATAACTAAGTCGGCTTAGGACCCGTGAGTTTCAAGGGAGCCGTTAAAGCGTAAAAAAAATGTGCGTTGAAGTGTGTTAACTTGCAAAATCTAGAACAAATCATAAAACGAAAAATTTATGAAAGATGTAAATTACAGAGGGCTAAAGCTGAAAGTGGAAAAGTGTTTGAGTTAAAAATATAAAATGTTTGTGACAGATATGTAAAAGATGAAAGCTATTGGATTAAAATTGTAAAAGACGAAAACTATGGGGAGTTGTGTAAAATATGAAAATTATTGGGTTAAAAGTGTAAAAGGTAAAAAAGTAAAAAGGTTAAAAAGAAAGAAAAAGGAATAGTGTTTTTACGAGAGGAGGAGAAAAATTTGTAAATTAATATAGGTAAATATAATTGATCATTATGTTAACTATAATGTTATGGTTTAACTAAAAAAATATGTGAACAGTTAAAATGGGGCGAACTCCACCTCAAAATCCCCTCAAGAGCGTTATAGGGGTAACACCGTAACACCTGGGGTGCAAACGAGCTCCCCTAAAAAAAAAAGCTCGAAACAAGCCGAGCTTGAGCCTAAGCCTAAAAACAAGCTCATTTTGTAAACGGGACTAAGCTCAAGCTTCGCTTATCTATCTCGAGATGGCTCGTGAGCCTAAATGAGCCTACTATATATATATAGGATTAAGTTCAAGAGTGAACACTAGTGTATCTTGCGAACTGAGTGAACTAATCCTGGCCATACACGTATGTAAATCAATGGTCAGGATTTGATGATAAAATACACTAGTATATTTACAATTAGATGATGAAATCCTAGCTATACATGTGTGTAAATCAATGGTCAGGATTTGTTCACTCAGTTCGCAAATACATTGGTGTTTACTCTAGAACCCCACTATATATATATACAGGGGGAGGTTCATTTGAGAATAAAATTAAATTGAGAAGAAAAAGAACAAAGGGTACAATTGTAAAATATTAAATAGTTTTTCTCTCATCTCATTTATTATTATTTTTGACTAATTAATTAGTCATAAAGACTATCATCCTACACACTAAAATTTTTGCCTAGACACATCAAAATTTATCCTACACGTTTTTTAAATTTATCCTACACATACTAAAATTTATCCTACACAACTCGTAATTCATCCTAGACACCTCATACTTTATCCTACACTTTAAAATAATTTTTTTCTTCTTTGAAAAAATATATATATATTTTTTTTAAATAAGTTACAATTTTAATTTAGTTAGCTATATTAAAGACAAAAATTAAATGAAGTAAAAAAGAATCATTCTTATTGGTTGAAGATTGTTCTTTTTTATTCTTACAAAAATTGTCTTCTCATTTGAACCCTTCACTATATATATATATATATATGAGGGTTATCTTGAGAACACTCATTTTTGTGGGAACACTATGAACAATTTTCATCCATGTATCATCCTAAATTAAGGGCTAAGATTAGAGGGGATTTAAATGAGGAGAAAACTTAAATTAAAAGACAAAAGGGGCATTATTGTCAAAACATAAAACTCAAAAAACCCTTCAAAATCCTTCAATAGCATCTCTGTAAAAAAAACCCTTCAAATTTCTAAATCACGATGCTGGAGATTTCAAAAATCAAAAGAGGAATACGAAGAATCAATCTCGCCCAATTTGGATTCGATTGAGATCATCTTCGATTTGACTGATTATGAACGGTTGGCTGATGTAATAAGCGAAAAAACATTACTCTTCTTCTTCTTCTTCTTCATGTACTGGTTTTTGTTGTGATTTAGATCTGATTGATGGTTTGAAGTATGATTATTTCGTTGGTTGAGGTTATAAGCGAAGAAACTTTGCTCGTCTTCTTTAGGTACTGATTTTTGTTGTAATTTGGATTTGATTGATGGTTTGAATTATGATTATTTGGTTTATGTTAGTTATGTATGAAATTGTTAGGTTTGTTTGGATGTTTATGTGATTTTTAGTTATGTATATGGAGAATTGGTTGAGTTAGGGTTTCTATAACTAAATTTGAGTATGAAATTGTTAGGTTTGTTTGGACATTGATGTAAATTTTAGTTATGTATATAGAATATTGGTGGAATTGGGATTTCTATTACTGAATTTAAGTCTAAAATTTTTAGGTTTGCTTGAAAATTGATGTGAATTTTAGTTATGAATGTTGAGAGAATTGGTTGAGTTCCGATCACGTTATCATATCATTATCTATAGGTACCAATGCACTTTTCATAACTTATGCAACGTCTATCAGTAACAATTCACGATTTGTTAATCTATTGCCAGTGCTTTTTGATACTAATCTTGCTTAAGGTTTCTCGTTGAACAAAGCGCCACACTAAAAGACTGGGTTTATTTGAGTATAGAGAGAGTGTCTTATGTTCATGGGTCAACTAAGGTTTTAGGATTACAAGTTGATGAATTGTTTTTAACTATATGTTATTGTTACTTTTGTTTATTGATAAAAATGTGTATGAGTTTAACGCATATTGACGCTGGGATTAATTCGGGATATGTGTTGGTATCGCGTTTCGGTCAATCTTAGGATTTCCATATGTTTTTACACATGTGTAAATCATATATATATATAATGTAAGTATCTATAGAAAACCCACTTTTATTTAGAAAACTTGGGAAACTCTAACCTCCCGAATTTTTTTTAAAAAAAAATTTACACATGTTATATACATGTTTTTAAGGATTTTGGGACAAAAAATCAAAAAAGCGCCGAGTAGATATTTAAAAAAAACAAGTATTGGTGTAATACATGTTACAAATATGTCAGATGAATGTAACATATGTTACACCAAAACTTGTTTATTTTTTTTAATATCTACTCGGCGCTTTTTTTATTTTTTTTGCACAAAACCCTTAAAAACATGTATATAACATGTATAAATTTTTTCAAAAAAAAACATCGGGAGCTTTGAGTTTCCCGGGTTTTCTAAATTAAAGTGAGTTTTCTATACATCCTTCCCCTATATATATATATTACACATGTGTAAATCATAATACTTTAAAAAATCAGCATAAATAAGAAAGTTTACACATGTGTAAATCATATATATGAAGGTTTACACGTGTGTAAGTCATAATAATTAAAAAATAAGCATAAATACGAAAGTTTACACATGTGTAAATCATATATATATAAAGGTTTACACATATGTAAATCATAATACTTAAAAGAAATAAGCATAAATATGAAATTTTACACATGTATAAATCATATCTACGAGGAATGAACATGGGTACCGGACCGGTACTAAAATACCGATACCGAAAGACGACAATAATGTGTACCGGTGTACAATACAAGTATTTACTAGTAAATCAATCAAAATAGTTGTAACGGTGAAAAAAGGGGAAAATGGGTACCGATACAGGTACCGAAAATGATCGGTACGGTACCCTTAGTTTTAAAAAGCGTGCCTGAGGCGCGCCTAGGCGCGAGGCGCAGCTTCTGGGGCTTTTTCGCTCAGCGCCTTGTGTAATTACAAGAAGCGCCCAAAATGCGCAAATTTCTGGGTTTTTTTTTGGGATTTTTGGCCTGAGGCGCGCGCCTCATGTACTTGAGGCATTTTCTGCAGAAAAAAGTTGTACCTTGGTTTTTTGACTTGTACATGTAAGTAAAATTATATAAAAGCCTTATTTATAGCTATATTTTGGTTAAAAGAAGCTAAAAACCTATGGGATTTGTATGGGATATATAAAAAAATTATATAAACACCTTGCGCCTCGGGTACAAAAGGCCACCGGTTTTGCGGTTTGCGCTTCGCGCCTCAATTTTAGACCTCGTCGCTTTTGTGCGCCTATCGCTTTTTAAAACCAAGCAAGTAACACTCTTTATATTTGACCCAGTAAAACGGGTTGGGTTACGGGTATCTGCCACTTGTTGACTTGTTGGGTAATAAATTTGTGAAATATGATTTCAAACTTCTGTAAAATCTTCTGAATAAACGTTTTTGGAAGGTAAGTGGCAAAATAAACGGGCTTGTTTTGGGTCCAAACTAGTACACTATTTTCTATTAATTGACCCTGAAGCATGTTTTTGGTTCTATTTTTTATTTTAATTTTTAGAAACAGCATGTTTGTGAAATATGATCAAAAACTTTTGTAAAATCTTCTGAATAAATGTTCTGTTTTACGAAGTGGCAGAATAAACAGGTTGGGTTATGGGTCAAACTGGGTGCTCTTTTGCTATAGTCTGCCCAGAAACATTTTTTTCCCTCTAAATGTTAACTTTTTTTTATTTGGTAAGTTTGTGTATATGATGAATATTTTTTCTTATTAAATGGTTTATAGGGTTTTATTACTTATTAGACTTTTCAAGTAATCCATGCTTAGTGTTATGTTGTTTACTATATTAGAGACTTATGGTAATTAGTAAAAACTACTACACAGTTGTATAAATGGTTTATTTCCAACATGCAAGGATATCTGGTTACATTTTAGGCATTTATACTTTTTTTTATTATCCATCAAGATTGTAGTGATGTTTTGTATGGACTTTAGGCCTCGTATGTATAGATTTTAGTTAACCTTGTTCATTCAAGCATCTCGACACAGTTTCAGCATCTTGTGAGTCTTAGCGGTCTTTTAGCTTCTTAAGTGCAGCCCTGGTTTTGATTTTCGAAAAAGTTTTTTCCTTGAAGATGCATCACTGTCTTTCGTATCGTCGAGTGTCCTTTTTTAAGTAACTTTAATGGTTATTTTATTATTATTTTAAGTTAGTGTAGCAGTAATTTGTGTTTATGGATGTTCTTTGTTGAAACATATCACATGTGTATAGTCTACTTGAAATCAGTGGGTCACGCAAAATGGAAAGACATAGAATTTGTGAAACCTCAAAAAATAAAGTTGGCTTGAGCAACAAAGGAAAATGGCATTGATGTGGAGTATTTGTAATGAGACACATGAAGATCTATAAAGAAAGTCGCGTGAAGATTTGGGAATGCGGTTTCAAAATGGAGAAAAGCAAGAAACAAAACGGACAATCGAGCTTCCTTAGACAAATATATGTTGTGAAGATTTTTCTTTCGAAAGCAAGTATTCACAGAGAATTTGTGATCCAGAAAACTAGTTGATATTTTGAAGTATGAATTTTGTTTTTTATGTTATCGTGCATACCAAACATGTTTCATTGGCTGTGGTGGTTTGGGAATTAAAAAACTTTTGTAATTCTGACCATTAACGTTGATATTTGGTAAGATTATTATTCTTGATATATTTGTGTTTGTATGGGTCTGATGGCTTTCAATTCAATCCAGGTATTATGCGATTGTATCGGTGTGGGAGGTATGTTTTCCAAAAAGTTGATGGTTTTGTTGACTCGCTTTGAAAAAGACTCAGTACAGTGTAACCGATCATTCAAAATCAGGTATTCTCAATGCGCGTCAACGTGCAAGCCTATGGATTCAACAACAATATGATTCTTTAGTACAACCATATATTGTAAACAACGTGCTGAAGCAAGTTCTCTCGCACTTAACAAAAAATATTTGAATAAACTGTCATTTTATACAAAGTTTGGCTCCATCGACGCCATAAAACTCAAGCACGAGGAGATGCGTTTCTCTTAAATATGCATATGCATCACAATATATAGCAACTACATTCACAAACATAACCAAACCAATCATCAAAGCCGCCAAAATCTTATCCCCTTTCGTTGACATACCATGGAAATCCCTAAACACGAAAAAAAAAACAAAAAATAAACAGCATAAAGTGCACGAATTAGAACCGTTGTTGGTGGCATCTTGTGTAGACATATGCCGGGTAAAATGGGTCGGACTGGGTTGGGTAACTGGTTTGGATCAAACATGTTCTAAAACTAGTTTGGGCCAGGACGAGACTAAAGGCGTTGGATCTTAGTCGGACATGTGTCCGTAGAAAAGTTGTTGTTGTTTGTTTAACAAGTGGTCGCGGAAACGTTGGATCTTAGCTCGTTGTAACCTGTAGAGAAAGATTGGTTAAACAAGGGGTGTCGTCCCCTTTTACATAAGATAATATCTTGTTTAATTCATAGTTTACACATGTGTAAATGAGTTGCGCATGTGTAAAACAGAAACAACTAATTGACAGGGAACAATTTACACATGTGTAAATTAGCTGAAAATGTGTAAAACATAAACTATTAAGTGATCACGAAATAGTTTACACACGTGTAATTATTCAAAAATAGGTAAAACGTAACTAAATTAGTGATAGGGAACTTTTTACACATGTGTAATTCAGTTAAGATTGTGTAAGAACAACAATTTACACATGTGTATATAAGCTGAAAATGTGTAAAACAGAAACGTATAACTGATAGGGAACAATAATTACACATGTGTAACACCCTGAACGTATGTAAATCATAAACAAAAAAGTCGCAATGAACACTTACACATGTGTAAAACAAGAGTTACGCATGTGTAAAGCTGAACAGGATAATACGTAAAAGTCTTAACATCAACAACACATAAAATAGAACAACATGTGTATTTGAACAAGATGGAATGCAAGCCATTAGCAGTTACACATGTGCCATTAGGTGAAACAAAAAAGTACATATAAAATACACAGATTCAAATTGAAAATGAAATCGTGGAATATATGAAACAAAATCAATAATCACTGAAAATCGAAATTCAATTAACATGTAACAAAATCAACAATCACTCAAGATCAAAATTGAATTAACGATAACTGAAAACCTGAATTGATACCTACAAATCACCGAGAAATTGATGAATATAGCTTCAGAACAAATTGAAGATTTTATAAGCCCTAAAATTGTTGAAGAAATCAAAAGATTGAAGAGATCGTTGAAGGTTTCAGATTTGCGCCCTAATCATCAACAATCTAATCATCTCTATGATTCATCATCTTGTAAGAGCGTGATTTTTTTTGTCTAGGTTCTGAAATGATACTGATTTTAATGGAATAGAGAATTGTATAATTACCAATTTACCCTTTTCATTAAAACACAAGGGATATAAATGAGTGGCTGAGATTTCTTCTCATGGTTCTCACAAAAAATGGGTGTTCTCATTTAAACCCTCCCCTATATATATATATATAGGGTAGGGTTCCAGCGTGAACAACCTCCCAAGAGTGAACTGCGTGAACAGATCTGGACCCTTGATTTCCTTTTTAGTTGTTAAGGGTAGGATTGTAATTATTTAAAAAATTAGATTTAAATCATTATTTTAATAATTGAATTAAGTTACATCTTTCCTAATTTAAATTCATTATTCACATTATGTTTTATTTATTAATAAAATAATTATCAAAACAAACAACAAATCACCGGATTTTAATTTTAATTTTTATTTCAGATTTCATTACCAGAATTCAAATTTTTATTTTTAAGATCCACGTAACCTTCATATTTCAACGGTATACACATGTGTACTTGGATATAAATAGAACAGTACACATGTGTACTCAACATCGTACAAATGTGTAATTAGCTACATAATACATACATAGAAACAATACCTGTAAAACTATTTTATATTTAACAAATTACAAGTTCCATAATGTTTTCCAAACCAAACAAAAAAACATATAATTACAAGTTCCACTTTCGTAAAAACAATAAACCCAACATAATCAAAAAAACAAAAAACATAATCTTTTACAACTATTCGCCACGTTGTATGCTGAATCATCCTTATCGACCTCATACGTGAATCATCCTTATCGACCTTCCATCTACACTTTTCTCGTTAACGACATCTCCTACAATAGCGCAAAAAACTCAGCAACTAATACTTTGCATAATTCACAAGTGTACATCAACAACTTTACACATTCAATACACAAAAAATTATGAGATATCAAAAAAGCAGACACTATACACATGTGTACATTGGGTTAAAATAAAGCAAAAATCAGAATACACATGTGTACATCGCATTAAAAACAGAGCAAAAAGCAGAATACACATGTGTACATCGTGTTAAAAACAGAGCAAAATCAAAGAATTGAACAAAAAAACTCAGCAACTAATACTTTGCATAATTCACAAGTGTACATCAACAACTTTACACATTCAATACACAAAAAAAAACTGAGATAACACAAAAAACATACGCTATACACATGTGTACATCACATTAAAAACAAAGAAAAATCAGAATACACATGTGTACATCAACAAAAAAACAGAGCAAAATAAAAAAAATACACGTGTGTACATACGCTAATCAAAACTCACAATTACAATCTACAAAATAAACTACAAGCATAATAACCAGTAAAAACAATTAAAAACCTATCACAACAAAAACTAGGTAAATAATCCAATAAAATAATTATACTACAAAACAAAAAAATATTAAAATAATGATTCATATACCACATAACAACACACCACAACATGTTAATATTAATCGAATGGTGTAATTAAAATAATTATACTACAAAACAAAAACATGTTAATATTAATCGATTCAGACTTTTAGACTTTTACTTTTTACAACTACAGCAAAAACATCATAAAAATATTAATTAATGATTCACAATTATATAAACTCACCTGCACATTGGCACCAAGATAATTATGATCGAGAGGATCTTTAACAATATCAAATCCTTTGAATCTGGAACTACCAACCTCAGATCTTGAAGATTCACTTGAAGATCCACTGGCCAAACTTACAGATCTGGTAAACACAGCATCTATACTTCACCCCTGTCGTCATCCATCACTTGAATCATCTATACTTCATCTATACTTCACCCCTGTCGTCATCCATCACAAACACAGCACCACCGAGCACCCACTGCCCCTCCGTCTCCCACACAAACACCGAGCACCCGCTGTCGGCACTCCTCTCCGTCTCCCACACAAACAGTCGCTGTTGACCGCCACGCGCTGCCATGGCCGTCGTCGACCACCACCATGGCCGACGGTCATTTCTTTCTCTCTCCCTACGACCCTCTCTCTAGATCTGCAAATGTGTTTGTTTGTGTGTTTGGATATTTGTGTGATTAATATAATGGAAAGAATTTAGGTTTCTTTTTTTGAATTATTTTGATTGCGTAATTACGGTTATACCCTTTTTGTATTTAATTAAATGAAAAAAATTAACCAACTAATTACCATCATGCCACTCATTTAAAACTTAAGATCATATAAATCAACGGCCAAGATCAGTTCACGCAGTTCACGCTGGAGAAATTGTTCACGTTTGAACCTAATCCTATATATATATATATAGGGAGAAGATCATGCGAGAACCACCTCTTATTGCGAGAACCGCGAGAACCAATGTGAACACAACCAAAAATGTCTAAAAATAGCTAAAAATCACACAATTTTTTTTAAATATATTTTTATAAAAAAATCGCTACTTTTAGAAGCAAAAAAAAATTTAATTTTTTTAAAATTTTTTTTTACTAAAAGTAGCGATTTGAGCATAAAAAATATTAAAAAAAAAATTAGATTTTTTTTTTATTTTTTTAGATTTTTTGGGGGTTTAGTTTTTAGCATTTTAGCTTGGGGGGGGGGGGGGTTAGGTTTTTGGGGGTTGGGGGGTTAGGTTTTTTTTTAGGTTTTTTTTTGGGTTTTAGTTTTTAGCATTTAGCTTGGGGGGGGGGGGGGGGGGGTAGGTTTTTTTTAGCTATTTTAGGTTGTGTTCACATTGGTTCTCGCGGTTCTCGCAATAAGGGTGGTTCTCGCATGAACTCCTCCATATATATATATATATAGAGTAGGGTTCCTGCGGAAAGTGTGTTTTTCCTAGAAAGTCTAGGAAGCAATAAGAACGCGACATGTGGCATTAAAGGATTTTAACTAAAAGGGCAATTGTGTAATTTGAATATTACTTTAATTATGGATTATTTTATTAGGATAACTAACTATGGAAACTAGATATTCCATTTAAATCAAATTGACAGTTTCAATTTAAATGATACAAGACGCTGTGTTTCTTGACAATGTGTTTTAACAGCAAGCAGATTTCTTGACGCTGTGTTTTAACAACAAACAGATTTCTTGACGCTGTGCTTTAACAGCAAGCAGATTCCTGGAGGATTCTTGACACTGTGTTTTAACAGGAAGCAGATTTCTTGACATTGTGTTTTAACAGCAAGCAGATTTCCTTGACACTGTGTTTTAACAGCAAGCAGATTTCTTTACGTTGTGTTTTAATAGCAAGCAGATTGCTGGAGGATTCTTGACACTGTGTTTTAACAGCAAGCAGATTCCTGGAGGATTCTTGACACTGTGTTTTAACAGCAAGCATATTTCTTGACATTGTGTTTTAACAGCAAGCAGATTTCCTTGACACTGTGTTTTAACAGCAAGCAGATTTCTTTACGCTGTGTTTTAACAGCAAGCAGATTGCTGGAGGATTCTTGACACTGTGTTTTAACAGCAAGCAGATTGCTGGAGGATTCTTGACACTGTGTTTTAACAGCAAGCATATTTCTTGTCATTGTGTTTTAACAGCAAGCAGATTGCTGGACACACTGTCAGTGTCTTCGTCTTCAACACAACCCAGTGTCTTCGTCTTCAACACACTGTCATCAATCAACATTAAAATGGTAAAACACATAAACCTAGAGCCCACTCTAACATGTCAAACATTGAGGTCCATTGACTAAAAATAAGAACCCGATTCAATGATAGATAAAAAAAATTGAAACAAGTATGAAAAACAACCGATATATGACCAATCGGAGAAGAATATTTGTAGGAAAAATGGCTGGTTCTTCTTTGGTTGCGTTTAGGGAGAGAGAGTGAGAGAGAAAGAGGGGAAATCCCATGATTTTAGGAATTGGTTATTGATTTGGCAGTTTCTTGACTAATTTAAAACACTTCCAATTACCAAAATACCCTCACTATATTAAAAGTCTCTAATTATATAACTCAAATATTACGAAAATGCCATCCATTTGATCTAAGCCATTAAAAACACCAATCGGATGGCCCAGATCGCTTCCTAGACTTTCTAGGAAAAACACACTTTCCGCAGAACTCCTACTCTATATATATATATATATATATAGGATTGAGTTAAAATAAGAACCACTCCCAGTTGTAAGAACCATGAGAACCACTTCAACCAATCAGAACATGCCAACAAAAAGGGTATATTAGTCATTTACCACATATGTCATATCCATCCTATCTCCTCTCTCCTCTATTTAATGCAAACCCTCCTCTCTCCTCTCTCTCCTCTATTTTAATAGTTGCAGACAACAAATGTCTCCACATATGTCACTCACCATTTTAAAACCCACTCCAAATGTCTCCACCGCCACCGCCGGTGGTTGTACCAGCCTCCGCCACACCCCCACTACGAATCTCTCTCTCTCTCTTCTGCGACCCCTCTCTCCGTTCACCACCTCCTCCGCCCCTGTACTCCTTCCTTCTCCGGCGGGGTTTTGCCTTTAGGGGGTTTTGCTCAGATCTGAACTGGTGCGGCAGGGTTTAGTGGTGGTCGATTGTGCGACTTGGGGTTTCAGTGGTGGAGGTGGTTGCTGCGTGAGCCGGTGGTGGGTGTTCGAATCTAGGTTTTCTCTCTCCTCTCTCCGGCGACCGAGTGGTGGTGGTGGTGATTTTGCGATGGCAGGTGGTGGGTGTTCATCAGGTGACGATGTTGGCGCTGCCGACGACCGAGTGGTGGTGGTTTTGCGATGGCAGGTGGTGGGTGTTCGAATCTAGGTTTGAATCTTTTTGTATTTTAATTTTGTTGAATCTTGTGGTGGGTTTCGAATCTGGGTTTGAATCTTTGTGTTTTTTGCTGCAGGTTTTGATTATGTTGAATATGGGTTTGAATCTTGGGGGCTTGACTTTCTGGGGTTTGATTCTGTTGAATTTTGGGTTTGAATGTTGTTCTTGTTGAATCTGGTTTGAATGATGCTTTTGGGTCCTTTTTTTGATCCTGTTGGATCTGTTGAATATGGTGCTTTTATGAATTGGGTGAATCTGTTTGAATCTGTTGAATGTGTTTTGAATGATGTTCATCAGGTGCTTTTTGAATGTGTTTTTGTGTAAAAAAGTTTTTGTAAAAGAAAAAAAACTTAAACCGTAAACTTTTTAAAGTTTACCGTAAACATTTTTACGTAAAACGTAAAAAGTTTTATGTAAAACGTAAAACGTAAAAAGATTTACGTCAAACGTAAAACGTAAAACTTTTTAACGTAAACCGTAAAACTTTTTAACGTAAAATTAAAAAAAAAAATTAAACCGTAAACTATTTTAACGTAAACCGTAAACTTTTTTAACGTAAAACGAAAAAACGTGAAGCGTAAAAAGTTTTACGTAAAACGTAAATCGTAAAAAGTTTTACGTAAAACGTAAAACGTAAAAAGTTTTAACGGAAAACGTAAAAAGTTTTAACGCAAAACATAAAAAGTAAAAAGTTCTACGTAAAACGTAAAAAGTAAAAAGTTTTACCGCAAAACGTAAAAAGTTTTATGTAAAACGTAATTTTTTTTTAGTAAAACGTAAAAAGTTTTACGCAAAACGTAAAAAAACGTTAACGTAAAAAACCGGGGCGTAAAACGTAAAAAACCGGTGCGTAAAAACGTAAAAAAAGTTAACGTAAAAAAACCGGCGCGTAAAACGTTAAAAAAACGTTAACGTCAAAAAACCGGGCCGTAAAACGCAAAAACCCGACGCGTAAATCGTAAATAACGTTAACGTAAAAAACCGGCGCGAAAAACGTAAAAAAACGTTAACGTAAAAAACCGGGGCGTAAAACGTTTAAAAGCGACGCGTGAAAAAGTCGGGCGTAAAAACGGCGCGTCAAAAAACGAGGCGTGAATAGGCCGGCCGTAAAAACGTAAAACGTTAAACGTAAAAATCTGTAAATAAATCTGAATATGAAAATGTTTTATAAAAAAACTAAGTTTAAAAAATAAGAATCTAATATAATAATACTAAAAAGTAATAAAAAACAATAAAGGTAAAAAGACAAAATAGTGTAATTTTACTTAAATACCCTTTTGGATTAAAATATAAAAGACATAATAAGACAAAAAATACTTAATATTATTTTTTAATACTTTTAATATCATCCATCCATCAACTTGATCCAATAGTCAAAAAGTGGTTCTCATGGTTCTTACAACTGCAGGTGGTTCTCATTTTAGCCATCCCCTATATATAGACCGGTTAACGTACAATACCTCTTATCCTACATTATGTACGCGATGCCCTCAGCCGTACGATCTTCAATCGATCAAACGCGGGCGAAACTAATTTAAATGATTAAATTAATCATTTTAATATATCTAAATCATACCAGGAAGGTTAAAAACGTCATTGCGAGGTCATAAATCTATGTAATTGACCGATAATAGTTCAAAATCAAACCCTAAATCAAATTCAAAAACCTGAAAATCTTCTTCCCTAACCTCCCTTCGTTCCTTTTAGTGCGATATCGATAATAAGAACTACTAATTTGGGAGTTGTAAGGGTCAAACGGAAGAAGACCGACAATGATCGACCAACAATCGAAGAAGATGAACAGTAACACACACAGAGATTTTTCACATGTGATATTCAATTTTTCACATGCGATTCTACACACCCCATGCCATTTTTCACATTACCCCATGCTAGCCATTTTTCACATGCGATATTCAATTTTCCACATGCGATTCTACACACCCCATGCCATTTTTCACATTACCCCATGCCATTTTTTCACATGCGATATACAATTTTCCACATGCGATTCTACACACCCCATGCTATTTTTCACATTACCCCATGCTAGCCATTTTTTCACACATGCGATATTCAATCTTCCACATGCGATTCTACACACCCCATGTCATTTTTCACATTACCCCATGCCATTTTTTCACATGCGATATTCAAATCTTCCACATGCGATTTTGTCCATTTACACACCCCATGCCATTTTTCACACTACCCCATGCTAACCATTTTTTCATATGCGATATGTATTGAATTCGCACCAGATCTGCATCTGATCGAACGGTTGGGATGATCGCGTACGTATCGTACGATAAGCGCATTTGTATTTTACTCTTTACCTATATATATATATACAGGAGAAGGATCATTACAGAACACTAATTATTGCGAGAACAAAAAGAACAACTCCAAATCACTAAATTTTGGGATTTAAGGTTCATATTTCTTAAATTTTCTGTTTCTTACATTCATAATTGTATTATATATACATAAAAATTATATATTTTTCCCTAGACATAGTTCACAAACATGTAGGTAATTTAGCCTACACATAACCTACATGTGTGTATGTTATTTAAATCCTGAAGGTTTTTCATATTTTGTTTTAAATTCTAGTGTGAGAAACAATAAATCTTACATTTATGACATTTTCATTTACTTTTTAGGTTTTTAGGATTGAAAAAAATAAGTGATTCATTTCGTTCTGTGTGTTCTCGCAATATTTAGTGTTCTGCATAAAAACTTCCCATATATATATATATACTATGTTATCACCCGGGTAGACACCCGGGTAGGAAAATTTAAATTACATTAATAAAAAATTTAACACACACTGATTCATTTCTATTTAAAATTAAAATCAAACCATACCTATGAGTTAAATATTGCATCAAGAGTAACACTGACTTGGCTTCAACGCATATTGTGTTGTAAACTTCTTTTAATATAAAAAACTTTGTACCCAAGCCCATAATATTGTAATTAAGTATGAAATTAAAAACCCAAAAATAAGAGAGCTTACTTTTACAGGTTGATTTTAAGGTATACAAATAATTAATTCTATTCCTACACTAAACTACAGGCCAATGTAAACCAAAATTACAAAGAAGTAAGCCTTATACATCCACTGTCTACCCATGAACCCCTAATATTATGAGTTTTACATGTCACTAACCGTCTAGCCAATCCTTGATCACCAACAGGAACATCTAACGAAGCTCGGGGAATTTTAGGAAATGTTTTTTTGACATTTGGTAGCGCTTTTATCCTGATTTTTCTTTTGTCAATAACTGTTTCACCGTTTTCATCTCCAACATCAGCAGGAAGCTTAGAATTGGATCGAAATCGAATTCCATATGGTACAGTTCGTACCAATTCGAAATCCGTGGCTCTAGGAGTGAATTTGGTAACTATGTGAATAACTATAAAATGAATAAAACATAAAAAATTGATACCTGAAATCCCAAACTCAACGGTTACGAACAGAGGCTATTGTTTCTTTTTTACCTGCAAGTTGATGCAACTTTATCAAATTAGATTAGATTATAAAGGAAAAAAAATAAGTTTCATGTAGCCAAGCAGGTTATTTTTCAGTGTAAATAAAGGTTTATGATTACGGTTTCGTTGTGCATGTCAGTAAACGTGTATTCATACCCTCTTGTCGATATGGATGTATTTTTTTCTATTTCTTCAAATCTGACCATAATAACACCCGTATATTAAACATATTAGTGATGAATCTGAACGAATAAAATTTATATTATCTTGTACCAACAGCGTTGAGCAGCTCTAAACCTGGGTTAACGTGTATTTATGTCACACGCGTGTAGCCCTAGCTAAGAAAATATTTTTACGTTAGAGCATATAAAAATTGTTAGTCAGAATAGTTTTTAGGTTATGAAAAAAAAAGTCACCTCTGGTCTTGAAGTGTTGTTTTAAGGAGCTTCTTGTTGACTCGGGTTAGTACGTCTAATATCTTGTCGAGTTGAGTTCTTAATCGTGGATTGGCTTAGTAACCCTGTACCAAATAAACTTATTGGTTGAGGACCAGAATCCAGTTTCACTTCGGAGTTGGGTCACCCGGTCTTGTAAAAATTATATGTAATCATAAACTTAGTTGATGAACGGTCAATAACATAGGTTTTTTTTTAAATAAAAGCTAATTAATTTTGATACAACATTATTAAAATCAAGATAAACAAAACCCAACCTAGTTTAATTAAAAGAAAAAATACACATCGCTTTGGTTGAAAGGCATATTAAAAACAAAGACCCTGGAAACCTAACTTTCTTTCTATGTTCTAATCAACCGCATAACGAAAAATCCAATATTATACACTACAAAAAAAAATTCGGTAAAATTAACAGTGCGAAGGGAAAACACAAGAAGCGAGTATTATGCATGAGCTTTCTAGTAAACAAACTATGATCAACAGCATACATGTCAAGTACCCATCCGTCCAATTGCAAGTAGAAATGAACATACTAACTAAGATATTAAATTTATAAACTTTGTTTTCCTTTTGGCTTCAGTCATTGGAAACTAAAAGGAAAAACTGGTAGCTACAATCAAATTTCCTCTAAACAACATTCAAGGCAATCTAGCAATAAGAATCACAGTGTGTGGTGTCAAATATCCTTAATAACTGGTTAAGCAAAACACGAGTATATGTGAAAATTCAAAATTGTAGATACAGTTGAAGGTTACGAAGGAAAAAATACCTGAAAATGCAATGAGAAAGGGGTTTTCGAGAGCGGAAGGAGCGTGTACAGCCGGAGATTCTAGGAGCTGATGCTCTGACGGAGGTGGAGGCGGAACGGAGGAGGGACCTGGCTACGACTTACCAGTACCTGCCGAAACCAAAATCGGTCAGATTTATGTGTTGGTGGAACCCTAGCCGCCGCCCTTTCGCCATTGCCTAGAACCACAACCATCACAATACCACCAATGGAGAAACCCTAAATCAACCCATGTCGTTGTCGTCTTCCCTCTTCAGGTGACCACCACCGTCACCATCTTCCTCTTGGGTGATGAAACAGACAAATTTTAGAAAAAAATTAGCTGATAAACAAATGTAAAGTATAGAATCAATATCTACAGAATCGACATACCTGGAAGTGAATCGGTTTGATTTTGGAATCCTTTCTCAGGCGATTGAAGAAGAACGTCGGAGCTTTTAGGGTTTTTGATGTGTGCGTCTATTTGTTTATAAGATCGAGTAAGAAGCTGGATCCAAGAATAAAAATACACACCCGAAGATCAAGAACATACCTGTAATGGTTGATCGATATCTTAATCCTTATTCAGTGATGGCTGCGATGACTGATGTAGAAGAGGAAGGAAGGGGAGGCTAGGGTTTAGAACAGGATTACAAAAGAGGCGGGTTTTAGAAGGTATTTATATCCGGGTTCAAAACCCGGATCCCGTGTCTACCCATATCAAGAAAAAGAGACCCGAATTTTTGGAGCCAAAACCAAAATCTAGATTGCATATGGTGATGCCACATCATTTTTCAAGCCCCCATATCATGACACATCAGCCCTTATTTATCATGTTTATATATATATATATATAGATATATATCAAATATATATTTAAATAATAACGATTACAATCTATAAAATTATGAAAAAAATAACTAATTATAGCTAAAACAATAGTTATAATTAATATAACGTTATGAATAATAAATAAGCCGAGTCTTAGCCGAGCTTGAGTTTGAAAAATTACTTACGAGCCCAGCTTGAGCTTTAGAAACAAAGCTCAAATTTAGTCGAGCTCAAGCTGTCATAAGATAAATAAGCTCGAACTCGAGCTTAGTCGAGCTCGGTCTCGGCTCAGAATTTTGCACTCCTAGTAACGCCTACCCCCCCCCCCCCCCCCATTAAATATTAATTATGTTTGATTACTATTTATTAATAACTCAATATATAGCGCATTTAAGATGATATTATCCTTTGTAAAGCACAATGTGTGTATATATATGTGCATAGTTTTCATTGTAGATTTCACTCTACACTAACATCTTACAAAATGGGAAGATTTCAAGTATATTTTATCCTCTTTCTTTTGGCATCAATGACAATGATACAACTTTCGACTGTAAGTACACAAATGGCAATGGTTAATTCATTTATGTTGTATAAATTTGAATTCTATAGTTGTTAACACTACATATTATTCCTTATATATGTATCTCAGGCCGGAGGTGAAGGTTCAGTGCCTGTCGAAGGTAAATATATTTATGTAAACTACACACATATATTGGAAATTAACTTTTTGTTTATATTTTTGTAGAATGTCCATCTGCATGTTCAGTTAGATGTTCGGCAACACATCATCCGGGACAATGTATGGATGTATGCCAAGACTGTTGTGGAAAGTGTTTATGTGTTCCTTCCGGAACTATTGGAAACAAGGATGAGTGTCCATGTTATAGAGATATGAAAACTAAGTATGGAACACCCAAATGTCCGTAATAATAAACTATTTATTTCTTTTATTATTTATGGTAGAATCATTACAAGAGGTCTCTTTTTGTAACGTTTTGTGATAAATAAAAAAGAAATATTTATTCGTGATAAATTTGATAATTATTTGTGTTTTTTTTCCTACAAGCAATAAGATATAACCCGGAACACTTTTGCGCTTTTGGCCGAGATAATTTCATCAGCAAAATAAAAGATTGAATACTTAATTTCTAATAAATAATGTGTGTAAATTTGATTCTATTGTTCAGAAGGCTGGCAAATCGTGTCTTAACAGGTTTAACAGGTTTCTGATGGCGCGCACAACATAAGTTTCAAACATGATTACGACTCGTTTAACTACTTTCTACCTCATGTTTATAAAACAGTTTTATGTTTTATGTACAAAGATGAATAAATGATAGATCCTAACATTGTAATTTTAATTATTTTAAAAATTAAAAAAGTCAAAGGGTGTATTTTTCAGTCAAACAGGTCTAATCGTGTCTTAACAGGTACTCAATTGCCAGTCACTCTCCTTAATAAAAAATAAATTAGTGATTTATGCACTAACTGTTCCTAGATCTATATATTAATGTAATTCTGAATAATAATTAGATTAGTTTTTAGTTAAAATGATATAACAATTAATGAAAATACAAATATACCCACCTACATATACGTTTGTTACACAATACATCATATTATATTTGATACAATAATACAAAAGGATTAGTTTTGTTACACAATAATTTTTGTTTGGAAAAACTTTGATCGGTTGATGAGTGATTTATAGAAAACACATAATGGTTTATATGAACGATAACAAATTTGCATTACATTCACTTATGCTTCTTCAACAATTGTTGTGGTTAGTATCTTCCCTCTAAAAATATAGAAAACACATCGTATAATCTTCTTCCTAATATTGATAGGATCATAATCATATATATTATAATAAAATAGATAGAGGCAATATTTATAACTCATCACTAGTCTTGGTAACGATCACATATCTTTTCTCTAAAACTATTTCCAACCCAAAACCCAGTTTTAAACACTAGTAGATGTGTTTTAACAAAAATTTCTCCAACATTCAAACAATAAAAAAATACATACATACATACATACATACGCTCAAAGTGATCTAACTCTTCATATCTCATAACAAAGACCAAGTTAAAAAGTGGCAGAGAGCGTCAATGAATAACTATTTGTGAGTTTTTATGGTAACATTCTTTCAAACACTTGTATCATAATAATTTATGAAGAGGCTAGCCCAATAGTACTAAGGGTAAAGCTAGGGCTTTAGGCGGCCAAGACTGTAAGGCTCAAAAATATTTTTATTTTTATTTTTCTTCGACTTTTATAATTTGTTTACCAGAAGCAGAACCATATGCTTAAAAAGATTTATAATTTTTATTTAATGATTCATTCTTCTATTTTCCTAGAATATAAACTCTTTTTTTATATGTATTTGATGCTATAATTTTTATTTTATACGATGTGAAGCAAGATCTTACTTTCTTATATTTTTATAATTATGAAATCTAGATGTATACTTGAATAGAACTAATTTCAAATATGATACCTCTCTACAATATATTTTAGAAATTTCATATAAATACACACTTAAGTACCAAAAATTTAAGCACGTATACAACGATAATAGCTTAAAGGCAGCGGAAACTAAAGAGGCGAAGTAGCAGAACACATCGTTAACTGAGGACGCAATCCACAACTGGAAGATCAAAGGCGCAAGTGCCAAAGGTATGAAGTATAAACTTAAGGGAAAGAGGAACAAAAATACAAACCCTAGAAAACACATAAGGGAAGCAAAATGAAAAAAAAAAATTATGGCTAGACGATGTCCTTTACACACGTGAGAAGACCGAGAATCCAGAAATGTGGCCCAATGATCACACGTCAGCTAGCTATTTTGCACTATTCTCCTAATTGATCTTTAAATATACATATACACATAATTATAAAAGTTAACGGGAATATTAGAGATAGATAATTAAATCTTATTTAACTAATCATTTATTTTTTCTTTTGCTATTTGTGCGTTAACATATATATAAGCAAATAATATTATTCCATAGTGCTATAGCAAAAGGCAAGCTTGAACTTAATGTATACTCACTTTATACATGTCAACAAGGCTATCTCCACCTTGCCAAAATAAACACCAATCAAAAAAAATGAGGGCGCGGGCGCACCTTTTTAATACAAAACCAGTAACCAGTTTCACTGCAGTATAAGCACCAGTGAAACTGATTATGTAGGCAAGATAAGGAAGAGAGAGAGAGAGATCTGATAAAAAATATCACATTTAAAACAACAGGTATAAATGTTCTTCACGGGTCTCTACTTAAAACATATTATTTAGACAAGATAAGGAAAAGGGAAAGACAAGAAGGCCAGACAATAATGAACAAAGATATGATACAACAGTTAAAAACAAATATTTTGAACAAAGTTTTGGAGGTTAAATCATTCCAACTGCACATTTTTTCATCTTTCAAGTGTTAATTTTATACAGACATTTCTAACTGCATATTCAAACTAGTTTTTTTTCCTCATTACACTATGTAAAGCAACCTCTGATTTCATCATAATTTGCAGGAATTACTACACCAATCTGATCTTCACCTGACCCAACAAATTGATACGCGCCGGCCAGAAAATCTTCTACTAATCGACATTTACCTGCAATGAAGAAACACAAGATTATGATAACACAAGATTATGATAATATTGTTAACACATTAACAAACTATCCGTCATTCTACTTAAACATTGCATTACTCAAGCATGTTTCATCATTATTATCATCATACTCAGTAAATCCCACCAATAGCAAAGCAAAAGTAGGGTCTGAGGAGGGTAAGATGTAGACAGCCTTACCTCTACCCCGTAGGAATAGAGAGGCTGCTTCCAGTGAGACCCCCGGCTCGATAGTAGTTTTGCATCAAGCCTTGGACATAAGGCACATAACACTCAGCAATCGGGACAAAGACCGATTAGTGCATATATCCTTTTGTCTTTCAGCTATCAACGCCACCACATGATGCATTGATGCATGAGTAACCGTCCTCAGCTTTTAAAGCCACCACAGGATGCATTACTCAAGCATGTTTATGCTAGAGCCTAGAAGAAGGCATAAACTTAAGCGTGTTTAACAGATCTTTGTTAATAAAATTAGCTTTGGCTGTTACAGATGATTATAAAGGCAAACAAGTAGATTTTTTTGATTCCTTTAGTATGAGAAGGAACAACTCAATGCACAAATTTCATATAGCTTTGGATTCTTGGTTGTAAAACAATCAAATTGAATAATGCATAAAACACAAAACATATAGAATAATTTTCAAAGCTAGAATATCACTTCTACTTTGGATTCTTGGTTGTAAACAATTCTCTCTCAAATTTCAACCACTGAATCTTTTACCAAATATACTCATACAAAAAGTTCAAGATTTTCAAATCACAATTTCACACTTTAGAACAACCCAAAAAAAAATCAAGAATTGTAGAACATAATTTCATATTTTTAAGAATAAATCCCTTATAAAAGATCAAAAATTGTAGAGCATAATTTCACATTTTCAGAACAATCCCATGAAGAAAAAACAAGCATTGTAGAACATAAACTCACATTCTAGAACAATCCAATAAATAAATCAAGAACTGCAGAACATAATCTCACATTTCAGAACAATCATATAAAATATCCAGAACTGCAGAACATAATTTCACATCTTAGAACAATCCCATAAAAAATTAAATCAATAACTGCAGGTCATAATTTAACATTCTAGAACTATCCCATAATAAAAAATCAAGAAACGTACAACATAATTTCACATTTTCTGAATAATCCCATTGAAAATTAAAGAACTGCAGTAGCACATAATCTCACATTATAGAACCCCATAATAAAAAAAAAAAAAAAACAAAAACAAAAATTGCAGAACACAATAACAATCAGTCACTAATCAAGATTTTCAAAAGAAGTAGTAATAATAATAAATCCCTAAAACATCGGTTTCTAATTGAAAAAAAAAAAACTTAACTCTGTTAAGCGCTATTTTTAACGGCGGACTATTATTATCGGGCAAGATGAAACAGTTCGGATTATTATCGACAAATAAATGAGTTGGAATTATTATCGGCCAAATCGAGAAAGATGGAATTATTTAAATCCAATTTGCCAAATTAGTAAAAACCAAAAAAAAAAAAAAAAAAAGACAAACATACCCTTGACCGTCAACACCTCCATACGCCCCATCATCACCAGCCTGCCACACGGACTGCCACGCCTGCGACGGAGGTCCATACATCCCCACCGGATCCACCGCCGGCCGTCCCACCGCCGGCGGATAATAATACGGCACCCCACTAGCCGCACCACCAACCCCATCATCCTTAACACCAACAACAACCTCTTCACGGGGCACAATATCCACAAGAAAATCGAAAATGTCGGTGCGGGTAATAGCGGCAGCGATGTCGTTCTTCTGCAACGTTCTGCGTTTGTTTTCCTCAGCGTGAAGCCATGAACGGATGGTGAGTTCGAGGATGAAAAGCTCGCAGGCTTTAGCGAATAATATAGGGGCTTCGGCGGAGATCATGCGGACGTCTTCATCGGCTTTCATGATTTTCTTGATCCGGGCTAGTGGGAGCTGGTGGTTCTTGAAATCGTTGACTTGTTGTTCGATTTCTTGACGTTGGTAGTTCCAGAACATTTGGAGTTGTTGGTGTTGTTGTTGGAGGAGGTGGTGGGGGTTGTAGGGGGGTTGGTGGGGGAATGGGGTGGGGGTGGGGGTAGGGGTGGTGGTGGTGGTGGTGGAGGGTGGGTGGTTGTTTGTGGTGGTGGTGTTTTCCATTCTCTGTTTAGGGGAAATTGATAAAAAAGTGATGGTTTGTGAATAGATGGAGGGAGGATAAGGGTTCATTGGCTTATCCTACACACCCTTTTCCCACAAGGGTAATATCGTAATTTTGTTTCTTTATTATTTATAAGTTTTAAATATTAATACGGCTTTATACTACTGTTCTTTTACGATTAAGTTAGGGTTGTGAGTGAACGTTGAGCCAGGTTGGGCCCAATTTCAAACGTATACGAGTCAGCTCGGCTAAACTCAAAAAATATTAACGAGCTGAAGATCTTAGCTCAAACTCGACTAAAAAAAAACTCGAGCTAGCTCGTAGCTCATCAAGACATCTCAGTTAAAAGATGTGTTATGTCACAACTTAAACAAAATGTTTTATTACAAAATATAAAAGATAAAAGAGAACTCAATATTATATTATATACTTTATACATAATACATAATTATTGTAGACACATTTGTCTTTACGGTTAAGCGAGTTCATGTCAAGCCACGAAAACAACACGAATCGTTTAACACCTCTAGTCACATACCCAACCCATTAGCATCTCCAATTCTAGAACTAATAAGTTAGTTTTGTAATACCCGCAGCAAAGCAAAGATAATTAGTTTCATCAAAACTCAAATTCAAGTGGTTTAAAGATAATGAATTTCCATCTTACCAGATTTCTTAATAAGTTCGGTCCTAACCCGTGTACAAAAAAGAAAACCTAGTCCTTAAACCACCCGTAGTCGGGCGTTATTTAAAAAAAATTGATCAAACACGCTCAATAACGCCCCAGGTCTGCCCCCTTGGGCGTTATCCGGCGTTATTCGCGAAAAAAGCCCCCTTGGCGTGGTTTGAAAACGCCGAATGGGGGGATTCTTGGCCAATCACGTTTGAGCTTTCATTTGGTGGCCAATAAGATTTTTAAATGTTTTTTTTTTTATTTTATTTTATTACAAAACATAAAGCCCCACAATCCCCACATCCCCACTACACCCTTTTGTAAAAACGCCCAATAATGCCCCTTGGCCACATGGCGCAAAACGCCCAAGGGTGGATCTTGCCCACTACGCATGGTCATAGTGTATACATCTTTTATAACTTAATATATATTCACAACTACAACTAAATTTAGTATTTTTTTTAAACGGCAAATTTGGATCACTGACAGGCCATTAGAGTATCATTGTGCCACCAGCGGAACCATCCAATCATATCCATCTCCACTAGGCAATAATGTCAATACACCAATTCAGGAGTAAGCCGAATAAATATGGGAAAACCCTCTCTAGGCAATAATACTAATACACCAATTCAGGAGGTAACCCAATAAATCTGGGAATAACCTCTCTTGTGGAAATCGAACTAAGGACCTTATGGTCCCTAAGCCTTATCTCACCCCCTACGAATCCAACAATGACAGTGAGTCATATGTATACAAGAGCGCATATCACATCACACGGGCCGTACGGTGTATACAGGTCGTATGATGTCAAATCAAGTCTGCACACCATAGTCTGTCACATCATAGAGGTCGTATGATATGGTGAAAATGGTTGCCAATGGTAATGCCAGTAATTTTTGAGTCAATCAAACACATCATACACTTCATATAATTTGTAGAACACCAACTCATACGGCCGTCATACAACCATGTTTCGCTTATCATATGACCCAAGTGACCATTTTTCGCATGTCAAACGACCGCATGACCATTTTTCGCATGTCATACGACCTGCATGACCGTTTTCCACATGACCATGTTAATTTAGTTGCCTCAAGCTATGAGGCAGATATTGAAGCTATAGTATTTGCCTCGACATTTTCCTTCATTTTGCTTTGGTTGACTTGTTAATTTAGTTGTTTCTCATGGTCCCTTCCACATTTATAACTCAAATGTGTTTTTTCCTATTAAACTTGAAGATGTGGTTCCTGTTGTCATCTTTTATCTCAAAATTGTGTTCCTTTTGCTTAGGAGTGTAAACGAGCCAAATTGAATTTGTTTAATATAGGAGCTCGGGCCCAAGCTTCACACATCAAGCTTGATTAGGCTCACGAGCCTATTATAATATAAGTAGAATAATAAACAAGTCACGCCCAAACCAAGCCTGAGCTTGTAATTTTACTCACAAGTTCACAGCGAGCTAAACTCAAGCTCCTCTCAAGTTAAATGAACCAAGCTCGAGTTAATTAATCGGTGTTAGCTCAACTTATTTACAAGTTCCAATCCATTAGGCGTTTCTGAGTTAATTAATCGGTCTTAGCTCAACTTATTTACAAGTTCCAATCCATCTGGCGTTTCTGAGTATTCAGCAAGATTTGATCAGTACAAAGATACCTATTCAAACCTGACATATTATGAATCAATCCACAATATGTCAAAATATTACTCTTATTTTAGTCTCTTTTATATATAGTGAAGAAGGAAATGATATTAACACTTGGTAGCCATATGCAAATATATATAAGCATCAAAAGTGTATCTAAACACATAACTGTGAACACTTAGAGCAACAGAAAACCAGCACATACGTTTTACGCACCAGAATACTTCAATCACAAACAGAAAGATCCACAAACATGTGCAGCATATAGAAGCAATCGCACACCCGTGTATTCTTTATTAAGACCAGATTTTGATTTGCAGGATCATGTAAGTGTCAATAAAAGATCATCTAAGAACATACTAAAGTGAACCACTTAAGCATTAGATAAAAACCAACCATATATAAAGGTAATGAAATACATACTTAAATAGTAAAGATGCAAGTATCAAATGATGTCAAATGTCAATATCATTTAACATGGCATACAGATATGTCAAAGCTACAAAAAGTTGGCATTCAGACAAAAAAGATGATCTTTAACAAAAGTATCATTTTCATGTATGTAACATGTTCCACTAAGCAAAAACGAAAAGTTTTTACAGAAAGTAAAAGGTTTAGATAAACCTTAACAAAGCTAAACTGCCTCAAAATCTATCAGCTGCTATCATTTTCTATCACTTACTGAAGTTTGCATTTTTCCCTTTTTTTCTAGAATACGTAATCATCTCGTTAGCCTCGGTTTTCTTACAACTTCCATCCTCCACTGTTTTTACTTCTGGTTCAATCGTTGTTTGAAGGAGCTCCAACGGCAATGCTGCAGGATCAAGCTCCAAACAACCTTCTGGAACACCAACAGCTTCTTCACCAGTGAGCAAATAAAACGGCACTTGATGAGATAATCGAAAGATTTCATCCCTCGGAATTGTATGCGCTTCAGCAACATCAGCGTGCTGACAAAACACAGATTTGAACCCCACAACTTTGACCAAAGGAGCTACAACCACCCCTTTTTCCTCGTTAAAATCTTCAAGAACCGTAACCATATCATATTTATGAATCACTTCATCTGGAGTGAACTCGTTCCAACTTGGAGACCAATTCGTATAAACAGCCCACACGTTGCCTTTTTTCGGGTAAACTTGAATAACCCCTTTTTTCCCTTTCGCCCATTGAACTTTGTGTGAGAAAGAATTAAGCGATGTGTTTATCACATGTTTACCGATTCTAAACTCGCCACTGGTTTTAGGAAATCCTGATGAAACCCAATTGATCGGGCCTAATTCAGCGTTGGTTTTGGAATTCAGCCAACTTATTTGCATCTTGAATGGTTTTTTCGAAATGACATTATGAATCATTGCGTAATAACGAGGCATGCCGTCATCTTCATCGTAAGCAGCCCAAACCTCGTTTTCACCAAACGATCTTTCGGTTCTGTCCATGTCGAAATCGTGAAAATCGGGATCCGGTACACTCATTAGCGTTGCTTTTGCTTCTGCCACATCAGAATCCATGTCATCATTGTACTCATCTTTACACGTAGTATCGATTAATGGCGTTTTTACTTCTTTAACCTTGTTTGTATCGTTTACAATGATTTCTTCACCGTACTTTTTACCACTGCTTTCTTTCTTTGACGCACTTTCTGAATCCCATTCATTCATTTTCTTAAGAATTTCTTTCCGAGCTTTTGTCATCAACATGATACGCGTTTCCGCCAGTGATAATTCCCTTCTACTATTATCAATATTGACCTTTTGACCTCCTGAATTGACTTTCGCATTTGCATTTCCAACATTTATCGTAGCAGACTGTTCGGCTACACGTTTCCGTTTCAAAATTCCATCATTTGCAGCTACTTTCGCCTGTTGTCGGTTTTTAAATCTGTTCACAGCTGACGTGTTCAACGACGGGCCCTTTTGGACATTCACATTACTGACACTAGACATGTTTAACGACGGGCCCTGCTGACCGTTCACATTATGATTCGTTTTGGGATTTTGCCTTTGAGGATACATCGTTGTTGAATGATGGTTCATGGGTGGGGCCGGCGACTCTATAGCCCAAAACGGACCATGACAGCTAGGGCAAACAATCTTCTGGTTTAAGTAAACTCTCGAATATTCGAACCGCATGGAGCATCTTAGACACGAAGTCCAAAATGTAGCAGTGTTTGGCGGCCTAGGAATCGTTTGAACGGGCTTAGTAGTAGAGGCTGACGTCTTCTGAGTGACACTAACCGGTTTGTAAACGGGCTTAACGGGCTTCGTAGTAGAGGCTGACGTCTTCTGAGTGACACTAGCCGGTTCGTAAACGGGCTTCGGGTTTCTGCTTTGATCATAGGCTTTTTTTTTAACTTTATCAGAGAGTAAAGTCCACGCCTGAGACACGAGCTTAAACGCACCTTCAGCTCCGACTGATTTGTTCTTGTCAGGATGAAGATAGAGTGCGAGTTTCTTATAATTCTTCCTAATAGTTTCATCGTCACTTGTGGGTCCCACACCAAGAACACCGTACCAATCTGGTTCTCCGTTGATCTTCTTCTCTGAGGAAATGTAAACATCGAGGATTACTAATAGATGTGACACACCTTCAAGCCCGTGGAATAGCTTATCGGCTTTTTGTGCAAACTTTTTCGCTCCCACGAAATCTTTTTCTACCAGCTTTGCCTCGGATATCTCTTTGGCCCGTAGAGCTTCGTCTTTATTGCATTCCATATCAACAATGTTTCATATCCAACTCCACTAGTTAAATGCTCTTGCATGCAAAGTAACACGCCTGCCTCTGATCGAAGAAGCCCCAATCTCTGATACAACAAAATAATAGTAAAAGTTAACGTAAGAAGGATGTTGTGATCGAAAACGACAACGATCGATAACGACAAGAATGATTACGAACATTCGAACACAAGTTATATATACAAACTGACATCCTATTTATAGGCTTCGTTTAATTGCCTAATAAGAAGATACACACGATCGACCAATGGAACTATCAAAAGGGATTACTGTAAAAATTATATTGAAAACAGGAGTTTTTCGCAGAAATAGTGCCACTTTGAAAATAATTTTCACAACTAATGCCATGCTCAAAAAAATTTCACAAATAATGCTAATTCCATTTCAAATGGCGATATCAAATGAATATTCAGGGAATGTAACACAAAGGAAACAAATCAACGTAATGCGTTATACAGTTTCTATATGTCGGTGAAGCATATCGACAAATCAGATTAACCCTTGCAAAATAAGTACCCAATTCATTTGATGGTAGAATTAAACCAATGACAAGAACTACAACAACAACAACCATACCCAGCATAGTCTCGCGCATAGCCAAGCTATTGGCCATAACCACACATAAGATTCAAATAAAACGAGTAACATATCAAGCGGACACACAACCAAGCGATAACATACAAGGCCACTAAACCAATGAAAAGAACTAAATATTAAAAAGAATATCATGAATGAAACCGATTATCCTCAGAGACTCGAAACATCAATGCGCCGTGTAAAAAAACTTTATTAAACAAGATAATAGCGGATTCAAAGAGCCAAAAGAAGCTTCCACAACATCTCAATATCAGATCATGACATGAGTCAAACAATCTCAATCTATTCAACATTAAACACTTATATCCTCTAAAATCATGAAAATCATCCCCAAAACGCAATAAAACACACTAAAAATACAATCAAAATCACTAGATTTATGTCTTAAACCCTAGAATTCACCAAAAACAGAAACAGATCATTCAAATAACAACAACAAACCAACAGCATTCAAAAATCAAGCAATAATCAAAGACAGTAGGCGAATATAGAAACATATCTTGATGAAATCAATACGAATAACTAACGAAGAATATACCTAAATTACTCGAACAATCTAACCGAAGAGGCGCCACTGAAATCAATACGTATAGCCGGTTCTGTTGTGCGATTATTAGTATTATTGTTCAATGATGATGATTTATGGTGATTTTAGGTTGAAATTGTTTGTGAAAAACCTAGATGAATGCATA
Source organism: Helianthus tuberosus (assembly GCA_030545235.1). NCBI lineage: Eukaryota > Viridiplantae > Streptophyta > Magnoliopsida > Asterales > Asteraceae > Helianthus > Helianthus tuberosus. The sequence continues at coordinate 20,849,630 of CM060380.1, read as the reverse complement.
TGAAGAAACACAAATGATTATTATTAATATGTGATGTGAATTATAATTGTTGTATGTATGTATAGGAGATGAAACAAAAACCATAAGGTGTGTGTGTCTTTTCTATGGTTTTGAAATTTTATTTCCTTTATATAGTTATGATTTATTATGATTATATATTATTTTGTTACAACACACACGTGTTTAATGTTTCAAGGTGTATACATTTATTTCTTCTACCTCATGTGTTTGGTGGGAAGAAAATATTTAGTTGAGTTAAATGTTATTTTAGTTTTGGTGTTCTAGGCCATTTTAGCAGTTTAGTTTAAAGGTTTTATTTTTTGTTTGTAGGTTGAAAAAGGTTTCACTGTTGGCAGTTTAGTAAACTAGGTTAATTTCATCCATTATTTCTGTTAACGAGAAAGACAATTCGGTCATTTTATATGGTCGAATTGTCTTTCTAGTTAACAGAATTAAATATAAAATGGCCAAATTGTTCTTTTTGTTAACAGAAATAATTGATGAAGTTAACCCAGTGGACTAAAATGGTAACAATAAAACTTTTTTAAACCAGCAGGTGAAAAATGAAATCTTTACACTAAACTGCTAAAATTGTCCAAACCACAGGGACTAAAATGACATTATACTCTATTTACTTTTTGTTGATTTTACCGTTTATTGAATAAGAGAACTAGAACCACAGGGACTAAAATGACATTATACTCTATTTACTTTTTGTTGATTTTACCATTTATTGAATAAGAGAACTAGAAAAAAAATAATGTTAAACTAAAATATACATGTACACATTTTTATTTCACAAGCAATAATGTATTGGAAAAATTACAAGTTTTGTCCTTTATCTTTAGGGTACTTTACAGGCGGTGTCCTTTTTTTCAAAAGTTGACAGGCGGTGTCCTTTGTAGGGAATTTTGTTGCAAGTTTTGTCCTTTGAGCCTAACCTAGTTAGATTTTTTTGTTAAATCTGATTACCCAAGGGTATTTTAGTCTTTTTACCTCTTTATTATTATTATTATTGTTATTAATATTATATATACCACTGTCTCTCTCTCTCTCTTTACTTGCAACCTCCGACTAAAGCCCCAATCGCCCCATTCAGATCCCACCACCACCACCTCCCGCCTCTCACCACCATCAACCAATCGCCACCACCATTTCACCATCCGACTGAAAGCCCCAACCCAGAAACAATGGTGGCGACGCCACCATCCACCACCGTGCAACAACCACCAACTGCAACCCACCCCCACAGAATCAACATTTGTTCATTCATCAATCAATCAACGGTAGAGGCGGAGGAGGTGTGGATTGTGGTGGTCGGCAGGTTAGGGTTGGGGTTACAGAAGAAAGGGTTGTGGAGGTGGTCCGATTGGGTTGGTTGTGGTGGGTTGTGGTGGCAGGTGGAGGTGGTCCGATTGTTGTCCAGAGAGACGAAGTGGATTGTGGGTGGAATCGGAATCTTGCCGCTGACGAAGTTGATTCATGTGTGTTACCACCAACACCCAACCACCACCTCTTATCGCCATTCTCATGGCCCTGTTCTTCTTGTCGGCACTACTCTAATCAGGTATGTGTTTGTAATCTTAAACCCAACATAAAGCTGCAATTTTTAGGAAATATCTTTCAAAATTATAATCTGTTTGTTCCACTGGTTCTTGAAATTTGATTGGTTTAGACCAGATGTTTGCAGCCAAAACAAACGATCGGATTTTAATTATTTTTGGGTGTTTTATGTGTTTGAACTTGAATTGTTGCCGTGACGTGATAAAGAGGTGAGTGAGTTCTAGTTGTTTGAGCTATGGGGCTCTTTGATGGATTGCCTGTTCCGAAAGATAAAGAGGTGAGTGAGTTCTATTTAAGCATTGTATAAATTATTATCTGTTATTGTTATTTCGGTAGTTTAACGAGATTTAGGTTTTTAGATTTGGTTATCAGCGAACAGATTTGGTGATGGCGGCAGTTGAACAGCAATAAATCCAGCCGGTTGAACAGATTTGGTTATCAGCGAACAGATTTGGTTGGGGGTGGGGCGGCGATGGAGGTGGAGAACATTTGAATGGGTGTTTAATTGGGGGTGGGGAGGCGATGGAGGTCTGTGGTACACAGGGGCGGCGGCAGATGACTGTGGTGGGAGGTGGTGGTGGATGACAGTTGAGAAGGGTGGCGGATGATGGGAGGTGGGAGATGGTGGTGGTAGATAAAGGTGAGAGAGAGAGAACTGTGTGTTTTTGTAGAGATAGATATTATAATATTTATAAATTAAAGAATAAATTACAAGTTTTGTCCTTTAAATAAGTAAAAAGACTAAAATACCCTTGGGTAATCAGATTTAACAAAAAAATCTAACTGGGTTAGGCTCAAAGGACAAAACTTGCAACAAAATTCCCTATAAAGGACACCGCCTGTCAACTTTTGAAAAAAAGGACACCGCCTGTAAAGTACCCTAAAGATAAAGGACAAAACTTGTAATTTACCCTAATGTATTTATATATAGTGCATATAAAATAATCAGAGAAGTGAGAAAGAGAGAGGATGTGTGGGTTATGTAACCGTCTTATGTATCAAACTGAAAGCACTGTGTTCATACGGTCTTTGTAAAAAGGAGAATGGGATAGGCGTTTCCATAGTCGATATGTGTGTCATGGTTAGAGCATAATGTACAAACGAATTTATGCACTTCTTGAATTAATATTGGTTTTTGTTAAATATAGATATATGTATATTACTTTTAAGTTATATATAAAATATGTAATGGTGACTAGGAAACGAGATGATATGGTCAAAAGGTGTATATCTAGGAATAGGATTACTTGGTGTATGAATTAACCGTTCTATGGCTTTTCAGTGTATGTTTAAATTATTAATCTTCTTTTAATTTTCACATTGTTTTAACAAAATTTTGTGTTTTTAAGAATGTACGTATACACACACTACATTTATTTAGGAAATCTATTATTCTCCTCGTAGTTACACTCTTAGTTTACATTAATTGTACATTTCAAAATTGAATGGGTAATATTGCAATTTGATAAATTAAATGTAAAAGATTACAACTAAAAATGAATAAGGTGTATAATTTTATCAAGAGTTAACTGCCATTTTCGTCCCTGTGGTTTGGTCACTTTGGCCATTTCAGTCCATTTTTCAAAAATGCGCCATTTTCGTCCCCCACGTTCTGAAAAGGTGTCATTTCAGTCCAAAAATCATAACTCAGTTAAGTCAGTTTGTAAATAAGGACTGATTGTGTAAATTTGTAACATAAAGGACTGATTGTGTAAATTTGAAAATAGGACTGAAATGGCAGTTAACACCACCACCACTAGCCCTGCCACCACCACCACCACCGCCACCACAGCCACCACCGCCACCACAGCCACCACCGCCACCCTGCTCATTGGAAGCTTCAGCAACAAAGACTGTCTATGTTGTTTGGTGGCGGGGGAGAGAACGATCAACAACAACAAAAACAACAAGTTGTTCTTGAACCACATCATCAGAAACTACAACCTATTTTGTTTCAGAATCTTGAGACTTCAAAACCATCCCAATCCACTAAGGAAGGTTATTCAACAAAAGAGACCGCTGAAGGCTGCGGTTTGGCAACCGAGTGGTTCTTCGATGACAGCTATCATGCAGCGGCGAATCTGAACCCAACGACTTCAGCTAATAGCAGTGGTGCAGGGAATGATCATCAAAACGGAAGCGTGAACAACTGGAACGGGATTCAATCTTGGAATCACTTGAATCTGTTGATACACTTTGTGTGGACGCGACTCGGCTAGGTTCGACTCGGCCTTGAAGACTTGAAGACACGAAGATCTAGACAAAGCTACAGCCAAGGGGGAGTTTGTTGGTGCACTTGTGTCTGTACTTTGTCTGTATTTCGTCATGATACAAAACGATGTCTTTAATGTAAGGTTGATGTAAGTTTGACCAAGTCAACCATCCTCCTGGTTTGACTTGACCAAACAGTTAGAAAAATGTTGTAAGCTGGTTGTGTCGAAGGATGTGTCATCGAAGGATTGTTTTATATCCTTCGATGAGCTCGAAAGATGAACATTCGATAGATGAGTTCGAAACATAAACCTTCGATGGATGAACTCGAAGGATATCTCGAAGGATATCATCCTTCGAGGTATTTGTGAATCTTTCGATGACTTTCTGGTCGACAGATGATCTTTCGATCAATCTGTCTGATCCTTCGACCAGACCTGCTGTGTCGGGTATAAATACCCATGTGTTGTGTTCACTTCAGTAGTTAGACAAGTGAGACAGGAGACAGAAGAGAGAAAAGAGAACACACACGAGAGAACTTTGAGAGTTTGCAGAATACATCTGTGAACATTGGGCTTGTAACCGAACCTTTCATACGCATTAATACAAGTGGTGTTAATCGTTGAATGTTGTGTGTTGTGTTTGTGCTTGTTCTCATATAAAATCTCGGTTGCATGCTAGCTTGGATTCCGCACTCGCTAGTGTGTTTGATATAACAAGGATAAGGTTTTATCTCATCCTCGAGAGGGACCTACAAGTGGTATCAGAGCCTTGGCTCTTCTCCTTGTTAAAACCGAGTGTTTTCGGGTGTTTTCCGGGTGTTTGAAGTTTATTTTTTTCTGGAAAAACTTGTTAAAATCGGGTGTTAGCTTGTATTTTTGCTTGGTGTTTTGTTGAAAACCTTGTTGTTCATCATGTTCTCATGTTAGTTTTTGGTTTTCATTAAACATTTTAGCAAAATCTTGTGTTTGGAAGTTTAAATTTCACCGAAAATTTATAAGTGTTCTTGTTATTTTCATAGTGTTCTTGATAAACTACACTTTTGATCTTAAAAATTTTAAATTACAAAGTGTTTGTTTGTGTTGGAAGTTGTTTTCTGATTAAAATATTGGGATCCTTACCTGGTTGGTGAAAGCCTGCATATTCAGACCTGAAAGATATGGTCTGAACATACTTTCTGCCGAAAGTTCTCACCAACCCGTCAACTTTTCTCCAACCTGTCACATTTGTCAACCGTGTCAGTAAGATCGAAGGATATCCTTCGAAGTTGAAAGATCATCTTTCGACCAAAGGAGGTTCGATAGATAGTCATCCTTCGAGCATCCTTCGAAGTCTGAGACTTATCTTTCGTTCCAAGGAATATTTTCGAAACATACATCTTTCGATCTACTGCTCTTCTCGAAAGACAAGGATCCTTCGATTGGGGAGTCTTTCGAAGTCTTTGTTCGACACTCAACAGTGTTCATCTTTCGGTCTACAGTTCTTTTTCGAAAGATAAGGATCCTTCGTTTGAAGAATCTTTCGAAAACATTGTTCGAAATTCAACAGAGATCTTTCGAACCCTGTTGATCCTTCGAACAGGTGTTGATCTTTCGATCCTTGTCTGTTTAAGTTTAACAGGTTGTGCTTTTCAGGTCTTTCGATTCTTGATCCTTCGGCTGGTTGTTATCCTTCGAGATCTTAACATAGTTTGTGAAAATTAAATTTTTAGAAGGAGAAAACTTATTTTTCATTTTTTAAATCAATTTTCACTTAATATATTAATTTTCATAAAATGGGAACAAACGGTCAGTGGGATCCAACCGCGTGGACTCAAATAACTTCGACTCCACAATCATCAGCTATGCAATCTACGTCAGATTTCGACAAAACTGCATGGATGCGAGCTATTGCCCCACCTCAAGCTGCAATGATAACTGCAAATCAATGGGCTTTGGTCACAAATCAAAGCAACAGCATTCAATCTATGATGCAGAACGACAGTGAAACTGGTACAAGCACAAAACCGCCAAAGTTAAATCACATCAATGATTGGGGATGGTGGAAAGAAAGGCTGAAAACTTATGTTCAGGGACAAGGTCAAGATCTATGGATGTGCTTCTTCACAGCTTTTGAAAATGAGTTGGAAGTTGCAGGATCTAATCCACAAACTTACAGCACTTTGTCTGAAGAAGATAAGAAGAAGTTTGAGTTAGAAAAGAAAGCATTCATGATTCTCACACAAGCTCTTAACAAAGACATTTACCACCAGTTTGTTTACTGCACGACTACTAAAAGCTTGTGGGATATGCTCACATTACGTTGTGAAGGAAATGCTCAATCTAGAAAGATCAAGCAAGAATTACTGAAGAAAGAGTTTGAAGGATTCACGTGTTTGGAGAATGAGACTTTGGCAGAGTTATCTACATGGTTCCATCACTTGTTGAGCGAGATGTTTGCTTTTAAAGTCACTGCCACTCCACAAGAATTGGTGAAGAGATTTGCTGATAGCTTACCAGCAAAGTGGAGCAGTTATCTTGAAATTCTCAAAGAAAATGGTGTTCTAGACACAATCACCGTTTATGAATTAATTCAAAGATTGGAGAATAAGGATGTAGAAGAAAAGCTTAAAGCAAAAAGAACACAAACTCCTCAAAATCCAGAAATGTACCTTGGGATTGCAGGAGGTATCTGTGGAGAAAAATCAGCTTCTCAACACGCGAAGCTTCAGACAGCTTTCATCTCAAGCACCGGACCTTCCACAACAGATCAGTTTGATCCTTCAGCATACACGATGATGTATTCAAGACCAGATGTGCAACCGAAAGCTCAGCAGCAACAATCGCAACAGCAAGGGTTTTATGGAAGCTCTTCAAACTTTCAAACCACTTCCAATCCTAACACAGTCAGATTAGACACTTCCAACTTTTCCAAAGTCAGTGTCGAAGTAGCCAAGGAGCATATGGAGATGTTGAATACCTTGGTTAGTGCTTATAGTGGATTGATCGCAGGTCAGATTGGGAATATCAATCTAACCAATGAAGATTATCAACAAGTGGATAAAGAAGAGTTTGAAATGATGGATATCAAATGGGCTCTTGCTAGTGCAATTCGAAGAGCAAAGGAGTTTATGGAAAGGACGGGGAGAACCAACTTGGAAAACAAGAAAGACACCAAGTATGGGTTCGACAAGCAAGCTGTCAAGTGCTTTAACTGTGGCGAACGGGGTCATTTCAAAAGGGAATGCACAAGACCAGCTCAGCATGGAAATCAAAATCCGTTCAGAAATCAAGGCAACCAGCAGAACCAGAACGGGAACAATGTTCGTACGTTGATACCTGTCAACAACCAAGCCCAAGCAGGGTCATCAAATGCCAACCGGGGGCTGGTGGTTCAAATAGATGAGGGTTGTGATTGGTCGCTTCAGCTTGGAGAAGGAGGAAATGGTGGAACAGCATGTTTTGCTGAAGTCGTAAAGGATTTAAAGCACGCCAGTGGTGGAGAATCTTCCATCAATGGTGTTGCATCTTCTGAAGATGAAGACAGTTCTGGTTATAGTGGAAGCTCAGATGAAGAATCCTCCACTTCAGGAAATGATCATGTGGATGAGACATCAAGTGCGTCAGTCGATGCAGATATTGATGAGCTTTTGGAAGAAGCTGCAGCAGGAACTGAAAGAAGATCTAATTTGATGGATCAAGCTGCTTACTCTTCGTCTTCTCTCCATTCAGCCTTTATGGCTAATGTCGACAGTTCATCAGGTCAGGTATGTGTCGATGAACCCACTGTAGTTAGCTGTGAAAAGTGTGATAGTTTAAATATTAAATATGCAGAAAAGGAAAGTCAGGTTGAAATCACACTCAAACACAATCAACAATTGATTGTAGATCTTGCTAAAGCAACTGAAGCTAACGTGTTTTTAACCAGAAATGAAAAGGAATTTAAAACAACAATTGCGTCATTAAGACATGATGTTTCAGAATTACAAAAAGCTGTTTTGCGAAAACAACATGCTAACAATGATCTTATAGACACAATTGAAAAGCAGATGGTAGAGTTGGCAACCGCTCGATGTGAATGTGAAACAATCAAGCAGAAATTGGAAAGTTATTCCAATTCCCGCTATGTATTGGATCACATTATTGATGTTCAAAAGAAAAAGGGGGATAAGAAGTGTATGGGATTCAAATCATGTCCTCCCCCAATGAATCACAATTACTCCAAATTGCCTGATGACGAGGATATGCCCCGTTTTGAACCTACTGTGCCACTCGGTCTAGATGACTTTGCAGCAGGCCTCGGGTTCACAACTGGTACATCATCCTCGGGTCAATCAGAATCTGAGAAAAGTGTGACAGATTCATCGTGTGTTAAGGAACAGAGTCCTCCCGTTGTTGAGGATACTGATTCTTCGGATGATGAATCTGATGAAATTGTGAACCAACAGTCTAACTCGGTTACAACAGATATTCCAATCGAGAATCACATCCTGTGTGATCCACCAGTGAAACCGAGTAAGACTGAAATGTCAAAAGAAATGGAGTCGATTGTATCAAGTTTTGAAGGGAGTAACTTGTTGTACACGCTCAAAGGAGATAGCAAAATCTACTCTAACAAAGATTTTCCAATTAAAAATGTAAATCAAGATTTAATTGAGCAAATTTTTGAAGGATGTACTGATAAGTTTTTGGGGAACAAAAGTGGCAAAGTTACCGTCACTCAATGTGATCCAATTCCGTGTGAACAAATTAGAAAACAATACGGAAACCAAAAACTACAAGTTGAGCGAAAACAACAAGTCAATTTCGGAAAAGGTAAGGTACAGGGAAAGAAGGCTCAGAACAAGAATGTTCAAGCACCTAAGGTTCAACAACAATGGGTGCAAAACAAAAGAGCTCCTGTTAAGAAAAGAGAACCGAAAGTGAACTTTGTTGGATCCACGGGTTCAGATAAACTTGAAACATTTCAGGATAAATCTAACATTGATTTTGTAAAACAAGTTAGAATTTTAAAACGAAATGATCAGAATAACTACACCCAACACACCAACGGAGGTGATTTAGTTCCAAGCACGTCTAGATCACAAAGTTCATTGTCTGGTTCTCCGTCTGATCGTCAACATGTTTCTCCGAGGTTTGTAGAGCGGAGAATGTGTTTTGAGTGTGGCACAATTGGGCATATTGTAAGATACTGCCCATACCTGCAAAAGTTGAAGGCAAAAACAAGTGCTCCCCAAGAAACCAATTACCAAAAACGATCACTTTCCCCGAAACAAGACCCACGTGTCTTGAAAGAAAGGGAAAAGAAGTTAAAACAAAAGAATCAAAAGGTAATTGAAAAGGCCTTAAAATCAGAGGTCAAAGAAGAAAAACTTGTTCAAGCAAAACCTAAAACTGTAAAACCAGTAAATGCTAAAACAATTAATACAAATACTGATAAAGGACAAACAGCTTGGAAACAAAAACAGGTAATTCAGTCAGGGGGAGCACCACAGGTTCTTTTTCCTAATCATCAAGTGATTGAAATCACTTTTCTTGATGATCAAGGACGACCCAAGTCCACAAAGGCTTGGGTCCCTCTCTCCAACTAATTTTTGAGTGAGTGTGTAGGATATTCCAGGAGGAACTTTCGATAGTCATAAGATTGTTGATAGTGGAGCATCCTTGCACAAAATAGGCAACAGAAGAAATTGCTGCCTTTGATGGAGAGAAAAAGTAAAGGGAAACAGAAATGTCTGTTGAAAGAGATTGAAAAGCTTCGACAAAATGAAAATCATTTCAAAATGTGAATGTTCAAGGCTTTGATCGGGTCCCCGGGATAGATTCAAATCAAAATGTACGCACCTGCAGCACGTCTGAAGTTCAACAATCTACAAGATGAACGTGCAGTGTACATTTCTTCGTGGTGTGATTGAAGAAAATGTGTTTGTTGATCAAACCAACCGGGTGTGCGGATGCCTTGGCATGGGTTGAACAACCGCACACTACTTCACAAGAGAAAGACAAAAACCTTCGCTGGTGCAATGTGGAAGACCAGCCGGACCCAAAGGTTTCTGATCTTGTTGCTGTGAAGAGATTTCTAAGTAGCTACAAAATCGACTTTGAAATCCACACCGCGTGGATATCCAGTTTGGGAGAGCACTCGGATTCCTTGCAATGCACGAAACAGTTGCAGGATATGGTTTTGAATTTCTAATCTCTCTTTTACTTGTCGATATTTAAGCTGCTTTATGAATTATTATTATCTCGTACAGCACTCTTTGGCCAGACAATGTTGTCATGGTCCGCACCGCTTACCGACATGCCAACTCATTTTTTTTTCCAAAATTCGATAAATCATTTCTGATTCAAAATTAATTTTGGTAAACGGCATTGATTTAACCAACATTGGAAAATCATTTTTGTAAATATCTTTGTGTTTTTAATTTTATCTTAGTTTGTTGATTTTAGGGGGAGTAAATCCAACTTTGAAAAATCCAAAAACATTGAAAAATTTCAAAAACACAAAAACAATAGAAAAACAAAAATGAGTTTCCTGGCGAGCAAAAGAGAAAATGATAGTACATCAGTGGTCTGTCTAAGCCTCTTTAAACCTTAAATGAAAAACGATAAGCAGCTCTATATAAGATGTATCGGTAGGCTCACAATCATTTTAAAGTGTGCAGGGTGATATAAATCTTAAATCGACTGAGGACTGGGTGGGAACCATTCATTGGCATATGGTCTTAGTACCGAAATTTCGTTTGAGAGATTGCCGAGGTTCTGAGATATTCGGTCTTTATGCTGCTTATCATCTGGGTATCATGGTTGTATCTTTTACCGAAAATTAACGGGGACGCAAGTCTAGATCTTCCATGATACCATACATACGTGTACATACTGCATACGACCTCAATAAGTGATCAACAATCACATGTCCAAACAAATAAGTGATAGTATATCACAAATTCTTTCCGGGAGTCAAGTTCGTCTCTCTGCTATACAAAAGTACTGACCTGTTCACGGACTTGCTCCTGTGCCCTCATGCATATGAAAATCAAGTTCCTCATCAATAAGTGATTCTATCACATAGGGCTTGTTTTCAAATCAAAATAAGTGAGAATCTCACATCATATACGGTCAAACAGATGATAATCGGTATACTCACCGGTAAGATGAACCCTCGTGCATACCTTGATACGGGAATGTGTCGTGATGTGGATGAACACCGGTCGGTAAGTATAAATCATACCTTAACGTATCCCCTCGCCATGATTACATCTGATAAGTTGAGTTTATGTGGACAACAATACCGATAATTGTTATAGGATGCTTATCATAATGTTAATTAATTGAACAACGAGAGCGTTTTGACATGACCGTACACTGATATGATTCTCTTACCCTCGAAACTCGCAAAAAGAATGTCTGTAAATATGTTTTTACTGCTTTCGTTTCTGCACATTTGTATATATTTATTTATTGCTTTCTGTCTTTACTTTTGAAAAATGAAAAATTCCAAAAAGATTTTAGGTGTGTTTTAATATAAACTTTATAAAATCCAAAAAGATTTTGCTTCTAGTTTATTTTTGATTGACCGATGTTGGAACTCGAGTCTATCCTACCCAAAATCCTGATCGTAAGCTGGAAAACAATTGCATCTTCATAAACAGTCGAAGTTAACGAGTTTTGAAAGTTAAAGGATTAACATGGATATTTTTCTAAACTTTCAAACTGCTGTCGGTTGGTGTTTGATTGAGATTTGATCTCATATGTGTCGTTAGTTTAAATGTTAACTATATTCCAAGCGGTTGTTCTCATTATGCGTTTAGCTTTCTTGCATGTGCAGATGCTAAAGGCGAGGAGAACATGTTCGATGATAAGCTTTGGAATGAAGACACGAAGTGGAGGCACTCAAAGGATAAAATGATCGAGTTGCCGCTGTCCCTTCATCAACACCACAAGGATCTGAAGAATTGACAAGTCAAAAGATTCACGAGCATGACTCAATGGAGAGTTCAATCTAAGGGGGAGTTTATTGACACACTACCTAAGTTAAATGGGGAGTTTGTTGATACACTTTCTACTTACGACGCGTGAAGACTTTGAAGATCCTCCGACATGAGAGTCACAGAAGACGAACCATCACGAGTAGCGTCCAAGGGGGAGTTTGTTGATACACTTTGTGTGGACGCGACTCGGCTAGGTTCGACTCGGCCTTGAAGACTTGAAGACACGAAGATCGAGACAAAGCTACAGCCAAGGGGGAGTTTGTTGGTGCACTTGTGTCTGTACTTTGTCTGTATTTCGTCATGATACAAAACGATGTCTTTAATGTAAGGTTGATGTAAGTTTGACCAAGTCAACCATCCTCCTGGTTTGACTTGACCAAACAGTTAGAAAAATGTTGTAAGCTGGTTGTGTCGAAGGATGTGTCATCGAAGGATTGTTTTATATCCTTCGATGAGCTCGAAAGATGAACATTCGATAGATGAGTTCGAAACATAAACCTTCGATGGATGAACTCGAAGGATATCTCGAAGGATATCATCCTTCGAGGTATTTGTGAATCTTTCGATGACTTTCTGGTCGACAGATGATCTTTCGATCAATCTGTCTGATCCATCGACCAGACCTGCTGTGTCGGGTATAAATACCCATGTGTTGTGTTCACTTCAGTAGTTAGACAAGTGAGACAGGAGACAGAAGAGAGAAAAGAGAACACACACGAGAGAACTTTGAGAGTTTGCAGAATACATCTGTGAACATTGGGCTTGTAACCGAACCTTTCATACGCATTAATACAAGTGGTGTTAATCGTTGAATGTTGTGTGTTGTGTTTGTGCTTGTTCTCATATAAAATCTCGGTTGCATGCTAGCTTGGATTCCGCACTCGCTAGTGTGTTTGATATAACAAGGATAAGGTTTTATCTCATCCTCGAGAGGGACCTACAGAATCAATACAGCTGATTAGTTCCATAGATTCATATGAAGATCAGTTGAGGAAAAAAGAACCTTATTAATCACTAATTAAGGCAGTTCTTTTGAATAACTTCTTATTGTATTATCTTGTCTACTTTTGTGTTGGTACTATGTCATTAACAATAGTTTGTCTGCAATGTAACCTATGTCGTTAACAAACAACTAACATATGTCTTAATATTCCAATGAAGATTGGTGGTGAAATTAAGTTGAAACTTAATGTGTTAGTGTAGAAGTACTGTTTGATACATGCATTTGGGAGGTGAGGTACGTCAATGGTTTGGAAAGACGAATTATGTAAGTACATTTGATTTGTTTTTTAGTAACTGATCGCTCAGTATTAATGGTTGATGCTTTTATGAAACATAGCAAGTGCTAGCTACCCACTTTCTATCACTTTAAGTTTAACACCACCAGATTGTTCTGTCACACACACTAGGTTACCACCAGTAGCCGTGCAGATCGAACCCCAGTTTTCTAAAATTTGGGTAAGCTCAAATCAGTTTCTTACACAGAAGAGGTTTAACACAAATCAGTTTCTTACGAGCAAAACAAAGGAACGGGAACGGTATACCGAAACGAAAAGCTTGCGGGTTACGGGGACGTCTTCGTCTTCTCCGGTCGTCTTCTCCGATGAACTCCGAACTCCGGCGAGTTGCAGAAATGAGCAGGGTGGCGGTGGTGGCTGTGGTGGCGGTGGTGGTGGTGGCAGCGGAGTGGTGGTGGTGGCAGGGTGGCTGTGGAGTGGCGGTGGTGGTGGCGGTGGTGGTGGTGGCAGCGGAGTGGTGGTGGTGGCAGGGCTAGTGGTGGTGGTGTTAACTGCCATTTCAGTCCATTTTTCAAATTTACACAATCAGTCCTTTATGTTACAAATTTACACAATCAGTCCTTATTTACAAACTGACTTAACTGGGTTATGATTTTTGGACTGAAATGACACCTTTCCAGAACGTGGGGGACGAAAATGGCACATTTTTAAAAAATGGACTGAAATGGCCAAAGTGACCAAACCACAGGGACGAAAATGACAGTTAACTCTTTTATCAATTATATCAGGAAGAGATGGTTTTAGATAAGGATAAATATCAAGTATGATAGCATTCAAAATTCTAATTTTAATTTATATTTCGTCCATTGTTTTTAAATAATTAATAGTGGCAAAGTGTAATATTATTTCGCTTTTTTACAAAGGGAGTACAGTTCTATATATCCTTCATTCAAATCTTGTCACGTGTTAAGTTTTTTTTTTTGTTTTTTTCATTTAATGAATAGTATCTTCTTCATTCAAAGCTTGTCATGTGACAAGTTTTTTTTTTCATTTTCATTTATCCATCTTTTATCAAAATACAGATACGGTTCTGTTCGGTCTCGGTACATGAAGGTAAAAACCGCCACCAGTCTGGTACAGAAAACATCAAACGTCGGTATCGAATTGATATTGAAAATTTTTAGTTCGGGAAATTCAGTACTCCAAACCAATACCATTTGCTCATCCCTGATCACGGGTACCGTACAAACACCAACGGTATCTTACAATTTTTTTTATTGATATTCTTCAACTTTTAGTGTTTTCTTTTTGTTTTTTAGTTTCAGGGCTAGGGATGAGCTCGGTGCCAACCAATACTAAATCAGTACTGGTACCGAAAATACCAGTTACGGTATAAGTATATGATGGTAAAAACTGGTAGCAAACCGGTACCAGGAACGCCAAAAGTTGCTACCGAATTGACTTAAAATCTTTCGGTTCGGGAAATTCGGTACCGGTACCCAATACCATTTGCTCATCTCTGACCACGGGTTTAATACGAACAACATCATTAACATAAAACTTTTTTTGCTTGATTTTATTTCGGTTATTTTATACTGTTTTTTTTTCTACATTTTCTTTTTATTCTTGTCAACGGTTCTGTGCGTAACACGTTCGTTGTGATTTCAAACACATGTAAACACAGACTAAATGACAAAAGAAGTTCGCCGCAACGCGACGAGAGTAATAAACCTAGTTTGGTTAATTATCTTTGACATCACGTATTGTTTACCATTTCTTATTATTCACCATAAGAGATCATGACTTTACCATTCTTATTAATGTATTATATTAGATTCCATTCGTATAAAGAACTTTTGGTTTGATGTTCATCTTATAAAGGAAGGAATACTAATTGAATTTTCTTTTGAACGGCACTAATTTAATTATCCTAGAATGGATAAACGTGTTATTATCGATTTACAAAGGTCCATTTAGTAAAAGAAAGAAAGAAAAAATGGAAATACGTTTGTAAAAAATGCACAAATTATTAAAAGGATGGAAGAGGACGTGCCGTATAGAAAGTGGTGTGTGTAGGGGTGTTCAAAACTATCCGTATCTGAAAATCCGATCTGAAATATTCGATATCCGAATCCGTAATATCCGAATTTTTCGGATTCGGATTCGGATAGTGTAACACCCTAATAGGTTTAACCTTTAAACGACGCAGCGGAATTTCGAGTTTGAAAATTTCTTTCATGACATACATCTTGACATTCTAAAACTTCATATTATAATATAAAAACATAGCTTATCAACACTAAATTACATATTTTAACATTCCCGTACAATCTGTCTTGCGACTCGATCTTCGATCTCTACTCCTTGGTAATCCTCATGCCTTGTACTACATGCGCTCACCACATAAAATTCATAACGTTAGTACGTATCATAAGCATACAAGATTTGTACACGTTTACTTTTCGTTCCATTAACTCTTTACATTCCGGCTTTCCTTCTGATCATACGATCCGTAGTGAGACTTCCTTGGTATCCTGCGTTACACTTCATCACCAGGCACGATGTTATTATCGTTAGTACTCAATTTCATTGAATGCATGCGTACATACTTTCATACAACCTATACGTACACTTACGATCACACATAGCAACATACATACCTATGTACCTACATACATACGTACGTGCATACCTAAACACATCCATTCATACATACATACATACTTACATGCCTTCATACATACATACATACCTACATACATACATACATACAAACCTACATACATACTTACATACAAACATACATACATACTTGCATACAAACATACATACATACTTACATTCATACGTACATACATTCTTACATACATACGTACATACCTTCGTACATACTCACTTGACTACACATACATACCGTCGGTATACATCCTTACATACAAACACTTATACCTATACAACATACATACGTATATACCTACGTACATACCCACATTTATATCTTATTTCATCCATTGCAATATACCCGACTTATACTTGCCTAATCATATACGTCTGCATATATATAAATATCCTTATGTACTCGCTTACACACTATAATCTTACATACATTCGCGCATGCACGCCTACTTACCTTCTTCATCCGTGTAAGAGATACACAACATCCACACATACCTATCCACACGTACGCTTACCATAAAGGTCATAAAACGTGAGTTAAACTAATCATACGCAACTTAAAACGCGTTTAAACGAGTTCCCATGGCAAAACGAGGCTTAAAAATAATTTTCGAAGGGATAAGACCCGTCGCGCGACGCGACGGGCCGTCGCGCTACGCGACGCCCTCAAAAACACAGAAGGTCGTTGCTGTGTGCTGCAGATTTCCAGCGTAACCGCATTTCACGGAAACTGTCATAACTTCTTCGTTATAGGTCCGTTTTACCCGATTCTTTTTCCTACGCGTCCGTAATTTAATTCCCCATTTAATGGAACTAAAATCCAACATCCGACTTAATAACATTTCAGACTTTTAACCCTTCGGCTTATTACCCTTTTACCCATCTTTGACCCGTTTATGCATTCATCAACGTAACTCGCTCGTTTTACCATAACCTCTTATAAACATAACGATATCAAAGACGTCTATCATAAATTACCAAATTCTTGGATGTCTTGCATCCTCTTAACACATTATCATTCATATGTTCATTTCGACCAGTTAAGGGTATTCGCACATTAATTGGTCTATGACTAACCAAACCATCATCCCCCACTTTCCTACTTGTCCAAAACATTACACTAATCGAATAACTTACTTCTAAACTACTTTTAAGATCGTCTACCCCAAAATTCCCATCAAGGGCATTTTGGTAATCTTTAAACCCATCCTTTACGACGAAAGACTTTAACATGTATTTGACCTCAAACATCATGTTTAATTCATTACAATACTTTATTACTTATGCGTACTAATAAGTGATTACGGAAATCACTTACATTATGCGTCCGTGCTCGTATCCGATTCCTCGTCTTTTCTTGACCCGTTAGTGTCACACCACAATTTCCACGTGGCACCGGTGGGCCCGGTGGGGGAGTATCGTGACGTAATTGATATCATCATAGTCAAACAACACAATATATAAATGCACAGCGGAAGCAAAAGATAAATATATTACAATCCGAATATAAAGTAATATCAGAGTATTACAACGGAAAGTAAAAGATCCACAGGCGGATCGAATAATCATAATCATTGTTCAGCAGACTTTAGACGCCTAGGACTTTCAAGATTCCTTATAATCGCCCTGTGCTTCCAGCCAATTACGTTCAGTACCTGTCACTTAACCTTTTGGAAAAATACGTCAGTTTTCACTGGTAAATACAATTTAACTGACTCATTTTGAAAAGAGTTTGAAAATTGATTTGAGTGCAAACGGCACAAAATCTTTTGACACATTGATTAAAATGCGCAGAGGCAAGATTAATCTTTTATAACTTGGGACAATTTTATTAATAAAAATCTTGTATCCGATTTACATGTTTGTCCAACATTTAGGGCCGGTGATCATACAATACAATACGATACGAGCCGGACAAGATTAATCGACACACCACAAATATAATCTCACAAGAAGTTACCCTTACGAATGAGTATACGTTTTACATATGCAACAGGAGGTGTTTTGTCTACACCTTGTGCTTACGTCGTGGCCATTCACTTTTTAAAATGAGCCAAGGATATCCAGGACACGGTCATTAACCCCCAATGTTATTTGTTATCAAGCAATACGAATTAAAACGGGATTATGCAATTCAATCATCTCCGATCAAAAGGTTTCTACACCCGACCAAGCGGTATTTTTATAATACCGTACCCCAAGCCCGTATAAGGGAAAATAAGTTAAAAGTATTTACCTGAGCTAGCTCCTGTCTTAATTAATAAGAATTTAATAACCCAGCCGTGTTCGCTTAAGTAAGCGTAGGTACCATTTACCGGAAGGCTCTAGTCTGGAATGATGACATAAATAATTAATTAGAATGCTAACGGGTCTTTAATTAAGCCAAAGCTTAGACCGGTTAGTCTTAAGGAAATATACGGTTCAAACGCACGATTAAGCGAAAACCGGATAGAATGTGATTTAGACCCGACAAGTTTGAAGACTTGTATACTATGGGTATACTAAACACATTCTGGATTTGGAGACAAAAATGATAAAGTTTGACTCGCTTCGGCTAATATAAATGAACTAGTCACCTAAGCCGATCCGAACGCGACAAGTGCGTAACGAGTAACCAAAAGAGTCATATACAGGTTTCCTAAGTTAATATGCCTTTAATATGTTGTGATATCAGTATGATATCTTCTATTATGCCCAAAACGAGTTAAATCTCAAAATAAGCCCCGTAGGGGTATTTTGGTCATTTTAACGATCATAAAAGAGTTTGAATAAAATCTGAGTTTCGGGTCTGGTCTATACAGTAAATATACTTATTTTAACATATTATAATAGTAGGGTATGACCCATATGTGGAAAATATCATTTAAAACCAAACTATGCACCTTAGGGGCATTTTGGTAATTTCACTTAGGCTTAAAAGGTTAAAACTGGAAACCTGGGTTTGTAAACTTGTACTTACTGTTATTTTATAAAAATATACTAAAACATCAGTAGGTATCAATCTTATATGTTTAATATGGTTATAGTGTATACTATGCGATAAAAATGCTTAAAAAGGCGATTTAGAGCCGTTTCCGGGTTTGTAAAGGAAAGCTGAGATTTTTATATTTCCAGAAGACCCAAAATACTTTACTTAATAAATAAAATCAGTAGGAAAAGGTTTGGGGTCAATCGGATTTATAAAACTCGTTTTATGGCCAAAAAGGGCAAATTCGGTACTTACCGAATTTGGCTTAAAGACCTATGTTATGCTCATCCAAAAATTTAATAAAAATCCTAAAAAATCTCAAAATATTATATAATATCAGTGGGTAGAAAGTTTGATACTAAAAAGTGGGTTAAAATAGGCTATGCGCTAATTGCGCTATTTACTTAACATAAAGCTTGTGATTTACGATATCGAGCATATCTCTTAATCTGAACCACAAACTGATCTGAAACTTTTGGTGCAAGTTTATAAATCAGTAACAAATGATTCTACTCTTTTACTTTTTCAAAAATCGCGTTTTATATTAAAAAGGGCAAAATAGTCAACTTTAAGCATAAATCGGAAACATGCATATGAATCGGTTAAACATGGAACCAAGATGTAAAATTCCAGAGGGTTGTACATACATGAAACTTGGCCCAAAATATGCTCTAATGCAGATCTTAACATGCATGCACGGATCAGAACTGAAAGTCAAAGGAAAAGTCAATTTATGTGACTTTCGGTTCCGATTCGGGTTTAAACAGAAAATTGTCGAGTTGATCATGTTGAAACACATTCTTACATTAATTATAAAGTTATTTTGATGATCAAACAGGTTGCATGTACCCTATATCGCTAATCATACTTAAATTTGCAAATAACAATTCTGTTGACTTTTTAAGAAAGGCTTTGACTCGACAATTAACATGCTTAGAATGTAAATCTGAAAATACCCTTTTAGGGGTTTGTTATACTCATAAATACCAACATGTGGGTACTTTCAATTTGAGAAAAGACAGAGCCAATCTCGTTTAATCGTAAAGTCAAGTGTAATTTACGATAGTTTGACTTTTGGCTAGAACACTAAGCTAGAACGAATTAGAGAATGATATAAATACTTACAATGGTCCTAAACAAGCTTAGAGATCACTTTGAGCCTGCCTTGTCGTCCAGAATGCCCCAGAAAAGTTCTTGTGAAGTTTTGAAATTCAAGTGTTCATGTGTTTGTAACAACTAGTGCCCTTTTTGATGATTTTGATCTGATTTAAGGGTGTTACAGATGTTTGAGAGTGTTATAAGAAGAGTACAAGTGTCCCTCCTTGCATGAAAAACGATTGGCCAGCTCCCTAAGTCGACAACAGCTGTTAACAACTCGAAAACGAACTGACTGGCAGGTGTCAAGTGTTTTCTGCCCAGCATTGGCCGTCGCGTAGCGCGACGGCTGAAGGCATAAGGCTCGCGCTACGCGAGCGCCTGGTTTACCAGCTTATCAAGTTTCCAACAATTACAATTTAGTCCCTGGTCCTTTGTTACGTGGTTTTGGCCATCTATCTTGCACATTAGACCCTAAAATCTTATTTTTAAGGGGCTTGGGACTTTTATAAACATGGTAAAGTCCTTGGTTAATTTTGTGCTTACCCGAAAAGTCACGAATTTCAACGTTAACGTAATTAACCTTTCGTGTACGGTTTTGGCCATAACTTTCTCATACGATAACGAAACTTCATGAAATTTTTATCACATAATCTAGTGAGTATATTTTATTATTACAAAGCTTCGGGTTTGCCAAAGGATCACTCAGAGGTATACTTTCAACATGTTGACACATTTAGCCCCTGTAGTTTGTAATTCCTCACTTTCTTTCATTTTTCGCTTCGTATGATCCATGATCTATCCGTTTAAGGTTATATACACCATGTAGGGTTATTGTAGGACTTATTTATTCATTGTTGACACTTTGAACCCTTGAATTTACATAGTTTCACCGTTTGTCAACTTTAGACCCTCTAAAGTTTGTTTTCTCATATTCAAAGCTTATGACACGTGTCAATACATTATTGGACGTAAATTTTCGAGGTGTTACAGTTAGCCTTTCATGCTTGAATCCGTCTTGACATGATTCCTATACCCTCTTTTCATCAAGATCACACTCTTATTAGCATATGCATTCGTACATGATAACAATCGTATCAATCACATATTTCACACTTAACTTTCATTCATCATTTCTAACAACATAACTCATATAATCATGTCCGTATACGTTTAAACTCATGTAACTCATCATGTCATTACATTTAACACGGATTGCTATTACATGTACCATACGGCTTCCCATCAACCTACCTTTACGACAACGAGTCGAATCATGCTTCTTATACTTAGTTGACTTTCAAAAGTCAACTATTAACCATATGTAACTATCGACTTATCAACATATACCCGTAACATCATAATCGACTATACGGACGACACTATATACATTTTATCATTCACTTGATGTATGTACTACCTTTTAAGCATAACATACAACTCATTCATGCATAAATCTTCTAAACTCTTACATAACCCATCAAAACCTACTACTAACCATCATGGATCATTCCCAAATAAACATCAATCATATCATCATCATTTTTCTCCTAATTCATCTAACAAGAATTTATCATACCCACATAGTACATCAATCTTTCAACAAGAATTGAACATAGGTGATGAGTCTAGTCATCTTCTTCACCATAACTAATGGGTTTATCATCTAAACATCAAATTAACGCAAACCATTCATAACCCATGTTCTATATGATGATTATAACACATACCAATGCTCAATTTCACTTAAACTCATGGATTAGAACATAACCCACTTTACACATGATCACCAATCTTAGATTTTCGACATACCTTATGATCCCCTCGTGTTGGAGATCATTAATCCATGCTCGGTTATGGATTTGAGCTTCATCTTGCCTTCCGATTTGAGCATAATGATGGAACTAGGGTTTGAGGCTCCATGGGAGCCTCCTGCTCTCTTTCTCGAACACACGTATGTGTGTGTTTGTGTGTGTTAGATATTTTATAACTTAACTTTCATTTGTTTCATTTTAGCCCCTCGGGTTTACTTTTAAAACATAACTGACACTACCTTCATCATTTAAGACTTTTGACCATACCCTTAACTAGGTTAAATAGCCTAGTTATTTATTTCCTGACGTGTCACATAATAACATACAACAAACATTAACATTCAGATTTTGGGGCGTTACAGATAGTGATTTTCAAAATTTTCGGATATCCGAAAATTTAATTTTCATTTTTTCGGATATCCGAATATCCGAAAATATCCGAAGTATCCGAAAATATCCGAAAATATCCGAAAAATATCCGAAATATCCGAAAACTATCCGAAAACTTATATTCGGATATCCGAAACTATCCAAGATATCTATTTCCGAATATGAAAAAAATAATAAAAAATAAAAATTAAATAAAAAGTTGGATTTTCGGATATCCGATTCACTATCCGAATCCGTATCCGAAATTTCGGATATCCGATCCGTATCCGAAATTTCGGATATCCGAATATCCGAAATTTCAGATACGGATTCGGATAGTGAAATGTGGTATCCGAAAATTTCGGATATCCAAACGGTTTTGAACACCCCTAGTGTGTGGTGTTAAGTAGAAACGTTCATGCACCAACCTATACATGTAGCTAGCTAGCTAGCTAGCTAGGACACCCTTTTTTCTCCACTTCACTTGTTAATAATAAGCAATAAAAAACACACGTAAAGATATTGAGCCAAGAGATGAGGATCTTGTTGTATCAAAAAAGTGACAAGAACAGTGAAGGAGATAATTTGGTGTTGAGGAAATTTGATTTATGTTTCTTTTCCATAAATGAATTGGAATAGGTTTAACGAATTGGAAATTTAAGTATCTGGATTTGGAACTAAAATTTATCAAAACGATTGTAATTTGAAGGAATTGGAATATATTAAAGAATTGAAACTTGTGATATAATTAGTTGACAAAAGAATCATTAAGAAGTTAGAATCTATTGTCACCACTACCACCTCTTGATCGTTGTCGCAACCATCACCACCATTAACGCTTGCGACGCCACCTTCACCGTCGCTACAATTTATCAGTCTCCGTTGGTACCACTTCCTCGACAATCGTCGCCAAGTGATGGTCTTCCAAACTATGATGGTGATGCATTGGAGTTGTCAATTGCTACAAGGACTAATAGGTGGTAGTGCTGTGATGTGACGATGGATGTAACGACGTAACTGGTGGTGTGGAGGTGGTGCGGTGGCATCGACTAGTTTTTTTTAAATAATTAATTGTGGTAAAGTGTCATATTATTTCGCTTTTTTACAAAGGTTATGTGTTAATTTGAAACAATAAATTAAAGAAGGGTTGTTCATCAACCGAGCTTGGCACGACTCGGATTTGAAATCGAGCTGAAAATTTAAGTTCGAGCGCGGCTTAGTTTTTAACCAAGTTAGCTCGGCTTGTTTTGGTTAAGCTCGAATTTAAACAGAAAATTTAATATATAGCTTTCAAAATTCAATAATTTAAAATGTTATTCAATAAAAAAAGAACACATCCAAAATAAGTTCAACATAATACATTAGATGCCAAAATTAGTTTCAACCAAATTTAAATAAGTTTCAAATTACAACGAAATACAATTTAAGTTTATTAGAATCCGAACAAACTCCCAAATACGTCCTATATTAACAATTGTTAACATTAGGAATTGGGATTTGAGCCAATAAGCTATTGTGGGTGTGGTAAGGGAGAGAGCTGATGTTCTAAGTAGGGGTGTTCAAAACCGGATATCTGAAAATTCGGATATCCGAAATTTTCGGATACTAGATTTCACTATCCGAATCCGTATCCGAAATTTCGGATATCCGAAATTCGGATATCCGAATTTTCGGATACGGATTCGGATAGTGAATCGGATATCCGAAAAACTAACTTTTTATTTAATTTTTATTTTTTTATTATTTTTTTCATATTGGGAAACGGATATTATGGATAGTTTCGGATATCCGAATAAAAGTTTTCGGATATTTTTCGGATATTTCGGATATTTTTCGGATACTTTCGGATATTTTCGGATATTTTTCGGATTTTTCGGATATTTTCGGATACTTCGGATATTTTCGGATATTCGGATATCCGAAAAAAAATGAAAATTAAATTTTCGGATATTTCGGATATCCGAAATATCCGAAAATTTTGAAAATCACTATCCGAATCCGAATCCGAATCCGAAAAATTCGGATATCCGAATTTCGGATATCCGAAATTTCGGATATCCGATTTTTCGGATATTTCGGATTCGGATATCGGATATTTCGGATCGGATTTTCGGATATGGATAGTTTTGAACACCCCTAGTTCTAAGTGACTCAGATTCGATTTATGCCCTCTTAGATAGTTTATGCGGCGTCTGGTGATGATGGGAGACTAGGCGGAAATCGCTAGTTCGATTCTTGAACTGGGCGGGGTTTACCTCACTTCGGGCGAGTGTTCACAGGCTTTGGCCCTAAGTGAGGGTTTTCCCGATTTGAAGGTGAGTGTATCCCAATGTGGTGAATTTCGCCAGTAGCCAATTTAAAGGATTCGTTGACCGTCTAAAATAGGAATTGGGATTTGGGTGGCATACGAGATTTAGGTTGTATTTGATCCTTATCCATAGAACATGTTTCCTCCCTTTTTAACATTTTTTTATAATATATTATTACATGCAAATAAAAAACAAATATATTGAAATTAATAAATCCGAGCGAAAACCGAGTCACTCTGGCTCGTTACAAGCCGAGTCGGCTTGGCTCAGATTTAACCGAGTCATATTAAACGAGTTTTTTACAAGCTAAA
This sequence comes from Helianthus tuberosus, assembly GCA_030545235.1. Taxonomy (NCBI): domain Eukaryota; kingdom Viridiplantae; phylum Streptophyta; class Magnoliopsida; order Asterales; family Asteraceae; genus Helianthus; species Helianthus tuberosus. Next base: position 20,825,107 of record CM060380.1, on the reverse strand, counting down.
TTTGAGCTTTGAACATAATGATTTAAAAAGTCAATTAACTCTTGTATATTTTGCGTTCAAATCTCACATTTGTTAGATAATAACCTTGGTTGATCAAATTTATTTTCTACTTATGATATGCGGTATTTTTTGTATTCATTATGGTTAGTATCATTTTGATTTAATAAATCACTAGTTTAAGTTTTCGTGTGTTAGACGGATTGTATAAAGAAATACTTCTTATAATGGAAATTACATTTCATGATTTTAAAGGACGACGACCATGGGTCATGCAATATCACACGTCCACATAAGAGATGCGCCCATCGAGTTAGTTTTTGACGAAAACATCCTTACGGAGCTTCGTGATAAAGATATACATTTCCAACTTCCGTATGATCTTGTGAAGATGTACCCTACCTTAAGAAGTCAAGACTCAGAATAGTTTATTTATGTTTTTATTATTTTTATATATAGCAAACGGTATATATTAACTTGTTAAGTAAAACAAAACAATAATATATTTACATGCATAAAACAAAATAATATAGTTACATCGAATTATTATTTTTAAAATCAAGATTTTTTTTTTTAGTTACAATTAATGGAAACCTTAATTTACCTTAAATAGCAAAACTATCTACAAAATATACATTTACTATGTTACCAAAATTCATTCGCAATTTTTAGAAAATAATAAATATAGCCAAAATTAATGGAATTTGAAATTTGAACGCTAACAAATTTTTTTTTTTGAATGTTAACAAACGTTGACCACAATTATTTGAATGTTAACAAACATGTATTTGGATTTAAGGTTTAAAAGAGAAAAAAAAATATTGAAAGGAAACGAATTAGTAATTTAGGAAACTCGAATTAGTTAAGAGAATAGATGACACGAGATTGAATAGCAAGGGAGAGAAAAAGTCTTGAACACCCTAATTTTCTTACCGTTCAAACTCAGTCAATATTTCATAATACATTGCCACATACCAGTTAGATGTTTAAGAGAAAGTCATAGCCTAAAATAGTTTTTATTTATTATAATTTATAGATATAGATATGTACGTACAAACACATCATTAGCATATTAATGGAGTAAATATAAAAGCAAAGAAAGGGGTATACAATACACATAGACCCTTATTTAGGTGCTCTTGTAACATTTTAAGATTTTAGAAAACGTGTCTTTTATTTCTTTTTTAAACGGTGACGAAATTATACGTGTATAAAGATAGATGAGTTGTCATTACATGACAGAACGCATGTAGATAGATAGATAGATGAGTTGTTATTGTATGACGGAACATACAGAAATAAAGAGATGAGCTGTAACACAATGCGTAAGGATAGATAGATGAGTTGTTATTAGAAGGAACATATGAAAATGTATAAATGAGTTGTTATTACAAAACAGGATATATGAATATGACATTCGAGTAATTTAATGATTCGAAATGGTGATGTATGAAAGAGATGAAATGATGTTTTTCATGTAGAGTTTGTTATTTTATTTCCTAAAGATTTATAACTTTTTATTAAGTAAACAAACAATACAAATTCGTAAATTTATTTTTTTACAAAACTGTGTGAATGACGTTTAAAGGACAACAAACGTTTGATAACTATTTATACTATTCATACCTCCATCAAATTTAAGGAAAACATACGTTTGATAACTATTTATATTATTCATACCTCCATCAAATTTAAGGACAACATACGTTTGATAACTATTTACATTATTCATATCTCCATCAAAACTTGGTATAATAATATCACATTTACTTAACAAAATCATAATATCAAATACACCTAATTTTAAATTCATGACATTTATTTCATCCCCTTAAAATTTATGAAGTGTAAGAAGAAAGAGAAGAGTATATGTTACATTATATATCATATTTATGAAATGAATATATATGAAATTTAAAGTAATTTGTTAGTGTATTTACTCTATAACTTTATAAACAAAACTAGTTTATAAGATACTGCCCATTTGGAGGATTCGTTGGCCGTTAAAAAAACAGTTTATAAGATACTTTTTAAAAATAAAAGGCATTGAGAAATGTGAAGTCAACCCATTATGCCCGAAACTTCGAACCATTATGTCCGAAACTTCGAACCCATTTTGACATGTTACCTAGCTGCGAATATCAGACATCGTCGTCATAATCATCATGCTCTGTAAATCCCACCAATAGCAAAACTAAGATAGGGTCTGAGGAGGGTAAGATGTAGTAGACAACCTTAGTTCTACCATGTAGGAATAGAGAGGCTGCTTCCAGTGAGACCCCTGACTCGATAGTAGTTTTGCATCAAGCCTTGGACACAAGGCACATAACACTCGACAATTGGGACAAAAGCCGATTAGCGCATGTACCCCCTTGTCTTTTGGCTATCAACGCCACCACATGATGCATGATTAACCGTCTCTCGCTTTTTAACGTTATTTTCACGAAATTAGTAAAATAACTTTAAAATTAGTGCACTTTCACTTTGCCCCCCGAGGGCCTACACATATACACATTATATGCGCATACCGTAAGCGGGGCGTAAAGCTGTAAGTATCATACATCTATGTTAAAACAGAACAAAGCTCCAAATCAACACAAGTTGGTAAAAAAAGAGCCTCAAAGAATTGAAAATTTTGTTTACTCTTTTTTTCTGGTATATACATGTTGATCCACAAAGTTGGACATTAAACAAAATTACTAAATTGTCCCTTCAACCAACTTCATTTTGACCCATTTCAAAAATCATAATAATCTTCACAACAGTTTAAAGCATTAGTGATTACCCAAAACTAATCTCAATTACCGGACCGTCTTAGGAAGACTAACATGCCTATTCCAGCTACTATGGCAGCTCCGGCTGCAGCAGCACCGTATGCAGAACCCCATGCATCGGCTTGACGAACCTCCATAGCACGTGCCGATGATCTTGACACATGTTGACTATGAATCGTCCCAGAATCATCCAAATGCAACTTTAGTACCTGTTATATTCACCATCAAAATGTCAAAAAGTATGCCATTGCTATATGATAATCAAATAGTTTGAATATAATAATTTAAGGGTAATTTCATATATCTTGTTTAAGATTTGGTAAAAAATATCATGTTTATCTAACAAAACATACCTTCCAACCAGCTAATCGTGCATGTTCCACAGCTGCAGTAAGATCATGGTCTGATGAAATTACGACTTTATCCTGGTCTTCGTCTTCATACTACAACATGATATCATCGGTAAGTAAATGTGGAAATTTCTACCCATTTACTTATTCATGGGTTGATTTGAGTTATAAAAATGTTAGCTAAAAATAGGAATGGATCAAGCGGGTTGAAACTTGAAAGTCACCTGATGCCTATTTTTAATGCATACAACCTCCTAAATGATTTAATTTAAAGATCGTTTATAACGTTTATTCAAATGGACAAGAAGTGTTTGCGGGTCAACTTAACCTGAGCACTTGACCCATCACCTCTATTGGTAAACATAATAATTAAAGTGAAGAATTGTATAAAATATTTGACATCAAATGAATGCGGTCAGATGTACCAGAATTTGTGGGAGGTGGTAGCGGTTGATCTCACCCCCTAGTCTCTGAATTATTGCCGTTGTAAGATCCGCCAAACTATGAGAATCTAGCAGGGAAAGCGCACAAGACGTTTAAGGTTTCCGAAAATCTAAAAACTAAATATTTGAAACAGAATAAAGAGCATACCACTGATAAACCTATGCATACGACCCCTCTTATCTTGAACTTTGAAAGCAAATGAATTAGGATTCTCGTTTGAAGGATTCGCAAGAGATTTTCCGGTTTCTCCACTTTCATAAGCCAGTTTCAAGGAACACTCACTGCACTTCACAACCTCTATTTAGACAAACCAAACCAAACAGAAAATTAAAACAACATTATTATTGTGTTAATAGTGTGGCCTATTATTACCTTCTCGTTTCATCTTCATCTTCTATAGGATTTAACGCCATTGCAGAGTCCCAAAACGCCTGCATCATTGAACTCCCCCCCTCGTTGTTACCACCCGTAGCATTTCCCACCTAATTTGCAGTACATAAATTTCATAAAATTTCGAATTTCCTAAATTAAATCGTATATAAGTTGTTTACTTACTGTGGCTATTGCAGCATTGGTGATGTGGAGTACATCAACAATGGAAACAATAAAACCATCTGCATCAAACCATCTGCCATTTAGATATACAAAATTCGTATTAAATAACTAAATGAGTAAAATGGCATTTTTGTCCCCGACGTTTGGCAAGTTTTGCGACTTTTGTCCAAAGGTTTGTTTTTCTGTATCTAGATCCAAAAGGTTTGAAATCTTGCCATTTTCATCAGGCTCGTTAACTCCATCCATTTTTCTCCATTAAGGTAGGGTTATTTTCGTCTTTTTTGTTAACTTAAAGAGCAATTCGTCTTTTTCACTTTTTGTACAAGAATTTAGCATAACGTACAAGTGTTCAAAAAAGACAAAAATACCCTTAAGTTAACAAAAAGGACGAAAATACCCCTGCCTTAACGGAGAAAAATTGATGGAGTTAGCGAGCCCGATGAAAATGGCAAGATTTTAAACCTTTTGGATCTAGATGCGGAAAAACAAACCTTTGGACGAAAGTCGCAAAACTGGCCAAACCTCATGGATGAAAATGGCATTTTACTCTAACTAAATATATAAACCAAAACATATAATGTTGTCTTTACCTCTATCAACAACTGGAAGATGTAAAAATTTTCCGTCATGCATAGTATGCAGGGCATCAACTATAGGTGTATCGGTAGTGGCACATTCAGGATTTGGAGTCAATATCTACATAATCCATCGTGCAATTTTTTATAAGTAAGTTGAAAAGATAATACAATGAAGCATATATATATGTATGTGTGTGTGTGCAAGCAAGAAAAGGAAACCAATTAAGAACCAATCACCTTCTCTACCAAGGTTGATTCAGCAGGAAGATCTTGTGCGATCACCCGTGTTAAGATATCATTTGAGCTATAATATTGAACAAAGCACATTTAGCGGAACTTTTCAACCTGTTTGACCCATCTAGGATTGCAAATGAGCCGAGCGGCTCGCGAGCTGCTCGAGATCAGCTCGAGAAAAAGCTTAAAACGAGCCAAGCCTTATCGAGCCCGAGTCGAGCTTGAGCCTAAGATAAAGCTTGTTTATTTATCGAGCCCAAGCTCGAGCCTGGCATGTGAAGCCTGTAAGGCCCGTCGAGCCTTATCGACCCTTAATGTAAGATTAGTTTTTATTAATATTTAATAACATTTACCCCTTATTTAAAGTTGTCTAGTAAACGAGACGAGCCAAGCTGATTTAAACTTGTTTACAAGCCAAGCCCGAACCTAAAATAAGTTTGTTTAGTAAACGCCGAGCTTCACTTATCGAGCTCGCGAGCCTAAACGAGTCTATTATATATATTATTTTATTTAATATATAACTAAATAGATAATAAACATGCCAAGCCACCAACGAGCCGAGCTCTCATAAGTTAATTGAGCTCGAGCTCGGGCTCGGCTCGTTTGCACCCCTAGACCCATCCAACCAATTTTCATATTTAGCGGACTTTTTTTATTTGACCCGTTTAACCCAAGTTGACTTAACCATAGGTAAACTGGTCGAAAATGCCACCTGTATAATACGCGGTCGAGAGAAACTCACGTTAGAATCCCTCGTGGCTTATTATCAACCGTTACAATGGCAGAGCTACTACGAAACTCGAGCATCTTTTTTGTTGCCATAACAACCGTGTCAAATGGGGAAACAGTCACAATCCTGAATAAAAAAAATAAAACGTCTAAAATTATATTGGAAGTTGTGAACATAATGTAGTATGAAACTTCTAAAGGTATTACCTACTTTGAATTCTCCGGTATAATGGTAGACAAGGTAGGCTTAAACATCCGCTCTCTAAGCGTTTCGATGAACGTATTGGGACCTGTATAACGATGACCAATAGAAAATGCATCTGATTAAAATCATTATTCTATATTTATTTAACAGTAAAATGCCATTTCGTCCTTGAGGTTTGGCCAATCGTCCAAAGGTTTGTTTTTTCGTATCTGGATCCAAAAGGTTTGAAATCTTGCCATTTTCATCCGGCTCTTTACTCCCATCCATTTTTCTCGGTTAAGTCAGGGGTATTTTCGTCTTTTTTGAATACTTGTACATTATGCTAAATGCTTATACATAAAGTGAAAAAAGACCGAATTGCCCTTTAAGGTAACAAAAAAGACGAAATGCCCCTGACTTAACGGAGAAAAATGGATGGAGTTAACGAGCCGGATGAAAATGGCAAGATTTCAAACCTTTTGGATCCAGGTGCGAAAAAACAAACCTTTGAACGAAAGTCGCAAAACTGGTCAAACCTTAGGGACGAAAATGGCGTTTTACTCTATATTTAATAAAGAAGTTTCTGAGTGCTTTTCAACACCTTCAACTGCAGCTGCTATGGAATTTCCCTTTTCAGCTGTCCGTTCCATACGCGCAATTGCTTCATGTATACACTTTGCTATATCAAGTAAAGCAATGACCTCACCGTTCTCTACAACAGGCAAGTGTCTAAATTGTCCTGTACGTGTATTTCACAAGATTAGAAAGTCCTAGAAGGACGAGAGCTCGCAAAATGGGCGTGCCGGGTCAAAACGGGTGATTTTAGTATGGGTCAGGTTGGCTGATCCAGAAACACTTTTTGTCCCTTTTTTCATGAACTCTATACATAACCCATATATAAAACATGACCCATGTTGGGCCCCTTTCAACCCATTTGATCGGTTTCATCTTTGAAAAGTTTTTTTAATGTTACAAACCTTGCACCATCTTTTGCAGGGCTTCCACAGCAAGAGTATCCGACTGCACGTAAATCGGGTTCTTTGTCATCACCTTTGATGCAGGCGTGTTCATAAAATCAATCTCATGAGCAATAACTCGTGCTGCAATATCCTTCAATCACAAAAAAAGCTAGTTAGTAGTTAATGAAACTTTATCCTTATGTGATGGCACAATCAAACTTAACACAACCCATTTATAAGCAAACGGGTCAAAACTGCCACCTTTAAAGTGTCAGGATTTAATACAAACCTTGTCTGTCAATATACCGCTAAGATGTGCATTTGAGTCAATTAGCAAAACAGCGTCAACTCTTTTAGCAGCCATCCGACAGCAGGCTTCATAAATAGTTGTGGTTTCAGGTACAGTCACAGCCCTCGAAAGGTGCAACCGCTTCACTGTACGTTCTCCTGTTATGCCCCTGCTCAAACCAACGTTAATAAGTAAACTTTCTTGTTTTAGAAAACCAATATTGATACATATAGGCCCTTGGTGTGATCTAATTCACTACCTGCTTGATACATTAAATGATGGTTTGCAGATAGTTAATTGATTAACTCTACAACAACAGCATGATTATCATGAAGTATTCATTTTATTGATGGAAGATGATTCATGAGGCAATGTTTTGTTTATCATTATCGATTGCAATTTGCATTAGGGGTGTCAATCGTGTCAGGTTGCAGTTTGAATTGTGCAACGGAACACGACCTATGTTTCTATATGTGTTAAAGATTTCAACCCGAACCTAGACAAACATAAATTCTACCCAAATACAACCTTTTAACTCAAATCTAGACTTTTCAATTTTCATCTCAACTTAAGATAATCAATTACCCTGCTATTTTTTAAATATTAATAAATGATAATTTCATTTTTATCAAAGAAAACAAGCAAAAACTACAACGATCTAGAGACACATTCTTTTTAGAACCAGTATACTGTTAAAAACTATGAGAACCGTATAAAAAACACTTGTAGATAGTGCATTGATGATTTAATAAGAGAGAGAAAGTACATACCTATGTCCACTTGTGTACTAGTGTAGTAGTTTTAATTTAAAAGGGTTTGTTAAAGTGCCACGCCAACGCCACATAGGCAGTGCGACTTTAGCCAAACCACTCTTTCACAAAAGTGTATCAGTTATAACTAAAACACAATTAATTTTAATCCTTTTTTTAGGCAGCCGGACTTTAACCAAACCACTCTTCACAAGAGTGTGGCAGTTTTACCTAAAACACAATTAATTTTTAATCTTTTTTATAGGCAGCGGGACCTTAACCAAACTACTCTTCACAAGAGTGTAGCAGTTTTACCTAAAACACAATTAATTTCTAATCCTTTTTCTATAGGCCGTGGGACTTTAACCAAACCACTCCTTCACAAGAGTGTAACAGTTTTAACTAAAACACAAATAATTTTTAATCTTTTTTTATAAAAATGGAAAACAATTTTTTATTGGTTAGATCTTGATTTGGGCCCTACACGCAGTCACGCCCGTTGACCGGTTAACGAAAGGGAGGGCATGGGGCCCATCGACGCCCCACTAGGGTCAAGCCTTGATAACAAAAAAATACAATTTCATTCTTGCAATTCTCTAACATAATTATTATTAATATTAATAATGTTTAAATGAATGTCCCCTAACAGATTTTATCAATGTACATATATGCAATAAAAGAAAGATATAAATAATAGGAATGAATAGATATATGAATGTGTGTGTATGTATATGTATACAGAAATTGATATAAAATTCATACACGGTGGAACGAGATTTGGTGAAGAGTTTCTTCTTCCGGGGAGATGAAGTTGAGGATGGAGATGACGATGGCATACTTCTCCGTGAAGAACTTCCATGACGAGAACTCATCTTCACCGGTGGTAATCAATCAGAATTCAAAATTCAAAAATTGTATCTGCTTTCCCTTCCTTTAATCAATCAATAGAAGAATCCATTCGGAATTTCAGGTATGATTGGATTCAATTGAATAAAATATTTCTCAGGAGAATGCGATCAGCGAAACGTGTTTGGTTTTAGGAATTATTATTGAAGACAAGAAGATTTAACTTAAAGAATGAAGAAGGAAGAATTTGGTTCTGAATTCCTTCAAATTTCTTAAGGATGAAATTAGAGGCGTTTAACGTTTCACTTGGTTTTTTTTTCATTATATATTTTTTTCAACAAATATTGGATTTTAATAATAACTATCGGTCGTTAGTTGCCAAACAGTCTCAGCTTAAAATACAACGACCGGCAGTCCCAATTATTAACATATTGACCTCAATGGACTCTGACTAAAAGAACTATAACATTGTTAGTCTTTGGAAAAACGTTTTTGCTAGAAAAAGGATCGTCCGATTTAAGGTTATAAAGAGGTTTGGAACGAAAATGTTGAATTTTCCGGCCAAAAAAAATTTTCCGACGAAAAAGGAGTTTTTCGACGACCTCAATAATCGGGGTTTTTACTAGAAACGGTTCCTAAAAATCCGTAATAAGGTTACAAAGAAGTTTAGGACGAAAAGGTTGAGTTTTCTGTCCAAAAACATTTTTCCGGCGACCGAAGACTAACAGCGTTAGGGTTCTGTTAGTCAAGGTCCATTAGAGGCCAAAATGTTAATAGTCGGGACTACCAATGGTTATTTTTTAAATTGAAACTGCTGACGGCTAACGACGAATAATTGAGATTATTAAAATCCAAAATTCCTATTTTTAAAAATTCGCACTTCACCAATCTCCACGACACAACTAAACGTTAGAATTTTTGGGTCAATCAGGTCAAGTCAAGGAACATAATAACATAAAAAAATTATAATAAACATTAGAAAATACACAATAAAATTACCATGTCATTTAGAAAGGGTTCTACTAATCTACCCCTTCTCTCACATCCTTATCAGTGAGGCCGTCTATTTTTCTCTCACAAAGGAGTACAACAAGCAAGAAGAAAGTACATTTATATCAAGCCTAAAAAACATGGAGTTACTCTACGATTTATAATGTCAAATACATGGGAAAAAAATGAAACAAATTATTAACTGTTATGAATTATTATAACAAGACAAACATATATCACATTCCTCACAGTATTTTTATTATATATATATGTAAGCTGTGATATCGAGCATTCAATTAGAGAGGAAGAAGAAAATAAAATGAAGGAAATTCTTTGCAAATAATTTGTATTTTATTTAGTAAAATATCTAGCCAACTTTCATACAACCTGTTGAGGAGACGTGTTCATCTAAAGCAGGTGTGAGGGATGTGAATGAGCCTTTTTGTTTGAACAGTTGTACACAATAGTAGTTCTATTTTCACAGTGGTTCTATAACATTAACCAGTTTAACATCCAAGTACTTGATTAATATTTGCACCTTTTAGATATGTCAACAAAACCAACTTATCATGTTTATTATTTTGCCTAAATATTTGATTATGCAAACGGTATGAAAGCCAACTTTTTAACTACATACACCCATGCAAATGGTATGAAAGCCAAAGAAGAAGAGGGTTACATGTGATTGAGCCATCAAAGTGGAGCACGACGTGGAATAAAGCACGCTCCAAACGATTTTTGCAACAAAAACGCCCACGGGGCGGCTTCGGTGGCGTGCTCCGGAGTTGTTTGACCTTGTTGGGCAAAAAATGCCCGACTACGATCGGTCTAAACCACTACCATTTCATCCAAACACAATAAACAACCACATAGAAAATAACAATGACAACATAATAATAACATCCATCCAATACAACAACACATAACACAAGGGGAGTAAAACATCAATCAACAGAAAATACAAGGGGTAAAACTGTAAAAGTAAACATAACAATTAATTAACCGGCGTAAACATGAACACCAATGGCGATAAGGAAAATGGTAATAACGGCGAAATAGATAACGGCGTGAACAATGACGGCGGCGCCGCTAGTGCGCATGCTACCGAACTCCACCACACGGTTGTGTCCCGGCAACTGAAACAGCAGCCCCGGCGTTAGCAGCACGAACAGCACAACTGCTACCAGCACCGGTCCCCAATCCGCCATTGCTGCCGGTGATGAAATTGATCGCTTGTTTTACAGATCTGTGAAGGATTGATATGAGAGTGTAATCGATGAGGGTTTTGAAGTGAGGGTTTTTTTAATTTGGGGATTTAAACAGGTGGAGACATTAGTTTGTGGGTGTGTGCAGATCCGTGATGTGGTCACGTGATATTTTGGGAACGTTGATTGAGTGGTGATTTTGATTTGAATTTTTTTTTTTTTTTTTTTTTTTGTATTTTTCTTGACTTTAAGCTTGACTATGTAATTTTATATTCATTAATAGAACTACTAAAATAGAATAATTTGAATTTTGGGAAACATTTTTCAAGGTATTTTCAGGGTTTGTGGCTTATTGGTAGGAGGTTTGGATTATCTAGTGGAGACTCTAGTTCGATCGCCGTTTGTGTCACTTTTGGGGATTAAAGTGATGAAGGGTTTGAGTTAGGCCTTGTGTATGGTTGTCAGTTCGAATCCTGAGCCTATCCGGGTTTTCTCCCACATTTGATGTAGGAATTAGGTTCACCTTTTATAAAATATAATTACAAAATATATAATAACGAGACTCTCGTTATTCGTAGGAAATATCATAGTACAATACCGGTTGCAATAACTAAATAAAAAAATATAAAATATAATTGTATATACCAATCTTGATTCAAGCCGCATCTCTGGTGGGTCCTTCACGCGCACTTGATAGCATCCTAGACTCGAGTATTCATCATATTGAGTCTTGAAAAATACTCATTGACTGCAACAATGAGCACACTAAAACGTTGACGATTTTGGTTGAGGCACGTGTTCAACACGCTTCCCTTAAACAGATTTCGCGCCTCTACTAAAGACAACGCGTCTGTCTCCCAGGGTACAACACCCGAAGCAGTCTGTACTGCCGGAGATGGCTCACGGGCCCAAGGTTACATACGGTAATTGTAGTGTTTGAACTCATGTGGTGGAAAACAAGTAGAGAGTACTCATCTCTCTAGTTGGTCTTCAAGTGTTCATCCTCCTTCTAGTATTCTTCATGTATCAAGCAATACCATATTCTTATAGTCACAAAAGAAGCACATAGCTTACTATTTGTACAAGACTTAAGGATTAGTGAAAGGTTTAACTTAATTAGTCACTTAATTAGAGAGTTAAAAAGTCTAATAAAACTAATTAAATGTCATCAAGAAGCTCTACTCAAGAGTTTCTCTTTTATTTACCACATGAAGATTCTAATTAATATTTATAATTTCATTAAATTATAAATATATTAAATATCCATTCACCAAATTTCCAACAATCTCCCACATGAATGGAGATCGTTCAAAACACTTAAAATTTCCAATGTAACCTCGACAGTTGAGTTTTGCATACGATAGGTAGGTATTACCATTTGAACCTTCGCTCATGAAATGCACTTAGCCCACTAGCTCTGAGTAGATCTCGATGTCTTTGAACTCGTCTGCCGTTTATGTAGACGACAATTGTAAGGACTCTCAAAAATGTCCTAAACTGACCCGTAAGTACGAACCTGGACCCCTGAAACTCCATTGTACATGAAAAACCAAGAAATCAAAGTTTTGGAGTTTCAGGCGGGCCGCGTAAGAGTTGGTTTAGTGATGTGTGTAAAATGCAACATATAAATTACATCAAATAAGGCATAAAACTAACCCTTTTTAAGTACTAATGTTGGAAAAAAAATGTTTTTGTCTTCCTTTTGTATTTTCAGGATTAAATGAGCTCAAATTCACAAAAGAAGCAAAAAGACAGTTAAATCTAACATAAATACAAGAAAAGGAACATAAGTGGACTGCCCGACCCCTCAACGGCATCTTCCCAAGCAAAATAGAGAAAGCAGAAGACTGAACACGCCCCGTGCTCAGCCAGCACGGGGCCGTGCCCAAGAAGCAGCAGAAAAGACAAACCTATAGAAGCTTCTATTGCCCACCACGGGACCGTGTCCAGTGAACACGGGGGCGTGGCGAAAGTACAACAGGCGCATTAATTGTAATTGCGAATTACAATTAATGAAGAGAGAGAATGTCAGACAGGCACGGGGGCGTGTCCAGCGGACACGGGGCCGTGCCCAGCCTTCTGTTCAGCCTATAAATAGGAGTGTTTGGTTTCATTTCAACTCATCCCTTGGCACACCACCTCTCTCACACTTCATCCACCACCACCATCACAACACCATCATCCACCACCATCATCCATTGTCCATCGTAGAGTGTGTGAGTCGTCTCGGGATCCAAGATTGATCGTAAGAGTTCTTGACAATCAAGGCCATGTTTGCCTAAGTCTCTTACATCACTTGGTGAAGACAAAGTGTCTAGTATAATACTTTTTTATTTCTAATCTTTTGCACTTTTTATTTGGTTTTGTATTAATGACTTTAATAACTAGTTACTTATGTTGAAGGTGATCTTTCCTTATCGTTTGTCCGTGGTGTCTTGACATTATTTTACTGTCTATATAAAATAAAAGATTTTCACCATTCATATCTCCACGGTCTATATGGAGGTATGTTGGCTACCTGGTCGGGGGTTAAGGGAACGGTTTGGTAAAGGTCTTGCCATTGTTCAGCGTTTAGAGGTCCTGCAATGGACCTGGGTCAAATTTAGTAGGACCTCCTTCAATGCTTCACGGTATTGGATGGCGGGGGTCTAAACTCTTTGATCCCCTCATAAGTTAACTACTATTAATACTATAACCCGGCTATTTAGGACTGTATCCCTGCTGACTCAGACTACTTAGCCGAGGGTAACGTCACCGCCAAAAGCGGGGCCTACCATAATTTGCATTAATAACTTAATTAATTATCTTCCAATAATCCACCCTTTTAGGATTGTATCCTTGCTGACTCAAACTACTGGGGTGAGGGTAACGTCACCTTCAAAAGAGGGGCCTACTACAATAACTAAGATAATCTCTTAATTATGTGCAAAAGTGCGGAAATAATCAAAGGTTATACTAGATACGAGTCGGAACCAAGTGATTCATCTTGTCTATCTGTTTTTTATTTTATTTTTATTTTCAGCATTTTAGTTAGTTTTTATTTTTCTTAGTTTAAAACATTTTTCTAACTTTTTATTTTGATTAGACGTTGAGGATAAACCGGTACTAAAAGCTCTTGTGTCCTTGGACGACCTCGGTATCTTACCAACGCTATACTACGCCCACGATGGGTGCACTTGCCCATATGTGTGTTTAGTGTTAGTAAAATATCGTGTTTTATAAATTTAAAACTTGGCTAAAAAGTGTTAAAGGGGCTTAAAATATACACCTAATATATATAACACTTCACACGCATCATTTAGTCTTACGCGGGTCGCGTCAAAGTAAAGATTGATCGGATAAGCGTCCAGATTCACGTGTCACACGCGTGGCAAGTCTAGTGATGACACCATAGCCCTAATCTACGAACTAGACCTCCACGCGGGCCACGTAAAGATCGGCCGGAGGTTCACGCGGGCCACGACAGACTCCAATTTCACCTATAAATATCTTAGCTCATGAGCTTTCATTCTGTGTCGAAACCAACTTTCAAAAACGAGATTATACTGCTCAAAAGTCGAAATTTCAATTATTATAACGAGGCGCTGCTACGATACCGGGTATTAACTCGATCGCTGCTACGATTCAATGTCCGATCGATTGAAAACTATCCAATTGATGTTTAAGTGTTGCTCGAATTAGGGTTATCTTTGTCATTCGTCGTGAATTCGATGGATGTTTAAGTATCGCACTTTATCATTCGTTGTGAGAGTTTTCATCTCGTGAGTTATCGTAAATGCTGTATTAGTTACTGACCTAGTTCGTGTGCATTGTTATTTAAATTAGGTTACAAGGCTAATCAGTAGGCTAAGCTCTGTCCACTTAAATCTGCAATGTGAAGTATTCTCTTTTATAAAAAGTATTTTACAATACTCCATTTTCAAAAGTTATAATTACAGGGATTAAGTCATGGTTATCTTGAATCACTGGCTAGTGAGGTATTGTGCACATTACTAATTTCTCACGGGTTAGGCTAATAAATCCTAACAGTGATAAACGTCACTACTTGGGGAAAGACCCAATAGTGGTATGACCATCGTCACCAGGTGACACAGCGCCAGATAAAAATAAGATAGAAGCCATTGTAATCGCTCTTATGCTGTAATTTATAACCATGTGTCGTTTTATCAAATTTGAATAACTCGCCAGCATTTCCCCGCTGATAAAATATTTTTAAAACATGTTTCAGGCGACCTGCTGTAAATCAAGGAAACGTGCTACGGAGCACTAACAAGCTTGAAGAGGTGGCTCAGTTAAAATAAATAAACATGTTTTATAAATCAGGGAATTTACTTGTGAAATTCCTCTACTGTAAATTACGGGGTTTATCCCGAATTATGAAATAAAATAATCGGGCAATTCAAGTTTTAAAAGATCCTGTGAAAATCTTCCGCTGTAGCATCATTTAATAAATACCACGGGTTCCTGTCCCGCGGCTCCTGACCGGGTCAAACCGGGGCTGGGGCCGTGACAACAATACACTTCACACAAGACTCTCCCTAGCCTGGTCATATCCTCATAGTCGTGTCCAATAATGGTCGTGGAACACTTTCCTGGTTCTGCGAGAGCTCTATGAATTGTGCCCTAAATTCCACTCGAAGCGACCCCACTTCTCTCTAACATAGGTGATTCTCCTTAGATCATTAAAAGCATTGTGGTTATCGTGATTTGTCCAAATCATTTACCACATATTATGCTTAGCCTCACTCTTTGTCACGGAATATCATAGGAATAGACTAGGACTTATTTAAATACCATTTTATACTTTGGGGTATGTATAACCATATATACTAGCTTATGCATATCATTTATGCCCCCACAGTGACCACCTTTAGGCATATGAGTTAGTTGTCCTATTGAACTTAGATCTTGGGATCTCCAGTCAACTAAGTTAGGTGTCCTTCACATAACCTTTTTCCATGGGCTTCAGTCTCATTCCATAACTTGATCTCTAATAAACTCTCAGGTTGTTAGATCCATAACATTAACAAATAACTTTGCGTATCTGAGATCAGTTGTCATGAAGTGTCCTTAACTCGTAATTTAATTTTGCCTATTGTCAACTTCTAAGACTATAACCTCAGTGGCCATCTGAATCTGGTTATAATATGTGTCTTTCTAAGATACACGTATCATTTAAGGCAAACACATCTCTATTATACACTACGACCTTTGTGTCCTCCACATAGTCGTATGTTTGCAATGTTAGATTGGATTACAAAATCCTTATTGCCAAACTTTTATGATACAAATGCAAGACACCCCCACATTTAAGTGTTATAGGATATCATCCAAATGGGGTAATGAAAACCATTTCTACATACCCTTATAGGGTTGTTTCTAAATAGATCCTCCCCCACATTTCTTGCCATTTGATCAATATTTATGTAACTTCACTTATGATGGCATTTATACACATATGATTGAACAAGATCAACCTCATTGTATCAGTGAATTCAACTCATATTGCATTAGCTTACATAAGCTTCCGAGCTGACCAAAGCAACACATGCCATTGTCATAAGTTTGTCACCAACTTAGAATAATTCTAATTTAACATCTAGAATAAGCCTAGACAATGAGTTCTCCTCATTAGCTTTTCGAACAAACTCTTCAAAAGTTACATGTCTTTTCCTTATAATGAATGAAAAATTCTCCCTTAATTTTGTCTGTACACAAATTCTTTTTGTGTTCATACACATTTGAATGTTTAAAGTTAATTAGTCTCCGTCAAGACCCATAATTAACCAAGTACTAGTATAGCAAGCTTTAGACTACAATACTTTAGCATGCGAATAGAAGATGCATCATTCTGATTCTTCACAGCCCTAAGGATATCATAATATCACTTTGCAACATTCATCCTTTGTTAGGACAAAATAACGAGACTTGTTCATAATCCTAAAACATCAATATTTAGGAAGGTCTCACAAATTATTGTATATAGCACATATCTAAATTTCATCATTCATTTAAGGAACATAACTCATTTACCTTTGATCTCTAACAATCTACCATTGACTCATAAGTACTTAAACATAAGTCTTAATCCAAGTCACTTGGTGAACACATTCATCACCAACAAGATGAATGTTTCTCGTCTACAATCACTATTATGTGTGAGATAGAGTCAACTAGATCGACACTCAACAACATGGCATTCATAATTTGGCCATAAGTGATTTGCACACATCTATTAGTATTCATTAGGAGATATGTATATTTAGGATGCTCTCCCAAATGAAAGTAAAATCTCCATATAGATCTAACAGTAATCAAGTGGTAGACGCATCTACTTATAAATCTCGCAAGATTTATTAAAGGTATACAATAACATATAGTACTTTTACTTTCATATGTTAGAATTCTCACTTGTGAATTTTCCAATGACTTCTAATGAAGTATGTCGACATGAATGTCGTTAGTGTATTTCATCTCAATACACTCACTTCGTTCTTTCATTACTCACTCATGACGTGGTTATACATTTGATGTTTCGTCTTTGACTTTTAGTCAATGTAACAACTCTCAAGTTGTTTATATCCAAGTATTTTCATGTACCATCCGTTTAAAACCATATTCTTTTAAACAATGTATAACCGACGTTATAATTATTTTCCACAAAACTAAATTATACGTCACAACCATTAGTGATTTATTTCTTTGTAAAAAATTGAATGTGTTATCCGAAGATATTGAACACAAAACAATAAAATACATTGGAAACTAAATCATAAGTGCCGAACACTTTCTAAATTTAAACGGAAGCATAGACGATATGTAGACATCAAATATCAACGTGTTTTTATCTTCAACACTTTATATTTTGACCGAAATCTTCTCAAAGATATCGTCCCATGGTATGTCTTGAGGTACTCCCTCAATAAGACTCCATGCACTTGTAAGTACAAGTTCCCCATTTCATCTTGAAACTTTGAACTTGGACAAGTTTGCTCAAAACAACACCAAATTGTTACAAAGGCTACATTTAAGTAGCAAACTTGAACAATTAAATTTGTTCACAACAACACCAAGTTGTTTTCCACCAAATCATATTCACGAGATTGTTACTTTGTTCAACAAATGCTAATTCTAGCAAGAGTAGCAAACCATTTGAATTCTAAAACTATACAAAATAGGCAATTAAATGTTTACATAAAACATTTACTTTCCTTATGGCTTATACAAAGTACAGTCTCTAACCTTGTATTTGTGATACACATTTTCTAACACACGTGTTAGAAAATTTAAGTCATTTTATATAAAACATGACAAATCACAAATTAAAGTTGGCGATAAAATTACACACAACTACACCATCACTTTATGGTGATTTAATTCTTGTATTCTTACTCATGTATTTTTTTTTTCAATCTCATCAAGTTAGGCACATAGCCTACTTTTAATACAAGAGACATGGGGTGGAGATAAGTCTCACTTAATTAAATATTTTATTAGAGACATAAACTCTAATAAAAACTAATAAATTGACATGAAACTCTCCTTAAGAGTTTATCTTCCATATGAAGAGTCTAGTAAATGATTTTAAGTTCATTAAATTCATATAAATACCACACCATCACTTTATGGTGATTTAATTCCTTGAAGCCAATCAAACATCAACTTCAATGTATGACATTTTATTTCTAAATCATACAAAACATTAAAAACAATGCTACAACAAATTGCTTATATAAAATGTTTACATAAAACATTTCAAAGCATTTGTATTTTAGCCATTTTTAACAAACATGTTAAAATGAAAAAAAAATTATAACGCGGACGTTAGAAATATTAACATTTCTACAAAATGTTAATTCGAATTGCTAAAAACACATATATGGTTCAAATAAATAAGTCATTTCTAATACACACGTTAGAAACTAAACAATTAAAAAATTGCTTCTAAACTAACGTTTTTCATAAACATTTCTAACACACATGTTAGAAGACAAATGATTACAAAAGTCATTATAATACTTATTTGTTCATATCAATCCATGGGTGCATGAAGAGTCTACTTTAAATAGAGACTTAATTAGAGACGTAAAACTCTTATTTAATAACATAAAAAAACTCTACTTAAGAGAATTTAACGTTTACAAAAAAACGTAGGTTTACACCAATAATTTTGGTCTAACACACATGTTAGAGAATTTAACGTTTACAAAAAAACGTATGGTTTACACTAATAAACCCGATCTAACACAAAAGTTAGAAAAATTAACGATTCCCAAAATCATTTCAAAACCAAACGTTGGAACCAAAACTATTATTTTTGTACCACGGTATAGGATTTAAGATTGTATCTCAATCTCAAAAAATCAAAACACAACAAGTTGTACTACATACATATTTCCCAAAAAAAATAATATTTATAAGATCATAACCTCTAAAAATATTTTTTTATTCTATTATAAATCCTTTCGTAAACCTAAAATCCTTATAAATAAGGTTTTTAAGATTGTACCAACAATCTCACGAAATCTGTTTTAAGTTTGTAGGAATTAGGTTCACCTTTTGTAAAATATAATTACAAAATATATAATAACGAGACTCTCGTTATTCGTAGAAAATATCATAGTACAATACCGGTTGCAATAACTAAATAAAAAGAATATAAAATATAATTATATATACCAATCTTGATTCAAGCCGCATCTCTGGTGGGTCCTTCACGCGCACTTGATAGCATCCTAGGCTCGAGTATTCATCATCTTGAGTCTTGAAAAATACTCATTGACTGCAAAAAAGAGCACACTAAAACGTTGACGATTTTGATTGAGGCACGTGTTCAACACGCTTCCCTTAAAACAGATTTCGCGCCTCTACTAAAGACAACGCGTCTATCTCCCAGGGTACAACAGCCAAAGCAGTCTTTACTGCCGGAGATGGCTCACGGGCCCAAGGTTACATCCGGTAATTGTAGTGTTTGAACTCATGT
The DNA here is from genome assembly GCA_030545235.1 of Helianthus tuberosus. Taxonomy (NCBI): domain Eukaryota; kingdom Viridiplantae; phylum Streptophyta; class Magnoliopsida; order Asterales; family Asteraceae; genus Helianthus; species Helianthus tuberosus. The sequence goes on along the minus strand of CM060380.1, from coordinate 20,805,241 downwards.
GGGGGAAAACAAGTAGAGAGTACTCATCTCTCTAGTTGGTCTTCAAGTGTTCATCCTCCTTCTAGTATTCTTCATGTATCAAGTAATACCATATTCTTGTAGTCACAAAAGAAGCACATAGCCTACTATTTGTACAAGACTTAAGGATTAGTGAAAGGTTTAACTTAATTAGCCACTTAATTAGAGACTTAAAAACTCTAATAAAACTAATTAAATATCATCAAGAAGCTCTACTCAAGAGTTTCTCTTTTATTTACCACATGAAGATTCTAATCAATATTTATAATTTCATTAAATTATAAATATATTAAATATTCATTCACCAAATTTTCAACATTTGATACGCCAGAGAGTTCTGCTCTTGTGGTGACAGAAAGACTGTCAAGTGGCAACCGACAGTATGATTTCCTGGGGGAACGCCCAAGCCAAAGTCTGAAGTCAGCGTGGGCTCGGTTAAGACAATAGAGTCTGGTCGAAGTGCGACAATAGGGCTCTCTAATTTGGAGAGTATGGTAACCAAACCCAAGCTAGTCGTCTTTCAAAAGAAATGACAAATAAATAAGACTCTTGATAAGTGTCACGAGAAAATAACAATGAAGAATATGTCAATGCATAAACATGTTCGTGGTTCGAAAAAATGGAAGAAGGTAATATATACGGCGATTCAAACGGCTACATGGTGTATTTGGAAAAACAGAAACGACATGGATTTCAATAGAAAACAAGCGAGACTAGGCCGGATCATGGAGGATATAAGACGCTTGGGTTCTATGGGTGAAAAGCCGATCCATATCGCAAGTGCTTACGTGGGAACAATGGTGCAATTTCGATATGATTTGAATGGGAGTTTAATAAGTTTGGTTGGTGTGTTTTTTGTGTTTTTTTGTATGGTGATGTACCTTGGTTTGGGCTAATTTGTTGTTAGCCTGATTGTGGTAAATGGTAATATAGTTTTGCTTGTTGACCGTTCAAAAATTTAATTAAATTGTCAATAGAAATACATGATATAATGTCCCAATATGCATATTTTTATAATGAACTGAATGCGTAAATAACACTCCTTATTACTGTCACAAGAAAATAAAAAAGAACTAAGAATCGGTTCTATTAAAACTATCAACAACCAATCGGATTAAAATGATTATGTAAATACACACATACATGATATATAAACAAACACTCTTGAAAACTGTCAAATAAAATAAAACTATAAACAACAAAGAAGAACCAAGAATCAGGTTCCATTAAAATTATCAACAATCAATAAGAATAAAACAAATGTGCCAATACAAACATATGATATGATATAAAAAGATATCATGATCTCCCTGTGAAGATATGTATCCCGGTAGCCAAAACAAGTATAGTAAATGCGCCGAAAAAAAGAAATGTGTGGACTATTATCGCTTTTCCATTAGTGTGGAAGTTGCCGAATTCAATGGTACGTGTGTTCCCGGGAAGTTGGAAAATAAGACCCGGAGACAAAAGTATGAAGAGTAATAACCCGACCAATATTGGTGCCCAATCTAACATTTTTGGTCTTGTTAGTTGGATGCTACTAAGTGTTGTGCTTTATAGCATGCTTTGGTTACCCTACATACAAGCAAGAATGATCTTTGTTTCTTACTTTTTCCCTTTTGTCCCCAACACTTCATTCCTTGCCTCATTCAACTTCTTTCTTGTGTTTGAAAAATAAAAGGTGTGAATTAAATGGATTATGTATTTTTATATTGTATATGCACAATTACTTTGAAAATAATATCAGCTTACTTTATAATTTAATTCAAATTCAAATACTAGTAATAAGCTAGCACCATTAGGACTCCATTGCTATCATACCACTATTGTGAGTATGGTCTAATTCTCTCATATGTATTTTAGTTTAATTCAATAAAGAGAATATTTTTCGCGCTTATATATGAGAAAAATGAAAAAAATGGATGAAATCCGAAAAGTGACTAGTATAATATGGTTGAAACCACATTATACTCGACTAGAAGACTTTATAGTATGACGCTAGCTTGAGATGGCGTGGAATAGGGCTGATAATTTATAACACGACATGAGACAACATGAAGTTAAACTTGTTAGTGTTTGGGGTAATTGGGTTCCGATCGTAAATGGGTCGACATGTTAATAACAAGATTAAAACGTTTTTAAACAGGTACAACCCTTTTATGACACGCATAGCACGTTTAACTTACCACGTTAAATAGCTTAATAGGTTGGAATGACACGTTTATGAACCATTTAATAAAATGACATGTTTTTATATTTTATAAATAAGTAATTAAATATGGATCACAATATTTGGTAACTTTTATTTTATCATGTTAATTGTGTCTTGTTATTGTTTAATCAATTTTAGTAATCGTGTTGTGTCATACGTGCTATAGAACTAGTTACCCGTTAATCGTGTTGAACGTGTCATGTTGTGTCAGTTGTGATTTTGTTATTGAACTGGTTATCTTAATCGTATTAAACATAACGTGTTGTGTAACTCGCTTATTCAACATGTCCATGTTTGAGTTTAACGAAAATAACATGCTTAGTTATATGTGTCATGTTCGGGTTCATCAGTCATGTTAAACGTTTTGTGTCGTGTTTGACTCATTTAATAGATCACGGAGAACGACTCAAGTATTATCTTGGAGACCAACTTGGGATATTTATGATGCCTATGAAAAGGTAATCTCCAAAAAGTAACCGGCGGTTCGGTTATAAAAAAACCGGTTTTTTTGTACACCTCTACAATTCAGAACTGAAATTTTGAGCTTACAAGAATAAATAAATAAATCTTTTAATAAAAGAAGCCAAATTTTGTACACGTGTCATTCATTGAAGGTATCCTTAAATCTATATTTATCTTATATTAACTAAATAAATATAAATTAATATTAAATCTTATCATACAGTAATAAAATATTATCCTCAAATCTAAATTATTAATTTAATATATTTTTAAAACAAATACCTCTCTTTCCTACTTATCTTATATTAAACATATAAATAATAAATTAATATTAAATGTTATCCTAATTTATTAAAAATATAACTTTTTTTATTATTTGGTATACAAAATTATATTTATTCAACTCGCGTAAAACGCGGAGTTTTTAAAAAATATAACTTTTTTTATTATTTACTATACAAAGTTACATGTATATAACCCGTGTAATACACAAAATTTTTAAAGATATAACTTTTTATCATTTCTATGTAAAATTAGATTTATTTAACACGTGTAATACACGGGGTTTTTTAAAGATATAATTTTTTATTATTTGGTAGATTTTTCAACCCGACTATACACGGGTTTTTTAAAGATACGACTTTTTTAGTATTTAATATACAAAATTACATTTATTTAATCTGTGTAATACACATGGTTTTTAAAAATATAACTCTTTTTTAGATCTATTCAACACGTGTAATATACGTGGTTTTTAAGGATGTAATTTTTTTATTATTCGGTAGATTTATTCAACCAGATTATACACGGGTTTTTTTAAGATACGACATTTTTAATATTTAGTATACAAAATTACAATTATTTAATCTGTGTAATACACATGGTTTTTAAAAGATATAACTTTTTTTATTATTTGATATATAAAATTACATTTATTTAACACGTACAATATACGGGGTTCATAAAGATATAATTTTTTATTATTTAATATATAAAATTACATTTATTCAACCCGTGTAATACACGGGGTTCTAAACTAGTAAATTTTATAAAAGAAAACAAAAAAAATCATAATTGTGTATTTTAACGGCTAACTCCTACACCTCTAAACTTACTTCTAAATCTACACTAATGTTTACTACCTTTCTAACACACCTTAGTGCCCTCGGCTACAAGCCCTTTGGCCCAAAAGCCAGAACTCACTGTGATATGTCCAAAATGCAACATATAAATTATATCAAATTACGTATAAAAACAACCCTTTTTAGTACTAATGTTGGAAAAAAAAAACGTGTTTCTTTGTTTACTTTTGATTTTCAGGATTAAAAGAGCTTAAACGGACTAAAGGAACAAATTAACAGCAAAAACCAACATAAACACGAAGAAAGGAAGTTGGCACACTATACCGACCCTCCAAGCTTTACCCCAAAGACAAAAATAACAAAACCAGAACCCAAACACGGGCCGTGCCAGCCGGGCATGGGTCGTGCCCCACTCAAGATTCCCAGAGGATAACGAAAAACAGAAAACGACAAGGGACACGGGGCCGTCTCCCCTAAGCACGGGCCATGGTCAACTCTCAGATTTGCAAATTTGGGTTCGTACAACAAGTACAGAATACACGGGGTCATGCCGTTGACACACGGGGTCGTGTGTGAAGATGGGCTGACAACAACCTTAAATGAAGACAGAGAAGGGAAGGACACAGGGTCGTGTCTGGTGGTCATGGGGTCGTGTGAAGCTACTGTTTTCAGCTATAAAATGAGTTGCTTGGCTCATTTGTAATCCATCCTTTGGCAAACCACTTTACTCACATCTGCCACCACAATACCACCATCATCCACCACTTTCATCCATAATCCATCCTTATAGTGTGTGTAGTCTCGGGATCCAAGATCGATAGTAAGAGTTTTTGTCAAACAAAGGCTTGGCTAATCTCTTACAACACCTGGTGAAGACAAAATCATTTATGTATTACTTTTGATTTTCTAGCTTTGGTAACTTTTTATTTGGTTTTGTATTAATGAGTTTAATAATTAGTTTTTTTATATTGAAGGTGAACTTTACTTAATCATTTCTTCATATTTTGTTGATTCACCTATTCGTATCTTTACGGTCTATATAAAGCGCATTAACTGCCTGGAAAGGGGTTAGAAGGGTAGTTAGGTAAAGTTCTTATCTCGTTCAGTGTATGGATCCTGCGAGGACCTGATTCAAGCTTATTAGGACTTCCCTTGAGGTAGATAGCATCAAACCGGGGGAAGTAAGAACGGTTTGTAATCCCTTATAAACAAACTACTATTAAAATTTTAAACCGGCCTTGCATGACTGTATCCCTGCAGACTCAGACCAATATGGCCGAGGGTAGTGTTGCCTCCAAAAGATGGACATGTCACTTTTTGCATTAATAACTTACTTAATTATCTTTCAATAATCCGGCCTTGCGGGACTGTATCCCTGCTGACTCAGACCAATATGGCTGAGGGTAGCGTTGCCTTCAAAAGAGGGACATGTCACAATAACTAAGATAATCTCTTAAAAAACCTAAAGCGAGGAAATCATCAAAGGATACATAAATGACGAGTCGGATCCAAGTGATTCTATCTTGTCAATCTGTTTTATTTATTTATTTATTTCGTTTCTTTATTTTTATTTATTAAAAACAAAATTTCTCTCTATATTTGGTTAGATTGGACGTCGACGATATTCCAATATTAAAATCTCTTGCGTCCTTGTACGACCTCAGTATCTTACCATCACTATCCTACGCCAACGATGGGTGCAGTTGCCCTAGCGTGTTGTAGAGAGTGATCAGCATGCTTGCATTGATCTCACGGGGGTGTCGCCTCTTGCCGGTTTCAGGGGCAGTGGTTTTGTTTCAGGGCAAGCGACGCGGAAGGCTGAGGCGGGGAAAATATCCAAGCACGAGCAGGCCTGCATAGATAATCAACATGCCTTCATTCCTTTCGCGTTCGATACCTTTGGTTGTCTGGCCCCTGTGGCGTCCGGTTTCTTGAAGCGGGTTCAAAAGGCAGCACTTGCGCATGCGACAGTGTCTGTAGGCCATAGTTATGTGTTTAGCCGAGTTGGATTTGCAATTCAAAAGGGGGTGGCGGCGCAGTTTGTTGCCCGTCTACCAACCCATGATTTGTAATTTGCTCTAACCCCAGCTATGTTGTTCCACTTTGATCTAAAAATCAAATCAAATCAACCCCCTTTTCCAATTTAAAGTTTGATTAAAGGGTAAAAAGGTACTAAGAATATATTAAAAATCCGTACACGCTCCGAACAACACGACACGGCACGTCGCATCGCATGCTCGTTGTTGACGTTCTTCAAGAATCATGAATACTGGCAAGAGAATCGTCTTATTTTTATTTACATAAATCATAATGTACAACTCATTCAATATATAATTATTGAAAACTTTATCTGACATTACGTTGATTTGATTAATTCATCAACGGTAACCGGATGAATGCATAGTGAAGATAAGAAATTAATTGCTTAAACATCCCAATTAATCATTTATGCGGTTTTGGACATTGCCTTAAGGTGTTAGACGATTTGCCTCTTCCCGAAGCCGATAAAGAATCTGGCTTTCTACGGTGCCCAAAAGCCATTAGGATTCATACAAATTTACATTATTTTCATAATCATGTTAATTTTTTGTTAGAACAACTAGAACCATGTTTATTATGTTAAATCATTTCCAAAACTATGTGTGTATATATATTCAAAACTTAATAAAAACTAGTATTTAGTTAATAAAAACTAGTATTTAGGACTGGCGCTTTGCGGCGGAAACGTTAAATCAAGCAAAGTAAAAACGTTGAACTATGCACCCTCGTTGCGATGTGTTAACTTGCAAAAATTATACTAAAACGTAGAACCTAGAAAATAATAACCATGTCGACTTAGGATCCACACGTTGTGACGATGTCGCTAAACAACAAACAACAGACGTAAAAAACGTTGAACCAAATATGCGCATTGCAACGTGTTAACTCTCAAAATTTAAACCGAAACATAAAACATTATCGAAAAAGGTAAAAAAAATTGTAAGTCAAATAATCATAAGAGTAAAGTATACGGATGATCCTTTGGTAAAAGTATAAAAAAACTTTAAATTAAATAATCATAAAAGTAAAGTATACGGATGATCCTTTGGTTAACAGAAAATATGGATTTAGTCATTAGCTTTTAAAAGTACACGGACGGTTCATGTAGTCTGCACGTTGTAAAGTATTTAGCCCCAACTTTTGTCAAGTATAGGGATGGTCCTTGTGGTTTGCACTTTGTAACGCCTTTAGTCCCCAATGTTTAGGGACTAAATGTGTTACAAAGTACATACCACAAGGACCATCCATGTATTTTTGGCAAAAGATCTTTACTAAATTCGCTACAACGTGCAAACTAGAAGGACTATCCTTGTAGTTTAAAATAGGGATGAGATCGGTATGATACCGATACCGTAAATACCGTTACCGAAATTGAGGAAATGTGGATACCGATTACCGTACCGTATTTATAGATTTGGTACCGGTATTTCGGTACTTTACCACATTGGTACCGCTTTGGTGTCATCCATTGTTTTACCTAAAAAAATATCATGTCAACAAATCCATCCATTATTAACTAAACTAGAGTAATATATAGAAAAATGTAAAAAAATGTAAACATATTAAAAATTCATGGGTTCGACTTTTACCCAATTCCGAGTCACCATCAAGTTCGACAAAAGGGGTTTCTTCAACAATAGTGTCATCTCCTTACACAACCAAACACAAAGATATTAAAAATCTAAAAATAAGAAAAGATATATTGATAATTTATAACCAAACCATTAAAAATTAACTTACTTCAATGGATTCTATGCTTTTTACTGATAATTATTAAATTCGGTACTAATACCGGTAGTTACCAAAAAATACTGGTACCGATACCGAATTTCGAAAAATCTATTACCGATACCGGTACCATTTATGATCGGTACGGCTTCGGTACGGTACCAGTATGGTACCGATATTTCGGTAAAAAATCTCATCCCTAGTTTAAAAAAGCTGGGGACTAAATCCCAAATTTCGGTTAACCACAGGGCCTATCCATATACTTTACTCTAATAATAACAATAATAGTTAAATAAACTTATAAAGTATGTGGTTTAGTAAAATTCAAAATCCACCACCACCCACCGTCCACGTCCACCACCACCGTCCATCACCACCACCATTGTCCACACACCACCACCGATTTATTTTAGAAGTCTACATACGTTAAAAAACAAACAGACTTCCTTTTGTAGACTGAAGAGGTTTATTCCACCCCTTCTTCTACATATGTGGTCCGCAGAGATCTGCAGACATTTTACCTCTTAAAAAACTAATAGCACCTAAGAAATATGTTAAAAAAAATACTCACTCAACATGTCAGTTTTATATTCTTGATAAAAACTAAAGAGAAATAGAGATAAACTGAATTCTATTCTTCATTCTATTAAACATTACAATATATATAGATAAACATAACTATAAACCCTAATGCTCATAAGTAATGTGTTGAGCCTAAAATGTCTGGTTTATAACACTCCCCCTCAGACATTTAGAATTATACACACCAAAGAGAAATAGAGATAAACTGAATTTTATTCTTCATTCTATTCAACATTACAATATACAGATAAACATAACTATAAACCCTAAAGCCCATAAGTAATGAGTTGGGCCTAAAATGTCTGGTTTATAACAATTCTATATTTGTTATTTTTATTGTTCTAATATGATTGTTCTATTTTATGTGAGATGGGCTAAACACATGGTCACGTGGGCTTTCCAGGCTACTGGGCTTGCTAAATTGTTGCTGGACAAAGTGTATTGTGGGCTGTAGCAGTACTTGGATAAAAGAAGTTGGATAATGGGTCAAAGACTTTAGAGCATTTTTGTTGCTGTATAAACGTGTGAGACCCTACACTTTACAAAGTGATTTTGGATAAGATATCTTTCACACAAACACACATCCTGGTTCTTTTATAACTCATTTATCCGTCTTCTAGATTTAGGGTTTCAGTAACTTTGTAAATTTGATCTTCGATCTTGTTAGGAGAGTTGCAAATCGTCGTGTTCGTGATCAACTTAGATTGAGAGTTATATTGTTTATCAAGAGTGTTTGTATCTTATCTTTCTGGTATTAAAATCGTTCTTTGGTTTGGGTTTTGGATTTGATTATCATATTCTGACAAAATAAACTCTCGTTTTAATTCCTATTGTTTCACATAAATATTCATTTCAGTCCAAAAAAATATTTTTTGTTTCTTTTAGTTCAAAAGTTTGGTTTTCATATCAATAGCAGTCGAGTCCACAAATCATAAAAATTATGTACTTATATACATATGCACACGCAAAGTACATTACAAACCATCAGATTAATTATTTGTTCATTTTTCTTTTAATTTAAATAGAGATGCTTGAGAAACAAGAAACATTACATTTGGATAGTTTTGTTTTGTCTATTAGTTTTTATTTATTTATTTGAACATATGAATAGTTCATGTTGTTTTATATGTTCCGTAATATACATGGTTATATGTAGATCTTTCCCCATATTTATATAAATTTATATGTGTTTAAATACGACAAACATGATTTAGAGACTTTTTGGGTTAATAGTCAATTGTGACCTAAAACTCTAAGTGAAGTTTTCTGTTTCGGGTTATAATGGGTTTATATACCCGTTATGTGTAAGTCATTTAATTTTATTTAAACGGTAAATGTTACTTTTATTCTACTCCTACTTCTATACTACACTAATATATTCATAATTTTACCCAGTTCTAGGAATTGAACCCTGGTCTTCTCTCTAGGAAGTGTCAATTATTGGTTCGGCTAATCGGTTAAAGTTAACAAAATTTGTGCATCCTAATAAAGAAAAACCGAGTTGGGTCGTGTTTTATTTGGTTTTTGGCCGAGTCATATTTCTTAAATCAACAACTTCAAAGAACATAAAACTTTCAACAATTTACACAAATTCACCGGTAATCACAGTTAAATTGTTTAACCGGTTAATCAAAAAGTAAAATCGAATCATCATTTTTCAAAACGGGTTAGTTCTTTTGTTATAAACAGGTATGGTTTGGTTTTTCGATTTGTCTGCCTACCTTAGAAGAAGTAGTAACTTGACTTCGTAGCATATGTTTGACCCAAAAACAATAGTTCTTAATCCATAAAATATTAGTAGAACAGACTTTTTCTTTCTTCATGACATACAAATGTGTGACCAAAGGATCAATTAGAAAAACCTATTTCATGAATTAATCATGTATCATTCTTAGGCATGAGGTTTGTCAAAACTAAAAACCAAATCACCAATTTTCAAAACGGGTTAGTTCTTTTGTATTAAAGGATACGGTTTTTATTTTCGGTTTTTCTGTATACCTCAAGAAGAAGTAGATTTAACGACTTCGTTTGACCTAGAAACAACAACTCTTAATCCATAAAACATCAGTGAAACAAACTTTTTTTTTTTGACACGACATACAAATATGACCAAACGTTATTTAAAAAAAAAACAACTTTTATGAATTAATCATGAATCATTCTAACACTTTAATGTTAGGCATGAGGTTGGTCCCCAACACTTGCTTTTAGGCATGTATCAAAACCTATGATTGTTTTTAGTCCATTAGGGATGGCATTTTTTAAATGACAACTATCAAATTTGTTATTATTATTATTCTTATTTTATACATAAGTGGTTACTTTTTAATGAAAACAATGGCACATTAGACCTAGCGACACATAAAAAGTAGTTGAAAGTTGGAACTCTTCATACACGAAGTCAGTCAGTCAACAATCATAGCTAATACCTTTGATTGGTAACTCAGTTATACACTTTAAGACGTTAAAAGTAATTATGTGTTGTTAACCACAACTATTATTATATGTGATTAGTTATCGAATCTACATATTTTTTATATAGTATTAGTTATACGGATGGTCCCTACAGTAAGGCCAAATTGCGGTTTTTAATTGAACTTTTTAAAAATCAAATCGACGATTCCTACTTTTCACTAGGTTGTAACATTTTTTGTTATATTCACTGACCAACAATAAATTTCTATTAAGTTTTAATGAAGATACTCTTATACCCCTTGTAACAAAACAATTAAATAAAACCTCTTCATCTCATCTTCCTCTCCTTCAACGTCACAATAAGAAAGACGAAGAATACCATTGTTCGTTGCCTCTTTATGAGGCCTCATCTTCTCGATACATCTTTTGTTCTCTTAGAGTGCGTTTGGTTTGCATATTTCAATGAAATTGGAATTTGAATTCCAATTCTGAATGTGTTTGGTGCGTACAATTTGTTAGAATTGAAATCTAAATTCTAGTCTTGATGTGTATACTTGGGAAATGAATTGGAATCATAAATTAATTTCCTCAAATCATTTAAAGGAATTCTAAATCCTTTTAGAATGTGAAGGAATTCAACCAAACTCATTAGAATCTTTGACCACTCAACGTCGTTGCAGTCATCGCCACCATCTAGTCACCTTGCCGCCCAACAGTGACACACCTTACACCGACTGCCCCGACGATCCCTTATTATTATTATTATTATTATTATTATTATTATTATTATGATCTGTAACAACCCACTTTTGGGAAGTCAAAGTCAAAGTCAAAGGAAGAAAAGATTGCTAATTGCGATCTGTCACTTCTTGCTTAACTATTGATTGTACGTCAATGACTTGTAATCGTATCTATTTATTTAATCACTTTAGTTGTATTATGTGGAGTATCTATTAATAATCGAGGTTTAATCGCTAATCGACTTACTGCCAAACGCTATCGCATTCGCAACTCGAATTATGCGTTCTGGATATTGTTTTACGTGTGTGTGCCATTATGTGTTACTTGTGCATGTTATGTTTATGTTAAGGTGTTTAATCGCAATCGCAATTCTATCGCATCGCAATCTAATCGCAAACGCTAAACGCAAGGTTACTTATAGTGATTGTATGTTAGATATAGTAGTTAGGTTATTTGTGTGACTATTGGGTAATACTATCGCATCGCTCACTCGAATCGCATCACAACGCTCAATACGCGGATCGAAACGACAAACTCAATGCGCCGGACACTTGGATCGAGTGGCCAACCGACCAAGTGGCCATCCCATTGGATCGCCATCCGACCGGTGACCTACTCGACCCTTTGACACTTTCCTTTTTGGGAAACCCTATAAATACCCTCCTGTCATATCATTTGTGATGTGACAGCTCCTCACTCGAACCAGCCGCACTTAAGCTCTCTTTCTCTCGATTTCTCTCGATTCTTGTAAGTATTCAACCTAAATCTTGTACTTCTATGATCTACACACACTTCTTCATCATTTTCACCTTTGAATCTTAACTTTTAACCGGGAAATCACCAGATTTGAGGTGTTCTAGGGTGATGTCATCATGGAGTTCTTATGAACTTCAAAGTTTGGCTTCATTCCACCAAGAACGACTTAGATCTGAAGGATTTCCACATGAATAAACAATTTTTCGTACAGAACTACACATATTCATGGTTAAAAGGATTGAAAGATGGTTTTCTAACTTTCTTTCAACTCTTTTACACTCAATGCACTCAAAACCGATAGAATTAGAGCTCGTTCTGATCTTCTACTCTTTCTTAGTGATGGGTTAGTTCAAGATCTGAATTCTATCATAGAGATAACTGATTTCGGGTTTGAACATGAACAGCCGTCTCGAACCGTGAACTGGTCGGACTTGGGTGGTTCCTGTTCGATCGGATCACTTGGGTCAATATGGGGTTTCTGTTGTTTCAGCACGTTATCATACCGTCTCGATGAAAACTGCAAACCTTCAAAATAATCAAGTGCCAAGACGATCAGGTCGTTGGGACGGATTGCCGTCCGATCGGGTTGCCATCCGATCGGATTGCCGTCTGATCGAACATCCGTCTAATCGGCTTGCACTTGGTTCCACACTTAAACTTTCATTTTCAATTTTCAAAGATCATCAGTAACTAACGGGTTGCCACCCGATCGAAAGGCTATCTGATCGAGTGACCGTTTTGCTGTGAACTTGTTCTCAACTGAGAAGCCTTGCCAATCGGATCGCCACCCGATCGAACCGGCCTAAAAGGTAGAGATACTTCTCTGTTTTCAAAATGCTACAACGAAAACTTCAAAGGACAAACCATCATACACAAACACATCCTTACCAAACGAGTTTCAATCCAATCGAATGGCCATCCGATCGGATGACCATCTGAACGGATTGACATCCGATCGAATGGCCATCCGATCGGATGGTCTTTGCGCACCACTCTTTGCTTATGTTATCATTACTGTTCAGGCTAACCGCTCTAGCGCTCCCTTCAATCCATACTTCCATCGCTGTGAGTATACTCGTTCCCTTTTTGCTTTATGCACTTTTGGGTGTTACATACGTTACTTATTCTAAAGCACAATCGATCACACAACGCAAACACTATTTATATGCTGACCTCTAATGCATGTTATACGTGACTCGATGAATGCCTGTTTGTTATCTTTACACATTGATTGCTGTCTACCTGCCTTAGCAAAGATAGTACTATAGTTTGGACTCAGCACCTGTTCACTCAGGGGTTGTTAAGGACAATTACTTCACGTGTTCGCAGTGGTGAACATGTGATGCGCACTCGCTACTCGCAGTCAAATCGCAGTCATTGGTATTGATAGGATCTTTGTTGATAACTTACATGCTTCACCTTATACGTTGCACATGTTGGTTATGCGTAAACGCTTTTGAACTCTATTATGCTATATCAAACTTGTATGCTCACCTTTACACTATTTGTATTGACCTCTATTTTAACGTATGTGGCAGGTGTTTAGGATGCTAGGGATTGTTGTGCTTTGGTGAATCAAGCTAGGGTCTAGTTATCTCACGCTTAAATCTGAGTCGTCGGAACAATATTTGTTTTTGAGACAATTATTTGTAATAACTGTTTTTACTTTGGATATGTTGTGGTATGGGACATGACGTTTAATTATCTGGTAATGAATAGTTGTTATGGATACTCATGGACAATCTGTTTTGCTCAATGCCATGCCCCGATGTTTCTGCCATCGGTTGGGGTGTGACAGATTGGTATCAGAGCCATAACTATAGGGAATTAGGCAAGACTCGACCTAGTCCGGGTCGATGTCTTAGAGACGACCTAGTCTATAGTCTAAGTACCAACAGACCGACTTGTGCATGCCCAGTGAGGGTTTTGCATGAGCTTACTCGCTATTTCTCGCTCGAACTCGCTGTATACTACACACTTGCGCGAACCTCGCATACTACAGTTCTGCGCAAGATCAGCCTTTCCTAAGGCTGGACACACACACAAACGAATGATCTGGTTAGGATCAGGTGTGAAAACCGCAAACTCTCAACCGGATCACTCGTTCAACTTGCTACTTTTACTATAAACAAGAGAATTTGCGTTGAATCAGGAGTGAAATCCATACTTTGACGCAAATCTCCTTACCTATCTCGTGATTTCATCACACAAACAGGGATGTAGTCGCTAAGTTAGGGGTGAAACCCGAACCTTGATGACACATTCTACTCTCTAATGTGGTTTTACAAAACTCTCACCAAAGTCTCGACGGACTCCAACGACTTGAGGTCACACTGTGACTGGAAGGATGCGTGCCGATCGCTCGAATCGAAGCGAGAGCACAATCCAGAAAGCCAAGGTGTGGACTTAAGGTCCTTGTGAATAGTCGAATCACTTTGGGTAGTCAAGTCACTCCAGGTGTGTAGACATGTTCGACAAACCCGAGACAATCTCTCCTCGATTTTACATGTTTCGATTCTGGAATCCGCAGCAGCTAACTCTATGATTTATCGATTTTATGTGAATTTATGTGATTTATATATGATGATTGTTAGCGTTTTGAGATAAACAGTACGAAGGTACTGATGGTTTCGATTCCATGTTTCTCGCTCCGCCCAAACACGCACAATACACGCCACACCAACAAATCGCTGGTCATTATTCGCAATCGCTGCCAGATACTCGCAAATCGCTATATTTAATCGCTATACGTGCTGTGAAGGATAGAGAATACGTGCAACATATAGAAAGGTTTCTGTGATCTGACTGCCTTATGTGCTTCTGTGCCTTACATGCCTACGTGTTCATGTGCCCTACGTGATTATGTCCTTACGTGTTTATGTGCTTATATGAATGGATGTGTTCCTGAGCTTTATGGTGAATCGCTAGACTATACTAGGAATAATCGAATAGTGTTTTGAATCCTATGGCGCTGTCTGTTGCAGACAATGTCGTCATCTGGGTCCCTACACTCACGAGCTGCTAGGCGTAAGCATGCCGACAAGCGACTTGCTTCTCTCGTCGCCAACCAAATCGCTAAAGTCATCCCCTAGACCGTGAGTGAATTAAACAAAAATGCAAGCAAGTCTTCCGAAGAATCCAGGACCGATACTCCCAAAGCTGCTTTCAGCTTCAAGCAGTTCAAAGCCTGCGGCCCAAAAGAGTTTACCGGCGAAGATGGGCCTACGGCCATGTTCCAATGGTTTGATTCTATCGAAGTCACCCTGCGCCAGAGTGGCTGTCCTGATGATCTCCGTACTCTTAACGCAATTGGCGTCTTCCAATCCCGAGCTCTTGATTGGTGGACGGTCGAGAGGAACAAGCGCGGAAATGATGCAGCTTACGGGCTAACATGGGATGAGTTGAAGGACGTGATGATGCAAGAGTTCTGCCCTCCCCATGAATGCCAAAAGCTGGAGGACGAATTTTGGCATATTAAGCAGAAGGATGGTGACAATGCTGCTTTAACTGCTCGCTTCAAGCAGTTGAGTATAATCTGTCCGGACCAAGTCAAGACGCCTGAAATCACCATCAAGAAGTATATCCGAGCTCTTTCTGATTGCGTGGCTGATTTCGTTCAAGCTGCAAAGACGACAACAATTGAGGAAACCTATTTACTCGTTGCTGAGATCAACGACAAGCGAGTCAAGTCTGGTTACTAGGATAAAGCTTCAAAGAATCTGCATCAAGCTACCGCTGTCTCAACCCCTGAAACCGCCACCGCACCTCAGTCATGAAAGCTCTCACGTCGAAAGAGGAAGAGCGACAACAGTTCCAGCAACAAGAACAGCGCAATCACTGCTGCCCCGCTCCAATCAGTTCCTGCACCATAGCAACCTCAACACTGCCAAGTAGCGGCCCCGGTTACCAATGCACTGCCGGCAAAGCGTGCGTACACTGGTCCTCACCCGATTTACCCTACTTGTACTTATCACCACCTAGTGGGAATCGCTTGCAGATACTGTGTGCATTGCAACATGTATGGTCACTTCACCGCCAACTGCCGTACAGGTCCACGTCAAAACCCTGCTCCAACACAAGGTCAAGCTCCTGCTCAACAAGCTCTACTTACTGCTCTGCTCCTCAAGGCCATCAAGCGGCTCATGCACCCGCGGTCAATGCTAGAGCTTGTTATGCGTGTGGTGATCCCAACCATTTCTCGAATATGTGCTCAAACCGAGTGGTCAAGCAAGAGCCACAACAGCAGCAGCCCCAATAGCAGCAACAACCAGCACCCCACGGACGCACTTTCAACATCAATGTCCGCCAAGCTCAAGCCGATAACAACGTGGTGAATGGTACGTTTCTTGTGAATGGTATATATGCTTCGTGTTTGTTTGATACTGGAGCAGATAACTGTTTTGTATCGTTTGAATTCGAAAAGTTCCTAAATCGTAAGCGCGCTCATCCCCCATCGACGTTCAATGTTGAAGTTGCCACCGGAAGAACTGTCGCTGTCAATTCTGTTCTTCGTGATTGTACTCTCGAACTCAACAATCACGTATTCCCTATCGATCTTATTCCGATGAAGCTTGGTAGTTTTGACGTCATAGTAGGCATGGACTTTCTTCGTGAAAACTATGCTGAAGTTGTTTGCTTCGATAAGATGATTCGCTTCTCGCTCGCTAAGGGTGATCAATTGTGTGTTTACAGTGAAGTCGCGTCGAAGAAACTCCAACTCATGTCGTGTGTCCAGGCTAGCAAGTATCTCCGCAAGGAATACCAAGCTTTCTTGGCACACATTGTAGTAGCGGAGAAGGAAAAGAAAGGCAATCCAGGAGTAAAAGACGTGCCTGTTGTATGTGAATTTCCAAACGTTTTCCGCGATGATTTACCAGGACTACCACCCGCTCATGATATCGATTTCCGAATCGACCTCATTCCTGGAGCAAATCCTGTCGCTAAAGCGCCGTATCGTCTCGCTCCTTCCGAAATGCGCGAACTCTCAAGTCAGCTCTAGGAACTACTTGATAAAGGCTTTATTCGCCCTAGCACCTCTCCATGGGGCGTGCCTGTCCTTTTCGTAAAAAAGGATGGATCGTTCCGGATGTGCATCGACTATAGGGAGTTGAATAAGTTGACAATCAAGAATCGCTACCCCTTGCCTCGAATCGACGATTTGTTTGATCAATTACAAGGTGCTACGTGCTTTTCTAAGATCGATCTACGCTTAGGCTATCAGCAATTACGCATTCAAGAGGAAGATATACCCAAAACCGCTTTTCGAACCCGCTATGGTCACTATGAGTTTGTTGTCATGCCTTTTGGATTGACTAACGCTCCCGTCGTTTTCATGGATCTAATGAATCGAGTGTGCAAACCCTTCCTTGATCGCTTCGTAATCGTGTTCATCGATGATATCCTGATCTATTCCAAGTCAAAAGCCGAACACTCGCAGCATCTACGTTTGGTTCTTGAGTTGCTCCAAGGAAACCGTCTCTATGCCAAGTTCTCCAAGTGCGAATTTTGGCTAGAGGAGGTCCAATTCTTGGGTCACATTATAAATTGTCAAGGTATCCACGTTGACCCTGCGAAGATCGAAGCTGTTAGGAGTTGGGTTACACCCAAGAATCCGTCTGAAGTCCGCTCTTTTCTCGGACTGGCAAGCAATTATCGTCGTTTCATCGAAGGTTTTTCCAAGATCGCTGTGCCTCTTACCTCTCTTACGCA
The DNA here is from genome assembly GCA_030545235.1 of Helianthus tuberosus. Lineage (NCBI taxonomy): Eukaryota > Viridiplantae > Streptophyta > Magnoliopsida > Asterales > Asteraceae > Helianthus > Helianthus tuberosus. The sequence goes on along the minus strand of CM060380.1, from coordinate 20,787,496 downwards.
CAAGGATAAACCTTTTGTTTAGGGAACTAAACATGAGGAAGCCTTTCAAGCTCTCAAAGCTATGCTTTGCAATGCTCCCGTGCTCTCACTGCCCGATGGAAACGACAACTTCGTAGTTTTCTGCGATGCCTCGAACCTGTGACACCCCGATTTCCACGTGTCACCGGTGGGGGAGTATCGTGACGTGGTTGGCAACATAATAGTCAAACAACACAAAATCAATATGCACAACGGAAGCAAATTTAAAATATGATACAACCGAATTTAATATTGTAATATCGAGTGTCACAATATTCGGAAGTTTATCCACAGATGGATCGAAATAAAATAATATTAATGGTTCAACAGACTTCAGGCATCTTAAGCTTGCGAGACTTCTAATGATGCTAAGGAGAAATCCCAGCCAATTTCGCTTAGTACCTGCATTTAATCTTTTTGGGAAAATACGTCAGTTTACACTGGTAAATACACTCAACTGACTCATTTTGGAAAATGATTGAAAATTGGTTTGGATGCACATGGCATAAACATTTTATTTAACTTGGGAGAATTATTTAATATTATAATCTTGTGAACGAATTACATGTTTCTTGTGCGTTTAGTAGCCCGGATCTTGTCCGAGTTAAAGATCAATAGACACACCACAATGTTCTTTTGTGCACTGACGGGTGTACGCCTACACCCTGCGCTTAAGTCGTGGCCATTTCGTAAAATGATGCCGAGGATATCCGGGACATGGTCATTAACCCCCCAAAGGCTTTAAGCAACAAGACTGTTTAAACGAGCCTATCAAATTTATTCAATTACCCACTCAACGGTGGAGAATTTGATGCCCGATCAAGCGGTATGCTATATACCGTAACCCAAGCCCGTATAGGGAAAATAAGTTAAAAGTATTTACCTGAGCAAGTATAATTCACAATTAGCAAAATGCACGTAGCTTTTACTGGTCCTCCTAATCTGGAATGAAGGTTTTATAATAACCTATTAGAATCCTAACGGGTCTTTAATTAAGCTTAAGCTTAGACCGGCTAGTTTCACAGATACGGTACGTACGCACGATTAAGCGAAGACCGGATAGAATGTGATTTAGACCCGACAAGTTTGAAGACTTGTTTAATATGGGTTTATTATTCACATTCTGGATTTTGAGATAAAACCGTTAAGGTTTGACCCGTTTCGGCTAATTTATGTAAACTTGTTACATAAACCGAACCGTACGCGTAATAAGCGTGACGGGTATTCATGAGAGCTATATACAGGTTTTCTAAGTTAATTATGCCTCAAATATGTTGTGACATCAGTAAGATGTCTTTTACTATGCCCGAAACGTGTTTAAACACAAACTAGGCCCCGTAGGGGTAGTTTGGTCATTTAAAAGTTTATAAAAGAGTTTAAGTAACAACCTGAGTACAGGTCCGATGTAATCAGAAAATATACTCAACTTGCTAAGTTATATCAGTAGGTTAAAGCATATATGTGAAATTTATCATTTTTAACCAAACTATGTCCCGTAGGGGTATTTTGGTAATTTCACATAAGCCGAAAAGCTCAAAACTGAAGTCTGAGTTTATCAACCTTTGCTTACTGTTAAAATATTATAATTTGCCTCCTATATCAGTAGGTATCAACCCGGGTATGTTCAATAAAATTTTAATACATACTATGCGTTAAAAACGCTAAATAAGGCGATTAAATGCCATTTCCGGGTTCGATACTTAAATCTGATATTTTTATATTTCCAGAAGGCTTAAAATAATTTATTTATCATATGTGATCAGTAGCAAAAGGTTTGGAGTCGTTTAGATATGTAGAACTCATTTTATGGCCCGTAAGGGCAAAACCGACAATTACCGGATTAAGCCTACGACAACTAGTTATGCTCAGCCTAAAATTAATTAAAAATCTTTAAAAATCCCAAAATAATATATTACATCAGTGGGTATTAAGTTTGATACCAAAAAGTAGGCTTAACTAGGCTATACGCTAATTACGCCGTTTTATTAACATAAAGCATTCATTTTGCGATGATGAGCATAACTCTTAATCTACAAGTCAAACTGATGTCAAATTTTGCATACAAGGTTATATATCAGTAATTAAGGTTTCTACACTTTTACATTTTCATAAATCATGTTTTACGGTGATAAGGGCATAATGGTCATCATATGAGCAATTAACGGAAACGTGCATATTAATTGGATAACTAATGAACCAAGGTGTAATATCACAGAGGGTTATTCTAACATGTAACCTAGTCCAATTAAAGCTCTGAGGCATTTCTAAAACATGCCTAAACGGGTCAGAACTGAAAGTCAAAGTGAAAGTCAAACTATGTGACTTTCGGTTCCGAACCGGGTCTAAACAGGAAATTGTCGAGTTGAACATGTTTAGACATGTTCTTACACTTATTACCAAGTTATAACAATGATCCAACAGGTTGTATATGATCTACAATGTTAATTATGCATAAATGGCATTTTAAGCTTCCTGTTGACTTTTTAAATATAAGTTTGACTCGACTTTTGACCTGGTTAGAGTGGTAATCAGGGGGAACCCTTTTGAGGTTTTATTACCCACATAAATACCAACTTATAACTACTTTTAATTCGAGATATGACTGAGTCATTGTTGACTAATCTCGAAGTCAAACCGTAATTACGACGGTTTGACTTTTAGCTAATTAACCAAGCTAAACACAATTAAAGAAGGACTAGTAGACTTACAAGAGTCCTATGCACGAGATATGATCAGTTGAGGCTGCTTGGGAGCTCCAGAATTGATCAGGTATGCACTTGAAGGTGTGAGGAATGTTTGTGAACTTGAAGGCCCTTTTATAGTGAATTTAAGCACCACAATTGGTTGAAAACAAGGTCTAGCACTCACCACAACCTTCCAACATGTGTCCTAGTGCTCTAAGACTGTTTAGGGGTCGCCCACATTGCATTAATGTCGTTTAAAGATCGGTTCTCCGCGTTTACAGGAGCCTGTCACGCTTTTCTGGTTCTGGGCGCCTGACGCGGCCCGCCTCGCGTTTAACATATCCTCACGCGGGCCGCATGGCCCTTAAATTCAGATTTTCCCATTTTTTTGTTGTTTTGCAACTTGACCTTTGGCTTCACGAAAGGGCAACCAAGGTTATTTCTTGCATTTTGACCCCCTTATATTTACCCATAAGGGCTTTAGGACTTATACCCACTTTGCCAAGTCCCTGGACACTTCCGGTTAACCCGAAAAGTCTTAACTTTCAACGTTAACACTTTAACCCCTCGCACACGAATTTGGTCATAACTTTCTCATACGATAACGAAACTTTACGAAATTTATATCATGCATTGTAGTGTGCATAATTAATAGTTACAAAGCTTCGGGTTTGTCAAAAGGTCACTCAGAGGCATAACTTAAACATGTTGACACATTTAGCCCCTGTAGTTTGTGTAATCTCTCACTTTTAGCTTCGTATGATCCATGATTTATTCGTTTGAAGGTATGAGCACCATGTAGGGTTAATGTACATTATATTTATTCACGGTTGACATTTAGAATACGTATATTCACATACTTTCCATGATTGTCAACTTTAGTCCTTCTATAATATTTCTTTCACACGTTTAAACATATGACACGTGTCTACACATTATAGGACGTGAATTTTCGAGGTGTTACATCCTCACCCCCTTAAAATAAATCTCGACCCGAGATTTACTGAAATAAGTAAGGGTACTTTTCTTTCATCGTGGATTCAACCTCCCACGTGAATTCGGGACCTCTACGGGCATCCCATTTGACCTTTACAATAGGCACATGCTTCCTACGAAGCTTCTTTACCTGTCGATCTTCAATCGACAAAGGTTTTTCCACAAATTTTAAGCTCTCATCTATATGCACATCTGTATGTGGTATAACCAGTGATTCGTCAGCGAAGCACTTCTTCAGATTGCAGATGTGGAACACATTGTGAATTCCACTGAGCTCTTCTGGTAAGTTTAACTTATAGGCAACTGACCCGACACGTTCGATAATCTCGAAAGGTCCTATGTACCTCGGGCTTAGCTTGCCTTTCTTACCAAACCGCATCACTCCTTTCCAAGGTGACACTTTAAGTAGGACTTTGTTACCTACTTCGAAGTGAAAATCCTTACGCTTAGGATCAGCGTAACTCTTCTGCCTATCCCGGGCAACTTTGAGACGGTCTCGAATCTGGACAATCTTGTCCGTTGTTTCGAATACTATCTCTGGTCCTGATAATTGGACATCTCCAACTTCCGCCCAACAAATAGGCGATCTACACTTTCTACCGTATAATGCCTCGAAAGGCGCAGCCTTAATGCTGGTATGGTAGCTATTGTTGTAGGAGAATTCGATTAATGGTAGGTTCTTATCCCAACTACCACCCAAATCGATCGCACATGCACGTAGCATGTCTTCCAACGTTTGGATAGTACGCTCACTCTGACCGTCAGTCTGAGGATGATAAGCCGTACTAAAATTCAAACGTGTGCCCAAAGATTGTTGGAAACTCTTCCAAAAATGCGACGTGTACCTAGTATCTCTATTAGAGATAATAGCCACAGGTATGCCATGTAAGGCTACAATCTTATCAACGTATAACTGGGCTAACATGTCGGAGCTATAAGTCTCCTTGATGGGTAAGAAATGTGCTGACTTAGTCAGTCTATCAACTATAACCCATATCGTATCATTGCCTTTCCTTGTCTTTGGCAACTTGGTGATAAAATCCATTGTCACCATTTCCCACTTCCACGTAGGAAGTTCAGGCTGTTGTAGCAAACCTGACGGTTTCTGATGCTCGGCTTTGACTTGCGCACATGTCAAGCATTTAGCTACATGGGTGGCTACAGACTTTTTCAAGCCTATCCACCAATAATTTGCCTTTAGATCCTGGTACATCTTATCAGCTCCAGGATGAACGGAGTATTTGGAACTATGGGCTTCCTGAAGGATGACATCTCGAAGTCCTCCATAAATTGGAACCCATATTCGTCCATTTAATCTTAGAATTCCGTCCTTGCTAAGAGTTAACTGCTCCTCAGTTACTCCTAACTTTTCATTAGGATAGTTAGCTTCCAACACAGCTTCCTTCTGTGTAGCTAACAACCTTTCAATCAAATTATTCTTTATCTCCATGCGCTTGGCATTGATTCGGATAGGTTTCACCCTTTCCTTTCTGCTCAAGGCGTCAGCGACTACATTCGCCTTGCCGGGATGGTATTTGATTTCACAATCATAATCGTTCAAAGTCTCCATCCAACGGCGTTGCCTCATGTTTAATTCTTTCTGATTGAACAGGTGCTGGAGGCTCTTGTGATCAGAATAGATCACACATTTGATTCCATAAAGATAATGCCTCCACAGTTTTAGTGCGAATACAACGGCACCCAACTCCAAGTCGTGGGTGGTGTAATTCTTTTCATGCACCTTTAACTGTCGTGATGCATAGGCAATAACCTTGCCTTTTTGCATAAGCACACACCCCATGCCAGTGTGTGAAGCATCGCAGTAAACCACAAAATCTTCTATTCCATCTAGCAATGTCAGTATTGGGGCGTTGCTCAACTTCTGCTTCAGAATATCAAAGGACTCTTGCTGCTTAGGGCCCCAAACGAACTTTACTTTCTTCTTGGTCAAGGAAGTTAGGGGTGCAGCAATCCTTGAAAAATTTTCAATGAAACGCCTGTAATATCCTGCCAATCCCAGGAAGCTACGAATCTCTGTAGGCGTCTTTGGTTCTTGCAGTTCATAACTGCTTCAACCTTAGCGGGATCCACCTGGATACCACGCTCACTGACCACATGTCCAAGAAATTGGACTTCTCGTAGCCAAAATTCACATTTAGAGAATTTGGCATAGAGCTTCTCCTGATGTAGAAGTTTGAGAATACATCTAAGGTGTTTCTCATGGTTAGCTTGGTTCTTAGAATAAATAAGAATGTCGTCGATGAAAACGATGACGAATTTATCTAAGTACGGCTTGCAAACGCGATTCATGAGATCCATGAACGCAGCCGGTGCATTTGTGAGCCCAAAAGGCATCACTAGGAACTCGTAATGACCATAACGAGTCCTAAATGCAGTTTTATGCACGTCTTCATCTCTAACCTTCAGTTGATGGTAGTCTGACCTCAAATCAATCTTCGAGAAATAACTGGCTCCTTGTAGTTGATCGAACAAATCGTCGATCCTAGGCAAAGGATACCTATTCTTGATCGTGACCTTATTAAGCTCACGATAATCGATGCACAGTCGCATCGATCCGTCCTTCTTCTTGACAAACAGGACTGGCGCTCCCCAGGGAGACGAACTTGGTTTAATGAAACCTTTAGCTAGCAATTCATCTAGTTGTGTCCTCAATTCTTTCATCTCTGTTGGAGCTAACCTATAGGGTGCTCTGGCAACTGGTGCTGCTCCGGGGATGATATCAATCCTGAATTCCACTTGCCTATCTGGTGGCAAACCAGGTAGTTCTTCCGGAAAAACTTCTGGGAATTCAGAGACGACAGGGATGTCTTCTATCTTCGGTTTGGGCTCATCAATAATCACTTGCGCCATGTAGATGACACAACCCTTCTTTAAACACTTGGAAGCCTTGAGCATAGTTACTTGCTCCGGCAATCCATACTGGGTATCTCCCCGAATGGTAAGTGATTCACCAGACGGAGTCTTTATCACTACTTGCTTTCTGTTGCAGACAATTTGGGCCTGGTTATGAGATAACCAGTCCATACCCAGAACTATGTCAAAACCGGCCAACTTAAAGGGGAGTAGAGACAGAGGAAAAGAATGGTTCTTAATGGAGATAACACACCCATCTAACATAGTTGAGACGGTTTCTAGTGTACCATCTGCTAACTCCACCTCATAATTCACGTTTAAGGTTTTGACAGGTAATTTCAGCAATTTGCAAAATTTATTGTCTACAAACGACTTATCAGCGCCAGAATCAAAAAGTACTCTAGCATATACGTCATTTACAAGGAAAGTACCTGTAATAACGTTGTCGTCTAGAACCGCTTCTTTTGCGTCCATTCTGAAGACTCTAGCATTAGTCTTCTTGGCCTCTTCAGGCTTCTTGTTGTATTTCGGGCAGTTGGTCTTAATGTGCCCCTTTTCATTGCAACGGTAGCACATTGCGTCTTTTATCTTCTTGCAATCCAAGGTTTTGTGATCCGTGGACTTGCAAATGCCACAAGCATAAGATTTTGACTGAGTCTGTGAGTTCGACTCAAGTCTGCACTTTCCAAAGTGCTGCTTCTTGCATATCTTGCATTTGGGCTTCTCACCCGAATTATGCCCATCTTTCCTTGACTCCGATCCTTTCTTGTTGTCACCGTTCCCACGGTGTTTCTTGTTCGATCTACGTGAACCATCATCTTCACGCTTTCTCTTCTCAGCCTCCTTATTCCTCAGCGATCTCTGCCTGACCGCATCCAGAGTGAGGGATAAGGAAATGTCAGCTACTGATCTAAAAGTAGCTGGCCGAGAAGCTTTCACTCTTGCCTTGATCTCGGGGGCTAAACCACCGATAAAACGAGCTATTCGCTTTGGTTCCGGGGTTACCAAATATGGAACCAACCGAGACATAGTGTTGAAGCTCGTTAGGTAAGCTTGACAGTCGAGGTTTGTCATCACCAAGGATAGAAAATCAGACTCTATCTTCTCCACCTCATGCTGAGGGCAGTAATTTTCCCTGATAAGGGCAACAAATTGTTCCCACGACATGTTGTACAATGGGATTTTTCCGGTGGCTTGAACCAGAGATCTCCACCATGCTAACGCTTCACCCTTGAAAGTCTGCGACACAAACTTGACCACGTCTCTCTCAGCGCATCCGCTGATGTCTACAACCGTGTCCATCTCATTCAGCCATGTCATACAGTCGATGGCTCCTTTCTCCCCAGTGAAATCCCGGGGTTTGCAGGAAACGAAATATTTATATGAGCAACCTTTTTCACGGGGTCCTTGATTAAGTATAACCTGCTGAGATGGAGCACTGTGGTTCGAGGAGCGTCGGTCATCATTTTTCTTCGGGTCGTCCTTATTGGACGGTGGCTTTGAAGGCTGTGTAGATTGGGTCCTACTACGAGTCCCACTGTACTCTTCATACTGCCTTTCCAAAGCCTGTGTAACAGCGCCGTCTATGATCGCTTTCAATTCCGCACCCGTTAGATTAATTCGGGCGTCATTATTAACCTCCACTGGATGGCTATTACCCTCGTCCGAGTTAGCCATTTTAATTGAACTGTTGCAGAAAACAAGGACAATAGTTTATTTGGGAGTTTATTATGGAATTGCCCCTTAGGGAAATTCATTAACCATGGTAAACAGAGACCATATTTGGTTAATTTATTAATCATATTTATTTAGGATTTCTATAATAATTTCCTAATTATAAAACAACAACAGTTTTATTTGTGGCACAAAAGGCCTAGTCACGTGGACATTTTTATTTTAATCTATGATTTCAGATAATCAAAACATTAAGGTATACTGGCACAATAGGCCTAGTCACAAGGACAATTATAAGTTATATGCTAGGATTTCAGAGAATCAAAGCATTTGAGGTTTGAACCTAGTTCATTACCTTTATTTGACAGGGAGTCATAGCTACCACTGTCTTTTGACTCATTTAGAAATGAGCAGGGCCCGTAGGCGCTATATTACCACGTATGGTAAAAATATGATCATCTTAATTGATGACCTAAACCCATGATTCAGAGATCATAAAATTTGGGTTAGGAATCTTCTAAAGAATCCTTATTCATACAAAATGACGTGTGATTTTAACGAATCACGTCTGCCAGGAGTGTTAACATGTTTTCAGATGTTAACTTAGATTTGAATCTTTTGAACAGGTCTTACCATCTTGGCCTGGTCTTAACATGACCCGAAGGCTAGGTTTCACTCTTTAAGATTCTTTATTAATAATTACATAGGCAGATTATTTCAAAAGGAATGAATTTAATTTATTTATTTCATTTATAATTTATATATGCACATTATGGCAAACATGAAATTTATAAAACAACATTCCATTAATTTATTATAATATTACACGCTGCCCTAAACGGGTCTTTTTTCAACAAACAAGTACCCACGCAGGGGTCAATCAACATGCTCGTCCACGCAGGGACTTTAAACTAACATAATAGTCCACGCAGGGACCTTAAACAAACAAACTAGTCCACGCAGGGACTTTAAGCAAACATCATACCCTCGCAGGGGTTAACGGAAAATAGACCCACGCAGGGGTCAAACAAACACACATACATACCCACGCAGGGGCTTAAACAAATACCCCCACGCAGGGGCTCAACAGTAATTGGAAGGATTCAATGATCCTTCTTGTTCTTCCCTTTGATCAAACTTGCAAATCCTTGGAAGAAGCTCTGTCTCTCCCTACGGTCACGGTGGAAGCCTCGCTCTACTTCATCCAACCTTTGTAGGATTTCCTCCCTTTCTGGGGGAGAAAACCGTGGCGGCTGCGATTGCGTCCGGATAATGGGTCTAGGAGGTATCGGGTATCCCTGAGTCGGGTACCCTACTCCCCATGGATCCCCATAGGGTCCTTGGTTGTTGTAGTTCGCCGCTACCATGTAAGGGTCGGCCTCCGCGTAACCATAGTTGTGGTGAGTCGGCGGTTCAAACGGGTTATACGCCATGGAACCCGTATATGCCGGAATTGGGTTGTCAAAACCCATTGGCGGTGGCTGTGGTACAGCTGGGTTGGAGGGTCCACCCATTTGTGGGTCCTCCTGATGTGGCGGATAGTGGCTGCCACTGGATTGACGTGGGGAACTGAAATGGAAGTCCCCTGCTCGTGACGACATGCACGCACCGGTTCTCCTTCGCCTTGGCGGTTGCGGCGGTGCCGGTTGCACTGGCGGCGGTGGAGGCGGTGGCGTAACTGCCACAAATCGGGGATCCCCAGAGGAATCTTGATGATGCTGCTGCTGCTGCGGCTGCTGAGGCGACGAGTGGTGAGAAGGTGTATAGTACCACTCCTGCCGAGTGAACATGGCTTGGAAGCTGTCTGGACCACCGTAGGGTGATCCGTGGAAAGACGACCCGTAGGAGATCTCGATCGGATGGTTTGGAGTGCCACTTGCAGGTTCGACAGGATCAGTATCCTCGTCCAAGTCATCCGCGTGATCGCCAGAGAAGTGATCGTCTGGCCCCAGTGGGTTAAAACCCACGGGTTCTTGAATATAATTGGCCGGGTTAAACCGGCCCCTGAAAACTGGTGTTGGATCCCCAAAAGAATGATGAGACAGGGATCGTTGTAATGGTATGAAGGAAGGCTGAGGGTTGTTCGGTTCGTAGTCCGGTTGTGGCCCATACGGGTTTTGGACCGGAGGGGTAGAGCTGTGAGATACCGATCGTCTGGCCGGCTCAAATAGGTTCCTTCGGTTTTGCCGTGGATCATCACTCTCCGTGGTAGACGGAGCTCGAACATTCGAGGGTCCTGCTTCATTATCGTTGGGGGCGGTAATCGGCCCCTTGCCTCGTCCTCTCCTACGGAAAAATCTTGGCGGCATTTTTGTTAATCCTGTCAATATATCATGAGATAACAAAACAACATATATAAAAATTTAAAGGACAAAACAAAAACCAAATAAGGTAGAATTTGTCCTATGTTATATGTCTAGACTCGAAAGTTTAGAATTGTGCAATTGTGTAACTGAGATTAAACACAAAATGCTAGTGTTTAATTCACTCAGTGTTGGCTCTGATACCAACCTGTCACACCCCGATTTCCACGTGTCACCGGTGGGCCCGGTGGGGGAGTATCGTGACGTGGTTGGCAACATAATAGTCAAACAACACAAAATCAATATGCACAGCGGAAGCAAATTTAAAATATGATACAACCGAATTTAATATTGTAATATCGAGTGTCACAATATTTGGAAGTTTATCCACAGATGGATCGAAATAAAATAATATTAATGGTTCAACAGACTTCAGGCATCTTAAGCTTGCGAGACTTCTAATGATGCTAAGGAGAAATCCCAGCCAATTTCGCTTAGTACCTGCATTTAATCTTTTTGGGAAAATACGTCAGTTTACACTGGTAAATACATTCAACTGACTCATTTTGGAAAATGATTGAAAATTGGTTTGGATGCACATGGCATAAACATTTTATTTAACTTGGGAGAATTATTTAATATTATAATCTTGTGAACGAATTACATGTTTCTTGTGCGTTCAGTAGCCCGGATCTTGTCCGGGTTAAAGATCAATAGACACACCACAATGTTCCTTTGTGCACTGACGTGTGTACGCCTACACCCCGCGCTTAAGTAGTGGCCATTTCGTAAAATGATGCCGAGGATATCCGAGACATGGTCATTAACCCCCCAAAGGCTTTAAGTAACAAGACTATTTAAACGAGCCGATCAAATTTATTCAATTACCCACTCAACGGTGGAGAATTTGATGCCCGTATAGGGAAAATAAGTTAAAAGTATTTACCTGAGCAAGTATAATTCACAATTAGCAAAATGCACGTAGCTTTTACTGGTCCTCCTAATCTGGAACGAAGGTTTTATAATAACCTATTAGAATCCTAACGGGTCTTTAATTAAGCTTAAGCTTAGACCGGCTAGTTTCACAGATACGGTACGTACGCACGATTAAGCGAAGACCGGATAGAATGTGATTTAGACCCGACAAGTTTGAAGACTTGTTTAATATGGGTTTATTATTCACATTCTGGATTTTGAGATAAAACCGTTAAGGTTTGACCCGTTTCGGCTAATTTATGTAAACTTGTTACATAAACCGAACCGTACGCGTAATAAGCGTGACGGGTATTCATGAGAGCTATATACAGGTTTCCTAAGTTAATTATGCCTCAAATATGTTGTGACATCAGTAAGATGTCTTTTACTATGCCCGAAACGTGTTTAAACACAAACTAGGCCCCGTAGGGGTAGTTTGGTCATTTAAAAGTTTATAAAAGAGTTTAAGTAACAACCTGAGTACAGGTTCGATGTAATCAGCAAATATACTCAACTTTCTAAGTTATATCAGTAGGTTAAAGAATATATGTGAAATTTATCATTTTTAACCAAACTATGTCCCGTAGGGGTATTTTGGTAATTTCACATAAGCCGAAAAGCTCAAAACTGAAGTCTGAGTTTATCAACCTTTGCTTACTGTTAAAATATTATAATTTTCCTCCTATATCAGTAGGTATCAACCCGGGTATGTTCAATAAAATTTTAATACATACTATGCGTTAAAAACGCTAAATAAGGCGATTAAATGCCATTTCCGGGTTCGATACTTAAATCTGATATTTTTATATTTCCAGAAGGCTTAAAATAATTTATTTATCATATGTGATCAGTAGCAAAAGGTTTGGAGTCGTTTAGATATGTAGAACTTATTTTATGGCCCGTAAGGGCAAAACCGACAATTACCGGATTAAGCCTACGACTACTAGTTATGCTCAGCCTAAAATTAATTAAAAATCTTTAAAAATCCCAAAATAATATATTACATCAGTGGGTATTAAGTTTGATACCAAAAAGTAGGCTTAACTAGGCTATACGCTAATTACGCCGTTTTATTAACATAAAGCATTCATTTTGCGATAATGAGCATAACTCTTAATCTACAAGTCAAACTGATGTCAAATTTTGCATACAAGGTTATATATAAGTAATTAAGGTTTCTACAATTTACATTTTCATAAATCATGTTTTACGGTGATAAGGGCATAATGGTCAACATATGAGCAATTAACGGAAACGTGCATATTAATTGGATAACTAATGAACCAAGGTGTAATATCACAGAGGGTTATTCTAACATGTAACCTAGTCCAATTAAAGCTCTAAGGAATTTCTAAAACATGCCTAAACGGGTCAGAACTGAAAGTCAAAGTGAAAGTCAAACTATGTGACTTTCGGTTCCGAACCGGGTCTAAACAGGAAATTGTCGAGTTGAACATGTTTAGACATGTTCTTACACTTATTACCAAGTTATAACAATGATCCAAAAGGTTGTATATGATCTACAATGTTAATTATGCATAAATGGCATTTTAAGCTTCCTGTTGACTTTTTAAATATAAGTTTGACTCGACTTTTGACCTGGTTAGAGTGGTAATCAGGGGGAACCCTTTTGAGGTTTTATTACCCACATAAATACCAACTTATAACTACTTTTAATTCGAGATATGACTGAGTCATTGTTGACTAATCTCGAAGTCAAACCGTAATTACGACGGTTTGACTTTTAGCTAATTAACCAAGCTAAACACAATTAAAGAAGGACTAGCAGACTTACAAGAGTCCTATGCACGAGATATGATCAGTTGAGGCTGCTTGGGAGCTCCAGAATTGATCAGGTATGCACTTGAAGGTGTGAGGAATGTTTGTGAACTTGAAGGCCCTTTTATAGTGAATTTAAGCACCACAATTGGTTGACAACAAGGTCTAGCACTCACCACAACCTTCCAACATGTGTCCTAGTGCTCTAAGACTGTTTAGGGGTCACCCACATTGCATTAATGTCGTTTAAAGATCGGTTCTCCGCATTTACAGGAGCCTATCACACTTTTATGGTTCTGGGCGCCTGACGCGGCCCGCCTCGCGTTTAACATATCCTCACGCGGGCCGCATGACCCTTAAATTCAGATTTTCCCATTTTTTTGTTGTTTTGCAACTTGACCTTTGGCTTCACGAAAGGGCAACCAAGGTTATTTCTTGCATTTTGACCCCCTTATATTTACCCATAAGGGCTTTAGGACTTATACCCACTTTGCCAAGTCCCTGGACACTTCCGGTTAACCCGAAAAGTCTTAACTTTCAACGTTAACACTTTAACCCCTCGCACACGAATTTGGTCATAACTTTCTCATACGATAACGAAACTTTACGAAATTTATATCATGCATTCTAGTGAGCATAATTAACAGTTACAAAGCTTCGGGTTTGTCAAAAGGTCACTCAGAGGCATAACTTAAACATGTTGACACATTTAGCCCCTGTAGTTTGCAATCTCTCACTTTTAGCTTCGTATGATCCATGATTTATTCGTTTGAAGGTATGAGCACCATGTAGGGTTAATGTACATTATATTTATTCACAGTTGACATTTAGAATACGTATGTTCACATACTTTCCATGATTGTCAACTTTAGTCCTTCTATAATATTTCTTTCACACGTTTAAACATATGACACGTGTCTACACATTATAGGACGTGAATTTTCGAGGTGTTACAAAACCTTGGTCTTGGTTGTGTTCTCATGCAACGTGATAAGGTTATCGCGTACTCTTCTCGACAGCTCAAGATCCACGAGAAGAACTACACCACACACGACCTTGAGCTTGGCGCAGTTGTTTTTGCGTTAAAGATCTGGCGACACTACCTTTACGGTACTAAGTGTACGATCTTCACCGATCATAGGAGCCTACAGCATATCTTTGACCAAAAGGAACTGAATATGCGTCAACGCCGGTGGGTAGAACTACTCAACGATTACGACTGTGAGATCCGTTACCATCCAGGCAAAGCGAATGTCGTTGCCGATGCTCTCAGTCGACGAAGCTACTTGCTTAGCATTTGTAATTCTCAAGCCTAATTTAATCTCGAAGCTCTCATACGTGACGCTCAACATGCTTGCTTTACCGAACGAACTTTGAAGAAGGAAAGGATTCTGAACGATGGCGCTCAACTCGAGAATAAGTCGAATGGAATTTTTCACTATTTGGACCGAATTTGGATTCCCAAGCGTACCAACCTACGAAAACTTCTGATGGATGAAGCCCACAAATCTCGATATTCGATTCATCCTGGTGCTGACAACATGTACCAGGACATGCGCTACAAGTACTGGTGGTCGTACATGAAGAAGGATATCGCTATCTATGTTTCGAAGTGCCTGACCTGTTCTAAGGTCAAGGCTGAGCATCAAAGACCCTCTGGCTTGCTCGTTCAACCTGAAATCCCGATGTGGAAATGGGAGAGTATAGCTATGGACTTCATAACGAAACTCCCGCGTGCTCAATCAGGTTATAATAGCATTTGGGTTGTAGTTAACCGTTTGACTAAGTCAGCTCACTTCCTACTGATACGAGAAGACTTTATGGTAGAAAAATTAGCCCGGATCTACACCAAGGAGATCATTTTTCGACACGGGAAGCCTCGTGACATCATCTCTGACCGCGATGGTCGGTTTACCTTGCGTCTGTGGGAAACATTTCAATCTGCTCTCGGTACTACTCTTAATCTAAGTACCGCTTTCCATCCCCAAACCGACAGTCAGACTGAAAGAACGATTCGCACCCTTGAAGACATGCTCCGCTCGTGTGTCATAGATTTCGGTGATAATTGGGACGCGCACTTACCTTTGGTCGAATTCTCGTACAATAACAGTTATCATTCTAGCATACAAATGGCACCATTTGAGGCATTATACGGAAGGAAATGTCGATCGACCATTGTGTGGCACGAGATCGAAGAAACGCAAATTACCTGTCCTGAGCTGTTGCAAGAAACGACTGACTAAATCCTATAAAATTCGAGACAATCTGCTGAAAGCTTGGAGCCGACAGAAAAGTTACACTGATAGACGCCGCAAGCCCCTTGAATTTGACGTTGGCGATCACGTACTCCTAAAGGTTGCACCTTGGAAGGGGGTGATCAGATTCGGCAAGAAAGGAAAGCTCACACCTCGATATGTTGGACCCTTTAAAATTCTGGAAAGAATTGGAAAAGAGTCCTACAGACTCGAACTACCAGAGGAACTAAGTAACGTCCACCCAACTTTCCACGTTTCGAACCTCAGAAAGTGCTTGGCCGACCAGGATTTACATGTCCCTCCGGAGGATTTACAAGTGGACGAAACATTACACTTCGTGGAAAAGCCTGTCGAGATCGTGGACGGGAAACCAAGGTGCTCAGAAGCTCACGCATTCCCATCGTGAAGGTTCGCTAGGAAGGCAAACGAGGCGCCGAGTTCACCTGGGAACTCGAAAACGACATGAAGGCGAAATGCCCGCAGCTGTTCGTTACGCCTACTTCTTAAATTTCGGGACGAAATTTCCTAAAGTAGGGGAGGCTGTAACAACCCACTTTTGGGAAGTCAAAGTACAAGTTAAAGTCAAAGGAAGAAAAGATTGCTAATTGCGATCTGTCACTCCTTGCTTAACTATTGATTGTACGTCAATGACTTGTAATCGGATCTATTTATTTAATCACTTTAGTTGTATTATGTGGAGTATCTATTAATAATCTAGGTTTAATCACTAATCGACTTACTGCAAACGCTATCGCATTCGCAACTCGAATTATGCGTTCTGGATATTGTTTTACGTGTCTGTGCCATTATGTGTTACTTGTACATGTTATGTTTATGTTAAGGTGTTTAATCGCAATCGCAATTCTATAGCATCGCAATCTAATCACAAACGCTAAACGCATGGTTACTTATAGTGATTGTATGTTAGATATAGTAGTTAGGTTATTTGTGTGACTATTGGGTAATACTATCGCATCGCTCACTCGAATCGCATCACAACACTCAACATGCGAATCGAATCGAAACGACAAAACTCAACGCACCGGACACTTGGATCGAGTGGCCAACCGACTGAGTGGCCATCCGATCGGTGACCTGCTCGACCCTTTGACACTTTCCTTTTTGGGAAACCCTATAAATACCCTCCTGTCACATCATTTGTGATGTGATAGCTCCTCACTCGAACCGGCCACACTCAAACTCTCTTTCCCTCTCTTTCCCTCGATTTCTCTCGATTCTTGTAAGTTTTCAACCTAAATCTTGTACTTCTATGATCTACACACACTTCTTCATCATTTTCACCTTTGAATCTTAACTTTTAACCGTAAAATCACCAGATTTGAGGTGTTCTAGGGTGATGTCATCATGGAGTTCTTATGAACTTCAAAGTTTGGCTTCATTCCACTAAGAACGACTTAGATCTGAAGGATTTCCACATGAATAAACAATGTTTCGCACAGATCTACACATATTCATGGTTAAAAGGATTGAAAGATGGTTTTCTAACTTTCTTTCAACTCTTTTACACTCAATGCACTCAAAACCAATAGAATTGGAGCTCGTTCCGATCTTCTACTCTTTCTTAGTGATGGGTTAGTTCAAGATCTGAATTCTATCCTAGAGATAACTGATCTCGGGTTTGAACATGAACAGCCGTCTCGAACCGTGAACTGGTCGGACTGGGATGGTTCCTGTTCGATCGGATCACTTGGGTCAAGATGGGGTTTCTGTTGTTTCAGCACGTTATCATACCGTCTCGATCAAAACTGCAAACCTTCAAAATATTCAAGTGCCAAGACGATCAGGTTGTTGGGACGGATTGTCGTCTGATCGGACAGCCGTCCGATCGGCTTGCACTTGGTTCCACACTTAAACTTTCATTTTCAATTTTCAAAGATCATCAGTAACTAACGGGTTGCCACCCGATCGAAAGGCTATCCGATCGAGTGACCGTCCTGCTGTGAACTTGTTCTCAACTGAGAAGCCTCGCCAATCGGATCGCCACCCGATCGAACCGGCCTGAAAGGTAGAGATACTTTTCTGTTTTCAAAATGCTCAAACGAAAACTTCAAAGGACAAACCATCATACACAAACACATCCTTACCAAACGAGTTTCAATCCAATCGAATGGCCATCCGATCGGATGACCATCCGAACGGATTGACATCCGATCTGTTGGTTATCCGATCGGATTGCCATCCGATCCTTGGTCACCTTCACCGCTCTGCGCACCACTCTTCGCTTATGTTATCATTACTGTTCAGGCTAACCGCTCTAGCGCTCCCTTCAATCCATACTTTCATCGCTGTTAGTATACTTGATCCTTTTTTGCTTTATGCACTTTTGGGTGTTACATACGTTACTTATTCTAAAGCACAATCGATCACACAACGCAAACACTATTTATACGCTGACCTCTAATGCATGTTATACGTGACTCGATGAATGCCTGTTTGTTATGTTTACACATTGATTATTGTCTACCTGCCTTAGCAAAGATAGTACTATAGTTTGGACTCAGCACCTGTTCACTCAGGGGTTGTTAAGGACAATTACTTCACGTGTTCGTAGTGGTGAACATGTGATGCGCACTCGCTACTCGCAGTCAAATCGCAGTCATTGGTATTGATAGGATCTTTGTTGATAACTTACATGCTTCACCTTATACGTTGCACATGTTGGTTATGCGTAAACGCTTTTGAACTCTATTATGCTATATCAAACTTGTATGCTCACATTTACACTATTTGTATTGACCTCTATTTTAACGTATGTGGCATGTGTTTAGGATGCTAGGGATTGCTGTGCTTTGGTGAATCAAGCTAGGGGTCTAGTTATGTCACGCTTAAATCTGAGTCGTCGGAACAGTATTTGTTTTTGAGACAGTTATTTGTAATAATTGTTTTTACTTTAGATATGTTGTGGTATGGGACATGATGTTTAATTATCTGGTAATGAATAGTTGTTCTGGATACTCATGGACAATCTGTTTCGCTCAGTGCCTTGCCCTGATGTTTCCGCCATCGGTTGGGGTGTGACATGATGATCATCATCATCATTATGTTATTGTAATCTATATAAGTGGTTACGTTTTTAGTGAGTAACAATGACTGTAAGTGCACCAAAGTTTGATAAATGCAGGATACTGCTGAAGTTTCAACATTGAAGGACTGATCTTGTAATTATGTGAAAGTGTCACAAGTTTGGACAAGGGTTCTTATTCATGAGAACTTGTGGGTTTAGGATGTCAGTACTTGTATTCTTTTATATGGTGAGTACTTGTGGTTTTATATGGTGAGTACTTGTGGTTCTCTTAGAATGTGCAAACTTGTATTTTCTGTTTAGTGGTGAGTACTTATTTGTTAACTACTGAGGGTTTCATAGTAAGGTTTTTGTTGTGCGAACATATGATTGTATATAAGCTTTGTGATGTATGCAATCATTAGATATTCAACGAAACAGTGGTATTTTGGAGAAAACTTCTTGTGCAAACAAACCCTAGCTTTGTGTTCTTTATTCAATCTGTGTGATTGTTGTTTGTAAATACTCGGTGTATTCACGGTTCTCTTCTTCTACACCTTCTGTATGATCTACGTTGTGGTACGAGGCACGCGGTGGTTTCCGCACATCGCGTGTGTGTTCGATCGGTCCGGTTCGTGTGTTCGTTGAAGGAAGACGACCTTACAATAACCTAACGACACATACAAAAAAGTTGTTGAAAGTTAGAACTTGGCTTTAACAAAGCTGGTCAGTCAACAATCATAACTAGTAACCTTGACTAGTAACTTAGTTACTCTCTATAAAACGTTAAAAGTAATTATGTGTTGTTTAACACAACTATACTTTTTATGCCATTAGTTGTATTGAAACAAGGTTGTTTTATATAGTATTAGTTATGCGGATGGTTCCTACGCTAAGGCCAAATTGCGGTTTTGGTTCAAAATTTTCAAAAGTTACATCGGCGATCCCTACCGTTTACTAGGTTAGTAACTTTTTTCAATTATATTCACTAACATTAAACTTCTACAGTAAAACTAGACTCGGTCAAAACCCAAAACAAGAAGCCACAACTCAAAACTATGTATGAGAAAAGCATGTAAAACAAATTTAGGGTTCCATAGTGTTCACATAAAATAGGGTTTGTGTTGTGTATTAATGAAAAGAATCAAAAGTGAACAATATGGGCCATGGCTATAACTTTGAACAAAATAGGATCAAAATTGCAGTTATTCCACTACATGGTTATTTGTGTAATTAGATCTACTATTTGTATTATTTTTAAATTTTTTTTGTCAAAAAGGTTTGTAATCTTTGTAACACTTATCTAAATAACTGTTTGGAATTCTTTAAAACTGTTTGGAATTCTTTATTATAAGCATTATCCTTATAAACATGGCTGTCGAATATTCTCTTTAAAAATTGCATCAACTTTTAACAAAAAAATTGGAGTAGGTTTTATCCAAACTACCTTTTTGCCCCATTACCAACCATTATACACCCACGAATGGATTGGAGAGCACAAGTTGCTTATGATTTGTTGCAATCATTCACCATTAAATAATCAATGTTGATCATTTCCAAAAAGTTAATACAGGGCCCGGCTCTTGGGCCGGCCAACCTGTGTCGTCGCTCGAGACTCAAATTTTCAAAGGACCTAAAAGGTTTTTTATATATATAGTAAATGAAGTATTTAAAATATGCATTTATTTATTATACATAAAAGGGTTGGTGGAGTGGAAAAAAAACCATCTCAAGATAATATTAACTCTTAAGTTCAAGTCTTGTTTTTCCACCACCAAGGTCTTATTTTATTTTAATTCATTTCCTCTTACTACAATTTTGGGCCTAATTTTTTATTTCGCTCAAGGCCTAAATTATTTTAAGAGTTCTCGAAGACGACTCTGAGTTAATAAAACATAAATAAAAACTCAACTCAAACTCTCACACCATCAAAACCAAACGGTATCGTCAAATGTCTAACCCAACCAACCCGTTAGTGTGTCCGGTCCTTCCGACCCAACCAACCCAACTGCTTTATTTTTTTTCTCTAAAACCGTAGTTGATAGTGTAGGCGTGTAGCTTATAATTTTGATCAAAAGCAGTCAAGTTTGGCTAGCATGTAAAAACTGAGTCGGGTCTTTTTTAGCTTACTAATAAAATTGTAGTAAAACGGAGAAATTTTAAGAAACTACGATGCTTACTACTAAAATTGTAGCAAAACTGAGAAATTTTAAGAAACTATGAATATAAATAGTTTTTTTTATCTATCAATAAAATTACATAAAGATATAATAATTTATGTGAAGTAATTATAAAAAATAACGATGAACAGGAGTTCCCACCACTCTTTTAATAATACTTTTTTAAAGTGTTCTCCTCACAATAAAAAGAACAATTTAATACTTTTTTTAAAATGTTCTCTTAACAATAAAAAGAAAGAAATAATATTTTTTAATAATACTTTTTAAGTGTTCTCTTAAGTCTTAAATATAAAAAAATAGAAATAAAAACGAAAATATTATTATTATTATTATTATTATTATTATTATTATTATTATTATTATCGTTTTTGCGTTAAAAGACAAAATAGACGATACTTTAGATATATAAATTCTGGCTTTTTAATCCCAAAAAATATACCATGATTGTATCTTTTACGTAATTTGCCAATATAGCTTAGAAGGCCGATTTACAACGTGGGCTAATTAAATGTCAAATTAAAAACTAAGAGTTAATTACTGTTTTCGTCCATGTGGTTTGTCAAAAATCACTATTTTAGTCCAAAGTTGCGATTTCAGTCCCTGTGGTTTCACTTTCGTAACCATTTCAGTCTACCTCGTAACCATTTCAGTCCATGTACTTACAGAATAAAAGGATTGAAATGGTTACGAAAGTGAAACCCTAGGGACTGAAATGGTTACGAAAGTGAAACCACAGGGACTGAAATCGCAAATTTTAAACTAATAGACTGAAATAGTGATTTTTGACAAACCACAGGGACGAAAACAGTAATTAACTCAAAAACTAAATATCTAAAAGGCTTTTCAAATACAGTATTTAATTGGTATATTCATGAGTTTTATTTGACAAAAACCGTGTTGACACTTTATTGTTGATCTAACTACTATAATAAAAGAAACCAACTTTTGTACACGTGTCATTCATTGAAGGTATCCTCAAATTTATATTTATCTAAATAAATAAATAATAAATTAATATTAAATTTTATCATACTTTAATAAAATATTATCCTCAAATCTAAATTGTTAATTTAATATATTTTTAAAACAAAAACCTCTCTTATCTACTTATCTTATATTAAATATATAAATAATAAATTAATATTAAATGTTATCCTAATTTATTAAAAACATAACTTTTTTTATTATTTGGTATACAAAATTATGTTTATTCAACTCGAGTAAAACGCGAGGTTTTTGAGGATATAATTTTTTTTGATTTGGTAGATTTTTCAACCCGACTATACACGGAATTTTTTTTAAAGATACGACGTTTTTAGTATTTAATATACAAAATTACATTTATTTAGGATATAATTTTTTATTATTTGGTAGATTTTTCAACCCGACTATACACGGGTTTTTAAAGATACGACGTTTTTAGTGTTTAATATACAAAAATACATTTATTTAATCTTTGTAATACACATGGTTTTTTAAGATATAACTCTTTTTTATATCTATTCAACACGTGTAATATACGGGTTTTTAAAGGATGTAATTTTTTATTATTTGGTAGATTTATTCAACCCGATTATACACGGGTTTTTTAAAGATACGACGTTTTTAGTATTTAGTATACAAAATTACATTTATTTAATCTGTGTAATACACATGGTTTTTAAAGATACAACTTTTTTTTATTACTTGATATATAAAATTACATTTATTTAACCCGTACAATATACAAGGTTCATAAAGATATAAGTTTTTATTATTTAATATATAAAATTACATTTATTCAACCCGTGTAATACACGGGATTCTAACCTAGTTATGTATAAAACGATTTTAGATCGTAAACAAATATTCTATGAAATATACTATTAGAGAAAAATAAAAATTAAAACATCAACCTAATTATGTGATACTAGATTTTAGAAAATAGCAATTAATTAATTAATTAATTATTACCATTGGGGTTAATAATCCAGTATCAAGACAAAACCTTTTAACAAGTGTAAGATTTTAAGTTCAAGTCTCATAAGAAGTAACAAATTCCTCGTTCAAAATAAAATTAATTAATTATCTTTGGTACAAATATATGAAAGGATAATTATGGGAAGAATTGTCAAAATAATAATTTCTAAAGATTTAATGAAATTTGATATTTTTAAATACGTAAAGAAATGACATTATATGCTATTTTAAAAACTATGGTCGGTGACTGTAACATCAAGTACCACCGACCCAATAACTTAATAGAGAAAGGTTTTACAAGAAGATAGAGTGGTCTGGTGGTATTAATATATTTGTGCATCCAAAAGCTCCCTGGTTTGAATATAGACATTCTTAATTGATCCAGTTAATTTTAACCCAAGTTAAAACTTGGTAAAGATTGTGTTATTTGATTGTGATATTATGTGAATACAATATGAGATATATATATATATATATATATATATATATATATAGGGGAATGATGTATAGAAAACTTATTTGTGCTAAGAAAACCTAGTAAACCTCATCCTCACCATCCATTATCTTTGATCAATGGCTCCTATTTTTTTGTTGCCTTTTTTGTTTAAATTAAATATCTTTAAAGTACAAAAAGTGGATCTAAGGGTATTATTGGTATAACCAAAATGTCTCTTTCTTCCTGACACATCCATACCCACTTTTCTAGAAAATCTCATCCTTCTTTTTCATTTCATTAATGTCATTCTCTCTCTAGATCTAAGTTCTTTCTTTGTGTCTTCTTCCCCATTTTTTTCACTCTCAAATAGAAATGAGAAACCAAGCTAAAGGAAGATGTTCACATGAGCAAATAAATGGCGAGTTCACGACGGCATGATGAAGGCGGCTGGCGACGAGATCAATCAGTGGTGGGTGAAGAGTAGTGGCAGAGAGATCGAGATCCTAGCTACGTTAAACCCTCGATGGTGGTTGAAGGAGGTGACAAAAGTGTTCCAGCAATGGAGGGTTCTACATCTGGATGCTAGTTGCGTTAAACCCTAGATTGCAGGTTTGTTGTTTAAATATTTTCCACATTTTTAGTTTGAAAAATGATTTTACACTTGATTTTTGAAAAATCTCTTGAGTGTTTTATTTTGAAAAAATGATTAGAGAGAAAAACAACAATCTCTTGAGTGTTTTATTTTGAAAAATCATTTCACATTTGATTTTTTTTATTAAAATGGTTGTTAATATGTTTTTGTGTGCTCAAAGTGTTCCAGTTAGTGGGTAAATGTTTGTGTAGTTTGCAGGTTTTTGTTTTTGTGTTAAAATCATTTTGAGTTTTTGATATTCTCAGTTGTTGTTTGAATACAAATCAATATCTTTTAAAATGTTGAAATGTTGTTTTAGATGGGTTGTTAGATGTCTTGTATAAACTTCACTCGAATATCACATTTTCATTACCTTTAGAAAGTACATGATTTAATCGTTGATGATCTCGTTTATTTTACAAATAGAAAGTTGTGTTTTTTTGGCTCGCATAATTAGTAGATACATATGTTGTAACAATGTTACATATGTTACTTATAGTTACACCAGCCCTCTCTTGGACACAAAAGGGGCTGCAGACATGTAACACAAGTTTGTAACTTGTGTTACACTAGAGGGAAACACATGTATAGCCACGTTACACGTGTTGGCCTTCATGATTATTAATATTTGTGTTTTTCATTTGTTACACAGCTGCAAGAGGGGCATTATTGGAACTAGAAAGAAACCTAACAAAAGTGTTGTCACACCCCAACCAATGGCGGAAACATCGGGATGAGACGAAGTGTGAAGATTGCAAGAGACTTCATAACCCTTATGTGACGATAATTAAATAATTCCCATTTCATTTCATAACCTCAAATTGTCAACATTACATAATCTCAAATAACAACAAGTTCAAAAGAAATACATAACAACATAGCAAAATTGATACAACATTTAAACCTAAACGTCTATATGTGTATCTAGGCATCAACGCTACTTCGTTTCATACCATCATCGTCAACCTGTAACATGTTAAAATAAAGTTCAATGCAAAAGCAAAGGCGAGTACACAAGGTTTAAATAGTATGGCATAAGTATGAAGCATTTTACTCGAATCCACATGGCAATTTGTATACAAGGTAACTAGCATGCATAACATTACGTTTTAACCCAAAGTGTCCACTAGTATTTAGCATCCCTCGCCACAAAAGTGACGAGACCGTATAGTATAATGACCTAACAAACCCCCGTCGGGTGGTGTGCTACTCCTATAGCGCTATATTTGTTAAGCGAGGGTATAACATAGTATAAAGCATGTATTATCAAGCATAACAAGTAGCATGTATAACGGATTGAGTTCATAAAGCATGTTAAATGTGTGTGTAAGTGTAATTTTTGTAAGGTAACATGTTACAACCCAAAAGTGGTTTTAAAAGTAAATGGGTCGAGTGTACTCACGGTTTGCAAGCTTTCCTACTTGAATCCGTGAAGAGTTAGTTGATGGAGGGAACACCAAGTTATCCTACAAGAGGAAAGTCAAGGTGTATGAGTAATTTGGAAGGAAGATGGAATATTCGGACTTAAGATTCAAAGAAGACAAAGTATGTATTAGGAAAATATTCACTATGGTATTAGCACTCGTCTTGACACTATAGTAATCCCTAAGGATTGTGATTTCATAGGTTCAAGACCTATTAGAATCGTGACAAGGAACTATACACATAATGCTAAACTTAGTAACTTGGTAGATGATTTATTTAATCACTATCAAGGGTTCGGTTAAGGGATATTTATAGTCATATCATATACATAATAATATGTTTAGTTATGTAGGAGGCGGGAGGTTGAACCTTCCACTTTGGTACCTCTTGGTGTCATATAAGTCAAGTAGGAGGTGGGAGGTGAAATCCTCCACTTTGGTACCTCGAATAATATGTTAACATATAGGTCATGTAGGAGGTAGGAAGGCGAACCTTCCATTTAGGAACCTCATGGATATGTACAAGAAATAATACAACTAATCTAAGCAAAACATCAAGTGATGTGTGGACTTGTTATGTAGGTTAGCCTAGGCTAGCTAAGTAGTCACACTACCTTCAAGTTCAAGACTTGACACCACTTGCAAGCTATTAACTTGATTAAAACAGAAAGTTTAGAGTGTTTAGACACTCCTATTAAGTGTAAATCAACCTTGGTTTAGCTTTACTAGTCATGTTATGGACTAGAAGCATGAGAACACAAGCTTACTTTGTAGCATTCAAAGTTTAAGAAAGTTGAAAACAAAACAGAAAGTTCTTGGACCATTTCAGGGCATTTCCATGTCTGATTTCTCCAAGGAGAAACCAAGGAATCAAACCCAAGGATTATCCAAGTATTTAGGAAGAAGAACCAAGTGTTTTGGTTAAGATTTGAGCAAGTTATGCTCACTTTGGTAAGATAGTATGAATCTGTCCAACTTCAGAATTTTTGCAAGATCTTGAGAGTGTTTAGGAGAGATTTGAGGGTTGTGAAAGTGTAGAAATGCTTGGAGGATATGGGTATTTATAGTGGAAGATGTTAGGGATGATTGGGGGTGATTAGAGGTGGGTTAGAGGTGATTGGGTGAGGTTAGATGTTGGGATTTCGTGCAAAAACGCGTAGAACAGCAGCTGATTGTGTTTTCTGCGTAACTAATGTCCACGCGGGCCGCGTAAAGGATCAGGGTGACCTTACGCGGGCCGCCCGAACTTACTGATCCGGAATTAAGTTTTGTTTATTACAATTTAGCCCCCAATGTTTGTTATTTTAAGGTTTTTAGGCCATTTAAGGACTATATTAGCCACGAGAGCATAGTTTGAGATAAATTTAAGTATGAGAAGTATAAACCAAGTATAATTATGCGTATGAAGGTCGTATTCAAGTATCGTTTATGATCGAAACACGTTTTATGCATAAGTTTCATGTATTTACAAGTTTAGCACATAGTTTCCAAGAATTACGAATAAGCATCAATTGTTCCACGAAATTGAATGTATGAGCATATATAAAGTATGTATAACATGTAATTAACAAAATACGAGTTTTATTCATGATCCAAGTCTCGGATTTTACAACGGTTACAAAGAAAGGACGATTACAAGGACACAAGGTTTCCAAAAATAGAAACACGAACAAGACTTGCTATAAAAGGAAAGTACAAATAAGCGGGGCGTTACAGTCTCCCCTCCTTTAGGGAATTTCGTCCCGAAATTGAGGAAGACTTAGGGAAAAGATGTGGATACTTCGCCTTCATATCACTCTCGAGTTCCCAAGTAAATTCAGCGCCCCGTTTTCCTTCCCATCGAACTTTGACAATAGGAATTCGACTGCGCCTCAATTGCTTGGCTCCTCGGTCCATGATTTCGACTGGTTTTTCCACAAAGTTAAGTGTTTCATTGACTTGTAAGTCTTCGAGAGGGACGTGTAGTTCTTCGTCAGCTAGACACTTCTTCAAGTTGGATACGTGGAAGACAGGGTGTACATTGTTGAGTTCTTCAGGTAGGTCCAGTTTATACGCAACCTTTCCAATCCTTTCGAGAATTTTGAAAGGACCAATGTAGCGAGGTGCGAGTTTCCCTTTCTTGCCAAATCGAATCACGCCCTTCCAAGGGGATACCTTGAGAAGCACGAAGTCACCTGTCTCGAATTCCATTGGTTTGCGATCCTCATCGGCGTAGATCTTTTGCCGGTGCCTGGCTTTCAGTAAGTTGTCTCGAACCTGGAAAATCTTGTCCGTCGTCTCTTGTATGAGCTCGGGACCAGTGATTTGAGCGTCACCAATCTCGTGCCAACAAATAGGCGAACGGCACTTGCGACCATACAATGCTTCAAAAGGTGCCATTTTAATACTCGTGTGATAACTGTTATTGTACGAGAATTCGACCAAGGGCAAGTGTGTATCCCAGTTGCCACCAAAATCTATTACGCATGAACGAAGCATATCCTCTAAGGTTTGGATAGTACGCTCGGTTTGACCGTCTGTCTAAGGATGGAAGGCAGTTCTAAGGTTAAGTTCAGTACCCATAGCAGATTGAAAAGTTTGCCAAAGGCGAGACGTAAAACGAGCGTCACGATCGGAAATGATGTCAACGGGGATACCATGGCGGCATATGATCTCATCAGTGTAGATTTTGGCCAATTTCGCGACTTTGAAATCTTCACGGATGGGAAGAAAGTGAGCTGACTTGGTTAATCGATCAACGATCACCCAAATACTGTCATGTCCAGAAGAAGTGCGGGGGAGCTTAGTGATAAAATCCATGGCAATGCTCTCCCATTTCCAGATAGGAATCCTTGGTTGTTCGAGTAAGCCAGAGGGACGTTGATGTTTAGCTTTCACCTTTGAACACGTGAGACATTTCGAGACAAAAGTGGCTATATCCTTCTTCATTCCAGGCCACCAATAGGACGTACGCATATCATGGTACATCTTGTCGGCACCAGGGTGGATAGAATACTTCGTATTATGTGCCTCCTTCATCAGGAACTTGCGAAGGTTATCACGATTAGGAATCCAGATACGATTGAGATAGTATAAAATACCATCATTTGGACACGAGACTGTTTTCAGCACCACATTGCATCTCGTTGTAGAGGTTACCCTCGTTAACAGATGAATATTGAGCTTCACGTATGCGATTCTGAAGATTGTGGACAAGTTGGAAACAACGGATACTTTTGACATGAGTTTTTCGACTAAGGGCGTCTGCTACTACGTTCGCTTTACCTGGGTGGTATTTGATTTCGCAGTCGTAGTCGTTTAATAGTTCCACCCAACGACGTTGACGCATGTTCAGTTCCTTTTGATCGAAGATGTGTTGAAGGCTCCTATGGTCGGTGAAGACCACACACTTAGCACCATAAAGGTAGTGTCGCCAAATATTCAACGCAAAAACAACTGCTCCAAGTTCAAGGTCGTGTGTAGTATAGTTTTTCTCATGTATTTTGAGTTGCCTTGACGCATAAGCGATGACCTTGTCTCGTTGCATAAGCACACAACCAAGACCAAGGCGGGAAGCATCGCAATATACGACGAAGTCGTCGTTCCCATCAGGAAGTGTGAGGATAGGAGCATTGCATAGCATGTCCTTGAGCGTTTGAAAAGACTCCTCTTGCTCGGGACCCCAAACAAAAGGTTTCTCTTTTTGAGTCAAGGAGGTCAAAGGGACAGCGATTTTCGAAAAGTTGGAGATGAAGCGACGTAGTAACCAGCAAGACCAAGAAACGAACGAATTTCGGATGGAGATTTCGGTGTGATCCAATTCTTCACAGCTTCGATTTTAGCGGGGTCGACGTGAATACCAAGTTCGTTGACAGTATGACCAAGGAATTGAACCTCTTTTAACCAAAATTCGCAGTTGGAGAATTTGGCGTATAGACGTTCAGCACGAAGAAGTTCGAGGATATATGCTCTTCTTGAGTCTTGGAATAGATGAGAATATCGTCAATGAAAACGATCACGAAACGGTCCAAATACGCTTTGCACACGCGGTTCATCAAGTCCATGAATACAGCAGGTGCGTTGGTCAAACCAAAGGACATGACCACGAATTCGTAGTGACCATAACGTGTACGGAAGGCGGTTTTAGGCACATCTTCTTCGAGAACTCGAAGTTGATGATACCCAGAACGAAGATCGATTTTTGAAAAGCAGGTCGCGCCTTGCAACTGGTCGAAGAGATCATCGATGCGCGGAAGAGGGTATCGGTTCTTGATAGTAAGCTTGTTGAGCTCCCGATAGTCAATGCACATTCGGAATGACCCATCTTTCTTTTTGACGAACAAAACGGGAGCGCCCCAAGGAGAAGTACTAGGGCGTATAAAGCCTTTATCAAGAAGCTCTTGGATTTGACTCGAGAGTTCTTGCATCTCAAAGGGTGCTAAGCGGTAAGGAGATTTAGCGACAGGCGTTGCGCCAGGCACTAAATCGATTCGAAAGTCGACGGAACGAGCAGGAGGCGGACCAGGAAGATCGTCGGGAAACACATCAGGGAAGTCACGTACAACGGGAACGTCGCTTATGCTTGGGCCTTTGTCCCTCTTTTCCACAATGTGGGCGAGAAAGGCGAAGGTACCCTTGCGTAAGCATTTGCTTGCTTTGATACACGACATAAGCTTAAGGCCTTGAGAAGGCTTTTCACCATAGACGTGTATAGAGTCACCGTTTGGAAGAGGTAGGCGAATAAACTTCTCAGAACAGACAACTTCAGCACAAACTCGCCTAAGCCAGTCCATACCTACTATGACGTCGAAACTACCCATTTGCATAGGTATGAGATCGATTGAAAACGTATGATCGTTAAGGATTAAGGAACAATTGGAGATAACGAAATCGACAGCGACGGTTTTACCATTAGCGACCTCGACAGCGAAAGATTTTGGCAACTTGGAGCGTTTACACCTAAGCAAGGATTCGAATTCTATTGACACAAAACTTTTATCGGCGCCAGTATCAAATAGACAAGAAGCATAAATATGGTTCACAAGGAACGTACCAGTAATGACATCGTTCGCGTTTTGAGCTTGGGCAGTAGTGAGGAGAAAGGCTCGGCCTCGAGCGGGTTGTTGAGCCGGTTGTTGCTGCTGTTGTTGTTGTGGTTGTTGCTGTCGTGGTTAGTTTCGTTGAGGACAGGCATCTGCCATGTGGTTGACATCACCACACTTATAACATGCTCGCACACGAGTGGCTTGGTTCCGAGCTTGATTGGGGGCAGGGTGTTGAGCTACCATAGCCTGATTTTGATCGGGCCTCAGGTTGCTGCGACAGCGGTTGGCGAAATGCCCCAGTCTGTTACAGGTGTAGCATTTGCGACAGGGGGTGCCAGTAGGATGGTGGTAAGAGCATTGGTTGCACTTGGGCCACGACCCAACATAGTTTTCTTGTGGTCCAAGGGTTGTGGGATTAGTGGCGGGTACGGTTTGCAGAGGTTGTGGGTTTGGCGGAGTGACGACCGCACAATTTTGGCTTGAAGCCTTCCGCTTCTTGCCTTGGTTCTTCTTGGACGATTGGGAGGGTAAGGGCTCGTCAGTAGTAGTGTCGATTGTAGCTTGGCGTGCATTCTTTGTTGAAACCTTGTCAAAAGTTCCATGAAGAACGCAATTGTTGTTAAGTTCGGTGGCTATACGAAAAACATCCTCGATGGTTTGGGGATTAGCAGAGGCAAGGTGGTTTGTCAGGGAAGGTGCAACACAACGAGTAAATTTGGCTATGGTCTTGGGGACGGTCTCAACTTGTCCAGGACAGAGGACACTGAGTTGTTTAAAGCGCGTAATCAGGCCATCCATGTCGCTCCCCTTCTGAGCAAGGTTCCAAAATTCGTTCTCCATTTTTTGGAGTTCGTGAGGAGGGCAGAAGTGGTCTCTCATAAGCTGTTTGAAATCGCCCCAAGGCATAGCATGTGCAACCTCATTTCCCCTCTTGTTGCGTTCTGTTATCCACCATTCGAGTGCCTTTTCAGGAAACACCCCAGTTGCATTCAAAGTTCTTAGTTCATCAGGGCAGCCACTTTGCAGGAAGGTAAGCTCGATTGCATCAAACCAGTTCATCATGGCGGTAGCGCCATTTTTGCCAGTAAACTCTAAGGGTTTACAAGCCATGAATTGCTTAAACTGGAAGGTCGATTTGGGTTTGTCTGCCTTTGAGTCGACAGAGCCATGCGGTGAATCGGTGTTTGGCTGAATCTTGCTAACAATGTCGAGTAGGACCTTAGCAAATTGCTTGGCCATGAATCTCATGCAATCCTTTTGTGACATGGTGTTGGAAGTCGAACCCTTCTTTGACTTGGTTTTCTTTGATGCACCACTGGACGACATCTAAGGATGGAAAGAGAAGGAATGGATGAGACTTGATCATAAATTCAAAATAAGTTTGCAAGTTTTAAGCATGTAAGTATGACGTATCATGTAAGGTTCACATAGTTAGCATGATTTCAACAAGTATTCAACAAGTATAAACACGTATGAATGCATGAAAGGAGTATAAATTTAGTTTGTTCGCGAGGATTATTATTGTTTTTGATTGCGCGAGATGTGCGAATTGTGTAACGGTTTTTGAAACGAACAAGGTACAAGTATAAAATCACATATAAATTAAATCACATAAAAGAGAGGCTCATAAAACATAGGATTGTTTCGGGTAGAGAAACGTCGACTATTCCAAAGTGGGTCGAAAGTCCTTTCGAATTAGAGAAACGTGCTTTGGCCTATAGGTAAGATACTCTCGTCGAGAAGCGATTAACGGTATCTTACCCATCCAGTTACTACACGTCTCTAATCGATCGAAACAATCAGGACTTTGGCGAGATCGAAAATCGAGGAGTGGGACTTAATCGACAAGGTGCGGGTTTCACCCCTAACTTGACGGTTTCGTACCCTAACGTGGTTAGTACTCGTCGGGTCAAAATATAACTTCAACACTTTGACGAGGGTCCACTAGAGTTTGAATTGGAAATTTACCATTTAGATGTGGATTTCACTCCTAGCTAAATGGCGAAATTTCGTGCAAAAATAAGAATAAGCGGAATGAGAGTCATTACCAAATTGTGGGTTTCACGCCTATTTTGGTAAACTCGTCTCTTTTGTATAAGAGTGTCTTCAAGTCTTCATGTGTATTGTGTAAAATGTCTTAGGAAAGACATCATGTAAATATTAGGACCAAAAGAAGTGAAAGAAGCAAAGTAGGGAGAATAACATTTTAAGCAAGTATCAAGAATGGTCAAAAATATGGTTCCTACTATAGACTAGGTCGAACATGGCAATTCTACCTAATTCCCTATAGTTATGGCTCTGATACCAATCTGTCACACCCCAACCAATGGCGGAAACATCGGGATGAGACGAAGTGTGAAGATTGCAAGAGACTTAATAACCCTTATGTGACGATAATTAAATAATTCCCATTTCATTTCATAACCTCAAATTGTCAACATTACATAATCTCAAATAACAACAAGTTCAAAAGAAATACATAACAACATAGCAAAATTGATACAACATTTAAACCTAAACGTCTATATGCGTATCTAGGCATCAACGCTACTTCGTTTCATATCATCATCGTCAACCTGTAACATGTTAAAATAAAGTTCAATGCAAAAGCAAAGGCGAGTACACAAGGTTTAAATAGTATAGCATAAGTATGAAGCATTTTACTCAAATCCACATGGCAATTTGTATACAAGGTAACTAGCATGCATAACATTACGTTTTAACCCAAAGTGTCCACTAGTATTTAGCATCCCTCGCCACAAAAGTGACGAGACCGTATAGTATAATGACCTAACAAACCCCCGTCGGGTGGTGTGCTACTCCTATAGCGCTATATTTGTTAAGCGAGGGTATAACATAGTATAAAGCATGTATTATCAAGCATAACAAGTAGCATGTATAACAGATTGAGTTCATAAAGCATGTTAAATGTGTGTGTAAGTGTAATTTTTGTAAGGTAACATGTTACAACCCAAAAGTGGTTTTAAAAGTAAATGGGTCGAGTGTACTCACGGTTTGCAAGCTTTCCTACTTGAATCCGTGAAGAGTTAGTTGATGGAGGGAACACCAAGTTATCCTACAAGAGGAAAGTCAAGGTGTATGAGTAATTTGGAAGGAAGATGGAATATTCGGACTTAAGATTCAAAGAAGACAAAGTATGTATTAGGAAAATATTCACTATGGTATTAGCACTCGTCTTGACATTATAGTAATCCCTAAGGATTGTGATTTCATAGGTTCAAGACCTATTAGAATCGTGACAAGGAACTATACACATAATGCTAAACTTAGTAACTTGGTAGATGATTTATTTAATCACTATCAAGGGTTCGGTTAAGGGATATTTATAGTCATATCATATACATAATAATATGTTTAGTTATGTAGGAGGCGGGAGGTTGAACCTTCCACTTTGGTACCTCTTGGTGTCATATAAGTCAAGTAGGAGGTGGGAGGTGAAATCCTCCACTTTGGTACCTCGAATAATATGTTAACATATAGGTCATGTAGGAGGTAGGAAGGCGAACCTTCCATTTAGGAACCTCATGGATATGTACAAGAAATAATACAACTAATCTAAGCAAAACATCAAGTGATGTGTGGACTTGTTATGTAGGTTAGCCTAGGCTAGCCAAGTAGTCACACTACCTTCAAGTTCAAGACTTGACACCACTTGCAAGCTATTAACTTGATTAAAACAGAAAGTTTAGAGTGTTTAGACACTCCTATTAAGTGTAAATCAACCTTGGTTTAGCTTTACTAGTCATGTTATGGACTAAAAGCATGAGAACACAAGCTTACTTTGTAGCATTCAAAGTTTAAGAAAGTTGAAAACAAAACAGAAAGTTCTTGGACCATTTCAGGGCGTTTCCAAGTCTGATTTCTCCAAGGAGAAACCAAGGAATCAAACCCAAGGATTATCCAAGTATTTAGGAAGAAGAACCAAGTGTTTTGGTTAAGATTTGAGCAAGTTATGCTCACTTTGGTAAGATGGTATGAATCTGTCCAACTTCAGAATTTTTGCAAGATCTTGAGAGTGTTTAGGAGAGATTTGAGGGTTGTGAAAGTGTATAAATGCTTGGAGGAGATGGGTATTTATAGTGGAAGAGGTTAGGGATGATTGGGGGTGATTAGAGGTGGGTTAGAGGTGATTGGGTGAGGTTAGATGTTGGGATTTCGTGCAAAAACGCGTAGAACAGCAGCTGATTGTGTTTTCTGCGTAACTGATGTCCACGTGGGTTGCGTAAAGGATCAGGGTGACCTTACGCGGGCCGCCCGAACTTACTGATCCGGAATTAAGTTTTGTTTATTACAATTTAGCCCCCAATGTTTGTTATTTTAAGGTTTTTAGGCCATTTAAGGACTATATTAGCCACGAGAGCATAGTTTGAGATAAATTTAAGTATGAGAAGTATAAACCAAGTATAATTATGCGTATGAAGGTCGTATTCAAGTATCGTTTATGATCGAAACACGTTTTATGCATAAGTTTCATGTATTTACAAGTTTAGTACATAGTTTCCAAGAATTACGAATAAGCATCAATTGTTCCACGAAATTGAATGTATGAGCATATATAAAGTATGTATAACATGTAATTAACAAAATACGAGTTTTATTCATGATCCAAGTCTCGGATTTTACAACGGTTACAAAGAAAGGACGATTACAAGGACACAAGGTTTCCAAAAATAGAAACACAAACAAGACTTGCTATAAAAGGAAAGTACAAATAAGCGGGGCGTTACAAGTGTCTTCGATGTTGGCAAAACAAAAGTGTAACACATGTTACAATGACTAGTGTTTTCATAGATAGTAAGTTGGGTTGATTTTAACATTTCCTAATTTTTAATAGGAGTGGTGAAATTTTAAGATGTGTAACACATGTTACAATTACCTATTGTTTTGAAGTAACAGTAAAAAAAATATTTACTGTTACTTCAAAACAAAAAGCAATTGTAACATGTGTTACATGTGTACAATGCCTGTTGTTATTTGAAAAAGATAAACAATTTTAAGATGTGTAACACATGTTACAATTACCTATTGTTTTAAAGTAACAATGAAAAAAGATATCTTTATTGTTACTTTAAAACAAAAAGCAATTGTAACATGTGTTACACATGTTAGAATTGTCTTTTGTTTTGAATTAACAATAGGCATTATAACAGGTAACTGCATAATGTTCTTATGTGTAACACATGTAATACGTCTTACGTTGGTTAGGAAAGATTTTAATATAAGAGCTACATGTCTAACATATGTTACAACTGCCTATTGTTTTGAAGTAAATATGAAGGAATCTTTTTTCACAACATTATGCAGATACATGTTAGAATGCCTATTGCTACTTCAAAACAATAGACAATTCTAACATGTGTAAGACATCTTAGAATTCCCTATCGTTAACAATGAATTTATCTTTTTTTCCCAAACCCCCTGGCATAAGGCCCACAAAGTCGTAGTAGAAGTTTGGAAGACTTTCCCTTCAATCACGAAGGCGATCCAGAAAACAAAAACGAAAGCTATACGACGACAAACAAATACGAAAGGTTGTGCTAACATATGTTACATGTTTTTAGTGCTTGTAGCGAGGGAGTTGGTTCCACCGGATAGTAGTTGTTTGAAGTGTATGCTAACTGTTTAAATATGTAACCTTTTTTGGGTGGTTTTACTTAGTTTTTTTTTATGTGTGAAATGATGCAGATAAAAACTCAAAATTTGGGGAGACTTCAAGTTCAGGGCATAATTGGGTAGAAAGTAGCTAGTCTTAGTTATGTTACTACTAATTTTTAATTAGTAGATTAAAAATGCTGGACTGTAACTTGTGTTATTACGACTTGACCATAGCAGTTGCATCCAAACGAGAAGGGATCTTGGTAGGAAGGAAGAGAACCACAATATTGGATACGACAAAAGGTGGCCATAAAGCGAAAGAAGGTAGATGGAGAAACCGATGAAGAATGGGAACAAGAAGTCGATGAAGGGCATGTGGTGGGTACTTTGACGTTGTACAGAAGTTACCCTCTAGTGTAACACATGTTACAAACATGAGTTACATATGTTCAACCCCTTTGTTACAAAAAATCGGGGCTGCACATATGTAAGACATGTTTGTAACTAATGTTACACCATAGGGTAACACATGTATGATCATTTTTAGAACATTTGTATATATTTTAAGCCTGTATAAACCTACGACATCGATACCCCCAAAAAGGTTACACATGTTACGACAAAATGGGAAATGTGTAGCAACGTTCAATACTGTTGTTTCACTCTATAGTGTGTAACATGTGTGACATGCCGTTTGTCAGCAAAACATATAACTTGTAAGGTGATACGGTTGTATCTTTAAAATATGTTTACCTATAAGTACTTACATGTTACAGGTTGTATCTTTAAAACATGTTTAAACTGGAAACTGGAAACATTTACAAAATATAAAGCAGAGTTACACAAGATGTAACATGTGTAAACTAGAAACACTTGTGTAACATTTCGGTGTAACACATGTTACATGTTGTATCTTTAAAACATGTTTACCTATAAGTACTTACAAAATATAAAGCAGAGTGGGAACACAACTTTTAAGGATGTTACACACGTTGTAGAGAAGATGTTATATGTAACATGGCGACAAGTGTCATGTGTGATCTTTTTTGTTACCCAATGGTGCTAAACGTATTACAGGGTTCATAACACACATAAACTTATACTAACATCCGTCCCTATGTCCATAGATGATCTAGAACATACTCCACGTTACCATCTTTACGAGTCTTCTAATGGCACTAAATTGTGGACACCGAATGCCAACGAGCAATATCATCATATTATTGTTAAATCGTACATCACACTGGAAGAACTTATTTCCATGTATAAGACTTATGACCAATAAGCTGGGTTCAATGTAAAAAATATACGTTAATGCACGTTTTTTATCTACTAATAACATTGTTAATAACAACTCTAGGTACATATGTAACATGAAGTGTATCGTTTGTCCCTTTAATTCGTTACACTAGTCACATATACTTATAGTTACATACATTACTTGTTTGTTTATTGATATGACATTTTGGATGATGTAATGTTCTTACATATGTAATTTTACTAAGTTTAAATTGACACCAAACGGACTGACATATGTAACACATGTTTATAACATATGATACACTATGGGGTAACATATGTAACACGTGTATAACCATCTTACACATGTTACATATAGGTGTTACATGTGTTACAACGTCACTGTTACACATGTTACATATAGTTGTTGCATCAAAAATAAATTGCCTTCCCAACAACATCCGTATTCATACTAACAATGAAAATAAAAAAGAATTTTATATCAATAGTTGTAATGCTTCTAAAAATGGTCATCACAACAACATCCATCTTTACAACACATAGCAGCCAACCAAAAAATACACCATCGTCACCACGAAAACCTGATGATGCGTTGTAATCCTTCGGCGGGCTTCGCTTCTTGATAACCATCTTCATCTTGAAGACAAAACATCTTTTCACCTATGAACAAAACAAGTACATCAATATTAATCTTCTATAGTTAAAACTTATTAATCTCCTATGTAACATGTGTAACGTGGCTATACATGTGTTACCTCTCTAGTGTAACACATGTTACAAACATGTGTTACATATGTGCAACCCCCCATTGTGTATAAAAAAAGGGTTGGGGTAACTATAAGTAACTTATGTAATGTTGTTACTACATATGTAGCTAATTATCCCACAAAAAAACACGACTTTTTATTTGTAAAATAAACGAGATATTCCGAATAAATTATGAAGTTTATACATTGTAACAACCCTCGGTAAAACCAACACCCTTATAATATTTCCGACACCTTATTATATCTTAAAATGTCCTTATATGTCTTATATTACACCCCGTATGTGAAAACCGAGCCCGAAATACATTATAATTTATAAAAATAAAATAAAACCCTGAAAAATGAGTTGAGGCGGGCCGCATAGACCCACCCCACACATTTACGCGGGCCGTATGAGAGTGTGACCAGACTCCGCTGAAACCTTTAGTTGAAGCAGGCCGCGTAAGGGTTATGCTAAGTTGACGCGGGCCGGGCGGACTCATCAAACGCGGATACTCCCAGAGGCCGACACGTGTCGTTATCGTGGCGGATCTACTCAACGACTCAGCTAAGCTATATGTTGACCGCATGTTGACGCGGGCCGCGTAAGGATTAGCCTTACCTTACACGGGCCGCCTGAAAGTCGTATTTCACAACTATAAATAGCAGGCATCAGTTTTCGATTTCCGTCGTTCATTCACACTTCTCAATCTCGAATTCTGAAAGTATTAAGCATTATAGTCGGGTACTATACCCCTAATTAGCGAGGTTCTGCTCCATTGTAAGTATTATAACCCTGGTTTCATAATAGTTACGCTGCCCGATTGATTTAGGGTTCCGTAACAACTGTCGTGGTTCTGCCCGACGTAGTTGTTGGAATGCCGTCTCGGGGAGGGTATCATTAATAATTTCAAAGGGTTATGGTACTAATCAATGTACATTTGTATAAATTATAGATTATAGCCAGGAAACCCTTACGAAAAGCCTAAGACAGCAATGTGAGTTTATCCTCTTTTTGTTAATGTTTTTGGTAATGTTTTACCAAACCTTAAATGTTTTACTATGAAATTTGGCAGTGATTGAGTCTTTGTAGTTCTTCAATTATTGCCAGTATGTTGGGGTTTTGTATACAAAATTTGTACTACTTGCGAGTAGTAAGTCGAGGATGACAATACGTTACCATTGGACAATGAGTTAGCCAATGGGTAATATGACCCACAAGTCAGGGTTGACAGTACTAATGGAATAATTGTGTAGACATAAACAATGTGATCGCTCTCAATACTGTTCACTGTGACTTTTTATTTAAACTTGATTAAACTGGGATTCACTCACCAGTAT
This sequence comes from Helianthus tuberosus, assembly GCA_030545235.1. Taxonomy (NCBI): domain Eukaryota; kingdom Viridiplantae; phylum Streptophyta; class Magnoliopsida; order Asterales; family Asteraceae; genus Helianthus; species Helianthus tuberosus. The sequence goes on along the minus strand of CM060380.1, from coordinate 20,748,299 downwards.
TTCCGACTGACAAATGTTTTTAAAACATGTTACAGGTAACACAATGTGAACAGCCAATTAATGAAAAGCCAGCTGGAGAGCACTGAAGGCTTGGGAAAATGTGGCTATAAAAGTTACCTAATAAACGATGTTTTAAATTCAATAAAATAGGGTTTGTCCCTATAAATGTATTGTAATAAGAAACTTGGGTTTTGCCCATGTAATTATTAATATAAAAGAAGGTGGTTTTACTCTGATAAACATTTCCTAACTACGGTCCTGATGAAATTTCCGCTGCGAGACTAAACAAACTGATACCACCAAACTCTGTGATCACGTCCGCCCGTTCCCGGGGATTAGGGATCGGGGGTTGTGACAGAAGGTGGTATCAGAGCCTAGCCACTGGTCTGAGCCAAAGAAGTGTTCTGCTGACACTTAAATTTTGAATTTATGTTAGGAAATAAAATTAGGAAATACATGCATAACTGTAATTATGTGTTATGTGTTATTTGACTATTTGTTAGTTTTCAGTATGAGTGATCAAGGACCATCAGATCTGAACCGTCAGTTATCTGATTCCCCTAAGAGTGAAAGTACATCATCACAGCCTGCCCTCTCTGGGTATACTGCTGATCAGGAAGACGGGATATTTGCCTTTAGAGCACAATCTGAAGAACCATTTCCTACTAAGAAACGAGGATGGTTCAGTAAAGAAGCTTTTGCTCGTAGGAAGAGAATGAGAAAACTGCAACAGCAAAGGGCTTTAGCAGCCATTAAGCGAGAAACAGATGCCCATACTCAAGATATGCTAAATAGAAGCTTAGCTAATTTTCATATCTTAGCTACAACTGCTGCTGACCCAGGTCTGGAACAACTAGTAGCCCCACAACCACAAAACCCAGAACAACCCATGGAAATAGAAAATCAGGAGAACCAAGTAGAGATGCATGATTTTAACCCAGAAGAAATCCCAAGGGTACCTGCACCAAACCCACTAGACCCGAATTACGACCCCTGGTGGGACGATAATAGGGATTTTGTGCAACGTTACCCTATCCAGGATTATCCACCCATATAGAACATAGAAGCTCCCAGGTATGGACCCTTTAGATCCCTATTACCAAGATGAATATATTAGGGAAATATTAGAGGATCCTTACCAATTTCATGAATTGTCACCCCCATATCAGGAAACCGTACCCCAGATTCCAAACCCAGTCCGAGAACCTGCACCCCCAATGAGTGCAAAAAACGTTCAAGAACTTAGGACTTTTGGGGAGGAAATTCTGGAGAGCAGTGAAAGAATGCGTCAGGTGGGAGAGCGTCTCGTATGGAAATACGATGAGCGCAATATGGATTTTTGGATGAATCCATATCCATGAATGTTAGAATGGAGGAAGCGGTAGTAATAATAATATAAATAAAATAAGATATGTGTGTACGGATGCATATTACTATTTGATTTCTGTTGGTATTGTAATCTTTATTTCTGTACTAGTGTGTAATAGACGCATAGTATATGAAAAAGAGTACAAGTAGCAATGATCTACGTTTTTGGCTAGATTGCGTGTCATGTAAATTGCAATATTACTTATTATTTTGTGAAATTAATATGGGATAAATGTTTAAAATTCAGATGGCAGACGAAGAAAATCAAGGAAATCTGAATAACGATAACCAGAGTAACATTAACGTGGTTAATGATAACCCGAGTGTCAATAACAATGGAAACCAAGTGGACAATAGTGCTATCCAACACATAGTAGCACAAGGAATTATAGATGCAATGCCATTTATACTTCAAACTGTTAAGGATGCTGATAATAAAAGTAAACATAGCAGTAAGCGGCCACTTGAACCAGAAAACAGCGTGAACAATGGGCCTATACTTCAAATGCCTATTCCCAAAAGAAGAAGAACCGTGCCTAACGGTTGTTCTTATAAAGAATTCTGGTCTTGTAAACCAATGGAATTCTCGGGCAATGAAGGGGCCATTGCAACATTACGCTGGATAGAGAAAACTGAGGCAGTCTTAAGGATAAGCAAGTGTGCTGAAGAAGATAAGATATTGTTTGCTTCTAATCTGTTTAAGAATGCAGCACTAGAATGGTGGAACACTATCCTCCAGACAAGAGGAAGTGATAGGACCTATAATATGGAATGGGAAGAATTTAAAAACAAGGTAGAAAGGAAATTCTGCCCACCCAATGAGAAGGAACAAATAGCAAACAAATTCCTAAACCTTAGGATGACTGGTGTAGATAGTAAAGGGTACACAAAGCTATTTTTCGAATATGCTAGGATAGTGCCAACTCTTGCTTCACCAGAACCAGTGTTAATTTCCCGTTATATTTGGGGATTAATTGGAGAGATTAGACATGTAGTCAAGGCAGCTAGACCTCAAACTATAGAAGAAGTTGTAGAATTAGCCAATACCTTGACTGATGAGTTAGTTCGTACTAGAGAAGAAGATCAGAGAAGGAACCTAACTCAAAGGCTTACTCAAGAATTCCGTTCGGGGAATTACAATCGTAGGAATACAGGTTCTACCTCTGCACCATACTGCAAGGTCTGTAAGAAAAAGCATTCGGGAAAATGCTCCATTCTCTGCAACTATTGCAAGATGCCAGGACACAAGGAAGAAAATTGCAGGAAGAAATCCAGTAATGGATTATGCTACAACTGTGGAGAAAAAGGTCATATCAGGCCAAATTGTCCGAAATTGACCCCAGCGGCAGACAACAAAAGCACTAAAAATGCTAGAGCATTTATTCTGACTGCAGAAGAAGCCAAAATGATTCCAGATGTCATAGCTGGTACGTTTTTAGTTAATGATGTTTTTGCTAAAGTATTATTTAACTCTGGTGCAAACCAAAGTTTTATTAATACATCGTTTTGCAAATTTCTCAATCAGTCATTAACTAAACTACCACTAGAATGCGTAGTAGAGACAGCTAATGGAGAAACTATTAGAATTTCTGAAATCTTGCACGGAGCAAGCATAGAAATTTTAAATCAGAAATTTATTGCAAACCTATATCCCATGAATCTGGTAGGATTCGATGTGGTTTTAGGAATGGATTGGTTAATAGCCAATAAAGCTAATATTTTATGTGATCAAAAGTTAATCCAAGTAAATTCACCGAAAGGTAAAACGATCACAATTAAAGGAGATAAGCCCTTTAGATCCACAAAATTCATATCTGTGATGAAAACTGCAAGTTGTATGAGAAAAGGTTCTATAGTGTATTTGATTTCTATAATCACTAACACTAAAGGAAAAGAACTAAAAGATATTCCAGTAGTATCTCAGTTTTCAGATGTCTTTCCAGAAGAATTACCAGGGCAACCTCCAGACAGAGAAGTTGAATTCAGAATTCACCTACTACCAGGAACATTACCAATTGCCAAAGCACCTTACCGTTTGGCACCTGCAGAAATGCAAGAATTGAAGAAACAATTAGACGAATTGTTAGAAAAAAGGATTCATACAGCCAAGTTCGTCGCCATGGGGAGCGCCGATATTGTTTGTTAAAAAGAAGGACGGATCAATGCGTATGTGCATTGACTACCGTGAACTAAACAAACTCACGATTAAGAATCGGTACCCATTACCGAGAATCGATGATTTATTTGATCAGCTGCAAGGAGATCGATATTTCTCTAAAATCGACTTAAGGTCAGGATATCATCAATTAAAGGTACAGGAAGAGGATATTCCTAAAACCGCATTTAGAACAAGGTATGGCCATTATGAATTTACTGTCATGCCATTTGGTTTAACCAATGCCCCAGCTGCATTTATGGACATGATGAACCGAATATGTAAGCCATATTTGGATAAATTCATAATTGTTTTTATAGATGATATTCTAATTTATTCTAAGAATAAAGAAGATCATGCAAGACATTTGCACGCACTTTTAAGTTTGTTAAGAAAGGAAAAGCTTTATGCTAAGTTTTCAAAGTGTGAATTTTGGTTAGAACAAGTACAATTCCTTGGACACCTAGTCAATCATCAAGGAATTCATGTAGATCCAACCAAAATCGAGGCAATTACTAAATGGAAAACCCCTGAGTCACCAACGGAGGTCAGAAGTTTCTTAGGATTGGCCGGTTATTATAGAAGATTTATTCAAGATTTCTCTAGAATAGCCATTCCCTTAACTAAGTTAACCTGTAAATCTATTAAGTTTGAATGGGGAATAAAACAAGAAGAAGCATTTAGAATCCTTAAGCAAAGATTAACCCATACACCTATATTAGCATTACCAGAAGGAAATGAAAATTTTGTAGTCTATTGTGATGCTTCTAGATTAGGTTATGGATGTGTGTTGATGCAACGTCAAAAGGTTATAGCTTACGCATCTAGACAACTTAAGAATCATGAAGAGAATTATTCAACCCATGATTTAGAATTAGGAGCTATAATTTTTGCTCTTAAGATTTGGAGACATTACCTTTATGGTAGTAAGTTTACTATATTTACTGATCACAAAAGTTTAAGGTATGTTTTCGGGCAGAAAGAGTTGAATATGAGGCAAAGACGCTGGATGGAATTTCTTAATGATTATGATTGTGATATCCAGTATCATGAAGGAAAAGCAAATGTAGTGGCAGATGCTTTAAGTCGAAAGCATCATGAAAAGCCAAAAAGGGTACGTTCTCTTAAATTAAATCTGCAAGTAGATTTGAATGAACAAATAAGAGAAGCACAAGAAACAATAATCAAGGATGATACTGAAAAATTAAAAGGTATGCTAAAAGAATTGAAACAAGGAACAGATGGAATTTGGAGATTCCATGAAAAAAGAATGTGGATACCTAAATTAGGAAATTTACGCCACCGCATATTAGAAGAAGCCCATAAGTCTAAATATACAATGCATCCAGGAAGTGATAAAATGTTCCAGGATTTAAGGAAAAATTTCTGGTGGATAGGAATGAAAAAGGACGTAGCAGTCTATGTTTCTAAATGTTTAACTTGTTCACAAGTTAAAGCTGAACACCAGAAACCCTCAGGTTTGTTACAGCAATTAGAAATGCCGGTGTGGAAATGGGAATTAATAACAATGGATTTTGTTACTAAATTACCCAAGACTAGAAAAGGAAATGATACAATCTGGGTGATTGTAGATAGACTAACTAAGTCAGCTCATTTTCTACCAATGAAGGAAACAATTAGTATGGAACAATTATCTAAATTGTATGTAAATGAAATTGTTTCTTTACATGGCATTCCTTTATCAATTGTTTCTGACAGAGATAGTCGATTTACATCTCATTTTTGGTCAAGTTTCCAAAAGGCAATGGGAACCAAGTTAAAATTGAGCACGGCTTATCATCCTCAAACAGATGGACAAAGTGAAAGAACAATTAAGACAATGGAGGACATGCTTAGAGCTTGTGTAATTGACTTTGGAGGTAATTGGGATGAACACTTACCTTTAATAGAATTTTCTTATAATAATAGTTATCACACAAGTATCAATGCTGCACCATTCGAAGCACTTTATGGACGAAAGTGTCGAACTCCAGTCTGTTGGGCAGAAATTGGGGAAAAGCAACTATCTGGACCTGAAATAGTGCAGGAAACAACTGATAAGATTATTCAAGTCAAGGAACGACTGAAAGCAGCACGTGATCGACAAAAGAGTTATGCTAATAACCGATGCAAGCCGTTGGAATTTCAAATAGGAGATAAAGTGTTGTTGAAAGTCTCTCCTTGGAAAGGAGTAGTAAGATTCATCAAACGAGGGAAGTTAAGTCCCAGGTATGTTGGACCTTTTAAGATTATTAGAAGAATAGGACATGTAGCCTATCAGCTACAACTGCCAGAGGAAATGGCAGGAATACATGATGTGTTTCATGTATCAAATCTTAAAAAGTGTTTAGCTGATGAATCATTGATAGTGCCTCTTAAGGATATAGAGGTAAATGAACAACTCAAGTTTGTAGAAAGAACTCTACAAATTGAAGACAGGAAAGTCAAGAATCTCAAACATAAAAGATTAGTTCTGGTCAAAGTGAAATGGGACTCCAAAAGAGGACCTGATTACACATGGGAGCTTGAGGCAGAAATGAAAAGGAAATATCCACACTTGTTTCAGTAGATCTCGAGGACGAGCTCTAAAGTAAGGTGGGGAGAATGTAACAACCCTCGGTAAAACCAACACCCTTATAATATTTCCGACACCTTATTAAATCTTAAAATGTCCTTATATGTCTTATATTACACCCCGTATGTGAAAACCGAGCCCGAAATACATTATAATTTATAAAAATAAAATAAAACCCTGAAAAATGAGTTGAGGCGGGCCGCATAGACCCACCCCACACATTTACGCGGGCCGTATGAGAGTGTGACCGGACTCCGCTGAAACCTTTAGTTGAAGCGGGCCGCGTAAGGGTTATGCTAAGTTGACGCGGGCCGCGATGACTCATTAAACGCGGATACTCCCAGAGGCCGACACGTGTCGTTATCGTGGCGGATCTACTCAACGACTCAGCTAAGCTATATGTTGACCGCATGTTGACGCGGGCCGCGTAAGGATTAGCCTTACCTTACGCGGGCCGCCTGAAAGTCGTATTTCACAACTATAAATAGCAGGCATCAGTTTTCGATTTCCGTCGTTCATTCACACTTCTCAATCTCGAATTCTGAAAGTATTAAGCATTATAGTCGGGTACTATACCCCTAATTAGCGAGGTTCTGCTCCATTGTAAGTATTATAACCCTGGTTTCATAATAGTTACGCTGCCCGGTTGATTTAGGGTTCCGTAACAACTGTCGTGGTTCTGCCCGACGTAGTTGTTGGAATGCCGTCTCGGGGAGGGTATCATTAATAATTTCAAAGGGTTATGGTACTAATCAATGTACATTTGTATAAATTATAGATTATAGCCAGGAAACCCTTACGAAAAGCCTAAGACAGCAATGTGAGTTTATCCTCTTTTTGTTAATGTTTTTGGTAATGTTTTACCAAACCTTAAATGTTTTACTATGAAATTTGGCAGTGATTGAGTCTTTGTAGTTCTTCAATTATTGCCAGTATGTTGGGGTTTTGTATACAAAATTTGTACTACTTGCGAGTAGTAAGTCGAGGATGACAATACGTTACCATTGGACAATGAGTTAGCCAATGGGTAATATGACCCACAAGTCAGGGTTGACAGTACTAATGGAATAATTGTGTAGACATAAACAATGTGATCGCTCTCAATACTGTTCACTGTGACTTTTTATTTAAACTTGATTAAACTGGGATTCACTCACCAGTATTTCCGACTGACAAATGTTTTTAAAACATGTTACAGGTAACACAATGTGAACAGCCAATTAATGAAAAGCCAGCTGGAGAGCACTGAAGGCTTGGGAAAATGTGGCTATAAAAGTTACCTAATAAACGATGTTTTAAATTCAATAAAATAGGGTTTGTCCCTATAAATGTATTGTAATAAGAAACTTGGGTTTTGCCCATGTAATTATTAATATAAAAGAAGGTGGTTTTACTCTAATAAACATTTCCTAACTACGGTCCTGATAAAATTTCCGCTGCGAGACTAAACAAACTGATACCACCAAACTCTGTGATCACGTCCGCCCGTTCCCGGGGATTAGGGATCGGGGGTTGTGACATACATTTTGTATCATTTTTATATATTACCATTTTAATGATGTTATGGGTAACATTTAATGTTATATTACCCTTTTCTGACATTATAGTTTACGTGTTTCATTGAATGGTTTACAACAACATTTTTATAGTTTACTTTTAATGATGTTATGTGGTACATGTAATGTTATATTACGTTCAACAATACTCCTCTTTACGAGATGTAATACTTCTTCTGATTTTAAGAGAATCTACTTATGTTAACATATTTAATATCTTCAGGGTTTTGGTTCCTGGAAGTTGTAATGTAATACATAAGGTAACAAAAGTGGCAAAAGTGTTTTATGTGAACTTAAATATATAAAAATGATCCAAAAACTATTATAAGTTAACAAAAATCTAGCTATGCTTTGCTTCTTGATAGCCATTTTCATTTTGAACACAAAACAACCATTCACCTATGAACAAAACAAGTACATCAGTATTAATCTCCTATATGTTATAATTCGATTAAAATAAGACAGGTTTAACACATGTTACTCTAATATGTGTAACTAATAAGACAGGTTTAACACATGTTACCCTAATAAAGACAGGTTTACCTAATATGGTTTCATTGGTTACCGAATTGGTTACGGGGGTGCACCCTTAAAAAAAAATAGGTCCGTAAACATGTTAGAATGTGTTACACATGTTAGAATTGTCCATTGTTTTGAAGTAACAATAGGCATTCTAATATGTATCCGCATAATGTTGTGAAAAAAGATTCCTTCATTGTTACTTCAAAACAATATGCTTTGCTCCTTGATAACCATCTTCATCTTGAACACAAAACATCCATTCACCTATGAACAAAACAAGTACATCAGTATATGTTATAACATGTGTACTTGTGTAAAGTTTTGTTGTAACACGTGTAACAACTATATGTAACATGTGTAATGTGGCTATACATGTGTTACCACTCTAATTGTCACACCCCGATTTCCACGTGTCACCGGTGGGCCCGGTGGGGAGTATCGTGACATGGTTGGCAACATAATAGTCAAACAACACAATATTTAATATGCACAGCGGAAGCAAATGAAAAATATTATTCAACCGAATATCATATTGTAATATCAAACATCACAACTGTCGATTGTTTATCCACAGACGGATCGAAAACAAAATGGAAACAATAGTTCAACAGACTTTAGGCATCTTAAGCTTGCGAGACTTCTATTGATGCTAAGGAGAAATCCCAGCCAATTACGCTTAGTACCTGCATTTAATCTTTTTGGGAAAATACGTCAGTTTACACTGGTAAATACAATCAACTGACTCATTTTGGAAAATGATTAAAAATTGATTTGGATGCACATGGCATAAACATTTTATAACTTGGGAGAATTATTTAAATATATAATCTTGTGAACGAATTACATGTTCCTTAGGCGTTCAGTAGCCCGGATCGTGTCCGGGTTAAAGATCAATAGACACACCACATTATTCTTTTGTGCACTGACGGGTGTACGCCTACACCCCGCGCTTAAGTCGTGGCCATTTCGTAAAATGATGCCAAGGATATCCGGGACATGGTCATCAACCCCCCAAAGGCTTTTAAGTAAACAAAACTGTTTAAACGGGCCGATCAAATTATTTAATTAACCACCAAACGATGGAAGATTTGATGCCCGACCAAGCGGTATTTTATATACCGTAACCCAAGCCCGTATAGGGAAAATAAGTTAAAAGTATTTACCTGAGCAAAGTAATAATCAAAATAAGCAAATGCAAGTAGCTTTTACTGGTTCTCCTAATCTGGAACGAAGGTTTATAATAACCTATTAGAATCCTAACGGGTCTTTAGTTAAGCTTAAGCTTAGACCGGTTAGTTTCAAAGATACGGTTCGTACGCACGATTAAGCGAAGACCGGATAGAATGTGATTTAGACCCGACAAGTTCGGAGACTTGCTTAATATGGGTATTTCATACACATTCTGGATTTTGAGATAAAACCGATAAGGTTTGACCCGTTTCGGCTAATTTATGTAAACTAGTTACATAAACCGAACCGAACACGTAATAAGTGTAACGGGTATTCATGAGAGCCATATACAGGTTTCCTAAGTTAATATGCTTCAAATATGTTGTGACATCAGTAAGATGTCTTTTATTATGCCCGAAACGAGTTTAAACACAAACTATGCCCCGTAGGGGTAGTTTGGTTATTTAAAAGGTTATAAAAGAGTTTAAGTATTAACCTGAGTTACAGGTCTGATATAATCAGCAAAAATACTTAGTTTACTAAGTTATAACAGTAGGGTAAAGTATATATGTGAAATTTATCAATTATAACCAAACTATGCACCGTAGGGGCATTTTGGTAATTTCACATAAGCCGAAAAACTCAAAACTGAAGTCTGAGTTAAACAACTTTTGCTTACCGTTAAAATATTATTATTTACCTTAAATATCAGTAGGTATCACCCTTGTATGTTTAAAAATAGTCTTAGTACATACTATGAGCTAAAAACGCTTAATAAGGCGATTAGAAGCCGTTTCCGGGTTCTATATATAAAGCTGATATTTTTATCATTCCAGAAGGCTTAAAATAATTTATTTATCATTTAAAATAAGTAGCAAAAGGTTTGGAGTCAATTAGATATGTAAAACTCATTTTATAGCCCGTAAGGGCAAAACCGACAATTACCGGATTAAGCCTACGACTATAGGTTATGCTCAGCGTAAAATTAATTAAAAATCTTCAAAAATCCCAAAATAATATATTACATCAGTGGGTAAAGATTTTGATATCGAAAAGTAGGCTTAACTAGGCTATACGCTAATTACGCCGTTTATTCGCTAAAGAAGCTTTATAATTATGCTAATGAGCATAACTCTCAATCTACACCTCAAACTGATGTCAAACTTTGGGTACAAGTTTATATATCAGTAATTAAGGTTTCTACTCCTTTACATTTTCAAAAATCACGTTTTAAGGTGAAAAGGGCATAATGGTCAACATATGAGCAATTAACGGAATCATGCATACTAATTGGTTAACTAATGAACCATGGTGTATAATCACAGAGGGTTATACTAGCATGTAACCTGGTCCAAATAAAGCTCTAAGGTATTTCTAAAACATACCAAAATGGGTCAGAACTGAAGTCAAAGCAAAAGTCAAAGCTTTGCGACTTTCGGTTCCGAACCGGGTCTAAACAGGGAATTGTCGGGTTGAACATGTTTAGACATGTTCTTACACTAATTACCAAGTTATATTAATGATCAAACAGGTTGTATGTGTTCTACATTGCTAATCATGCATAAATTAGAAACTAAGTATCCTGTTGACTTTTTAATCACAAGTTTGACCCGACATTTGACCGAGTTAGAGTGGGAATCAGGGGGAACCCTTTTAAGGGTTTATTACCCACATAATTACCAACTTATAACTACTTTCAATTCGACTAATCACTGGACCATTAGTGATTAATCTTAAAGTCAACCGTTAATTACGACGGTTTGACTTTTAAGCTATAACTAAGCAAAAACTTAACTAAGGAAGGATTAGCAAACTTACTGAAGTCCAATGCATGAAATGTGAAGCTTAGAGAGAAGTCCTTAGCTCCATAAATGCTCCAATGTGCAGATGGAAGGTGTGAAGCATTGGTTGCAACTCATGGCCCTTTTATAGTGAATTTTTCACCATGGATTGTTGACACACAACACTACCAATGGTTCCTGATCATCAACACATGTCCCTAAGGTTCTAGGAGGCACTTAGGGGTCGCCCATGATGAGAAAATATCTGTTTTGGGTCGATTTAGCGCGAATACAGGCTTCTGTCCAAAGTTTCTGTATCTGGGCGGGCCAGGCGGCCCGCGTAAGTTGTTGTTAGGGTCTACGCGGCCCGCTTGGGCCTTCTGATCAGGCAAAAACGTTTTCAAGTTGTTGCATCTCGTCTCTTGGCCCTTCCGAAAGGTCAACTAACTTATTTCTTGCAATTTGAACCCTCTATTTTGACATATAAGGGCTTCTAGACATTTACCCTCTTTATTAAGTCCTCGGTTAACTTTATTGTTACCCGAAAAGTCCTAACTTTCAACGTTGACGCTTTAACCCCTCGCAGACGAATTTGATCATAACTTTCTCATACGATAACGAAACTTTATGAAATTTTTATCGTGCATTCTAGTGAGCATAATTAATCGTTACAAAGCTTCGGGTTTGCTAAAAGGTCACTCAGAGGTATAACTTAAACATGTTGACACATTTAACCCCTGTAGTTTGTAATCTCTCACTTTCTTTCATATTTAGCTTCGTATGATCCATGATTTATTCGTTTGAAGGTATGAGCATCATGTAGGGTTAATATACAATATAATTATTCACTGTTGACATTTAGAACTCGTATATTCACATACTTTCCATGATTGTCAACTTTAATCCTTTTATAACATTCTTTCACACGTTCAAACATATGACACGTGTCAACACATTATAGGACGTGAATTTTCGAGGTGTTACACTAATGTAACACAAGTTACAAGCATGTGTTACATATGTGCAGCCCCCTTTGTGTCCAAAAAGGGTTGGGGTAACTATAAATAACATGTGTAACGTTGTTACTATATATGTATCTAATTATCCCACAAAAAAGACACTACTTTTTATTTTTAAAATAAACGAGATATTCTTAATAAATTATGAAGTTTCTAAAGGTAACACATAACATATAAGGTAAACAAAAGCCCTAAACAAGCAACATATAGGGGCTTGCACATATGTAACACATGTTTGTAACTTGTGTTACACTAGAGTGGTAACACATGTATAACATGTGTTACGTGTTACACATGTGTAAACTTTTTGTTGTAACACATGTAACATGCCTATACATGTGCTACCGCCTAGTATAACACAAAAAACAGTTAGTATTCAGATCAAAAGCCCCAAACAAGCAACCAAACTAACAAAAACAGTTACTGTTCAGATCAAAAGTCTCAAACAAGCAACCAAACCAAACACAATTTTTTTTATAAAATAAACGAGATCATCAACGATTAGATTATGGACTTTTTAAAGGTAACTAATATATAACAACAACAACAACAATCATTATCTCAATTCTAAAATTTTTTTAATACATTTAAAAAAAAAAAATACCCAACAAACTATCAAATCTATTTTACTAATACACACACAAAATCATTCAACTTTTACCAAATAAATAACATTAAGACATGGAACCAGTCCATGTCATACTTGTGAGTATGTTCTTTGTGTTCTAACAACTTTTTCTCTTAACCAAAACCCATGAACCAAATGATTTCTGACCTGCTTCTCTCTCACACAATTGTGTGTGTGTTCTTGGTGTTCTAACAACTTTCTCTCTCTAAAACCCATGAACCAAATGATTTCTAACCTGCTTCTCACTCGCACACTTGTGTGTGTTTTTGGTCTTGGTGTTCCAATAATTTTCCCTCTCTAGAAACTCATGCAACCAAAAGATTTCAGCCTGCTTCGATCTTCAGATCTGGTGGCTTCGATCTTCAGATCTGGTGCCTTCAAAAGAAAGGGATGAGTACATGAACACATGGTGTCTTCGATCTTCGATCTTCAGATCTGGTGGCTTTGATCTTCGATATTCAGATCTCATAGCTTTGATGGTGGCTTTGATGAAAAGGTGATGTTTCTCTCTCTAATATCTAATGAATTATTTTGAAAATGGTTGGATGAAAAGTGATATATGAGAGAGAGAGAGAGATGTGACATAAAGAAAATGATGGGATGGGGAAGGGTGAGGTGATGGTTTGAACAAATTGACTAAATTGCCCTTTGATCATGTGTTTTTAATAGATGATGTGGATCAATCCTGTCCACACAATCCAGGTTTCTCAAGTTTTCTAGATTAAATGGGTTTTCCATAGATACTTACACTATATATATATATACAACTTTACTAGGGCCGGCTGATATAACATAATGGGCCGGTTAACCTATTCTAAATGTATCGACTAATATTCCCCCTAAGCTAAGGCCGGGGACCGACTCTTAGCTTGGACTTCAAGTAGAGAAAACGATCCGATAACAACGGCTTTGTGAACACATCAGCAATTTGATCATGCGTAGAAATGAACTGAACATATAACTTCCTTTGAGCAACTTTCTCTCGAACGAAGTGAAAATCTACTTCCACATGTTTTGTTCTAGCATGGAAGACCGGATTAGCAGATATGTATGTAGCTCCCAAATTGTCACACCATAAAACAGGAGCACAACGCATCGGGACATGGAGTTCACTCAGTAATGTTTTGAGCCAAGTTAATTCAGCAATCGTATCAGCCAAGGCTTTGTATTCGGATTCAGTGGATGACCGAGAGACGGTCTTTTGTTTACTGGCAGACCAAGAAACGAGATTTGAACAGAGATAAATAGCGTATTCGCCCGTGGATCGACGGTCATCCGGGCACCCAGCCCAGTCTGCATCAGAGAGGCGGTCAAGTTATGAAAAGCAACATCTGTGTAGGCATGTAAAATAGGGGACGACGAGCTGGAGATCAAGAGACCATGATCAGTTGTACCGTGTACAGTGGCGAAGCTTGAAAATTTCCACCGGGGGGTCGGAAGTCACCGAACCTAAAAATTCTATATAAGTATAATTTTTTTTATAAAATCAGGGGGTCGAAAACGTATATACCTAAAAATTTCTACACGAAAGTACATACATAACACTACTGAGCGAAAAGTTCGGGGGGTCGGGCGCCCCTCCCGGCCCCTTGAAAGCTACGCCCTTGCCCGTGTAGATATCACAGGATGAGCTTGACCGCAGACCAGTGATTTTCGGTTGGAGAGTGCATGAACTGACAAACTTTGTTAACTGCAAATGTAATATCAGGTCGGGAGAGAGTAACATATTGTAATGCCCCAACCATTTGTCTATATTTTACTGGATCATCAAATGCAACGCTATCACCAAGAGAAAGAGAGGCACATGTGGTGCATGGGGATGGAACTGGTTTGGACTGAGACAACTTTGTTCGGTCCAATAATTCAGCAATGTATTTCCGTTGTGAAAGAATGAGATCTGTGCCTTTACGAACCACCTAAAAGCCCAGAAAATAGGATAAAAGTCCCCTGTCTTGTATTGCAAACGATTTACTGAGACAATGCACCACATGATTGATAGCTTGGTTGTTATTACCAGTCAGAATAATGTCATCGACATACACCAACATATACATAAGTGTCCCATTCCGTGAATAAATAAACAGAAAAGGATCTGTTTTGGATCCCCTAAATCCAAGAGCAGTCAAGGCAGAAGAAAGTCGTTTAAACCAAGCCCGTGGTGCCTGTTGGAGCCCATACAGAGATTTATGTAAGAGGCACACATGGTCCGAACGTTGAGGATCAACGAATCCTTGTGGTTGTTTCAGGTATACAGTTTCCTTCAGATCGCCATGTAAAAAGGCGTTTTGAACATCAAGTTGTCGTAGAGACCACTATTTGGTTACAGCTAATGAGAGAACGACCCGTATTGTAGTAGATTTCACTACCGGACTAAATGTTTCAGTGTAATCAATACCAGGTTGCTGATGAAAACCTTTTGCAACCAGTCGCGCCTTGTAGCGCGTAATTGCCCCATGTTGATCTCGTTTAACTTTATACACCCATTTGCTATCCACCACATTTGTGTTTGGAACACGAGGGACCAAAGACCAAGTACCATTACGGATAAGGGTCGAGTATTCATCCGCCATAGCTTTACACCAGTGAGAATCGTTGTTAGCAATGGCAAAGAAGGTAGGTTCAATGTCGGTGGAGACGTGAAACGAAGAGGGATTGTAAGGTCTGGTTTGTTTAGGTGCAGGTCATAGGTTAGCTGGCCGTGGTCGAGGCGGTGGTGGTGAAGTTTGGGTTGGTGGGTGGACAGAAAGAGGCGACTGGTCAGGTTGTGAGGTTGGCGATTGTGAAGATGTCGTCTGGTTAGTTGTGGTGAGCGGCGGATCAGGATGTGAGTTGGTAGTTGGTGTCTGGTTAGTCGGTGTGGTTGTTTGGGTGGGTAGAGACTGATGGTAACGGTCAAAAGCAGAAGTTGGGTTTGTAGTGGACCGACGAGAATAAGTGTGGGCTAGTTGAGTAGTATGAGTAGGGAAGGCTGGTTGTGACGGTGTTTGAGGTGATAATTCCGCCTCAGTTGGTAGAGGGTTAGAATCGGTGGGGTAAGTGGAAACATAAGGATTGGGGGCGGCTTCGGGTGAGGGTTTGATAGACTTAGGCAAGAACGGAAACGTGCTTTCGTGGAACCGAACATGACGGGCAATGTAAATGCGTTCGGAGACGGGGTCGTAAACACACTGGCGAAGCTTGAAATTTCCGCCCCACTTATCCTGCGCCCCTGTATATACACACTGGCGAAGCTTGAAATTTCCGACCGAGGGGTCGTAAACGTATATACCCAAAAATTTATGTAAAACCAGGGGGGTGAAAACATATATACACAAAATTTCTATACGAAAACTACATACTCTCCGTTACTGAGCGAAAATTAAATTAAAAAAAGTAGGTGTAAGAAAAAATGTATGCAAGTTGTAAGAAAAACGTACATGTTGATTTATACAATAAAATTATTTTGACCATTTATTATTTTTTTCTAAATAATGTAGTTGATGATTTGGTTTCATATAAATAATTCAAGGAATATCAGCAAATGGCACTTTATATACATATACCTTTGTCAAAGAATATATGTCCTTAAAAAGTCATATCATATAGACATATACATCATGTTGTTATTGATTTTTGTAGGCTTATAAAACTACATTATGACATTGCCATGATGTCTATGAAAGGAGTTGCTCACTTGTTTCATTTTACTATTTGTATTCACATTAGATTGAATTAAACTATAAATTTCCCCAAAAATAAGTAAACGGTTCTAAAAACTTTCATTCTTTTTCTTGACAATGCTAAGGGACTGGTTGTTTACCTCTTAATGGTTCAGACCTCTTATTGGTTCAGTACTTAATGGTTCAGACTATTTGCTTCGTGAGTAGATGTCTGAATAGTTCAGACATTTGCCTCTGAATGGTTAAGTATTATACATAGTCTGAATGGTTAAGACCTCTAATCTGAATTGGTTAGACAATTGCCTCTGAAGAGTTAAACATTATACTGGCTCTTAATGGTTCAGACCTCTTACTGGTTCAGCACTTAACTATTCAGAGGTTGCCAAACAGTCCCTAAGTTCCCATGTTCATAATCGCTAGTTTTGTCATTTTTACTATTTTAATAGTATTTTATACTATAAAATTCTAATAAAAACTATTGTTCATTTATAATATATATACAGACACATTTTAAATGACCCGTTTATGGTCTATATAAATCTACATAAAAAAACAAATTCATTGTATAGAACTTTCATGTCATAATGTGAGCTTTAACAAAACTAGTATTAGAAGCTTTTATAAGATATATTATAATGAAATAAATTTATATTCACAGATTTACTTCAATTATTTTACAATAGACAATTTTATAGCCAGAAGGGTCCATCCATTAACAAAACTGTAGTATTGATTATTAAACGCCTTTTTGACATTGCAAAACTCTATTTTTCTTGTATTTATTTCATTTTTTATATAAAAACAATTATTTTCTGATATTACAATTTTCATGGAAAATGTGAGTTTGACAAAATCAATTACCAACCCAAAAACAAAAATTAATAACAATAAAAAGTCAGTGGAAAAACTATAGAAGAAAAAGACGCTCAATTTTGAATAATATTATTGTCATCAACCACTATTTTGACCTAACTATAATTCATTATTTGCTTGTTTATATGTGTGTATGTATGTATATAAATATATATATATATATATATATATATATATCCTCAATCGGGATCATCTCAACCATTTTTTCTCTATTTTTCTTGGAAATTTTTCTCCCTTTATCCATCCATCTTCTTCTTAGTCTTGTTTTTGAAATTTATGGTTTTGGGTCATCAATATAAGTGCTCAGATTTCCATTGTGTAGGTGACATGCGGAATCAAACCGTTCTTATTTTCACTATGATGTGACGATGGTAAAGTAATGATATTGGAACGGCTCAATCAAATCAAATCTCCTGAGTAGACAGACAAGGTCTTTTAATTTGATTGAGTCGTGCCAATATCATGAACTGCTGCTTACGTTATTGTTTTAATGCTTTAAACTTGATCTTGTTGACCACTAAAGTTTTTGTAGGCCCGTATTTCGGTTATGGTTCAGGTTTTGAAGGTTTCATACACGCATATACATGTGGTGCATTTGACCTAATGATTTTTTTATATGGTAAACTTCTTGGGTTATATTAAATAGGCTTATAACATAATTATCTTGATATATTTTGTAATGGCAGGAACATCTATCCCTACAAAGCAAAAGACAAATTATCCCTACAAAACAAGGTTGTCGATTTTACATATTGGGCATAGGGTCTTCACATGTTTGCTTTGAAATGGGTAATTATTAAACCTGGGCCGGGCCGGGTTGAATTGACATGTCTTGGCCTTTTCTGTCGGTTTCTTGAAATTTATAAATAATTGATGTATTGAAGATGTTTTCAATAATTATACTAATAATATAGCATATTGTAGTTTTTTTTATATTATATGATTTTTGGAGTTATAAGTATTCGAATTCAATTTTGGCGAGCTTCTACCATTGGAATTCAGTTTTGGCGAGCATCAACCCGTTTGTCGTTCAACTCATTTGACCGGTTTCATTTTAGGCAAGATTTCAAGTTTTACTATATAAAATTCAACTCAATTTTACGGAATACATCTAAGAGCTCCTTCAATGGATGTTTATGAGCATCCACGAACAATTAGGTGAAAAAGAATGGGCTGATGTGAAGGAGCGAGAGAGAGAGAGAAAGCGAAACTCTATGATGGTATGAAGGATACTCCCCACGCGGGGGGGGGGGGGGGGGGGGGGGGGGGTTGGCTTCGTTGAAATAAGTGAGAGGATAACGAGAAAGAAATACATTTATTATATAAGTTTGAACAAACCAGATATTTACAAAGAAAAAACCAAAAATGAAAACGGTTGGACCAGGTTTTCAAGAGGCCCATATGAACAAATACAAACTTGTTCAGACTTCAATTTAAAATTTGCATATGTAAGAATTGAACTTTATTTGAATGCTTTCAAAAATATCAATGCAAATTCAACCCAAAGTTTAACACATACGACTCAAAAATCTAGATAGAAACTTAAGCTCAGTTTTTATAAACTCTAACTTCATTAGTTAAACATTAGGAACCCCTTATACTAGCCTAGTTTTGAAGAAAAAAATTATGGAAAAGACGCAATATGGTTGCGGTCTGTACTTCAAACCGGACTTGTGACAAAATGATACGAACCTCATAATATACAGCTTACACGACCTGTTAATACACGAACACGAAACATGTAAACATGAACACGACACGAAATCTTATTGTGTCAGATTTTCCAAACATAACACGAACCTCATAATATACAGGTTACACAAAAATGACCTGTTAAGACATGAACAAATTACCAGCGTATCATACGAACTGTTAAGACACAAACACGACCTTTTATTAAATATATAAACTTTACTTCCATGTAATTTTTTTTATTTAAAATTAGGAGCCCCACATTTTTTTTTTTTTTTAAATTATAAATGTGTCATTAACGGGTCTTAACATGTTAACATGTATTTAACCTGTTAAGACACGAAATTAAACAGGACTTAACGTGTCGACCTGTTATAGACACGAAACCTTTTAACTTCATGTAGGTTTGTGTCGTGTTATCGTATTCGTGTTGGGCTACTCAAGAATTAATAGATAACAGAGAAGCCAAAACATTTCTAGCATAGCAGAGAAACTAACACATAGAAAGGAATAAACACACCAACTACAAACTAAAATCAAATCAAAACAAACCTAATCTAATCTAACAAACTCTCATTCAAATTACAAGCAAGTAGAATTTTCAATAACTACCTATTCCCAGTAGAAAGGAAGTGTTTGAGGAGCACCATCATCAGGAGATACATCATGATGGTTATGGTTATGGTTATGATGACCCATAATCGAATCAAGCCCACCACCATAACCTGCATTCGGATCCAACGGGTTAGGTGTTGCAGTAAATGAGTTAGGTGGGTGCATCACATGGCTCAGCGTTGTACAAGATGTTTGTGACGGTGAAGATGACAGAAGAGAGAGAGCACAGTCCGATTGCACCAACCGAGCCGGTGGGGGATACCCGTTACAAAACAGCTTATCATAGTTGTTATTATTATTATTATTAACCTCAAAATTAGGTAGTTGCTGTTGACTGACTTTTGGCTGTGATGTCTGGTGGTTGAGTTTAAGGTGTGAACCCGAACCATCGTGAAACAGACTGAACCGTTGTTGTCGTTGCTCTCTGGTTGGTTTTTTAATCCCTGAAGATGATTCCGGAAACGGGTTTTGTTTGTGGACCCGGGTTGAGTATGCAGGTTCTTCTTCAGATTTGACCATTCCGGTCCATAGAGGGCCTGTGAGAGTTGCGGTTTGGTACACGTGTGGACTTGAGAATTGTAACATTGTGGTACCTGAAATGTAGCAGACCGTTTACATAAAAACTTCAAATAGATGTACTTAATTAGTTAATTATACACCGAATTGAAACGGACCTTGATGAGTGGAGAAAAGAGTTGCAGCACGCGAGGTATCCGGTTGAGGTTTTCGTCTCCTACGATTATGGCCATCGAGACGTTTTCGGCAGCTTCGTTTTCCGTCATCAAATTCCTCTAGTGAATGAAACCTAAAACTCATCCCAAAAATTTTTTAAAATAAAATTTAAACCCTACAAAAGTGACACATTTATTATCAGGGGAATGAAGATGAAGAACTGAGTGACATGTAATGACGTAATGTTTACTGTCAATTGAAAGTAAAAATAAAGGGTATTGAAAAACACCATGTGGGCAGTACAAGTTTTATTAATGTTTCAAGGTTGAGCTTTAAATATTTATGAGTTATGGTGGTTGAGATACTTGATGATCCAAAAGTTTGACCACAGTAAGGAAGAAGATTCATAGATACATTAAAAATAACATTTTTTTTTATAAATATATGGAAATAAATGATCTGAAACTGCTTATAAAAAACAAGTTATTTCATCTTATAATAAGTGGATAGCATAAACAAGTTTCTTCATTCAAATACTAATAAGTGATAAAGTTCTTATCAACTCTTAACAAACACAAGAAACATATAAGTTGTTTAACAAAAGCATTCACAAACGGCAAACGCCCCTCTGGCCCGCTCGATATGAATTTTGAAAGTGATTAGGTGGGACTGTGGTCCGGAGTAATAAACATGAACTATAGAGCTATAATATAACACGGTGTAGGATATCGTGTTTGGATGTGGTCCTGCAACTCAAAGTTGTAATAACCACTTTCAATAAATTCTGATTATTTTAGACCTTTTTGATAATCGGTTTTCCTATAAATAACTCGTCCATTTCAAAACCAATAATATGTTAGAAAACTGCAAGAAACGCAACATAATGCATTTGTATATTTTGTTTCAAACGTGATATACAAGACCGTTATGTAACCACATTTTTTATCTCTCCTTGAGTATCTTTTATACACAGTATACAAATGCATTATGCAGTTCTCACGGTTCTCAACATATTACTGGTTCTGAAACACAGATCCAAACACTCACTAACAAAATTATATGTGGAAACAACCAACCAACCAACCAACAACAAA
This sequence comes from Helianthus tuberosus, assembly GCA_030545235.1. Taxonomy (NCBI): domain Eukaryota; kingdom Viridiplantae; phylum Streptophyta; class Magnoliopsida; order Asterales; family Asteraceae; genus Helianthus; species Helianthus tuberosus. The sequence goes on along the minus strand of CM060380.1, from coordinate 20,726,920 downwards.
ACATTAACCATCAAACATAAAACATGAAACACAAAACAAACACATGTATGATGAATGATCAACATTTAACCATAAAACAAACACATACCGACTGCATTGCTGGCAAAACCGTTGCTTTTGGCCATTAATGGAAACCTGTGGAGTCTTGGAATGGATTTCACAGACCTTATGGCGCCTATGATACTCCTTGCAGTTACTAAGGTCTGCTTTGCACCCATCCACAAGACAAACAGCCCCCTGAACCGAGTTATTCACCGGTCTGGCCCGTTTCGATGACCCGGAAGGCGACAACACCATTTTTGAACCTGAAACTGAACCTGACCCCTTGAACTCACTTCCTGAATCAATCACTTGACCAAGCTTTAAATCCACAGAAAAATGGGCTTTATGTTCATAACTAGTTGACCCACTGGTCAAATCAATGTTGGGAATTGTTCCCTGTTCATATTCTGTGAAATCCCAACAAGGTGGCATCTTCAAGTTCCAGTCCATAATTGATAAACAAACAAACAAACAAACAGACAGACCCCTTTCACTTTCTTTAAATCTTTTGACTCTTTCACTTTTTTTTGGGTCTTTTTCCTGTTTTGTAACTGCTTATTTCTCTCTGCAATCCATTGATCAAAAACAGCACAAGTTTGGTGATTTCTACAGATGTTTAGCTAGTGTTTTCACCTGTCAATTCCCAACCAGATATGTAAAACAGAGTGAACAGTAAAATGAATAAATGAATGAATATATTGAAGATTGATGGATGATAAGTTAAGAGAGAGAAAGAATGTACTTACAGAGAGAGAGAGAGAGAGAGAGAGAGCTAGCTTTACAGCCTTTTAAAGCCTGTAATGGAATCCATGTAAAAGAAATGAGTAAAGTAAGAAATTAAGTAGTCTGTGAGGCATTTCATCAAACAACTGGTGGGCATATTAATAAGAAACAAGTTGATCTGGGATTTATCAACAAACAAAGGGCATACTTAATTATTAACTAATCAATAGTAGACAAAACATTGGAACTTGAAACAATTGCACTTGTGGAAATAGAAAGAAACCCTAAAGAAATAGGAAGAGAATTGGGGTTTGTTTAAATGAATGAATGGTGGAGGGGTGGGGGGTGGGTCATGGGGTTTCTTTATTGAGGTGGGTTCAGTGATGTTTGATAAAGGAGGATGACAGGGACAAGGTGTCTCTAGTAAAAGTTAAACAAGGGTTCAAGTACAAATTACATTGGAGGAAAGAAGGATTTGCATGTCCTTTATTTGTTTCTTCTTCTCTTAGTCTTGTGTTTCACATTTCTTGGGCATGTTTTTTTCAAACATAAGTACTATAAAACATAGTACAATAACATGTTTTATTTTCTTTTTCTTAATCTTCAAATTTGCTTAATTTTATGTCTATTTCACAACTGTTTTACATACAACAACAACCGTACCTGGTAAATCCCATCAATAGTGATGTTATTGGTAGAAGTTTGGGGAGAGTGAGATATAGGCAAACCCTAAAGATAAATAGACAGCTTCTAGAAAGACCACCGGCTCAACACAAGTACACTTTAAATATATAAGGGAGAAATGGACACTCTAGGGTAAGTACTAAGTACCCTAGCCCCGACCAACTATCATTCGCCACATCAAAAAGTGCACAAAATACACATTAACTACTGAGTGGTAGGGGGGCCTACCTTTAGCTGCAAACTTTGTATTTTTTATTCTTTTAATTTAAATAATGTCAAATGTTAATATAAAAAATAAAGTTAATTAAAATGAAAATAAAAATACATAATTGAAATTAAACTAAAAACCGAAAAATAAATAAAGAAACAACAATTTCTAAAATCAAACGATCTAGAAATCCGGTAAATGGCTTGTTGGCCAACCACATTTTCCCGCAAGTTCTCATTTGAAGACTACAAGGACTTTTTTCACTTTGACGGTGAGATTTTCGTGAAGAGTAATATACGTTTGAAAATCTTTATCTTTCCCCTCTTGGAAGACCATTTCGCATTGTTCGTTAATCATGGCCGTAGAGGCTTGGATATTTTCTTCTCATGCATCGGCCAACTTTTGCATCCATGCTTCCTTCTTTTGGGTGTAAACTCTTATTTCGTCGTTTACCAATCCATGTTAACTTGTAGTTTGGCTTGACGAACCCAAAGGTCTAACTTGTGCCCTCATCTTGTGTTGTGTTGGACTAACTTCGTCATTTAAGTCCGACACCGACTTTTCAGAAGCCCTGAAATTAGAAGAAAAACTTGCATTTCTTCCAAATTTCTTCATTTTCTCCTACAAAATCACATGGGTTTCTATACGACCCCAACGGTTCGGAATTTTGAATCGCTTCCGGCGAAAAATCGGGTCGAACCGATGGAACCATATGTTGTGAAAAAATAGTTAGGTTGTTGTCCAAAAATATAGGCCGGTAGAATGGGTTGAGTAGGAGGAGGTTGTGGCATATACCCTTCACCACCAAAAACAACACCTCGGCTTGCACCAACGCTTCTTTTACTCGAACCAGCGCCTCTTTTACTCAAACCGGTTCCTCATTTGCTTAAACCGGCACCTCTAGTTTTTTTTTTTTTTTTTTTTTTTTTTTTTTTTTTTTTTTTGTGAATCTATTGCAGAATATTTATTTGGGGTTTTGGTAAGAAAGGACTATCAGAGTGTGCGTGTTTAAATTATTTCGGTGAAAGATATATATATATATAGGGAGGAGTTCATGCGAGAACCACCCTTATTGCGAGAACCGCGAGAACCAATGTGAACACAACCTAAAATAGCTAAAAAAACCTAACCCCCCCCCCCAAGCTAAAATGCTAAAAACTAAACCCCCAAAAAACCTAAAAAAATCTAAAAAAATAAAAAAAAATCTAATTTTTTTTTAATATTTTTTATGCTCAAATCGCTACTTTTAGTGGCAAAAATATTTTTTTTTTTGCTTCGAAAAGTAGCGATTTTTATATAAAAATATTAAAAAAAAGGGTTATTGGATTTTATCACCCCAAACTATTGGCTATTGGCCGCTGCCAACCCCAACTATCACTTTGACGACCGTCACCCATAACTTAACACTTAGTGTGTTCTGTCACCACGTTGTTAACTGATCACTAACTTTTGATCCTGTTACTATACTTTTTGAGGTGTCATGGGGATCTAGGAAGGTTCTAAGGATCTTAGGACACCCCGAAAAGTATAGTAACAAGATCAGAAGTTAGTGATCTGGTGACATAACATACTAAGTGTTAAGTTGGGGGTGGCGGGCGTCAAAGTAATAGTTGAGGGTGGCAGCGGCCAATGACCAATAGTTAAGGGTGATAAAATCCAATAACCAAAAAAAAAAAAAAAATTGTGTGATTTTTAGCTATTTTTAGGCATTTTTGGTTGTGTTCACATTGGTTCTCGCGGTTCTCGCAATAAGAGGTGGTTCTCGCATGATCTTCTCCCTATATATATATATATATAGCGGTTAACATACATTACGAGTTATTGTACTTCACGTACGCGACAATACTGACCGTCAGATCAACTTATCACGCATGGATAATTAATCACGCATGTAGCACTTATCACGCATGATGATCAATTTAACGTGCGTGATTATCAATTTAACGTGCGTGATTATATACAAGTCTGCGTAATTATATACAAAGTTCCTGCATGCGTAATTAGGTTTTTTAAGTTTATAACGTGCGTGATTTTCAAATGAACGTGCGTAATTTGGTCGCGTACGTTATGTACGTTAAGCCGTGAAGTACATTATACTTTCTCTCTCTCTCTCTCTCTCTATATATATATATATATATATAGTTTTAAAAGAAAGTTTTTTTTTTAATTTTTTTATGAATTTGACCGTTGAAAAACGGTTGGATTTTTCGAAATCAACACAACTCACATGGGTTTCTCTCCTGGCTTCGCCAACCCGCCCAGCCAACCCGCTAGGGTGTCAGCGATGAGCTGGCATGGGTTAGAACTCGCTGGTGGCTACCCGAGCAGTGCCCCTCTCCCCAATACACAAATACCAAATAGTGCAAGAAAGGAGTGAATGAGTAACATAGAAAAGTAAAAACATATATGACCTTCTAGAACGACATATTGACAAAAAAGCAAGAAGACTCAAAAGTACCCTTACCTAGACGTCTTTAACTTTAATCACACGTCTTCACGAACTCCCATCAGAACAGTTTTACATATATATAGTCGTTTTTCGTTTGCGTGAACTTTTTATTTTGTACATACTTTACTTGTCTAAATGGTATATGTGGTACGTGAATATATACGTGGTATGGTGTCTTGTATAGCTAAATATTTCATGTTATACGTGATTATATATGTGATCCGGTGTCTTGTATCACATTAGATTATCATTAGTAATACGAAATTTTAGATACATCATAAAGTAGATACACGACACTTAGGTGATGTTTGTTTTTTAATAGGTAAAATGTCTGCAGTTTGTGGACCACATCTGCAGACATCTGTAAAAGAAGAAATGGACCAAAGCTCTGCAGTTTGCAAAAAGAATGATGGTGGTTTTTTAATGTATGTAAACTTCTAAAATAAATTGGTGGTGGTGTATGGACGGTGGTGGTGGGTGGTGGACGTGGATGGTGGTGGTGATGGACGGTGGTGGTGGGTGGTGGACGTGGACGGTGGACGGTGGTGGTGATGTTTAACCCTCTGTAGATTCCGCGCAGACGTTTTTTAGTGAAACGTTTTCGGAAAAACAAATAGTATGCAGATGAAAATATATGTGTGTGGTCTGCATGACACAGAAAGAAGAGACTGCGTGGATCTTTTTTATAAAAACAAACACCACCTTAATCTAGTTTCTCACTAGACAAATGATTTAGTCGATTGGTCCAGGCATTGATATATAAGTATAACGCAACCAAGAAAATAATTATTTTTGTGATTTTTTTTAAATTAGTTCTAGATAATTTACTTTTCGCCCGATTTACTTTCGATCTTTTTTTTGGGTTTGAGTGATATATTATTTAAAAAGAAATTAATATAAGCTGTGTGAAGGAAGAAACGAAAATATGTCGTTTGAAATAACATTATTTTGACCGAAAATTAATAATACTGAGTTATTATTTTTAACTTGTATGGTTGTATTCATTATGTTTTTGTCGATTATTTCTGTTTATTTCTGACATGATCAGGTCAATATAAAATTAAAGAAAATGAGGTAGTGCGCTAAAATTCATTAAGAATATTCACAAGTATCTCAAGCTGGAAATTACTCAGTATGGTTCATTCTATACACACCCCCCCTTCCTGATTATACCCTCCTTGAGAGAGGAAAACTATCGGTCTCACGCAGACCCCACATGTAAGTATGTGAGAGGATGAGGGGTGAAAAAAGTAAATAGAGGGGTGTAGAAACAGAGGCGTCTCTGATAATTCACGTACCCTGTTCGAGATTGAAAAAATGTGCCCTTCTGTTATGTTTTGTTATTATTTAAAAAAGATCAAATCAGTATTGGGCTTAATAAACATAATTCCAAGTGGCTAAATTCTTATCCATAAAAAAAGATTTGTAAATTGGCCTATATTGAAAGTGGTATGAGTTTACTATTTAAAAAAAACATACATGTATCGGATTTTTTTTTAAATCGCATGCCCCTCGAAATCGTGGGCCTTGTGCGGAGGTCCTCCCCGCACACCATAAAAGCCTCCCATGTGTAGAAAGTAGCACCCCTTAGGCCGGAGGGTGTGGGGGGCGCCACCCTCGCCCTGTCAGCGTCTATAGCGCCGTGGGCGCCATACACCCACACCGGCGGAATTAAGTTGGGGCGCTATAGCATCCTCGCGAACATGATAACGAGCAAACATCACACTGATCGAGGCACCTTTAATTGTTTTGACCGTTGAACGGTCATGTTTAAAAAAAAAAAAAAAAAAATTTGTTTTTCAAAGTTATAAATTCTCTTCACTTCCTCCATTTTCTCCATCTATATCCACCCATTTTCTCTCAACTTTTTATAAATTTGGTGAATTTTTTTTAAACCCCTATCTACAATGTTTCCCAACAACCTAAACCCATGGGACCCGAACAATCCGTACTGGCAAAACAACGAGCAAGAGGACCGGTATCGCCGAGACTCGCGTACGGGTGAGGTTGGATATTACCCAATGCCACCAACAACCCCAACTTTACGCTTGTAAATGCGTGGGAGCTTCTTCGCAAATCTCCCAAGTGGCATCTTGTGCCACCGTTCGACCCAACCCGCCCTCGGTCAAAACGGTCCAAATCAACATCCACAACGGAACCATCTGGGTCCGATGCTCGTACGACAATTAATCTTAACGACGATGATGAGGAGTTCGAACAACCAGAGGAGCTGCCTCGACCAAGGGGTCGGGATAAAAGTAAGGCAGCGGCACGAGGAAAGGGTACTTCAACGTCATCGGATGAGCCGTCAAAGTTGGGAGAGTTCCATACAAGTCTCAACAAAATGATCTCAATCAGGGAAAAGGACCAAGAAATGAAGAGGGAGAAACAAATTCAGAAAGACTTGGATTTTCTAGCGAAAGATTTCTCACATCTACCGGAGACGGATTAACGCATTATGGAGGCTCGCAAGAATCAAATTAGGGTGAAATATATGTAGTTTTTTTTTCTAGTACCTTCTTATTTTTTTAATGACTTTGTGATGTTTTTTTATTTTTTTAGGATGAAATTATGTTTTTTTTTTTAATTTTCTAGTTATATAAAATGGTCATTTAATTTAAAAAGGTAAAATGTAAAAGTAAAAAATAATTAGGTAATGATGACGGGACTCCATCCCACACCCAGCAAATTAAGTGAGGGGGTTATAAAGCCCTTTGGCTGATGTGGCGCCTAGGTGGCGCTGAGGTGTCCTTATAAGGCCCAAGGGGCTCCATCCCACACCCTCTAGCCTTGGTATTTGTTGAAAGAATATGATTATTTCTTGGGTTGTTTGAGCATAGTCCTACTAACCCTTCTGACTTTATTTGCACCCAACTGAAGATATACTTTCTATTTAGGGGTGTTTGGGATTCCATTTTTAAAAGTGGCTTTTGAAGCTCATAAGGACTTTTGAGAAGGAAAAGGAAACCCAAACATCATCTGAGAATAACTTTTGAAGCATAAAGAATTCCAAACACCATGAAAAAAAGGACTTTCAGTACTAATTATGTCTTCAAAAAGGAGTTTTTGAGAAGTAAGGATTTCTCACTTCTGGATTTGAGAAGGACTTTTTGAGAAGGAGAAGTTGAAAAGGAATCCCAAACACCCCCTTAATATATTAAAAATAATTTATTTATATGTTTTAATATTAACTAGTGAAATTACTTGTGTATTTTTGGTTTGGCATGGTATGATATCGACACTTTTCTGTCACACCCCGACCGCGTAAAACAACAAATCGCGGCGGAAACATCAAGGCGTGTTGCAACAGAATCATTGTTTCATAACCATGGATACAAAAAGTGTTTCGTTTTATTAAACATTGAATATTTACATCGTCTGGAAATCTAAATACACAATTTAAACATAGTCTATCATTGTTATTGAGTCACTAAAGCCTCGTCCAGTCCTATGTGAGCATGCATCTTATCAATCGATATCATTCAACAATACCTGAAACATATGTGAAAACGAGGTCAGCAAAGAAATGCTGGCGAATACATAGGTTTTGTAGGAGTGTTGAAATCATGGCTAGTTTAGATGTTGCAATACTTTATTTAAAAACCTTGTTTTGAAAAGAGTATAATATTGCAACTTAATTAACCAACTCAAATCAAGCGGGTTATAGTTTGTAAAACCTCGTAGCCATGACTCTTAACCCAAAAACATTTGTTTTAGTACAGCAAATTGTGAAAAGTATGTTATTTGTATAAAATGTTATATGTCCAAATTGAAATGATTCAAATAACGCTACGATATGTAATACCATACAAACACTTATATATAGGAAGTACCAGCGGCGTATCCACCATGCTTGTATCATATTACACACGCCTCGTTACTTAATCACTTACTCAAACCAAACCAACAATGTAAGATGTCTATGTTTAAACCAACTTCCAAATGTATTGAAATAATATGTAAAAAGGTTTATGTCCAGATGTAAATCATGTAATGTATAACCAATGTCAAAAGTGTTTATGTGTCAAATGTAAACCATGTAATATGTAACCAAAATGATATGTATGGCTAGTGAAATGCATCAACTAAACCATGGATGAAATGCACAAAACAAAGCATTGAAGTAAAACTTTGTTTAAATCAAAGCTATGTTTTGTGTAAATGCATGATCAATGTAAATCATGTAATATGTAACCAAAACCCAATCGTATATCGCTTTGAAGCCAATCGTTTACCCAAATCGTTAAATTCGTTTTAGGTCGTGAAACTACTTATATGGTCGTCTCGCTAATAACATTCAAACCTTCGTGACTCATCACTCGTCGCTTCTCGTTTTCGTCGCTTCTCGTTTTCGCATTAACAAACCCTTACCAAAGGGTAAGTTAACAATTACAGATTCAGTCGCTACCCACCACACCCACACATAACCACGGGTGTAGTAAATAACGGGATTAGTCAGATCCTATGGTACCATAACCTAATACTGGTCGGCTTGATCATTGCTAATGAATGTCATTTGTTATGTAACCCAACCAACAAGTTCATTCACATTATCGAAATCGTTATTAGTTTTGTATAAATCGTCTTAATCGTTTTTGAAACCATCGTTATAATATCGAAAATCGTTTTGATACCATCGTTAAAACCTTGAAAACATTTAGCACATATGAGTCACCCCAAAACAATTGAAAACAGTAAAATAGGGGAATAATGTACTCGCCTGAGAATGCTTAGAGGTCTTGAACAACAACCAAACAAAGCTAGAGGGAGCACGGAATCAGTCGGCAATCTAAAACTATATAAATAAACCGGACTTAAATCGGGAGATCGGATAGGATGAGGCTTGGTAAACCAAATGAGTATTGGAACTCATATGATATGGTTTAACAAGGCCTACATACTACATGAAACCTAACCTAAGTGCTTTCGACCCATCGCGACCCATTAAGGTAGCTTATGCTACTTTAACGCGTCGTGCGCGTGAAACGCGTTCGGACCGCCTAACTAGTCCTATGACAAGTAGAATATGCCTAAACATGTTACATAATCAGTTATGTGACAAAGGTTTAGGTTACATATGCTTAATTACCAATTATACATGAAAAGGGTATTCTGGTAATTTACCTAAGGCATATAAACTACCTATCATACAACTACTCAAACGATGTGACCATAGGGTATAACCTCGGAAGGTTATTCCCTACCTACTATGGTCACCTAATGTGTTTGGTCGGATCCTAATGATCGACCAAATGGGTCGGGTTCGAAGGTATAAGCGATTTATTAGATCGCTTACCCTACGACCCTAGACAACGTGGTAATCAGTAGGCATAGTCCCAAGGGACTATAACCAACGTGATTACACTCACGTTGCGAAGTTCAAACGAACTTCGCATTGACCATAAACTGGTCAATGCAGAAAGTCAAACAAAGTTTGACTTTCAGACTCGAAAGACTCGAAAAGCAATAAAAGAACGAAAGAATACTTACGAAGGGTCCCCGAATGCTAATTTCGATTAAAAAATCTCAGGTATGAAACAATAGTTTCAACTTAGAGTTTCTCAAATCAAAATTCTAGTGATTTGAGCAATGGGGGTGGATGGGTATTTATAGGAATACCCGAACCGTTAGGATCGTTTCATGGAAACCGTGCTTTAATCGCATCCGTACAAGTGTTGGAACCTTATGGTGACTAAAAATGATCCTTATCATCTGACTAAGCAATTGAGAATGTGTGGGTGTGGTTAAAACAGCTGGAACCTGCTGTTAAAAACACTGAATCTGTTCTGATAGTCGGACGCAGCCCGCTTCAGGATCAGGCAAGTATAATGCGGGCCGCCTGGAGCTTCTGATCTGAATATAAGTTTCCAAAATGACAGTTTCAGCCCCTGCACGTGTTTAAGGCCATTTCCGACACTTCTAAGGCCCGTAAAGCCAACTTTAAGGCCCTAAAATGATGCCTAAACATTGTGGACATGAAACATGCTCAAAAATATGCCGGGTGTTGGTTCGTTTGGTCGTACGAACGCGATGTTCGCTTAATTACGACGGAATGCGCATAAGCACGAAAAACGATCCAAATGACGCAACTGATGCGTGTGAAGTGTTATATATATTAGGTGTATATTTTAAGCCCTTTTTAACACTTATTTTAGCCAAGTTTTAAATTTATAAAACACGATATTTCACTAACACTAAACACACATATGGGCAAGTGCACCCATCGTTGAGTGTAGTATAGCGTTGGTAAGATACCGAGGTCGTCCAAGGACACAAGAGCTTTTAATACCGGTTTATCCTCAACGTCTAACCAAAATAAAAGTTTTAGGAAAATGTTTTAAACTAAGAAAAATTAAAAACTAACTAAAATGCTGAAAATAAAAATAAAATAAAAACAGATAGACAAGATGAATCACTTGGTTCCGACTCGTATCTAGTATAACCTTTGATTATTTCCGCACTTTTGCACATAATTAAGAGATTATCTTAGTTATTGTAGTAGGCCCCTCTTTTGAAGGCGACGTTACCCTCACCCCAGTAGTTTGAGTCAGCAGGGATACAATCCTAAAAGGGTGGATTATTGGAAGATAATGAATTAAGTTATTAATGCAGTATTGTGGTAGGCCCCGCTTTTGGCGGTGACGTTACCCTCGGCTAAGTAGTCTGAGTCAGCAGGGATACAGTCCTAAATAGCCGGGTTATAGTATTAATAGTAGTTAACTTATGAGGGGGTCAAAGAGTTTGGACCCCCGCCATCCAATACCGTGAAGTATTGAAGGAGGTCCTACTAAATTTGACCCAGGTCCATTGCAGGACCTCTAAACGCTGAACAATGGCAAGACCTTTACCAAACCGTTCCCTTAACCCCCTACCAGGTAGCCAACATACCTCCATATAGACCGTGGAGATATGAATGGTGAAAATCCTTTATTTTATATAGACAGTAAAATAATGCCAAGACACCACGGACAAACGATAAGGAAAGATCACCTTCAACATAAGTAACTAGTTATTAAAGTCATTAATACAAAACCAAATAAAAAGTGCAAAAGATTAGAAATAAAAAGTATTATACTAGACACTTTGTCTTCACCAAGTGATGTAAGAGACTTAGGCAAACATGGCCTTGATTGTCAAGAACTCTTACGATCAATCTTGGATCCCGAGACGACTCACACACACTCTATGATGGACAATGGATGATGGTGGTGGATGATGGTGTTGTGATGGTGGTGGGTGGTGGATGAAGTGTGAGAGAGGTGGAGTGCCAAGGAAAGAGATGAAATGAATCCAAGCACTCCTATTTATAGGCTGAACAGAGAGCTGGACACGGCCCCGTGTCCGCTGGGCACGGCCCCGTGTCCGTCTGACACTCTCTCTCCTCATTAATTGTAATTCGCAATTACAATAAATGCGCCTGCTGTACTTTCGACACGGCCCCGTGTCCGCTGAGCACGGCCCCGTGATGGGCAATAGAAGCTTCTATGGATTTGTCTTTTCTGCTGCTTCTTGGGCACGGCCCCGTGCTGGCTGAGCACGGGGCGTGTTCAGCCTTCTGTCTTCTCCTTTTTGCTTTGGAAGGTGCCGTTGAGGGGTCGGGCAGTCCACTAATGTTCCTTTCCTTGTATTTATGTTGGATTTAGCTGTCTTTTTGCTTCTTTTGTGTTTTTGAGCTCATTTAATCCTGAAAATACAAAAGGAAGACAAAAACACTCTTTTTCCAATATTAGTACTTAAAAAGGGTTAGTTTTATGCCTCATTTGATGTAATTTATATGTTGCATTTTATACACATCAAATACTCCCACACTTGAACTTTTGCTTGTCCTCAAGCAAAACTCTTTAATATGTGGCTTACACTCCCAAATGGAATAGGTAGAAGAGAAGGTTTTGGGCTTGTCGTAGAGTGTCGGGATTTCCAAGATCTTTTTGGGGTTTTATTTTTATTTATTTACACTCCTATTCGTAATGATTTATTTAGAACTTTTCATAAAAGAAATTACTTATTTGGGCATAACATGCCTTTTTAAAATTCTATTTATATACAAGTTCACATACCTCACGGGGAAATCACTCACACTCGGCCGAAGGTGTATTTTTAGTGAATCACTCGAGAGCGGCATGGAACTTATTCCTACCATAGGCTTGCCAAGAAATCAATCCTCCTCCTTTTTAACTTTTATACCTTTGTAGATATCAAGAGGACTTTGTGGGTTAAGGGTTAGGCTAGGGTTAAAGGTAGGTGGTTGGGTTAGTGGTTAGTAAAAAAAAAAAGGCTAAAAGCGTACCAAGTGTCGGTTTTCGTATTATTATTATTTATTTTTTTTTTTTTACGAAAGAACCGAACTTGTTACTAAAATAAAGGGTTAAAAAGAAAAAAAAAAGTTTTGGTGGGTAAAAAGGGTTTTTGTTTGGGTGATGAAACGAAAAGGTTTAGGCTCAAAGGGGCTAACTAGGGGGATTTTTGGGTAGGTGGTAAAAGAAAAAGAAAAATAATGGTGTAGAAATAAAAAAGGTTAGTCCTAATGCCTCCATCATTTACTTACTCGGGTTTAAGTTGATAAGTACCGGGAATGCATTGTCATGGCAAGTTCTAGAGTTGTAAGAACCAAGCGGCTATTCACACAAGAAACGAAAAATGAGCATTTAGTCAAATGATATGTAATTGTGTGCTCAATAAAGGCTCAAAACTCACTTTTGTGGGAATGGGTTTTTATGTGATCAAGTATATATAATCAAATTTTTAAATAAGTTTGCTATGCCTTTTCATAATTTTCTTATGTTGGTTCTTTTTATCACTACGCTATCAGTTGTAAATTTGTAAAAATATAACCTTTTTGAGAACTTGAATTTCCCGAGTTAAACCTAGACAAGTAAAAAAAATGAAATTTTTGAAAAAAATTTGGGGTGATTAGCGGTTCCAATAGAGTTTTGTGTAAGGCTTGTATTTAGGACTTGCAAAATTCAAGGTTTTAGCATCCCCCCACACTTAAATTACACATTGTCCTCAATGTGTCCCAAAAATAAATTTTTAGGTTGATTAGATGTGTAAAATAGTGTTTAAAAAGCAAAAATCTGTGTTACTGGGCACTGAACACGGCCCCGTGTTGAGTGGGCACGACCCCGTGTTCAAGTGCCAGTAACAAGAACTTACAGAAGGTGGACACGGCCCCGTGTCCACTGGACACGGCCACGTGTCTGACAAAATTCTGCAGAACAGAAACCAAACAGCAGGTCTGGGAGGTGAGCACGGGGGCGTGTTGGCTGGACACGTCCCCGTGTGGACAGTCTGAAAACCTGAAAAACAGGCTTCTTCCTTCGGTTTTTCCATCCTGGCCCTATAAGTGCTGAGGCTTGGCACCCCAAGCCTTGGTTTGTACCTGTTTCATCACTTAATACCACACCAAGCAATACAAACATCCTACATTACCACAGTTAATTGTTCCAAGCATAAAGTGAAAGAAAAATAAAACGGAAATAAAAGTGTTTAAGGAAAGTAAATTGTTCAACTTCTGGCACGCAGGCCACCAATTGTTCGATAGATAAAGGGACTTAAACCTGTGGGCTCGCCATCAACCCGCTCCTGCTCCTCCAAACCCTCTAATCCATATCTTCATCGCTATCATCACCTCCATCCCCATGCCCCGCCATGTACTCCTGGATGCTCCCGATATCGTCTCGTATATCGTTGATGTTGCGTTCAATAGCTCCGACCCGTTGGTATGTGTTGTTGGCGAGGTTGTAGGCGTTCCTGGTACACATGAGGTTTTCCTGCATAAGATCATGTAAGCTTTGAAAATTAGGAAAACCGCCTCCTTGTGAGGAGGATTGACCCGGATCACCATGGGGTGGATACTGGTGGTGGGGAGGTGGTGCGTGAAGAACTAGGGCCTCCTGTGGGTTCCATGCATAGCCTTGCGTTCTTTGGAAACTCACTGTTCCGTCTTCCGCCTCATAGAGTAAGTTCATGGCTCGGCAAATGTGGTAGTCAACTCGTCCCGACCATGGGCTTCTTTCAAAGGCTCTTGGAATTCGTGTGTAATGCTTAAAAAGACGGTACACCCATCCTCCGTAGAAGATAGGCGTTGGAGCTCGAGCTAGGCGGTTGAGATGCATGTTTTTCAACAGGAGATACGGAACATCAAGAGGCTTTTGGTTTTGGATACAGTGGAGGACAACCAAATCTTTCAACCCTACAACACCACTACTGTCGTGTCGTTGGTTTAGAGAGTAGGTGAGGATCCTGTGAATGTAGCGATAGAGCGGATCCCTCAGCCTTGTACTCTTGGTGCTACGAGGGTCGTAGATTCCTTCACCGATTTGAGCCCATGCGGCTTGTCTTTCATTTACTTCCAAGTCTCGTAATCCCCCGGTATTTTCTTCGTTTCCCGATTCCTCTTCTTGGTATAGACCTATTATGGCTCCAAACTGTGCCATGGAGATCGAGTACATTGTTCCTCCACACCGAAATACAACCCCAGTCTCGTCAAATGGGTCACACCTTGAATCGAAGTTGAAGGTACTGTAGAACTCCATGGTACATTGATGCACCGACTGAAGCCTAGTGTTTAATGCAACAGCTAGTGGTCCCGTAACGATGTTGTTGAATCGGTTCAGCTGGTTTACCAAGGTTAACAGCTCCGTGCAAGCTCTCCTGGGGTACTCTTCGGGTCTTGTTTGAAGAACCTCATACCTTGCCCTTGCATCAAGCTCACTTGCATTGAACCTTGTGAACTTTGCCATCTGAAAGAATACACCAGAAATTACTCGAAACAATTAGATTTTTAAAGAAACAGCAAACAGTGGCTGGACACGGCCCCGTGTTCATCAGACACGGCCCCGTGTCCAGGGGTCTGTTACTCAAAAACTTCATTTTTCGACCCGGTTTCGAAAACTTGAAAATTTTTGGTCCAATAGGTGCGGTTTCCCCCGAAAATGAAACCCTAAACACCGTTTTTCCCAAAATATCCCGTTTACCTTATCAATTTTGTCTTTTTCGGCTCAAGAACAAGGGTTTGGGGTTTTTGTGAGAAATCGGCTGAATCTATGAACAATCTAAGTGTATTTACTTTCTTTAACACTAATCTAACTAAATGCAAACAGATTTAGGCAAAAATTTTAGGTTCGATCCGGATGAACATCAAGAACCCTAGATTTTTCCCCAAATTTGTGGTGTTTTAACTACATGCAAGTAACTAATCTAACTACTAAGAGTGATAGAATCATACCTTGACGTTGTTAGATCGGTAAGAGACGTCGAGATTTCGCGAAAAATCGCCTGGAACCAGAGCTTTTGTGGGGAAACGGGGCGTGTGGAATGAAGAAACTGTTTTGAAAAAGGGGTTTTATCCCGTCTGCAGCGCGAACACGGCCCCGTGTCCAGCGGACACGGCCTCGTGCCGAGCAGTTTTTTTTTTTTTTATGTGCGCGTGTGAGTGCCCCTTTTTCCCATAAGCTATGGTTTAGAAAACTTACCGCTTTATTTTGTCGTCTCAATCGTTCGTAACTTACCAGGCATGATGTTTTTAATCTTCCACGGTTTGAAGCGAGATCTCTTCTTCCTCATCCTCAATAAACCCTTGATAGAGTTTCAGCCGTTGGCCATTGACTTTAAATGGTGGCCCATTTCGAGGTTTAATTTCTACTGCACCGTGTGGAAAAATATGGGTGACGGAGAAAGGTCCTGACCACCTAGACTTTAATTTACCAGGAAACAATCGAAGTCGTGAATTAAACAAAAGAACTAAATCTCCTACCCGAAATTCATTAGGTTTAATATGTTTGTCATGCAAATTTTTCATTCTTTCCTTATAAACTTCGGAGTTTGAGTATGCATAATTCCTAAGCTCGTCTAATTCATTTATTTGACAAAATCGATTTTTACCAGCGAATTCTAGATCTAAGTTTACATTTTTGATTGCCCAATAGGCTTTGTGTGCAATTTCTACTGGCAAATGACAACTTTTTCCATAGACTAGCTTATATGGGGTTGTACCTATCGTTGTTTTATAAGCAGTTCGAAAAGCCCATAAAGCATCATCTAATTTATCAGCCCATTCCTTTCTATTTAACCCTACGGTTTTTTCGAGTATTCGTTTTAACCCTCTATTAGTCACTTCGGCTTGTCCGTTGGTTTGAGGGTGATATGCTGTCGAAACCCGGTGATAGACCCCATATCTTGTTAAAAAATTTTCAAGTTGATGGTTGCAAAAATGGGTACCTCTATCACTTATTAAAGCTTTAGGTGTGCCAAAACGAGAGAATAATTTTTTCAGAAATCTTACCACCACTCTTCCATCATTTGTTGGAAGTGCCTCGGCCTCGGCCCATTTAGACAAGTAATCTACTGCCACAAGTATGTATTTGTTTCCTTTTGATGGTGGGAAAGGTCCCATAAAGTCGAGTCCCCATACATCAAAAATTTCACAAACAAGAATGCCATTTTGTGGCATTTCGTTTTTGGAAGAAATATTACCTGTTCTTTGGCAAGCATCACACGTCTTTACAAGATTTTGAGCATCTTTGTAAATGGTTGGCCAATAAAATCCTGAATCGAATACCTTTCGTGCGGTACTGGCAGCACCATGATGTCCTCCGTATGGACCTTCATGACAATGGCGGAGAATTCTTCGTGCTTCACTACCATGTACGCATCGTCTGACGAGTTGGTCGGCACACATTTTGAAAAGATATGGATCTTCCCAAAAGTAGTGTTTCACATTGGCAAAGAATTTTTTTCTTTGATGATGTGGCCACCCTTTTGCGACTATACCGCTAGCTAGGTAGTTAGCAAAGTCGGCGTACCATGGTTCTTCCTTATATTCCACCATTTCCAGGGACTCAGTTGGAAATTTTTCGTTGATTTGCTCGTCCCTGGTTGCCTCCAAAGCTGGGTCTTCTAAGCGTGAAAGATGATCTGCTGCGGTATTTTCCGCTCCTCTTTTGTCCTTGATTTCAATGTCAAATTCTTGGAGGAGTAGAATCCACCTAATCAAACGTGGTTTTGCGTCTTGCTTCTTAAAGAGATATCGAATGGCTGCATGGTCTGTATAGACTATAGTTTTAGAAAGAACAAGATAAGAACGAAATTTATCAAAAGCAAATACCACAGCTAGTAACTCTTTTTCAGCTGTTGTGTAATTTTCTTGTGCATCGTTAAGTGTTTTACTAGCATAATATATTGGGTGGAAATGCTTTTCTTTTCTCTGTCCCAAGACAGCTCCAACTGCAAAGTCACTAGCATCACACATGATTTCCAAAGGAAATTTCCAATCAGGTGCTATCATGATAGGTGCATTGACTAGCATTTCCTTTAGGGTTAGAAATGCTTGATTGCAATCCTTGTCAAAGATAAAAGGAGCATCTTTTTCAAGTAATTTTGTTAGAGGCCTTGAGATTTTTGAAAAGTCTTTGATAAACCGCCTATAAAATCCGGCATGCCCTAGGAAACTTCTAATAGCGCTTACAGAAGATGGATGTGGTAATCTAGAAATGGTATCTATTTTGGCTCGATCCACCTCCATTCCTTCGCTTGAGATTTTGTGACCGAGTACTATTCCCTCCGTTACCATGAAATGGCATTTTTCCCAATTAAGGGCGAGGTTAGTTTCCTCACATCGGGATAACATTCGTTCAAGGTTATCGAGGCATTGGTCGTATGAATCCCCAAAGATAGAAAAGTCGTCCATGAAGACTTCCATTGTCTTTTCTATCATGTCATGGAAAATGGCTACCATGCAACGTTGGAATGTTGCGGGGGCATTACATAGACCGAATGGCATGCGTCGATAGGCAAAAGTTCCATAGGGACATGTGAAAGTTGTCTTTTCTTGGTCTTCGGGTGCTATCGGGATTTGAAAGTAACCTGAAAAACCATCCAAGAAACAGTAAAATTTATGACCGGATAATCTTTCTAACATTTGATCAATGAAGGGTAAAGGAAAATGATCCTTTCTTGTTGCTTCATTTAATCGTCTATAATCTATACATACTCTCCATCCTGTGACGGTTCTCGTTGGTATTAATTCATTCTTTTCGTTAGTAATCACCGTCATACCTCCTTTCTTTGGAACTACTTGAACGGGACTTACCCAAGGACTATCGGAAATAGGATAGATAAGTCCGGCGTCAAGTAATTTGATGACTTCGTTTTTAACCACTTCTTGAACATTTGGATTTACTCGACGTTGTGGTTGTATGACCGATTTGTAGTCATCATTCATCAAAATTTTGTGTGTGCACATAGAAGGACTAATTCCTTTTATGTCAACAAGTTTCCAAGCTATTGCATTTTTGTGTTTTTTCAAAAGATTAATTAGTTTTTCTTTTTCTAAGTTATCTAATTTAGACGAAATAATTACAGGTAACTTACCATCTTTGTCTAGAAAAGCATATTCCAAACCTTTTGGAAGTTCTTTGAGCTCAAGTGGTGGGTCTTTAGGAGACTCCTTATTTGGTTGCTCGTTTCGATCAAGAACTTTAAAAGTTTGTTCTATGGCGACCTCTTCTTCAACAAAGTGGTCAATCTCTTCACTTGTATCGGGCGGTTCATCTTCATCTTCAATTAGGGGGTCATTATTGCCGAATGGATATTTCATTGATCATTCGAGATCGACACTTCTTTTAAATGCCCCTAATTGAAGAGGTAGATTATTGAACTTCCGGTTTTTCAAAGCTTCGTGAGTTTTTACAAATGGTCGTCCCAACACTAGAGGAGCGTCATCGAGGATGACAAAGTCGGTTGGGATTACCATTTGATTTGTTTGAACCAAGACATCTTCAACTATACCGATTGATTTTATTACTTTCCGATTGGATAGAAAAATGGGTATTTGAAGTGGAGAAAAATCACTAATACTTAATTTTTCGAAAATGTAGTTAGGCATTATGTTAACACAAAGATCTTTATCGATTGTGACATTACTAATAAACGAATTTTGAAAGAAACATGGAACCGGTGTGATGTTAATTTCAAATGGGTCTTCTTTTATTAGCGAAGTTTGATCATTAGTTAACTTAACACTTACCGTTTCGTCAATTTTAGTGTTAGTGTTTAACTCTTTTAAAAACTTAGCATGAGTGGGTACTAAACAATGATTTTCAAAAGAAGGTGTCAAGAGATTAATTTCTTCAAAATTAGACTCTTCTTGAATTTTAACGTTGTTGGACTCACCTCTCTCGATGTTTAACTCATGTGTCGGTTTTTCACTTATTTGTTCTTCCATTTTTACATTTTCAGTTATCTCTTCTTTTTTTAATTTTTCTTTTGCGCGGGACTCCTCTTCCCTTGCGCGAGCTTCTTTTATACATCGATCGATAACTCTAATGTGTTCTAATATCCTATCGGTCACTTCGGTTATAGAAAAAGAATCATTGTTTTCTAAGCTTGAATCCGGTTGTTCGACCCTTTGTTCCTCATAATACCCATATGAAGTTGATGGTTCACACCATTGTCCCTCATTGTAAGCATATGATGGATAAGGTTCGTAATTTTGTTCTTCATAATACTCATATGAGGTGGGTTGTTCACGCCAAGGTTCCTCATAATAAGCATATGAAGGTGGTGGCTCATATCTTGGTTCCTCAAAGTATGAGTAAGAAGGCTCATACCTTGGTTCATCAAAATATGAGTATGAGGGAGGAGGTTCATACCTTTGGTCTTCATAGGATGTGTATGAAGTTGATGGCTCGTACCTGGGCTCCTCATAGTAGGTGTATGAACTGGATGGTTGATATGAGCGATTATTTTGAACTGATCGTGCGTTACGACAATTAGTACAATAATTACCCCTATAATCATCCTCCTCATAGGTGTAGTTGTAACCTCCTGAGTATTGATCCATAAGAATCACTCAGCAGACCACAACTGAGTCTCGAGATCAGAAAACAAAAATAAAAACGGAAACAGAGGCTGGACACGGCCCCGTGTTCAGTGAGCACGGCCCCGTGTTCAGGATCTGTATCTGGGCGTTTTAATTAAATTTACTGATTTCGTTGAGCACGGGGCGTGTTCAGTGAGCACGGCCCGTGTTCAAGCTTCTGTTACTGGGTGTTTTTACGAAAATGTGCAGCACGGCCCCGTGTTCAGTGAACACGGCCCCGTGTACAGGCTACTGTAAATGCAAAATTAAACTAAAATGCAGAAAAATATGCGCGCTTTTTTTTAAAAGGTTTTGAAAAACTGATTAGGCCGTCGATTTTAAGCTTTCTTAAAATCCTTGTGTCCCCGGCAACGGCGCCAAAAACTTGATGCGTGTGAAGTGTTATATATATTAGGTGTATATTTTAAGCCCTTTTTAACACTTATTTTAGCCAAGTTTTAACTTTATAAAACACGATATTTCACTAACACTAAACACACATATGGGCAAGTGCACCCATCGTTGAGTGTAGTATAGCGTTGGTAAGATACCGAGGTCGTCCAAGGACACAAGAGCTTTTAATACCGGTTTATCCTCAACGTCTAACCAAAATAAAAGTTTTAGGAAAATGTTTTAAACTAAGAAAAATTAAAAACTAACTAAAATGCTGAAAATAAAAATAAAATAAAAACAGATAGACAAGATGAATCACTTGGTTCCGACTCGTATCTAGTATAACCTTTGATTATTTCCGCACTTTTGCACATAATTAAGAGATTATCTTAGTTATTGTAGTAGGCCCCTCTTTTGAAGGCGACGTTACCCTCACCCCAGTAGTTTGAGTCAGCAGGGATACAATCCTAAAAGGGTGGATTATTGGAAGATAATGAATTAAGTTATTAATGCAGTATTGTGGTAGGCCCCGCTTTTGGCGGTGACGTTACCCTCGGCTAAGTAGTCTGAGTCAGCAGGGATACAGTCCTAAATAGCCGGGTTATAGTATTAATAGTAGTTAACTTATGAGGGGGTCAAAGAGTTTGGACCCCCGCCATCCAATACCGTGAAGTATTGAAGGAGGTCCTACTAAATTTGACCCAGGTCCATTGCAGGACCTCTAAACGCTGAACAATGGCAAGACCTTTACCAAACCGTTCCCTTAACCCCCTACCAGGTAGCCAACATACCTCCATATAGACCGTGGAGATATGAATGGTGAAAATCCTTTATTTTATATAGACAGTAAAATAATGCCAAGACACCACGGACAAACGATAAGGAAAGATCACCTTCAACATAAGTAACTAGTTATTAAAGTCATTAATACAAAACCAAATAAAAAGTGCAAAAGATTAGAAATAAAAAGTATTATACTAGACACTTTGTCTTCACCAAGTGATGTAAGAGACTTAGGCAAACATGGCCTTGATTGTCAAGAACTCTTACGATCAATCTTGGATCCCGAGACGACTCACACACACTCTATGATGGACAATGGATGATGGTGGTGGATGATGGTGTTGTGATGGTGGTGGGTGGTGGATGAAGTGTGAGAGAGGTGGAGTGCCAAGGAATGAGATGAAATGAATCCAAGCACTCCTATTTATAGGCTGAACAGAGAGCTGGACACGGCCCCGTGTCCGCTGGGCACGGCCCCGTGTCCGTCTGACACTCTCTCTCCTCATTAATTGTAATTCGCAATTACAATAAATGCGCCTGCTGTACTTTCGACACGGCCCCGTGTCCGCTGAGCACGGCCCCGTGATGGGCAATAGAAGCTTCTATGGATTTGTCTTTTCTGCTGCTTCTTGGGCACGGCCCCGTGCTGGCTGAGCACGGGGCGTGTTCAGCCTTCTGTCTTCTCCTTTTTGCTTTGGAAGGTGCCGTTGAGGGGTCGGGCAGTCCACTAATGTTCCTTTCCTTGTATTTATGTTGGATTTAGCTGTCTTTTTGCTTCTTTTGTGTTTTTGAGCTCATTTAATCCTGAAAATACAAAAGGAAGACAAAAACACTCTTTTTCCAATATTAGTACTTAAAAAGGGTTAGTTTTATGCCTCATTTGATGTAATTTATATGTTGCATTTTATACACATCAGCAACGAATGGATTTTTCTTAAGCCAAAGACTAAAGCATAATATAGTCATGCTTACATAAATTTTTGGATGTCCGGATGTATTCAGAACGTAAGTTATGCGCAAAAGTGCAAACTTGTGCGCTTTTTGACACTTTTAGTCCCTGAATGACCCAAAAGTATATTTTAGCACACCGAACCCCTCAAAGCCTATTTCTAAGCTATGTAAAGGATATTTAAGGTGTGTTTAATTTATGGTCATGTTCCGGAATGTCTGTTACAGTTCAAATTGGCATACTTTCGCAGTTTGTCATATTTAGTCCCTGTAGACGAATTAACTTGATTTTGGCATACCAAACCTTCCAAATCTTATTTCTAAGTTATGTAAAGGTTATTTAAGGTATGTTTAGCCTATTTCACTATTCCGGAGTGTTCGTTGCATTAAACTGGTTATATTTACGCATCGGTGCGCGTATAACCTTCCAGAAAGCGATTTAGAGTTTGAAATCGAACAAGAGTTGATATGTGTAAATGATACACATCTTTTTACAAATCCCAAGTATGAAATACAATATTTCATTGGTTTGGAATTTGTTTGATGGCCGTGGAGGCACAGGTGTTACAGTCTCCCCTACTTTAGGAAATTTCGTCCCGAAATTTATTTAGAGGAAACTTGTGAGAGCTTGAAAACATGAAGTTGAAAAGATCGAACAACATTGGTTAGGGTTCTGAACTTCTAGTAATCTTTAATAACATCATGATTGCAATGTAAGAGGGATACTTATATACAAGTATATGAAGCGTCATTGGTGCGTCCACCGTACCTCCATTACATCGTTCTCATTTCGTTATTTTTGTCACTATCGGTTCTTACACATAATAAATCTTACTGTGGTTACCGTGCACTGAATCTCACAATTATGTACGCGTCCATAATTAGACAATTCCTTGCACAGTTCACACAGTCTATTTTATAATATGTAGGGTAAAACCAAATGAACAATCCTGTGATGAGTGTGACTAGACCGCCATAGAGTCCTTTTGACT
This sequence comes from Helianthus tuberosus, assembly GCA_030545235.1. Taxonomy (NCBI): domain Eukaryota; kingdom Viridiplantae; phylum Streptophyta; class Magnoliopsida; order Asterales; family Asteraceae; genus Helianthus; species Helianthus tuberosus. Next base: position 20,703,839 of record CM060380.1, on the reverse strand, counting down.
AAATCAATAAATGATCTAAATAGACTATCAAGGAGTCTGTCCAGCTACATCACTAGATGTCGTCCTTTAACCAAATTGTGATTCAATCTTTTTTGACTAGACTACCAAAGGGTCTCGTATGAATCAAGGAGTGGTACTATATAATCCAAGGGTCTTAACTATTACATAGAAGCCCATTAAGGATTTAAGGTAGTACCTTTTGAATATCCTACTATGAATCCCTTATATATAGATATAAAAGATTCTATGAGGATTTTGAAAATCGGATCACACAAAAACATAAAGGAGAACACATAACACGTAATCACATAATCGCATAATTGCATAATTGTTTAATTTGACCTTTAAATTTGTTATCTTTGGACACGGGTATTTCAAGCATACAAGGAATCAAATCCTTAATTGCAGCAGTTTGGATGGATCCACATGAATACCCTGCTTGTTGACTACATGACCCAAAAACTGAACTTCTTTAAGCCAAAATTTCCTCTTGGAGGATTTAGCGAAAAGTTTGTTCCTTCTTTAGGGGTTCCAATGTCAACGAAGGTGTTGATCGTGATCGGCTCGGGACATGAATAGATCAAGATGTCATCAATAACAACAATGACGAACTGATCCAAATAAGACTTGCAGACTCTATTTATTAAGTCCATGTAGATGGCTGGAGCATTTGTCAATCCTTAAAGGCATGACTGTAAACTCGTAATGGCCATACTTCGTGCAGAAAGCCGTTTTGGGAATATCTTCTTCGAGAATACAAAGTTTTGGGAATATCTTCTTCGAGAATACAAAGAAATACCAGTACTAGTGTCAATCGTCATCGGTTCAATTCGTCATGGTATCATTAACGTACCACCACTCTTTGTAACTTACGGTACCAAAACAAATATTCTATTGCATATACAACTCCATTTTTAACAAATTTAATACTGTCACGTTGAGAAAACCATACAAACGAATATGGTATCGGCGCTGATGTTGTTCATATGGTTTTGGTTCGGTGCACGATAAAGAAAAAAAACTGCTATATTTGACTTGTTCAAAAAAACTTTTATCAAAATCATCAATAAAAATAAATGTGTCGCAACAATATATTTTAAAGTTTTATAAAACGTCTTATTTTATTTTGGGTTGTTAGATTTTAATTATCTAAACTTTGACATGTTGGCCGGCAAAAATCCCAACTTAAAAAGTTCTCCCTGACAATCCCGACTTGTAAACTATTTTCCTCCACCGAGCCTTTTCTAACCGGGTCTAACCCAGTTAGTTCATGGTGACGTGGACGCTGACATGGACGTTGATGTGTAAAAAGCCTTGAGTTGGCTGATTATGTGGTTGATAATGTGGACTCTCTCTCTCTCTCTCTTTATAACACCTAACAACACCCACCACCTCCACCTTTTACTACCACCACACCATTATCACCACCACCTCTACGATCATACCAGACTACCACCTCCACCTCCACCTCCATTAACCCCCACTGTTACACCAGACCAACATCGCACATTCAATCTTTATTCATCAGACCAGCCCCCACCCTCACCTCCATCAACCATACATTTTCACTGCCATCACGATACTAGACCAACATCAAGCATTCAATCTTCATCTTCATCTTCTTTCGTAGCTTTTGGATCTTCAAAAGGGCTTGAATCTAGATCTTGGTTCTTGAATAGGGTTTGATTTTTGTAACACCTAGAAAATTCACGTCCTATAATGTGTTGACACGTGTCATATGTTTAAAACGTGTGAAAGAATATTATAGAAGGACTAAAGTAGACAAACATGGAAAGTATGTGAATATACGAGTTCTAAATGTCAACAGTGAATAAATGTATTGTACATTAACCCTACATGATGCTCATATCTTCAAACGAATAAATCATGGATCATACGAAGCTACAAGTGAGAGATTTCAAACTACAGGGGTTAAATGTGTCAACATGTTTAAGTTATACCTCTGAGTGACCTTTTGACAAACCCGAAGCTTTGTAACGATTAATTATGCTCACTAGAATGCACGATATAAATTTCGTAAAGTTTCGTTATCGTATGAGAAAGTTATGATCAAATTCGTGTGCGAAGGGTTAAAGCGTCAACGTTGAAAGTTAGGACTTTTTGGGTAACAATAAAGTTAACCGGGGACTTAACAAAATGGGTATATGTCTTAGAGCCCTTATATGTCAATTTGGAGGGTTCAAAATGCAAGAAAGGAAGTCGTAGCAAAGTCTTGAAGAGCCAAGGATCAAAACACAAAAAATAAAAAGTTGAAGATCTTGTCAGAAGAGGCCTCGCGCCACGCGAAGCCCAAGGGGGGGTCCTTCGCGTCACGCGAGGGTCTGTCTGATCCGATTTTCTTGGGTTATTGCCTGCTAAGTGCTTCCTACTCGACTTCTATCCGATTTTCCACATAATGGGCGACCCCTAAATGCCTCCTAGAACCTTAGGGACACGTGTTGATGATTCATGGTCCATGATAGCTTGAGTTGTCAACAATCTATGGTGATTAAGGCACTATAAAAGGCCATGAGTTGCAACCAAGTTCTTCACACCTTCATCTGCACTTTGGAGCATTTCTGGAGCACAAGACCTCTCCCAAGTGATCTCTGGTCATTCATAGGACTCTTGTAAGTTTGCTTAACCTTTCTTAATTAAGTTTTAGCTTAAAAGTCAAACCGTCGTAATTAACGGTTGACTTCAAGATTAATCACTAATGGTCCAGTGATTAGTCGAATTGAAAGTAGTTATAAGTTGGTAATTATGTGGGTAATAAACCCTTAAAAGGGTTCCCCCTGATTCCCACTCTAACTAGGTCTAATGTCGGGTCAAACTTGTAATTAAAAAGTCAACAAGATACTTAAATTCTAATTTATGCATAATTAGCAATGTAGAACATATACAACCTGTTTGATCATTAATATAACTTGATAATTAGTGTAAGAACATGTCTAAACATGTTCAACCCGACAATTTCCTGTTTAGACCCGGTTCGGAACCGAAAGTCGCAAATCTTTGACTTTTGCTTTGACTTCAGTTCTGACCCATTTTGGTATGATTTAGAAATACCTAAGAGCTTCATTTGGACCAGGTTACATGATAGTATAACCCTCTGTGATTATACACCATGGTTCATTAGTTAACCGATTAATACGCATGATTCCGTTAATTGCCCATATGTTGACCATTATGCCCTTTTCACCTTAAAATGTGAGTTATGAAAATGTAAAAGAGTAGAAACCTTAATTACTGATATATAAACTTGTATGCAAAGTTTGACATCAGTTTGAGGTGTAGATTGAGAGTTATGCTCATTAGCGTAATTAAGAAGCTTTATGTTAATAAAACGGCGTAATTAGCGTATAGCCTAGTTAAGCCTACTTTTTGATATCAAACTTATTACCCACTGATGTAATATATTATTTTGGGATTTTTTAAGATTTTTAATTAATTTTAGGCTGAGCATAACTCATAGTCGTAGGCTTAATCCGGTAATTGTCGGTTTTGCCCTTACGGGCTATAAAATGAGTTTTACATATCTAATTGACTCCAAACCTTTTGCTACTGATTACATATGATAAATAAATTATTTTAAATCTCCTGGAATAATAAAAATATCAGATTTCTATATAGAACCCGGAAACGGCTTCTAATCGCCTAATTAAGCGTTTTTAACGCCTAGTATGTACTAGAACTATTTTAAACATACAAAGGGTGATACCTACTGATATTTTAAGTAAATTATGAGGTTTTAATAGTAAGCAAAAGTTGTTAAACTCAGATTTCAGTTTTGAGCTTTACGGCTTATGTGAAATTACCAAAATGCCCCTACGGTGCATAGTTTGGTTATAATTGATAAATTTCACATATATACTTTACCCTACTGTTATAACTTATCAAACTAAGTATTTTTACTGATTATATCAGACCTGTAACTCAGGTTAATACTTAAACTCTTTTATAATATTTTAAATGACCAAACTACCCCTACGGGGCATAGTTTGTGTTTAACTACGTTTCGGGCATAATGAAAGACATCTTACTGATGTCACAACATAATTGAGGCATATTAACTTAGGAAACCTGTAAATGGCTCTCATTATTACCCGTTACGCTTATTACGCGTTCGGTTCGGCTTATGTAACTAGTTTACATAAATTAGCCGAAACGGGTCAACCCTTATCAGTTTGATCTCAAAATCGTGAGTGTGTATGAAATACCCATAATAAGCAAGTCTCCAAACTTGTCGGGTCTAAATCACATTCTATCCGGTCTTCGCTTAATAGTGCGTACGAACCGTATCATTGAAACTAACCGGTCTAAGCTAAGGCTTAATTAAGGACCCGTTAGAAATCTAATAGGTTATTATAAACCTTCGTTCCAGATTAGGAGCCCAGTAAAAGTACTTGCATTGGCTGTAATTGATTGATACTTTGCTCAGGTAAATACTCTTAACTTATTTTCCCTATACGGACTTGGGATACGGTACTATAAAAGTACCGCTTGGTCGGGTATGTAGTCATTTAAATCGGATTGTGATTAATGTATTTACATAACCCGCTTTGTTCTGTATTATTTGATGTATGGCCCTTGGGGGTTAAATGACCATGTCCCGGATATCCTTGGCATCATTTTACGAAATGGCCACGACCTAAGCACGGGGTGTAGGCGTACACCTGACAGATGCATTATGTAAAAACTGGTAATCCACTAAAAGGAATCAACCTTGTGGGCATTATACCTGTGGCGTGTCAGTTAACTTAAACCGGCTCTTCTAACCGGTGCTAATGGACGACAAATAAGTAAACCTGTATACAAGATTATATACAAATAATTGTCCCAAGTTATAAAGATATTTTGTGCCGAAGTGCATTCAAATCAATTTACAAACTCTTTTCCAAATGAGTCAGTTGAGTTGTATTTACCAGTGTAAACTGACGTATTTTCCAAAAAGGCTAAGTGCAGGTGCTAGACGAAATAGGCTGGCTACTCCAGGCATCATTACTCAAGTCTCGCAAGCTCTAGATGTCAAAGTCTGTTGAACAGTTTTCTTTTTATATTGATCCGCCTGTGGATCCTTTACTTTCCGTTGTAATACTTGGATATTACTTTATATTCGGATTATAATATATTTAACTTTTGCTTCCGCTGTGCATTTATATAATTGTGTTGTTTGACTATTATGTTGCCAACCACGTCACGATACTCCCCACCGGGCCCACCGGTGACACGTGGAAATCGGGGTGTGACAGGTTAGTATCAGAGCCAACACTGAGTGAATTAAACACTAACCTTTGTGTTTAATCTCAGTTACACAGTTGCACATTCTTGAGGTCTAGATGAGAACATAGGACAAATTCAAATTCGTTTTATTTTGTCCTTATTTGGTTCCTTGTTATTTATCTGATTAGCCCTTGCATGGGCAAGTCATTTTCTTAAGAAGTCCCGTTTAGGGCAACCATATACTTGTTTAAATTTTAAAGGAACGATTATATTTAAAATATCATTCCTATATTATAAGATCTACCATTATAATAAAATGGCAAAATCTAAAAAGGGACAAGACCTAGCCTCGTGTCATTTTTAAGACCCGGCCAAGATGGCAGTTCCTCAATTTAGGTTCAGATCCTTATTAACATTTCAATTTAGAAATTGTTCTGCGTTAATTATTAAAAAGAATCTAAAGAGTAAAACCTAGCCTAAATGTCATTATGGACATGGCCAAGATGGTAAAACTTATTTAAGAGATTCAAATTTTTTAAATATCTAAAAGCATATTATCATGCTTGACAAAGTGTGATAGGATAATATCACATAAGTCATTCTTAAATGGGTTATTTTTAAATTCCCTTATTTATATAATCATCCCTTATGGATGAAGTGCCCACGGGCTATGATTAACGTCCTCTGAGACTAAAGACAGTGGTAGCTTACGATTCCCTGTCAAGAAAAGGTAATGAACTTTGATTCAACCTTAATGCCTCGATTCTCTGAAATCATGGCTTATAAATTAAACTTGTCTATGTGACTAGGCCTTTTGTGCTATTATTAACTTATGATTTAGGATTATGATAAAGATCCTAAACAATTTTTTTTATATTTAACAAATTAACTAAAATGTGTATTAAAAGCATGGTTAATAAATCGTTTAAGAACGATAGTACTGTAAGGGCTTCTAAATAAACCTTGCCCTTATTTTCTTTTTGTAGCAACTAAGACTACATGGCTGACTCTGACGAGATAAACAGTCATCCTTTGGAAAACCGCGATGATAATGATAGGATTAATATAACCAAAGGAGAGCTTCGTTCACTGATTGACACAGCTGTATCTAAAGCTGTAGAAGAACGATTTAAGGAGTATAGTGGGATGCATAGTCGAGCCTCATCTATACCCCACTCTAAGTATGTCCCTAAAACTCATTCAGAGCCTCATAACAAGCCGCCCTCTAAGAAAGAGGAGCCAAAGAAGGATGATGATCGTCATTCATTAAATGAACACAGTGTTCCATCCAAGAAGATGGTGTTCAATAATGAACCACGTACCAAGTCTTGTACCTATAAGTACTTTGTTTCCTGTAAACCGCGAGATTTTACTGGGGAAAAAGGAGCAGTAGATTGTATGACCTGGTTGGATGAAATGGACATGGTGGTGGACATCAGCGGTTGTGCTGAAAGGGATGTAGTAAAGTATGTATCCCAATCGTTCAAAGGAGAGGCACTGGCATGGTGGAGGTCTCTCATTCAAGCTGCTGGGAAGATCCCGCTCTACAACATGTCATGGGAGCAGTTTGTTACCCTCATTATGGAAAACTACTGCCCTCAACATGAGGTCGAAAGAATTGAATCTGATTTCTTATCATTGGGGATGACAAACTTAGATTGTCAAGCTTACCTCACCAGTTTCAATACCCTGTCCAGACTGGTTCCTTACCTTGTAACACCAGAGCCCAAGCGAATTGCTCGCTTCATTGGGGGTTTAGCCCCAGAAATCAAAGTCAGTGTTAAGGCTTCAAGACCTGCTACATTTAGGTCAGCAGCTGATCTCTCTTTATCCCTTACTTTAGATGCGGTCAGGTTGAGATCGCTAAAGAAATCTGAAGAAAGTAAGAGGAAGCGTGAGGATGATAACTCACGAGGGTCAGAGAAGAAGCACAAGGGAAACACTGATTCTAAGAAGTTTGGGTCTGGAAGGAATAGTCAGCGAACAGAGGAAAAGCCAAAGTGCACGACTTGCCAGAAACCCCACTTTGGAAAGTGCAGACTTGAGTCCAATTCTAATTCAGGAGCACCTACATGTGGGATATGCAAGTCTAAAGAGCACAAGACGATAGAGTGCAAGAAGATAAGAGATGCCACATGCTACAACTGCAATGAGAAAGGGCACATTAAGACCAACTGCCCTAAGTACGCCAAGAAGCCTGAAGAGGTCAAGAAGACCAATGCAAGGGTCTTTCGAATGGATGCAAAGGAAGCAGTCCAGGATGACAACGTAATCACAGGTACTTTCCTTGTAAATGATGTCTATGCAAGAGTACTCTTTGATTCAGGCGCTGATAAGTCTTTCGTAGATCATAAATTTTGCAAATTGCTGAATTTCCCTGTCAAAACCTTGAGTATAAATTTTGAGGTAGAGTTAGCAGATGGCACCATAGAAACCGTCTCAACTGTGTTAGATGGATGTGTTATATCCATTAAGAACCACTATTTTCCTCTATCTCTACTTCCCTTTAAGTTGGCCGGTTTTGACATAGTTTTGGGTATGGACTGGTTATCTCATAACCAGGCCCAAATTGTCTACAACAAAAAGCAAGTGGTGATAAAGACTCCGTCTGGTGAATCACTTACCATTCGGGGAGACACCCAGTATGGACTGCCTGAGCAAGTGACTATGCTCAAGGCTTCAAAGTGTTTAAAGAAGGGTTGTGCCATCTACATGGCACAAGTGATTATTGATGAGCCTAAACCGAAGATAGAAGACATCCCCATCATTTCTGAATACCCAGAAGTTTTTCCGGAAGAACTACCTGGTTTGCCACCAGATAGGCAAGTGGAATTCAGGATTTATATCATCCCGGGAGCAGCTCCAGTTGCCAGAGCACCTTATAGGTTGGCGCCCATGGAAATGAAGGAATTAAGGACACAACTGGATGAATTGCTAGCTAAAGGTTTCATTAAACCTAGTTCGTCTCCTTGGGGAGCACCAGTCTTGTTTGTCAAGAAGAAGGATGGATCGATGCGTCTGTGCATCGATTATCGTGAACTTAATAAAGTCACAATAAAGAATAGATATCCATTACCAAGGATCGACGATTTGTTCGATCAATTGAAAGGAGCAATTTATTTCTCGAAGATTGACTTGAGGTCAGGCTACCATCAACTGAAGGTTAGAGATGAAGACGTACACAAAACAGCATTTAGGACTCGTTATGGTCATTACGAGTTCCTAGTGATGCCTTTTGGGCTCACTAATGCACCAGCCGCGTTCATGGATCTCATGAATCGCGTATGCAAGCCTTATTTAGATAAATTCGTCATCGTTTTCATCGACGACATTCTTATCTATTCGAAGAACCAAGCTGACCATGAGAAACACCTTCGATGTATTCTCAAACTCCTACATCGTGAGAAACTCTACGCCAAATTTTCCAAGTGTGAGTTTTGGCTTCGAGAAGTCCAATTCCTTGGACATGTGGTGAGTGAGCGTGGTATCCAAGTGGATCCCGCTAAGGTTGAAGCAGTTATGAACTGGCAAGAGCCAAAGACGCCTACAGAGATTCGTAGCTTCCTGGGATTGGCAGGATATTACAGGCGTTTTATTGAGAATTTTTCAAGGATTGCTGCACCCCTAACTTCCTTGACCAAGAAGAAAGTAAAGTTCACTTGGGGCCCTAAACAACAAGAATCCTTTGATATCCTAAAGCAAAAGTTGAGCAACACCCCGGTACTGACATTGCCAGATGGGATAGAAGATTTTGTGGTTTATTGCGATGCATCGCACACTGGCATAGGGTGTGTGCTTATGCAGAAAGGCAAAGTTATTGCCTATGCATCAAGACAGTTAAAGGTGCATGAAAAGAATTACACCACCCACGACTTGGAGTTGGGTGCCGTTGTATTCGCACTAAAACTGTGGAGGCATTATCTATATGGAATCAAGTGCGTGATCTATTCGGATCACAAGAGCCTCCAGCACCTATTTAACCAGAAGGATTTAAACATGAGGCAACGCCGATGGATGGAGACTTTGAATGATTATGATTGTGAAATCCGATACCATCCAGGCAAGGCGAATGTAGTCGCTGATGCCTTGAGTCGAAAGGAAAGGGTGAAACCCATCCGAATCAATGCCAAGCGCATGGAGATAAAGAACAGTTTGACGGAAAGGTTGTTAGCTGCACAGAAGGAAGCTGTGTTGGAAGCTAACTATCCTAACGAAAAGCTAGGGGTAACTTAGGAGCAGTTAACTCTTAGCAAGGACGGAATTCTAAGATTAAATGGACGAATATGGGTTCCAATTTATGGAGGACTTCGAGATGTCATCCTCCAGGAAGCCCATAGTTTCAAATACTCCGTTCATCCTGGAGCTGATAAGATGTACCAGGATCTAAGGGCAAATTATTAGTGGATAGGCTTGAAAAAGTCTGTAGCTGCCTATGTAGCTAAGTGCTTGACTTGTGCGCAAGTCAAAGCAGAACATCAAAAGCCGTCAGGCTTGCTACAACAGCCTGAACTTCCTACGTGGAAGTGGGAAATGGTAACCATGGATTTTATCACCAAGTTACCCAAGACAAGGAAATGCAATGATACAATATGGGTGATAGTTGATAGACTGACTAAGTCAGCACATTTCTTACCCAGCAAGGAGACTTATAGCTCCGATATGTTAGCCCAGTTATACGTGGATAAGATTGTAGCCTTACATGGCATACCTGTGTCTATTATCCCTGACAGAGATACTAGATACACGTCACATTTTTGGAAAAGCTTCCAACAATCTTTGGGCACGCGTTTGAATTTTAGTACGGCTTACCATCCTCAGACAGACGGTCAGAGTGAGCGTACTATTCAAACTTTGGAAGATATGCTACGTGCATGTGTGATCGATTTGGGTGGTAGTTGGGATAACCACCTACCATTGTTCGAGTTCTCCTACAACAATAGCTACCATACCAGCATAAAGGCTGCGCCTTTCGAGGCCTTATACGGTAGAAAGTGTAGAACGCCCGTTTGTTGGGCAGAAGTTGGAGATGTCCAATTATCAGGACCAGAGATAGTCTTTGAAACGACGGACAAGATTGTCCAGATTCGTGATCATCTCAAAGCTGCCCGAGATAGGCAGAAGAGCTACGCAGATCCGAAGCGTAAATCCTTTCACTTCGAAGTAGGTGACAAGGTATTGCTTAAAGTATCACCCTGGAATGGGGTGATGCGATTTGGTAAGAAAGGCAAGCTAAGCCCGAGATACATAGGACCTTTTGAGGTTATTGAACGTGTCGGGTCAGTTGCCTATAAGTTAAACTTACCTGAAGAGCTCAGTGGAATTCACAATGTGTTCCACATCTGCAATCTGAAGAAATGCTTCGCTGATGAATCACTGGTTATACCACATACAGATGTGCATATAGATGAGAGCTTAAAATTTATGGAAAAACCATTGTCGATTGAAGATCGACAGGTAAAGAAGCTTCGAAGGAAGCATGTACCTATTGTAAAGGTCAAATGGGATGCCCGTAGAGGTCCCGAATACACGTGGGAGGTTGAATCCACAATGAAAGAAAAGTACCCCTATTTATTTCAGTAAATCTCGGGTCGAGATTTATTTTAAGGGGGTGAGGATGTAACACCTCGAAAATTCATGTCCTATAATGTGTTGACACGTGTCATATGTTTAAAACATGTGAAAGAATATTATAGAAGGACTAAAGTTGACAAACATGGAAAGCATGTGAATATACGAGTTCTAAATTGCAACAGTGAATAAATGTATTGTACATTAACCCTACATGATGCTCATATCTTCAAACGAACAAATCATGGATCATACGAAGCTACAAGTGAGAGATTTCAAACTACAGGGGTTAAATGTGTCAACATGTTTAAGTTATACCTCTGAGTGACCTTTTGACAAACCCGGAGCTTTGTAACGATTAATTATGCTCACTAGAACGTACGATATAAATTTCGTAAAGTTTCGTTATCGTATGAGAAAGTTATGATCAAATTCGTGTGCGAAGGGTTAAAGCGTCAACGTTGAAAGTTAGGACTTTTCGGGTAACAATAAAGTTAACCGGGGACTTAACAAAATGGGTATATGTCTTAGAGCCCTTATGTGTCAATTTGGAGGGTTCAAAATGCAAGAAAGGAAGTCGTAGCAAAGTCTCGAAGAGCCAAGGATCAAAACACAAAAAATAAAAAGTTGAAGATCTTGTCAGAAGAGGCCTCGCGCCACGCGAAGCCCAAGGGGGGGTCCTTCGCGTCACGCGAGGGTCTGTCTGATCCGATTTTCTTGGGTTATTGCCTGCTAAGTGCTTCCTACTCGACCTCTATCCGATTTTCCACATAATGGGCGACCCCTAAATGCCTCCTAGAACCTTAGGGACACGTGTTGATGATTCATGGTCCATGATAGCTTGAGTTGTCAACAATCTATGGTGATTAAGGCACTATAAAAGGCCATGAGTTGCAACCAAGTTCTTCACACCTTCATCTGCACTTTGGAGCATTTCTGGAGCACAAGACCTCTCCCAAGTGATCTCTGGTCATTCATAGGACTCTTGTAAGTTTGCTTAACCTTTCTTAATTAAGTTTTAGCTTAGTTTTAGCTTAAAAGTCAAACCGTCGTAATTCACGGTTGACTTCAAGATTAATCACTAATGGTCCAGTGATTAGTCGAATTGAAAGTAGTTATAAGTTGGTAATTATGTGGGTAATAAACCCTTAAAAGGGTTCCCCCTGATTCCCACTCTAACTAGGTCTAATGTCGGGTCAAACTTGTAATTAAAAAGTCAACAGGATACTTAAATTCTAATTTATGCATAATTAGCAATGTAGAACATATACAACCTGTTTGATCATTAATATAACTTGATAATTAGTGTAAGAACATGTCTAAACATGTTCAACCCGACAATTTCCTGTTTACACCCGGTTTGGAACCGAAAGTCGCAAATCTTTGACTTTTGCTTTGACTTCAGTTCTGACCAGTTTTGGCTAATAATTGAGGCATATTAACTTAGGAAACCTGTAAATGGCTCTCATTATTACCTGTTACGCTTATTACGCGTTCGGTTCGGCTTATGTAACTAGTTTACATAAATTAGCCGAAACGGGTCAAACCTTATCAGTTTTATCTCAAAATCGTGAGTGTGTATGAAATACCCATAATAAGCAAGTCTCCGAACTTGTCGGGTCTAAATCACATTCTATCCAGTCTTCGCTTAATAGTGCGTATGAACCGTATCATTGAAACTAACCGGTCTAAGCTAAGGCTTAATTAAGGACCCGTTAGAAATCTAATAGGTTATTATAAACCTTCGTTCCAGATTAGGAGCCCAGTAAAAGTACTTGCATTTGCTGTAATTGATTGATACTTTGCTCAGGTAAATACTCTTAACTTATTTTCCCTATACGGACTTGGGATACGGTACTATAAAAGTACCGCTTGGTCGGGTATGTAGTCATTTAAATCAGATTGTGATTAATGTATTTACATAACCCGCTTTGTTCTGTATTATTTGATGTATGGCCCTTGGGGGTTAAATGACCATGTCCCGGATATCCTTGGCATCATTTTACGAAATGGCCACGACCTAAGCACGGGGTGTAGGCGTACACCGGACATATGCATTATGTAAAAACTGGTAATCCACTAAAAGGAATCAACCTTGTGGGCATTATACATGTGGCGTGTCAGTTAACTTAAACCGGCTCTTCTAACCGGTGCTAATGGACGACAAATAAGTAAACCTGTATACAAGATTATATACAAATAATTGTCCCAAGTTATAAAGATATTTTGTGCCGAAGTGCATTCAAATCAATTTACAAACTCTTTTCCAAATGAGTCAGTTGAGTTGTATTTACCAGTGTAAACTGACGTATTTTCCAAAAAGGCTAAGTGCAGGTGCTAGACGAAATAGGCTGGCTACTCCAGGCATCATTACTCAAGTCTCGCAAGCTCTAGATGTCAAAGTCTGTTGAACAGTTTTCTTTTTATATTGATCCGCCTGTGGATACTTTACTTTCCGTTGTAATACTTGGATATTACTTTATATTCGGATTGTAATATATTTAACTTTTGCTTCCGCTGTGCATTTATATAATTGTGTTGTTTGACTATTATGTTGCCAACCACGTCACGATACTCCCCACCGGGCCCACCGGTGACACGTGGAAATCGGGGTGTGACAATTTTGAACAATATTTACAATACTTTTTTGGTGTGATGGTGACAATGTTGTGGCAGTGGCGATTGATGGAAGTGCAGGTGGAGGTGGTGGTCTGGTGTGGTGGTGATGGTGACAATGTTGTGATGGTGATGGTGGCTGGTGGAGGTGGAGGTGGTAGGTGGTAGCCAAGGTGGTGGTGGTGGCGAAAGTGATGGTGGGTGAATTATTAAAATCCAATATCCCTTTATATCACTAAAATAACGAAAAAGATAAATAACGTCACTTTATATAATAAAACCAAATCGGGCTAGCTTTGATGACACATACGTCTATGCTTCGATCATCTGTAAAATTACTATTCATAACTTGGTTTTGAGTAAACTTATATTTTGACGTAGATAAAAATAAGCACATTGAAACAGGATACTTAGAATTTTATGTAATATAGTATATTAAAAGTTATAAGAGAAAAAATATATGCTTCAAAACAAAAATAATAATAAAATAAAAATCTTGCTCCTAATAAATGATTCAAACTAATGTTATGTTGCACTCTCTCCTTCAATCTTACAATTTTTACTTGTATTATATTTTAATATATTTTTTACTAATTAATGCATGGATATCACTTATTATAAATACACAAATAATTTTTTTCTTATTCATAATAATGAATATCGAAATTGTTGATAAACTAAATATTCAATATTGTATTTTATGGTAATTGATGTATGATGAATTGCAAAATACATCCTTTATTCGTGTATACTTTGTACAATTTTTCCGTTATTTATAGTTTCGTTTTAGTTAGAATTACGTGCTATTGATCAAATTTCTTTTTCCAGGTCTTGGTACGTAAAGTTGCTGAAAATGGAGTGAAAACGAGTTACAATGCCGGAACACTAAGTCCCGGAACAAGTCTAAAAGAGTTAGAATACTTTTGAAGAGTTTTGGGATGTTAAAGCTAAATTTTGGACGCAACATTCTATGGAAAAATGCCCGTGGCGTCGCGCCACAGCTAGATGATCATACAGTCGCGCAGCGCCAAGCAATTAACAATAAAAAATGGTTTTTAGTATGGTGGCGTCGCGCCACCACATCTGTCTTCACCTGTTGCGCGACGCGAAGGGGTGGTGGTTCGAGATTTGTTTGTTAGCTGCTAGGGTTTCGTATATAATCCAAGTTAATCATCATTAACAAAAAGTTACGAATTTGAGAAACCCTAGGCGATTTTTAGAGTTGATTTCACGGCTTTCGGAGTAATTTGGCTTGCGGGAATCATTCGGTTGAAGCTTGGAGCGTAGGAAAGAAGATTGTTCGGGTGTTATCTCCCGGTTTTCGTTATTTTCTTGTTTCGATACTTCGTTGATGAATTCTTATTTTGAAACTTGTGTTTTGATTTCGAATACTATATTTTGTGGCTAAAACCTTCTATACTACCTAAGCAAGATGATAGTTTAATCAAGTTTGGATTTTTAACGGTTTTTATTGCTTGTTATGGATTGATATTTGAAAGTAAATTATCCTAGAATTTCTGATTTGGTGCATATGCGTATTTGATTTTGATTGTTGATTATTTGCTGTTTCACATAGATTTTGGTGAATGTCTTTCACATAATGAATTTGTGTTGATTATTCGTTTCTTTGCGGGTTCGGGTGATCTTTGGGTAAATCGACCGATAGCCTTAGAAACAGTAATTAAAATACAATTAGAATTAGGTATTCTGCTTAACTTGTTGCTGAGAGGCTCGAGTTAGTTATTAGGTCTTGGTGCAATATATAACTAAGATAGGGTTCGAGAGAAGTCAGTCTTAGTTCCCTAATTGCATCTGTGTCTATTAAACCAAGTTAGAGTCTAGGATTGCCTTAGACTGTCGCGCTGAGAGGTAGATAGTCGAATTAGGGCACTTTTAGAGTCGTTAGAGGACTGAGAGGAAGTCTAACAATCGGTGTTCACAACAGCCTTGTAGGGTTTCCTAGGTTTCTTCCTGAGAAGGGTCGGGAAGTCTTAGCTTGAAATACCTTAGGGTTTAGTACTTCACGATCCTGATTCCATACAACAATAGTACCGTTAGAAATCCATTCATAGTTAAATTGGATTCAAGCCTAGGTAGTCGTTAATCTCATCTGAATCAAACCTTAGTTCTTATTCGTGTTTTAGTCTAGTTTTCATTTTAATTCCGATTTTAGGATTTCAGTAAAACCCCCCCTTAAAACACAACAATATTTAAGTCGTGTCAGTGTCTGTCTAAATAAGGTCGTTAACGTAATTAATTAGAGTCCTTGTGGGTTCGACATCCGGACTTACTTTTCTTTGCTAGAGTCGACCGGTTCACTTGCCGATGAGTAGTTTAGTCAAGTTAGAGAGTCTAGATTATTATTACTTGAGTCTAAATTTAGGTTTATTTTAGTTTATTTATTTGAACTACTTATTCCACATCAAGGTAATTTCAAATATAGACTAATTACCATATTGTAAATTAGGAAGATGTTTGTGCTTCATGGCTTGTACTTCAAGCATGGGGAGTATTTCAAAAAAAAAATTGATTTTTCATTTCTAACCCAAAGGTTTTTATTTTTTGCATTTTAACCTTTTTGTTTTTTTTTTTACTTTTAATCCAAAACTTTTCATCTTTTACAATTTAACCCCAACACATTTTAATTTTCATCTTTGATCCACGTATTTTTCATCTTTTCCAAATTTTTTGTGTTACGTTTTGTTCTAATTTTGCGAGTAAACACCCCGTAACGTACGTGTGGGTTTCAAAGTTGTTTTGACTATTTTTCCCGTTTGACAGGACCGTCACAACGCGTCTATTTTTCCCTGTTTGACAGGTTCGTCGCAACGCGCGTGGTATTAGATTGACTTAGTTATTCTTTTCTATTTTTACATTTCAGTCTTATTTCTTCGCATTAACATGTCGCAACTGGCATACGTGGTTCAATGATTTTATGTATGTTTTTCGTTCGGTGTTATTTTTTCTTTTTTATTTATTTTATCTTTACGAGCTTTTCCGGTGTTGTTGATCGCTGGTAGTTGTGTAGCATTAGCGCTACCCCCTCCCCCGCGGCAACGCGGGGGCCCTTAATACTAGTACTAAATTATTTTCTAACTAAATTTCGTTATTATCTTGAATTTTGAAATTATGATTTAAAATCCTCCTATATTTCTTCTTTAATAATTATGAAGCATGTTGGCCGATAATAATCCCAACTTTAAAAATCCTAAGTTTCCCATGTTGGCCGATAATAATCCCAACTTTAAAAATTCCCTCCAATAATCCCAACTTGTAAAACTTTGTCCGCCATTGATCGTTTTCAAACATATAAGAATTTGGTCTCCTCAATAGATTTATATACACCTAGAGACTCCTTAATTGATTTAAGTACACCTATGTTAGAAAAAGATCAATGACGGCCAAAGTTTTACAAGTTGGGATTATTTGAGGGAATTTTTAAAGTTGAGATTATTACTTCGGATTATTAAAATCCAATAACCCTTAAATTTAATAATATGTTTAGATTATCTCAAAACGTAAGAAAACTTATTTTAATAAAATTCAAAAAATATGCATACCTTTTCATTTCAAATTGTCTCGTTTATTCAGCCATATTGTAATACAAGAGGATGCGCCTGCACATATCAACCGTCTCACCTGTTTGTGTAGCACCTTTGGCATCGAAGGTGTTAATCTTGATGCTCGCTATCTCCAAGTCTTCCCCTTTTCGCTTGCTGGCCGCGCAGCCACATGGCTCGATTTGCAGCCAGCAGGTACTTACACCACTTGGGCTGGACTTAGAGATGCCTTCCTTGCTAAGTATTTCCCACCCGCGAAGGCCTTTCGCCTTCGAGATCAGATCCATTCATTCAGAATGGAGCCTGACGAACCGTATCACTTAGCTTGGGAAAGGTTTCAAACTTTACTCTAACGTTGTTCCCAACATGGATTGTCGGATTGGGCTTTAGTAGAAAAATTTTACAATGGTCTCACCCCTGAGTGTAAGGCCCGATTCGACACATCTGCAGGAGGCCATCTAATGGGAAAGAAAACTGTGGCTGACTGCAATGATCTCTTTGAGAGCTTCGCTCATGCTGATATAGATTATAGTGTCACCAGCAGGAATTCCAATCCTGTGAGTACTTCCTCATCTTCTCAAGGAGTAAACCAAGTCGTATCACACTCAAAGGTAGCATCTCAAGTTGACTATATCACCAAAGACTTGCTAGAAATTAAGAAAAAGGTCGATAGGTGCGAAGTTTGTAGAGGTGGACATGACACCGTAGATTGCCCAACACTCACCCTAGAACAGGTAGAATACATAGCAGGTCAAAATAGGGGTCCAACTAACCCATTTAACAATAGTAACTCTAATTGGCGTGCTAATAATTATCGCTCTTCTGGTAATCCCCTAGTTTTCCATCAGGTCAATATCAAAGCAGGGGGCCAGGTTTCTATTCTAGTGGGGGTTCGGGTCAAACAGGTCAATTTGCTAGTTCAGGTTCAGGTGGGCAGTTCAGAGGTGAGGGGTCAAACCAAGAGGTTCAACCTAGGAATGAGGGGTCAAATGGTAGTTTGTCTAGGATAGAGGACCTTCTTACCCAGCTAGTGGTTAAGGATTAAGCTACCCAACATACCTTAGAAGAACACGCTACTTTCCTAAAGAATAATCATTCAAATTTCTTAGACCTTCAAAGGCAAGTTGGGGATATTGCACGCCAGTTGCAAGAACGACCTCCCGGTCAATTTTCGGGCAACACAAAGCCCAACCCTTCTGGTACTTTGAAGGCAATTTCAACCCGTAGTGGTAGGACCTTAGGTGAAGTAGTGAGACCCGAGAGTGTTGAGATAGAAGATGAGGAGCCCGTAGATGAAGAGATTGAGATGGAGGCTCTCGGTAAAGTGCAACCTAGGTTAATCCCAGCAAGTACCGCACACACCGGGGGGCCTTCAAGTGAGACGAGTATAGAAAAAAGGCCCATACAAGTTGTTCCATCACCCAATGTTGATATTTCCCGTGCTCCATTTCCTTCCCGTCTTAAAAACCAAACCTATTCTAAAGAGTACGGGAAATTTTTAGAAATCTTTAAGCAACTTAGAATCAACCTTCCTTTAATAGAAGCCCTCCAATCGATGCCTAAATATGCAAAAATTTTAGCGGGGAAGTTGAAATCGCGATGGACCGGACCGTACATGGTAAAAGAGGTGTTTCCATACGGTACCGTTGAGTTGTATGACGAAGTTGATAAAGGTATGTTGAAGGTAAATGGTCATCGATTGAAACACTACTTGGGAGGTCCCATTGATACTACCGAGGAGGAAGAAATTCCTCTAGAGGACCCCCCACCTTCACCGAACAATGAGTTGAGAAAAGCGTCGTTTGTAGAGTATGTACCGTTTGTAAATTTCGTTAATTTTTCGTATTTCTCATAGTTTTTCGTGTTTGTGTTTCGTGTGTTTGAGAGATTTTGCAGGAAGCGTACCCTTGAAGAGCTGAATTTGCGAAGAAAACGTCATCCCAGGTAAGTCCCATACTTAGAAAAAATTTGGGATGGTTTGGGGAAGGTTTGGTAAGACTTAGAAATTTTTCTAAGTCCTAAAACATGAAAAATTTCGAAACATTCTGTTCAAAATCGATCTTGGCGTCGCGCCACCATCAAATCATTACGCCGTGGCGCAGCGCCACCATTGGGGTCAATAAAAAACCCTATTTGAACCCTTTTGAACAGTTTGAACCCCTCAAATCATGTTGGATCGATGTGTAACCCTAATGAGTCAATCAGAAGAGTTTACGATCTATTTCAAAGGTGGAATCAGAGAAATAGACGTGTAACAGCTTGATTCCTCTTAATTATCTTCTTATTAATGATTCCAAAGCTTTTACAGATCGTTTGACAAACTGGCAGCACCTCGGCTCTGAATCGGAAAAGTTACAAATGAACTAGCAACACACCTATATATAGTGGAGGTAATTTCGCATGAAAGTGACACTGGTCATTTCAAGCGAAATAACAAGGTCTAATTTCATGTGAAATGGTCAGTGCCATTTCATGCGAAATTACACACTTACACACAAACCCTAGTTTTTATCCTGCTGTGTGCTAGCTAATCCTATCTAGACATAAGACTCGATAAAGACGAAGTTAACAGACATTTGTGCACCAACAGACCCCCCCTTGGATGTTGACGAAGTCTTCGGCGTCGAGTCTTCAGTCTTAATCTCTTTCCAATTTGTCTAACAATGTATGCTTCCTTCAAATCTTCTCTTCTTCTATCAACAGCTAGCATGAATCACAGAAACTGAATCTTTAACAACCCTCAAACTCCCCCTTGAATGAAGATCCAGGAACTGTATCTGACTTTTAAGTCTTCAGACTCCCCCTATCAGTTAGCTGGGATTTGATATGCTGCTTTCATAAATTCAAACTTTTTACCTGTACAATCTCTACCTAAACATAAGATTTATGATTATAACAATTTCAATCCAAATTTACCATTTGACTTCATTTGTTGGTTTTGTCAGAATTTAGAAATCCATTTAAGTATCCAGGTCCAAATTAATGACCCTGAGTACTTAATTTGTCTACCAAGTCCAACTTAATGACCTTGGTTGACCTGAGACAAAAACAGATTGACATTTTGTACAAACTAGTTCAAACAATTTTCTGAAATTTACAAGTCTCAATTTAATGAACTTGTTTTGACTTTTTAATTTCACAAGTTTAACATGTTAAGCTCACAACTCTTCTGTCCAGCTCAGAAACTTCCTGCATCTGCTTCAAACTGCGAATCTAAAGATCAGCTTTCCACTTTAGTTTGTCAAAAAAATAAAGCAGAAATGTAAAATCTTTTTGGATTTTGAGTAAAGTTTCTAAACTAGAATGCTAAACAGAAATGAAATGCAGTAAATGTAAACTATTTACAAACATATTTTTGGTGAGCGTGTTAGGGAGTCATATCAGCTATTCGACAAGTCACAAGTACCGTTAAGCTTAGATTTCAATTCATACACAAAATTAAACAATTCGCTTAGATTGTCGATATACTGATCCACTTAAATTCTCACACAAATTTCAATCTGTCAAGGATACTAATTAGGTGAATTAAGAACTTAAACTCATTCATGTGTCCCACCTCTTGAATATACTCCCGTATCCAGATCCCAATATTCAGTCTTACAGGTGAGTATACCACAGATGATATCTGTAAGGGGTTAAATGCGAGGGCCGTGAGAGCTCAGGCTACTGCTTCCGTAAAATCAGAGAGATGACGGCTTCGACTTTAGGTGTGTCCCCTTTAGAGGATCTTTTTTTACAACAACACATGATTAGCATTTTTCAATGTTTCATCATTTTTTATACTGAGGGCGGTGCTATATTTCAAGCAAGCAGAAAGTATTATACGGGGACTAGGCCATTGCTTCCGCAAAATCAGAAGTCCCGGGATAATACCCCAGATATCACTGAGTATAAAGACCTAGTATCTCATAAAGAGGGATCTTTCAAACGAAATTTCAGGGGTTACCTATATATCCAAGTAGTGTTCCCCACGAAATAAGCAAGTAAAGATTTAGGTTTATATCCCGAACAAACCTACTAAATGTGCAAAAACCTATCGGCATATCATTAGCGAGACTGTTTAAGACTTTTAAACTTTACATATCTTTAGCATACTGTAACTGTCAAGCCGATGTACTATCATATTCCCTTTTTACACAAGCTCTTTTTCAGTTTTCTATTGTTTTTGAATTATGAAATATCTCATGTTTTTGGATTTTTGAAATTTTTACTGTTTTTGTATTTTATGAAAATATTACCCTATACTCCCCCTAAATACCAAAACAAGTAAAAAATTGACAAACCATCGCAGATTGCTTCTCGACATCATCTACAGTGGTACCTTCATCTACGCCAAGAATTTCCTCCGACACCGATAAAAGCTTCAGACCGTTCAATTTTAAAAGATATTGAAAACGATTTTTATCAAACGCTTTGGTATGTAAATAAGCTTTTTGTTCGTCAGTGTGGATTTTCTCAATTCGTATCAACTTCTTCTCGAAACAATCTCGGATGAAGTGATGACGAATTTCAATGTGTTTTGTTTTAGCGTGATGAACTGGATTTTTAGTGATGTTTATCGCTGCCTCATTATCAACAAAGACAGGGGTGTTAAGAAATTGCAAACCGTAGTCTCTCATCTGTTGCTGGATCCACAAGATCTGAGAGCAACAGCTGCTAGCAGATACATATTCAGCTTCACATGTGGACAAAGCTACAGAGGTCTGCTTCTTGCATTGCCAGGTAACCAATCGTGGTCCGAAAAACTGGCACCCCGCTGTTGTTGACTTAGCGTTAACTTTGCAACATCCGAAATCGGAATCGGAATACCTTTCTAGCGTGAAATCGCCTTCTCTTGGATACCACAACCCCAGTGATGGAGTTCCTTTCAAGTAGCGTAATATCCGTTTCACAATCACCATGTGCGAAGCTCTCGGGTTAGATTGAAATCTTGCTGCAAGGCAGGTTGGATACATAATATCGGGTCTTGAAGCAGTCAAATACATCAGCGATCCGATCATGGAACGATACATTGTTTCATCTACCTTCTCTTCGGTGAGATCAGGGTTTATTCCATGGTTCGTTGCTAATGGGGTGGAAGCTGGAGTAGAACCTGACATCCCAAATTTCTCTAAGATATCATGAACATACTTCGTTTAATGTATGAAAATTCCCTTAGGTAGTTGATCAACTTGAAGTCCCAAGAAGAATTTCATCTCACCCGATGACATTTCAAATTTTTGCTTCATAACTCTCTCGAAATCTTTGCACAAATTTTCATTTGTAGACCCAAATATGATGTCGTCCACGTATATTTGAACTATCAGAAGATGTCCGTCGACTTCTTTGGTGAACAGAGTGGCATCCACTTTTCCACGGATGAAGCTGTTAGCAAGCAGGTGTTGAGACAAAGTCTCGTACCAGGCTCTCGGGGCCTGGTGTAAACCATACAACGCTTTATCCAGCAAATAAACCTTGTTTTTTGTGGATTGGATCGGTGAAGCTCGGTGGCTGTCCGACATATACCTCCTCTTTTACCTTCCCATAGAGAAAAGCTGATTTAACATCTAGCTGATAAACTTTAAAATTTTTCCAAGATGTAAATGCTAGGAAGATTCTGATAGCTTCAAGTCTACCAACCGGAGCATATACTTCGGTGAAATCTATACCCTCCTGCTGACTAAAACCCTGGACTACGAGTCGAGCTTTGTTGCGAATAATAACTCCTCGATCATCCCTCTTGCACTTGAACACCCACTTGGTGTTTATCTTCCTGTGACCATCAGGCAAGTCTACCAATTTCCAAACTCCTAATTTCTCAAACTGACTCAGCTCCTCTTGCATCGCATTGACCCAAGAATCTTCAGTTAGCGCTTCCATGTATGTTCGTGGTTCAATCTGCGAAATAAAACAACTAAGTGAAAACTCAGTTTGTAACGAAGCAACTGTAGAATAAAAACATGTAAGGCCTTGGTCAATTTGACGTCTTGTGCGAACGCCTGATTGTAATTCTACAATAATCAGCTCTTCTGGATGGTACGAAAGAGTTCTCGGCATCACCTCGCCTGGAACATCTACCTCGCCTTCCAAATTTGTGACATTCTGATTTGCACCTTGTTCACTGACTGGAATTGTTTGACTTGAAATCTGGATCTGCTCCCCCTCAGAATCTGAATCACCACGATCGAATATAGGTCTATCATCAGATTCTAGATTTTCATTGACTGTCATCTGATTATCAAGAGCATGTTCTGAGGATTGTTGAATATCATCATGTTCTCCAGCATTACTTGGACCGGCTTCATCATCATTTGAAGTTTGCCGTTGACGTCTAGAATACTCAGCTGGAAACCTTTCTTGTGGTTCTTCATACTCTCTCAGAATATCCAACTCGTCAAAGAAATCTTGTTCTTCTTCTATGTCAAACGAATCCCATAAAGTATCGTAATTAAAACGCCATGACTTTCCTGGATTCTGCGGTGGCGTTGTGTAACCTTGGCATTCAACATTGTGTGCTTCAATAATCCGCTTCAAGCCTGGAACAAAGACTCGCTTTAATGGACTTGAGTAACCCACAAATATTCCTTCAATGCTCTTTGCACCAAACTATCCAAAAGGTTCTAGAACTGTGCAGGGAGACCCAAACGGTTCCAGATACTTCAGGTTCGGTTTGCGGTTGTTGATCAGCTCGAAACATGTCTTGTTGAATTTCTTCACTGTAAGAACCCGGTTGAGTGTATAGCAAGCGGCTGATACTGCTTCTGCCCAAAAGTTGACTGGTAATTTCGAATCAGCAAGCATCGTCCTGGCCGTTTCAATTAGCGTCCTGTTCTTTCTTTCAGCTACTCCATTTTGCTGTGGAGTGTAAGGAGCACTAAATTCTTGCAGTATACCTCTCTCATCACAATATTCTTCCATCTTTTTGTTCTTAAACTCAGTACCGTTGTCACTTCTGATTCTTCTGATTCGAGTTTGGTACACGTTTTCAATTTTTCTAAACAACGCCATCAAACTTTCAAACGTCTCATCTTTTGTTTTCAGAAATGATACCCATGAAAATCTCGAATAGTCATCTGTTACTACTAGACAGTAGAGATCTCCAGTTATGCTTTTGACATTTAATGGACCAAACAGATCCATATGAAGTCTTTCTAATGGTCTCAAGATTGAGTTTTCCTTCTTACCAGGGTGAGATTTCTTCTTTTGCTTTCCTTTGACACAGCTAATGCACTCCCCCTCAAGATGAAAACCTTTCACATGAACACCAATAACTAAGTCGTTATGCACCAGGTGATTCATTTTTCGCAGGTGAATATGACCCATCTTTCGATGCCACAATTGCGATTCTTTTTCCGTTGCTCTTGACATAAAACAGTGAGCCTGACCCGTGGTAGTAGTTACTACACTAATGTCCAACACGTACAGATCATTGACTCTGGGTGCTCTCATGATAACCCACTCTTCGGGAACAACAAATCCTAGTTTCAAGATCAAACATTCTTTGTCTGTAAAGTGCGTTGTATACATACGATCACAAATCTGAGAGATGCTCAGAAGATTGTTTTCAAGCTCGGCGATGTAGTTTACTCTTTCAAATGTGACGACACCATTCGATAAAGTTCCTTCACCAACTATTCGACCACCTTGATTTCCTGCAAAACCTACATAACCTCCATTAAACCCACGAACATCGTGCAGTAGGGTTTTCTTCCCTGTCATGTGCCGAGAAGCTCCACTATCCATAATCCAACGTGAAACAGATCTTGGAAGCTCCTGCACATATCACAAACACTTTAGTTAGATTTTGATGCCACCCAAGCCTCTTTCGACTCAGGTAACATGACTTTGATATGAGTTTTAGCAGTGTAAAGTGGCAGAAAATTCTTGTCATTCATCTTTAAGCTTTCCTCAGATCCAATCTCAACCTTTTTGTATAAAAAGAAATCATTTTTAGAAGGTTGACCAGATGATTGATCTTTCTTTGGTACATACTTCTTTTCAGAAGTAGTAGTCTCTTGTGGTTCAAGTTTCTCATAGTAATCCACAGGAACATTCATCTTTACCGGAGCGGTAGAAGATGATTGTTTTTCTTTCTCAGAAACCTTTGGTTTTGGAGAACTTGGTTTCTTTTCAACTGATTTTGGTTTCCATGCTTGTTGAGACGAAGCAACCCGTTTGTAAAACTTATCAGCTTTAGTTACCACATTTTTTACGGATTCAGTTTTGATTTTTGTGTTTTCATTTTTCAAAACTTTCTTCTCAACAACCATTGGTGCTTTGCCTTTTGCATCAGCTTTCTTTTTCTGACTCTCATCAATTTCAGACTTAGGCTTCAAGTTGGTGCACTTTCGTGCAATATGTCCAACTTTGTTGCACTTAAAGCATCTACGGGTGTCAACTACCCGGCTTGTGCCTTCGGTCTGAGGCTGTGAGGCCTTCTCTTCAAAGAACTCTTCATTAGTTTTTGAAAAAATCTCAGATTCCTGCTCGGAATGAGAACTCGAGCTTTTTACAAACACCTTTTTTTCAACAAATTTCTTGTTTTGAAAGTTCCTTCTTTGATAATTCTTACCACCCTTGTAACCACCCAACCAATTTTTTTGATTGTTTTTAGAAAAACGCGGCGGAACAACAGGTTTTTTGTAATAAGATTTATCTTTTTCAAAGTTCAATTGCCTCATGGAACGTTTCAAACCTTCGATCTCAGACACATCAATTTCAACCAATTTGAACACATTTTTCAATTTGTCCACATTCACATTCTCCAACGGAAAATCACGATCCGAATACAACTTATCCGATCCCGACATCTTGTACATTACAAGATTAGGTTCTTCATTTAAGTTGTTTTTGAACACATTTTTCAATTTATCCACATTCACATTCTCCAAAAAGCATTCATTATCCTCAGTAGTGTCACTTTCAGATTTTAAAACATTTTCAGCCATACTTTTAACAATTTCAAACTGGACACTATCTTCATCAGATGATGTGGTAAATGTGACATCAATTGTGTCTGGAAGCTTAACTTCATTTTCTTCTTCATCATTAACCAACCCTGATTTTTTCTTTGAAAAATTGTTTAGAACCGGTGGTGGAACCTGATGAAACCCAACCCCGGTTCCATCAAAGTATACATCTTCGCCTGCTTTGTTCTTCCCAATTGGTTTAGGAACTATATGTTGAAGAATAAAACTTGCGAAGTTGTAACTGTTCAGTTTCAACTGGATGCGTTCATTTTCAATTTTAGCTTCTTGAAACTGAAGCTTCAACTTAGCAATTTCATCCAGTTGTTGCTTGATCAGCTCTTCTTTTACACTAAGAACTCCTGATAATTGAACATTTTCTTTGTATGTCTTACCATTTCTCTCATCAGAATCTTTTACTGTTCGTTTTAGCTTCTCAAAATTTTCTGAAAGTTGACGATTCTCATGAATTAATTTTTCGTTTTCTTTCCTAATTCTTTCTACGTCACTTTTATCATTGTTGATTTTCTCAGTTAATTCTTTTAATCGTTCATTTGAAGCTTTTAACATTTTGTCACGGTTTAAGATATGATCTTCAACGTCTCTGACTCTTCCTGTCAGTTCTTCAACCTTTTTAACGTTGAGGTAAGCAACTGTACTAAAAACCTTGCAGCCTTTCATGCAATTTTTGCAGTCACTTTCATTTTTAGCCTTCTTACCTGACTCATTGATTGCATCATTCTGACTGACCTTGGTTTTAGACTCAGTTCCAGAACCAAAAACTACCTCTAGCTCTTTCGCAGCAAACACTTTGTCAGCCATCTTCTTCAAATTCTCAGCCGTGAATTCTTGTGATGTATCGATAATCCTGTCATCGACTTTCTTTGTCTGCGGCTCCTTTTCTTTTTCTTTTTCTTTTTCTTCAGCTTCTCCTCCTCCCCACCACAATCTCTGATTGGCTTCTTCTTCATCAGCACTTTGTTTGGTGAGAGTTTCAACATCAACAGTATTTGGATCAACAACAATGTTTCCCTTGGGATCTAGGTAACATTCTCTATCAGCATCCCATCTTTTCGCCTGTTTAGCTTCTTTGTATGTACGATAGATTCTACTAATCCTGTTCTGAGCTATCATTTTTCTGTTGACGTATTTCACTTCTTCTGTTCTGGAGTCTTTGAACGGAACAATCTTTGTCACAAACGCATAGCCCACTGCGTCTTCTTCTGGTAATGTCACGGCCCCGACCCCAGTTTTACCCGGTCAGGAGCCGCGGGACAGGAACCCGTGGTATCTATGATGCGACAGCGGAAGATTTTACTGGATCTTTTTAAAACTCAAAATGCCCAATTATTTTATTCCATAAATTGGAGATAAACCCCGTAATTTACAATAGAGGAATTTCACAAGTAAATTCCTTGATTTATTAAAACATGTTTATTCATTTTAACTGAGCCACCTCTTCAAGCTTGTTAGTGCTCCGTAGCACGTTTTCCTTGATTTACAGCAGGTCGCCTGAAACATGTTTTAAAAATATTTTATCAGCGGGGAAATGCTGGCGAGTCATTCAAGTATGTAAAACGACACTTTAGTTATCAATTACAGCATAAGAGCGATTACAATGGCTTCTATCTTATTTTTATCTGGCGCCGTGTCACATGGTGACGATGGTCATACCACTATTGGGTCTTTCCCCAAGTAGTGACGCTTATCACTGTTAGGATTTATTAGCCTAACCCGTGAGAAATTAGTAATGTGCACAATACCCCACTAGCCAGTGATTAAGATAACCACGACTTACTCCCTATAATTATAACATTTGAAAATGGAGTATTGTAAAATATTTTTGATAAAAAGAGAATGACTCACATTGCAGATTTATACGGGCAGAGTTTAGCCTACTGATTAGCCTTGTAACCTAATTTAAATAACATGCACACGAACTAGGTCAGTAACTAATACAACATTTACGATAACTCACGAGATTAAACCCTCACAACAAATGACAAAGTGTGATACTTAAATATCCATTGAATTCAAGACGAATGACAAAGCATAACCCTAATGTGGGCAGCATTTAAACATCCATTGGATAGTTTTAATCGATCGGACATTGAATCGTAGCAGCGATCGAGTTAATACCCTGTATCGTAGCAGCGCCTCGCTATATTAATTGAAATTTCGACTTTGGAGCAGTATACTTTCATTTTTGAAAGTTGATTTCAACACAGAATGAAAGCTCTTGAGCTAGGCTATTTATAGGTGAAATATGGGGCTGTCACGGCCCGCGTGAGCCATTGGCTCACCCTTACGCGGCCCGCCTAGCCACCTAGTCTACGCATAGGTTTGCTGGGTCACGCGTTAGGGTTCCCAGATGGGTTATACGTGGCCCGGATGCCTATCCGGTCAAAATTAAGGTGGACGCGGCCCGCGTAAGGCTAAGCTAATTCTTACGCGGCCCGCTTGAAACTCTAAAACTTTGATTTCTCGGTTTTTCATGCACAATAGAGTTTCAGGGGTCCAGGTTTTCACTTACGGGTGAATTTGGGACATTTTTGAGAGTCCTTACATCCTCCCCACCTTATTTAAAATCGAGATTTACTGAAATAAGTAAGGATACTTTCTTTTCATCTCCGATTCCAACTCCCAAGTGTACTCGGGTCCTCTCTTTGAATCCCATTTAACTTTGACAAGCACTAGTCGCTTGTGTTTGAGAAATTTGATCTTTTTGTCTTCTATCTGGAGAGGTTTCGCAACAAATTTTAACTTTTCGTTTACCTCTATATCTTGAAGAGGTACTACCAATGATTCGTCTGATAAACATTTCTTGAGATTGGATACATGAAACACGTCATGTATTCCAGCTAACTCTTTTGGTAGTTGTAAGCGATAAGCAACTGGTCCTATACGTTGGATTACTGAAAATGGTCCTACGTATCTTGGACTTAGCTTTCCCTTCTTACCGAACCGAACTACTCCTTTCCAAGGAGAAACTTTTAAGAGATCCTTGTCTCCAACTTGAAACTCAAGTGGCTTGCGTCGATTGTCGGCATAGCTTTTCTGGCGATCTCAAGCATTCTTTAGTCTTTCCTTGATTTGAGTGATCTTGTCGGTAGTCTCTTGCACAATTTCAGGTCCTGATAATTGACTTTCTCCTATCTCTGCCCAACAGACTGGAGTTCTACACTTACGTCCGTACAGTGCTTCGAACGGGGCAGCTTCAATACTTGAATGATAACTATTGTTAGAGGAGAATTCAATTAAGGGTAAATGGTTGTCCTAGTTTCCACCAAAATCGATCACACATGCCCTAAGCATGTCTTCCAGAGTTTGGATCGTCCTTTCACTTTGTCCATCTATTTGAGGATGGTATGCAGTACTTAAATTTAGTCGGGTTCCCATTGCTTCTTGGAAACTTTTCCAAAAGTGGGAGGTGAAACGACTATCCCTATCCGATACAATGGAGTGTGGAACTCCATGTAAAGATACTACTTCATCTACATACAACTTGGCCAACCTTTCCATGCTAAAGGTTTCTTTCATGGGTAGGAAATGAGCTGATTTGGTTAATCGATCTACAATTACCCAAATCGCGTCATTATCTCTTCTGGTCTTGGGTAACTTAGTAACAAAGTCCATTGTTATGAGCTCCCATTTCCATACAGGCATTTCTAATTATTGTAGTAGACCTGAAGGTTTCTGGTGTTCTGCCTTAACTTGTGAACAAGTAAGACACTTAGAAACATATCTAGCTATGTCCTTTTTCATTCCTATCCACCAGAAATTATTTCTTAAATCTTGGTACATTTTATTGTTACCAGGATGCATGGTATACCTAGATTTATGAGCTTCTTCTAGAATTTTATCTCTTAATTCTCCTTGCTTAGGTACCCAAATCCTTTTCTTATGGAATCTCCAAATTCCATCATTTCCTTGCTCTAATTCTTTTATTCGTCCTTTCATTCCTTCAGCAACATCCTGGATTGTTGTTTCCTGAACATCATTTAATTGTTCCATTAAATCTAAATGTAGATTTAATCTAAGACCACGAACTCGTCGTTGTTTCTCATGATACTTACGACTTAAAGCATCAGCAACTACGTTTGCATTTCCTTCGTGATATTAAATATCACATTCGTAGTCACTTAGGATTTCCATCCATCTTCTTTGCCTCATGTTTAATTCTTTTTGCCCAAATATATATCTTAAACTTTTATGATCTGTATAGACAGTAAACTTACTTCCATACAGATAATGTCTCCAAATTTTAAGGGCAAAAATTATGGCTCCTAATTCTAAGTCATGAGTTGTATAGTTTTCTTCATGCTTTTTCAATTGCCTTGATGCATACGCAATTACCCTCTTGCGTTGCATAAGTACACATCCGAATCCTAACTTTGAAGCATCACAATATACTTCAAAATCTTCTGTTCCTTCTGGTAAGGCTAGAATTGGAGCATTGGTTAATTTCTGTTTTAAAATCTTAAAGGCTTCTTCTTGTTTAGGTCCCCATTCAAACTTAACTGCTTTACAGGTTAGCTTAGTTAATGGTACAGCTATTTTGGAAAAATCCTTAATAAACCGTCTATAATATCCGGCTAACCCTATAAAACTTCTAATTTCCATTGCTGACTGTGGAACCTTCCATTTGGTAATTGCTTCTATCTTAGCAGGATCTACGTGAATGCCTTCATGATTTACCATGTGACCTAAAAATTGCACTTCTTGCAGCCAGAATTCACACTTCAAGAATTTGGCGTAAAGTTGTTCATTTCTTAACAAAGTTAAGAGTGCATGCAGGTGCTGACGATGTTCATCCTGACTTTTGGAGTAAATAAGTATATCGTCGATGAAGACAATTACAAATTTATCCAAATACGGTTTACAGATTCTATTCATCATGTCCATAAATGCTGCAGGAGCATTTGTTAACCCAAATGGCATGACTGTAAACTCGTAATGACCATACCTAGTTCTGAAAGCAGTTTTAGGTATGTCTTCTTCCTGTACCTTCAATTGATGATATCCAGAGCGTAAATCTATCTTAGAAAAATATCTAGCTCCTTGTAATTGGTCAAAAAGATCATCAATCCTAGGTAATGGGTATCGATTCTTAATTGTAACTTTGTTCAAGTCCCTATAATCAATACACATTCGCATCGAATCATCTTTCTTCTTACAAACAATACTGGTGCTCCCCATGGGGATGAACTAGGTTGTATGAATCCTTTGCTTAGTAATTCATCTAATTGCTTTTTCAATTTGAACATTTCAGTGGGTGCTAACCGATAAGGTGCTTTGGCTATCGGTGCAGTTTCAGGAATTGGATGAATTCTAAATTCGACTTCCCTATCAGGTGGTAATCCAGGTAGTTCTTCTGGGAATACCTCTGGATATTCCGATACTACTGGAATTTCCTTGAGTTCCTTACCCTTAGTGTTAATGATTAATGAAATCATATACACTAATTCTTGTTTTCTTGAGTAACTGGCCAATTTCATTACTGAAATGAATTTCATTGGCTTACGTGGCTTATCTCCTATAATCACCACTAATTCTCCTGTGGGTGTATGAATTTCTATGGAATTCTTATCACAAAGAATTCGAGCATGATTGGCTACTAACCAATCCATTCCTAACACCACATCGAATCCGGCTAAATTCATAGGTAACAGGTTTGCAGAGAATTTGTGACCTAAAAGTTCTATCTTTCCTTCTCGCACAACCTTATCTATTTTAACAGAATTCCCATCTGCCGTTTCGACTGTAAAAATCTGCCTAAGTTTGGTTAAGGGTAAATTAAGAGCTTGGCAGAATGAAGTATTTATAAAACTTTGGTTTGCACCAGAGTCAAATAATACTTTTGCATAAACGTCGTGAACTAAGAACGTACCAGCTATCACATCTGGGATTAGCTCTGCTTCCTGAGTAGTTAGTTGGAAGGCTCTTACGTTCTTCTTGGTAGTTCCTTCTGCAGGTTTGGCTTTGTTATCAGCTGGTTTGACCAGTTTTGGGCAATCTGGCCTCAAGTGTCCAGCTTCTCCACAGTTATAGCAAACTGTGGATTTCTTCTTCCTGCAGTCTTTTTCTTGGTGCCCCGGAATTTTGCAAAAATTGCAATATCCCTTGCATCTTCCAAAATGCTTCCTTTTACAGGAATTGCAAAATGGAACAATGGAGGATTGCCCAATTCCCCTTCTCTTGAAATTACTACGGTTACCCATACGGAATCCCTGGGTAATCTTTTGGGCCACTTCCTTTTTCCGGGTTTCTTCTCTTGTGCGTATTAGTTCATCAGTCAGAGTGTTAGCTAACTCCACCGCATCATCGATCGTGCGGGGTCTTGCAGCCTTGACAATATTACGGATCTCGCCAATTAATCCCAAAATGTAGCGAGATATAAGTACCGGTTCTGGCGAAGCCAGTGTTGGTACTACTCTAGCGTATTCGAAGAATGTCGAAGTATACCTTCGACAATCAACGCCTACCATCTGATGATTTAGGAACTTATTGGTCATTTGTTCCTTTTTGTACTCAGGACAGAATTTTATTTCTACAAGACTTTTAAATTCTTCCCAATTCATGGCATAGGTCACACTCCTTCTTTTGGCTTGAAGTACCGTATTCCACCATTCTAGCGCCCGTTCTTTAAAAAGATGCGACGCGTACATAACCTTGTCTTCCTCGCCACATTTACTTATCATAATTACTGCCTCGGTTTTCTCTAACCAACGCAGTGCAGCAGTTGCCCCTTCGTTACCTGCAAACTCAGCCGGTTTACAGGCAAGAAACTCCTTATAAGTGCAACCAGGTGTTGCAGCTTTCATTTTCTTAAGGAGTGGAGCTTGTATCCCCTCGTTATTGTTATTAATATGGTTGCCGCCTCCGTTTACACTATTACTGAAATTATCGTCGTTTGTACGTTTGCTAGGAATAATTTGTTGAGGTTCAACAGGTTTCTGGGCAGCAGCCAGGATTGCTGGAATAGCATCGGCTATTCCCTGAGCAACGATATTCTCGATATCTTGCCTATTCAGAAATTGATCTTCATTGTTATGCTCAGATTGATTACCCTCGTTAACTTGTTCATTACCAGCGTTTGCCATCTGGTAATAAATTTATATTAGTGATTAGCATAAAATAATTAAACAAAACAAAACAATCGCACATAATCACATTAACACGTATAGCCAAAATTGTCGATTTCCCGACTTCCATTTTTATATATTATATTATGCATCCGTACACACTGTTATCTTACAAAAGTTTTATTTTTAGGTTATTCTAAATACTTATATTTTTATTACTATCAGTATTATACAAACACAGCTTCACAACCACACTATCCCTAGTCCGCTGGCCTTTCAGAAACGATGTTCCCTTTCATCGTATTTCCAGGAGATTTGTTCCCCTATCTCCCGAATCTTATTCCCTGCATCCATTAGTTCTTTGCTAAAATGGCGAAGTTCAGCTAAGTTCTCATTACTCATTGGTGGGTTTGGTGCAGGTTCTGGGTCGAACTGAGGGAAAAAGGTATAAGGATTATTTAAGAGGTTTTGAAACTGCCAATCATTGGTCCACCATTCGTCCATTCCTTGAGGTTGGGTGTGAATCAGAGGTTCTGGGATGGCTGGTTCCAAATCTATTGGAAGTTGGTTTTCAGCGGGATAAGGGAAAAGATTTGTATTAATAGGCCTAAGGATATCACAGCTTGCCAGTATGTGATCCAGTTCCTCCTGTAATGGTAATTCCTCGGCTTGCTTAGAACTTTCCCCAATTTCTATTTCTACTTGCCTAATACTTTCCCCAATCTCGATCCCTTTTCCTTTATCCATGGGATTCTCTATCTTGGGAATTTTCCTAGTTGCTGGTTTCCTTCTGCGCACACGCCTCCAACCCACAAATCTTCTTCTTTTCTTTGGCTTTGATTTCTCTGGAGGTGGAGCTTGGAATTCCATAGGTTGTTCCACATCGGCCAAGTAACCAGTAAAATCTCTGGAAACTTTCACTTTTACGGGATAGAGATTGAGATTTTCTAGAGCTTCAGATAATTTATTCATGCTGTTTAGCATTTATGAAGAAACACATAAAATTTTAGGTTAATAGTTTTGTAAATTAAATTTTCACAGAATCACAAAAATGGAATCAAAATATTAATTACAAATATCTAATAAACCATTTTATTGAAACAAAATATTTATTTTTAGTACAACTAAAATATTAAAGTTTCTGATTTGTAGGTGACATATGGCTAATCCTGGTTTGGTGATTTAACTATAAGTTAGCATTTACTGCTATAGTAGCTAACATATAGAGATTTGCCCATTGTTCATCTAACTCATCTTCCCATGGTGGTTTAGTGTCTATTTTCTGGGTTTCTTTATTGATCATAACTCCTTTTGGTTGTAACTTCCTCATTTTCTCTTGACTTTTCTTAATAATCAAACTTCTTTTATTAGGGGTAAGTGGTTGCACATATTGTGCCTTATGAACAAATATTCCCTCCTCAGTATCTGCTGAGTATCTTGAGGAATTTGATTGCGATGAAGTTCCCTTATCTTTTGGAAAACTATCTAATTTAAGATAGATATCCGACACTCTTTGCTTACCCATACTGTAACTAACAGATAGTCAAGATAAGAGCACATAATTACAAAATGATAATCAGGAAAAGTAAGTATTTGAAATACTTAATAGGCTTAAATCGGTGACTCTTTCAGTAGCTCTGATACCACCTTTTCCTGTCACGGCCCCGGCCTTGGTTTTACCCGGTCAGGAGCCGCGGGACAGGAACCTGTGGTATCTATGATGCGACAGCGGAAGATTTTACAGGATCTTTTTAAAACTCAAAATGCCCAATTATTTTATTCCATAAATTGGAGATAAACCCCGTAATTTACAATAGAGGAATTTCACAAGTAAATTCCCTGATTTATTAAAACATGTTTATTCATTTTAACTGAGCCACCTCTTCAAGCTTGTTAGTGCTCCGTAGCACGTTTTCCTTGATTTACAGCAGGTCGCTTGAAACATGTTTTAAAAATATTTTATCAGCGGGGAAATGCTGGCGAGTCATTCAAGTATGTAAAACGACACTTTAGTTATCAATTACAGCATAAGAGCGATTACAATGGCTTCTATCTTATTTTTATCTGGCGCCGTGTCACATGGTGACAATGGTCATACCACTATTGGGTCTTTCCCCAAGTAGTGACGTTTATCACTGTTAGGATTTATTAGCCTAACCCGTGAGAAATTAGTAATGTGCACAATACCCCACTAGCCAGTGATTAAGATAACCATGACTTACTCCCTGTAATTATAACATTTGAAAATGGAGTATTGTAAAATATTTTTGATAAAAAGAGAATGACTCACATTGCAGATTTATACGGGCATAGTTTAGCCTACTGATTAGCCTTGTAACCTAATTTAAATAACATGCACACGAACTAGGTCAGTAACAAATACAGCATTTACGATAACTCACGAGATTAAACCCTCACAACGAATGACAAAGTGCGATACTTAAACATCCATCGAATTCACGACGAATGACAAAGCATAACCCTAATGTGGGCAGCACTTAAACATCCATTGGATAGTTTTAATCGATCGGACATTGAATCATAGCAGCGATCGAGTTAATACCCTGTATCGTAGCAGCGCCTCGCTATATTAATTGAAATTTCGACTTTGGAGCAGTATACTTTCGTTTTTGAAAGTTGATTTCGACACAGAATGAAAGCTCCTGAGCTAGGCTATTTATAGGTGAAATATGGGGCATTCACGGCCCGCGTGAGCCATTGGCTCACCCTTACGCGGCCCGCCTAGCCACCTAGTCTATGCGTAGGTTTGCTGGGTCACGAGTTAGGGTTGCCAGATGGGTTATACGTGGCCCGGATGCTTATCCGGTCAAACTTAAGGTGGACGCGGCCCGCGTAAGGCTAAGCTAATTCTTACACGGCCTGCTTGAAACTCTAAAACTTTGATTTCTCGGTTTTTCATGCACAATAGAGTTTCAAGGGTCCAGGTTTTCACTTACGGGTGAATTTGAGACATTTTTTAGAGTCCTTACAGGTAACCCTTCACTCCAATCATATCCCTCATCGTCATGGATAACAGCAAGTGCTCTGGATTTTTCTTTGGGATTTTCTTCTATCTGCTTCATTCTTGGAGGTTCAGATTTGTTCTGATGATAGATTGCTCTTTTGTAGTAATCTTCACATAACGGATTTGCCGTATCATCAGCATAAGCATTTCGACATTCTCTTTTAAAATGACCTTTTTGTTTACATTTAAAGCACGTGACCTTTGATTTATCAAAACCAATTTTGTGGAAGGTCCGTCAATCGAATGTCTGCCTATAATCTCCATGAACCTTTGTGCTCGTCTGACTGCACTAGCCATACACCACCTGATATCTATCAACTCCATTTCTTCTGGGCCGATCTGGTCATAATCCTCCTTAGTGAGGTTAGTGTTTCCAATCTTTCCCGCAACGAGACTCTCGTATGACTCTAAAACAGAAGCTAAGAACACCATCTGCTGCTTTGCGGATTCCTTTCTGAAATTTTGAGCATTCTTGAGATCCACAGCAATGTTGCATTGAAACAGATTCTTTGGAACTGATTGACTTTGAGCAGTTGAAGTTGAACCTCCATGATATCGACTGCTTGGAGTTTCTTGATTCACCGTGTTTGAATTTTCTGCTAAAAATGTTGTTTTTGGTGACACAAATTTCGGGATCATACTTCCTCTGTAATACAGCTCAACATTCTGCTGATATGAGGAATGATTGACTTTGTTTGATATCTTGATCTCCAGTTCATGACTCTCCAATCTTTCGATTAACAGATCATCTGTCAGATCCTCCGACTTTATTGTGTTCTTCAGCATCAAGGCAAAGTACTGCCAGTCTTTATCATCAGGCAGTGAGTCAAACAGTTTGTCAACCAGTTCTTCTTGAGTGTACATGATTTCGTGTCTTGCAAGTTCCAGCTTCAAATGCCCGAATCTTTCAATCATCTTTGGCACATATTCATTTTTTAAACATCCAAACAAATCAAATTCTTTTCTTAACAATTTCTTTTTGTTTTTAACTATCTCGGCACTACCCACACATTTCACTCTCAGTTTCTCCTATAGATCTTTTGCATTTGTGTACTCAATCAACGATATTATGTCGTCTCTCACAGACTGATGAAGCAATGCAATGCACTTTTGTTCTGCAACAAAACTTTCTACATGATCATTGCCTTCTAAATTTTCATAATCTGATCTTCCGATATTGAAACCATTCTTCAAGCTTTTCCAGCTTGGATACGCAAACGCTTCTAGCCATTCTTCAAACCTTTTAGCCCATCTATTGTACTCTTCAATCGCCAGAAGTTTGGGAGGTTTGTTGTATGTCCCATATGCACTCTCCACACTCAAAGCATCAGACAGAGTTTTCTTTGCACTTGGATTAGGACCATTTTCATTTGTGTTGTTTGATGTATCATCTTCGGTGTTTCCCGTGAAAGTAAACATGTCACTGAAAGGATTCATAAATTCATCCATCTTCAAGTATCTGAAACAATCAACAAACACTTAGAAAATTTTTGATTTTTAACAAAAACAATTTCAAGCGAAATCAGTTCATGCGAAATCAGCTTCAAACAAAATAGCTTCACACGAAATAACTCTCTTCAAGAGAAATAGCTATTCACACGAAATACCCAATTCAAACGAAATCAGGATTTTCACACGAGATAGTGTTTTCAAACGAAATCACCAAGCGAAATCTAATTTCGTGCGGAATTAGCTTGGTTTCAAGCGAAATTAAGCCAATTTGGTGCGGAATAGCTAATTTCGTGTGTAACTTTCAAACGAAATCTGATTTCGTGTGAAATCAAAGGCAATTTCAAACAAAATTAGTGATTTCGTGTGAAATGACAGTGACAATTTCGAGCGAAATTAGGATGACATCAGCATGTCGGCCACCATTTTGTCAAATTGATCCGGTTTTTGTTCGAATTTTGGTCCAATTCTTTCAAGGATTCTTTAAAACAGTGTTTTACATGATATATGTGAAATTCAGTTCATTTTGTCCGTTAAATCTTGTTTAATTTTGAAAAGAATGAGTAGAAGTGATGAAAACAAGCTGAATTGGTATAAACTCTTCTATCGAGCTCTGATACCACTTGTTGGATCGATGTGTGACCCTAATGAGTCAATCAGAAGAGTTTACGATATATTTCAAAGGCGGAATCAGAGAAATAGACGTGTAACAGCTTGATTCCTCTTAATTATCTTCTTATTAATGATTCCAAAGCTTTTACAGATCGTTTGACAAACTGGCAGCACCTCGGCTCTGAATCGGAAAAGTTACAAATGAACTAGCAACACACCTATATATAGTGGAGGTAATTTCGCATGAAAGTGACACTGGTCATTTCAAGCGAAATAACAAGGTCTAATTTCGTGTGAAATGGTCAGTGCCATTTCATGCGAAATTACACACTTACACACAAACCCTAGTTTTTATCCTGCTGTGTGCTAGCTAATCCTATCTAGACATAAGACTCGATAAAGACGAAGTTAACAGACATTTGTGCACCAACAAATCATGACCCCCCTATCTGAACCACGCCGTGGCGCTATGCCACGGCCAACCCTCCTTCTCTTGGCGTCGCGCGACGATTTAAAAAAGAGATTAAAACCCTATTGTGTCGACAGCTTTCCCCAAACAACAAAACCTTTCTTCCACCTCCCCATCTCCGGTCCCCCTAAACACCACCCTATCTCCTCCATTAAACCACCAAAACCTCACCATTTTCGGCCAAAATTCCACCCACGTGATCGGTTAAACTCGCCGAACAAAACCCACACCAAATCTTCATCATCCAGCCACCATATCGAACCGATTCGGGACCTTCATCTCCAAAAAAAATTTCAATTTTTCTTGCAAATATCAACGATTCAGGTACGTTTAACCTCATTTTTCTCTTATATTTGCTTAGTAGAGTCCTGTCTCGAGCCCGTTTGTCGAGTCGAGTCTTGGTTTGAGTCGATTTCATGTTTAGGGATGTCTAGTCAGGTTCGAATCAGTCCTGAAGAGTTCTCGAGTCCTGCTGGTTGAGTCAGTTTCATAGGCGTCTAGTGGTCATTTGTGTCATGTTTTCTTAGAGTAATGTTGCGGATTGATGTCGAGTCAGTTTGTGTTAGTCGAGTCAAGTTTTTGTGGGGCCAGTCTTGTGTCTAAGTGTAGGTCAGTTGCTTAGGATATCAGTAAGTTTCGAGTCAGTGGTGTCGACTTTTGTTTGCTTGTGGTATGCTATGTTAGGTATGTTAGTTAGTTCAGGGGTGTGACTGTTTAGGGGTTGGGCGATTTGAACATTATTTTGCTGAATTATGATGCTACTTTGTGTGATATTTGATACTCAATTTTTGATTTATGTCTTTAATTTGGCGTTCAGGATTGGTGTCGATGTATTGGGCGTGGGTGGTGTCAGCTTGGTTATATTTAATGTGCTTTGCTTGATTATTGAATGGGTAGGGTACATTGATGACTTAAAGTTCCGATTTTGCGCATTAAAACTGAGTTTTTGCGTTCGAAAGAATCCTCCTTTAACTAGGCAGAATTTTTCGACCCTAAATTTGTTTTAAAACATCTAAAAACGCAAATGATTTTTAAGCGCGGATTGGACTTCAATGTCATTGTTCGGCACTTTGGCTCTTAATTGGGACAATTAAGAGTGCCGATGGGGGGTAGTGTACATTGAGTCTAGTTAGCGTCTTTGCGTCGTCTTTGTGTCGTTTTAATTTAAGTTTTAGCGTTGTTTTTGGGTTTACTTGCACTTACAAGTGGTTTAAGCTCGCGCGTACTCAATCTCCATTCGGGCGAGTTTAACTATCACTTAGCAATTGTAAAAAAGTAATCCGTTTGCTTTA
Organism: Helianthus tuberosus; assembly: GCA_030545235.1. NCBI lineage: Eukaryota > Viridiplantae > Streptophyta > Magnoliopsida > Asterales > Asteraceae > Helianthus > Helianthus tuberosus. The sequence continues at coordinate 20,663,995 of CM060380.1, read as the reverse complement.
GAATTAGCCGCGAATGAAATGCTATACGGCTATTCTTTCTTTTTCGAAAAAAAAATTATAAAAATGCAAAAAAAATATAAAAAAAATTCAAAAAAAAAAAATTCAAAAAAATTATAAAAGTTAAAAATACCAAAAATAGTTTGTTATCACTAATTGTCTGCCTGTTTTGTCTTGATTTTATTTGTTTTGCAGGCATGGCTAGTAGTTCCCGCCGAGGTAGGGCGAGAAAGACAGGAGCGGGTCAGTCGGCACCGCAACAGGATCTGCCTCAGCAGGACCCGGTCCCACAGGAAACACTGATCATTCAGATAGCTGCCGATGATCCTAAATTGAGAAAGATAGTATACCCATCGTCTTATAACTTTATTCCGGATAGAAAAATGCATAGAGCTGATCACTCGATTCTGAAATTTGAGCCAAGTACATCAGAATGGAACAAATATGATAAATTGAATGACACTGATCTACTTCAGCACAGGGTGATAGACTGGTTGTGGTTGAGTGAGATAGGCGCGAAGCAGGAGGTGAGGGACCTTTTGGTTCAGAGGTTGATTGATGCGTTGGAGTGTATAGAGCCTCAGTATGAGGAGTTGGTATTAGAGTTTCATAGCACTTGGGCGCATAAGGAGGGAAAGTTCGAGCAGGGCACAGCTGTGTCGTTCAGTTTAGGTAGGAAGGTGTATGAGATGAATATGGCGAGGTTTGCCATAGTTTCGGGGGTGTATACTGAAGATGAAGTAAAGAGGCCGGAGTTTGTTACTTGCTTGCGGGGTGCTTATTCGAAGCCTAGGGATTGTGGTGTTGGTGCGACTGAGCGACGAGAGTTTTGGAGTACGATTTCTGACCACCCGTTCACGACTACTGTTATGGGTGGTTTTCTTCTTATATATCCTAAACAATATACTGACTGTGTTTCTTTTGTTGTGATCAGGATACCGGATCAGGATATTGGTAACATCCAGATACAGTATCCTGGTAGTAACTAATTAACTCACGTGCAGGTAAACGAGGCAAGTCTATAACGTTCAAGTGGACTTCTTCTCCTTGAGACTCGGGCAAATCTGTTGGATTATAGACGTTGAAGCCGGAAGACGTGGACTACAACGTTCACAAAGGGAATATTCGTAGCACCCCGGTTTTATAGGATAGTTTGTTATTTTCATTTTACTATAAAAAGGAGTGATCGGATCAGATAAGAACACACACAATCTCTCGAACTCTCTTTCTCTCTAGCTGCAAACACTCACAATACACTTACCATGTATTCGAATTGCATTGTAACACTTAGACGATCCGCATCATATCCTGCACTGTATCATGACATTTGAAGTAATAAGAAGAACAAGGCAGCTGCGATTGTCAGCTCCCGAGGTTTTGTGCCGGTGATCTAGATTGATCAAGGGCTTTCCTCGTATATCCCGTGTCATCCTTTTCTTTTTCGCTCATTGTTTGATTGTAGATACATCTCGGTATCCTGAGCCGTATCCTGAAAACTGTTTTTGCAAACAACTTAATTAGCATATTTTCAACACACTTTCTTAGCACACTACCTCACTTAACTAATTTGATCACTTAATTGCTTCGGTAATTTTAGACCAAAACAAATTGGCGCCCACCGTGGGGAAAGTGGTGCTATTTCTACTAAAAGCTTTTGCAAAATCATTACTTGGTTTTCTATTTTCAAAACTTTTTGCTACACTATTTTCAATGGCCTGGAGATCAAACATGAGTTCTTCCACCGTGTCTACTACAACCTCTGCAATAATTGGTTGGGTGCTTCCACCACCTCCTCCGAGAACGCAAGCCTCTTCACTGCCTCAGGATGTTATTCCCGCTCGCAACATTCAGGGATCTGCTCCTGTTTTGGCCTCTAATGAAGAAATTCTAAATTTGTTTGGTAGTGTACAGGAACAGATGAGGCAACAGCAGGAGACCAACCAGATACTGATGAGAGAGATACAACGCTTGAAATCCAGCTCAAGCAGGCCCGCTGACGATACTGTCACTCCCTTGCAACCCAGAGCTTTGAACTTCAGTTTTGCAGTATATACTGAGGATAACAGTGGGAATATTGTGCCTAGCTATTACCAGAATCATACTCCTGAGATACCCTCTTCAGTCAGGGTGTCAACTGTGAGAAGTTCAGGATATGCTTCAGGATATGGCCAGAATCCTCAGACTCGTAATGTATCTAATAATAATAATACTCTTGCTACTAATGGTATTGGATCTTTGCAGGATGCAGGTATGACATCAGCATTTTCTAGGGAGCTTCAGAAATTGAAGGACATGATATCCAGTGTGCCTGGGGTGGTCCAACCAATTCCAGAAGTATCCCAAGACAGCCACAGGATATCCCGGTTTGCATATCCTATTTGTGATGCTGAAATCCCAAAAATATTTCAGACCCCCAACATGAAGCTCTATGACGGAACTACGGATCCTGAAGAGCATATTGCCCAATATAGGGAAAGGATGGAAATCAACCCTATCCCTCCGGATCTCAAGGAAGCATGCTTATGCAAGGGTTTTGGTTCTACCTTAACAGGATCAGCCTTAAAATGGTTCTTAAACGTTCCTCCTCACTCAATTACATCATTTGCTCATTTAGTGAATTTATTTAACAGTCAATTTTCTTGCAGTCGAAGTTTTGAGAAACTAACCAGTGATCTTTATAGGATAACTCAAGGGCCTCAGGAATCCTCGAGGGATTATGTGAACAAGTTTAGTCGGGAATCCTTAGATATCCCGCATCTTGATGTTGCAACAGCTGTGTAGGCTTTCAAGATGGGGTTGCAAAAAGATTCTCAATTTTACCAAGATCTTGTAATGAATCCCTGCAGGAATCTGGATGAAGCTCGGAAAAGGGCTTTAAGATATATTCGGCTGGAGGACGACAAAAAGATGCAAGAGAGGATGAATTCATCCACAACCTATGAGTCAACCAACAGGAAATCAGAATCCTCGTATAAACCATATCGCTCTAAGCCATATGGCAGAAATGACAGCAAAAAAGTGAATGCTGTTGAAGACGAGGATCCTGAGGAGTATCCTGAGTTGTCTGAATATTATTTTTCTGTTAATATACCTGAACTAATGTATGCTATGCAAGGTTTAGGAGACAAAGCAAGATGGCCCTGGAAGAATCAACAAAAAGCTGATTGGAAGGATAAGTCCAAATGGTGTGCCTTCCATGAGGATTTCGGACATGTTACTGAGGATTGCATTGCTTTGAGGAAAGAAATAAGCTCTCTGTTGAGCAAGGGATATCTGAAGGACCTCCAGGGAAGAAAGAAGAATAAGGGTCAGGATACCGAGAAGGATCCTGAGCGAGCAGCATCACCTCCTGCGGATGCCAAGATAATTAACTTCATTTCAGGAGGATCCGACATTTGCGGGACGTCATTGTTTTGGTCAAAAATTACCGAAGCAATTTAGTGATCAAACTTAGTTTGTGAGGTAGTGTGCTATGTAAATTTGTAAAAATGTATTAACTTTGTTGAAAATGTAAACAGTTTCAGGATATAGCTCCAGGATGCAGAACTATATCAATTTGTAAATGAAATGCAAGTAAAGTAAAAATTGACATGAGATGTACGAGGAAAGCCCTTGATCTTTCTAGATCGCCGGCATAAAACCTCGGGAGCTGACAATCGTCGGCTGCCTTGTTCTTCTTATTGCTTGAATAACCAGGATACAGTGCAGGATAATGCTCGGATCAAATCTAAGTGTTACAATGATTGTGATTTGTGAGTGTTGTGAGTGTTTGTGATTGAAATGGTGATCGTAGCTGCAATGTATGTGTAAAAGTGGACGGGATTATGTGTTTTTTCCTACTGATCCAGCACTCGTATTTATAGTTACAAGAAATAACAAACTATGCTAAAAATCCAGGATATTGCCCTATTATTCCGGGATCCTGCGAATATTCCCTTTTGACCGTTGTAAACCCCTTCTCCAAGCTTCCAACGTCTTTCTTGTAACCACCTTGACCTATTCTTCAGGGAGACCAAGCCTCATGACCGTTTGTACCTTGCAGCCAAAGCAAATCGTTAACAGCACGCAGGATACCCTTGCAGGATGTTACCAATATCCTGGTCTAGTATCCCGGTAGCGAAAATAGACATATAAAGTCATGATATAATTTCGGGATATAGGTTAGAAAATTCCACCCACAACAATTGTCCCCAAAAATATAGCTGTTGGGATCCTTTGATCTTAACAGATGTATTTTTCTGACGTTATCTGAAGTCTTAATGGATAGAGATGTGATGTGACCCGATACAGCTTTCAAGGCAAGTATTTCTCATAGTTAGCTATCTTCGCCCTATATCTTCTACTTTCTTCTTGTTAATTATCACATTGTACCGGACCATTTAGGTATTCCCTCTCTCTCTATTCTTTCTTTGTGCATCTTTTCCATCGTCTCTGATCTCATGGCAAAACGCACTCGTTCATGCCCCGGGGACTCCAAGCCAACCTTTATGGGACACAATCTGCTTGGCAAGCCCGAGAAAGAGGTTTGCAATTTTCATAATGCCGACATGGCCGCTCTACGTGCCTCTGGAGCCTTCCCTGATGGTACGTCATCCGACCATTTAATTGGAACATCCGGTCAGATTTTTCTTCAGCTGAGTGGGTTTGTTTTTTGGCTTAGTCACTCAAGTTCAAGTTAGCATTCATCCTCCAATACGTCGGGTAAGGATGTATGTTCTAAATTCATTTCTGCACATGTTTGGTTAGTTGATGTATTAACATATAAAAATTGAAATCACTTCCCTTTTATGTAGATTCCAGCAATGTTGTTTCAATTTTTGATCTGGAAGAGCTTGACAGTTTCCCGGCAACCGTTCCAGTAAAGAAAGAGCCTAGCTCCAAGCCTTCCATAGCATCCAAGCCTTCAACTAGTTCTGAACCTGCAGCCATGTCCAAGCCTTCCTCAACAGCGAAGCTCCGTGCTTCTAGTTCCCGTAAGAGGAAAGAATCTGATTCTCTCGTCATCGCTGAAGTCTTTTCCTACGAGAACCTTGGTTTCATGGAATCTAGCCATTTCATGACTTCTTTCCTTAACCAGGTAAATATCCTTATCCTACATCCTGCACACATATGCTGAATCGATACCCCGGTTAGATTATATTAACAATACCTGAGTTCTGTTTTGTAGGGTCTTGAACGTCTGACGCATCTCTACACCGAAGCTTGTGAAACAGTGAAGATCTCAGAGGCCAAGTTGAAGAAAGCTAAGATCACTATCGTGGATAAGGGGAATATCGTTGCAGCCAGGTCACAACATTATGAAGATAAGTTAAAAAAGGTGACTCTGGATGCCGAAGCTGCAGTGAAGAAGGCCACTGAGATCGAGCTGGTTGTCGCCGAGGTCCAACATAATCAAGATATGGCTTCATTCAGGGATGGCCTCAAGGGTTCCGTCGTAGTTTCCCTCCTTCAGGCCAGGCTTAAGATGGCTTATGAAGCCAGGATAGCGGGCTTTAAATGCCCAACCTGGACCGTTGATGTCTGGGAGAAGAAACTGAAGGATCTTGGTTGCAGTCCTGTGATGTATCCTGCTAAGCCTGAGATTGGCGAATCTTCCAAGGCGGGTGAGACGGAGGAAGAAGCTGGTGATGGTGGATCTGGTGCTACCCTGTGAGCGGGTGGCAAAGTGAGCGATGATGGATATTTATGCCTACGCCGGAGCCCGTTTTTTTAAGTTCAATGGTTGTTGGTTGTTGAACACTTTTCTTTTTCTTGCATGTTGAACGATTTACTTTCCTGCACTTTAGACATTAGTACAATATGATGACCAAGGGTGGAGGGATCCTGAGTTTCAGGATGAAGCCCTTTATCATCAATTAGTATGCTTAATTTTGAACATTCTAACAATTGAAGGGGGAGGTATCTTGGGTTCCAAGACAAATCCTTCAATTGTTAAGTACGTATGGAAAAAAAACGAATTTGTGCTTTTGGCGGATGCGTTTCGGTTTGAGATGAAACCAAAAGCACAAACTTTTTCTATGTTAACAATATAACCTTTTTATGACCTTATCTATCGTCGTCCTTTTTCTATTCTTGTTATGCATTGCTTAGTTTGAATATGATTTTAATGTTCCAAACTTAGTGTAATATTTCAAATGTCCTGACCAAATGTCCTAAAAATATCTTGATCAGGTTACCCGCAGATATCCTGCCATGTTTTTTGCCAAATAGAGTTCTTACAACTCAAACAATTTCGATAAAGTTTTCAAAGAAAAAGGATGGTTCATTTTTATTTTGCAAAGCTTGTTTTGATAACAGTAGTTTGATTTAAACATAGTTTCAATTTTCAATCCAAGTATCCTGAAGTATATCCTGAGAATACATCTTGAGAATATATCCTGAGAACATTTCCCGATCAGGATACTCATAAGTGTTATAATATAGTTTCAGAAATTTAGACAATCTAGATAAGGTTTTTTTTAAAAGAACAAAAATAGGAAAGATCATACCGAAACAGAAGACATCTCAATCCTTTCATTCCAGTCCTTTCGCAACCATTCCACCGAAGGTGTCCCCAGTCCAGGATACTTGGCGAATTATGTCCAAACTTGATCCTTTGAGTTCCTCACAATGCCTTAGTGGGATATAGTGTTGGCATAGGTTTCCTTCTTGCTCCAACATAAATGTCCCCAGTAGGATATAGTATCAGCATACGTCATGTTCTATCACGGATGTCCCCTGTCTGTGCAGGACCAGTATGTTGTACCAGGATATGATCCTTTAGCAATTCTTCAACCAGTTGTTTAAACTTAGCAATCTTTTTTCAAAAATTTATGTAGACTTGTAAATGATTATGTTTTTTGAAAATATACTTTGGGATTATCCAAAAACTTTGTATTTTATTGGGACTAAACCCATTTTCCAGGCATTTAAGCCGGAGTATAAGAACCTCAAGACTTAAAAAGGTGAAAACCTTTAAGTCTTTGAGTTTTACTAGGGATTTTACCCACGTTTCGTGCGCTACAGGCGAGGGTGTGGAAACCCCAAAACTTAGAAAGGTGAAAACCTTTAATCCTGGGGAAAATCCCAAATTTTCATGCGCTACAGGCGGGAGTGTATAAACTCCAAGACTTAGAAAGGTGATAACCTTTAAACCTTAGAGAGTATGAAAATACCCTTTCGTGAGAGAGGGTGATCAATCCTCATATACCTTAAGGATCCAGGGTATAGCCAACAGTAACGAAATTGTCAGCCACTTTTACATGAAATGGTCCCGCCACCTTGAACTATCCCTGGATAACTTGCGCTCTAGGCGGGGTGTTTAAACCCAATTCGTGAGAAAGGTGAATACCTTTAAACCTGTGAAGGGATCAGGATCCCTTAAATGTGAGAGAGGGGGCCAATCCTCTAATCTTTCGAAGTATCCCGAGTGTGTATCCTGGAGCTATATCCCAAAGCATATTCTGCAAAACACCTTTAAACTAAGGTGGGTGTTAGCTTGGCTAACACCCCTCCGATGCTTAAGTCAGTATTGGGTATCAAAATAAAAGATAATATCAAAGATATAAATGAGTTATAGAGTTCGTACCATCATGAGTTAGAAATTAAATTCTAAACTCACTTGTATAGCATTCCAAGATCTTTGTAGCATACCCCCCTCCATATTCTTGAGTCGGTATGCTCCTTTCCCAGATTCTGACTCAATTTCATAGGGTCCTTCCCATTTTGGAGCCAACTTTCCATCGGCAGGATTAGTAGTATTCTGGAAAGCCTTTCTCAATACCCAATCTCCAACCTGGAACCTTCTAGTCCTTATATTCTTGTTATATGCTTTAGATATCCTCTGTTGGTATGCTGCCATCCTTAGCCTTGCTGCGTCTCTTGTTTCATCAACAGTATCCAATTCCTCGCATAGGACTTCAGGATTCTGCTCAGGATCCCGGAGGTTGGATCTTGCTGTGGGTATTACCATTTCTGTCGGGATCACCGCTTCTGCTCCAAATACCAAGGAAAACGGGGTTTGGCCAGTTGCATTTTTCACCGTCGTCCTATCAGCCCATAAAACAAAGGGTAGTTCTTCTGCCCATCTTCCTTTTTTAGCTCCTAGTCTCTTTTTCAGGTTGTTGACAATTATCTTGTTTGAGGATTCTGCTTGTCCATTTGCTTGAGGATGTACCGGTGTAGATGTAATCATCTTGATTCCCCAACTCTTACAAAAGTTAGTAGTCCTCTTACTTATAAACTGAGATCCATTGTCACAAATTATCTCAGCTGGTACTCCGAACCTAGTCAGGATATTCCTTTTTATAAAGGATACCACTTCTTGATCTCTAACTTGAAAGAATGCTTCAGCTTCGACCCACTTAGAGAAATAATTGGTCATTGCCAGCATGAAGACCTTTCCTCCTGGAGCTTTTGGCCATTTTCCTACTATATCCATTCCCCACTTCATGAATGGCCAAGGGGAAGCTATAGGATAAAGTGGCTCGGCCGGCTGATGTAATATATTACTGTGTCTTTGACATGCATCACATCTTCGAGCATATTCTGCAGCATCTTTTCTCATCGTCGGCCAATAATATCCTATTCTTAATGCCTTTGAGAACAACGGCCTGCCCCCAGTTTGGTTACCACGATCCCCTTCATGTATATCCTGAAGCACTTCCTTGGTTTTGGGATCCTCTATGCACCTCAGATATGGTCCTGCAAGAGATTTCTTATACTAGACACTATTTATAATAGTGAATCGTGATACCTTCATTCTAAAGGCCTTAGGATTCTCATCCTTTGGGATGTGTCCTTCCTTGAGATATCTTATGATCGGAGCCATCCAAGACTTAGGATCCTTCTCAGGATACTCATCAGGATCCTCAGGTATCCCGACTGATGATCCTAGGTTTGCCAAGGCATCTGCTTCAGCATTATATTCTCTTGGTACCTGTTCAAGTGTAAAAACATCGAAATATCCTGCTAATTTTTTGAGAATTTCGAGATACTCGATTAACTTCTCACTTTTAACTACATAGGTTCCATTAAAATGATTAGTAATCAACAAAGAATCAACATATACTTGCAAACTTTTGATATTCATACTTTTAGCCAATTCTAATCCTGCAATTAAAGCTTCATATTCTGCCTCATTATTAGTGGCAGGAAAATCACATCTAATAGCCTGGGGTAATATGCCCCCCTGTGGCGATTTTAGTAGTATACCCAAACCTACACCTCTTACATTAGATGCACCATCAGTATATAACGTCTAGGATTCTAAGTTTTCTCCTAGCTGTTGTACTTCTAGGTCTACTTCATTTTGAATATCACTACTAAAATCAGCCACAAAGTCAGCTAAAGCCTGAGACTTTATGGCGTTCATATACTAGATCAAAGGCACTTAATTTCACTGACCATTTAGCCATCCTACCTGACATCTCAGGTTTCCTATGCACATTTTTAACAGGATAGTTGGTTTAATAGGAATTCTATGTGTTTCAAAGTAATGTCTAAGTTTAGTCGATGCCATAACTAAAGCTAATATTAATTTTTCTAAGTGTGAATATCTAGTCTCAGCATCTAGTAAACTTTTACTACATAATAGACAGGATACTGCTGACCTTCATGACCCTTTACCAAGTAATGACTTTATCATCCGTAAGCATGGTCATCCTTGTGGGCTTATCTCCTATTTCCTCCTTAGCCTTCCTGGCATGCCTCTTAGCTGTAGAGTAAGAAGTCCCACATATGTCAGATCCCCCGGAGATAAAGTTAATTATCTTGGCATCTGGTGGTGGAGATGCAGCTCTCCCAGGATCCTGATCAGTATCCTGAGCTTTCTTCTTTCAAGTATCCTTTGCTCAGCAAGTAGCTTATCTCCTTTCTCAAGGCTATGCAATCATCTGTCATATGCCCAAAGTCTTCATGGAAGGCACATCAGTTAGCTTTATCCTTCCAATCTGTATTCCTTGGATTCTTTTTTCGGCCACCTAGCTTTGTCCCCCAGTCCCAGCATAGCATACATTAACTCAGGAACATTTACAGAAAAACAATACTCTGAGATTTCAGGATATTCTTCATCGTCCTCATCCTCAACAACATTCACTCTCTTATTATCGTTCTTAGTATATGGCTTTGAACGATACTGTTTGTAGGAAGATTCTGACTTCATTCATATGTTGAAGACGTGTTCATCCTCTCATGCATTTTCTTGTCATCTTCAAGCCTTATGTATCTCAAAGCCCTATTCCGAGCTTCATCTAAATTCCTGCAAGGATTCATTACAAGATCCTGATAAAATTGACAATCCTTCCGTAACCCCATTTTGAACGCTTGTACTGCCGTAGCAACATCAAGATTCAGGATATCCAGGGATTCTCTACTAAATTTGTTAACATAATCCCTTAGGGATTCTTGTGATCCTTGTGTTATCCTGTAAAGATCACTTGTTAGTTTCTCAAAGCTCCTGCTACAAGAAAATTGACTGATAAACAAATTAACTAAATGAGAAAATGATGTAATAGAATAAGGTGGAACATTTAAAAGCCATTTTAAGGCCGATCCTGTTAAAGTTGAACCGAAGCCTTTTCATAAGCATGCTTCCTTAAGTTCTGGTGGGATTGGATTTATTTCCATCCTTTCCCTATACTGGGCAATATGCTCCTCAGGATCTGTCGTCCCATCATACAACTTCATGCTGGGAGTCTGGAATCTTTTTGGAATTTCAGCATCACAAATTGGATGAGCAAATCGGGATATCCTGTGACTATACTGGGATACTTCCGGTATAGGCTGCACTACTCCATGAACACTTGATATCATATCCTTCAATTTTTGAAGTTCCCTGGTCAATGCTGGTGTTACACCTATATCCTACAAAGAATCAGAATTATTAGTAGCAGGGATACTGATATTGGCAAACATGTTACACCCATATCCTGGGCCATATCCTGGATCCCTCACGATCGATATCCTGGCGGATGATGGTATGTCCAGCATGTTGCTCCGGGACTGACTCAGTATCATGTTTCCTTGATTATCCTCGGTAAACGTCGCTGAACTAAAGTTCAGCATCCTGGGCTGTAGAGGAGTAGTTGTATCCTCCACAGGTTTCCTGGAGTTTGACTTCAAGAGTTGTATATTCTTCATGATCGTCTAGTTAGTTTCTTGCTGCCTCTTTATTTGTTCCTGTATACTACCAAACAAAGACATAATTTCGTCATTAGAAGCAAGGATATGGGTTCTCCCTGAATTTCCGGATCTAGAAACATTCTGAGCAGCAGGAATTTCTCTCGGTGTGTTGCTTTCATTTCTCCTCTGAAAAGTTTGAACTCGTGAAGGTGGAGGAGGTAATGAACCAGCAGCAGCAGAGGTTGAAACAGACATGGAAGAAGAGTTCAAATTCGATTGAGAAGCCATTAGAAATAGTTTTGAAAAGAATTTCGAAAACAGAAAACCGAGTAATGATTTTAACAAAGTATTGATTAAAAATAGCACCACTTGCCCCACGGTGGGCGCCAAATTGTTTTGGTCAAAAATTACCGAAGCAATTTAGTGATCAAACTTAGTTTGTGAGGTAGTGTGTTATGTAAATTTGTAAAAATGTATTAACTTTGTTGAAAATGTAAACAGTTTCAGGATATAGCTCCAGGATGCAGAACTATATCAATTTGTAAACGAAATGCAAGTAAAGTAAAAATTGACATGAGATGTACGAGGAAAGCCCTTGATCTTTCTAGATCGCCGGCATAAAACCTCGGGAGCTGACAATCGTCGGCTGCCTTGGTCTTCTTATTGCTTGAATAACCAGGATACAGTGCATGATAATGCTCGGATCAAATCTAAGTGTTACAATGATTGTGATTTGTGAGTGTTGTGAGTGTTTGTGATTGAAATGGTGATCGTAGCTGCAATGTATGTGTAAAAGTGGACGGGATTATGTGTTTTTTCCTACTAATCCAGCACTCCTATTTATAGTTACAAGAAATAACAAACTATGCTAAAAATCCGGGATATTGCCCTATTATTCCGGGATCCTGCGAATATTCCCTTTTGACCGTTGTAAACCCCTTCTCCAAGCTTCCAACGTCTTTCTTGTAACCACCTTGACCTATTCTTCAGGGAGACCAAGCCTCATGACCGTTTGTACCTTGCAGCCAAAGCAAATCGTTAACAGCACGCAGGATACCCTCGCAGGATGTTACCAATATCCTGGTCTAGTATCCCGGCAGCGAAAATAGACATATAAAGTCAGGATATAATTTCGGGATATAGGTTAGAAAATTCCACCCACAACAGTCATATTCTGCGGCGAAAAAGCACGCGAAGGAGGCCAAGGCAGAGAGGGGAGATAAGCCAACCCGGATGTTAACCCTCAGACCGATAAAGTGATCACGTTCGATAGTGATGACAGGGATACTGTCCAGGATCCTCGCCATGATGCTTTGGTAATAACGTTATATGTTGCTAACCATTTTGTGCGCAGGATACTGGTGGATAATGGCAGCTCCGTCAACATAATCTAGCTGGAGACACTGAAGAGGATGAATGTATCCCCGATGGATATTACTTCGAAATCCACTGTGCTTGTTGGGTTCAGAGGAGAAGCCAGGAATACCGTGGGAGAGATAAAGTTGCCTGTGTATGTTGAAGGGGTCAACTCAATGCAGCGCTTTTGTGTCATGGACTCCTTATCCTGATATAATATTATATTAGGTAGGCCTTGGATCCATGATATGAAAGCTGTGCCATCAACCTATCATCAATGCATCAAGATCCCTACCCCTTGGGGAGTAGTCAAGGTGGAAAGTGATCAGCAGGAAGCTAAGGAGTGTTATTCTTCTTCGATGAAATCCTCGACAAAGCCTAGTGCAAAATAGCAATTAAAGATGCGAGCCCAGGATATCATGGAAGCTTCAGAGCGGGATGTAAAGAAAATTATCTTGGATCAGGATAATCCAGATATCTCGATGCTCGTGGGAACCAATATCCCTCAGGATATTGAAAACCAATTGACTAACTTTTTGAAATGCAGGATGTCAACATTCGCGTGGAAACACGAGGATATGACAGGTATTTCCAAGGATATTATAACCCACAAGCTCGGAATCGATAGGTCTTTCAAACCTGTCCAACAGAAACGAAGGAAGTTTACTCCAGAGCGGAATACCATCATTCAGGAAGAAGTTGAAAGATTGCTGAAGAGCAAGATGATTAGGGAAGTGAAATTTCCCAAATGGCTAGCGAATGTAGTTGTGGTGCAAAAGAAAAACTGGAAATGGAGAGTTTGTGTGGATTACACAGACTTAAACAAAGCTTGTCCCAAAGACCCATTTCCTCTACCTCATATTGATTCAATGGTGGATGCTACTGCTGGCCACGAGATGTTAACCTTCATGAATGCCTCCTCAGAATTCCAACAGATCCAAATGGAACCCTCGGATCAGGAGGATACTGCTTTCATGACACTGACAGGTATTTATTGTTATACTGCTATGCCTTTTGGTTTAAAAAATGCAGGTGCAACGTACCAAAGATTGGTGAACATGATGTTTAATGAAAAGTCGGGGGACACCATGGAGGTGTACATCGATGACATGGTAGTAAAATCTAAAAAGGCTGAGGATCACCTCCAGGATATTAAGGGAGCATTCGATATCCTGGACCAATACAATATGAAACTAAATCCTGCCAAATGCCATTTTGGAGTGGGAGCAGGAAAGTTTCTGGGGTATATGGTGACCAAAAGGGGGATAGAAGCAAGCCCGGAGTAGATTAAAGCTATCTTGGACATCAAGTCACCATCAAATATGAAGGATGTACAAAGATTAACGGGACGAGTAGCAGCATTAAACAGATTTATCTCAAGATCCTCGAAAAAATGCAAGGAATTTTATGATATCCTGAAGAAGAATAAGAAATTCAAATGGGGAGAAAAACATGAAGCAGCCTTGCAGGAATTGAAGCAGTATCTCTCAACTGCACCTCTATTGATGAAGCCCGAGGATGGTGAACCATTATCCCTATATCTGGCAGTATCAGGGAATGCGGTAAGTGCTGTCCTGGTAAAGGATCACGAAGGTCAGCAATATCCTGTCTATTATGTTAGCAAAAGTTTATTAGATGCTGAAACTAGATATTCCCATTTAGAAAAATTAATATTAGCCCTAGTTATGGCATCACCAAAACTTAGACATTATTTTGAGACACATAGGATTTATGTTAAAACTAATTATCCTATTAAAAATGTGCTTAGGAAACCTGAGATGTCGGGTAGAATGGCTAAATGTTCAGTAAACTTAAGTGCATATGATCTAATATATGAACCTAGAAATGCTATAAAGTCTCAGGCTCTAGCAGACTTTATGGCTGATTTCAGTAGTGATATTCAAAATGAAGTAGACCTAGAAGTACAACAACTAGGAGAAACCTTAGAATCCTGGACATTATATACTGATGGTGCATCTAATGTGAAAGGTGTAGGATTGGGTATACTACTAAAATCGCCACAGGGGGACATACTACCCCAGGCTATTAAATGTGAATTTTCTGCTACCAATAATGAAACTGAGTATGAAGCTCTGATAGCAGGATTAGAATTGGCTAGAAATATGAATATTAGATGTTTACAAGTATATGTTGATTCCCTGTTGATTACTAACCATTTCAATGGATCTTATGCAGTAAAAGGTGAAAAGTTAGCTGAATATCTTGAAATTGTTAAAAAATTAGCAGGATATTTCGAAATTTTTACACTTGAACAGGTACCAAGAGAAAAGAATGCTGAAGCTGACGCTCTAGCAAACTTAGGATCTACTGTCAGGATACCGGAGGGAACTCAGATACCAATAGTGCACATCTTGTATCCTACAATGGAATATTTCAAATCTCAGGATAAAGAAGTAGCATGTATCCAGGATCCTGGTGATGGATATCCTGAGAAGGATCCTGAATCCTGGATGAATCCAATTGTGAAGTATCTTCAAGAAGGAGATATCCCAAAAGATGCAAATCCTAAGGCTTTTAGGATGAATGTATCTCGTTTTACTATTATAAATAATATTTTGTATAAGAAATCCCTTGCAGGTCCGTACCTAAGGTGCTTGGAACATCCTGAAACCAAGGAGGTACTTCAGGAATACACGAAGGAGACTGTAGCAACCATATTGGGGGCAGATCTCTGTTCTCGAAGGTATTGAGAACAGGATATTACTGGCCGACCATGAGAAAGGATGCCGCGGAGTATGCTCGGAAATGCGATGCATGTCAAAGACACGGCAACATCCTGCATCAGCCTGCAGAACCATTATATCCTATCGTATCCCCTTGGCCGTTTATGAAATGGGGGTATGGATATAGTGGGAAAGATTCCAAAGGCTCCAGGAGGAAAGGTTTTCATGTTGGCAATGACGGATTATTTCTCCAAGTGGGTTGAAGCAGAAGCCTTTGTCCAAGTTAGAGATCAAGAAGTGGTAACCTTCATAAAGAGGAATATCCTGACAAGATTCGGGATACCGTCCGAGATAATTTGTGATAATGGATCCCAATTTATCAGCAAAAGAACTACTGATTTTTGCAAAATTTGGGGAATTAAGATGATCACGTCAACACCAGTGCATCCTCAAGCAAATGGACAAGCAGAATCCTCGAACAAGATAATCGCCAACAACTTAAAGAAGAGGTTAGGTACCAAAAAAAGAAAATGGGCAGAGGAACTACCATTTGCCCTATGGGCTGATAGAACAACTGTGAAGAATGCTACTGGGCAGACCCCATTTTCTTTGGTATTTGGGGCAGAAGCAGTGATCTCAACAGAAATGCTGATACCGACAGCTAGATCAAGACTACAGGATCCTGAATCAAATCCTGAAATCTTATGTCAAGAACTGGATACTGTTGATGAAACAAGAGATGCAGCAAAGCTAAGGATGGCGGCATACCAGCAGAGGATAGCCAAATCATATAACAAGAATTTAAGGACTAGAAGATTTCAAGTTGGAGATTGGGTGTTGAGGAAAGATTTCCAGAATACAACCAACCCTGCCGATGGAAAATTAGCTCCAAAATGGGAAGGACCCTATGAAATTGAGTCAGAATCTGGGAAAGGGGCATACCAACTCAAGAATATGGAAGGGGATATGTTGCCAAGATCCTGGAATGCTATACACCTTAAGATTTATTTCAAGTGAGTTTAGAATTTAATTTCTAACTCGGGATGGTATGCATTCTATCTCTTTTAAATATGTTAGATTTAATTTATTCTTTGAAACCCAATACTGACTTAAGCATTGGAGGGGTGTTAGCCAAGCTAACACCCACCTTAGTTTAAAGGTGTTTGTTAGGATACGCTTCAGGATGTTACTCCAGGATATATACTCAGATGAATCGAAATATTAGAGGATTGGCCCCCTCTCTCACGTTTAAGGGATCCTTATCCCTTCAAAGGTTTAAAGGTATTTACCTTTCTCTCGAATTGGGTTTAAACACCCCGCCTGGGGCGCAAGTTATCCAGGAATAGTTCAAGATAGCGGGATCAGTTCATGTAAAAGTGGCTGACAATTTCGTTATTGTTGGCTATATCCTGGATCCTAAAGGTATATGAGGATTGATCACCCTCTCTCGCGAAAGGGTATTTTCATACTCTCTAAGGTTTAAAGGTTTTCACCTTTCTAAGTCTTGGAGTTTATACACTCCCGCCTGTAGCGCATGAAAACTTGGGATTTTCCCCAGAATACCTATGGGTTTATCCCCAGAACACTAAGGATTTATCTCCAGGATATTTTAGGGTTTATCCCCTGTAACACAAAGATCACTCAAACAGTTGCAATTGATTTCTAATTGTTCAAAGTCATGATGCACAGGGGACATTCCTACTGAAGCAACTGTGCAAAGCTCGAAGGATCAAGCTTGGAACCGGTACACAAAGTGTCCCAGACTGGGGACATCTTCGTTGGAAAGATTGTAAAAGGGTTGAAGATCAAGAATAGGGTTACACTCTACTTCTGGTATGATCTTTCCTTTATAAACCTTATTTAAATCATTTGAATTTTTGAAACCATGTTTGACAAAAGCTTAAATATCCTGACTAGGATATATTCTCAGGATACATTCTCAAAATGTATTTTCAGAATATGTTTCAGGATACTTGATTGGAATATATGGGATATGATACTTGGGTTAAAAACTAAAACTGTATTCTAGTCAAACAAGTGTTATTAAAACTAACTTTGTAAAATAAAAATGAACTGTCCTTTTTTCTTTAAAAACTTTATCTGAATTGTTTGAGTCATAAAAACCCTATTTGATGAAAGTATTTATAGGATATTTGCGAGTATACTGGTCAAGATATTTTCATAATATTTGGATAAGACATTTGAAATAATTGCACTAAGTTTGGAACATTGGAATTCAGGCTAAGCAATGCATAAAAAACAACAATGATAGATAAGGTCAAAAGGAAGTTATATTATTAACATAGCAAAATTTGTGCTTTTGGTTTCATCTCAAACCGAGATCCCTCCACCAAAAGCACGATTAGTTTCTTACCATATTTACTTAACGGTTGAAGGTTTCATCTCAAACCGAGACCCATCCACCTCCAACCGTTATATTGTTCAAAACAAACCATACTGATTGATGACCAAGGGTTTCATCCTGAAACTCAGGACCCATCCACCTTTGGCCATAATATTGTCTTAAGTGCAGGAAATATAAATTGTCAAGTGTAGGAAAAGTAAATTGTTTAAGGATTACAACCACAACCATCAAACCTAAAAAAGTGGGCTCCGGCCTAGGCACGAATATCCATCATCGCCCACTTCGCTTCTTTTAAGGGGAGCACCCTCTTCCATCATGACTTCATCGGCGGCATCCTCTCCAGCATCCTTTCCGGCATCCTCTCTAGCATTCGTCCCAACATCACCACCAGCATCCCTCGAAGCACCGACATTATCCACCTTCTCAGCCACCTTAGCAGGCTTCTCCGCAGCAGACTTCACAGGAGGCTCCACGGGGTTACCACCAAGGTCTCTCAGTTTCACCTCCCAAGCCTTGATGTTCCATGAAGGGCATTCAAAGCCCAGAGCCATAGCCTCATAGGCCATTTTCAGTCTAGCCTGGAGGAGGGAGATGACAACAGAGTTCTTGAGGCTTTCCCGATATGAAGTCATATCCTGCTCGTGTTGAACTTGGGCAGCATCGGACTTAGCATGGGCCTCGTGGGTGATCTTCTAGATGGCAGACTGGTGCTTTTGGGTCATTACCCTGTACTTGGCTTCGTAGTGCTCTGATTTGGCGGTGGCAATTGCTGCTTGGTCCGCAATGGTGGCTTCAGTATTTTTCAGTTTGCTCTCTAGCATCGTGTTTAAACCACATGCGTCTTCATAGAGGAACACTAGGCGTTCAAGACCCTGCAAAACAAGGAAACAGGTATTAACCTTTATTGACATTTATAACCAGCATATGGTGCAGGATATAGGTAAAGGATACGAACCTGGTTAAGAAAGCCGGTCATGAATTTGCAGGACTCTGTAAACCCATAGTTCTCGAATGGGAATACGTGGGGGGTAGCAGGGTAGTCTGCTTCCTTCCTCTTACGAGAGCTGGAGGCTCGAGTCCTGGATGCTGGGGGAGCTTTGGGTGCAGTGGCGGTTTTTGAACTAGTAGGCTTTGGCGTGACTGCTGGCTTGCGATTGGTTTCTTGCTTAACAGGGACAAGGCTAGAGTAACTGTCCAACTCATCGAGCTGGAAGCCTTCTAGATTAATAACCAGCACTGAAAGGAAGGGAGAAATATGTAACTCTTAATCCTTATATTCTGTAATTAGTCTAATAATATACTTACCAGACATTTCTGAACTTGATTTTTGGCTTAAACTTATGAGAGACATGGAAAAAGTTCTTTCACTGTCAGGAAGACGATAGATCTCTTTGATCCTGAGCTCCGATTCTGCACTTGGAGGGGCTAAATATCTGAAATTTGCTGCACAAGAAATGAAGATGTCAGTCAAAGATATAGTTTTAAGATATGTTTGGGGATATTCCTAAAACCCTAAATCCTACCCGAAGTCAACCATCCAACTGGCAGGTCAAAACCCTTGACGATAGAATCCCTTTTTACGAAAAAAGAACTTTTGTTGCCACTGATCTTCGTTCTTAGTGGCCTTGAGGATTAAGGGGTTCTTAGAGGTGGAGAATAGAAGAAAACGGCTATTACCATGGGACCTCAGTCTATATACTATGGGGAGATCTTCGACACAAAGGTCAGGGATATGACGAGATTTAATTTGGTCTAACACCATTAAAACTCGCCACACCATTGGCATGGTCTGAGCATAACTAAGGCCTGTGAGTTCGAAAAAGCGGGAAATGAAGGTTGGAAAAGGATACCGGAGTCCCAAGGAGAAAGGATAGGCTAAGAAACACACCCACTCGTTCGAAACTGCATCTGAACAGACCTCTCGGTCGAAGGGAAGGATGATCACTCCGGCAGGGAAGGCACCGAAATCTTTCAAGGCGGCGATATCGGTGTTATTAAAAGAGCAAATCTTCTTCTCGGGTTCCCGAAGAAGATTCTGACTCTCAGGGGTTGGAATTGGCTCGTTTGTGCGAGATCTCATTCGTGAGGCCATGGGAGATTTCAACTAAGGAATAAGAAATTTAAACAGAGAAAAGCAGAGAAGAAGGAAGAGTACCTGAAAATTTGCTTGAAGAGTGATGATCATAATGCAGAATAATTCGACTAATTATAGGCTGCATATAGGGGGTGTTGAGTAAATATCGCATGGGAAGTTGTAGCATGTCATATCAACCGTCGTTTCAACTTAATAACCTCGATTTAAGAGATAAGCTTTAAAATATATCCGTTGGAATTGGTATACCAACAGATATATTTTGGGGACAATTGTTATGAGTGGTTTTCTGCTTATATATCCTGAACAATATACTGACTGTGTTTCTTTTGTTGTGATCAGGATACCGGATCAGGATATTGGTAACATCCTGATACAGTATCCTGGTAGTAACTAATTAACTCACGGTTTTACAGGATATTGGACTTCTTCTCCTTGAGACTCGGGCAAATCTGTTGGATTATAGACGTTGAAGCCGGAAGACGTGGACTACAACGTTCACAAAGGGAATATTCGTAGCACCCCGGTTTTATAGGATGGTTTGTTATTTTCATTTTACTATAAAAAGGAGTGATCGGATCAGATAAGAACACACACAATCTCTCGAACTCTCTTTCTCTCTAGCTGCAAACACTCACAATACACTTACCATGTATTCGAATTGCATTGTAACACTTAGACGATCCGCATCATATCCTGCACTGTATCCTGACATTTGAAGTAATAAGAAGAATAAGGCAGCTGCGATTGTCAGCTCCCGAGGTTTTGTGCCGGCGATCTAGATTGATCAAGGGCTTTCCTCGTATATCCCGTGTCACCCTTTACTTTTTCGCTCATTGTTTGATTGTAGATACAGCTCGATATCCTGAGCCGTATCCTGAAAACTGTTTTTGCAAACAACTTAATTAGCATATTTTCAACACACTTTCTTAGCACACTACCCCACTTAACTAATTTGATCACTTAATTGCTTCGGTAATTTTTTACCAAAACAACTACGAACCTGGTCACTTGGGTTCCTAATCCGGTTTATAGGTATGTGCTGAAAATTTTATCTACTACACTAGTAGGTCGGAAGTCGGGGGAGAACAAAGCGAACTGGATAGAGTTGTTTATCTTGATGTGTAGAGTGCAGAACAGGGAGATGAATCTGGCTACGGTCTTAGCAGATTCTTTTAGTAGGAGTCGTCGAGGTGGTCCTCGTGCTGGTTTGGATATGGGCCCCTATATTACTAGGATTGCAAGAAATTTGGCGGTGTTTGACAAATATGTCCCCCAATTTCTACGCGAGGGGCCCAAGACGGTGACTTTTGGGTTGAAGGAGTTACAGCAAGTGGGAATAGTGTCATGGACGGAGCCCTACGGCTGGGAGCCGATCAGGCAGGGTCCACAGGTGCAGCCGCCACAGGGACATCCAGCTGAGGATGTGATGCTACAGGTTGATCCTCCACATAGACAGCGGCCACCACAGCGACACGAGTTGCCAGCACACCAGTACCCTCGCAGACAGCCACCACCTACACCTCTTACTTTGGAGTCGTTCTTTGTGTATGTGGAGCAGAGGTTCGACAGGCTGGAGCACCTTATTTTGACAGGTCAGGATAGGCATGAGGATGCCCTCCGATACATCATGAGCAGGCACAGTATGGGGATCCCAGATTTCTTCCAGTCGAGGCCGCAGGGTAGCTCGGCTGGTACTGCTGAGAGGTTTGATCCGATTCCCCCGATTCGTGTATGTGGAGAGGGCAGTTCAGGTGCAGGGGGTCGAGAGGCGAGCAGTCATGAGTCTGATAGCGAGCATGACGAGGATTAGTGTGGGGATAGCATGAGGATGCAGGAGCAGCAGCTGATACTATATCTTTTGTTTGATTATTTTTCTCTTATGCTGTTTTTGATCCTCATTAGTTGGTCTGTACTGATATTTATACACTTTGAACAGGTTGGTTAGGGAGGTTGGGTTGGTATATGTTGAACTGATGATCTGATGATATTTTGATATATATTATGATGTTTTGGTAGTTTGTGTTTATGATTGATAGGTTGATTTATAGCCGCTTTCGTTCGCGTGTCCGAGGTTAGAGTTGTTTGCTGAGCGTGTTTCGTATTTGAGGGCTTATGTGGAAATGACTGGCACTTTGACAGTCTCACATATCAGCTAAGTCGTTTCCCTTTTTGTTGTTGTATTTTATTTAGTCATTTCGTATTTAGTTCGTTATTTATTTAGTTAGTTCATTAGTAGTTGTTTTCTTAGGTAGTTTTGAGTCGTATTTCCATTCTTGCATTAGGGAAAATGCAATCTTTAAGTGTGGGGATGGGATACATGTAAATAATCGGGTCTTAAATTGAAAAAAATACAAAAAAAAATTAAAAAATTAAAAAATTTGAAAAATCCAAATAAATTGAAAAATCAGAAAAATGTCCTTTGAAATGAGAAGTTTGCATATTTAAAACGGAAAATGATAGAAAAGGGTGAATTTTTGCTTGGGTTCAAATAATAATAATAATATGAGATTAAAATAAATCAAGCTTGCGTCTAGTTAGGGATATGTGGATAGGCCCGGGTTTGGTTTTAAGTCCCTTTGAGCTAATATACCTTAATTGTCGGTCTGCTAGTGGGTTTTCGCCTGGGAGATATGGGAAATCAAAACTGCCGATAATAGTATAAGGGGCACCGTTATAAGTTAAAACTGTTAGAGTTTGTGATCATGCAAAAATAGAAAAAAATAATAAGTGAGCTAGAAACTAAATGAAAGTAGCGCATTCCTATGTAGTCTAGGTTGGGGATAGTGACTTTACAACCGGATTACCGCTAGGGTGTGTGAAATCGACCGTGCAAAGAAAACTAAAAAGTAACGAAGCTTAAGTAATCCGAGTTGGGGATAGCGACTCTACAGCCGGATTGCCTCTTGGTTAGGGAAAGCATCGTCTACGCTCATGGAAAGAAAAAAAAGCGAGAAAAAAATGGAAAAAGAAAAAAATTTGATTGTAAACTCTCTTGGTTTTGATATAAGACGGTTGGGAATTGGTCCAGTGATTGTTCCTGTAGTCCTATAAGCTTGAGGTGGCAGTAGGTAGACTGTAGATTCTAGTGTGAAACCCTAGGTAGACTGACTGCACTTAAATTAAATTCACATGATAAGGGCTTAGGATTGGACTTGGGTTTAAAGGGACAAGTATATTCGCAATCGCAACTAACGCAAGCATTGGTTTTAATAAGATATAAATAATTTTTGACCCAAGTGATTATTCGTCTCTGATTGTGTTGCATAATTCTTTTTCGAGGACGAAAAATGAGTAAGTGTGGGGATATTTGATGTATTGCAAAATACATCCTTTATTCGTGTATAGTTTGTACAATTTTTCCGTTATTTCTAGTTTCGTTTTAGTTAGAATTACATGCTATTGATCAAATTTCGTTTTCCAGGTCTTGGTATGTAAAGTTGCTAAAAATGGAGTGAAAACGAGTTACAATGCTGAAACACTAAGTCCCGGAACAAGTCTAAAAGAGTTAGAATAATTTTGAAGAGTTTTGGGATGTTAAAGTTGAATTTTGGACGCAACATTCTGTGGAAAAATGCCCGTGGCGTTGCGCCACAGCTAGATGATCATACAGTCGCGCAGCGCCAAGCAATTAACAAATAAAAAAATGGTTTTCAGTATGGTGGCGTCGCGCCACCACATCTGTCTTCATCCGTCGCGCGACACGACGGGGTGGTGGTTCGAGATTTATTTGTTAGCTACTAGGGTTTCGTATATAATCCAAGTTAATCATCATTAACAAAAAGTTACGAATTTGAGAAACCCTAGGCGATTTTCAGAGTTGATTTCACGGCTTTCGGAGTAATTTGGCTTGCGGGAATCATTCGGTTGAAGCTTGGAGCGTAGGAAAGAAGATTGTTCGGGTCTTATCTCCCGGTTTTCGTTATTTTCTTGTTTTGATACTTCGTTGATGAATTCTTGTTTTGATTTCGAATACTATGTTTTGTGGCTAAAACCTTCGTTACTACCTAGGCAAGATGATAGTTTAATCAAGTTTGGATTTTTAACGGTTTTTATTGCTTGTTATGGATTGATCTTTGAAAGTAAATTATCCTAGAATTTCTGATTTGGTGCATATGCGTATTTGATTTGGATTGTTGATTATTTGCTGTTTCACATATATTTTGGTGAATGTCTTTCACATAATGAATTTGTGTTGATTATTCGTTTCTTTACGGGTTCGGGTGATCTTTGGGTAAATCGGCCGATAGCCTTAGAAACAGTAATTAAAATACAATTAGAATTAGGTATTCTGCTTAACTTGTCGCTGAGAGGCTCGAGTTAGTTATTAGGTCTCGGTGTAATATATAGCTAAGATAGGGTTTGAGAGAAGTCAGTCTTAGTTCCCTAATTGCATCTATGTCTATTAAACCAAGTTAGAGTCTAGGATTGCCTTAGACTGTCGCGCTGAGAGGTAGATAGTCGAATTAGGGCACTTTTAGAGTCGTTAGAGCACTGAGAGGAAGTCTAACAATCGGTGTTCACAACAGCCTTGTAGGGTTTCCTAGGTTTCTTCTTGAGAAGGGTCGGGAAGTCTTAGCTTGAAATACCTTAGGGTTTAGTACTTCACGATCCCGATTCCATACAACAATAGTACAGTTAGAAATCCATTCATAGTTAAACTGGATTCAAGCCTAGGTAGTCGTTAATCTCATCTGAATCAAACCTTAGTTCTTATTCATGTTTTAGTCTAGTTTTCATTTTAATTCCGATTTTAGGATTTCAGTAAACCCCCCCCCCTTAAAACACAACAATATTTAAGTCGTGTCAGTGTCTGTCTAAATAAGGTCGTTAACATAATTAATTAGATTCCTTGTGGGTTCAGCATCCGGACTTACTTTTCTTTGCTAGAGTCGACCGGTTCACTTGCCGGTGAGTAGTTTAGTCAAGTTAGAGAGTCTAGATTATTATTACTTGAGTCTAAATTTAGGTTTATTTTAGTTTATTTATTTGAACTACTTATTCCACATCAATGTAATTTCAAATATAGACTAATTACCATATTGTAAATTAGGAAGATGTTTATGCTTCATGGCTTGTACTTCAAGCATGGGGAGTATTTCAAAAAAAAAATTTGATTTTTCATTTCTAACCCAAAGGTTTTTATTTTTTTGCATTTTAATCTTTTTGTTTTTTTACTTTTAATCCAAAACTTTTCATCTTTTACAATTTAACCCCAACACATTTTAATTTTCAACTTTGATCCACGTATTTTTCATCTTTTCCAAATTTTTTGTTTTACGTTTTGTTCTAATTTTGCAAGTAAACACGCCGTAACGTACGTGTGGGTTTCAAAGTTTTTTTTACTATTTTTCCCGTTTGACAGGACCGTCACAACGCGTCTATTTTTCCCTGTTTGACAGGTTTGTCGCAACGCACGTGGTATTAGATTGACTTAGTTATTCTTTTCTATTTTTATATTTAAGTCTTATTTCTTCGCATTAACATGTCGCAACTGGCATACGTGGTTCAATGATTTTATGTATGTTTTTCGTTCGGTGTTATTTTTTCTTTTTTATTTATTTCATTTTTACGAGCTTTTCCGGTGTTGTTGATCGCTGGTAGTTGTGTAGCATTAGCGCTACCCCCTCCCCCGCGGCAACGCGGGGGCCCTTAATACTAGTACTAAATTATTTTCTTACTAAATTTCGTTATTATCTTGAATTTTGAAATTATGATTTAAAATCCTCCTATATTTCTTCTTTAATAACTATGAAGCATGTTGGCCGATAATAATCTCAACTTTAAAAATCCTAAGTTTCACATGTTGGCCGATAATAATCCCAACTTTAAAAATTCCCTCCAATAATCTCAACTTGTAAAACTTTGGCCGCCATTGATCCTTTTCAAACATATAAGAATTTGGTCTCCTCAATAGATTCAATTACACCTAGAGACTCTTTAATTGATTTAAGTACACCTATGTTAGAAAAAGATCAATGGCGGCCAAAGTTTTACAAGTTGGGATTATTTGAGGGAATTTTTAAAGTTGAGATTATTACTTCGGATTACTAAAATCCAATAACCCTTAAATTTAATAATATGTTTAGATTATCTCAAAACGTAAGAAAACTTATTTTAATAAAATTCAAAAAATATGCATACGTTTTCATTTCAAATTGTCTCGTTTATTCAGCCATATTGTAATACATGAGGTCAAAGAAGACAATTTTCTCTCACTGCATGTTTCGAGATTACGTTAAACAAAAGTCAAGAACAATCGCTATCCAAAGTTGGTTTGTTAAAACAAATCGTGTTTTCACATAGTCTGTACGTGGTTTTTTTAAAGATAAAAGTGGAGAGCAATTTAAACTATTAGTTATTGATAAAGATGACAATCTCCCGAGTATGACATCTAATGTTGTCTACAAAGAAGCTTTTAGAGATTTGTAATATGTATTTGTATCAATAGATTTATAAATTAATGTAACATTAATTTGAAGTTTTTCATTATTAATGTGTTATTATTTATGATATTTTTAATGCATTATTTTTTATACCCAATCGGTATAGTACACGGGTCTATAAACTAATATTATAATAAAACACAATATAATAATATAGCAACATGTATCTAATCTAATATTAATAAAACGGTCTCTTTAATGCCACATGTCATTCTTTTATAATAAAATTTTACTAAAAGGTCATGTGTCAATTTATTATGTTACATCAACCATAATAAATAATAAGTAAATTAATATAAAGAGTATTTCACCTATATATATATATTAAAATAATCTTGTATTCATGATTACATCTCTTCAATATTCTTAATTCTTAATATCAGTTATCTATTTACCTATATTTTAATATAATATCTCTACTTTAATAAATAAAAACATACTTATCAAAAGAAG
Organism: Helianthus tuberosus; assembly: GCA_030545235.1. Taxonomy (NCBI): domain Eukaryota; kingdom Viridiplantae; phylum Streptophyta; class Magnoliopsida; order Asterales; family Asteraceae; genus Helianthus; species Helianthus tuberosus. Next base: position 20,637,502 of record CM060380.1, on the reverse strand, counting down.
ATGTGATAACAAAAAAATATATACATCCATCACTATTTGATGTAACAAAAATTTCAAACATCATGTTTATAATTTGTTATTATCATTGTCACAAATGCTAAACACATATATAAACAATATATATATATAATCTTAGATAATGAACTAATTCCATTCCATCTTCTATCTAACAACGCTTTTTAGAATAACAAAATATTAATTTGAAATAAAATATACCAATCCTTTTGTATTCAAAAACAAAATTCTTACTACGTAAACGCATCATTTAAAATGAGTAATGTTGTATTTTTTCTTTAATTTTGTATGTATAGTTCATATTAGGGTTATATCATTATATCTAATATCAATAAAAAGGTCTCCTTAATGCCACATGTCATTCTTTTATAATAAAATTTTACTAAAAGCCCATGTGTCAATTTATTATGTTACCTCAACCATAATAAATAATAAGTAAATTAATATAAAGAGTATTAAATAATTGAATTTAATATATATATATATATATATATATATATATATTAAAATAATCTTATATTCATGATTACATCTCTTCAATATTCTTAATTCTTAATATCAGTTATCTATTTACCTATGTTTTAATATAATATCTCTACTTTAATAAATAAAAATACTTATCAAAAGAAGATGGGATAACCAAAAATATATACATCCATCACTATTTGATGTAACAAAAAATTTCAAACATCATGTTTATAATTTGTTATTATCATTGTCACAAATGCTAAACACATGTATAAACAATATATATATAATCTTAGATAATGAATTAATTCCATTCCATCTTCTATTTGACAACACTTTTTAAAATAACAAAATATTAATTTGAAGTAAAATATACCAATCCTTTTGTATTCAAAAACAAAATTCTTACTTCGTAAACGCATCATTTAAAATGAGTAATGTTATATTTTTTCTTTAATTTTGTATGTATAGTTCATATTAGGGTTATATCATTATATGTATTCACATCAAAATTTATATTTATTATGTGTGATGCAAGAAATAATATGAAATACAAAAAAAAAAAAAATCAAAATTTATAATTGTTATGTTTCAAAATTTATAATTGTTATGTCTTTCAAACGCAACCAACCTCAACAATAACATATTTATTTTTAAAAACTCATTCAAGTTTATATAAACTGAAACATGCATGTTTTTCTAAAGAACTCGATCAACTTCATGATTATCTTAAAGCCTTTCATTTTCTAATTTTCTATTTTCAAACCCATGTAACACAGGGTTCTTTAACCTAGTATATATATAGAGACTATGTTTACATAGTAAAAAAGATAACTTTTACCATATGCACCTTGTAAATTCAAAACTTAGACCACTAATTACTTATCCAGAAATCGTATGATTAATTTGGCTTTAGTTTGTTTGTTTAGTTGTAACAAACAACTCATACATAAAACAGTCATACCTCTTAAGGTCTCTCTTCAACAAGTGCATAATTGATTACTACATAATGTAAAATTAACTTAAACAATAATTATATTTGATTTCTGGTTAACGGCATACGATTTAAAAAGAAAAATACAACCGGGGGAAAATGAATCGAGCAAAGTTCTAGCTCGCCTCGTTTCGAACTCTATTTTTAAAGCTCAATATTGACAAATGAGAAAACTTTGCTGTATGAAAGAATTACTCTTATATTTATATAGAAAGTATTCCCGGGTTCATAGTCGTTTATAACAAGCTTTATCTAATGTCGAGTTCGTTTAAACTCAACTCAAATGACGAAACAATTTCAGAGTTTTTCTTGAGGGAGGATGTCATTTAGGCTACAGGGTGTGGTATAAAGCTCCTAGGGGCTTTATCACGCCATCTCACCGTCACGTCACACAGGGGGCTTTAAAGCCCCTTTCTTTAACTTGCAGGGTATGATATACCACATGTCATTCTTTTATAATAAAATTTTACTAAAAGCCCATGTGTCAATTTATTATGTTACCTCAACCATAATAAATAATAAGTAAATTAATATAAAGAGTATTAAATAATTGAATTTAATATATATATATATATATATATATATATATATTAAAATAATCTTATATTCATGATTACATCTCTTCAATATTCTTAATTCTTAATATCAGTTATCTATTTACCTATGTTTTAATATAATATCTCTACTTTAATAAATAAAAATACTTATCAAAAGAAGATGGGATAACCAAAAATATATACATCCATCACTATTTGATGTAACAAAAAATTTCAAACATCATGTTTATAATTTGTTATTATCATTGTCACAAATGCTAAACACATGTATAAACAATATATATATAATCTTAGATAATGAATTAATTCCATTCCATCTTCTATTTGACAACACTTTTTAAAATAACAAAATATTAATTTGAAGTAAAATATACCAATCCTTTTGTATTCAAAAACAAAATTCTTACTTCGTAAACGCATCATTTAAAATGAGTAATGTTATATTTTTTCTTTAATTTTGTATGTATAGTTCATATTAGGGTTATATCATTATATGTATTCACATCAAAATTTATATTTATTATGTGTGATGCAAGAAATAATATGAAATACAAAAAAAAAAAAAATCAAAATTTATAATTGTTATGTTTCAAAATTTATAATTGTTATGTCTTTCAAACGCAACCAACCTCAACAATAACATATTTATTTTTAAAAACTCATTCAAGTTTATATAAACTGAAACATGCATGTTTTTCTAAAGAACTCGATCAACTTCATGATTATCTTAAAGCCTTTCATTTTCTAATTTTCTATTTTCAAACCCATGTAACACAGGGTTCTTTAACCTAGTATATATATAGAGACTATGTTTACATAGTAAAAAAGATAACTTTTACCATATGCACCTTGTAAATTCAAAACTTAGACCACTAATTACTTATCCAGAAATCGTATGATTAATTTGGCTTTAGTTTGTTTGTTTAGTTGTAACAAACAACTCATACATAAAACAGTCATACCTCTTAAGGTCTCTCTTCAACAAGTGCATAATTGATTACTACATAATGTAAAATTAACTTAAACAATAATTATATTTGATTTCTGGTTAACGGCATACGATTTAAAAAGAAAAATACAACCGGGGGAAAATGAATCGAGCAAAGTTCTAGCTCGCCTCGTTTCGAACTCTATTTTTAAAGCTCAATATTGACAAATGAGAAAACTTTGCTGTATGAAAGAATTACTCTTATATTTATATAGAAAGTATTCCCGGGTTCATAGTCGTTTATAACAAGCTTTATCTAATGTCGAGTTCGTTTAAACTCAACTCAAATGACGAAACAATTTCAGAGTTTTTCTTGAGGGAGGATGTCATTTAGGCTACAGGGTGTGGTATAAAGCTCCTAGGGGCTTTATCACGCCATCTCACCGTCACGTCACACAGGGGGCTTTAAAGCCCCTTTCTTTAACTTGCAGGGTATGATATACCCCCCCCCCTCCCCCTCCCCCTCTTTAAACTATAGTGCCCCCCTTTAAACTATATTCACCTCGATCCCTTCAATTCGGTCCGTTAGCACGTTGGTGACTTGGCGCCCCGAGGCGCTATACATGTCGATGTGGCGGGGTGGCGCTACGCTACACCGATTGGCCGTGGACAATTAGACGGTAAGATTGAGAAAAAAGTGTGAGCCAAAAAAAAATCCACTTTACCATTTAGTGGAATTTAAAAGAGGGCCCACGGTGGATTAACACCACATACCAACCCCAATATGGGTAGATAGATGCCTATTAAAAGTTATAAAATTCTGTCCATATTAATGAAAAGTTCTTTAAAAAGGGGGGTCGTGTTGAAACAGGGTTAGAAAAGAAAACAAAGACCGAGAGCAAGACCAATAAATTATCAAAATCATTTGATATACGTAAATAAATGAATCATTAAAGATTTATAACTTAATCCTTATTACTGTAGTTTAAATATTTTATATATAAGGTCAAACAAATTACACCAAGATAGCCGGTAGGCGGGCAACAAGCTGCGCCGCTACCCCCTTTTGAATAGCGAATCCTAACCTAGTAAAAACGAAACCCCGATCTCTAGGAGACGAAATGTTGCTGTGAACAACCCGTTGGACCCGTTCAAGAAATCTGATGGCTTCTGGAGCTAGCGAGCCAAAGGTATCAAAGGCAAAAGGGATAAAGGAATGTTGATTATCCTCGCAGGCTTTTGCATGTTTGTCCATTTTCTTTGCTGCCGCCCTTGCAATCGCTTGACCAGGGACAAAACCTGTATCCCGAAAGCCTACAAGGGGGGAAACCCCGGTAAGATCAACACAAGCGTGTTTACCTGCATCCCACCCGAAAACTAAAACGTCCGCGGGGCGCAATGTGGATATATATATATATATATCATGTTGAAAACCTATTTGGCTATTTCTATGCTTATTATTATTATTACTTACTTAGTTTTGTAGCATTACTTTTAGCTTTCTATTTCTGCAATAAAAACACATAAACCAAACACAGTTTCAAATATATTTTTCGGCTCCTTGGCGCCGGAGGCGGTTCGGTTCTTGGCTGGAGTTCAGCGTGTGGTCCACAACAGCTTTTCGACCCCTCAGGGGCGAGGTTTTGTTTTTAGTAGATTAGGGTTTTCCATTCAGAAGGGGATGGCGGCGCAGTTTGTTGCCCGTCTACCTGCTATTCTTATGTAATTTGCCGTGTTGATTGGAATGAAACTATGCATTTCAATCAAATATATATATATATATATATATTTTTTTTTCTTAAATATAGTTGGTATAGGATCCCCTTTTGTTTAATTCTCTCTTAATATAATATAATGCCATAATGGGATATTAGGCAGCTAACCATAGTAGATTGCAGTTGTGGCAAATTGATTATTAGAATATAGCAAATATGTTGCCTGAATCGGTAAAGCACGTACCGACGAATATTTCCATTTATGTAATATTATATTCTCACATTACTAACTGACTATTAGAATATAGCCGATTGTTTGTTTTATATTGGGTGATGATAACTAGACACTAGAGCCAGCCGTCCCCAAAAACTTTTGAAAAAGTTTAGGCCTCGGTTGACGAAAAGAATTGAGCCTAAAATTATGGTTAAGGGTGAATACAACAACAACAACCAACAACAACCATACCCAGTAAAATCTCACAAATAGCAAAGCTACTTATAGGGTCTGGGGATGGTGGGATGTAGACAGACCTTGCCTCTATCCCTAGGGATAGAGAGGCTGCTTCCAGAGAGACCATCGGCTCCAAAACGAACATCATACAAACACACCAAGTCAAAGAATATAGAAACAAGCAGTCTCACATACCAAGAAAGTGATCAGAATGACACAATATAATGTCAATCATGTATAATAGTATACAACATCATTTGGACATAAACACAAGAAGGCAATCACCGGAAAAGTCACTTAAAGAATAAGAAAAACATACGTCCCTAAAATACACCTAAGACCTTACTGCACTATCATCTAGAAGTCCTTAACCTTAATTCTACGCCTCCACGAAGTCCTATCTTGGACCATGTCCTCAGAAAGATGCAACTCTAATAAATCATGCCTAATCTGCTCATCCCATGTCAGTTTGGGTCTGCCTCTTCCTCTCCTCCCCTCTACAGTAATAGTTTCCACTACTCTAACTGGTGCCGTCGTTTGCCTCCGCTTCACATGCCCAAACCATCGCAATCTCCCCTCCTTAATCTTATCCGATATACTAGACACTCCTAATATTTCCCTCAAAACCTCATTTCTTATCCGATCTAACCTCGTGTGTCCACACATCCACCTCAGTGATAGAGCAAAGACTCGAACTTGAGACCTTTACATTATTTTAAGATGGTTTTTGGCACTACACCACCAATAATTTTTAGCTCAATAGATGGATAAATATACTAAATATATAATTTAATAAATATATACAAGCTTAGGCCACTGGGGGTGGCAGCGTTGAAGTTCCGTGATGGGCTTTTCAACGCGTGGAAAACAGGAAGATTCCACCGCCAACATCAATTTATAACGGGTGATAAATGCCAATTTCTTTAACGCGTGATTTTTTCAACGCGTGATGATATGATTTTGTGAGAGGAATTGTTGGTTGGGGGGAAATTGTTGGGTGTAGTGGTGATTGATGACCATTGCCACTAAAAAAAGTTGTGAGTGATGGAAAAATGGTTGCTGACATGGCGGAACATGATTGGATGTTTGTAAGTGATGGAATTTCATCACTAGTGACCACCCCCACTCCCCTTATAAAGACTTTTCGGGCCCTTTAATATTTTGGGCCTCCGGGCGTCGGCACGGGTTTACCGGGCCAGAGCCGGCCCTGCTAGACACCCTTTTTATGTTTGGTTAGACACATTGGAAAAGTAAACATTATATGACGTATAACAATGGTTTTATTTTTAAAAACTAAAAGTATTTATCAAAATGTTTATAAAAAGGTTAACAAAAAACAACATTTTATAAAAAGATATGAAAAAAAAACACCATTTCTATACACCACATATAACACTATGCATGGCTTATAACAACATCGGTTTCACACTTTGCGTGCCATCCTTAGGAAAATAAAACCACAAACTATATACGCCCCGTATAGCACTATACGCGACGTCTAAAGCTTCAGGGTGTCTAAATAATCAAAGCCTTCAGCAAATACGCTACCCGCATAAAATTAAGGGGAATTGGCCTTTAATAATCCCAACTAGACGTCATTGGTCATTGCCAGTCCCACCTTTAAATATTCCCTATGCTAGTCCCACATTTCACTTATTTTTCCTCCACCAATACTAAGTGAAAAAACTTAACCTGAATTACAAGCTGACGTTTTGGGGATTTTGATCAGAACGAGGATACGAGTCGAATGATGTAAAACTTACCTTGAAATTGTGCTCCAAACGATGAAAACGGCGTTTCAATTCGGGTGTTTAAACTTCCAATTAACAAAAATCAAGTCGTTTGGAGCACTGTTTCGAGGTAAGTTTTACATCAATAGACCTGCATCCTCGTTCTGATCAAAAACCCTAATACGTCAATTTGTAATTCGGTAAAAAATAACTTAACTATGTTAAGTTTTTAAGTTTTTTTAACTGAGAACCGGTGGAGGAAAAATAGGTGAAAGGTGAGACTGACATGGGGAATATTACAAAGGTGAGACTGACAATGACCAATGACGTCTAGTTGGGATTATTACAGCCCAATTCCCCTAAATTAATTAATCATATTGTTTAAATCATATGTTTTTACTTTTGTTATAATTATAACTAGTTTTAAGCACCCCCGCGTTGCGGCGTGGGCGGGCACTAATGCAACACTACTGTCAGCGACCACCGACACTGAAGTTGCGGTGTTAATGCGAAGAAGTTAAACCGAAACGTAGAACATAGAATAAAATAACTAAGTTGATTTAGGACTCGCACGTTACGATGAACCCGAGTCAATTTTTTCTTGTTTGACAGGTTTATCGTAATCTTTATATAATATATATCATTACCACTATACAAACCATAATGCATACATTACAACAACCATTGCATCAATATGTTGCAAATTATATTTATACAAAATTTTGGCTAAATTAATTAGATTACTATAAATAATAATAATTTACAAATAAAACAACACAACTTTGAATGGATCAAACCGATTGAATATGGTAAGATAATGAAACCATTATTTGATTAGGATCCAACCACTTAAGGACAATTTACAACCATGCATGCATACAAAACAGATTGAATTTGGTAAGGTAATGAAACCATTATTATTTGATTAAGGTACAACCACTTAAGCACAATTTACAATCTATATTTGATTAAGATACAATCATTTCAACATAACTTACAACCAAATATGCACACAAATGTTTCAAATTAATAGTAACATTTATAATTATGATACAAGTATTAATAATTCTTATGCTTCGAATAATGTATTATATGGTATCAAAAGGATATATATATTGTGACTTGGGATGCAATTTTGACGCATTTTCGTCAACAAATAGGTGCAAACAATCATAATTTGAATTAGATTACTGGAAGGTTTATTTTGATGCGAGCAACTTGTGAGCTTTTTGAGAGGCTCTTTATCAATTCTCTGAACAGCGAAGAGGGCATAACTGAAGATCAACCGATTGAGGGGCCGTGCCGACTACCAAGTACACTAGAACATAAGCTTCCTTCATCTTGCGGCTTGGAGAATTTTGCATGCCCATTTTAGCAACTAAGTTGTTTATTTTAATTAATTTTTTATGTATTGTTTTTAATTAAGTTAGGTTGTAATCTTTTTTATTCTAGTTTAATAAAAGGTTTTTTTTATATTGTTTTGATACTTACTTTTTTTTGTATAATGTTTATTAATTTACAGAAAATTTTAAATACAAAAAAATAGTTGTGTAATAATGACAGCGGATTTATGGATTTATCCCTCTACAAGCCAGTTAACAATGGAGCCCTCTGCTCGCTAAGGCTATTGGGTGCAGAGGAGCCCCATCAGCCCATCACTTGGGGATGGGCCTCCATGTAGGCGGCCATGTCACCGGGGGCCATCACCCCACCCAAGTGATGGACTAAGGGTGTGGATGATGAGTCTCTCTCTCTCTTTTTTTTTTAATTCATTTGGTTATTTAAAATTCATTTTTTAAACATAACTTAAAAAAAACATTACATAGCTTCAAAATTAAAACCATTACATAACTTAAATATTAAAAACGTTACATTACTTAAAAAAACTAACTTAAAAAAATACTAGATTTCGCATAAAATTAAAAAACCTACGAAGTCCATTTTTGTGATCTTTTCTTTCATTTTTTTTGCAAAATAGGACGGTCTTCTTCCGGATACGCGTTGATGTCAGTTGTCATTATTTCTCATTCCTCTATTTGTGTCACCTCTTCTTTCAACCTAATTCGTTCGTCGACTTCACGTTTCTTCACTTTTATCTATTCGGAACTGCTCTTGATGCGTATTGTTTTTTTTTTGCAGCCGCCGCCCTTTTGTCTTTGTCCCTCCCTATGGGACATTCCTCCTCTGGAACTTCATTTACATCATCGTCAAATTCAGGCTCATCGTTGATATTTATTTAACAATGGTTGTCTGAGCCTCCCATGCTGGAACTTTCAGACTCTGAAGTTTTAGAGCGTTTAGCGGTTCTAACCTCGTTTGGAACCGGTGCACATTTTCTAGATTGGCTTAAAACATTCCACGCCCGGACGTTTAGGAAAACATGCTTATACTTGTCTTTGTATTTACGCATCACCCCATTGAAAACCTCCTCGTCGTTCCACCCACGTGGAAGTTTTACATACAAATTGTTATAAAACCCATGAAAATGTTGGACCGTAGTATTCATCTTCTGAAACTTGGAAGAGACGGAATCAAGCTCTCGATACGGACCCTGCCCCATAATCTCATGGAATTTTGGAATTATTTTCTTTCAAAAACAATCTCTGGTTTGATTGTTACCTACATTGTATAAATGTAATAATTTTTTAACATCTAACAAAATGTAATAAAAAGTAGCAACAACAACAATATATATATGTTGGGGTTCTAAAGTGAACACTAGTGTATTTATGAACTGATTGAACAAAATCTGGCCATTGATTTACGTCATTAAATCGTAAAATACACTAGTGTATTTTCATCTTCAAATGTTGACCATTGATTTACACTTGTGTATTGATAATCAAGGGCTAGGATTGGTTCACACGGTTCACTATCAAAGGGGTTGTTCACAAATGAACCTAACCCTATATGTATATGTGTGTATATATATATTTAACATCTAAAATATGTAATAAAACTAGCAACAACAATATACATATATATATTGTGAGAACCGTGAGAACTTTTTAATCCCGTGCGAGTTGGGCCAATTTTTTTTTTGCACAAACGTATATACAAACATTATAAACACATCTGTGAAAAAAAAAGTATAAAAAATTGTCGAGTCGTTAGTTTTGACTGATTCAAGTTTTTTTACGCCGTGATAAAAAAAATAGTTATCAACTGTAAAATTTTACACCAGCGCGTAAAAAAAACTTGCATCAGTAAAAACTAACGCATCGACAATTTTTTTTTACTTTTTTTTACAGATGTGTTTATAATGTTTTCATCTACGTTTGTGAAAAAAAAAAAATTTAGCCCAACTCGCGCGGTAACAAGAAGTTCTCACGATTCTCACAACTCGTGGTGGTTTTCATATCGAATCCTATATAGACATTAACATCTAAAAATGTAATAAAAATTAGTAACAACAATATAATAATATTTACCAACAATTCGACATTTTGACGTAGTAACCCACACCTTAGCTAATGCCTATCCCTTGATTTTTTTACCATGGTTATGGCGTTAGTTTCGAAGTTTGGTCAACACGTCCACGCACCTGTTGCTTATTTTTTTTCCATTTGGATGTTTGGGTTTGCGTTTCGGGCACAATTCTTCAACCTTATCTTCTACCGGTGGTGGCGATGATTGTGGTTGCGGTTGAAATTGTGTGTTAAACTTGTTTCGTATTAGCATTTGTTGTATTTGGTTCAGTTGGGTGAAAGCATTGGGATTGTTAGAAATCCGCAAAAGAAAATTGGGATGTCGGTCAATTTGGATCGAGCGTTGGTGTGTATGCGGGTAGCGAGAAAACGTTTGGTTTCGGTTTGTTTGGGTTGTATGGATCCACGGCTTTATGAAAGTTGGAGAGGTTTTTTATAAAAATGGTTGAGATCGTGTAAAAGTAAGAGAGAGTTTGGTTAAATATTGTGTAATTTTTTTTAAGATGGTTGTTATTTGTAAAGAAAATAATAATTAATTTAATTTTTTTTATTAAAACGGCTTGATTTGTGAAAGTGGGCCTGTCACCGGTGGTAGTGAAAGAACGATGAGGACGAGACGGGGCTGGGGTAACGTGACGCTATAAAGCCTCTAAAAACTTTATCACACCACACAGAACGTTATTGATCAAAATATACGCTCTTAGTTCCTTGCGTAAGGAACTTTGCGATTCGCGTCCGGTTGTTATAGGCCGTAAGCCAGTAAACATGCATTCTGAATAGTAAGGGTCAGGATTTAGAGAGAGCGCTCAAAAGTGTGAGAACGGTGAGAACGCTTATGGATCGTCAGATCAAAACAATCTATGGACTAGATGACGCGGTGGCATTTTCGTAAATAAAATCACTTTTATTAATCTGGCGCGCTTCATTAAGGGTAAAAGGGTCTTTTGACTTAAGATAAAACGCCAAACTCACGCTATTTAAATCCCTTCTCAACACACATAGCACACTTCATCATAATATAACGCCATAGATATAAAATGCCAAACATTATTTTTAACCGATAAAGCTGAACAAACAGTACTAAAACGACAGAACTTTATTACTAGCATTTACTGCAATAAAAATAGCACCTAAAATACGCGCCAAAAACTTCCTATATAAACAAACTCTCAGAATTACTAAAATCCACATCAAAATCACAAAAACTTATATTTTCCTCTATACCATTCATCTTATAAACGCCAAAAAAACCAAAATATCAAAGATTCAAATCCAGGTTTCTTTGATATACACTATTTTCTAAATATAAACGCCAAAACATACAAAAACCATAAAACTTCAAAAAAGCCATTTCATGGAGATTCTGTCTTTGTTCTCTATAAAGTTTAGCTAAACGAGATGGATAACATTGTTACACATCTTTCTTGACCGAGGATTAACAATGTTATCCATTTCGTTCAGCAAAACATTATTGAGTTTAGCACAACCAAAAATAGAAGTTTATGGAAGTTTAATTTAGTGGCGTTATTGCTTTTTTTGGCGTTTGATTTCCTTGCCCGATCTTATATTGTTTGTTATTTAACTTCGAAATAGCATGTTATGAATAAAGAGATAGAAAAAAGAAAAAGATGCAAAAAAAATGCCAAACTGAGAAATCTCTGTGCTCTATAGCATTGAAATAAAAAACGCCAAACTACTCTACACTGGCTCTCAAAGACCATCTGTATGTGTTCAATAAGAATGACAAATACAAAACGCCAAACTGCTCTTCACTAGCTCTCGATGACCTTGTCGATCTTCTTTTAATTACGACATATTTGCATGTTGATGCGTAGTGTCCATAGGCTTTGCAGTTCTGACACTGTCTTTCTTTGGCCTCGGGTTTCGACTTTGATTTCTTTTTGTCGATTGCTATCTCCTGTTTAGATTTCAGGCGCTTTCGAGAACCAGAACCTTTGGATTTTGATGCGTAGTCGAGTGTTATATATATTAGGTGTATATTTTAAGCCCCTTTAACACTTTTTAGTCAAGTTTTAAATTTATAAAACACGATATTTACTAACACTAGACACACATATGGGCAAGTGCACCCATCGTGAGCGTAGTATAGTGTTGGTAAGATACAGAGGTCGTCCAAGGACACAAGAGCTTTTAGTACTGGTTTATCCTCAACGTCTAATCAAAATAAAAAGTTTAGAAAAATGTTTTAACTAAGAAAAATAAAAACTAACTAAAATGCTGAAAAATAAAAATAAAAGAAAAACAGATAGACAAGATGAATCACTTGGTTCCGACTCGTATCTAGTGTAACCTTTGATTACTTCCGCACTTTTGCACTATTTTAAGAGATTATCTTAGTTATTGTAGTAGGCCCCTCTTTTGAAGGTGACGTTACCCTCACCCCAGTAGTTTGAGTCAGCAAGGATACAATCCTAAAAGGGTGGATTATTGGAAGATAATTAATTAAGTTACTAATGCAAATTATGGTAGGCCCCTCTTTTGGAGGTGACGTTACTCTCGGCTAAGTAGTCTGAGTCAGCAGGGATACAGTCCTAAATAGCCGGGTTATAGTATTAATAGTAGTTAACTTATGAGGGGATCAAAGAGTTTGGACCCCCGCCATCCAATACCGTTAAGTATTGAAGGAGGTCCTACTAAATTTGACCTAGGTCCATTGCAGGACCTCTAAACGCTGAACAATGGCAAGACCTTTACCAAACCGTTCCCTTAACCCCCGACCAGGTAGCCAACATACCTCCATATAGACCGTGGAGATATGAATGGTGAAAATCTTTTATTTTATATAGACAGTAAAATAATGCCAAGACACCACGGACAAACGATAAGGAAAGATCATCTTCAACATTAGCAACTAGTTATTAAAGTCATTAATACAAAACCAAGTAAAAGTGCAAAAAGATTAGAAATAAAAAGTATTACACTAGACACTTTGTCTTCACCAAGCGATGTAAGAGACTTAGGCAAACATGGCCTTGATTGTCAAGAACTCTTACGATCAATCTTGGATCCCGAGACGACTCACACACTCTACGATGGACAATGGATGATGGTGGTGGATGATGGTGTTATGGTGGTGGTGGGTGGTGGGTGAAGTGTGAGAGAGGTGGTGTGCCAAGGGATGGTTTGAGCTTGAGCTAAGCACTTCTATTTATAGGCTGAATAGAAGCTCGGGCACGGCCCCGTGTCCAGTGGGCACGGCCCCGTGTCCACATCCTTCTCTTTCTTCATTTAATGCAGTTTTGTCTTTTTAGTTGACCACGCCCCCGTGTCCGCTGAGCACGACCCCGTGGTGCAGAAGAATCTTTGTACTATGCAGATCTGCTGGATTGTGCGAATCTTATAGTTGACCACGGCCCCGTGTCCGCTGAGCACGGCCCCGTGGTGGGCAATAGAAGCTTCTACCACTTTGTCTTTTCTGCTGACACTTGGGCACGCCCCCGTACTGGCTGAACACGGGGCGTGTTCAGTCTTCTGTTGTCTTGTTTTGCTTGGGAAGATGCGGTCATGGGGTCGGGCATGTCACGTCTTGTTCCTTTTCTTGTATTTATGTTAGATTTTGATGTCTTTTTGCTTCTTTTGTTAATTTGAGCTCATTTAATCCTGAAAATACAAAAGGAAGACAAAAGCACACTTTTTCCAACATTAGTACTAAAAAATGGTTAGTTTTATGCCACAATTGATGAAATTTATATGTTGCATTTTTAACACATCAAATACCCCCACACTTGAATCTTTGCTTGTCCTCAAGCAAAACTCTTTAATATGTGGCTATTACACTCCCAAATGGAATGGGTAGAGAAGAAGGTTTTTGGGCTTGTCGTAGAGTGTCGGGATTTCCAAGATTCTTTATTTAGTTTTATTTTTATTTATTTACAATCCTATTCGTCATGATTTATTTAAAACTTTTCATAAGATAAACTACTTATTAGGGCATAACATGCCTCTTTAAAATTCTATTTATATACAAGTTCACATACCTCACGGGGATCACTCAACACTCGGCCGAAAATGTATTTTTGTGGATCACTCGAGAGCGGCATGGAACTTACTCCTACCATAGGCTTGCCAAGCAATCAATCCTCCTCCTTTTTAACTTATATACCTTTGTAAATATCAAAAGGGCTTTGTGGGTGAATGGTTAGGCTTGGGTTAAAGGTAGGTGGTTGGGTTAGTGGTTAGTGGTTAGTAGAAAAAAGGGCGAAAAGCGTAACAAGTGTCGGTTTTCGTAAGACTTTCTATTTTTGTAACTTTTATTTTGATGAAGCTATTATTCAAACAAAGTTATTTTGATGAACTTGTTTGTTTATTTTTGCTTCATCATCAACACATTTTTTTTAAGGAAAGATCATACGAAAAATCGAACTTGTTACTAAAACAAAGGGGTAAAAATGAAAAAGGTTTTGGTGGGTAAAAAGGGTGTTTGGTTTGGGTTATGAAATGAAAAGGTTTAGGCTCAAAGGGGCTAACTAGGGGGATTTTGGGTAGGTGGTAAAAAAAATAATGGTGTAGAAATAAAAAGGGTAGTCCTAATGCCTCCATCATTTACTTACTCGGGTTTAAGTTGATAAGGACCGGGAATGTATCGTCATGGCAAGTTCTAGAGTCGTAAGAACCAAGCGGCTATTCACACAAGAAACGAAAAATGAGCATTTAGTCTAATGATATGTAATTGTATGCTCAATAAGGGCTCAAAACTCACTTTTGTGGGAATGGGTTTTTATGTGATCAAGTATATATAATCAAATTTTAACTAAGCTTGTCATGCCTTTTCATAATTTTCTTATGTTGGTTCTTTTTATCACGACGCTATCGGTTGTAAATTCGTAAAAATATAACCTTTTTAGAACTTGAAATTCCCGAGTTAAACCTAGACAAGTAAAAAAATGAAAATTTTTGAAAAAATTTGGGGTGATTAGCGATTCCAATAGAGTTTTGTGTAAGGCTTGTATTTAGGACTTGCAAGATTCAAGGTTTTAGCATCCCCCCCCCCCCACACTTAAATTACACATTGTCCTCAATGTGTCCCAAAAATAAGTTTTTAGGTTGATTGAATGTGTAAAAGGTGTGAAAAAGCAAAAATTTTGTGTTACTGGGCGCTGAATATGGCCCCGTGTTGTCCGGGCACGGCCCCGTGTTCAAGTGCCAGTAACAAAATTAAAACAAGAGAAACAGAAGCCTGGACACGGGGGCGTGTTGGGTGAACACGACCCATCTCCAGTTACCTGAACTGGGTCTTTTTCTGCAGACTGTGCAGCACGGGGCCGAGTTGGGTGGACACGGCCCGTGCCGAACTTACTGTAAACGAAGAAATTTGTCGGACGGTTCTGTTTTCCTGCATGGGGTGCTGGTTCAAGTTTCCCTTGCATCCTTTGCCATCTCAAGTGTGTTTTATTCCTGAAAATTAAAACTAACTAGAAAACAAGAAAATTAATTTAAACTAAACTAAGGATAGTTCCGCGGAATACCTCCGTGGTGCGCCACGTTTATAAGGGTCCTTGGCTAGACCCAAAGCCTGGTCACATGTTACCCAAGTGGGATGTATTGCATCCCATGTTACACCGTCAGAGAGCGTCATCCAAGCTTGAGTCTATGACCTTCATGTAGTTGACCGGGTCTTCTTCCTCTACTTTCTTTCCACATTCAAACTTCACTTCCTCGTCCCCAAACTTCAATGTTAACGTTCCGTCGTTCATATCCACCACTGCTTGGGCGGTGGCTAGAAATGGCCTCCCGAGGATGAGAGGGACATCGGTGTCTTCTTCCATATCTAGGATGACAAAGTCGGTTGGAAAAACGAAGTTGTCAACTTTGACCAGTAGATTTTCAGCGACACCTTGTGGAAATTTGACGGGCCTGTCGGCGAGTTGTATGCTCATCTTTGTAGGGCTTGTTGTTTCTAAGCCGAGTCGTTTGAACATTGATGTGGGCATGAGGTTAATGCTAGCCCCAAGATCGGCTAATGCATTACGAACGGGGGATTCCCCAATCGAGCAAGGAATTGTGAAGCTTCCGGGATCGATTTTTTTTTTGTGGAAGTTTGTTGAGTACTAAAGCGGAGCATTCTTCGCCCAAGTTAACTAATTGCAATGATTCAATTTTCCTTTTGTGAGTGAGGAAATCCCTCATGAATTTTGCATATTTAGGCATTTGGGTTAGGACCTCAATAAAAGGAATATTAACATGCAATTGTTTTAGTAAACTTTCGAACTTTGCGAATTGCTCATCGGTCTTTTGACGATTTAACCTATCGGGGTACGGAATTGGAGGAGTCTTGGTGGGCTCTTGAATTGGTGAAGAAGCCTTTTCTGGTTGAAGTGTAGGTGAAGTCGTGCTTTGGCTGAGTTGACTTCCTTCAACCGGTGGTAATGGGGCATCCTCGGGACCCACGGTTCGGTTTCTCAATGTGATGAGGTGTACTTGCGCCTTTGGGTTGGTTTCGGTATTACTTGGTAACGCGCCTTGTGGTCTCTCGGAGAAATTTTGAGCTAGTTGGTTTAATTGTTTTTCAACATTTTGAATGCTAGCTTGTTGATTTCTAAAATTCGATTCCAATTGTTGAAATCGATCCGAGTTTTTCTTTTCGGTGTCGGAGATGAGGCGAGATACGGTATCTTCAAGCCTTTCTCTTCCACCTTGTTGTTGAGAGAAATTTTGTGGTTGTTGAAAATTAGTTCGTTGGTTTTGTTGGTTACTACTATTGCCGGGATCTCTCCAACCAAGATTTGGGTGGTTACGCCATCCTTGGTTGTAGGTACCCGTTGGAGGACCCGACGGCCTAGGTCTATTATCAATGTAGTTTACCGTTTCTGTTTGTTCATCTAATTCTTTCATACAACTCCAATTTTCATGTGACCCACCACACCCTTCACAAGCCATAACCGAGGCCGTTTTTGTCATTTCTAGCTTTTTGATTTTCGAAGAGAGGGCCTCGATTTGGGCTTGTAAAGAGGTGCTTTCATCAACCTTATGGGCGCCCGGGGCAATAGATTTATTACCTCGGGGAGTGTGCCATTGAAAATTGGTTTGAGCAATTTCCTCAATTTGATTATATATTTCATTTGGGCGACGATTACCTAAAAGTCCCCCGGAGCTTGAATCAAGTGTTTGTCTTGTGTGTGGCAACAACCCATTGTAGAAAGTGGATACTTGTTGCCACACCGCTAGACCGTGATGAGGACACTTTCTTAGTAGCTCCTTGAACCTTTCCCAAGTTTCATATAAGGATTCCCCATCCTCTTGTGAGTATGTATTAATTTCAGTCATTAATTTAGCCGTTTTAGCAGGAGGGAAATACTTATATAGAAACTTTTGGGCTAGTTCATCCCAGGTGTTTACCGAGCCAACTGGGAGGGTGTTAAGCCAAGCCTTAGCTCGGTCTTTTAGTGAAAATGGAAACATCCTAAGGCGAATGGCGTCGTTTGATGCTCCATTGATCCGAAAAGTATCACATATTTCCAAGAAATTAGTAATATGTAGATGGGGATCCTTGTCCGCAAGCCCATGGAAGGTTGCAGAGTTTTGGAGCATTTGTATCAAATGCGGCCGAAGTTCGAAGTTGTTGGCTTCGACATTCGGTGCATTGATAGCGGCGCCGAGATTGCCTACGGTGGGCCGTAGGTAATCCATGAGGGTACGTTGGTCCGCCATTGGAAGTGGGTCCCCCGAAACTTTCTCTTGTTTTTTAGCTTTAAGTCTTTTTCTGAGAAAGCGTTCGGGTTCTTCTAGAGGTTCTTTTATGTCTTTACTAGAACTGGAGCTCATGCACTACGTAGGAGGTTCAATGGTGGCGCCTGGGTTCCAAGTCCTGCAATAAAAACAGAAAAGAATGTTGGTCAGAATGTTCACCACGGCCCCGTGCTCGGTGAACACGGCCCGTGGTCAGAGATACAGTGATTGTTTTCTGGATCCCTGTTACTGGGAGTTGGACACGGCCCCGTGTTGCACCGACACGGCCCCGTGTTCAGATCTCTGTAACTCAGAAAATAAAAACTGCCAGTGATGATGCTGGGCACGGCCCGTGTCCGACCAGGCACGGCCCGTGCTGAGCTCTGCAGAAACAGAAAAACTAAAAAAAAATCCTAAAAAAAATGAAAACCAAGAAAAACGATTAGGCCGTTGATTCCTAACTTTCTTAAAATCCTTGTGTCCCCGGCAGCGGCGCCAAAAACTTGATGCGTAGTCGAGTGTTATATATATTAGGTGTATATTTTAAGCCCCTTTAACACTTTTTAGTCAAGTTTTAAATTTATAAAACACGATATTTACTAACACTAGATACACATATGGGCAAGTGCACCCATCGTGAGCGTAGTATAGTGTTGGTAAGATACTGAGGTCGTCCAAGGACACAAGAGCTTTTAGTACCGGTTTATCCTCAACGTCTAATCAAAATAAAAAGTTTAGAAAAATGTTTTAACTAAGACAAATAAAAACTAACTAGAATGCTGAAAAATAAAAATAAAAGAAAAACAGATAGACAAGATGAATCACTTGGTTCCAACTCGTATCTAGTGTAACCTTTGATTACTTCCGCACTTTTACACTATTTTAAGAGATTATCTTAGTTATTGTAGTAGGCCCCTATTTTGAAGGTGACGTTACCCTCACCCCAGTAGTTTGAGTCAGCAAGGATACAATCCTAAAAGGGTGGATTATTGGAAGATAATTAATTAAGTTATTAATGCAAATTATGGTAGGCCCCTCTTTTGGAGGTGACGTTACCCTCGGCTAAGTAGTCTGAGTTAGCAGGGATACAGTCCTAAATAGCCGGGTTATAGTATTAATAGTAGTTAACTTATGAGGGGATCAAAGAGTTTGGACCCCCGCCATCCAATACCGTTAAGTATTGAAGGAGGTCCTACTAAATTTGACCCAGGTCCATTGCAGGACCTCTAAACGCTGAACAATGGCAAGACCTTTACCAAACCGTTCCCTTAACCCCCGACTAGGTAGCCAACATACCTCCATATAGACCGTGGAGATATGAATGGTGAAAATCTTTTATTTTATATAGACAGTAAAATAATGCCAACACACCACGGACAAACGATAAGGAAAGATCACCTTCAACATAAGCAACTAGTTATTAAAGTCATTAATACAAAACCAAGTAAAAAGTGCGAAAAGATTAGAAATAAAAAGTATTACACTAGACACTTTGTCTTCACCAAGTGATGTAAGAGACTTAGGCAAACATGGCCTTGATTGTCAAGAACTCTTACGATCAATCTTGGATCCCGAGACGACTCACACACTCTACGATGGACAATGGATGATGGTGGTGGATGATGGTGTTATGGTGGTGGTGGGTGGTGGGTGAGGTGTAAGAGAGGTGGTGTGCCAAGGGATGGTTTGAGCTTGAGCCAAGCACTTCTATTTATAGGCTGAACAGAAGCTCGGGCATGGCCCCGTGTCCAGTGGGCACGGCCCCGTGTCCACATCCTTCTCTTTCTTTATTTAATGCAGTTTTGTCTTTTTAGTTGACCACGCCCTCGTGTCCGCTGAGCACGACCCCGTGGTGCAGAAGAATCTTTGTACTATGCAGATTTGCTGGATTGTGCGAATCCTATAGTTGACCACGGCCCCGTGTCCGCTGAGCATGGCCCCGTGGTGGGCAATAGAAGCTTCTACCACTTTGTCTTTTATGCTGACACTTGGGCACGCCCCCGTGCTGGCTGAGCACGGGGCGTGTTCAGTCTTCTGTTGTCTTGTTTTGCTTGGGAAGATGCTGTCGTGGGGTCGGGCATGTCACGTCTTGTTCCTTTTCTTGTATTTATGTTAGATTTTGATGTCTTTTTGCTTCTTTTGTTAATTTGAGCTCATTTAATCCTGAAAATACAAAAGGAAGACAAAAGCACACTTTTTCCAACATTAGTACTAAAAAAGGGTTAGTTTTATGCCACAATTGATGAAATTTATATGTTGCATTTTTAACACATCAGATTTATAACCTACAGGGACTCTTATCAGATTCTTGTCGTTTGTATATTGACCGGTTATCTCGGCAAATCTATCCCTAGAACCAGCGGGAGGAACAACAATCTGCATATCTTGAACCTTCTTCATATAAGATTGAACATGATCCTTGAATAAGGATAGCTCCTCTTTATTACCAGATAAACGGTTCAAAGTGTATTCGTTTGAATAAATAATATCTCGCATCATACTTTGCACATCAGGATCAAGCTCGGTTATATATTCATGACTAATTGAGAATTCAGGAGAGCAGTTTGGGGAGGCCTCTTTGCGCCATCTATTCAGAATGTATTGTTTTGGAAATTCCCTAATATCCATAAGTCTCAAAACATAGAATATATGTCTACATAGCAAACCAAACTGTTCAAAACGTCTGCATAAACAACTGCATGTGCAATCAGACTTACGGAACATTACCTGAAAAACGCCAAAAACAATATCTCTATAACGCCATGCATAGAATGTTTGTCTAAAAAAGAAAAGAAAACATTGCATATGATAAAACGCCATTAACAGAAAACGCCATAAAAACCAAAACGCCATTATTTACCTCAAATAAGGATGTACAAAGCTGTTGAATATCATTTATGTAAAACTTAACAAACCCATCAGGCTGATCTTCGTAACGTTGATTTATGCAATCCGCAACTCCAATAAGCTCAGCTTGAACATCACAAAAAATACTTTTTGTGTATATATCAACAGCTTGCCCTTCCAACAATTTGTAATAACTCTTCAACTAGGGTCTTTTGTATCGGGATAAATTTGTTTAAATTGCTCAGGTAAATACTTTTAACTTATTTTCCCTTATACGGGCTTGGGGTACGGTATATAAAATACCACTTGGTCGGGTATTGAATTTTTAATCATATGAAGGTTAAATTATTGAGATAACCCGTTTAAGCTGTTTTATTTATTCTAAGCCTTTGGGAGGTTAATGACCGTGTCCTGGATATCCTAGGCTCATTCATTGAAATGGCCACGACTTAATGCACGAGGTGTAGGTATACACCTGCCGGTGCGAATATAAAAAGATATAACCGCCTGTTCGAGAATAACTCGCTGCGGGATTATATCATGTGGTGTGTCTGTCACACCCCCAAAATCCACCTGCGGAGTTCCACCGCTTGGAGGCGTGACTGACCAGGATCCAGCCACCAATCATATTGAACAAGCATATAAGTAGTTATAAAATCCAACCAATACAATTGGATTTCAAACAAGACATAGTTAAGTTGCAAGCGGAAGCATAAGTCTTAAATCATAACATGAGTTTAATTGTTTCAAAGTTTAACATGGCACACAGTCGTCCATGTCCCACAACGATCCTCCTCCATGCAAGCTCCAGCTAAGAATCTAAGGACCTGCAAAGCATGTAGTAACGAGTCAACAACAAGTTGAGTGAGTTCACGGTTGGGTGTTCGTTTTAAGTTGTTTCGAAAACAGTTTCCTTTAGCTGGCATCCTGCCGTGGGGGTTACCCCATAGTTAAAAACGTGACTTGTTTATTCCCGGTTACTCTGGCAATCCAGCCGTGGGGGCTACCCCGTGTTAGTTATCTGACATTTCGGCCGTGGGGGCTACCCCTTGTATATACTAGACTCGTTACCATATCGACTGCTGACTGTAGTCATGTTTATGTGCCCTGAACTGTCAATGTCTATCATCATTGACGTGCCAGTAGTCCATTAGTTCACGCCCGTCCTCTGCGGCACGGTGTGAGGTTTGTCAAACCTAAATAGCGCTATCTAACTAATGACCCGCTCGCCATTGGCCCGGCGATTAAGTCGATATAAAAATGAGGGACTTCGTGATAGAGTTTTGGTCTAGTACGAGATATCTGTCCGTAAGGACGAGGAACTACATTCCTGAATCTTTGCTGTCCTACCCAAGGAGGACGAGGAACCCAGTTCCTTAACCCCAATTCCCGACCCCTGGGAATCCCATGCTTTGTAGAGGGTGTGAACTCACCTTGGTTTGCTCGGTAGATACACAGAAAAGTCAAACAAGCAATATTGTAGTCACTCGCGTCCTATCATAGTCGTATCATACAATCAGGTTCGTATTCAAGTAGTGCACGTATGGGTTACATGTTTAATCATGGCAGTTCATCAACATTCACATCCAACGGTAACATATAAGGTCTGCACATTAGGCCCAAGAGTCCGACCCAAACAATTAAGTCCGAAAGTGAATTGCAAGCCCAAACAGCGTGTATCTGTGTAGAGTCTCGAGTCGCAACTAGGCGTTTGCGACTCGCAACCTGAGTCGCAATCATGGTTTCGGTTCGTGTTGGTTTGGTTACGAGTCGCAACTGGACTCGCAACGGTGGTTTCGAGTCACAAGGTTTGGTGTGCTGATCCGGTGTGGTTTCGAGTCGCAACCGGGTGTTTGCGACTCGCAACTGATGTCGCAACCGGGAGATTTCGACTCGTTGTGCTTGGTTTCGAGTCACGAGTGGACAGGAGCTGATTCGGAACAGTGTACTATTCTGATTTCATGTAACAGTTTGTACTAACCAACCAAATTCCTTAAACATGTTTATTTGTCTAGAAACTTCCTAAAATGGATCAAACAATTCAGATTTCAAATATTCAACATGTTCATATGATATTCAAGTTGTTCTTCACACATTCATCATGTTCATCATCATTCAAATATTCAAGTAACTCATCTTCATTCATATGAACTTAAGTCTAACAAGAATCATGAACAACTTATCAACAATCACCCTAGTTGGCAAGTTTTCGGTTCTTAACACAAGAATACACAATCCGATTTATATGAACATCAACAACTAGTGTTTTAGACTACATTTAAACACACAACATCATGGGTTCCTTATGCCACATATCCGAAATCAAGTATGCTATCTTATTAACCATTATCATGCATAAACTTAACAAATAACATACTATCACATAATCTCCATCATGTATCATCATCAATATCCGAAATATAACAAGAATCATTAACCAACAAGTATCATGAACACTAACCAACAAGCATTCAAACATCAAGCACACATCATTCTTAAATCATGAAAATACATGTGTTTGCACTAGAATTACTAACCGGTTGTGAGGTGGTGAAAGATGAAGCTTTGTTTGGTGTGAACAAGCCAAATCCGAGAAAGCCTTCTTGTGGCCGGTTGGTTTGATCCGAAAAGAAAGGAGAAGTATGGTGTTGAAGCTTAGGGTTTTGGTGAGAGGAAGTAGGAGAGTGTGTGCTAGAGGAGCATGAGTGTTGTCCAAAGTGGTAAACATGGGTAGCTATTAAGGCTATATACCCGCCCCCAAGTTGTGCACCCTAATGGGTTTCGGTTGAGTTCAATGGGGTGCGTGGCCCATCCGGCCCAAGTGTTACGGTTTACTCGAGACCACATGGTCTCGAGCCGGGTTCGTGTCGTTTCGGTTCATATACATACTCGCATATATACACATAAGCACACATGTAACCTAACACATAATCATATCAAAGGTTGTAGCTTATCATTAATCACATAAGTTTAATTATTCACACGTTTAAGCATACAACGAAAGGTTCTAAATTTCGAGTTGTCACATCATCCCCAAGTTGAAAGAAATTTCGTCCCGAAATTTGGTAAGCACTCACTGAGGAAGCTAGTTAAGTTGTTTGGTTTTCCCGGTTTTCCTGGGGCGTCACATCCACCCCCCGTTGATCTGGAATTTCGTCCCGAAATTCCGTAGCTTCGGCCTCAGTAGTGGGTGTACTGTTTGCGAACAGTTGGGGATATTTTTGTTTCATTTGATCTTCGCGCTCCCAGGTGAACTCTGGGCCGCGACGTGAGTTCCAACGAACTCGAACGAGAGGTATTCTAGTGCTCTTGAGGACCTTAACATCCCGGTCCGTGATCTCGACTGGTTCCTCGACGAATCGTAACTGCTCGTCGATCGTGAGTTCCTTCAAAGGAACTACGTGGGTCTCATCTGACGGACACTTCTTCAGATTCGACACATGAAAAACGTTGTGAACTGCACCGAGTTCTGCTGGTAAGTTCAGTCTGTAGGCCACCCTGCCTATTTTCTCAATGACTTCGAAGGGTCCAACGTATCGTGGGTTAAGTTTACCGCGTTTACCAAAACGAACCACACCCTTCCAGGGTGAAACTTTGAGTAGTACCCGCTCCCCAACCTGGAGCTCAAGTGGTTTCCTGCCCATGTCGGCGTAAACTTTCTGACGTTCACGAGCGGCCGTCATGCGTTTTCGTATCTGAGCGATCTGCTCGGTTGTATCTACCACATATTCTGGACCAGTGATCTGACTATCTCCCACCTCTGCCCAGCAAAGAGGAGACCGGCATTTACGTCCGTACAATGCCTCAAACGGAGCAGCTCCAATGCTGGTGTGGTAGCTGTTATTGTACGAGAATTCCACAAGTGGCAGGTGCTTTTCCCAGCGGTTGCCAAAGTCGATTACACATGCATGAAGCATGTCCTCTAAGGTTTGAATAGTGCGCTCGGACTGCCCATCCGTCTGAGGATGGTACGCTGTGCTCATGTCTAATCGTGAGCCAAAGGATTTGTGCATTGCTTGCCACAGCTCAGAAGTAAATCGTGCATCTCGATCCGAGATGATGGAGGTGGGCACCCCGTGCCTCGAAACAATTTCCTTGATGTATATTTCTGCAAGAGTGGAGAACTTATCCGTCTCCTTGATAGCCAAGAAGTGTGCAGATTTTGTGAGTCGATCCACGATCACCCAAATAGTATCGTTCCCGCGCTGGGATCTAGGTAGGCCAGTAACAAAATCCATGGAAATTTGCTCCCATTTCCATTGAGGTATCTCGGGTTGTTGGAGTAGGCCTGATGGTTTCTGGTATTCCGACTTGACTCTCGCACAAGTCAAACACTTGCTGACGTAGGTTGCTATGTGGGCCTTCATGCTAGGCCACCAGTACGTAGTTTTGATATCATGATACATCTTATCTGATCCGGGGTGTACTGAGTAGCGAGACTTGTGTGCCTCATCCAGCACGAGCTCTCGCGTCCCGTTACGTAGTAAGCGCCGTCTCCCTTTTGTTCTAAGCGTTGCCTCGATCCACGTAAGGCTTCGGCCCTGACGTTTTCTGGTTTTAGTGCTTCTATCTGAGCAGCTCGTATCTGGGAAGGAAGGCTAGAATGGATGGTGAGTTGTAGAGCTCGCACGCGCTTAGGCGCAGTGTCCTTTCGACTAAGGGCGTCAGCCACAACATTGGCCTTGCCCGGGTGATACCTGATTGAGCACTCGTAATCATTCAGCAGTTCGACCCATCGTCGCTGCCGCATATTCAATTCTTTCTGCTTGAAGATGTGCTCGAGGCTCCTGTGGTCGGTGTAGATCGCGCACTGGGTACCATACAGGTAATGCCGCCACAACTTAAGCGCAAAAACAACCGCTCCCAGCTCTAAGTCGTGCGTAGTGTAGTTCTTTTCATGAACTTTAAGTTGGCGTGAGGCGTAGGCTATAACTTTGTCTCGTTGCATCAACACGCAACCAAGACCCTGAATTGATGCGTCGCAGTAGACCACAAAGTCGTCTGTGCCTTCCGGCAAGGAAAGGATAGGTGCGCTACAAAGTCTATCCTTTAGGTGCTGAAATGCCAACTCCTGTGCGTTTCCCCAGCGGTAAACAACGCCTTTCTGAGTTAGTGAGGTGAGAGGCTGTGCAATCTTAGAAAAATCCTTTATGAATCTCCGGTAGTATCCCGCCAAACCCAAGAATTGGCGGATTTCCTTTGGTGTACGAGGTGCAGGCCAGTTCTTTATTGAGTCTACCTTGGATGGATCAACGTGGATCCCATCCTTGTTCACCACGTGGCCTAGGAAATGGACTTCTCGAAGCCAGAAGTCGCATTTTGAGAACTTTGCATAAAGCTGTTCTGTTCGAAGGAGTTCCAGAATAAGTCGCAGATGCTGCTCATGTTCCTCCCGACTCTTGGAATAGATCAGGATGTCATCGATGAAGACTATAACGAACTTGTCCAAGTAAGGCTTGCACACTCGGTTCATCAAGTCCATGAAAACCGCAGGTGCGTTTGTCATCCCAAAAGGCATGACCAAAAACTCATAGTGTCCGTATCGAGTTCTGAAAGCTGTTTTAGAGACGTCCTCTTCCCGGACTCTCAGCTGGTGATAACCCGATCTCAAATCGATCTTCGAATAGTAGCTCGATCCTTGCAGCTGGTCGAACAAGTCGTCGATACGCGGTAGAGGATAACGATTCTTCACCGTCACCTTGTTGAGTTCTCGGTAGTCGATGCACATTCTGAAAGTACCGTCCTTCTTCTTCACAAATAATACTGGAGCTCCCCAGGGCGATGAGCTAGGACGAATAAAACCCTTATCCAGGAGCTCTTGTAGTTGCGTGGAGAGTTCCTTCAACTCTGATGGGGCTAAACGATAATGTGCACGAGCTATAGGCGCAGCTCCAGGAGCTAGTTCGATCTGAAACTCGACTTGGCGATGAGGCGGAAGACCAGGTAATTCCTCAGGAAATACCTCTGGATAATCGCGTACAACTGGAAAATCCTCTATCTTCTTCTCTTTCTCCGTGGTGTCAGTAATGAGAGCCAAAATAGCAGTGTGGCCCTTTCGCAAGTACTTTTGGGCCTTAAGGAGAGAAATGACATTCTCAACAGCACTCCTCTTGTCACCATGAATCATGAGAGGTTCACCATCGGGACCTGGAATACGGACAACCTTCTCGTTGCAAAGAATCTCTGCTCGGTGTTGGGACAACCAATCCATCCCAATGACAACGTCGAAACTACCCAAGACAATAGGAATGAGGTCGATAGAGAAGGTCTGGTCAGCGAGAATAAGTTTACAACCCTTGACTACGTGTGTGGCCTCTAAACTCTTACCATTTGCTAGCTCTACAATGTGCTTGTTGTTCAAGGGTGTTGGAATACGCTTAGGCATTCGACTAACTTCTAGTGACATGTAGCTAGTATCGGCACCCGAATCAAATAAAACTGAAACATAAAAGTCGTCGAGAAGGAACTTACCCGCCACAACATTGGGGTCATTCCTTGCTTCACCTTGGCCGATCACGAACGCCCGCCCCCGGGCTCCATTGTTGCTGTTGTCGCGTTTCTGCCTCATCTGCGGACAGTTCCTCTTAAGATGGCCTTCAGCCCCACAACGGAAACACCCCTTTTTGCTACCCTGCTGCTGCTGGTTTCGGTGTGCAAGGTATGGGCTCTTGCAATCTCTAGCCACATGTCCCGTCTTCTTGCACCGATGGCAGCACGATTCCATACATGACCCGGTGTGGTGTTGATGGCATTTGCGGCATTTCGGCTTATTCCCAAGGTATCCCCCTCGATTTTGGTAGTTCAGCCCCTGCTGTACGAGTTTCCCGTGCGGGTCCTGTTGTATAGGGCCACGACCTTCACTCTGGTGATTACCCCAAATATGCTTGGTGTTAATAAGAGCATTTGCATTGGAGGGGTTGCGCTTGGGTAACTTGCCCTCTTCCACTGCCTGATCAGTGAGCTGGTGCGCCAAACGAACGATTTGTTGGATTGTGGAAAAGTTGGCCGCAATAACGGACCCTCGGATTTCTGGGGCTAAGCCTCTGAGGTATAGCTCGATTCGTCTAGAAATGGGTTGTGACAAGTTAGGACATAAGGCAGCCAAATCGTTGGACCTTTTCGTGTACGCTTCGATCTCTGATCCTTCCATTTTCAAGCCAAAGTACTCTATTTCAAGTTTGAGGATGTCGTCCGGATGACAAAATTCTTCCTTGATCAAATCCTTGAAGTCGCTCCAGGGGGTGGCATTCGCATCTGCTAACCCGAGCATCTGAACTTGTGTGTTCCACCAAGAATACGCTTTCCCTTGCAAGGTACCAGCAGCGTACTCTACTTGCTTACTGGTAGGGCTTTCACTTTCTTCGAATGCCGATTCGATCCTGCGAATCCAGTGTAGGAGACCTATCGCTCCCTCGGTGCCATTAAAGGTACTAGGTCGACAGTCCATAAAGGTTTTGAAAGTGCACACGGGTGGCTGAACGTGTTGACCTATCGTGGGTGAAAGAAAAGACAGAGTTTAACACAAAGGTTGGTTCACAAGAGTGGGATCCTAAAGATCCTAGAGTGAGTTCGGACTGCAGGATATACATCCTGCGTGTGCAGCTGCAAGTGCTGCGGCAACTCGTTCGTTAATCAGAGCCGTCAACTGGGCTTGTGTCAGGTTAACGCGTCCAGACATGATCTTCATATCAAGAAGAACGTGAGTGAGAGGGGTTTGCGAAAGTACGACGATAAAATAGAGTAAGCACGCACGTGTTCAAGCAACAGTAGTTATACTAACCAAGCATACCATGAACAATGTACTATGTATCTAACAAGTAGGTAATATATACACAGATCATATCACCTAGAATGTCGAGCCTTGCATGTGGAGTGAAGCATCGTTGTGGACCGTTGAGCACTGTACAGGTTATAGTCTGGTTTTAACAAAAACGTTTTTCCCTTTATTAAAACCAAGTTCTCTATAACCAATGGCTCTGATACCAATCTGTCACACCCCCAAAATCCACCTGCGGAGTTCCACCGCTTGGAGGCGTGACTGACCAGGATCCAGCCACCAATCATATTGAACAAGCATATAAGTAGTTATAAAATCCAACCAATACAATTGGATTTCAAACAAGACATAGTTAAGTTGCAAGCGGAAGCATAAGTCTTAAATCATAACATGAGTTTAATTGTTTCAAAGTTTAACATGGCACACAGTCGTCCATGTCCCACAACGATCCTCCTCCATGCAAGCTCCAGCTAAGAATCTAAGGACCTGCAAAGCATGTAGTAACGAGTCAACAACAAGTTGAGTGAGTTCACGGTTGGGTGTTCGTTTTAAGTTGTTTCGAAAACAGTTTCCTTTAGCTGGCATCCTGCCGTGGGGGTTACCCCATAGTTAAAAACGTGACTTGTTTATTCCCGGTTACTCTGGCAATCCAGCCGTGGGGGCTACCCCGTGTTAGTTATCTGACATTTCGGCCGTGGGGGCTACCCCTTGTATATACTAGACTCGTTACCATATCGACTGCTGACTGTAGTCATGTTTATGTGCCCTGAACTGTCAATGTCTATCATCATTGACGTGCCAGTAGTCCATTAGTTCACGCCCGTCCTCTGCGGCACGGTGTGAGGTTTGTCAAACCTAAATAGCGCTATCTAACTAATGACCCGCTCGCCATTGGCCCGGCGATTAAGTCGATATAAAAATGAGGGACTTCGTGATAGAGTTTTGGTCTAGTACGAGATATCTGTCCGTAAGGACGAGGAACTACATTCCTGAATCTTTGCTGTCCTACCCAAGGAGGACGAGGAACCCAGTTCCTTAACCCCAATTCCCGACCCCTGGGAATCCCATGCTTTGTAGAGGGTGTGAACTCACCTTGGTTTGCTCGGTAGATACACAGAAAAGTCAAACAAGCAATATTGTAGTCACTCGCGTCCTATCATAGTCGTATCATACAATCAGGTTCGTATTCAAGTAGTGCACGTATGGGTTACATGTTTAATCATGGCAGTTCATCAACATTCACATCCAACGGTAACATATAAGGTCTGCACATTAGGCCTAAGAGTCCGGCCCAAACAATTAAGTCCGAAAGTGAATTGCAAGCCCAAACAGCGTGTATCTGTGTAGAGTCTCGAGTCGCAACTAGGCGTTTGCGACTCGCAACCTGAGTCGCAATCATGGTTTCGGTTCGTGTTGGTTTGGTTACGAGTCGCAACTGGACTCGCAACGGTGGTTTCGAGTCACAAGGTTTGGTGTGCTGATCCGGTGTGGTTTCGAGTCGCAACCGGGTGTTTGCGACTCGCAACTGATGTCGCAACCGGGAGATTTCGACTCGTTGTGCTTGGTTTCGAGTCACGAGTGGACAGGAGCT
This sequence comes from Helianthus tuberosus, assembly GCA_030545235.1. Taxonomy (NCBI): domain Eukaryota; kingdom Viridiplantae; phylum Streptophyta; class Magnoliopsida; order Asterales; family Asteraceae; genus Helianthus; species Helianthus tuberosus. The sequence continues at coordinate 20,607,315 of CM060380.1, read as the reverse complement.
GATTCGGAACAGTGTACTATTCTGATTTCATGTAACAGTTTGTACTAACCAACCAAATTCCTTAAACATGTTTATTTGTCTAGAAACTTCCTAAAATGGATCAAACAATTCAGATTTCAAATATTCAACATGTTCATATGATATTCAAGTTGTTCTTCACACATTCATCATGTTCATCATCATTCAAATATTCAAGTAACTCATCTTCATTCATATGAACTTAAGTCTAACAAGAATCATGAACAACTTATCAACAATCACCCTAGTTGGCAAGTTTTCGGTTCTTAACACAAGAATACACAATCCGATTTATATGAACATCAACAACTAGTGTTTTAGACTACATTTAAACACACAACATCATGGGTTCCTTATGCCACATATCCGAAATCAAGTATGCTATCTTATTAACCATTATCATGCATAAACTTAACAAATAACATACTATCACATAATCTCCATCATGTATCATCATCAATATCCGAAATATAACAAGAATCATTAACCAACAAGTATCATGAACACTAACCAACAAGCATTCAAACATCAAGCACACATCATTCTTAAATCATGAAAATACATGTGTTTGCACTAGAATTACTAACCGGTTGTGAGGTGGTGAAAGATGAAGCTTTGTTTGGTGTGAACAAGCCAAATCCGAGAAAGCCTTCTTGTGGCCGGTTGGTTTGATCCGAAAAGAAAGGAGAAGTATGGTGTTGAAGCTTAGGGTTTTGGTGAGAGGAAGTAGGAGAGTGTGTGCTAGAGGAGCATGAGTGTTGTCCAAAGTGGTAAACATGGGTAGCTATTAAGGCTATATACCCGCCCCCAAGTTGTGCACCCTAATGGGTTTCGGTTGAGTTCAATGGGGTGCGTGGCCCATCCGGCCCAAGTGTTACGGTTTACTCGAGACCACATGGTCTCGAGCCGGGTTCGTGTCGTTTCGGTTCATATACATACTCGCATATATACACATAAGCACACATGTAACCTAACACATAATCATATCAAAGGTTGTAGCTTATCATTAATCACATAAGTTTAATTATTCACACGTTTAAGCATACAACGAAAGGTTCTAAATTTCGAGTTGTCACAGTGTCTATTAATCTTTAACCCGGTTTTCAATCCGGGCTACTGAACGTATAATTAACATGTAATTCTTTAACAAGTTTATTTTAAATAATCATCCCAAGTTATAAATGTTATTTTGTGCCTTGTGCATTCAAATCAATTTTCTTAAACATTTTCAAAATGAGTCGGTTAATTGTATTTACCAGTGTAAACTGACGTATTTTTTCCAAAAAGGCTAAGTGCAGGTACTAGACGGAATAGGCTTGCTACTCCTAGCATCAATAAAGAGTCTTGCAAGCTTAGATGTTTATAAATCTGTTGAACAATGATCCTTTTAACTTTTGATCCGCCTGTGGATCCCTTGCAACCGTTTTTGTAATAAATGATATTACTTCAATTCGGTTTGTAATATTTTATCTTTCGACTTCCGCTGTGTATTAAACTGTGATAAATTGTCTATGATGATATCAACTACGTCACGATACTCCCCACCGGGCCCATCGGTATTACGTGAAAATATCGGGGTATGACACATGGGGGCATGCACCAAGGCTCCCTCTATGCCCAAACAAGAAGCCCATAGTTCACCGTTGAACAACTTCTCTAGTTGACTCAACCCTCGCCACCTTAGGTACAAACCATGAATACAACCTCCTTCGAAGAAGCTCTCACATCATTACCTTTAGCTAGTAGTGTAGTGGCTGCAAGTTTGCAACCTGCTTCATATGTTAACCAAGGCTTCCCGGTTACGTCTCAACCTCATTTGACTGCCTTGCTAGCAAAACTCAGTCAACAGCTAGTAAGCAACAACACTTGGCAGGCAGCTTCTGGATGGCTTGGGCAACAAGCTCACTCACTAGGAAGCACCCAGCTTAACAATAGCTTAGTCGGGCCAGGGACAAGCCTTGACGTTCATTCCATGCCTTACTGTAACACCTCGTAAAATCGTGTCCAATAATGTGTTGACACGTGTAATGAACCCTAATAAAGTCAAACGTTGAATATGAGTGACTAATTTCATCAAAAATTGAAAACCTTGATTATAGAAGGACTGAAAGTGTCAACATGCCTAAACTAGGCTTCTGAGTGACCTTATACGGTGTCCGTATTCTCAAATGAGCCACTTGTTGGACGAGAGGAGCCGTTTTGCGTAATTATTTGAAAGTTTGCGCGACGAAGGGTTAAAAGTGTCAACATGTTAATTCTTACCTCTGAGTGACCTTTTAACAAACCGAGAGCTTCATTATGTTCCATCATATTCTCGAGAATGCCTAATACTGGCCATTCAAGGCTTTTATGCCAAGAAGTGAAGTTACTCGCAAGTTTGTAAGTTAGAGGGGTTAAAAGAGTCAACATGTTTAAATTATACCTCTAAATGACCTTTTAATGAACCCGAAGCATTTTGATGCACTTCCATACTCTCGAGAATGCTTAACATGAGCTACATAAGGCTTTGATGCTATTCAATGACGATATGCACAAGTTTACGCATTTAAGGGACCAAAAGCGTCAACGTCGGATAATACACCTTTAAGTGACCTTTTAAGTAAACTGGAGCATCGTAATATTTGAGCATACGCTCGGGAATGCCTAGTATGGGCCTTGGAAGGCTTTGATATCAATGAATGATCTTACGCGTCACTTTACGCGTTAAAAGGACTAAACGCGTCAACGGGTGAAACTACGCATTTGAAAGGTCTTTGAATGATTCGGGAGCTTCGCAATGCTTAGTTATACCGATGGGTGTACCTAAGATTGGACGCTAAGGGCTCTCGCACGCTATATTGAAATATATGGGCTTATGCAAAATATTGTGCCTAAAGTGTCAAATCTTGATAGTTCATAAGTCGCTAAAAAGGTTCAGGGGCTGGTATGGTAAAACCTGAAACATGTTTGGCTGACTTGGGTGTAGTCTCGGGCTGCGAACTCTTTAGGCTGACCCTTCATGGGTTGCTTAAACAACAAACAAGAATCAATACGTTCAGTTTCGTACGAACATGAAAGAACAGGGACCAGATCTGCAGTACTGCCAAACTTATAACCTGGGCATGACACCCAGGCGGGAAGCGTAGGCCCGGGCGGTCTGATTACGCGGGCCGCGTAATCGAACAGCATCAGCAACATATTTTTTTTCTGTTTTGTTGATTCCTTGGAGCCCAATCCAAATTTGTAAACCATTTAAATAAAACTTGCTTGTTGATTGTTTTAGAAACCAGATAACACATGTAATCATCAGATTCAACCCCAAAACACTTGTCAAAGATCCAAATCAATTCCAAAAACTATATATAGAGCTTAAACCCATTCATTCCAACGTGCCATTTTTTCATTCCTTCTTTAAATCTCTCAATCTGGAGCTTTATGATCTGATGGAACTTATTTTTAGTAGAAAAGATAGCTAGGACCCTTTGTAAGTGTCTTAGCCCTCTCTATACTTCAGTTTTATGTTTTAAAAACCGAAAAGTCAAGTTATCGTAAATTAGCTTTGACTTTCGGTTTAATCATAAATGGTCCAGCCACTGACCGAAACGAAAGTGGTTATGGAACCATATTAGGATAGGTGGTTAACCCTTAAAAGGGCACCTCATAATTATTTCGTTTGACTAGTTAATTGTCGGGTCAAACTAGTTAGTCAAAAAGTCAAACTGGACAAAAAGTTTAAAAATGATTTAAATAAATAAAACAGAGGTTCTAAATTATATTTTAGCATTCTAATGACTTAGTAATTAATATTAGAACATGTCTAATCAGTCCTAACCCGGCAATTATTAGTCTAAGGTCAGTTTATAACCGAAAGTCACTTTTGCTTTGACTTTCAGTTCTGACCCGTTTAAGCTTGATTCTTCCATGTTTTAAGCTTCCATTAGGACCGTATTATATTGTAGTATAACCCCCTGAGGTTATATTACCTGGTCCTTAGTAGTTTGAATTATATGCACATGTCCGTTATTATGCTTATAAATGCCATAATTGCCCTTTTGACATATAAATGAGATTTTTAGAAATGTGAGTGGACAAAAACCTTTGTTACTGATATATAAGTATGTCCCGAAAATTTCACATAAGTTCTTGGTCTTAAATAGAAGTTATGCTCGATATCGTAAATAGAAGCTTTTTATTAAGTAAATTGCGATATCTTGCATAAGGCATGTTTAAACTTGGATTTTGACCCAAAACTCATTACCTACTATTAAGATATTATTTTTAGGGATTTTTGGAATTTTTGATCAGATTATAATCTGATCGTATCATGGAGTTCTTGTGTAATCCGGTAAATGACGATAATACCCTTTTCATGCATAAAATGAGATTAACAATTGATTTGAATGCCAAACCTTTTCCTACTGATTTCATACATTAAATTAATTATTTTGGGCATTCAAAACTGATCAAAATCTCAGATTTCCATAAAACACCTTAACTATCGTCAATTAGCGATTTTACGCTATTTAGGCGCATAATATGGTTTTGAACCATATTTAACACCTAAGACTTATTACCTACTGAACTTTTAAGTAAATTTTAATATTATTACATTAAGTATAAGTCATGAACTCAGACTTCCAAAATTATCCCTAAAAGCATATGTGAAATGACCAAAATACCCTTTCGGGGCATAGTTTGGCCATAATTGGTAAACCTCACATATATATAATATCTTACTGATGTAATGGGATAAAATAAATATTTTTACTGATTACCAAAGACCAGAAGTTCAGTTTGCTTTAAAACCTCTTTTATAAAGGGTAAAATGACCAAAATGCCCCTACGAGACTTAATTTGGTTTTAAATACTTTTTGGGCATATATGTTAACATCCTAATGATGTATTAACATATTTTAAGAATAATAACATAAGGGACTAGTATATAATTCATTTGGTTGCCCGTTACGTATTTACGCGTTCAGATCAGTTTATGTAACTAGTTTACGTAAGTTTGCCGAAACGGGTTTAACCTTATCATTTTTGCTTCAAAATCCAGAATGTACTTAGTTTACCCATATTATACAAGTCTTCGAACTTGTTGGGTCCAAATTACATTCTATTCCGGCCATCGCTTAATCTAGCGTATCGTACCGTTTTAGATACTTTAAGCTAGCCGGTCTAAGTCTACGACTTAAATAAGACCGTTAGCATTCTGAATTGGTTATATATTACCATCACTCCAGACTAGAGCCACCCGGTAAAAGCTACCTGCATTTAGATAGATTGGATACGACTGAGTTAGTTTGCTGTGAATCAAGTATTAGCTCAGGTAAATACTTTTAACTTATTTTCCCTTATACAGGCTTGGGATACGGTTTTATAATAATACCGCTTGGTCGGGTATGAAATCATTTAATCGGATTGTGATTAATAAATTTGCATAACCCGTTTTAATCTGTCTTGTTTGATAACATAAGCATTGGGGGTTAATTCGACCGTGTCCTGGATATCCTCGGCTCATTAAAGTTAAAAATGGCCACGACCTATGCACGGGGTGTAGGCATACACCCGAAAGATGCAAATGCTAAAATATAAATAACCCACATGTTGGGGATAACTCTTTCGGGGGTTTTGTAAGTGGCGAGTCGGTTAATCATGACCGGCTTCCAAACCGGCCCCATATGTAAGACAAACATGTAAAACTGTATAAAAGATTATTTAAATAAGTGTCCCAAGTATAAATGGTTTGTGCCTTGTGCACTTAAATCAATTTTCATAAACTCTTTTCAAATGAGTCGGTTAAGTGTATTTACCAGTGAAAACTGACATATTTTCCAAAGACTAAGTGGCAGGTACTACTCGTAATAGGCTGGGGGATTGCTCGGTGTCGAAATAGAGGATCTTGCAAATCCTTAAAGATGCCTTAAAGTTTGCTAAACTTCATTTTATACATTCTGTAAAGATCCACATGTGGATTTGATATTATAGGCTCGTCTATAATATATACTTTGATATTTTCAGACATTTGAGTTTGTAATAATATTTTATATTCCAAGACTTCCACTGCGCTATTCTGTGTATGTTTGACCATGATGATATCAACTACGTCACGATACTCCCCGCCGGGCCCATCGGTAATATGTGGAAATATCGGGGTGTGATAGGTTGGTATTAGAGCCAACATTGAGTGAATTAAACACTAGTCTTTTGTGTTTAATCTCAATGACACAGTAGCATATTCCTTAGACCTTTTGAGTCTAGACTTAACATAGGAATGCTCTCATCCCTATTAAGTAAACATTGTTTTTTGATTTTATGTATTTTGAATAAGTCGCCAAGCAAGGAAGCCGTTGATAGAGATTCTCTTCATCCGAAGCCAAGGAATTCCAAGCTTCACAATACTGCTAGAATAAGCGTGCGACCGGTTTGGAGGAAGACCTTTATGGATTCATTCCCAAAACCAAACCCATTTGAATTACAATCAGACTTCAGAGTCCACACCGGAGGTCCCTGAGGCTCAAATTTTAAAGTCTGTACCAGTGGAGTCCATACCGGAGGTCCCTGAGGCTCAAATTTTAAAGTCTTTGCAAGTGGAGTCCATACCATGTGGTCCCTGAGACTCCCGTTTTGAAAATAATACCAGTGGATCCTAATTATCCTTATTTCTTACATTCAAGTTTTGAAATCCCATGATTTGGATTGTGTCAGTCGAAATCCAATCCGTGATCCATATCATTTCCTTAACCATAAAATCCTTGAATTCTACTTCTATAACGGATCCTGATTGGAATACTTACCATATTCACTGAGGTCTCCAGTATCTCTACCATGTACGGTAAATAAAGAAGAGAAACAATCTAAATGGAGCAAGGAAGACGTTAGAGAATCCTTCTTTCCTAATATTCTTTGTCTTTTAAGTCCTTATAAGGACCTGCCTCTTCTATTTAGTCCCTGTATGGACATACCTTTTGGCTTAAGACCCTATATGGGCATTTGCTATTTAGTCCTTTCATGGACATTATATTTCAATATAGTCCTTTCATGGACGTGTGATTTTATTAAAAATCCCTTTTGTGAATACACTATTTTTAAGATAGTCTTATCGTGGACTTGATATTTCAATATAGTCCTCTCATGGACATTATATTTCATCATAGTCCTTCCATGGACATAGTATTTCATTAAAAGTCTTTTCGTAGACATATTATTTTATCAAAGTCCCTTGGCGGACATGATAATTTATTATCGTCCTTTCAAGGACATATCATTTCATCATAGTCCTTTCATGGACATGCGGATTCATCGAAGTCCCTTTTTATGGACAAATTATCACATTAAGATCCCTTGTGGACTTGATGTCTTATTATAAGTCCCTTTACGGACTTATATTTCCTTTTAGTCCCTGCGCGGGCTAAAGCTGCTTTAAGTCCCTGTGAGGACATCTGTACAGCAAAGCCCTTTTGTATGCATGCTGTATCAATATAGTCCTTTTATGGACATGTTATTTAATTAAAAATCCCTCTGGGGATACGTTATTTCGAAATAGTCCCTTTGAGGACATGATATTTCATTATAACCCCTATATGGACTTATAATATTTTATATAGTCCTTATACGGACTTATATTTTTCCTCTTAGTCCTCTGTGGACAATTATATTGCTAAAAGTCCTGATTAAGGCACTATTGTAAATTCCTGATAATCTAGGAAAGTTTTTAAAATTTTATGTAGGTATTCATTTCGTCCTTTATCCAACGATAGTTCCAAATTTTACTCGAACTTTATCGATCAGCTGAAAATTTCAAAAGATCCTCTTAATGGTATAACCTAGCCTATATGTCTATGAACATGGCTATGATGGTAAAACCCTCTTAAGATAATTAATCTTTGTTACATCTGAGAACATGTTAACACTCCTGGCAGTGTGGCGTGAGAAACCACATTTGCCGTCAAGGTAATTGGATTACATCCAAGCCTAAAGCCTATATGATCAGAGTAGATCATGGCAAGTATCATCAATATGATGATCATGTCATTTAACATCCTTTAGTGATGGTTTGCCTATGGGCTATAATAAATTGTCCATTTGTGACACAAACATTGTGATCTCTACGATCCCCTGTTTAAGGTAATGAGCTGTGCTCAAGCCTAATAGTCTATATGATCAATGCAATCATGACTAAAATCGTCAGTACGATGATTAAAAATTTAACATCCTTAATGATGTTTTACCTAAGGGCTATATTATATTGTCCAATTGAGACAAGGCAACTGTAATCTTTTGTGATTCCTTGCCCAAGGGGGTGAGCTATGCTCAAATCCCATAGTCTATATGATCCTTGCGATCCTGACTAGTATCATCAATATGATGATCATAATATTAACATCCCTTGTGATGAAATGCCTACGGGCCACACTTTATTTTATTGTCGATAAGACAAAGTTAGTGGTGGTCTTTATAATCCCCTGTTCAAAATGGTGGGTTATACCCAACCCTAACAGTCTATATGATCAGTGTGATCATGACTAATATCATCAAATGCAATGATGACATATGAATATCCATTAGTGATGTCGATTGGTTACCTTTGTGCCAAATAAGTCGTCTTTAGAGACAATGACAGTTGTAGTCTATGATTCCCTGTCCAAAGGTGAAGAACTATGTTTAAACTTGGAAGCCCCTAATCCAATAAGATTGAGGTTTATAAACTAATGCCCTTGGTGACAAATCAATAAGTTATATTTCAAGTCATTCATGACAAGCCAATGTGCTATAATATTGTCGTTCGTGACAAGTTAACATACTAAATGTTAACATCCCTTGTGACAGGCCTTTTGTGCCAGATTTTCTTTATGTCCTTTGCGACAAGGCCTTCGTACCATATAATCATTTATGTCCTTCGTGACTAGGCGTTATGCCATATCTTTCTACGTCCCTCATGACGGGCCTTTGTGCCATATGTATTTATAATAATAAAAGTCATGTAAGACTATCCTTCGAACTATCTATTCATAATCGTCCTTGTGACAAAGATAGTTGTGACATTATGATTCCCTGTCATATAGGTAATGGACTCGCTCCAAACCTTAACTGCCATTGATGGTCCTTTTGTAACCTAGGCTAAATGTATTGGATATACATTCAAATAACATTCATTAGGAATGTTTGAAACATAATAGCCTATACGGTTTATGGATGCCGTGGCTGACCTATGTCAGGTCATCAGGATGATGACTAACAATTGCTTAATGTGGTGGTTAGTACCAAGCTTCGAGTATGGCAAACTCGGATGAGGTAGACAACAGTCGCGATACTGTTAATGCGATAAAAGCTAATAATGCTACAAACATAAACCTCAATATTAATGGAGTTAATCTCCAAGCTGTGGTTGACGCAACAGTTGGAAGGGCCATGGAAAAAGGTCATGAAACAGTTCAAAGAGCCGAATGCTTCTCGCTCTAAATTTCATTCAAAACCACATTCAATTGCTCATGAAAAGAGCTTTGTTCACACTTCGAATATGAAGGATGAACCAATGGAGGAGGATAACTCCCAGAAATCTAAGAAAAAGAGCAAGTACGGGCTTAATAAGAACCAACAAAAGTTCAGTAAGAAGCCTGCATGTAAGAATTGCTATAAAAGACACTGGGACAGTGTCGAATAGAACAAAGACCAAAGCAGTGTAGTATCTGCAAAGGAACTGGTCATTAGTCCCATGAATGTAGGGACATAAAGAATGCAGTCTATTACGCCTGTGGTGAGCAAGGCCACATCAGAACTAGATGCCATAAAGCTGCCAAAGAAGGTGCAGCTAAGCCTGTAAAGGCTAAGAAAGGAAATGCCTGCATTCGCCTGTCGAAGGCCAAGAAGCAGTACATGATGTCATCGAGTACATTCCTTATCATTTTACTAATGATAAATTCTGCTAGGTGTCCAGTTTTTAATACTAGGAAATAATAAGTCTTTCATAGACCATAAGCTCGGAAAACTTTTGATGATATTCATAAGAACTCCAGATTCTAAGTAAGGTATAACCTACCAGTGAAACCTTAGAGACCGTTTCTTCTCTTCCTTGGCAATAATCTTTCTGAAAAATCTAAGAATACTCTTTCTTTGAATAGAATACGACAATATATGTTATTTTAATTATTTTCCTCATTGATTTTATCAACTGCGAGTGCCAACTATGTTTGATAAAAGCGCCATATGAGGATTGGCGTAACCTAGTGTGTCCCATAGATTGCTTCCATGCTTGATTAGTATGGAGGTTTAATGCATGGAACCACTAAGATATACCAATGGTCATATTGTCCTAAAGACAGCTAGTGGTATTCAAAGAAGATATCCATAATAGAAATGCCTAAGTAGGCGTCTCTACTTAAGGCATCCGTGCACTCGTAGAACAGATGTATCATTTGTATGGCACAAGCGACGGTAAGTGGACCAAGGTTGAAGATTGAAGCTACCTCTATCATATTTGGATAACTTGATTCTTCTCTGTAGAACTACCCTGTTTTACCTCCTGAGAGGAAAAATGGAATTTGGATTGACATCCTATTAGGAGCTGTGTCTGTTACAGCAGCCCTATATTGGTCAGCATCAACGAAAATGGAAGAACTGAAAACTAACCAGATGAGTTTTGAAGAAAGGCTTGAACAGTCTAGCTCATCATCTTAAGAGCTCTGATTATGGTTGATAAAGGAAAGCACAATGCAATACGCTTGTGCATTGATTACTGCAACCTACTAGAAAACGATTAAGAATCGTTATTAGATGCCCAGGATCGTCGACTTGTTTCGACTAACCATGAGAATAGTTAATTCCTTAAGATTGATTCAGGTAATAGTTGGAATAACTATTTCACCCTAATTAAGTACTCCTATAACTGATAGCATTATATAAGCATCAAGGCTGCTCCTTTGGAGACCTTGTTTGGGAGAAATAGCCAAAGCCCATTTGTTGGGCAGGAAATTGGGAAGGCCCAATTATCAGGATCTGAGATTTGTCTTAAGGACGACGGATAAGATAATATGAATCAGTAATTGTTTGAAAACTGCCAGTAATCGGCAGAAGAGCAATGCGAACAAGAGGCGCAAATCTCTTAAAGTTCCAAATGGGGAACAAGACTCTATTAAAAATATCAATATGAAAGAGTACAATACGTTTCGGTGTAAAGGGCAAGTTAAGCCTTGGATATATAAATCATTCGAGATTGTCGAATGTGATGGCAGTATAGCTCATAAGCTAAACTCGCCTAAGGAGCTCAGTGGAATTCACGATGTGTTCCACATTTCTAACTTAAAGAAATGCCTATCTGATAAATCGCTAGCAATGTCTTGTAAAGACGTATAGATTGATGAAAACCTGAGGTTTATTGAAAGACCTATATCGATCAAGGATTGACATGTTAAGAAACTCCGAAAAGGAGCATGTACCTACTGAATAGGTCAACTGGAATACCCGTAAAGGTCCCTAAATTACTGTGGAAGTTAAGTCCATTACACGACAGAAAGTACTTCCATCTTTTTGATCAAATCTCGGGGTCGAGATTTCTTTTAAGGGGGTGAGGATGTAACACCTCGTAAAATCGTGTCCAATAATGTGTTGACACGTGTAATGAACCCTAATAAAGTCAAACGTTGAATATGAGGGACTAATTTCGTCAAAAATAGAAAACCTTGATTATAGAAGGATTGAAAGTGTCAACATGCCTAAACTAGGCCTCTGAGTGACCTTATACGGTGTCTGTATTCTCAAATGAGCCACTTGTTGGACGAGAGGAGCCGTTTTGCGTAATTATTTGAAAGTTTGCGCGACGAAGGGTTAAAAGTGTCAACATGTTAATTCTTACCTCTGAGTGACCTTTTAACAAACCGAGAGCTTCATTATGTTCCATCATATTCTCGGGAATGCCTAATACTGGCCATTCAAGGCTTTTATGCCAATAAGTGAAGTTACACGCAAGTTTGTAAGTTAGAGGGGTTAAAAGCATCAACATGTTTAAATTATACCTCTGAATGACCTTTTAACGAACCCGAAGCAGTTTGATGCACTCCCATACTCTCGAGAATGCTTAACATGAGCTACATAAGGCTTTGATGCTATTCAATGACGATATGCGCAAGTTTACGCATTTAAGGGACCAAAAGCATCAACGTCGGATAATACACCTTTGAGTGACCTTTTAAGAAAACTGGAGCATCGTAATATTTGAGCATACGCTCGGGAATGCCTAGTATGGGCCTTGGAAGGCTTTGATATCAATGAATGATCTTACGCATCACTTTACGCGTTAAAAGGACTAAACGCGTCAACGGGTGAAACTACGCATTTGAAAGGTCTTTGAATGATACGGGAGCTTCGCAATGCTTAGTTATACCGACGGGTGTACCTAAGATTGGACGCTAAGGGCTCTCGCACGCTATATTGAAATATATGTGCTTATGCAAAATATTGTGCCTAAAGTGTCAAATCTTGATAGTTCATAAGTCGCTAAAAAGGTTCAGGGGCTGGTATGGTAAAACCTGAAACATGTTTGGCTGACTTGGGTGTAGTCCTGAGCTGCGAACTCTTTAGGCTGACCCTTCATGGGTTGCTTAAACAGCAAACAAGAATCAATACGTTCAGTTTCGTAAGAACATGAAAGAACAGGGACCAGATCTGTAGTACCGCCAAACTTATAACCTGGGCCTGAAACCCAGGCGGGCCGCGTAGGCCTGGGCCGTCTAATTACGCGGGACGCGTAGTCGAACAGCAGCAGCAACATATTTTTTTCTGTTTTGTTGATTCCTTGGAGCCCAATCCAAATTTGTAAACCATTTAAATAAAACTAGCAGCTTGTTGATTGTTTTATAAACCAGATAACACATGTAATCATCAGATTCAACCCCATAACACTTGTCAAAGATTCAAATCAATTCCAAAAACTATATATAGAGCTTAAACCCATTCATTCCAACTTGCCATTTTTTCATTCCTTCTTTAAATCTCTCAATCTGGAGCTTTATGATCTGATGGAACTTATTTTTAGTAGAAAAGATAGCTAGGACCCTTTGTAAGTGTCTTAGCCCTCTCTATAGTTCAGTTTTATGTTTTAAAAACCGAAAAGTCAAGTTATCGTAAATTAGCTTTGACTTTCGGTTTAATCATAAATGGTCCAGCCACTGACCGAAACGAAAGTGGTTATGGAACCATATTAGGATATGTGGTTAACCCTTAAAAGGGCACCTCATAATTATTTCGTTTAACTAGTTAATTGTCGGGTCAAACTAGTTAGTCAAAAAGTCAAACTGGACAAAAAGTTTAAAAATGATTTAAATAAATAAAACAGAGGTTCTAAATTATATTTTAACATTCTAATGACTTAGTAATTAATATTAGAACATGTCTAATCAGTCCTAACCCGGCAATTATCTGTCTAAGGTCAGTTTATAACCGAAAGTCGCAAAAGCTTGACTTTTGCTTTGACTTTCAGTTCTGACCCGTTTAAGCTTGATTCTTCCATGTTTTAAGCTTCTATTAGGACCATATTATATTTTAGTATAACCCCCTGAGGTTATATTACCTGGTCCTTAGTAGTTTGAATTATATGCACATGTCCGTTATTATGCTTATAAATGCCATAATTGCCCTTTTGACATATAAATGAGATTTTTAGAAATGTGAGTGGACAAAAACCTTTGTTACTGATATATAAGTATGTACCGAAAATTTCACATCAGTTCTTGGTCTCAAATAGAAGTTATGCTCGATATCGTAAATAGAAACTTTTTATTAAGTAAATTGCGATATCTTGCATAAGGCATGTTTAAACTTGGATTTTGACCCAAAACTCATTACCTACTATTAAGATATTATTTTTAGGGATTTTTGGAATTTTTGATCAGATTATAATCTGATCGTATCATGGAGTTCTTGTGTAATTCGGTAAATGACGATAATACCATTTTCATGCATAAAATGAGATTAACAATTGATTTGAATGCCAAACCTTTTCCTACTGATTTCATACATTAAATAAATTATTTTGGGCATTCAAAACTGATCAAAATCTCAGATTTCCATAAAACACCTTAACTATCGTCAATTAGCGATTTTACGCTATTTAGGCGCATAGTATGGTTTTAAACCATATTTAATACCTAAGACTTATTACCTACTGAACTTTTAAGTAAATTTTAATATTATTACAGTAAGTATAAGTCATGAACTCAGACTTTCAAAATTATCCCTAAAAGCCTATGTGAAATGACCCAAATACCCTTTCGGGGCATAGTTTGGCCATAATTGGTAAACCTCACATATATATATAATATCTTACTGATGTAATGGGATAAAATAAATATTTTTACTGATTACCAAAGACTAGAACTTCAGTTTGCTTTAAAACCTCTTTTATAAAGGGTAAAATGACAAAAATGCCCCTACGAGACTTAATTTGGTTTTAAATACTTTTTGGGCATATATGTTAACATCCTACTGATGTATTAACATATTTTAAGCATAATAACATAAGGGACTAGTATATAATTCATTTGGTTGCCCGTTACATATTTACGCGTTCGGATCGGTTTATGTAACTAGTTTACGTAAGTTTGCCGAAACGGGGTTAACCTTATCATTTTTGCTTCAAAATCCAGAAAGTACTTAGTTTACCCATATTATACAAGTCTTTGAACTTGTTGGGTCCAAATTACATTCTATTCCGGTCATCGCTTAATCTAGCGTATCGTACCGTTTTAGATACTTTAAGCTAGCCGGTCTAAGTCTACGACTTAAATAAGACCGTTAGCATTCTGAATTGGTTATATATTACCATCACTCCAGACTAGAGCCACCCGGTAAAAGCTACCTGCATTTAGATAGATTGGATACGACTGAGTTAGTTTGCTGTGAATCAAGTATTAGCTCAGGTAAATACTTTTAACTTATTTTCCCTTATACGGGCTTGGGATACGGTATTATAATAATACCGCTTGGTCGGGTATGAAATCATTTAATCGGATTGTGATTAATAAATTTGCATAACCCATTTTAATCTGTCTTGTTTGATAACATAAGCAATGGGGGTTAATTCGACCGTGTCCTGGATATCCTCGACTCATTAAAGGTAAAAATGGCCACGACCTATACACGGGGTGTAGGCATACACCCGACAGATGCAAATGCTAAAATATAAATAACCGACATGTTGGGGATAACTCTTTCGTGGGTTTTGTAAGTGGCGAGTCGGTTAATCACGATCGGCTTCCAAACCTGCCCCATATGTAAGACAAACATGTAAAACTGTATACCAGATTATTTAAATAATTGTCCCAAGTATAAATGGTTTGTGCCTTGTGCACTTAAATCAATTTTCATAAACTCTTTTCAAATGAGTCGGTTAATTGTATTTACTAGTGAAAACTGACGTATTTTCCAAAGACTAAGTGGCAGGTACTACTCGTAATAGGCTGGGGGATTGCTCGGTGTCGAAATAGAGGATCTTGCAAATCCTTAAAGATGCCTTAAAGTCTGCTAAACTTCATTTTATACATTCTGTTAAGATCCACCTGTGGATTTGATATTATAGGCTCGTCTATAATAAATACTTTGATATTTTCAGACATTTGAGTTTGTAATAATATTTTATATTCCAAGACTTCCGCTGTGCTATTCTGTGTATGTTTGACCATGATGATATCAACTACGTCACGATACTCCCCACCGGGCCCATCGGTAATATGTGGAAATATCGGGGTATGACACTTACAAACCAAGCTCATTGTCATGCTTCTCTGACGAGATAGCCAACCACGTTTTTCAAAATAAAATAAAGATGCCTTCAAACATTAAGACATACGATGGGATGGAAGATCCTGAAGACCATCTTTAAGTCTTCACAACAGTAGCCACAACCGGACGATGGAACAATGCTGAATGCTGCCACATGTTCATGCAAACCCTCATTAGACCAAATCTAGCAGAAAGACCACGAGGGCCTGCGGACTTCACCCGTCAAAGGAGGTGCACAAGAGCCTAAGATAGATTGGTGGTCTTCTTCTCCAGATCTGGCATTTTTGCTTATTTAGTAGACAATCCCTTTGTCTGCTTTTGCAACCTCTGTTTCTCAGCTTCTACTTCTACCCACCATTGATATAGCTCGGCAACTAACCTGTTTGACTGTGCTTGATTTTGCAGAAAACTGCCTAACCTAACTCCGGTCCACTCGTTTTGCGGCATTTTACATCATCCGTCGGAGTATTCAAGTTAGAAAGAAACATCCTAGAAGTTAGCACATCAACCATAGAATCCTTATTCTTAATCTCCCAATCCAGAATAAATTTCTCCTCAACAATATTAGGATCAAGGTCCATGTCATTTGAAAAACACATCAGCTCAGACTCAAACCGTGTGGGGGTTGGAGAGGAGAATTGTCCTCTGTGACCTTCCCAGGGTTAAGTAAAACCTAATGAATAGCCTATACCCATACCTGAGAAGCTTGTTCGCTCAACATTATCTCTTGTCTTAACAACCTCCATCTCTAAGTCTAGTTGTTCTTCGTCCACATCAATGACTTGTCGACTTTTAAGAATGGTCTATGGACTTGACATTATTCTGAGGACCTTCATCCCTAGCGGATTTGCCTCCCGTTAAATGCTCGTTAACGTTATCTAAAATACAACCGGAAGAAAATGAGCGAGCAGCTCCGGGAGTAGGCTTTTTGGAAGCAATGTTTAGAAGGATATCATCCTTTCTGGGTTTCTTGGGATCCGGTTTGATAGTAGCCTTGGGACCAGTTTTTCTTGGATACAACCTGAGTCTTCTCGGACCCGATAGCACTTGACGTCTGGAGATGGGTGGATCCTCCTTCAACACCCTCTTCATTAGCCTTTTTGAGAGGACTTTGGTTAAACGATAGCTCCCAGTCAATCTCATTTATATCTTATCCCTGTTGTATTCAGAGTCTTCAGGACTAGAAAACTTCTCATGTATTGTTACAATCATCGATAAATTATCCTCTGTGTTGACTGTGGCCTCTCCAAGGTTGGAAGAAGAAGTATTGGTTTCAGCAGTTAGGTTCATGGGTTGAGGGCTCTTTATCTTACGAGCTGCAGACTTGGTCTGTTTTAATAAAGGACCATTCCCCCAGTAAGCTCTAAAAACTGAAATCTACGTCATCAAAAGTAGGTACCTTCAAGGCATCCTGTAAAGACATATCTGCAAAGAAGATAAACAAAGTTTAGAATACAAGTGTAAAGGAAAAAGTGGACGGGCACAACATTCCTGGACACTCACCCTCCCCTTTAATAACAGTGTATTCTTCGGAAGCTTCAAGATGGGACTCTTATTCTCCACTAGTTCTTTTGCTAACTCCACGTCAAAATCAAAATCATTCCCAGGCCAAAGGCCGTTGACTAATCCTTAAACCTCCACGTCATATCCGTAGGGAGACACCTGTCGTCTAATAGAAAAAGCTATCCATCCAATGCTTTAAGATGGACTTTTCCTCAGAAGTACAACTCTTGGCCTTTCCGGTGACCAAAGGTTTACAAGTCTCTGGTCGATCTAAATTCGTTAAAGTACAAGAATGCATTCAAGTCCGGCATCCGGACTAAGGCCACACAAGACAACTCGAAATGGTTTATCCGACTTAAAAAAGGGTTAACTTGAGAAATGTGGATCTTATGGAATTTGAGAAAATTTATGAGGAATTTGGTAAACGGAACACGGTAGTTTGTGAAGTTATACAGACAGGTGTAAAACGCAAACATTTCGGCCAATAAAGGGTATATGGTTCGGGTAGATTTAGGAAGTACAGGATTTATAGAGGCCGTGATCTAGTACTCTACCATGAACTTCTCAAACTGTTTCTGGCTTAAAGTTCTAAAACTAGCACTTATGTTGTTCTATCCTGACATGACTAAAAACAAAGGAAAAGAATAGAGTGATGCACCTGGAGTGAATGAAGGATCCGATTTACAATCTTCGGGATATGGATCATCAGGATTCTTGAGAAGAAGATAAGGAATGAAAAAGGTAAAAAGCAAAAATGAAGAGGAAAAAGTGGGTTTTTACACATGTAAACGTGGAGGACAACTGTAAAAAGCGGGATTGTCCAATCAAACGTCACCTCAAGCGATGGTTGGTATGCGTGCATAAAGGGAAAGATACTACTACATGCGGGTCACCTAATAAACTCTGACATGTCACACTAATAGATGAATGGCCATCACCCACATAAGACAAAAGTCTCACTAAGTTCCGACTTCGAAGTTAATAGACTGGGCGACTTGTAGAGACTACGTCACCGATACCGGAAGTAAGGTCCGGCTACCGAACCTTCACTACTACAAAAATAGGCATTTGATACGGCGAAATCCGTAGCAAGTTTGTAGCAAACACCCGTTTTGCTACGTATTTGCTACAAAATTCGTTCGTAGCTACAAGTCCCGTCGCGAATTTATTTGCTACGGATTTTAGCTACGGAATCATATTTTGCAACGCTTTTAGCTACAGAAAGGAACGTTGCTAATTTAGCTATGAATTTTGCTACGAAAATGTTCGCTACGGGTTTTTAGCTACCGAATTTCAGCTACGAATTTTTGCTACAGTTTTTTAGCTACATAGTATCTGCTACGAATTTGGCTACAAATATAATCACGGTCTAGCTATAGAAATTTGCTATGGTTTTTGCTACAAATGTAGCAGCTGATTTTGTATGATTTAATACAAATCTAGCTATGGATTTGGGCATGTTGTTACTATGGATTTTGTAAAGTTTTTGCTAGAGATTAAGCTACGGATTACACCCAAAATATCTCGAAAAATATTTATTTTTAATATTGCTTTCAATTTTTTAAACCTAATACTCAAATTTCCTTAAATATAAAGCATCATACGAAAGAAAAATACCAAAGAATATAGAATATATTATCCAACTTATCGAAATACAATAAAGATGCAACTTATACAAAATAAATACAATAAACATCAAATCTTAACTAAGTTTTGAGAGGATTTTGTGACAACAATTAAGTTCTTCCATTCATTTCAGGGTATAACCTCGCAAAATCTTCAATTTTCTCCATCATCGTATGTCTCTCTGTTTTATCACATTCCAACTCCATTATTTATTCCTTCAAAGGTTGCACCTGTAATTAACAAATTAACCCCAAACTTAATAACACATTGATTCCAAATACATGAGGACCTTGTGTAAATAATAAACATTTAAAGAATACCTCATTGTTACGCATCTGATTTGTTGTAGTCATTTCTACTTATTCTAAGTGGGATCCATAATTCATGGTTTGCCTTCACATGCAAATATGAACTTGCAGTATCATCCCTTAACTACTAAAAATTGTTCCTTAACTGCAATGCAAAAAAAAAAAAAAAAAAAAAATAGCACAATTTGAAAAAAAAATCGTATGTATGTGAGTTAATCAAGACGCAAGGTTAAAACTTTAAAAGTAAAGACACCTGGTCCCTGTAAACATAAATAAAAAAAAACAGTTCCTTTATAAATTTCATAGCAACCTATCAATGAAATCTTAATCAATTTATAGAATGAACGGTCCCTTTTTAATTCTTCCCTCGATGAGTCTGCAAAATGGTTATAGAATGAAAAGATAATTAATATAAAGCATTAGTGAAATGATTTTTATTAAAAATATGCAATAAATCTCAAATCAATATTTTATCAAACAACTAACACTTTTAACAAACAATAAATCAAAATGTTACAATACATCCGAAACAGAATCTACATTTCACTAAAACATTTTATCAAACAGTTAATCTACCTATATATCACGTAAAGCATAAATATGATAAAACACTAAATCACGATTTATAATAATAAATTAAAAAAAGAAAACTATGAACTAGCATACGGAAAAGAATAATTACATGAGAATGAATTATTTTTACTCACTTTATGATCAATATCAAAAGCTCCTTGTTGGTAATTGCCTAATTAGTGCAGTTCAACAAAAGAGGAGGAAGGGAGATGCAAATCAGAGTGATGGTTTTTATGAGCATGATAAGGGTTGAGGGAGGTTATTTATTGGAAACATGGATTTGAGGAAGGGGTTGTGTGGGAAGCAAGGAGCGGCAAACTGAGGGTGGCAAATTAAAATTCTGAAATTTTGATTTTTCATTTTTCTGGGAATTAAGAATTCTAAGTTCAAACAGTATATGAAAATGTCTTCTAGTCATTATGATTTATATATATATTTATATATTAAAAATTAGTAAATTCATAGTTGTATGTATTAACAAATTTATTAAATATTTTATATTGTTATTAATATAATTTTTATAGATATTTATATTTAGGGATTTAAACGAATCGAGCCGAACCCAAGCTAGGCTCGTTTCGAAATTATTAAAGTTTGAGCTCAGCTCGTTTATTATAATTTAACTCTATAATATACATTTTTATTATTGTATCTTTAACTAAAAAAATTTATATAACGTAATATATATTATTTTGTTATTTTATCATAGTTTTTTTGAAAAAAAAAAATTAAATTTATATAAACATGTATTAGATATAAATTATAGGATTGTTTAGGCTTGCGAGCCGGTTCAAGCTCGATAAGTGAAGCTAGGCTTAAGCTCGTTTATTAAACAAGCTTATTTTAGGCACATGCTTGGGCTTGAGCTCATTTAAGCTCAGTCTGACTAACGCCTTCAGCAAGCCGATCTCAAGTAGCTAGCGAGATTCTTGGCTCATTTGATACCTCTATTTATAATGTTATTTGTATGCTCTATATAATGCATCGTATTTTAGCATTATAAGTCAAGTCTTAATGGGTCCTATTCTTTTGACAATAAATCACAACCTAAACCATGATTCACATCGCCACTAACCATTGTTTTAATCTAAATTATAGGGCTTACAATTCTAACACGAACACGATAACACGACACGAACCTACACGAAGTTATCATGTTTCGTGTTTGACCTTAATAGGTTCCGTGTCTAAAACAGGTCGACACGATAAGACCTTAAACGCATAGCAACGCTCAACGCACGAAACGGAAGTCAGAAACTAACTCGCACATGTCGTCCGATCGAACGACTGTTCGATCGGATGGCCATCCGATCGAAAGGTCGTCTGATCCGTCACCTTGCACCGCCCTTCTCACCCTCCCACTATAAATACCTCACCTGTCACATCACTGTTCATGATGTGACAGCTCCCTCCGACCCATTGCATTTTCAGGCCATTTTCCCTCGATTCCTCGCGATTCTTGTAAGTTTTCACTCCAAATCTTGTACTTCTATCATCTACACACACTTTCTCATCATCTTCACCATCAAATCACAACTTTTCACGATGAAATCACTGGATTTGGGATGTTTTAGAGTGACGTCATCACGGGTTCATATGAACACCGGAGTATGATCTTAGCTCACCAAGAACAACTCAGATCTAAAGGATTTCTACAATGTTTAAACACTGATTTCACCAAAATCTAAACATTTTTCAAGTATTTCAAACTCTTCTTCAACATTCTCAACTTTTCACTCAAAAGCCGATAGAATCCGAGCTCGTCCAGACCTTCTACTCAATCTCTAGTGAAGTGCCGGTTTGAGAACGGATTTCTATCACAGAGATAACTGATTCACGGGTTGAACATGAAACACCGTCATGAACAGCTGGTCGGATCGAACGGGGTGATTCCCGTCCGACCGGATGAGTTGGACCTAATGGGGTCTCCGTTGTTTGACACGTTGTCATACCGTCTCGGTTCAATCGCAAAACTTTCTAAACTTAACGGATTACCCGAACGAATCGCCGTCCAATCGGACCACCATCCGATCGAACGATGATTCGACCTGGTGACTTGTGATTTCAACACTTAATGAATTCTCACAAAACTTCAAAGAATATCAGTTCCAAACGAATAGTCATCCGATCGGACGACCATCCGATCGAATGACTATCCGGACGGGAGATGTAGTTCTTTGTAACTCCCACTCAAACGAATCACCATCCGATCGAACGGCCATCCGTCCGGATGACCATCCGACCGGATGGCTGGGCATATAATGATACTTTTCATCTTTTAAAATGCTACAACGAAAACTTCAAAGTTCAAACAATTCACAAACACATCCCTCCCAAACGAACGACCCTCCGACCGAATAGTCATCCGTCCAGATGACCATCCGTCCGGACGATCAACCGACCGGGTCACTATTCGACACTCGTTCCACTCGACGCACTGTTTAACACGTTGTTCAACGCTTACATTATCGTTCTCTGATCAGGCTAACTCTCCAGCGCTCCCTTCAATCCAAGCTTGTGTTTATTTAGTAAACACGAACTGTGAGTGTACTCGATCCCTTTTTGCTTAACGCACTTTTGGGTGTTACATACGTTACTTATATCAAATCACTTCGACACACAACACAACTACTTTTATACGCTAACCATTCTGCATGTTATACGTGTTATTCGATGAATGCTTGTATGTTATGTTTACATAGTGATTGTTGCCTGACACCTTAGCAACGATAGTACTATAGTTTGGACTCAGCACCTGTCGTGGACAGGGGTTGTTAAGGGTATTTCTCACGTATCACAGTGGTGATATGTGTTGCGCATTCTACAACTCGCAGTCATGTCTGTGCATATTTCATTGTCGATAGCTTACTTGCTTCACATTTCAACATGTTACATGCTGGTTATGCGTAAACTGCTTTTTGTTACTGTTATACTATCAAACTTGTATGTTCACCTTTACACTATATGTATTGATGTAACACCCGACTTAATAAATCAAGATTTTATTAATAAAATACACATTTAAATGCTAAAATGTGACTTTACAAAAACTTTTCATACTAACATTTCCACATGTTAACAACATTTCAAAAATACAACTTAATGTAATTGGATTCGTCGTTTTAAAGATACGACGAAACGCCACGCGGAAGCTTGTATTTTATCATGTTCGGTTCCTCATCGAGCTTGATCTTCATCCGGGCACTCTTGGCGATCAACTATGATCAAAACCAACTTAAAAGTTAGTTTTGATAGTCAAATATTAAGTTCAAACAAGTACAGGGGTTAAAAGGACAAAATTTAAAAATTTTCCGGAGTTAGGGGGCGTCGCGTGACGCCAAGGGCCTAGGCGTCACGCCTAGCCCTTGTTTTCACAGACTGTTGCCTTCAGCTATTGCTGTACATTCCCAGCATGACCCGATTTCACGGAAACGAGCATAACTCTCTCGTTTTTAATCCGTTTTACCCGATTCTTTTTCCTACGCGTCCGTAATTTAATTCTCCATCATATGGAGTGAAAATCCAACATCCAAAATAATAAATTTTGAGACTTCTAAGCCTTCGACTCGTTACCCTTTTACCGAATTTTAACCCGTTTATGCATTTTATCAAACAAACATATTTGTTTGACCCCCATTTCTCATGAACCCTTTAATTCCAATATTACCTATCATATTAGGTTCCAATTACGGATTTCTACGCATTATTGACTCGTTTTTACTTAAAATCTTATTTTGACCCGTTAAGGGTATTTATGTCCTTTTAGGCATAAATCTCGCTCATTTACTTTTAGCACCAAAATTTTCACATTAGTTATTTGTGGTGGATTTAATGTAGTAAACTATTTATGTCACATTTTACATCTCGGTTTGTCATTTTACGAAAAGACCCATTCTTAGGCATTTAACCCACAAAGGTTAATGCCTATAACCTTGATGCTTATCTAAGGATTACCTGATCATAATACGTGATTCCCAAACCACCCATAAAGGTCGTTTGCCTGATTTACCCAGCAAGGGCATATTTATCAACATTAGTCCCTCATTTACGGCGAAGGACTTTCACTACAAAATGATCAACATCCACTACTACAAAAAGAGGCATTAGCTATAAAGTTTTGCTACGGGGAAAATCGGTAGAAAATTTTGCTACGAATTAACTACGTATTAGCTACGGACACATTTTGCTACCATTTTGCTACGAATATTCCGTCGCAAATGAAATCCGTAGCAAAACTGAGGAAATAAATATAGAAAAAAATAGCGTAGCAAAACCAAGAAAATACATACTTATAAATTAACTAAAAAGTAGTTAAATAAAACCAGTAGCAAAATCTGTAGCAAAGTTGAGAATATAAGTATCTAGAAAATAATTAAATAAAAATCCTAGCAAAATTCGTAGCAAAATTTATCAAAAAAAAAAAAAATTAAACCAAGCGTAGAAAAAAGTTGTAGCAACACCCGTAGCAAATCTGAGGAAAAAAATATAAAAAAAAAACGTAGCAAAATCGGTAGCAAAAAGAAATGTTTGAAAATTAAATAAAGAAGTTAAATAAACCTGGTAGCAAAATTTGTAGAAAGCTGGATTTAAATAACGCTTAAACCCCAAAATAAGGTTTTCTCATATGCAACCAGTTACTCCACCACCGTTCACGACCATCGCCGCCCATTCCACCGGAATCACGACCTTCAATTTTAATTTCCAAGGTCTAATTTCTTGTAGAGGGGGCAATCTTGACCAAAAGCCTTCCAAATGGGTCAATTTAGGTTGCTTTTAAAATTATATGGGTTGGTTTGGATAATATATTTTAACTAAATGGGTCACAATGAGTCACTTGAAATTCCAACTTGTTATTTTCGGGTCAAAGCGGGTCGACAACATTAAAGAAATGGGTCGATGTGGGTTAGTGTCTTAAAGGAACGGGATAGGTTTCGGATCGGAATGGGTTCAGTTCAAATTGAGTTTCGGGCCGAGACGGGTTTCGGCACGACGCAGGTTTTGGATCGGAAGGGGGTCGGTTCGGGTCGGGTTTCGGGCCGACACGGGTTTCTGCATGGGACGGGTTTTGGATCGCAACGGGTTTTGGGCCGACTCGAGTTTCTGCATGAGACGAGTTTCGGGTCGGAACGAGTTTCGTACCGTTTCGACGCGAACCGTTTCGACGCGTACCGTTTCTACGAGAACCGTTTCCACCCGTACCGTTTCGACCAGTACCGTTTCGACGGGAACCGTTTCGACGCATACCGTTTCTACGAGAACCGTTTCCACCCGTACCGTTTCGACCAGTACCGTTTCGACCCGTACCGTTTCGACCCGTACCGTTTCGACCAGTACCGTTTCAAATCGAACCGTTTCGACGCGAACCGTTTCGACCAGTACCGTTTCGACCCGTACCGTTTCGACCTGTACCGTTTCAAATTGAACCGTTTCGACCCGTACCGTTTTGACCCGTACCGTTTCAACCTGTACCGTTTCAAATCGAACCGTTTCGACGCGAACCGTTTTGACCCGTACCGTTTCGACCTGTACCATTTCGAATCGAACCGTTTCGACCAGTACCGTTTCGACCTCATGTGATTATAGTTTTACTTGTGACAGGAAAAACATATCTTTTTTGTGTACACATTGTTGGCATTTTCACAAGTTTAAACTTCAGAATTAATTCAAAACCATAATTTGCTTCTTGTAGAAATAGAAGGTTCGTACACACTACAAAAGAGCTACACAAGCATGGATATTCTTGTTGACCAATCATATTCTTTCTTAATGACGATGTCTCAAACTGGAAGCAATGATTAGTAAGCAGCCATCTTGCATAACCCATCTAAACTGCATTTGCATATTAATAGAACTGTATTTTTATTTCTTTTGTTTTTAAATTTTGTAAATTGTCGTCATTTAACATTACGAATACAATTGTATTTTTATAGCCAACCCGACCCGACCCGAAACCCGTTCTGACCCGAACCCGTTTTGACCCATGACCCGATCCGACCCGACCCGTTTGCCAGGTCTAATATTTTCTTGTGACTCAGGTACACTTCCAGTTTCTTTCAATCTATTTCTTCTAGGGGTGAGAAAAATCAAAACCCGACTCGACCCGAGCAAGAACCGACCCAAACCGATACCCGACCTCACCTACGTACACTACCCGAAAAAAAACCCACTTCTAAAACTCGGTTCTGTTGAAATCGGGTAGTTGGGTATTTGGGTAAAAACTCGAACCGACTCCTACCGACTCCCACAATTCATTTATTTTATTAATATTATATACATATGTAATATGTATAAATACTTAGATTAGATATGTATGTAATATTAATAAATCACTCATATAATTTTGCATAGATTCTTAAAGACGTTTATTTAACAATTTTATTTCCTATTTTTTTTAAATTACAGACCTAAGGCATGTTTGGCTAAGCTTTGCATTTGCCCTACAACAAGTTCTTGTTCAACACAGCAAACAAACAGCCGCCACTAGAGAATTGACGCTGCTGCATTCCGGCTGCACAGCTCCGACTCCGCCACTGGTTCAACACGAGACGCCGCTGCAATTCCGGCTGCACAGCTCCGACTCCGCCACTGGTTCAACACAGACGCCGCAGGTATGTTATTTTTGTTTTCTGCAATTCCGGTTTCTCTTCCGCTCGAACTGAATACTTTTCTTCTTTACATTATTTCCACTACTTTTACAACACTAATATTGACTGATAAGTTTGTAATCTAATTATATGTTGAATATGACGATTTGATTGCAAGTTGTAGCTGGATTTAGGCAATTGAGTGAAAAGTGAAAACAGTGTGATGATATTGAAAACGGAGTTTTTTTTGGTTAAATTTAACACTAGATTGAGTTTGTAATTTAACTATAAGTTGAATTTGGCGATCTGATTACAAGTTGTAGTCGGATTTATGCAATTGAGTGAAAAATTTTGCAATGTCAGTGAAAATATTGCAGTTTAGTTTGTATACTCTAAACAACTCTTCAGCATTTTGGTCCAAACTATTAACTTTTGCTGGAGTTTTAACATCGGCAGCCGCTTTTCCAATCATGATGTTTCCAGCTCTCGTAGGTCCATGTGATGTACATTAGTCCTATAAATGCTGCAGTTAAAAAGGAATTACTCATTTGACATATTATTTATGTTCATTAAATGCTTATTTTGATGTATAGGAGAAGACATTGAAGCGGCGTGCTACATTTGGTGAGTTCTGGTTGCAAACACATGCAAAGAAAGGGTCGAGACCCCTAGATAAATTGGTTGGGAGTAGCAGGTCAGTTGAGAATGGTTCGGGAGAAGACGATGAGGTGGAAGACACCATTCAGAAGCAAAATGTGACTTGGGTTGACACGAGGGCGAGTGAAGCTTATGTAAGTCTTATTCTTTTGTAAATATATGTTTTTAGCACTTACTAACATGGTTTTAAAAAATGGCCGAGGCGTACGCCTTGAGGCGGAACGACAAGAAAACGTACTTGATATTAGTTGTAGACTTTATATTAGTTGTAGACTGTTTGTTGAATCATATGCTTAGTATTGAAATTAGAATCTGTTTGCTGCTGTTATGAAATCTATATTGCTGCTGACCTGCTGTTAATTAGAATCGAATTAAAATTAAAATCCGTTAATGAGAATCTCTTTGTTGAATCAGATGCTTAGCTCAGATTTTAATGCTGTATAGAATCTGTTTGCTGCTGTTAATAGCTCTACTAAGCTGTAATGTTATATAGAATCTGTTTGACTGTTTAATTTGTTTAGTGACTGTTATTTAAACTGTTTAAACTGCCGTATTTTTTATTATAATATATATATATATATTTTGCTGCTGTTATGAAATCTATATTGCTACTGACCTGCTGTTAATTTGAATGGATTAAAATTAAAATCCGTTAATGAGAATCTCTTTGTTGAATCAGATGCTTAGTTCAGATTTTAATGCTGTATAGAATCCGTTTGCTGCTGTTAATGGCTCTATTAAGTTGTAATGTTATATAGAATCTGTTTGACTGTTTAAGTTGTTTAATGACTGTTATTTAACCCGTTTAAACTGCCGTATTTTTTATTATAGTATATATATATATATATATATATGTATGTATATAATTTGTATATTTATTTATTAATACCGCCTCGGCCTTATGCCTCGTTTCGCCTCGAGGCTTACGCCTCGTGAGGCGAAGGGAAAACGCCTTGAAACTCGTTTCGGTCCTTTTAAACGTTGCTTACTAATACGATTATAAAATTTAAAGTAGTAATTGTTCTATGTTTTTATCGCAGAGCACATATGATAAATATGTTGTTGATAAATATGGAGAGGATACTAGCTTACACCCTGAATTTGATATGGAATTGTGGTCACAAACGGTCGGTGGAAATAAAAAGGGTAGATTGTATGGCGTTGGCAATATTGTTGACCCGCATAACGTGATTCCTGGAGCATCGTCAATGCTGATTACCCATAGTTCAAATCCGCAAGAGAGAAGTGACAGTGACGAGGTTCGTAATACTTTAGTAAAAAAACTACATTTTTATGTGATAAAAGACTAATAGTAGGTTATTTAAATGTATCAGCTTATATTGAGTTAGGTTTGTTTGTAATGTGCTATTACATCTCCCATTTAGATGTAATGAACTTCATATAATGTGTCATGTTATAAGGCGTGATAATGGATTTTAATGGGTCATTTTTGTTTTTGTTGTTTTAGGTGCAACGTTTGAAGGAAAAAATTGCGGAGTTGGAACAAGATAAGATAGAGAAGCATGCGGTGATGGAGAAAATTGAAGAAAGTGCGAGGTTGTACGCCGAAATGAATGAGAGAATTCAATTGCTGTCACAAAACCCGCCACCAACTTAGATATGTTGAACTTTATTGTATTTCTTTTGGATCTTTATCGTTGCTTTGGGTTAATTTAGGTCTTTATTGTTGCGTTGGGATAACTTGGATCTTTATGATGTTACTTTTGTTATGCTTGAAACTTTGAGTTATTTATTTGGTTTTGAGTTTTTAATCTTTGGTATAGTTTTTTATGTTTGTTGAGATTTGATTATAATGTTTAGTGGCAAAAAGTAGTATACAATTGGAAAATTGAAGAACAAATGTGTAGCTAAATCTGCTTCAAAAACCTTGCAAAACCCATAGCTATACTCATAGCAAAATTGAAACAAAATTCGTAGCTAAATTCGGTAACAAAATGAGTAGCAAAAGATAGCAAATTTCCGTAGCCAATCCCTAGCATATATGTAGCAAATTTCATAGCTAAATTGCAACAAATCCGTGGCAAAAATAGTAGCAAAGTTGTAGCAAATTGTTAGCGCCAAAGCGTAGCTAGCATCCATAGCGAAAATAGCTATGTAGCTAATGATCCGTAGCCACAAAACGGTAGCAAAGTTCCGTAACTAAAAAACCGTAGCTAAAATCCATAGCAAAAAGACTCCGTAGCTAATAATCTGTAGCAAAAAAATGGTAGCAACTTTTCGTAGCTAAAAAACCATAGCAAACTTTTTCGTAGCGAATTTGTAGCTAAAATAGCGACGTCACTTTTTGTAGCTAAACCCGTCGCAAATATAATTTTCCGTAGCGAAAGTTCGTAGCAAATAAATTCGCGACGAGACTTGTAGCTACGGACCAAATCCGTGGCAAATCCGTAGCAAAATGGGTGTTAGCTACGGATTTGCTACGGATTTGACCGTAGCAAATACCTATTTTTGTAGTAGTGATCGCACATTTAAACTATAATCTTATTGATATGTACCTGGCTCGGGTCAACAAATAGACCCGATTATACCTCGCTTTTATTATCACATATTCTATGGCGACGCAATTGTCCGAATCGCTAATCGCTCCTGTTAACACAAGACTTGACAACCACATTAGTCGATAATGTCAAATGGTGTTATCACCGCCATTTGACCCATTTGGACTATATACACAACGTTATCTATTTAAATCAAAAACATGGTTTTTGATGTCCAATTCATACCTCCATCCCATCCCGGATTATATTACCAAATCCTTTATTTCTTAAACTTTTTTCTTACAAATTCAACCCATTTCGGCTTACGCCATGGGCACGCTTTTAACCTTAATTACATTAGTCGACTCTTGACTAATTTCCATTTTCACCATTTTTCCTCATCATTAGATTACACCTCATGGTAATCTTAACAAAATCCATATTTCAATATTATCGTTATCCCGATTATTTTGTATAGAATAAACGAGTAATCTACATAAGTGCGAAAATTACACTTACCTCTCATCCGGTTTTCGCCTTTCTTCACGTGCTTGATTCGTTTAGCCGCTTCTTTCTCAAGCCTCCACCTAGCTCGTTAAGCGTCAGACTATTGCCAACATTTACAAGGTGGTTAGACTAGTCATTTAAAAATCACGACCATTCCACCTTACTTATTCTCTATGTCGAAGCTACTATTCGACTTCAAGATTAGTTAACTTAGTTTATTAAAGTTAACTACTTTCAATCACATGATTTACAACATTAAGTTCAAATCAACATGATGATTAGAACTCTTCTTGTTTCATATTTCGTTTAACTAGCCATATTATTCAAATACGCGTTTCGTTCTAAATTTCAATATTTAGCTTTCTCTTAGGCATTATATCAAACACCTAGTGAGCATTCTTTTATAAATTTAACAATCAAACTTATGGCTACCTATCTTGCCAATTTCAACATCTTTTACTAGATAATCATCAAATTCATGGTTAAATGTCAAGATTAACTTCATAGAGTTCAAATAACACTAGTTTGACAATCATGATTCTAGCGTTCATCATGTTTCTACAAAACCCATTAAACACCCATAATGGATGATCATGAACTTTATAATTTCAACCTTAATTCAACTAGTTATTGACTAGGGTTTACTCCTAGACATAATTTCATCCTAAATTCATCCAAACTTCAATCATGCAAGCCAAATTTTTTATTTCAAGTTTTCATCTATAACTCAAGATGTAATCAAGAGATGAAATTCAACATACCTTGTGATCCCTTCACTTAGGTGATCACTAATTTGAGCTCGGTTTTTGATCTAGTCTTGATTTGCCCTTGGATTTTGATGGATTTAGTGAGTTTAGGGTTTTGAGAAGGAACCCTTCTCCTGGCTTGTGAAATCGTCGACCAAACACACACATATGTGTGTGTTTTGGTGTTTATTTGTTTTAATTAAAAACATCTTTCCCTTTTACCTCTTTTAGTCCCTCTAGTTCCATAGTTTATAAAAAAGGTTATCTATTTCATGTTTCTTTTATTGTTTTTACAACACTTAACTAACTAGGTTGATATTCCTAGTTACTTAGTGGGTTCGGGGAAGTCATAACCCGTTTTATTTTTAAATCCCGTTAGCTCGGGCCTCTTATTATCTTTATTTACTCAAAAGCTTTTATTTACTTTTTATTTTCATGGAATCTCTTATTTGTTTTTAATTAATACTAGGATTATTTATTTGAATCCTAATATTTACCGGGTTACTTTCACTACTAACGGCATTTTACCCGTGTATTAGTATTGACGTGGTTTGATTACCAAACCCGTTTTTGGGGTGTTACAATTGACCTATTTTAACGTATGTGACAGGTGTTTAGGATGCTGTGTTTTGCTGAACTCTATGGAATCAAGCTATGGGAGTCTAGAAACAAACTAAATAATTTCTGAGTTGTCAGAACAATATTTGTCGGAACAAACTAAATGCGTGTAAGGATAGGGATTCCAGAGTTTCTAGGTTGAACCACCGTTGCAATCCCTTATCTCTTTGTTCAATGATGATGTTTGTGTAGTGGTTAGTAGGAGGGAGACGATGATGACGGGTTGTGTCGGTGTAGTGGTGGATGTAAAGAGAGGCGTGTACATGTGTGCGCACAAATATATATATACACACACATGTGTGTATATAATTTTAAGAGTAAACTGCAATTTTACCCCCTGAGGTTAGGGGTGATTGGCACCCTTACCCCCCCTAACGAAATAATTGCAATTTTAGCCCCCACTGTTCACTGTTATGTCGCAACCTTACCCCCCGGCTTCAATTTTACCCCCCAACGTTTGCTGTTATGTTGCAACCTTACCCCCCGGCTTCAAATTTGTTGACTGATCTGTTGACTATAACTTGAAATGACTATAATGCCCTTTCATATTTACCCCCTGTGTTTTGTGCACTCTGTGATATTACCCCCTGCCACCACTGCCACCGCCATTCACCACCACAACCACAACCACCACTGCCACCTCCAGCCACCACCACAGCTTAATATCCCTTTCATATATAACACCACCACTACTTTCGTCACCGGAAACCTGCAACTCCGGTCATCTTCTCCAACGACTGCCACCTCTGCCACCTCCAGCCACCACCACAACCACCACTGCCAGCTCCAGCCAAACCGAAGCTGCTGCTGACTCAGCTAAAATGGCCCTTAAAAACCGAATCTTGTAATCATGTTGCAGTTTTGAAAAGTGTTGCAGTTTTGATAATTGGGACTTTAAAAAACGAATCTTAAAAAATGGCCCTTCATTGGGCAATTAATTCTTACATTTTATGAAACTGATTTTCATAATTGGGACTTTAATAGCCACAAATGTAAAATAATATACCTCTGAACTAAAGGAAGATGGCTCATGATTTCATATATCAGTTATCTCTTTTAAAAGTTTGAACCATGTTTATTGCTCTAGACCACTATTGGCACCATCGCTATACATCTTCCTGCCACCACCCTGAAACCTTTTGAACACTGCCGCAATCGACGATAAAGGTTGCACCTCTGCTCGTCGGCGCTAACATGAAAACGATCAATACAACGTCACCGTCTGTCGACAAGAACCAGTTTGTTCCGCTGTTTCCTGATTCGTCCAGATTAATCACAACCAGTAGCTCCCTATCACTGGTTCATTCGACTTCCGATTCAGGTTAGCGAACCAATCCATCTTCAGTTTTAAAAATAATTATTCAAAGGCTGTTTTGTTTTGATTTACGGCGATTACGGACCTATATCGGTAAAGGAGTCTTGAGTCTATTATGGTTCTTATTTTGTAAAACTGCAACACTTTTCAAAACTGCAACATGATTACAAGATTCGTTTTTTAAGGGCCATTTTAGCTGACTCAGCAGCAGCTTAAAAAGATGGGACCCAACCCAGAAACCACAAGACACTCCGGCCACAAAGATGGTCGCATGTCGACTGAATTGAATGGGCCGGGTGACGTCATCTAAATCTACGGGTATACATACCCAGTTCCAAGTACAACTAAAGTACGTTATTCTGTACCTTCATCCTTACTTTATCTCTCTATTTTCTCTCTATATAACAAATACTTATCCTCACACCGGAGGGTGGTCGCAGAGTGGTCCTCTCACCTTTACGACAAGCCTAACAGTTTACTGTTTTGCAGGTTATCTTCTTGATAACAAGATTCAATTCACTATATCATCCGGAGGTCTGGTGTTTGGATTTTCAGTGATCAAGTAATGAATGATTGAATGATGTGATAATAGGAGATTGTAACATAACTTTCAAATATCCAATGAACCTAAACAAACCAAGAAGCCCATTATTATTTTCTAGGCAGTAGTGTCCAACTGTCCATAGCCCTAACAGTAAGACAACGGGCTCATTCCATATTAGTGACAGCAAGCCCATAACTGGCTCATGTTCCATTTTTATATATGTTGATATGATTTAGAGATAAAAATATGTTTCTAAGACATTTGTCCTCTTTGTATAACCTACAACTCTTTATCCAATTTGTTTATTTAAGTGTTATTCATATTGTACATTTTCATCGTCAAAAAGTAAAATAAAAAGGTAAAAAAGTGGAGCCTCGAAGCAATTAAATGGATTCTTGTACCATATTCTATAACTAACTAAATAAGTATTTTTATTACAACAATAACAATAATAGCAGCGATAACACTTAACACCGTTGTCGCTCATTTGATGACTCAGATTTATCCTTTAATATCACGACACATGGCGCTGACTAGACGCTTACTCATCACTTTGCTCACTCGCACTTTCCCTCACTTGAGCCTGTTATGGTTAACCTCTGCTCGCCCAAGCTACCACACCCCAAAACACCCGCTCACCTAGGCTACCACGCTCACTTTGGCCACTCACGCTGATGCTAGCCTGACTGCGTTGTGGTGCTTGCAAACCAGGTGGCGGATGACATGGCTAGCGCCGGGTGCTCACCACTTCCAGAACATGCAGCCTAAGTTATAGGCGGGAATAATATTTGTGAGTATTTCAAGGACCGATGACAAAATAATTTAAAACAGAGGGGGCACGAATTCAGAATTATTTTAGGGGATTTACCCATTCCAATGTATTTTCACCCAGTTCCAGAATAGCCTTTTCAAAACGGTCAAAGAAAAGTTACATGTGAAAAAACATATATGTAAGAAAGTGTAATAATTATCCATTTGGGAATAGCCTAGTGGTGTTGGTGAGTTTAGATAAAACTTATGATAGGAGAGGTCAGGGGTTCAATCCCCATGGTGTGCAACGTTAGCCGTTCAAAAAAAAAAGTGTAATAATTTTATTTAAACTACTATTAAACCCCTCCGTGTTGCGGTGGGGGCGTAAAACCATTACAAATAGCACCAATGTCACAGCACCGCCAACGACCATCAACACTGAAGTTGTGACGTGTTAATGCGAAAAAATTTGACCGAAACATAAAACATAGAAAATAATAACTAAGTCGATTAGGACCAGCGCGTCGCGATGAACCTATCAAACGGGAAAAAATAGACGGCCATAAAAACGTTGAACCACACACGCACGTTGCGTAATATTTAATCGCAAAATTTAGAATGAAGCGTAAAACAAAACGTAAAAACGTTGAACCACACACAAACGTTGCGCCGTGTTAACTTGCAAAATTTAGAACAAAACGTAAAACAAACATTTTGCGAATTATGAAAAGTGTAGGGTATCAAAGTTGAAAGTAAAAAAGTTGTGAGGTTAAATTGGTAAAGATAGAAAGCTTTTGGGTTAGAAGTAAAAAACAAAATAGCTTTGGGTTAAAATTGTAATTATATAATTTTTTTTTGAAAAACTCTCTAAACATAGATACAACTTAACTATGCACCACAATGTTGTCAATTTATAATAGGTTAATGTGTATTCAAATAATCTGTTTTATTAAGTAACTAGTCTAAGTACTCGTGTGTTACCCGGGTGGTTTTACAATAAATTATATTATTTAACAGTTTTGGCAAAGACTTTAAAATGAAAGAAACGTCCAATTACTTACATAAATTAAATCAAAATGAAGTGTAAAAAAGAAATACAAAAAAAAAAAAAAAAAACACAAGTTGTTAAAGATTTCCTTATACACCATACTCACTAACCTAGTATTTTATATACATGTCAATTTCGATACGTTAATCATGAGTAAACGGGTTGATGTGTATTACGTTTTATTTCTAAAGGGTAAATGATGGAACTACAATGAAACGAATTGAAGTCACTTATCTATTAATTGCATGTAAGCCAGACATTTTACTATTTTTTTTGGAAACCGAAGGCCAAAAAGAAATTGTGACAATTAGAGTTCACTTAATAATGAAAGGGAGTGATCAACAAAAGCGTAAACCATAGTAAACACAACTATAGTGTCTTCAAAGATGAAAAAATAAATTACTTTTGAAAACCATATTTAAAATGATGCTTCCCACCAAAAGGACAACCACCAAACTACCAAAGAATGACCGGTAGATATCAAAGGGGTCACGCCCACCACCAACACTGCCCAATCCTTCCTTCAAGGCATCCTCACCATACTGATAATATATCATATATCTCACGCTTCTCTGGGTCACTCAGTACCTCATATGCTTGGGCAAGCTACTTGTCAAAACATAAATACAAAGACCAAATTGAAAAATGAATACATCACTGTCATGTATGAACAATTCATGTTCAAAATTTCTTATCACATAAGCTTCCTAATTAGGAAATGTTCAAAATTTCTTATCACATAAGGTTCCTCATTACGAAACTAACGTTAATTACACCTCGAAAATATTAACCAACAGCAAATTAAGTTGTAGATCAACTAAAAAATACAGAAAAGAACTTCACTAAGAGCATTCCGGCCCCATTCCCTATCCAAATCCCTACAATGAAGTGCAATTAAAGAGCAAAATCAAAAATAGTAAAAATAAAATTTCTCTAACAAAATAAATGAATAAAAAAAATAAAATAACATGGAGATACTATAAATGAAATCTGACTTAATAAATCCTTAAGCGTTTTGATCAATTGCTCATCTACCCAACATACAGATTTGCCGCTTGAAATAAATACAAATCTATCATATATTTACTAAGCATCATTTTCCTTTGATAATAGAATTATTTTATTGATTTACTATTCAGAATTGTAAGTATTAAAGTTAACATCTTAAAAGTACCATTTGGTAAGTTGGAGTTCTATTAATTCAAGCGAGTAATGTTCATTACATCTATTGAGACAAATGCCAATTCCATGCTTTTAACTCCTTCAATGAAACTCTGGATATCATCAACAAATCCAATCTCATTCAAGATCTTTAGGATTGCCTATGACACCAAGAACAAAACATGAGAACTTAGTCATATTTATTTAGGCCACTCCTTTTATTTCCAATCCCACTATTTAGTCGCTAACCATCATATAGCGACATACTCCCGCTTCACTACGCTATTCGCTATAGCGGGCACTATGCTCGCTGTTAAAACTATGTTGAGTTGTAAAGGAGCTCTATACGGTGAATGGTCAGTTAAGCAATCAGTCCATGTCCAATATGACTCACATCTATTTTCGTAACCAGCATCAATGTTAAGCATCATAAAACAGACCTTATTTCAAGACTATAAGCAAATTGGTAAAGATAGAAAACTTTTGGGTTAGAAGTAAAAAAACAAAATAGCTTTCGGTTAAAAGTGTAATTATATAATTTTTTTTTGAAAACTCTCTAAACATAGAATACAACTTAACTATGCACCACAATGTTGTTAATTTATAATGGGTTAATGTGTATTCAAATAATCTGTTTTGTTAAGTAATACACTTATTTCAATGGTTTTAGAGTATTCACATCCAACCTTCCATTTTTACTCTATATTATATTTTTTTTTTTTGTAAGGTAACTTTCATTCAAAAACACCCAAAAGGTGGTCCTTAAAGCAAGGACCCCCGGGCACAAACAAACGATTACATCAAGTCCAAAGGGTAATTACACCATTTTTTCCAATCGAAATCTTTAATTCTAGTTCTATGACGAAACCAAAAGAACGAAGTAGTCTTGATGTACTCGAACACTTCAACCGGTCTTCTATGTTTGCGTAAAAAGATCCGCGCATTTCTTTCATTCCAAATCGACCACAGCGCCGTGTAGATAATACCCCGGATAATGGACTTTTTCTGGTTTGAAACCAACTGAGAGTCGACAATCGATAGAACATCCGGCACATCAAAGACATAAAAAGGGCATAGGCGACACCAAGCCATAATTCTATTCCAGATTTCAAAAGAGAATACACACCCGGTGAACAGATGCATAGCCGTTTCGTGACCCGATTGACAAAGAATACAATTCGTCTCTTGCAATTGAACACCTCGCTTCTCTAACGCTGCACAGGTAGGAAGACGGTCCCGAATAGCTCTCCATACCAGAATCTTGCATTTAATAGGGACCCAAACTTTCCAGTTTATTGTCGGAGTCTTGAAAGTGTTAAAGGTATTGTAGAGAAACAACTTTGCTGAACGAACTGAAAAATTGCCGCTCGAGTCTCCTTTCCAGCTCCACGAATCATTGCCTCCACTCCACTGAAAAGTAAACAAATCTTCCAGCAAGTGAAAGAGTTCGGAGATCTCCACCTGGGAAGACGGAACATTCCTCCAGCCCCAATCTAGAGTCTTGATGCCGTTTTCTACCTTCAATCGACTACTGACAACCACCCATTTGTCTGTTTCTAATCTGAACAGGCTCGGATAAATCAGCCTGAGAGGCGCATCACATAGCCAGATATCACACCAGAAGGAAATAGATGACCCGTTACCAACTTTACCGACAAAAAAAGAGTTTAATGAGCAGCCATTAGGCAGTTTCTTGTCTCCAACTTTGACAATATCCTTCCAATTCCCACTAGCCGAAGTCGAGCAAGGCATGACAGACCACCTTCGAGCAGAACCATTACAAGCCATGACAATTCGTTTCCAAAGACTATTGCCCTCCTTTTTATACCTCCAAGACCATTTAAGTAAGAACGCATCATTCGTTTGCTGTAAGTTGGAAACGCCAAGGCCACCGTCTTTCTTGGAAGTAGTAATAATATCCCAAGAGATCCAAGGGATCTTTCGTTCAATACTAGAGCCCGACCAAAAAAAAAATTCTCATGATTGCTTCAATTTTATCAATAACCATTTTGGGAGTTTTGTAGAGCGATAGGTAGTAGATAGGCAAGCTTTCAAGAACCGACTTGATGAGAATTAAACGACCACCAATAGACAAGCATCTAGCTTTCCAAGACGCTAGCCTATTTTTAATGACATCTATAACCGAATCCCAATTACAAATCCTAGACATGTTCGCGCCCACCTTAATTCCAAGATAAACAAAAGGAAGACTCCCCCTACGGCATCCCAAAACCTCCATCATATCGTCCACCTCATTATCATCGCTGCCGATCCCGTAAAGATTAGATTTGGAAATATTAATACGAAGACCTGAACATAGATGGAAAATACGAAGAATCCGCGCCGTACTTTGGATGTTCTCCCTAGACCATTCTCCCATGATTAACGCATCATCTGCGTAA
This sequence comes from Helianthus tuberosus, assembly GCA_030545235.1. Lineage (NCBI taxonomy): Eukaryota > Viridiplantae > Streptophyta > Magnoliopsida > Asterales > Asteraceae > Helianthus > Helianthus tuberosus. Next base: position 20,568,704 of record CM060380.1, on the reverse strand, counting down.
AAAATGTGAGTAATATCCGCTTCATTATCCGCAAACCCCATACCTTTTAATACCCCGATCTCCTTTTCCTTCTTTAATAAACACGACAAAGATTCCATAACGAAAAGAAAAAGGAAAGGGGATAAAGGATCACCTTGGCGCAACCCCTTCTCACATTTAAACTCGAAAGTAGGCGAACCGTTAACAAGAACCGAGGCTCGAGCGGAAACTAAAATCCCTTCAATCCATTTGCACCAAATAGACGGAAAACCCATTTGGTCCAAAATAGCCAACAAAAACTTCCAATTCACGTTATCGTACGCTTTCTCGAAATCGATCTTCAACAAGAAAGCCTTTCTCCCTCTTTTCTTTAACCACGCGAGGAGCTCATTGATCACTAAAGGACCGTCTAGAATGAAACGATCGGCAATAAACACAGATTGGGATTCGGAAATAACCTGACCCATAACCTTTTTAAGGCGATTAGAAAGGATTTTAGAAAGAACCTTACTAATCATCCCAATCAAAGTTATGGGTCTGTAATCTTTAAGTCCCAAAGGAGTTTTAACCTTTGGAATTAAAGTGATAAACGACGAAGCACACCCCGGGTTGATAACACCGGACTCATGAAAGTCCGAAACAATACGACAAAAATCGTCTTCAAGCAAATCCCAAATCTTTTCACAAACCGAAAATTGAAACCGTCTGGACCTGGCGCCTTATTAGAACCACACTAAAAAACTGCTACTTTCACTTCTTGCTTTGTAAACGGAACAACCAAAGCATCGCTGTCACTCGAAGAGATAGTCTTCAACCCGGGACAAATGAGAAGGGGGCGATTCTTGACGTTTTCTCGAAAATGGTTACGGAAAAATCTCATAACTTCTTTCTTAATCAAAGTAGGCTTAGAAACCCACCTCCCATTAATCATCAATCCAGGAATCCCATTCCTAGCTTTTCTGCCATTCACTACATTATGAAAAAAACTCGAATTCTCATCCCCCATAGAAGCCCATTTCACCCGAGATTTCGGTTTCAGATCATGATTCTTTCGAATTTGAATCTCTTCTAAGTATCTACAACATTCGGACCAAACCCACAATTCCTCTTCTTCTAACTGTTTATTTTCCATAAGAATTTCCATTTTTTCTTTATCCTCTCGTAATGAAGCTTCTTCTACCTTCTCATTACGGCTCCACAGACGGTACCAAGAGGATAGAGCAGCCCGTAACTTTTTCAATTTTAACATCAGATTCATATCGCTAGGACTATTAACAGACCACCCATCGAAGACCGACCGAATAATATCCTCACACCCCGGTTTTTCCAGCCATGAATCAAACCAACTTAACGGTTTCGCGCCAAAATTAGAATCAATCATCGAAAAAATGATAGGAGAGTGATCCGATAGGTCTTTCTTTAAAGCTCTTACACATACATTCGGCCAACTGTTGAAAAAGTTATCACAAACGAGAAATCTGTCTATCCTACTTAACTTGCATTGGCCGCGTCTAACCGTCATACAAGTAAACTTCATACCTTTCAATTGGTATTCACGCAAACCGGCATCTTCTATGAACTCATTAAAATCCCTAGCACAAGTTGGATCAAACAGAGAATTCTTTCTTTCGTCTCGGTCTCGAACGGCATTAAAATCACCAAAGACAATCCATTTACCTTCGTTAGACTGAATTAGATTAACAATTCTCGCCCAAAGATCTCTTTTATCCCCATTATGCTGCGGAGCGTAAACATTCACAACATTTATTCGAACCGATCCTTCAGTCAAGTTACCCGAGACACATAGGAAATTGCTATCCTTTATCACCTTATCTTTAGATAAAACTTTTGGATCCCAAACGCTAACAATCCCACCTGAATTACCCACAGCATCAATTGACTCGTAATCCGCCCCATGAACACCCCAATATTTAGAAACCAACTCGGAATCCACGCTACTGCACATAGATTCTTGTAATCCGACAAAAGAAATACCACAATCGACTTTAATTTTGTTGATCCAACTAGCTTTACCGAAACCCCCAATTCCCCTAATGTTAATCGACAAACAATTCATGACTTACCGGATTGTAACCCTTCATCAATGACTGCCTCATTAAAAATTACTATTTTTTCTCTCTCATTTTCAATTAAATAATATTTTTAATACAATTATCATTATATTTTCTCTCTCTTCCACTCACAACCACTTTCAAAATATATTAAAAAAATTGGTGAACAATATCATCTCCAATTTACAGATGAACATTAACATTAACATTTTATTTTGGGTAAATTACATTTTTCGTCATTTATGCTTGTTGCGGGTTGCAATAGGTGACATTTAACTTTAATAATTACAGTCACAGTCCTTTATTTGCAAAACCTGTTACACCTTAGGTCCTTGAACCCTAACCTGGTTAAAACTTTCAGTTAAGTGAGGGCATGTGCAACCTATGTGAGGGCAGGACAGTCATTTAATACAAAAAAATAATGTCAAAATTTAAAAACTTACATAAAAATGATAAACCTAAACCACCACCATCATCATCTCCCCTGTACTCTCTCTCGCCACCATCAAGATCCAGATCCTAAAACTGGGCTTTAATGAAGATTCTCTCCAACTCCATCTCCTTCGGCTTTACAAACGAAATGAACCCTTCTTGGTGTGGAGTTAGAGTTGTGTTTCAACAATGTTAATTTGCTGCTGTGTTCACATGATGTTCATGCCCTAAAACAAAACATTCAGAACCCCAACAATGTCTTCAAAGGGTTCTCATACTCACATTACAAACCAAATCACAAAATCCCCATTTATAACCCACCACTTTTCAACCCACAACGCGTAACCCAACTCATCACAGACACCTTCTGCTCCATACCCAGATACTTCTTCTAATCCCCAAGATCCATGGGTTGTCAACCCTGATCCAGACACCGAACACCTCTCAAACAACGAAACCTCCATCAAGAATCCATAAAGATCCATAAAGGCATCACCTTTTTTGGTCCAATGCTTACATAGACCCGCAAAAGGTAACATTAGGGTTGAATAAAGCCTTAGTTTTATCACTGGGTTGAGTCCCAATTAGGGTTTAATCATACTGAAATTACTTGTAGAGAAATGGGTATTATATTAATCAAAGGGAATATATTGAAGGAATTGTATAACTTTTTGAAGGATATGTCTAGAAGAAGTAGTGGTGGGCTTGTTATGTAACGCCCTGCGTCCCTAAACTTAAGAATATTGGCAAGTTTAGTCCCTGGACCTTGCCTGATTGTCAATTTAGTCCCTAAACTATGTAGCCATTAATACTTTGATACTTGGTGAATTCTATGTCATATGCTATATACTTGGAATGCCTAATTCTATATACTTGGAATGTCTAAATCTAAATACTTGGAAATGCCTAATTCTATATACTTGGAATGTCTAAATCTATATACTTTGGTGCTTGACTCTTGAGGCTTGTGAAACTTGAGACTTGGTTGAACGAGGGACTGGAGTCTTGTCACTGGCGGAAACTATGAAACTTTGAAAACTTTTGTGCTATTGTCTAGTTATACTATTTCCCAATAAATACGCAAAGCAACGCTTAGTCTAACTCGCAAATCGAAGCAAGACGGTGGAACGGAAAGATGGGATTGACCGAGTGGCAATCCGATCGGATGACCATCCGATCGGATGGCCGCTCGATCGCACCACCATCCGATCCGTGCACACCGTCCCTCTTCACACACTCTGACACTATAAATAGGCCTGTCACATCACCATTCTCACTAATGTGACAATGTCACTCGAACCAGACGCATGCACTCCTCTTTTCCTCCATTTCTTGGCGATTTCGGTACATTTCACACTAGATTCTTATACTTTCTTAATCTACACAACATTCTCTACGAGATTCTCCTTTGAAATCTCACTTTTCACCATGAAATCTCTTAGATCTGAGTTCTTAAGGATGATGTCATCAATGGTGGTTTGTACAAACTACTATATGATGTCACTCCTGATGAAACCTAGCTTAGATCTAACGAATTTCATGCGAAATCTAAGCTAGATATGCACTTTTCAAGCTAAAGTCTATGTTTATCTTCATCTTTTCTTCAACTTTTTTACTTTAAACGGTGGAATCCGGGTCTGAACGGACTGTGGACATGGTTATTAGTTTTGAACTTGGATCGAGTGGTGACCCGATCGGATAGCCATCCGATCGGACAGCCATCTGTTCCCTACACACTTTTGTCAACCTAGAATCGAGTGGCAACCCGATCAGACAGCCATCCGATCCAATGACTGATCAGACACTTGTGCAATCTCGTTGTTTTATCCGACACTTATCTGTTGAAATCTAATCAGGCTAAACCTAAAGAGCTCCCTTTGATCCAATAACAATCTTAACTGTTAAGCAATCACTGTGAGTATACTCGATCCCTTTTTGCTTTAAAACTTTGGGATGTAACATGTATTCTATTAAACTACGATACTTGAGACTTTTTTCAAACTAAACTCTATCCTACGTGTATGTGAAACTTGTGATTCTTGTATTCTATTTGTGCTATGTGAACGTTTAATCTAGGGTGTGTAGTTCCGCCTTAACAATAGTAGCGCTATAGGAGATGCACCTCCCCATTATTCTCGGGGGTATTGTTAGGAGGATTCTAGTTTTCCTTAAGACTTGGGAAAACAACAAAGCATCGGGATACTTGGGTTATCACTTTTTGGACTGCGAACACTAGCATGGCTGAAACTATTTTGTTACACTTACATACGGATATGAGTTGTTTTATTCTATTATGTTATTATTCAAACTTGTATACTCGCCGGTACATTTTTGTACTGACCCTATTTTAATACATGTTGCAGGATGATAGATGCTGGAACTATGGAAACAAGCTAGGATTGATGCTTAGAAACTTGCCTAGTTAAATTCTAGAAACTTTTGAAAACAATGATTATGTCTGATTCGGTTGATACTATGCTTTTGATGAATGATGGTTGTTTAGACAATTGTTTGAATTTAATCTAGTTTATATTGAAACTATTTAGTGTTATGGATACTCATGAGCAATCTGAACGCTTAGTGCTCACACCCCGATGTTTCCGCCTTCAGTTGGGGTGTGACAGATTGGTATCAGAGCCATAACTATAGGGAATTTGGATAAGTAGGAATACTTGCCCTAATCTATAGTTCTAGGAATCTTGATTCTTGTCAGTTGTTTAAGACTTATGCATTCTACCGTATTTGCTTCCTAGCATCACATTTTCCTGATTAAGCTTACATGCCTTTCCTATGGCTGACAAAATATACACTTGATACTTTGAAAACACTGTCAATTGGTGTTTGTATTTTGCACGATACTTACCCTTAAGTCAGGAGTGACATCCGAACCTTGATGGAAAATGTCACGACCCCTGACCCAGTTTGACCGGTTTCAGGAGCCGCGGGACAGAAAATCCCGTGGTATTTATTTAACAGCGGAAGTTTTCTTCAGGATCTTTTTAAAACTGAAATTTCCCGATTATTTTATTTCACAAATCGGGATAAAATCCCGGTAATTTACAATCATATGATTTCTCTGAGAAATCTTTATTTTACAAAACATGTTTCTTTATTTAATATTTGAGCCACTTCCTTAAGCTTGTAGTGCTACGCGGCACTTTTCCTGGATCACAACAGATCACCTGAAACATGTTTGAAAAAGGTTTTGTCAGTGGGAAATACTGGTGAATCATTCTATTTTACTAAAACGACTCTTTTGTTATAATTTACAGTATTAAGAGAGATTACAATGTTTCCAAATATCAACCAACTACCCACAGTATTTGCCACTCGACCATCCATCGGTAACCTCATTGTCCAATGGTGTCTGTGACTATGGTCATATCACTCATTGGCTAACTCGTTGTACAATAGTGACGGTTATCAAGTAATGTATACAAAACCTCACATACCGGCTGTAACTTGGTGATTACATAAACTTAATCACTGTAATTATAACCTTTGAAAATAAACATGATTTTGAAAGTACTTTGATAAAAAGAGAATGACTCACATTGCAGATTTAATTTGAGCAGAGCCTAGCCTACTGATTAGCCTTTTAACCTAAATTTAATAACATGCACACAACTCGGTTAGTAACTTAATACAACATTTACGATAACTCACGAGATTAAACCCTCACATCGAATGACAAAGTGCGATACTTAAACATCCATTGATTTAACAACGAATGACAAAGCATAAACCCTAATGTGGGCAGCACTTAAACATCCATTGGATAGTTTAATCGATCGGACATTGAATCGTATCAGCGATCGAGTTATTACCCTGTTTGCGGCAACGATTTTTGAGTCGTGTGTGTTTTTGTAGTATTCAGACGATAACTCAGTGTATGTAACGAGAATTTTCGTCGTTTTAATTCCAGAATTCAAGTCCCAAACACCCCTATTTATACACAATTTTTGACCCCCCTCGCGTCACGCGAGGGGTACCCCTATGGGCGTCGCGTGACGCGACGGGTCCCTATCTACCATAGGGTAGCCACGTCCCTAACTAGCTTAGCTGACTTGACGAAATCTTAAAATTCGATACTGACAGCGTTTTATTTGGATAATCGTAACTAGGGTTTAGCCTCCCTGAGTTTTAGGGGCCCTGTTCCTGATTCTGATTATTTTGAAAATTTTAGGGTTTGTGCAGAATCACTTGGGTGTCTCAATTAGGGTTTCCTTTTGGACAAAATAAAATAATAATTAGTACTTTTGATACGAGTTGTTACATCCTCCCCACCTTAATAAAAATCTCGTCTTCGAGATTTACTGGAATAATTGAGGATACTTTCGCTTCATCTCTGATTCCAGCTCCCAAGTGTATTCAGCTCCTCTCTTTGAATCCCACTTTACTTTAACTAGCACTAGTCGTTTGTGCTTGAGAAACTTTACTTTTCTGTCTTCTATCTGAAGAGGTTTCTCGACAAATTTTAATTTTTTGTTTTCCTCTATATCTTGGAGAGGTACTACTAAAGATTCATCTGATAGGAATTTCTTGAGGTTGGATACATGAAATACATCATGTACTCCTGCCAGTTCTTCTGATAGTTGTAACCGATAAGCAACTGGTCCTATACGTTGGATCACTGAAAATGGTCCTACGTATCTTGGACTTAGTTTCCCTTTCTTACCGAATCAAACTACTCCTTTCCAAGGAGAAACTTTCGACAGTACTCTGTCTCCAACTTGGAATTCTAATGGCTTACGTCGATTGTCTGCATAGCTCTTCTGACGATCTCGAGCCGTTTTTAGTCTTTCTTTGATTTGTGTAATCTTGTCGGTCGTCTCTTGCACTATTTCAGGACCTGACAATTGACTTTCTCCTATTTCTGCCCAACAAACTGGAGTTCTACACTTTCTTTCATATAGTGCCTCGAATGGGGCAGTTTCAATACTTGAATGATAATTATTGTTATAGGAGAATTCGATCAGAGGTAAGTGATCGTCCCAATTTCCACCAAAATCTATCACACATGCTCGGAGCATGTCTTCTAGAGTTTGGATTGTCCTTTCACTTTGCCCGTCTGTTTGTGGATGATATGCAGTGCTTAGGTTTAGTCGAGTTCCCATGGCTTCTTGGAAACTAGTCCAGAAATGGGAAGTAAAACGACTATCCCTATCCGAAACAATGGAGAGTGGGACTCCATGTAAGGATACTACTTCATCTACATACAACTTTGCTAACCTTTCCATGCTAAAGGTTTCTTTCATGGGTAGAAAATGAGCTGATTTGGTTAATCGATCCACAATTACCCAAATCGAGTCATTACCTTTCCTGGTTTTGGGTAACTTAGTAACAAAATCCATTGTTATGAGTTCCCATTTCCATACAGGCATTTCCAGTTGTTGTAATAGACCTGAAGGTTTCTGGTGTTCTGCCTTAACTTGTGAACAAGTACGACACTTAGAAACATATCTAGCTATATCCTTTTTCATGCCTATCCACCAGAAATTCTTTCTTAAGTCTTGGTACATTTTATTGTTTCCAGGGTGTATGGTATACCTAGATTTATGAGCTTCTTCTAAAATCTTATTTCTTAATTCTCCCTGCTTAGGTACCCAAATTCTTCTTTTGTGGAATTTCCAAATTCCATCAGCTCCTTGCTCTAACTCTTTTATCCGTCCTTTCATTTCTTCAGCATCATTCTTGATTGCTGTTTCCTGAACATTCTTGATTTGTTCCATTAAATCTAACTGTAGATTTAGTCTGAGAGCACGAACTCTTCGTTGTTTCTCATGGTACTTACGACTTAAGGCATCTGCAACTACATTTGCCTTTCCTTCATGATATTGAATATCATAGTCGTAGTCACTTAGGATTTCCATCCATCTCCTTTGCCTCATGTTTAACTCTTTTTGCCCAAATATATATCTTAAACTTTTGTGATCTGTATAGACAGTAAACCTACTTCCATACAGATAATGTCTCCAAATTTTAAGGGCAAAAATTACGGCTCCTAATTCTAAGTCATGAGTCGTATAGTTTTCTTCGTGCTTTTTCAATTGCCTTGAAGAATACGCAATTACCTTCTTGCGTTGCATTAGCACACATCCAAATCCTAGTTTTGAAGCATCACAGTATACTTCAAAATCTTCAGTTCCTTCTGGTAAGGCTAAAATTGGAGCATTGGTTAATTTCTGTTTCAAGATCCTAAAAGCTTCTTCTTGTTTAGGTCCCCATTCAAACTTAACTACTTTACAGGTTAGCTTAGTTAATGGTACAACTATTTTGGAAAACTTCCTTAATAAACCGTCTATAGTATCCAGCTAATCCTATAAAACTTCTAATTTCCATTGCGGATTGAGGAACCTTCCATTTAGTAATTGCCTCTATCTTAGCAGGATCCATATGAATGCCTTCATGATTCACCATGTGACCTAAGAATTGCACTTCTTGCAACCAAAATTCACATTTCGTGAATTTGGCGTACAGCTTTTCTTTTCTTAACAAAGTTAAGAGTGCATGCAAGTGCTGACAATGTTCATCCTGACTTTTGGAATAAATAAGTATATCGTCGATGAAAACAATTACAAATTTATCCAAATACGGTTTACAGATTCTATTCATCATGTCCATGAATGCTGCAGGTGCATTCGTTAATCCGAAGGGCATGACTGTAAACTCGTAATGACCATACCTAGTCCTGAAAGCAGTCTTAGGTATGTCTTCTTCTTGTACCTTCAATTGATGATATCCGGAGCGTAAGTTATCTTAGAAAAGTATCTAGCTCCTTGAAGTTGATAAAAAAGATCATCAATCCTAGGTAATGGGTATCGATTCTTCATTGTAACCTTATTCAATTCTCTATAATCAATACACATTCTCATTGAACCATCCTTCTTCTTTACAAACAACACGGGTGCTCCCCACGGGGATGAACTAGGTTGTATGAAACCTTTACTTAGTAATTCATCTAATTGCTTTTTCAGTTCTAACATTTCTGTGGGTGCTAACCGATAAGGTGCCTTAGCTATCGGTATAGTTCCGGGAATCAAATGAATTCTAAATTCTACTTCCCTATCTGGTAGTAATCCCGGGAGTTCTTCCGGAAATACATCTGAGTATTCTGAGACTATAGAAATCTCCTTAAGTTCTTTACCCTTAGTGCTAATGATTACTGAAATCATATACACAATTCCTTGCTTTCGTTCATAACTAGCAACTTTCATTACTGATATGAACTTCATGGGCTTACGTGGTTTATCTCCTGTAATCATAATTACTTCTCTGGTGGGTGCTTGAATTTCTATGGAATTCTGATCACAAAGAATTCGAGCATGGTTGGCTACTAACCAATCCATTCCTAATACAACATCAAATTCGGCTAATTTCATAGGTAATAGGTTTGCAAAGAATTTATGACCTGAGAGTTCTATATTTTCCTTTTTCAAAACTTTATCTATGCTAACAAAATTTCCGTCTGCCGTTTCGACTGTAAAAATCTGCCTAAGGTTGGTTAAGGGTAAATTAAGAGCTTGGCAGAATGAAGTATTGATGAAACTTTGGTTTGCATCAGAGTCAAATAATACTTTTGCATATACGTTGTGAACTAGGAACGTACCAGCTATCACGTCAGGAATCATCTCGGCTTCCTGAGTAGTTAACTGAAAGGCTCGAACATTCTTCTTGGTAGCTCCGTCAGCTGTCTTGGCTTTGTTGTCTGCTGTTTTGACCAATGTAGGACATTCTGTTTTGAAATGCCCCGCTTCTCCACAGTTAAAGTAGACTATGGTTTTCTTTCTGCAGTTTTCTTCACGATGTCCTACCATTTTACAAAAATTGCAGGTTACACTACATCTTCCAAAATGTTTCTTTCTGCAATTCCTGCAGAACGACGGATTTGAAGATTGCCCTGTTCCTCTTCTCTTAAAGCTGTTATTATTACCCGTACGAAACCCTTGGGTAATTTTCTGAGCCAGTTCCTTTTTCCTGTTATCATCTCTTGTGCGAACCAATTCATCAGTTAGGGTATTAGCTAATTCCACAGCATCGTCAATAGTACGAGGTCTCGCAGCTTTAACGATGTTGCGGATTTCACCAATCAATCCCCAAATATAGCGAGAAATGAGTACCGGTTCTGGCGAAGCCAGCGTTGGTACCACTCTAGCATATTCAAAGAATGTCGAAGTATAACCGCGACAATCTACACCCATCATTCGATGGTTTAAGAACTTATTTGCCATTTGATCTTTTTCATATTCGGGACAGAATTTTCTTTCTACAAGACTCTTAAATTCTTCCCAGTTCATAGCATATGCCATCATCCTTCCTTTTGCTTGTAATACCGAGTTCCACCATTCTAGCGCTCCTTCCTTAAAAAGGTTTGACGCGTACATGACCTGATCGTCTTTAGCACATTTACTTATTGTAATTACGGCCTCGGTTTTCTCTAACCAACGCAGTGCCGCAGTTGCTCCTTCATTGCCTGCAAACTCAGTGGGTTTGCAAGCAAGAAATTCTTTGTAAGTGCAACCAGGCGTTGCAGCTTTCATTTTCTTAGGGAGCGGAGCCTGTCGTGGATTATTATCGTGATTAGTATGATTACCGCCTCCATTTATGCTATTACTGAAGTTATCTTCAGAAATACGTTTGCTAGGAATGATTTGTTGAGGTTCGATTGGATTTTTAACAGCAGCAACTATTGCTGGAATAGCATTGGCTATCCCCTGAGCAACGATATTTTCGATATCTTGTCTATTTAGAAATTGATCCTCCAGATGTTGCTCAGATTGATTAACCTCATTAACTGGTTCGTTATTAGCGTTTTCCATCTGATCATTATATATAATTTATTAGTATCAATAACAATTATACACAAAACAATCATACAAATTTCAAATACGCACATATAGCCAAAACTATCGATTTCTCGATTTCCATTGTTATATTTAATAGTATGCATCAATACACACCATTATTTTACAAAGTTTTATTTTAGGTTATTTCACAAGATTTAATTATTGCTATTATACAACCACAGTCTCATAAACCCCTTATCCCTTGTCAGCTGATATTTTAATAACGGCGCTCCCTCTCATCGTACTTCCAAGAGATATGTTCTCCTACTTCCCTGATCCTATTTCCTGCATCCATTAACTCCTCGCCAAAGTGGCGAAGTTCAGCTAAATTCTCATTGCTCATAGGTGGGTTAGGTATTGGTTCAGGGTCAAATTGAGGAAGAAAGGAATAAGGACTGTTGAGCAGGTTTTGGAATTGCCAATCATTCGTCCACCACTCGTCCATTCCTAAAGGTTGGGTGTGAATTATAGGTTCTGGGATTGCTGGTTCTAAGTTTATAGGGAGTTGAGTTTCAATAGGATGAGTAAAAACATTTGTATTGACAGGCTTAATAGTATCACAGCTTGCCAATATAAAATCTAGCTCTTCCTGCAATGTCATTTCCTGGGTCTGTTTAGAGCTTTCCCCAATTTCTATCTGGGTTTGTTTAGAACCTCCTCCAATCTCTATTTCTATTTGCTTTGAATATTCTTCAAACTGTATTCCCATTTGCCTAGATTCTTCCCCAGCTTCAATTCCCTTCCCTTTGTCTAAGGGATTTTCTATTTTGGGAGTCTTTCTAGTGGCGGGTTTCCTCCTACGCACATGCCTCCATCCTACTAATATTCTCCTTTTCTTGGGCTTGGGTTTCTCCGGAGGTGGAGCATTGAATTCAATAGGTTCTTCTATATCTGGTATATACCTATTGAAATCTCTGGAAACCTCTATTTTTACCGGATAGAGATTTAAATTCTGAAGGGGGTCAGACAAGTCACTCATGCTGTTTATCACATATGCAAAATACACACAAATACTAAGTTAAAATTTCATAGATAACCTTTAAATATTATTTCATACCGTGTGACTACAAAACAACTGAAATTTTAAAACATACTAGGGTTTTATCGTAAATTTATTTATTTACTGGATAAGGTTTCTGGACTGTAGGTGATAAGGGTTGCTAAAATTTTGAGTCAAAAAATTTAAAGATTTGCATTTATTGCTACAGTGGCTAGCATATAAAGATCTGTCCATTTATCATCTAACTTGTCTTCCCAAGGTGATTTACTGGTTAATTCCTGGGTTTCCTGTTTAATCTTCTTTTCTCGGAATTTCTTTTTCTCCTGACTTTTCTTAAAAATCAAACTTCTTTTATTAGGAGAAAGTGGTTCCTCATATTTTGTCTTTCGCACAAATATTCCTTCTTCAGGAATTACAGAGTGATTTGAGGATTTGGTTTGGGATGAACTTCCCTTCTCGTTTGATGACCTATCTAATTTAAGATAGATGTTTGACAACTTTTGCTTACCCATACTGTACACAAATATTCAAATAATAAAACACATAATCACAAAATGGCAATCAGTAAAATTAAGTATTTTCTAAATACTTAATTGGCTTAAATCAGTGGCTCTGATACCACATTTTTCTATCACGACCCCTGACCCAGTTTGACCCGTTTCAGGAGCCGCGGGACAGAAAATTCCGTGGTATTTATTTAACAGCGGAAGTTTTCTTCAGAATCTTTTTAAAACTGCAATTTCCCGATTATTTTATTTCACAAATCGGGATAAAATCCCGGTAATTTACAATCATATGATTTCTCTGAGAAATCTTTATTTTACAAAACATGTTTCTTTATTTAATATTTGAGCCACTTCCTTAAGCTTGTAGTGTGTCACACCCTGATATTTCCACATATTACCGGTGGGCCCGGCGGGGAGTATCGTGACGTAGTTGATATCATCATAGTCAATACACACAATATAATAGCACAGCGGAAGTCTGGGTGAATAAACTATTACAAACCATACTGTCTGAGTGTTTGAGTATATGAATGTACAGACTGGAATGTAATAAGATCCACAGGCGGATCATAAACAATTACAAAGAAACAAAATGACAGACTGTAGGCATCTTATGGATTTGCAAGATCCTCTAAAGACACCCTATAGCTCCAGCCTATTTCGAGAGGTACCTGTCAAATCAATCTTTAAGAAAATACGTCAGTTTACACTGGTAAATACAATTAACTGACTCTTTTGAAAAGGTTTAAAAATTGATTTGAATGCACGTGGCACAAAATCTTTTATAACTTGGGACAATTATTTAAAGATAATCTTGTATACAGATTTATATGTTTGTCATACAATTGGGGCCGGTTGGAAGCCGGTCATGATTAACCGACTCACCACTTGTAGAACCCACAAAGGAGTTATCCCCAACATGTGGGTTTATATTTAGCATTTGCATTTGTCAGGTGTATGCCTACACCCCGTGCATAGGTCGTGGCCATTTTTAAATAAATGAGCCGAAGATATCCAGGACACGGTCGTTAACCCCCAATGCTTATGTTATCAAACAAGACAGATTAAAACGGGTTATGTAATTTATTAATCATAATCCGATTAAATGATTTCATACCCGACCAAGTGGTATTATTATAATACCATATCCCAAGCCCGTATAGGAAAATAAGTTAAAAGTATTTACCTGATGCTAGCAGTATAATCTTAAAGCTTTTCAAAGGCACCTTCTACCAAAAGCTATTTAATCTGTATATAAGGTTTATTAACCTATTAGGATGCTAACGGGTCTTTAATTAAGTCAAGGACTTAGACCGGCTAGCTAGAAAGAAACCTTGCGGTTCTAAACGATAGATTAAGCGGAGACCGGAACAGAATGAGGTTTAGACCCGACAAGCTTAGATACTTGTACAATATGGGTAAACTAAACACATTCTGGAAATTGAGAACTTAATGATAAGGTTTGACCCGTTTCGACTATATTATGTAAACTAGTCACATAAGCCGATCCGAACGCGTAATCGCGTAACGGGTAACCAAATAAATTATATACAGGTCTTAATCATTATTATGCTTAAAATATGTTAACACATCAGTAAGATGTTAACATATATGCCCAAAAATAATTTAAACCAAAATAAGTCCCATAAGGGCATTTTGGTAATTTTAATGTCCATAAAAGAGTTTAATTCTGCAACTGAGTTTCAGGTCTGATTAGATCAGTAAAAATATGTATTTTTATAAGTTATAACAGTAGGATACTTTGTATAAGTGAAAATTATCTTATATAACCAAACTATGTCCCGTAGGGGCATTTTGGTAATTTTACATAGGCTTTAAAGGTCAAAAATAGACTTCTGAGTTTAGAAACTTTAACTTACTGTATAATTATATAAATTAACTTAAAACATCAATGGGTAATGAGTTTTATATGCCCAATATAGTTTTGACCCATACTATGTACTAAAAACGCTTAAAAGGCGGTTTAAAGGGGTATTTGGGTTAAAATAGTAAATCTGAGTTTTTGATCAGTTTACAAAGTTCAAAATACTTTATTTATTATATAAAATCAATAGCAAAAGGTTTGGCACTAAAAAGTTATGTAAAACTCATTTTATGCATGAAAAGGGTGAAACCGGCATTTACCGAAATTAAGCTATAATCCTATGTTATGCTCAGTCTAAAAATAATTAAAAATCTTTAAAATTCCCAAAATATTATTTTACATCAGTAGGTATGAAGTTTGGTGTCAATAATCGGGTTTAGATATGCTTCATACTAATTATGCTATTTAAATACTAAAAAGTCCCTTAATTACGTTATTGAGCATAACTCCCATTTTAGACTTCCAATTGGTGTCAAATTTTTAGGACATGTCTAAATATCAGTAGCAAAGGTATTAATCCAATCACATTGTTAAAAATCTCAGTTGTAAGTAAAAAGGGCGTTTATGGCATTATTAAGCATAATTACGATCAAGTGCATATAATTCAAACCATTAGGTACTATGTAATATAACTCCAGGGGGTTATACTACTAAGTAATGTGGTCCTAATGGAAGCTTAAAACATGGGTGAATTAAGCTTAAACGGGTCAGAACTGAAAGTCAAAGTAAAAGTCAAGCTTTTGTGACTTTCGGTTAATAATTGACCTTAGACTATTAATTGTCGGGTTAGGACTGATAAAACATGTTTTAATATTTATTACCAAGTTATTAAAATGTTAAAATATAATTTAGAACCTCTGGTTTATTAATTTTAATCATATTCAAACATTCTGCCCAGTTTGACTTTTTGTCAAACTACTTTGACCCGACAATTGACCAGTCAAACGAGATAATTAGGAGGTGCCATTTTAAGGGTTAATCACCTAGACTAATGTGGTCTTATAACCACTTTCAATTTGATCAGTGGTTAAGCCACATGTAATTAAAACGAAAGTCAAACTAATTTTACGCTAAGTTTGACTTTAGTGTAATTAAGCTAAATTAAACAACTAAACAAGTAATTAGAAGCTTACTTAAGGTCCTAGCAAACTTTTCTACACTTCAAATTCTTCACCTTGTCCTTAGAAAGCTCCAGATGTGATTGTGTAGCAAATGTTGCAAATGTGTGTCAAGAACACATGAGCTATCTCCTTTATATAGCCAATTTCTTGAAGCTAGATCACTTCCAGGTGTAATATGATGCTCTGAGATCGACCCAGGTGTCCTACCTATTGCATTAAACCGACTTACAGCTCCCTAGGTCGATATCTTTGAGGTTAAGGCGGTGGAACTGGCAAAACCCGCACCTGGCATCATTATTCTGATCTGGGCACGCTGACGCGGGCCGCGTAAGATTTAAGGATATCTTACGCGGGCCGCATGGACAGGTAAAACCGGGAAAAATGTTTGAAAGCTGGCAGTTTCAGTCCCTGCTCGTTTTAACCCCTTTTTAACATAATTTTTGGCAATAGAGACCCTTGTAATTATTTTCTTGGGGCCCAAGGATGTATAAACAAACTCCGTTAGGCTCGGGTTCGTTAAATATCACTATGAAAGCAAGTTTCGTCATGTTTACACTTTTGGCCCAAAGTCTTGAAATCATGCTTAACGATATCGAAACCACATGAAATTTATACCACTTATTCTTAAGAGTATATTTGAACATTTCAAAGCCTCGATTTCGTTAAAAGGTCACTCAGAGGTCAGAATTGACATGTTGACACGTTTAACCCTTGTAATATAATAATCTCCCGATTATTTTCATAAACGGCTTCTCATATCCAATCAATCACTCATTCAAGAATATATTCGTCGTGTAAGGTCATTCAGAGGCACAAGTTTGGCATGTTGACACTTTCAGTCCCTGTGGTTTCATAGTTTCGTTATTCGACAACTTTGGCCTTTCAAACGAAATCTTTCGCACCTTTGGAATTTATGACACGTGTCTATATATGATTGGACACGTTTTTCCGTGGTGTTACATAGTGCTACGCGGCACTTTTCCTGGATCACAACAGATCACCTGAAACATGTTTGAAAAAGGTTTTGTCAGTGGGAAATACTGGTGAATCATTCTATTTTACTAAAACGACTCTTTTGTTATAATTTACAGTATTAAGAGAGATTACAATGTTTCCAGATATCAACCAACTACCCACAGTATTTGTCACTCGACTATCCATCGGTAACCTCATTGTCCAATGGTGTCTGTGACTATGGTCATATCACTCATTGGCTAACTCGTTGTACAATAGTGACGGTTATCAAGTAATGTATACAAAACCCCACATACCGGCTGTAACTTGGTGATTACATAAACTTAAGCACTGTAATTATAACCTTTGAAAATAAACATGATTTTGAAAGTACTTTGATAAAAAGAGAATGACTCACATTGCATATTTAATTTGAGCAGAGCCTAGCCTACTGATTAGCCTTTTAACCTAAATTTAATAACATGCACACAACTCGGTTAGTAACTTAATACAACATTTACGATAACTCACGAGATTAAACCCTCACATCGAATGACAAAGTGCGATACTTAAACATCCATTGATTTAACAACGAATGACAAAGCATAAACCCTAATGTGGGCAGCACTTAAACATCCATTGGATAGTTTAATCGATCGGACATTGAATCGTATCAGCGATCGAGTTATTACCCTGTTTGCGGCAACGATTTGTGAGTCGTGTGTGTTTTTGTAGTATTCAGACGATAAATCAGTGTACGTAACGAGAATTTCCGTCGTTTTAATTCCAGAATTCAAGTCCCAAACACCCCTATTTATACACAATTTTTGACCCCCTCGCGTGACGCGAGGGGTACCCCTATGGGCGTCGCGTGACGCGACGGGTCCCTATCTACCATAGGGTAGCCACGTCCCTAACTAGCTTAGCTGACTTGATGAAATCTTAAAATTCGATACTGATAGCGTTTTATTTGGATAATCGTAACTAGGGTTTACCCTCCCTGAGTTTTAGGGGCCCTGATCCTGATTCTGATTATTCTGAAAATTTTAGGGTTTGTGCAGGATCACTTGGGTGTCTCAATTAGGGTTTCCTTCTGGACAAAATAAAATAATAATTAGTACTTTTGATACGAGTTGTTACAGAAAATCTCCATACTATTCTAATAGTTCTTGTCTGCGGATTAGTACCAACGCGATTAGGGTGCGATGTGGTCAAGTTAGAGGTGAAACTCAGACCTTGACAACTAGTCCCGCTCCTTGATGTTTTATTTATGTCTCGCCAAAGTCTCGAAACTTCCATTCAACTGGATACATGAAATGACCAAAGGGACGAATATCGAAGGCCTAACATCGATGACGTATTTGTCTAAGTAAGTCAAGACACGCTATCTCAATTCGAAAGGGGTTCGAATCACTTTGGTTAGTCACCGTTCTTCTACCAGGAACACTCTATGTTTTATAAACCAATCTTTTATGTTACCTGGATTTTTCATGTGGTTTTAAACTCGATTCTTCGTTTATCTCGATTCTTTGGTTACTTGAAGCTCTTTATACGAATCACACATATGTCCGCAATATAAAGCCTAAAATCTAATCTCTCAGGATCAAACTAAATTTAAGAAGTTTACCTACGATGTTAATCTATCTGAGCAATCTATGTGATATTATGGTTATAAGGCACTAGATGTAACATGTCATGGAATACGAGGGAAAAGTTACGTGTCCGAAACATGGTGGATACGCCCCTGGTACTTCCTATATATAAGTGTTTCCGACATGTTACCAACTTTCGTACCAAGTGCCATGCGAAACTTAGTGTCTGTGGATCGATAAGGATGTTGAATTCTAAAGCTATGGAAGAACTATTTGTGTAATCTATGTGAAACCTATTGTGTACTCTAGTGAAATCTATGTGTAAGCTACGTATGTGATGTTGTGAGAAACAAAATACGAAACGTAGCCTAGCGCCGAAGACGAGGAGGAAGTGGCATGTCCGACGCATGGTGGATACGCCGCTGGTACTTCCTATATATAAGTGTTTCTGGCATGTTACCGAGTCTTCGTTGCACGCGCTAAGTGAAGTTCGTAGTTTTGTAGGCTCGGGTTAAGGTTGTGAAATCTATTTGGGTTAATCTATGTCGTTGAAACTATTTGGTCAATCTATGTGGAGATCTTGTGATGAATTCTAACGTTGTGGTTAACAAAGCATGACACCAATGATGAGACGGACGTGGCATGATTGAAGCATGGTGGATACGCCGCTGGTACTTCCTATATATAAGTGCTTCCGTCATGTTGCCAAACTTTCGTAGCACATGCCATGCGGGATTTCATTGTTTAAGGATTGTTAACACTAATCTATTGAAATCTATGGAAAACTATGAAGTCTATTAAAGTCTATTGAAAGTCTATTGAAGTCTATTGAAGTCTATAGAAGACTACTGGATCTATTGAAGACTATTTGAAACCTATCGTAATCTATTGAAATCTATGTGAATCTATGATAATGATGATGAGTGTGTTTTGCGACACGTAACATGACACCAAGTACGAGGTCGAAGCGGTTATGCCCGAAGCGTGGTGGATACGCCGCTGGTACTTCCTATATATAAGCGTTTCTGACATGTCGCCAAACTTCGTACAACGTGCCATGCGAAGGTCGTGGGTTGCGGTATCTATGTGAATCTTGAGTCTTAGTCTATCATGTGTGGATCTATATTAATCTAGACTTATATGATCCTCTTGTTGGATCTTTAGGATGTCTTCTCGAAAGTCTCAGAAAAAGATGATGTCCTTCATGGCCGACCTGATCGCTCGAGTCGTGCCAAAGATCGTCTCTGAAATCCAAGGATCGAACACTCCGCCCTCTTTTGTTAACTCTAATATGGAGAAAGAAAAGTCAACCAAGTTCACCTATAAGCATTTCATCTCTTGCAACCGTAAGTCTTTCACAGGCAGTGATGGGGTGACTGCTATGCTCGAGTGGTTTGACAGCATCGAGGTTACCTTCATTAACAGCGAATGCCCAGATCATCTAAATACAAGGAGTGCGGCTGGAATGTTTCAAGGCAGAGCATTGGAGTGGTGGACACATGAGAGAAACATCCGTTCAAATGAAGAAGCCTATGCTCTTCCATGGGCTCAGGTGCGAGAATTGATGATGCTTGAATTATGCCCTCCTCATGAACAACTGAAGCTTGAAGAAGAGTTCTGGCACTTGAAGTAGATTGATGACGATAATCTGGCTTATACTACCCGTTTCAAGTAGCTCAGCTTGATTGTTCCTCACTTGGTTTCTACTCCTAAGCGGATGATTACCAAGTACCTCAATAGTCTACCTCCTGCTATGCGTGATTCTATTAAAGCAGCTCAACTCGGAAATATTGAGGAAGTCTATCGTCTTGCAGCTAGTCTCAACAACAACCGCGTTCGCGATAAGCAGTTTGCTAACCCTGCTCCCCCCAAGTCTGCACATCAAGTTACCCAGCAGCCGAGTGGCAGCAAGAACAAGAGGCGAAAGTCTCAGGGTTCAGGATGCAATGCTATTGTTCCTAATGCGAATCTTGCTGCTAAGTCTGCTCCTGCTACTGTCGTTCAGAACACTGCTGCCCCTGAAGTCAAGAAACAGTACACTAGGTCTTACCCCAAGTGTACCACTTGTAATTTTCATCATCCTGTTGCTTCTGCATGTCGTTTGTGCACCAACTGCAATCGCTATGGTCACACGACTCCTTACTGTCGTCAAGCTAACCCAGCTCAACAAGCTCAGCAAGCCCCAGCTCAGGCAGCCCTACCAGCTCTCCCAGCTCCTCCGCAGAACCCTAAGCCAGTCAACGCCGTTGGTGCATGCTACAAGTGTGGAGATACTACTCACCTCCGTAATCAGTGTCCTAAGCTGAACCAGGACCTGCAGCCAGCCACTCGTGGAAGAGCATTTAATCTCAATGCTAATCAAGCTCGTAACGACAATGATGTCGTGAATGGTACGTTTCTCGTGAATAACCTTTATGCTTCGATCCTATTTGATACTGGTGCCGATAGAAGTTTTGTGTCCGTGGAATTTGAATCTTTGCTAATCTGTGCACGCTCTATGTTACCTAAGTTGTTTTCAGTGGAGATTGCCAATGGGAAGTCTATTCTAGTTGATTCTATTCCCCGTGGTTGTTCCTTAATTCTTAACGACCACGTGTTTACTATTGATCTAATACCCATGCAATTGGGCAGTTTTGATGTCATTATCGGTATGGATTGGTTGCGTAAGAACCATGCCGAGATTGCTTGTCACAAGAAGTTTGTTCGTTTACCTCTACCGTTTGGTGATATCTTGCATGTCTATGGAGACCGACCTTCAAAAGGACTGAGGCTGATGTCATGCACACAAGCGAGCAGATGCTTACGTAAGCAGAACCTTGCTTTCTTGGCCCACGTGGTGGAACAAAAGAGCAAGGGGAAGAACATAAGCGATGTTCCAGTGGTGTGTGATTTCCCCTATGTCTTTCCTGAGGAACTACCTGGTCTTCCGCCTCCTAGAACCGTCGATTTTCGTATTGATCTTATACCTGGTGCGACTCCTGTCGCCAAGGCCCCGTATCATCTTGCACCTTCCGAGATGCAAGAGCTATCTAGCCAGCTTCAAGAACTACTCGACAAGGGATTTATTCGTCCAAGTACCTCCCCGTGGGGTGCTCCCGTACTATTTGTCAAGAAGAAAGATGGTTCGTTCTGTATATGCATCGACTGCCGTGAACTTAATAAGCTTACCATAAAGAATCGTTATCCTCTTCCTCGTATTGATGATCTATTTGACCAACTACAAGGCGCGTCCTGCTTCTCGAAAATCGATCTTCGTTCCGGTTACCATCAGCTTCGAGTTCTCGAAGATGATGTACCCAAAACCGCGTTTTGTACTCATTATGGGCACTACGAGTTCGTGGTCATGCCATTTGGATTGACTAATGCACCCGATGTGTTCATGGACCTCATGAATCGTGTTTGTAAGCCCTATTTGGATCGTTTTGTGATAGTCTTTATTAATGATATTCTAATTTATTCTAAAACTAAAGCTGATCATGCTCGACACTTACGCTTGATGCTTGAACTTTTACGTGGTGAACGTCTGTATACTAAATTTTCTAAGTGTGAGTTTTGGATTAATGAAGTATAATTTCATGGTCACGTTGTTAGTAAGCAAGGTATTCATGTTTATCCGTCTAAAATCGAAGCTGTGAAGAATTGGAGTACGCCTAAATCTACGTCCAAGATTCATTCCTTCTTAAGATTGGCGGGCTATTACCGCCGATTCATTTCGGATTTCTCCAAGATCGCTGTCCCTCTCACCTTGTAGACTCAGAAAGAGAGACCTTTTGTTTGGGGTCCCGAACAAGAGGAATATTTTCAAAGTCTTAAGACTCTTTTGTGTAATGCCCCTGTTCTGACTCTCCCTGATGGAAATGATGATTTCGTGGTATATTGCGATGCCTCGAAGCGTGGTTTGGGCTGCGTGCTCATGCAGTGGGACAAGGTTATTGCTTATGCCTCCCGTCAACTCAAAGTGCATGAGAAAAACTATACTACTCACGATCTGGAGCTTGGTGCAGTTGTGTTTGCGTTAAAGATAAGGCGACACTATCTATATGGTACTAAGTGTGTGGTATTCACTGACCATAGGAGCCTTCAACATATCTTTGACCAAAAAGAGTTGAACATGCGACAGAGACGTTGGGTGGAATTACTTAACGACTACGACTGCGAAATTCGCTATCATCCTGGCAAGGCGAATGTAGTGGCCGATGCTCTTAGTCGTAAAACTGATGTGAATGTTATCCGTATCTCTAATGATCTTCATGTGTGTATTCGTGACGCTCAGTATTCGTTAGCAAATGAAGGAAGTCTAGAAGTGGAAATCGAAGGCGCTAAGGTTGATCAACTCGAAACTAAACCTAACGAACTCCAGTACTACCTCAATCGCATCTGCGTTCCGGATCGCAATAATCTCCGTGAGCTCATCATGAATGAGGGTCACAAATCCCATTATTCCATTCATCCGGGAACTGATAAGATGTACCATGATTTGCATGCAACTTACTGGTGGCCTGGCATGAAGAGGGACATTGCAGTATATGTTTCTAAATGCCTTACTTATACGAAGGTTAAGGTTGAACATCAACGTCCCTCAGGACTCTTAGAACAACCCGAAATCCCAGTTTGGAAATGGGATAGCATCGCTATGGACTTTATTACCAAGCTACCTCGAACACCTTCTGGTCACGATAGTATCTGGGTGATTGTTGATCGTTTGACCAAATCCACCCACTTTCTTCCTATTCGTGAAGATTATAGAGTGGAGAAACTTGCTCGAATCTATACTGATGAGATTATATGCCGTCATGGCATACCTCTTGACATAATCTCCGATCGTGATGGTCTTTTTGCTTCACATCTTTGGCAAACCTTTCAATCCGCTATGGGTACTCATTTGAATCTTAGCACGGCCTTTCATCCTCAAACGGATGGACAAACCGAGTGTACTATTCAGACCCTTGGGGATATGCTCCGTTCTTGTGTCATCGACTTTGGTGGTAACTGGGATGTACATTTACCATTGATTGAGTTCTTGTACAACAACAACTATCATTCCAGTATTCAGATGGCTCCTTTCGAAGCTTTGTATGGCTACAAGTGCTGATCTCCTCTCAGCTGGCATGAGATTGGTGACAAGCAGTTTACTGGCCCTGAAATAATTCAAGAGACAACGGATAAGATTCTTCAGATCCGTGATAACTTGATCAAGGTTGGAGCAGATAAAAGAGTTATGCTGATAATAGGCGTAAGCCTCTGGAATTTGATGTTGGTGACCGAGTTCTTCTCAAGGTATCTCCCTGGAAGGGATAGTTCGTTTTGGTAAGAAGGGAAAACTCGGTCCTCGCTATGTGGGTCCTTTCAAGATACTCGAAAGGATTGGCAAGGTAGCGTACAGACTCGACCTGCCACAAGAGCTAAACAATGTGCATCCAGTGTTCCATGTATCCATCTACGTAAATGCCTAGCCGATGAGGAACTGCAGGTTCCCCTCGAAGACTTGTAAATAAACAAAGCTATACACTTCATGGAGAAACTGGTCGAAATCATGGATCAAGGAGTCAAGCAATTGAGGCGCAGCAAAATTCCCATTGTCAAGGTTCGATCGGAGGGAAAGCGTGGCGCCGAATTCACTTGGGAATTGAAAAGTGAGATGAAGGCCAAGTATCCTCAGCTCTTCGAGCAGTCTTCCTCTAAGATTTCGGGGATGAAATCTCCTAAAGGAGGGGAGACTGTAACGCCCTGCGTCCCTAAACTTTAGAATATTGGCAAGTTTAGTTCTTAGACCTTGCCTGATTGTCAATTTAGTCCTTGAACTATGTAGGCATTAATACTTTGATACTTGGTGAATTCTATGTCATATGCTATATACTTGGAATGCCTAATTCTATATACTTGGAATGTGTAAATCTAAATACTTGGAAATGCCTAATTCTATATACTTGGAATGTCTAAATCTATATACTTTGGTGCTTGACTCTTGAGGCTCGTGAAACTTGAGACTTGGTTGAACGAGGGACTGGAGTCTTGTCATTGGCGAAAACTATGAAACTTTGAAAACTTTTGTGCTATTGTCTAGTTATACTATTTCCCAATAAATACGCAATGCAACACTTAGTCTAACTCGCAAATCGAAGCAAGACGGTGGAACGGAAAGATGGGATTGACCGAGTGGCAATCCGATCGGATGACCACCCGATCGGATGGCCACTCGATCGGACCACCATCCGATCCGTGCACACCGCCCCTCTTCACACACTCTGACACTATAAATAGGCCTGTCACATCACCATTCTCACTGATGTGATAGCCTCACTCGAACCAGACACACGCACTCCTCTTTTCCTCCATTTCTTGGCGATTTCGGTACGTTTCACACTAGATTCTTATACTTTATTAATCTACACAACATTCTCTACGAGATTCTCCTTTGAAATCTCACTTTTCACCGTGTAATCTCTTAGATCTAAGTTCTTAAGGATGATGCCATAAATGGTAGTTTGTACAAACTACTATATGATGTCACTCCTGATGAAACCTAGCTTAGATCTAAGGAATTTCATGCGAAATCTAAGCTAGATCTGCACTTTTCAAGCTAAAGTCTATGTTAATCTTCATCTTTTCTTCAACTTTTTACTTTAAACGGTGGAATCCGGGTCTGAACGGACTATAGACTTGGTTATTAGTCGGGAGTGGTTTGGAAACGGATTGTTGCCAGAGAAGACGACCACAGTACGGATTCCGACATGAACCCGTTACGAACAGACGATCGGATAGCCATCCGATCGAATAGCCATCCGATCGAATAGCCATCCGATCAGGGCAACCTTGAAACTTGAACTTGGATCGAGTGGTGACCCGATCGGATAGCCATCTAATCGGACAACCATCTGTTCCCTTCACACTTTTGTCAACCTTGAATCGAGTGGCAACCCGATCGGATAGCCATCCGATCGGACAGCCATCCGATCCAATGACTGATCAGACACTTGTGCAATCTCGTTGTTTTATCCGACACTTATATGTTGAAATCTAATCAGGCTAAATCTAAAGAGCTCCCTTTGATCCAATAACAGTCTTAACTATTAAGCAATCACTGTGAGTATACTCGATCCCTTTTTGCTTTAAAACTTTGGGATGTAACATGTATTCTATTAAACTACGATACTTGAGACTTTTTGCAAACTAAACTCTATCCTACGTGTATGTGAAACTTGTGATTCTTGTATTCTATTTGTGCTATGTGAACGTTTAATCTAGGGTGTGTAGTTCCGCCTTAACAATAGTAGCACTATAGGAGATGCACCTCCCCATTATTCTCGGGGGTATTGTTAGGAGGATTCTAGTTTTCCTTGAGACTCGGGAAAACAACAAAGCATCGGGATACTTGAGCTATCACTTGTTGGACTGCGAACACTAGCATGGCTGAAACTATTTTGTTACACTTACATACGGATATGAGTTGTTTTATTCTATTATGTTATTTTTCAAACTTGTATACTCGCCGGTACATTTTTGTACTGACCCTATTTTAATACATGTTGTCGGATGATAGATGCTGGAACTATGGAAACAAGCTAGGATTGATGCTTAGAAACTCGCCTAGTTTAATTCTAGAAACTTTTGAAAACAATGATTATGTCTGATTCGGTTGATAATATGCTTTTGATGAATGATGGTTTTAGACAATTGTTTGAATTTAATCTAATTTATATTGAAACTATTTAGTGTTATGGATACTCATGAGCAATCTGAACGCTTAGTGCTCGCACTCCGATGTTTCCGCCATCGGTTGGGGTGTGACATGTTACAACAATGACCGTGACCTGTTTGAAAAAATGCCTACAGAGAGTACATGGGAGAGAGAGAGAGAGAGTACAGGGGAGATGATGATAATGGTTTAGTTTTATAATTTTATATAAGTTTTTAAATTTTGACATTTTTTTTGTATTAAATGACTGTCTTGCCCTTACATGGGTTGTACATGACCTCACTTAAGTGAAAGTTTTAACCAGGTTAGGTCAAAGGACCTAAGGTGTAACAGGTTTTGCAATTAAAGGACTGTGATTGTAATTATTAAAGTTAAAGGTCGTCCATTGCAACCCGCTACAAACATAAAGAACGAACAGTGTAATTTACCCTATTCTTTTTCATCCACTTACAACCACCTATAATCACTTTTAAGAAAATAAAAACCTTCCTCACATAATTTGGGAGAAGGGATGTGAATGCTCTCACATTGGACACTCCATCTCTATCTATATATTTAAATGTAAAGGTACATTTTTCTCTAAATTTTGTTAATTTCTAAAAACCATCTCACATCCAACCCTCTGTCTCTACCATTATGTTACTCACATTAACTTGTTTTATTATTATTTTTTCTTTCCTACACACTCATTAAAAAATATATATAACCCTCTAAATATAGAGGTGCAGTTTATTATCTTTAAATTTTTCTCTACTATAGAGGTTTCAATGTAGGTTTTTTTTTTCTTCTACCTTTTCCTCTATATTATACAGAAGGTCCATATATAGAGACGCCAATGTGAATGTTATATAGTTAGTGCCTTTTCTCTATGTTTCTCTAGTTAATCATACTTCTAATATCGAAAATAAAAACTAAAAAATAACAAAACGCTTATAAAAATATTATGTAATTTTAAGTTTGTGATACACTTCTGAGTTAAGAAATTTGTATAATTCAAAAAATGGTATTTCTGAGGGTTTAATAATAGGTTAAAAACTTATATTATATATATGGTATAGGAATTGTAGATGCGTTTCTGGATCGAAATTGAACACCCGACACGATTGCGAAGAACACGTATCACGTGCGGAATCCGTGTACGTGTGTAGATCGACACAAGAACGTAATAATATGATGATTCTATTGAATATATGACAATTACAACACCTTGAATCACCTTGATCACTTTCTCTCTCTAGATCTTCTCTAAATGTGCAAAATCCAAAAATGACATAAAGACACTCCTATTTATAGGGCTCACATAAGGAAGATCTCCTTATTTACAATTATGCCATTCCCATATATTTAACAATATAAAACCTTGTTTTGTTCAGTTTCTTGCTACGATTCGTGATTGACGGAAGTGATAGACACATTCCCATATATTTAACAATATAAAACCTTGTTTTGTTCAGTTTCTTGCTACGATTCGTGATTGACGGAAGTGATAGACATTATGCACTCACAGGAATAAAGTTAAAACAATAAAAACTTGAGGGTTTAATTTGTAAAATTTTTAAGAAAAAGTAGTACTCTAAGGGTTAAACTTACCATTTTATGAAACTTTGAGGCTAGCAAAATCAACAAACTTAAATTGCAATATGTAAAAGCTTAGGGGTGCTTATAAAAAACCATTGCAATATAGTAAAAGCTTAGGGGTGCATTAGAAAAAAAATCACCGACATTCCAATTTAAGATATACTAGGAATTAGCCACGCGCGCGTTGCGACGCGGGTGCATTACAACTATGGGTTGGGTAACCTGATAGTGATTATAGGTTGCATTAACATTCAAACTATAGCTTAAATGAGAATAATAGTCTTATAGATATTGCATCCATGAATGGGGTTATCTTATTGGTCATCTCTGGTTACATTAGGATTCAAATTACAATTTAGATAAGAGTAATATGGTTTTTTTCTTCAAAAGTTGATGTCCTTGCGAGTTGCTGCTTTACCGGTTTTAGCCAAAAGGTCTTCGTTCCTTCAGATGTTAATATCTTTGTCTTCCCAATTTTGTTGTTGATGCCAAAATATTTTGTGTTGTTGCATATGAAGGTGGAGCATTTCCTGTTGCTCTATGTATGTTGCAAAAGGCAGTGGCGGACCCAGGATTTTTTTTCAATGGGGTCCATTTTTTCGGCGTTCAAAATTTTCATAACAAAACGTTAAAATTTTCGAGTCGGTCCTCGTTCAAGTCGGGTTAGAGTGAGGTTTGAACTAGATTTAAAAAAAACACAGAAAAACAAGCTATACAAGGATTGAACCCATGACCTTTTGTTGTTAAATAAGGAGGTTTACCACTACACCAGCTTTCCTTTTCATTCTATGGTGTCCACCTAATTATATTTATGGGGTCCTAATAAAATTTAATATACCAAATCGACTAATTTTTTAAAAAACATTGGGGTCCGTGGACCCCGATCCTTTCAATGTGGGTCCGCCCCTGGCAAAAGGGATGGCTTTTGTGAAGGCTGTTAGCTTTTTTAGCCTTTTTTGCACCTGGAAAATCAGCATGGATGCATCTTCGGTTTTGGCTTGTCAAAATGTTGCCTACCCTGCTATCCTTTTACTTCTTTGCTTGTTCTCCCGTTGTTTCATTGTCTGTATGCCAGTTAGGGGATGTTTACTTTACAGTTGGTCTAATACGTTTGGATTTTACATTTTAAAATTTAAATAAATTTGCATGAGTGTAATATATATACCTGGCGATACCGGTGTTCTTCTTTCGGTTGTTGCTGTTTTTTTGGATCTGGGGTCGTCTGGATTATAATCAGTGGTACTCTAGGTTTCTGCACTGCCATTGAATCGTCTTATTTCATTGAAGTGTCCAAATGTGAAGCTTTTATCCTAATATTATAGATATCTGCAGGCATGGTTTTCGAATCTGTATATCCATCCTTGACTACCAAGTCGTAGCAAGATCTTTCCAGCATTTGTTCCATTGTTTGACAAGGACGTTACAACTCTCAAGGATTTGAATAAGCAAAGTGAAAATGCCAGAATTCAATCGCGAATTATCGTTTGCGAATACGCGTAGTTTATTAGAAACCTCATTCCACAGACATCTGCAAGAAGCGAGGACGTTCATTTAGTGTTGGATAAAAAGAACCAGGCCAATGGTAAACCTGGCCTTCAATTTTGAAAACGTAAGGAGCAGAGCCAATGTTGATAGACTCGTCGACTTTGCCACCAAAAGATGTTAATGAAATCATGTTGTTATAAGCACATATATTAGCCAGAAAAGCAGATTGATCAAATAGATGTAACAATGACTATGAAGGAACGACATAAGACTAAAGTTTGACACGTCCATATTTACAACAACGATAGAATACATCGCATTGACACGCTTATAGTACCAAAATAAGGCATCGCAATGTTCGCATATGCTAATACAATTAGCGTTATCTATATACATAGAATTAGG
Organism: Helianthus tuberosus; assembly: GCA_030545235.1. Taxonomy (NCBI): domain Eukaryota; kingdom Viridiplantae; phylum Streptophyta; class Magnoliopsida; order Asterales; family Asteraceae; genus Helianthus; species Helianthus tuberosus. Next base: position 20,539,153 of record CM060380.1, on the reverse strand, counting down.
AACTTCATTGCTACATGACGCAAATGATTGTTGTCTACCTACTGAAGTGGACACATCAGAAAAATGAATAGATTCATTAAGTAATACGACCCCTTTTTGAGAAGTAGACATAGTTAACAAAAAAAGTTGCCTGATAAACTAACGTAATAGCAAGCACACAACTAAAAGGAACAACTAAGCAAACACAAAACATATTAGACTAACCTGGGCGATGCCCCAGCCAAAAAAAAAAACCCTGAAACATTAAAGTAAAAGTCATTACCAAAAAGCATTCAGTAGATCTTTATGCCCAAAATCATAAGATAACTTTAAAATGACGAAAAGAAACACAAAGATTTAACCAATGTATTAGTGATCGGATTATGAGTTTCACTTAACTTATTGTTTTTTTTTATCAGTAACCGTCAGAAAGCAAAACATGTATTTTGCCATGTTCTACCCATCCTTACACTTTATTAGATTCAAATAAACCTTGATTATCTTTCTTATTAGAAGTTTTTAAAAGTATTTTTAAGTTACATTATCATAAACTTTAAAAGTTACATCCAAATATGAAAATGAGACGTTATTATTTTCATCAAGTAATCTAATTAAAAGAACAAAATTAACCTATAAATTATTATTTGTGGTCAAAAAAATGTTTAAACATAAGGGTCCAGCGATCCAAGCCCAAGAATCCAACTAAACATCCCCCTCTTTCCTAAAGCCATTTTTTTTAAGAAAATATGGTTTTTATCTCACATAAAATATGTGTGATATAAACATTTTCATGTAGGTTATGTGACAAAAAGCAAGCATTATGCTCAAAATAATATTATAATGGCTCAAAATATAGTAAATGCTTATGCTCATGTTGTTCATCGAAAAGGCTAATGCACACAACGTACCATAATAATACAATTTCTTCAAAACAAAAGGCTCGTTTTACAAAGGAATGGATAATGATTTTCTCAAGTAACGACTCAATTCAAATATATCCCAAAAATGGAAAAAACTATGATGCTCAACTAAAACATGGGTGGTAGGAACTACCGAATATATAATGGTTCACAATTGTCACGCTCGCGTTATTCTTTTGAAGGAATATGAACATGTATAAACCAAGTTGTTTTTTTTTTCTTTTACACAAAGCTCCGGCTTCACGATAAAACTTCTTATGAAATTAAGTTCACATAGCCTAAAGTTGCAACTTGACACGCGGCTTCGGACAAACGAAAGCAATCATTTGTATAATCAAGTAATTATAAGCATCTTCAACAAAACTGTTATACAACACTTTTGAAAACATTAACCAATACCATATTATAAAGAAATATAAGCGACAATTGAATATTATAACTTGTATAGATATATAACTGACATTCAAATACAAAAGATAACTATTTATGCATGAAGTTCATTCACTTATAAACTGACATAAGAGCAGCACATATGAAATCCAACAACTAAAAACACACATCAATTTGCAAATAAGAAGCAACAAAAAAACCCAAAGACAATAAACAAAGAACAATCCCTAGGCCATGAATTAAAAGGAATGTGCAAAGCATAACTAACATGAACATCAAATTAAAGCTCTTCGCTAGCTGCAACTTTAAACCCCTCTACATGATTTGAGATTCTAGAGGTAAAATAGTGATACCCATTTGTGAATTTGGTCCTAAGGTTAGTAAAGTTAGTTGATTTCTTGATTTCGTATGCAGTTTGATTTGGTGAATCTTGTGTTCTGGAATTCCGATTGTTGTAATTAAGCAAAAAGATGGAAGAAAACCACTTAAGATCAGAGAGCAAGACATGGCAGGACAGAAACAACCTGGAGAACACACGTGGTAGTGGTAGCGAAGAGGAAAAATAGAAGAGGGGTTGTCGGTGGAATAGCCACCGACTTTCTCTTTTAAGATAGTATAAATTTAATATATGAAATCACTACCACAATAAATAAATAAATATTAAAAATCTACATTTTCATTTATTACACGTCGGATCCGGATTTTCAAAACATGTCAGTTTTTCTAAGATTCGTTTTTTTTTTCCGGATGTTACAATTAAACAAATGTTTGGTCTTCTCATCAGTGCTTTAATCTTTAGCAGAGCTCTGACCTTTAACAGACTTTCTTTCTTTACCAACAGAGTTTTCAATATCTTAGCAGAGTTTTCAAGACTTCAAACAGATATTCTGTAAGTGTTCAAGATTCACTATCTTTTGGAGTAAATCTTCATAACTTCATTTATTCATGATCAGATTAGCATATTTTGGCTTTACAATGATCTATTCTTTTATAGGTTCAATAGGAACGAACGTAAACAAACTTTCAGCCGAACGGGAAACAATTCGCTAAACATTTGGTTTGTATACAGCCATAACTAATATGTTTCTAAAAAGTGGAGATTTAATGATCGTAACTAGTTTACTATTTAGGGGGAATCTATGATTGCGGACAAAATAAGTATTTTATAAAAGAAGATCTACTTGAACCCATAGTAATGTTAAATGTATTTTAACTTGATATTTTTTTGGTTTTCTTGAAGTTTCTATCGATGTTGTGAGGAACCGAACTGATTTTTACCGAATAACATCGGTGTTGGTATTGGTATTATCCAAACCTATACCGCCGTACTGGTATTTGTTTTTTTGGTTTTCGATGGATGACAAACTCGAGTTGATATTCTTTTAAGCATATCTCTGTCCGTTTGCTATGTTGCATGTCGGTATCGTATCGGCATTGTAGCGAACCAAACCAATATCGACTGAATCTCTGCCAAAACGCATGGTGAATTTCACTTGGTTATATCTATATCAAGAACTTATTATTAAAGGTTAACTGCAACTTATTTACTTTCTAATTTTTTATACAATGATTTCTTTTACGTGTTAAAGGATCGTGAGAGCTATATACTTCGACTTTTGGATGTTAAAGTTACTTCGAATCTGAAACTTTTATGCGTAATATTGATAGCATTATGAAAATGTCACGAGGTAATTGTAGTACTGAATACTGATGCATCGTTTTCTATCGTAAATGATGATAATAATCTACTAGACTACTAGTAAACATAACACGACTCTCACAATAGAGATAAAACTGATGTTTCATTTTTATTCTAAGGTTTCATTTGATCCACTTATTTCATTGTTACATCTCAAATCAAATTTATATCAATATATAATGTTGAGCTTTTTCCCAACATTTTGTGCCAGCTTGAACAATTTTATGGTGTTTCTCATTTGATTTCTAGTGATTTGGCTAAAAGTTAACTTGCCGTTTAATAAAATAAATAAATACGTTTCTTTTTTTGTTAATAGAATTTACGTATTCTTAATTTATATATCAAATTATTTTTATTTTTTAACGTTAATAGTATAGTATAGTAGAGCCGGCCCTGAGCAAGTGCAGGGTGGGCCTGCGCTCAGGGCCCAAACCAACAAAGGGCTCGAAAATTTTTTAATTTTTTTATATATATTTAAAAAAATCTATATCTTTTTATAAATATATCCTTAAAGGGCTTGTGTATAACAAAAAAATGTTAAATTGGCCTGTGTTATAAGTGTGTACATCACATATGAAAATGAGATTGGTAACCCTTAAAAGTTAAAAGGCCCAATGGCCAATCTGTGCCTAATTAACAGGCCCAGGTCCCAAGTGACTAATAAACAAACGTATTAAAAAAATTATAACCCAATTGTGGGTGCTGTTGGGCAATAGAAGAAGTAAGAACGTCGATCATTCACGTTGGTCATTGGGTTCATTAATTCATCATCATCACAGCAGAGGAGTGGATTGATAGGTCAAAATCAAGTGAGGAAGAAAGGATGTAATCATCATCATCGACGCACGAGGGCTTTTAAAGGGCGATTTCAGGGTTTTGTTGGGTGGATAATCTTGAGATTAAGGTATATAATTCTTGAGATTCTTGTTTTATTTTAGAACCTTTAGTCTTATTGTGTGATTTCATATGTTTAGGGTTTCGGTTTTTATATATTTGATTGAATGATTGATGGGTTTATGTTAAATTAAGATTCACGAATATGGCCAAAAAATTTTATCTCGCACAAGGCCAATTTTTTTTTTTTTTTTTTTGGGATTTTCGGAGACGACCCTGTAGCATAGCATAGCATAACATAGCATAGCATAGCATAGCATAGTATAGTACAGTATAGGCCCTATAGATGTAGTACAGGTCCTGTATAGGTCTATAGTTGTAATATAGGTCTCTTATTGGTCTCGTATAGGCGTATAGGTGTACTATAGTATAGCATTGTATAATATCGTACCGTACCATTTCGTATTGTATAATAGAGGTGTAGTATAGGTCCTGTATAGACCTCATATAGGTCTATAGGTGCAGTATAGGTCCCATATAAGTATATTATAGGTCTCGTATAGGTCTAAAGGTGTACTATAGTATTGTATACTATAGTATAGTATAGTATCATATCTTGTATCATATAGTATAGTGTAGTGTAGTGTGGTGTAGTGTAGTATAGTATAGTATAGGTCTATAGGTGCAGTATAGGTCCCGTATAAGTGTATCGTATCATATATATATCTTATCGTATAATATCGTATAGTATTGTATCGTATCATATTGTTTCATATTGTATTGTATCGTATTGTATTGAGTTGTATCATATCGAATCGTATCGCATCACATCACATTGTATTGTATTGTATTGTATTGTATTGTATAAGTGTAGTATAGGTCCCGTATATGCCTCGTGTCAGTTTATAGGTATAGTATAGGTCCCATAGAGGTGTATCGTATCGTATTGTATGATATCGTATAATATCTTATCGTATCGGGAATTATAAACACACACATACACACACATATACACACACACACACATACATACATACATACATACATACATACATACATACATACATACATACATACATACCATACTATATAGCTATATTACACATAAAATGAGGCATATTATAGAGATATACTACACATAAGAGTATTCACAATGAATTCTTTATCCGTATCCATATATTTACCCACAACCAGATTAGCCGAAACATACATGTTTTTCCCAACCATACCCGTAAAAAAGTTCCCAAGGAATGAACATGAAGTGGAAAAAGCATGAACAAGAAAAACAATCCCTAAGATCTACTGAGATTTAATCTTTAGATCATAAAGGAGAATGAAGAGTTTTGATTGTAGATCACAAAGACAATGAACTATAAAGAGTATAAAGAGTATCATTTGTAGATCACACTCTAGGTTGTGATCTAGGTTGTGATCTGATATGAAGATAAGGATGAAAAATGAACTTAAACTTGACGGACAAACCCGAAACCATGGGACGTATGCGATTATGTTACTAGGTATTGATTAGTTTTTAAAAGTCATTGTAGTATGAGGCGTGTATGGTATTAGATGATACCCAACCCGATTAGACAAAACGTACATACATGTTTTTCCTAACCATACCCGTAAACAATTTTTTTCCTTTGTAACTAGTAATAGAATAATCTACTAATTCACCAAATTATAGAATTTATATTCCTAATATTCTTAGATATATAAAACTTAAAATGAATGTATATTGGAACTCAATTGGCAATTTTTAACAATTTAACTATCCGACAAGTAATTAATTACCTAGATACATACCGGAAGGATATTAAGTCAGATATTAGACACAGTTTTATAGTCAAGTATGAAAATAAGACTTGCGGTTCCAAACCAGTTTCATTCCTTTCCCATTGGGCTTAGTGAATGTTTAGAAGACTTTAAGCATATTAAATGTTTTTTTAGCCTAAGTTACAAAACTTAATTATATATATATAGGGGACCGCTAAAATGAAAACCACTTCCAGTTGTAAGAACCATGAGAACTTTTTGATCCGAGGCGAGTTGGACCAATTTTTTTTTTCATAAACGTAGATACGTGTATTATAAACACATTTGTAAAAAAAAATTCAAAAAAAAAATGTCGTGTGTGTAGTTTTGAGCACCACAAGTTTGTGTTTACGGGTACCGTAAATTTTAATATATATATATATATATATATTGATGTCATGTATTGTAATTTTTGTATTAAGCATAGAGTAAACTTCCGTTTTGCTCCCTGTGGTTTGGTCACTTTAACGGTTTTGCCCCAAACCTTTCAAAATAGCCATTTTACTCCCTGATCTATGAAGGCTTTCATGATTTTGCTCACCGCCCCTAAACGCCATCCATTTTAACTGTTAAACCTGTCACGTGCAAAACACCTGAGGGGCAGTTATGTCTTTTCCCAACCCTGATTAATGAATTAAAACCCTAATAACCCATTATCTTCTTCCCCATTCCATCTTCTTCTCCATCCCCTTCAAAACCCTAACTTCCATGGCATCTTCTATCGTCGTCTTCATGCCCTGCAATCTGAATTCTGAAACCAACATCTTCAAAAATAGTACAAGTCATCAATGCACAGATCTATGAAACAAACAATATCCAATTCAATTTAAGTAGAAACTAAAACCATATTCTCAATTCCAATTCAAACCGAAGCCAAAACATAATTCATCAACAAAAAACATCAGCAAGTACTCTAACACTAACTAACAATGAAGCCCTAACACAGATCCACTTTTCACCTCAATCACCACACCACAATTCACCCCACTCTCAACTCTATGAGTAAATATCTTCAAAACCCTAACCCTACCTACCAGCTTCATCCCCGTTTCAGTCTCCATCGTCTCTCCACTCATCTCAAATTCCGGTCAACCACCATTCCCCACCGTCTCCGCCGCCGTGACCAGCGACGGTCTCGCCGAAATCGGAAACGACTGGACGACGAACTTCGCCGACATGTGTTGCGTATGGCCTGCGGAAACAAAGAAGATGCAGAAACAGAGCATTTACAACTCATCAATGGAAGCAAGGTAAAAACAATCAACACTGAGTCGACTCTGTTACCTGCTTTAAATGTACTGGTTATGCACTTTTTAACTCATGAAGAACACCTCAAACGAAACAAAATCACAACCGTTGAGATTCCAAATTTCCAGATCTAGACGGTTTATTTCCGTTGTTCGTTGTTCATCTCGGATTCCTCTTATTCATTGAATCATTAGTTCATATATTGCATTTCTCTTTGTTCAGATTCGGATAACCGTTTTCAGTTTTATGATAATGAGAAGGGTTTGATATTGAAGGTGGTTTGAAATTGATTTTTGAAGGGTTTGATTGTGATGAACTTACCTGTAGTTTGAAAGAGGAATGGTGTAGAGAGAAAGTGTGTGAAAATTAAAAAAAAGGAAATTAATAAGTTTGAGTAGAAAATACTAAAATGCCCCTCATGTGAGGGCCATGTGACCAAGATTTAACAGTTGAATTGGATGGCGTTAGGGGCGGGGAGTGAAATAGAGATAAGTGTCATAGATCAGGGAGTAAAATGGCTATTTTGAAAGGTTTGGGGCAAAACCGTTAAAGTGACCAAATCACAGGGAGCAAAATGGAAGTTTACTCTTAAGCATATTATAATATCTACTTGTATCATATGAACGTAAGATTCACATCGCATTCGAACAACGTAAAATTTTTGTTTTTTTTTTTCTTCTTTTTGTTTTTGCGCTATTGGTACTTTGTGCGTTATGTGTTGGTATAATACCGAAGACAAAGAAGGTTGTGGATATAAAAGGTCAATTGTACCCTTAGGCTGGGGGTGTGGTTTAAAGCCACCAGGGGTTTTATAATGCCACGCCAGATCCAGATAAGCGCCATGTCACATAGGGGGTTTTAAAGTCACTCCCTTTAACTTGCATGCAACGGTTTAAAGCCCCCATCATCACTACCGAATTATTATTTTTATTTAAATTTAAACATTATTTAATTTTGATATATTAATTTAAACTTAAATAACAAGAAAAAAATATAAAACTCATAATTTAAATAAAAAAATACAATGTCACTAAAAAAATACAATGCTTAAAAAGTTAAAGTAGTTTAATCTAAAAATACACATCATCACTCGTCTTCTCCTCCTTGTTCACGATAAAACTATAGGTGCTCGGTCAGATCAGCTCGAAGGTTATAGTGTGTGTCCCTTCACGTAACCTCGCTCGGATAACTTCTTTTTGAGCGTATGTGAGTAGTGGGTTCGTCGGTTGGTTACCTTCATCATAACTCTCTTCCCAAAACGCTCTGCCCGAGTCCTCCAATATCATGTTATGCAAGATGATGCACGTATACATGACGTTTCTCATTTTACTCTTTTCAAGTATCCTCGACGGCCGGGCAATGATAGACCATCTCTTTTTTAATACACCGAAAGCCCGCTCGACATCTTTTCTTTCCGACTCTTGTTTCTTCTTGTAATACAATCTTTTCTCATCATCTGGACACGAAAGAGTTTTCACCAACGTCACCCACTCCGGATAGATACCGTCGACAAGATAGTACCCATACTTATACTCCACGTCGTTTGCATAGAATGAAGTATTTGGTGCAAAACCATCTTTGACATCACCGAAAAGACCCGAAGATTGTAAAACATCGATGTCATTGTTCGCACCGGCCATGCCAAAGTACGCATGCCAAATCCATAAATCTTGAGACGCGACCGCCTGTAATATTAGGGTAGGACCCTCGTGGTCACCACGATGGTGTTGCCCTTTCCAAGCGGTTGGACATGTCGCCCACACCCAGTCCGTGCAATCAAGACTACCCAATATCCCAGGAAACCCGTGTATCTGCTGATGGGCCTCGTATAAAAGTGAACGTCGGTAGCGGTTGACATCCTCAAATATGGCCTCCCTAAAGAAAGTTAACACCTAATATAATAGTATTAATATACTATAAACAACAACAATAATAATACCTTTACAGAAATTTTCAAGACAGTCACGACAACTTCTGGCCCTTAGATATTCATCCCACGCATCAGCCGTTGTGCCGTACGAATGTTGCCGAATTGCGGCAGTACACCTTTGTATTCAAGGGAAATCAATTTTGCGACTAGCACTTTCTCTTTGTGTGAAAAATGGGTATTCGGCCGCAAGATCATTAGAAGTTCTTAAGAAAAGATGACAGCTCATACGAAACCGACGCATAAACTGTGCATCGTCGCACAACGGATTTTCACCAAAATAATCGCGCATTAAATGTTCATGAGCATCTAACCGATCTCGTTCAAGAGGCGCTTGTCTGGTACGCGTTGTAGACGATTGTGCTTCTTCTCGCAAATAATTAATCGCCTCCTGCGTCACTGCGATAAGCATACCGTCGACAATACTGTCAGATGAAGAGCTGGACGAATCAGATGAAGAGTGGGATGGCATTTTTAGAAATGATTGGAGATGATATGTGTGTTTTTGTGATTGGTGTGTGTTTGAGTTTGTGTAAATACATATTAAATAGTTTTTTATATATGACCGTTGCCAACGGTCACATTTGACCAAAATCTCGAACCACGTGCTAAAACGCTCGTTATTGGGCTGACGAGGCATCAATGTGGCCCCCTCCCCCACTTTGGCGCACAGGAGTTGAGGTGGGGGCGCTAACAACGCTAAGGTGGCCAGGGACGGTATACCACACCTTAGCCTTAAAAGTGTTATTCACAACTACATATTTAAAGTCTGACCCGACAGCCATGAAGTAATTTTTATACATAAGCATATTATAGTCAGTCGTCAATTCTTTAATCAAAAGAGAAAAAAGCATGCAACTTTATGATTTAGACTTTCGGTGGATCATTCATGAAAATAATTTAATTTTCATATATTTATTTATTGTGGTTGAGAATCGCTAGGTCATTTGGCACAAAATGTATGCCCCAAACTAGAGTTTACAAGACGAAACTCAGTGTGAGCCCCAAACTAGAATTTACAAGACTAAACTCACATGTTATAAGAAGTAGCATTCAGTAAAGTACGAAAAAATTGGATGGATAATTCTATATTTATTTATAGTGTGTTTTTTTCTATGAGTTTGACAAAGTTATATTACTAGCTTTTACTATTCACTTTTATCCCTTACGTTAACAAACATCTAAACATCAGTTAGTTTTTGTGTAAAAGAACTAAAATACTCCTATGTAAATAAAAAAGCAAAAAAAAAAAAAATTTACAAAAAATACAATATAGTGTGACTCGACAGACATAAAAAAATTAACAAAAAACTTTCACCTCCAATCAATCTACATACTTTTGCATCCACGTGCTACCTCGGGTGACAATGCCTTCACCACCACACCTTCTACTTCACCACCACACCATTCATCGCAACCCTCTTCCTTGTCGCCATCAAATCAACAAAATCGATTGAACAATCGCCTAAGAAATTCAACACACCATTGGTTGAATCATCACAGGTCAAACATTGGGTCACCAAGCTCCAAACTTTGGTTACTAGGTTGTTGGGAAAATACAATGGTGCGTTTTTATGGGTTCTGCTGTAGCAGGTGACGCGGGATGGCAATTATGAGAGGTAGTATTGTAGTAACTTTACCATGAGCAAAAGGTAAAAATTTAAAAGAATAATTACAGAGAAACTATAATATGACCATAACATAAGATATTGATATTGATGTTATTCTTTCTTAAAATATTTCTCATATACAATTTTATATAAAAAGTAAGCGAGATAAAAGTTACCTTTTAAGCTTTTTCAAACACACTAAATTTTGGTAAAACTGATTCTCGTTAATTTATACAAAAAAGCCATTTCTTGGTTTCTTTTTCAAAGTAGGAATCGAATTAGTTAATCAGACACACATGACATCAATATATTGATCAGATTTTCAGTTTTTTACAATTCTTCTTTTTTTAGTAATGAACAAGTTTAAATAAGAACAATTTTCAGTGATCGAGTGCGTTAAAAAATAAAACTTTGGATACTCAAAGTGTTAAAGGTTTGAAAATTAGACGAATGTTAATTTTTAAAGAATATTGGATTTTAATAATCTCAACTATTCGTCGTTGGCAGACAACAGTCTCAACTTAAAAAATAACCAATGGCAGTCCCGACTATTGACATATTGTCCACCAATGGATTCTGACTAACAGAACCCTAACGCCGTTAGTCTCTAGTAGTCAGAAAACCGTTTTTGGATGGAAAACTCATATTTGGCCGGAATACTCAACATTTTCGTCTCAAACCTCTTTGTAACCTTTTTACGGACATTTAGGAACATTTTTCTAGTAAAAGCCTCAATTATTTAAATCACCCTAAAACTTCTTTATGGCCGGAAAACTCAACTTTTTAGCCAGAAAATTCAACATTTTTGTCACAAACCTCTTTGTATCCTTAAATCGAACCTTTAGAAACATTTTTCTGGCCAAAAACGGTTTTCCGGCCACCGGAGACTAACGGCGTTAATTAGTTATGTTAGTCAGGGTCCAATGGTGGCAAATATATCAATAGTTGGGATTGACAGTGGTTATTTTTTAAGTTGAGACTGTTGACGGCCAATGACGAATAATTGAGGGATTATTAAAATCCAATATACTATTTTAAATCAAATCACTGGGACAAAATTTTGAAGTTTACACTTATTATTATTATATCACCGACTATTAATTAAAATGCACGTGTGTTTATTTACTTGCATATACGATCATGTCATTGATTAACTGTGGGGTCTTTTTCTATTCAATATGACATTTGAAGCAAGCGATTGACTAACCCAATCTATGCCCTGGTATCAAAATTGAATGTGGTAAAATAAAAGGGGTTGGGTAGGTCACATTAAATTTAACTTTTAAAAGAAAAACCCCATCCGATAATCAAATATTTAGCTTGACGAAATATATACTCCTTTACTATCTCATTGCGTATTTGAATTAGGTTGACGAACATCACAGGAATGTAAACTGCACTTAAGAGGGAGGCGCGGAAATAGTTCATGGTGGACAATGGGCTAAGGGAGTAGTCTTCGTATGATTTTACCGATTGCTTATACTTGTACATTATGTGACATGAAACGACAATTATCAGGATATGTGGTATTGACCAATTAATTTGATGGGGAACTTTTTTGGTTCATCAATGACCGAGTACCACATCTTACAAACTTGATTAAAAGATAAACACATATCTCGTCGTATGTGAATGTTAATTGTTTGAAATAAAGCACGATGATCTTGATCATACATTATATTCATGACAAAATATCAAATACAAATAATTTTAACGTATAAAGCGTACGAGCCGAAGGTTTTGCTGAAAAAACGCGGTGTTATTTTCGTAATTATTAGTAATTATCAAAATTACTCTACAAATGATCATGTAGAGTAATTGTGATAATTACCCTACGAGCAAATAATTACGAAAATGTCACCGCGTTTTTTTTACCTTTTTCATTCTATTCGTACGTTTAGTACGTTAAAGTTATTTGTACTGGAACTTTACTCTATATTCATTCATCTAAATGTTCTCCGTGTATTAATTATTGTAGAAAAACCTAAGTGAAGATTTGATTTGTGTAAATATAAACATTTTAAAACTTCTTATGAATAACATTTATTATTTTTCAATCAGTCTAAGAATAACAGTCCAATTTGTTAAGTAATCAACTAATCATCATTGAAAGCATGATTTGTTATCTTTTGTAGAGGGCATCACAACCACACATTTCACATATACGGTCTAGCACATACTCAACAACTAATATCACCTCACATTCTTTTCACATGCGACCTAAAGACTACACACTTCCACATGTATAATATGATCACCTATAATCAGATCATTTATCATATTCTATATTTTCGAACACTTTGTATAATATACTACTTGATAGTCTTTGTATGATACTACCTTGATAGTCTTTATAACACGCGTTAGTTTATTCATATATCTGTTTATACACGTAAAAGTGTGATACCTGATTCATGCCAAAATGCTTAACGGGAAGGAGTTCTTTTCCTAAAAGAGCTCCAGTCCCCGACCCAAGAGACATACTAATTTGGTTGTTCTTGATGGTTCATTAGGTTTTGGCTCACAACCACATTGTCATCTACAACACTTATCTTACAATAATATCCTTTTAACCTAACATCCGAAACATAGTCAGATGAACAACACATATAACATTTGGAAAACATAAACGGAAAATAGAAAGAACTACCCGAACTTAAAGGTGGAATACAAATTTGGATTAGATTGACATTTTCAATCTAAATTTCGAAGGCTAGTGGTCAAAAGGAATTAGCTCTTTTAGGGAGACTAGGATTTTGAGGGGGTTAGCTGTTCAACAACAACAACAATAATAATAGATCAACTTATAGCATTATTAATGATATTAAGTAGAACATGTGTATTTTGTAATATTTATTAGCTGTTAGATATATAAAGCTTATAATTTAAGACAAAATAAATAACCACTACATGTTCTTACTGTTAGATTTATTAAACTTTGTTATGTTTTTAATATGTATTTAATCGGATTTAATTAGTAGATAAGTTATGTAGGATATGCACTCGAATTATAAGTGATAGGTTTATGTATAGATTGGTTTGATAAGCGGGTGATTAATTCGAATAACTGCCGGAGGCAGTTACCAGCCAAAATCAACCGCCTAAACACCATGTATTTATTCAAGTTTACCGGCAACTATGTCGGATATCAAGACAATTTCATTTCCTGTAAGAATTGTCCCTTTAATCATTTGCACTCATTCATCGATACTTTGCATCATGCATATCCAATTCGGATCACTTGCATATGATAACACAAATGCCAAATTCAATCTCACTGCACAAAACCCTTCCGCTGCAAATGCGTCTTCTGATCCCCAACACTTACAGAATGTATTGTACAAATTATTGTTTATATAAAAATTTAATCCAGTAACTATATATCCGGTTTCGGTCTATACATATCCATGTCATCGTCGGGACCAGGTAGGGTCGGAGAGAACTGCTCAGGGATCTGGTAGGTAACGACGAAAGATACAAGATCGTCTTTTGTCAAGATAGAACGTATCAATGAACGGCCGGTGCGACTCATTGTCAAGGATGATCCGAAGAATTTTAGAGAGAAGTGAAGAAGAAATTGTGGTGAAATGAGGGGTCATTCCAGGGTTTCAATGAAGACATAGAATAAGGGCGGTAACCGCCACATCAAGATTTTAAAAATCAAATTATGATGGCACGTGCATCAGAGCAAATTACCCCCAGCCGTCAGATCATCCCGATCTCGCAAATCCCAGAGAACCGTCGCATAACTGTCATCATTAGGGGACCCACTCTCCTTACCCAGAAAGACGACGCTACAATTCCAGAGCTACTCATATTCAGCCCAGGCTCTTATGGCTCAGGCCTCATGACCAGGGACTAGAGATGACTTGACGACGAGGCCCACTGATGGTCCAGTGAATCCGTCTTGGGCTTCCATCATTTGGGCCAGCTCGTGAGCCCAAGTCAAACCTTCTCTCTTAAAAAAGGATCAAAAGATAAGGCGGGAAAAGATGAGGATCCGATGTCTCTGATACTCAATTAATGCATGAAGGAGAGAGACAAGGTGACCCGTCGGAAAAAAAGGTACTATGCAGCTGTCCTCATTAATGGAGTTGTGGATCCGACCGTTGGGGGTCAGACACGTGTCTGAGCCCCCCGGAGCCCCTGTTGAACCGTCAGATGATCTCGGTAATACTCCCGAGAGGGATAAGCAACTTCCTTTATATAAGGAAGGTAAGATACGTGATAGAGGTAAGCATTGGCAACCCTTCTCATTAAATACACTCAAACCTCATTTATTCCGACATCCTCGGACTACATTTAACACACATTATCTAGAATTCACACTAAGGAGAATATTCCGGCGACTATCCATTCGTCGGAATAAGCTTCTCACTTTTCCAGCAAATTTACTTACTCTCACGCCAGAGCTTGGTCACGGATTCTCCACCGGGATCCTCCGTGACGAGGCTAACGGTGTTTTCTTTTGTAAGACAACGAAGTGAATCCTTTACAACTTTGATGAAGGGGTATGGTCCCAGATCTCACGCCAGCATGGCCGCGAGTGACCATTACCCTTATCAAAAACCCCCACCGGCAAGAACTTATCTGTGTCCGTGCGGGCACGCGTGAACACAGCGGTCGAATCCAATGGGTCAAGTGATGAGAAGACTGACCTTGTGTAAGAAAATGGGTGTACACATAGCGATGCGGCATGGCACCACATCCTATGAACATTTTCGTCACAACAAGGGATTTGGGCAACAGCAACAGTCACCACAAGTGGCGGTACGGCCTGGCACCGCATCCCACAGTCTTCGCCAGAGTGAGAACGCGGAAACAATAGCAGTTACCGCAGGCAGCGATGCGGCGCAGCACCGCATCCTGCCCACGAGGCAAGTGGGACTGACACCACAGAGCAAGTGGCACCAATGACAGTCGCTTGTCAGCCCATACGTAAGCAACAGACTGACACCGCAGTAGGAAGTGGCTTCACCTCCACAACCGATAAGCCTGACACACCTACATAAGGGCGGCGCGTCGTCAGTCTAGCCACTCAACTACCCTCCTTCACTCCTCGGCTATAAATACCCATCCGAAACCAGGTTTGAGGCATTGCTTCTCAATTCTCTCACAACTACTACTATCACACACTTTGCTTCACAAGCAAATTACCGATTCTCACGCCGGAGAGTGGTAACAAGGAGCACCCCCCACCCTTTCCTCCTTGTTACGAGTCACGGTGTGTTTTCCTTGTGCAGAAGACAGCCCAACTGACGGTCCAGCCACCGATCCTCGGAAAGAAGGGATTAACCCTACTTAACGAGACCAGTGAATTAACCTCTCTTGGTTAACCACTATTTCATCAATGGCACCCACCGCTACTTTTAGCACTTTTTTCCGCATCCTTTCTCTTTCTTGAAAATCATGTCTGATCGTCAAAACAATCCTACCGGGGAAAACCTCAACCCCGCAAACTTGGTACCTACGGGGAACACCACCCCCGCACAACCAATCGGCCACATAGGCACATCCGCACAGGTGGGCTCTCCCCAGTATGCATGCTAGATTTTTCACATTTCGGTTCTGTGATTCCCCCAGGAATGGATCTCCATTCCTGGTTTTACCAACAACAGGCTACCCTCGCGGCAGCCTACAATAAGGCTTGCGCAGAGGCACAAGTAGCCGGAGGACCCACCCCCGCACCATACACACCTGCACCCCGTATCTTGCAATACGGGAGTAGGGCACCCACAATCCCGGCCTCCCGGGATAGGGTAGAAGAACACGGATCCTCCTATTGTAGCGTCCGCACAATCGATGAGGACGACTCTACTTATGGATCCCGTCGTAGGGATCCAATACAAAGCCGCCTAGGTCCGCACGATGAAACTCGGCGGCAGTCAACACTCCACCGCGGCTCTTGCATTCATAGCCGTTTGGGGCCACAGCCTCACAACGAGGGGCACGATCACACTGACCCAGACGACCACACGTATTGTGGGGAGTCCCACTCGGCCAATAGCCGACCGGGAGGATACAACTATATTCCTCCCACTCAACCCCGCACTACCTACGTCCGCGCTGCAAAGCACAGGCCAACCCAACCCTACAGGCCAAAGTCCGCATCCGAAAACTCCAAATTCGTTCCGGAGATCGCCCACGCCGAAGTCATAACGACTAAAATCCCACTCACGATTGGGAAATACAGTGGTTCATCCGACCCGGATGACCACATGAACATTTTTACCGGCGCTGGGTGCAATGGCAAATGGGACGAGGCCACATGGTGCCATTTTTTCCCCCAGACCCTCACTGGATTAGCGAGGGCCTTGTTCGATTCTTTGCCAGTTGGAGAGATGGCTTCATTTGAATAGTTGCAAGCAAAATTTCTTGCACATTTCAGCCAGCAACGACGTCACAAACGTGATTCAATGGACGTCATGAACATCTGGCGTGGAGACAACGAAAGCCTAGAATCTTTCGTTATCCGCTACAATAAAGAATGGCTTGAGATCGGCGGAATCACAGATCAAATGGCCCGCAACCATTTCATTTTAGCCGTCAAGGACAATGAAATGGTGATGACCATCTCAGGCAAGGAGGGCTTGCCAGAAAAATGGGACGACGTCATGGCCGCAGTCAAGACGTATGCCCAAACTCAGCGGTCTCTCAAACCGCACACTGCCAAGGCACAGCCCCACGCGGAAGGTCAATCCTCCCGCTAAGACGCCAAGCGCAACAACAAGCGTAACCGGGACACATGGAATCGTGGAAACGATTCCAAACCTTACGTCCTGCGCGCCTACCAGTCCGACGCAAAGGCAACGATCAATGCCCAATGCGAACAACAGGCATCAAAGATGGAATCTCGGGACCGCAATTGGACCAAGATCAATAAGTCGCCAAGAGAAGTCCTCCAGACGGACGCACAGTTCTTGCGACCTGCCCAACCGATGAATTTCAAAAAGAACCAAGATCACACTCTTTACTGTGAGTATCACAAGGACTCAGGCCACTAAACCAACAATTGCATCAGTCTCCGATTAGAGATTGAAAGCCCTGAAAGAGGGGAAGCTGCAACATCTGTTGACAGCCACGCCGAAACAAACCAAGCGCATCACCCCCAACGACGAGGGCACTTCCACGGGAAAAAAGACCATGTACGTAGCCTCAACCCACATGATTACTGGAGGTCGTGGAAGGCCGCGCAAGGCGGCAAGAAGGGGGGATAACGACTGGAAATATGAACATGTCGTTTTCCCCAAAGTTCGTGGCGGACCGCGCGACAGACGCGCCGTCATAATCACCGGCTACCTAGCTCACTACTGCACGGAGCGATTGTTCATCGACCCGGGCAGCACTTCTGACATCATCTATGAGTAGTGCTTCAACGAGTTCGATCAGGAAGACAAAGATCGATTACAGCCGGTAGACTACCCTTTGGCCGGATTCGCGGGGGAAATGGTGTGCCCCCTAGGCCAAATTACATTCCCCATGCGCCTTACCAACGGTAGGCTGATGCGTGTGAAGTGTTATATATATTAGGTGTATATTTTAAGCCCCTTTAACACTTATTTTTAGCCAAGTTTTAAATTTATAAAACACGATATTTTACTAACACTAAACACACATATGGGCAAGTGCACCCATCGTGGGCGTAGTATAGCGTTGGTAAGATACCGAGGTCGTCCAAGGACACAAGAGCTTTTAGTACCGGTTTATCCTCAACGTCTAATCAAAATAAAAAGTTAGAAAAAGTTTTAAACTAAGAAAAATAAAAACTAACTAAAATGCTGAAAATAAAAATAAAAGAAACACAGATAGACAAGATGAATCACTTGGTTCCGACTCGTATCTAGTATAACCTTTGATTATTTCCGCACTTTTGCACATAATTAAGAGATTATCGTAGTTATTGTAGTAGGCCCCTCTTTTGAAGGTGACGTTACCCTCACCCCAGTAGTTTGAGTCAGCAAGGATACAATCCTAAAAGGGTGGATTATTGGAAGATAATTAATTAAGTTATTAATGCAAATTATGGTAGGCCCCGCTTTTGGCGGTGACGTTACCCTCGGCTAAGTAGTCTGAGTCAGCAGGGATACAGTCCTAAATAGCCGGGTTATAGTATTAATAGTAGTTAACTTATGAGGGGATAAAAGAGTTTGGACCCCCGCCATCCAATACTGTGAAGCATTGAAGGAGGTCCTACTAAATTTGACCCAGGTCCATTGCAGGACCTCTAAACGCTGAACAATGGCAAGACCTTTACCAAACCGTTCCCTTAACCCCCGACCAGGTAGCCAACATACCTCCATATAGACCGTGGAGATATGAATGGTGAAAATCTTTTATTTTATATAGACAGTAAAATAATGCCAAGACACCACGGACAAACGATAAGGAAATATCACATTCAATATAAGTAACTAGTTATTAAAGTCATTAATACAAAACCAAATAAAAAGTGCAAAAGATTAGAAATAAAAAGTATTATACTAGACACTTTGTCTTCACCAAGTGATGTAAGAGACTTAGGCAAACATGGCCTTGATTGTCAAGAACTCTTACGATCAATCTTGGATCCCGAGACGACTCACACACTCTACGATGGACAATGGATGATGGTGTTGTGATGGTGGTGGGTGGTGGATGAAGTGTGAGAGAGGTGGTGTGCCAAGGGATGAGTTGAAATGAAACCAAGCACTCCTATTTATAGGCTGAACAGAAGGCTGGGCACGGCCCCGTGTCCGCTGGACATGCCCCCGTGCCTGTCTGACATTCTCTTTCTTCATTAATTGCAATTCGCAATTACAATTAATGCGCCTGCTGTACTTTCGCCACGACCCCGTGTTCACTGGACACGGCCCCGTGGTGGGCAATAGAAGCTTCTATAGGTTTGTCTTTTCTGCTGCTTCTTGGGCATGGCCCCGTGCTGGCTGAGCACGGGGCGTGTTCAGTCTTCTGCCTTCTCTATTTTGCTTGGGAAGATGCCGTTGAGGGGTCGGGCAGTCCACTTATGTTCCTTTTCTTGTATTTATGTTAGATTTAGCTGTCTTTTTGCTTCTTTTGTGAATTTGAGCTCATTTAATCCTGAAAATACAAAAGGAAGACAAAAACACTCTTTTTCCAACATTAGTACTTAAAAAGGGTTAGTTTTATGCCTCATTTGATGTAATTTATATGTTGCATTTTACACACATCAAATACCCCCACACTTGAACTTTTTCTTGTCCTCAAGCAAAACTCTTTAATATGTGGCTTACACTCCCAAATGGAATGGGTAGAAGAGAAGGTTTTGGGCTTGTCGTAGAGTGTTGGGAATCCAAGATCTTTTTGGGTTTTATTTTTATCTATTTACAATCCTATTCGTTATGATTTGTTTAGAACGTTTCATAGGAGAAATTACTTATTTGGGCATAACATGCCTTTTTAAAATTCCATTTATATACAAGTTCACATACCTCACGGGAGAAATCACTCACACTCGGCCGAATGTGTATTTTTAGTGAATCACTCGAGAGCGGCATGGAACTTATTCCTACCATAAGCTTGCCAAGCAATC
The DNA here is from genome assembly GCA_030545235.1 of Helianthus tuberosus. Taxonomy (NCBI): domain Eukaryota; kingdom Viridiplantae; phylum Streptophyta; class Magnoliopsida; order Asterales; family Asteraceae; genus Helianthus; species Helianthus tuberosus. The sequence goes on along the minus strand of CM060380.1, from coordinate 20,519,184 downwards.
AATCCTCCTCCTTTTTAACTTTTATACCTTTGTAAATATCAAGAGGACTTTGTGGGTGAAGGGTTAGGCTTGGGTTAAAGGTAGGTGGTTGGGTTAGTGGTTAGTGGTTAGTAGAAAAGGGTGAAAAAGCGTAACAAGTGTCGGTTTTCGTAGGACTTTCTATTTTTGTAACTTTTATTTTGATGAAGCTATTATTCAAACAAAGTTATTTTTGATGAACTTGTTTGTTTATTTTCTTTTGCTTCATCATCAACACATTTTTTTTGAACGATCATACGAAAAACCGAACTTGTTACTAAAACAAAGGGTTAAAAATGAAAAAGGTTTTGGTGGGTAAAAGGGCGTTTGGTTTGGGTTATGAAATGAAAAGGTTTAGGCTCAAAGGGGCTAACTAGGGGGATTTTTGGGTAGGTGGTAAAAGAAAAAGAAAAATAATGGTGTAGAAGAAAAAAGGGTTAGTCCTAATGCCTTTATCATTTACTTACTCGGGTTTAAGTTGATAAGGACCGGGAATGTATCGTCATGGCAAGTTCTAGAGTCGTAAGAACCAAACGGCTATTCACACAAGAAACGAAAAATGAGCATTTAGTTTAATGATATGTAATTGTATGCTCAATAAAGGCTCAAAACTCACTTTTGTGGGAATGGGTTTTTATGTGATCAAGTATATATAATCAAATTTTAACTAAGTTTGCCATGCCTTTTCATAATTTACTTATGTTGGTTCTTTTTATCACGACGCTATCGGTTGTAAATTCGTAAAAATATAACCTTTTTGATCTTATGATTCCTAACTTAAACTTTAGACGAGTAAAAATGAAAATTTTTGAAAAAAATTTGGGGTGTTTAGCGGTTCCAATAGAGTTTTGTGTAAGGCTTGTATTTAGGACTTGCAAAATTTCAAGGTTTTAGCATCCCTCCCACACTTAAATTACACATTGTCCTCAATGTGTCCCAAAAATAATTTTTTAGGTTGATTAGATGTGTAAAATGGTGTTAAAAGCAAAGATTTATGTTACTGGCAGTCTGGACACGGCCCCGTGTTCAGGTGCCAGTAACAAAAATTAAAGAAAAGAAACAGAAGCCTGGACACGGGGGCGTGTCTGGTGAACACGGCCCGTGTCCCGTTACCTGAACTGGGCATTTTTCTGCAGGGGGTTCAGCACGGGGCCGTGTTGGTTGGACACGGCCCGTGTTGAACCTTCTGTAATGGAGAGATTGATGCCGGGTTGCCTTGTTCTTGTGCATGGGGTCATTTTTCTCGTTCCCCTTTTCATCCCTTACCACCATGAGTGTGTTTTATTCCTGAAAATTAAAACTAACTAGAAAACATAAAAATTAATCTAAATTAAACTAAGGATAGTTCTGCGGAATGCCTCCGTGGTGCGCCACGTTTATAAGGGTCCTTGGCTAGACCCAAAGCCTGGTCAACTGTTACCCAAGTGGGATGTATTGCATCCCATGTTACACCGTCGGAGAGCGTCATCCAAGCTTGAGTCTATGACCTTCATGTAGTTGACCGGATCTTCTTCCTCTACTTTCTTTCCACATTCAAATTTTACTTCCTCATCCCCAAACTTCAATGTTAAAGTTCCGTCATTCATATCTGTCACACCCCCAAAATCCACCATGCGGAGTATCACCGCTTGGAGGCGTGACGTGACCAGGATCGAGCCACCAATCATATTGAACAACTCAATTAAGTAACTAAAACCAAACATAATACAATTGGTGACCAAAGCTAGTTAACCTTGTTTGGTTTAAACAGCGGAAGCATAAACGTGAGTTCAAAAGCATAAGTCCATAGTTCATAAGTTAAAGTTTCAAAACGCAAGTTTAGTAAGTTCATAAGGATTTAAACATTAAGCACGGAACATAACAGTCCGTACACCACAACGACTCCTTCCCCGTGCAAGCTCCAAGCATTTAGCGACCTGTAAGGCATGTAACAACGAGTCAACAACAAAGTTGAGTGAGTTCACGTTTGGTTGTTTAGTTTTAAGTTGTTTCTGAAAACGTGGTTTGACTTTCGTTGGCTTATTTGCCGTGGGGGTCACCCCATAGTTGAAAGTATGTTTAACCAGTTCTTTTTCTTTACCCAAACCATATCCATAATCAGTGGGGGGCTTTCCCCGTTTGAACTACTAGACCATACATATCGACTGCTACGCAAATAAGTTGTGCCCTATATCAGTGTCTATCATCACTGACAATCTGCCATACTCCATTAGTACACGCCCGTCCGACTGGCACGGTGTGAGGTTTGTTAAACCTAATAGCGCTATTAACTAATGACCCGCTCGCCATTGGCCTCGGCGATTAAGTCGATATAAATTGAGGGACTTCATGATAGAGTTTTGTCTAGCTAGTTTTAAGGTTGTTGTCCTACCCAAGGAGGACGAACGTACGTATTCTGCACCAGGAGAATTCGTAGGTTTAATAATGGCATCCTACCTATGGAGGATGGCCGTACATATCCTACCCAAGGAGGATATGTAGATTCCAATTTTAATTTCTTAACCCATTCCCAAACCACCGGGAATCCCATGCCTTAGAAAGTGTGTGAACTCACCTCGGTTTGCTCGGTTAGATTCTCAATATAGCTAACAGTCAGGGTCGGTCAATCGCGTCCTAGTATGATTTATCAGTTAGTCATTTAGTGGCTTTCAATTAGAGCACAAAGTTCCTACACGTATCTAGCACATAACATGCATTACTTTAACTGTTTATGCCCATGTATGTTTCCCATCCATTCCCCACTCAAAATCAAACATACGATAATACACATAACATATATAGCATATTAGATCATTCACAGATAGCATACTTGACATTTAGACACGCGAGTCACAACTTATGTCATTTCATCATTTATATTCAAAACCGGCTGTTTTCGGACATTTTAATAAAATAGTTAAATTATTCCAAAAATTCCCAAATTTTTACAGAATGTCATAAACGTTCCATATTTTATTGTGTAAAAATATCGGGGTCCGGTTCATTACCAATATTTTATAAAAATTCATATTCCGGGCTGAACTCAGATTTATGTATTTCTGACCACAGTCCACGGAAAAATTTATTAAAAATTCATCGAGTGTCCGATTTACGAAATTCCAATGGGGTAATTACAAATGCATCGGTTTTCATCTACGGTACAAATTTCATGGTCCGATTCATCACAAAACTCAGGTTATGACTGAAAGTATGACACCCATTTATTGCTGTCAAAATTCAGCTTAAGTTGCTGTTACAATTTAACACTTTAAAAATAGTAAACGGAGTCCAAAAATTACGATTCCGGTGCCATTAGAACCGTATTTCATAATAACATATTTTAGATTCAAAATATCGGTTTTTCGTTAAGTTTAAGACCTGTTTACAGCCAACTGAAGTTGGCTGTAAAACCGGGTCAGATTCTGTTTTTCAGTGTTTAACCTTCTAAATCGCGTTCGATCGATTCCGTTAACAAGTTAATTAATCAAAACAACATTAAACATCAATATAAATCAGAAAAACATTAGATAATCAACCAATAATCATAACAACACAAGATCTACATGATTTACACACATATTCATCCATTAACCACCTTGTTCATCACTTTAGTAGACTTTTAGTTGGTGATCTTATATGTTAGTGATTTTTAACCGACGAAACTCTTATTAACCACTCTAGACAAGATCAAGAAGATGTTTAGAGCAACTTACTACTAGCTCGAGGCTAGGGAAGATTCTAGTCGAAAATCGAGTGGATAAAAGCAATGTAGCGAGGTCCTTCGCGTTCCGAATGCACCGAGCTCCTTTGTATGAGATCCTTAACCCTTGTATAAGCTTGGAATGGCAAGATCAAAGCTCGAAAGTGGGTGGTTGTGGGTGCTTGTGTTCGGCCGAGAGTTTGAGGAGAGGGAGAGAGAGTGATGTTTGATCAAGTGTGGTGGAAAGATTATGGTGTGTTTAGGTTGTAACTTATAGGCAAAACTCTACACAATTAACCATTGGGTGCTATGTTCACTTGATATGAGACAAGAATGAATTAAATAATCATCAAGGTACAAGGGATGGTCACATTGTGACCGAACTCGGTTGGGGGGGGGGGGTAATCCGGTTAGTTTCCAACCAAGTGTTAAGTATTAGTTAGTTAATAAGAAGGTTAAACCATTTACTAGTATGTTATGTGTTATAGCGGGTGTTAGGGTATTCGGGGACCCTAACTGGTTCAGAAAAGAAAAACAATGTCATTGACAATATTTTTAGGTTCCAGGTAAAGTCCGATTGTTCGGTTCGATACTGATCCGTTAAAGTGTTTAATTAATCCGTAACGTGTCTTTTATATATATTTTTGTAACGTTTTTACTTTCTAACACTTAGGAAAATGTAACGGACTATTTAGTGACCTATCTGTACATTATTAGCATATTTACAAATACGTGTAAGCATAACACAGATATCAGAAAGCAGTTAAGTAATTCCACACAGTCGTCAGACACTTTAATTATCAATAATAAATTGTACGGAATACATAGGATTTTGAGGGTTGTCACATTCTCCTCCTGTTAAGAGAATTTCGTCCCGAAATTTTCTGCGTGGTTACTGAGAAAGCTAGTTAAGTTGCGTTGTTTTCCTGATTTTCCTGGGGTGTCACATCACCCCCCCGTTGATTTGGAATTTCGTCCCGACATTCTGCAGTAGCTTCAGCCTCAGTAGTGGTTGCGTTTTTCTTAAACAGTTGGGGATACTTGAGTTTCATTTGGTCTTCTCGTTCCCAGGTATACTCTGGGCCACGACGAGCATTCCAACGAACTCGAACGAGAGGTATCCTGGTATGCTTGAGGATCTTAACATCTCGATCCGTAATCTCTACTGGTTCCTCGACGAATCGCAGCTGGTCGTCGATAGTGAGTTCCTTAAGAGGAACTATGAGAGTCTCATCTGACAGGCACTTTTTCAGATTCGACACATGGAAAACATTGTGAACTCCGCTGAGTTCTTCAGGTAGATTCAACCTGTAGGCGACTTTGCCAATTTTCTCGGTGACTTCGAATGGTTCGACATAACGCGGATTGAGTTTGCCTCGTTTGCTAAAGCGGACTACACCTTTCCAAGGTGAGACTTTGAGTAGCACTCGATCCCCAACCTGGAGCTCGAGTGGTTTTCTTCCTTTATCAGCATAGCTTTTCTAACGGTCACGAGCTGCCGCCATTCGCTGTCGTATCTGAGCAATTTTCTCGGTGGTGTCTACCACAAGTTCTGGGCCAGTGATTTGACTGTCACCAACTTCTGCCCAACAGAGAGGTGATCGGCATTTGCGTCCGTACAGTGCCTCAAACGGAGCGGCTTGGATGCTGGTGTGGTAGCTGTTATTGTATGAAAACTCCACTAGCGGGAGGTGCTTTTCCCAGCCATTACCAAAATCGATTACACATGCCCTAAGCATGTCTTCAAGGGTTTGGATGGTGCGTTTAGATTGCCCATCCGTCTGCGGGTGATAAGCGGTGCTCATATCTAAACGTGAGCCAAAAGACTTGTGCATTGCTTACCATAGTTCTGAAGTAAAACGCGATAGTTCTGAAGTAAAACGCGCGTCACGATCAGATATAATAGAGGTTGGCACTCCGTGCCTTGATACCACTTCCTTTAGGTAAATGTCTGCAAGAGTATAAAACTTATCCGTTTCTTTGATAGCCAGAAAATGTGCAGACTTGGTCAGTCGATCTACGATCACCCAAATGGTATCGTTTCCGCGTTGAGATCTGGGCAGACCAGTAACGAAATCCATGGAAATCTGCTCCCATTTCCATTTCGGGATCTCCGGTTGTTGAAGTAGGCCTGATGGTTTCTGATATTCAGACTTGACTCTCGCACAAGTCAAGCACTTTTTGACGTAAGTTGCTATGTGGGCTTTCATGCCAGGCCACCAATACGTAGTCTTGAGGTCGTGGTACATTTTATCCGAACCAGGATGTACCGAATAACGAGACTTGTGCGCTTCGTCCATCACAAGCTCGCGTAAGTTTCCATAAAATGGAACCCAGATGCGTCCGTTTACATAGTAAGCGCCGTCTTCCTTTTGTTCTAGCCGCTGCCTCGATCCTCGTAGGGATTCAGCCCTGATGTTCTCTACCTTCAATGCTTCGACCTGAGCATTACGAATCTGAGAGGGGAGGTTGGATTGGATGGTAAGCTGTAAAGCACGTACACACCTAGGTATGGTATCCTTTCGGTTAAGGGCGTCGGCCACAACATTGGCTTTGCCCGGGTGATACTTGATTGCGCATTCATAATCGTTCAAGAGCTCAACACATCGGCGTTGACGCATGTTTAACTCCTTTTGCTTGAAGATATGCTCGAGACTCCTGTGATTGGTGTAAATGGTGCACTTGGTACCGTACAGGTAATGTCTCCATATCTTAAGCGCGAATACAACTGCTCCCAGCTCCAGATCGTGAGTAGTGTAGTTTCTTTCGTGAACTTTAAGTTGGCGCGATGCGTAGGCAATGACCTTGTCACGTTGCATCAATACGCAACCCAGTCCTTGGATGGAAGCGTCACAATAAACCACGAAATCATCGGTGCCTTCGGGCAATGAGAGGATAGGCGCGCTACAAAGTCTATCCTTTAGATGTCGAAATGAGGACTCTTGTGCATGACCCCAACGATAGATGACACCCTTCTAAGTCAGCGAAGTGAGAGGTTGCGCAATCTTGGAGAAGTCTTTGATAAACCTTCTGTAATATCCTGCCAAACCCAAGAATTGGCGGATTTCTGTTGGTGTGCAGGGTGCAGGCCAGTTCTTAATTGAGTCAACCTTGGATGGATCAACATGAATCCCATCCTTGTTTACCACATGGCCTAGAAAGTGGACTTCGCGGAGCCAGAAGTCACATTTCGAAAACTTGGCATACAACTGCTCTTTTCGAAGAAGTTCCAGCATAAGTCGTAGATGTTGCTCGTGTTCCTCCTGACTCTTGGAATAGATCAGGATATCGTCGATGAACACAATAACGAACTTATCCAGGTAAGGCTTGCACACTCGGTTCATGAGATCCATAAAGACCGCTGGTGCATTCGTCAGCCTGAATGGCATAACCAGAAACTCGTAATGGCCGTAACGAGTTCTGAATGCTGTTTTGGAGACGTCCTCATCTCGGACCCTCAGCCGATGGTATCCCGATCTCAAATCAATCTTGGAGTAATAGCTCGACCCTTGCAACTGGTCGAACAAGTCGTCAATACGTGGAAGAGGATAACGGTTCTTCACAGTCACCTTGTTAAGCTCGCGATAGTCAATACACATTCTGAAAGTACCATCTTTCTTCTTTACGAACAAGACTGGAGCTCCCCAGGGCGAAGAGCTAGGACGTATAAAACCCTTTTCCAAGAGTTCTTGTAGCTGTGTGGACAGTTCTTCGAGTTCTGATGGAGCTAGACGATATGGTGCTCGAGCTACTGGAGCTGCTCCAGGAGCTAGCTCGATTTGAAATTCAACTTGGCGGTGAGGCGGAAGACCAGGTAATTCCTCAGGAAATACCTCGGGAAAATCGCGCACAATAGGAATGTCTTCAATTCTCTTCTCTTCCGTGGATGTGTCAGTAACGAGTGCTAGAATGGCAGTGTGGCCCTTTCGCAAACACTTCTGGGCCTTAAGGAAAGAGATGATGCCTTCGACAGCACCACTCTTGTCGCCACGAATCATGAGAGGTTCTTCACCAGAACGAGGAATGCGGACGATTTTCTCCTTGCAAACAATCTCCGCTTGATGATGAGATAGCCAATCCATCCCAATAACAACGTCGAAACTACCCAGTGTGATAGGAATAAGATCGATAGAGAAAGTCTGACCAGCTAAGACGAGGTTACAACCTTTAACTATGTGTGTGGCTTCAAGACTTTTACCGTTAGCTAGTTCTACCGTGTGTTTGGTGTTCAGGAGTGTTGGAGTGCGCTTAAGCATTTGGATAACTTTTACGGACACATAACTAGTATCGGCACCTGAATCGAATAAAACAGTAACAAAGAAGTCGTCCAGAAGAAACTTACCCATCACAACGTTGGGATCGTTCCTTGCATCACCCTGACCAATCACGAAAGCACGACCTCTTGCCCCATTACCATTGTTGTTTCCCCCATAGCCGCCTCCATTGTTGCCTCCATTGTTGTTCCCATTGTGGTTCCCGTTTCCTTGGTTGTTGTTGTTCTGATTCCGGTTCAGTTGGGGGCAGTTTCTCTTAAAGTGGCCTTCAGCGCCACACTGAAAGCATCCTTTATTGCCCTGTTGTTGTTGCTGCTGATGGGTCTGTGGAGCTTGTTGCTGTTGGAGATTCTGATTCACAGGACGCGGGCTCCTGCAATCCTTAGCTTCATGACCCAGCTTTTGACATCTCTGACAGCGGCCTTTGTTGCACTGCCCGCTGTGATGCTTGTTGCACCGGTTGCACTTGGGGTGGTTTCCTCGGTACCCACCCTGTCCTTGGTTACCAGAAGATTGCTGACCAGGACTCTGGTAGTCATCAGTCTTTCGCTGCTGAGACTGAACTGAAGTAGAACCCTTTCCGGAGTTCCCATCCCATTTTCGCTTGTTATCGGTAGGTGCATCAGAAGTAGCTGTGGCACTAATACGTTCGGGTAGCCTGTTTTGCTCCACCGCCTGGTCGGTGAGACGATGAGCCAGTTTGATGACTTGCTGGATGGTACCCAAGTTGGCTGAAGTCACGTGACTTTGAATCTCTGGTACAAGGCCCTTGAGATAGAGCTCAATTCGTTTGATGGGAGGGTTCACCATGGTTGGACACAAGATGGCCAGCTCATTTGACCTCTTAGTATACGCCTCGATCTCAGATCCTGTCATCTTCAGATTGTAAAATTCCACTTCTAGCTTGTGGATGTCATCCCGACTACAGTACTCCTCTTTGATCAGTTCTTTGAAACCATTCCAGGGCGTGGCATTAGCAACTGCCAGTCCTAGTAGTTGAACCTGTGCCTTCCACCAGGTTAACGCAGCTCCTTCAAGTGTTCCGGTAGCATATTTCACCCTACGGTCTTCGGGGCATTCGCACATCTCGAAAACTGTCTCAAGCTTTTCAAACCAGTGAAGAAGGCCCACTGCTCCTTCGGTGCCACTGAAAGTGGTAGGTCGGCAGTCCATGAACGTCTTGAACGTGCACACCGGAGGTTGAGCATGTTGACCTGTAGTGCGAGAATAATAGGCATGGTTAAGCACGAGGGTTGGTTTGTGAATGTAGGTTCTAAACGTCCTAAGGTGAGTTGATATAGCAGGTTATACCTCCTGCAGGATTAGCTGCGAGTGCCTCAGCGACTCGTTCGTTGATCAAAGCCGTCAACTGGGCTTGAGTGAGGTTGATATGTCCTCCACGTCCGCTCATGATCTTCATAATGAAGCAACGTAAGTGAGGAAAGTGTCGCGAAAGTGCGTAAGTGTGGGACGATAGTAGAGCGTAAGCACACAAGGTTCAAATAGCAATTACTACATTATCTAATGCACAGTGAGAACTATCTAACCGACAATATAACATAAATCATACCACTTATGGTGTCGAGTCTTGCACGTGGAGCGAAGTGTCGTTGTGGATCGTTGAGCACTGTACTGGTTATAGTCTGGTTTTTATCAAAAACTTTTCCCTTTTTAAAAACCAAGTTCACTATAACCAATGGCTCTGATACCAATCTGTCACACCCCCAAAATCCACCATGCGGAGTATCACCGCTTGGAGGCATGACGTGACCAGGATCGAGCCACCAATCATATTGAACAACTCAATTAAGTAACTAAAACTAAACATAATACGATTGATGACCAAAGCTAGTTAACCTTGTTTGGTTTAAACAGCGGAAGCATAAACGTGAGTTCAAAAGCATAAGTCCATAGTTCATAAGTTAAAGTTTCAAAATGCAAGTTTAGTAAGTTCATAAGGATTTAAACATTAAGCACGGAACATAACAGTCCGTACACCACAACGACTCCTTCCCCGTGCAAGCTCCAAGCATTTAGCGACCTGTAAGGCATGTAACAACGAGTCAACAACAAAGTTGAGTGAGTTCACGTTTGGTTGTTTAGTTTTAAGTTGTTTCTGAAAACGTGGTTTGACTTTCGTTGGCTTATTTGCCGTGGGGGTCACCCCATAGTTGAAAGTATGTTTAACCAGTTCTTTTTCTTTACCCAAACCATATCCATAATCAGTGGGGGGCTTTCCCCGTTTGAACTACTAGACCATACATATCGACTGCTACGCAAATAAGTTGTGCCCTATATCAGTGTCTATCATCACTGACAATATGCCATAGTCCATTAGTACACGCCCGTCCGACTGGCACGGTGTGAGGTTTGTTAAACCTAATAGCGCTATTAACTAATGACCCGCTCGCCATTGGCCTCGGCGATTAAGTCGATATAAATTGAGGGACTTCATGATAGAGTTTTGTCTAGCTAGTTTTAAGGTTGTTGTCCTACCCAAGGAGGACGAACGTACGTATTCTGCACCAGGAGAATTCGTAGGTTTAATAATGGCATCCTACCTATGGAGGATGGCCGTACATATCCTACCCAAGGAGGATATGTAGATTCCAATTTTAATTTCTTAACCCATTCCCAAACCACCGGGAATCCCATGCCTTAGAAAGTGTGTGAACTCACCTCGGTTTGCTCGGTTAGATTCTCAATATAGCTAACAGTCAGGGTCGGTCAATCGCGTCCTAGTATGATTTATCAGTTAGTCATTTAGTGGCTTTCAATTAGAGCACAAAGTTCCTACACGTATCTAGCACATAACATGCATTACTTTAACTATTTATGCCCATGTATGTTTCCCATCCATTCCCCACTCAAAATCAAACATACGATAATACACATAACATATATAGCATATTAGATCATTCACAGATAGCATACTTGACATTTAGACACGCGAGTCACAACTTATGTCATTTCATCATTTATATTCAAAACCGGCTGTTTTCGGACATTTTAATAAAATAGTTAAATTATTCCAAAAATTCCCAAATTTTTACAGAATGTCATAAACGTTCCATATTTTATTGTGTAAAAATATCGGGGTCCGGTTCATTACCAATATTTTATAAAAATTCATATTCCGGGCTGAACTCAGATTTATGTATTTCTGACCACAGTCCACGGAAAAATTTATTAAAAATTCATCGAGTGTCCGATTTACGAAATTCCAATGGGGTAATTACAAATGCATCGGTTTTCATCTACTGTACAAATTTCATGGTCCGATTCATCGCAAAACTCAGGTTAATGACTGAAAGTATGACACCCATTTATTGCTGTCAAAATTCAGCTTAAGTTGCTGTTACAATTTAACACTTTAAAAATAGTAAACGCAGTCCAAAAATTACGATTCCGGTGCCATTAGAACCGTATTTCATAATAACATATTTTAGATTCAAAATATCGGTTTTTCGTTAAGTTTAAGACCTGTTTACAGCCAACTGAAGTTGGCTGTAAAACCGGGTCAGATTCTGTTTTTCAGTGTTTAACCTTCTAAATCACGTTCGATCGATTCCGTTAACAAGTTAATTAATCACAACAACATTAAACATCAATATAAATCAGAAAAACATTAGATAATCAACCAATAATCATAACAACACAAGATCTACATGATTTACACACATATTCATCCATTAACCATCTTGTTCATCACTTTAGTAGACTTTTAGTTGGTGATCTTATATGTTAGTGATTTTTAACCGAAGAAACTCTTATTAACCACTCTAGACAAGATCAAGAAGATGTTTAGAGCAACTTACTACTAGCTCGAGGCTAGGGAAGATTCTAGTCGAAAATCGAGTGGATAAAAGCAATGTAGCGAGGTCCTTCGCGTTCCGAATGCACCGAGCTCCTTTGTATGAGATCCTTAACCCTTGTATAAGCTTGGAATGGCAAGATCAAAGCTCGAAAGTGGGTGGTTGTGGGTGCTTGTGTTCGGTCGAGAGTTTGAGGAGAGGGAGAGAGAGTGATGTTTGATCAAGTGTGGTGGAAAGATTATGGTGTGTTTAGGTTGTAACTTATAGGCAAAACTCTACACAATTAACCATTGGGTGCTATGTTCACTTGATATGAGACAAGAATGAATTAAATAATCATCAAGGGATGGTCACATTGTGACCGAACTCGGTTGGGGGGGGGGGGGGTAACCCGGTTAGTTTCCAACCAAGTGTTAAGTATTAGTTAGTTAATAAGAAGGTTAAACCATTTACTAGTATGTTATGTGTTATAGCGGGTGTTAGGGTATTCGGGGACCCTAACTGGTTCAGAAAAGAAAAACAATGTCATTGACAATATTTTTAGGTTCCGGGTAAAGTCCGATTGTTCGGTTCGATACTGATCCGTTAAAGTGTTTAATTAATCCGTAACGTGTCTTTTATATATATTTTTGTAACGTTTTTACTTTCTAACACTTAGAAAAATGTAACGGACTATTTAGTGACCTATCTGTACATTATTAGCATATTTACAAATACGTGTAAGCATAACACAGATATCAGAAAGCAGTTAAGTAATTCCACACAGTCGTCAGACACTTTAATTATCAATAATAAATTGTACGGAATACATAGGATTTTGAGGGTTGTCACAATATCCACCACTGCTTGGGCGGTGGCTAGAAATGGCCTCCCGAGGATGAGAGGGACATCGGTGTCTTCTTCCATGTCTAGGATGACAAAGTCGGTTGGAAAGACGAAATTGTCAACCTTGACCAGTAGATTTTCAGCGACACCTTGTGGAAATTTGACGGACCTGTCGGCGAGTTGTATGCTCATCTTTGTAGGGCTTGTTGTTCCTAGGCTGAGTCGCTTGAACATTGACGTGGGCATGAGGTTAATGCTAGCCCCAAGATCGGCTAAAGCATTACGGACGGGGGACTCCCCAATCGAGCAAGGAACTGTGAAGCTCCCGGGGTCGATTTTCTTTTGTGGAAGTTTGTTGAGTACTAAAGCTGAGCATTCTTCGCCTAAGTTAACTAATTGCAATGATTCAATTTTCCTTTTGTGAGTGAGGAAATCCCTCATGAATTTTGCATATTTAGGCATTTGGGTTAGGACCTCAATAAAAGGAATATTAACATGAAATTGTTTTAGTAGACTTTCGAACTTTGCGAATTGCTCATCGGTCTTTTGACGATTTAACCTACCGGGGTACGGAATTGGATGAGTCTTGGTGGCCTCTTGATTTGTTGAAGGAGCCTTTTCTGGTTGAGGTGTGGGTGAAGTAATGCTCTGGCGCTGACTTCCTTCAATTGGTGGCAAGGGCTCATCCTCGGGACCCATGGTTCGGTTTCTCAATGTAATGAGGTATACTTGCGCCTTTGGGTTGGTTTCGGTATTACTTGGTAACGCGCCTTGTGGTCTCTCGGAGAAATTTTGAGCTAGTTGATTTAATTTTATTTCAACGTTTTGAATGCTAGCTTGTTGATTTCTAAAATTCGATTCCAATTGTTGAAATCGATCCGAGTTTTTCTTTTCGGTGTCGGAGATGAGGCGAGATAGGGTATCTTCAAGCCTTTCTCTTCCACCTTGTTGTTGAGAGAAATTTTGTGGTTGTTGAATATTAGTTCGTTGGTTTTGTTGGTTACTACTATTGCCGGGATCTCTCCAACCAAGATTTGGGTGGTTACGCCATCCTTGGTTGTAGGTACCCGTTGGAGGACCCGACGGCCTAGGTCTATTATCAATGTAGTTTACCGTTTCCGCTTGTTCATCTAATTCTTTCATACAACTCCAATTTTCATGTGACCCACCACACCCTTCACAAGCCATAACCGAGGCCATTTTTGTCATTTCTAGCTTTTTGATTTTCGAAGAGAGGGCCTCGATTTGGGCTTGTAAAGAGGTGCTTTCATCAACCTTATGGGCGCCCGGTGCAATAGATTTATTACCTCGGGGAGTGTGCCATTGAAAATTGGTTTGAGCAATTTCCTCAATTTGATTATATATTTCATTTGGGCGACGATTACCTAAAAGTCCCCCGGAGCTTGAATCAAGTGTTTGTCTTGTGTGTGGCAACAATCCGTTGTAGAAAGTGGATACTTGTTGCCATACCGCTAGACCGTGATGAGGACACTTTCTTAGAAGCTCCTTGAACCTTTCCCAAGTCTCATATAAGGATTCCCCATCCTCTTGTGAGTATGTATTAATTTCAGTCATTAGTTTAGCCGTTTTAGCAGGAGGGAAATACTTATATAGAAACTTTTGGGCTAGTTCATCCCAGGTGTTTACCGAGCCAACTGGGAGGGTGTTGAGCCAAGCCTTAGCTCGGTCTTTTAGTGAAAATGGAAACACCCTAAGGCGAATGGCGTCGTTTGATGCTCCATTGATCCGAAAAGTATCACATATTTCCAAGAAATTAGTAATATGTAGATGGGGATCCTCGTCCGCAAGCCCATGGAAGGTTGCGGAGTTTTGGAGCATTTGTATCAAATGCGGCCGAAGTTCGAAGTTGTTGGCTTCGACATTCGGTGCATTGATAGCGGCGCCGAGATTGCCTACGGTGGGCCGTAGGTAATCCATGAGGGTACGTTGGTCCGCCATTGGAAGTGGATCCCCCGAAACTTTCTCTTGATTTTTAGCCTTAAGTCTTTTTCTGAGAAAGCGTTCGGGTTCTTCTAAAGGTTCTTTTATGTCTCTACTAGAACTGGAGCTCATGCACTACGTAGGAGGTTCAAATGTGGCGCCTGGGTTCCAAGTCCTGCAATAAAAACAGATAGAACGTTGGTCAGAATGTTCACCACGGCCCCGTGCTCAGTGAACACGGCCCGTGGTCAGAGCTACAGTAATTGTTTTCTGGATCCCAGTTACTGGGAGTTAGACACGACCCCGTGTTGCACCGACACGGCCCCGTGCTCAGCTCTCTGTAACTCAGAAAAATAAAAACTGCCAGTGATGATGCTGGGCACGGCCCGTGTCTGACCAGGCACGGCCCGTGCTGAGTTCTGCAGAAACTGAAAAACTAATAAAATCCTAAAAAATTAAAAAGAAAAATAAAAATATGATTAGGCCGTTGATTCCTAACTTTCTTAAAATCCTTGTGTCCCCGGCAACGGCGCCAAAAACTTGATGCGTGTGAAGTGTTATATATATTAGGTGTATATTTTAAGCCCCTTTAACACCTATTTTTAGCCAAGTTTTAAATTTATAAAACACGATATTTTACTAACACTAAACACACATATGGGCAACTGCACCCATCGTGGGCGTAGTATAGCGTTGGTAAGATACCGAGGTCGTCCAAGGACACCAGAGCTTTTAGTACCGGTTTATCCTCAACGTCTAATCAAAATAAAAAGTTAGAAAAAGTTTTAAACTAAGAAAAATAAAAACTAACTAAAATGCTGAAAATAAAAATAAAAGAAAAACAGATAGACAAGATGAATCAATTGGTTCCGACTCGTATCTAGTATAACCTTTGATTATTTCCGCACTTTTGCACATAATTAAAAAATTATGGTAGGCCCCGCTTTTGGCGGTGACGTTACCCTCGGCTAAGTAGTCTGAGTCAGCAGGGACACAGTCCTAAATAGCTGGGTTATAGTATTAATAGTAGTTAACTTATGAGGGGATCAAAGAGTTTGGACCCCCGCCATCCAATACTGTGAAGCATTGAAGGAGGTCCTACTAAATTTGACCCAGGTCCATTGCAGGACCTCTAAACGCTGAACAATGGCAAGACCTTTACCAAACCGTTCCCTTAACCCCCGACCAGGTAGCCAACATACCTCCATATAGACCGTGGAGATATGAATGGTGAAAATCTTTTATTTTATATAGACAGTAAAATAATGTCAAGACACCACGGACAAACGATAAGGAAAGATCACCTTCAACATAAGTAACTAGTTATTAAAGTCATTAATACAAAACCAAATAAAAAGTGCAAAAGATTAGAAATAAAAAGTATTATACTAGACACTTTGTCTTCACCAAGTGATGTAAGAGACTTAGGCAAACATGGCCTTGATTGTCAAGAACTCTTACGATCAATCTTGGATCCCGAGACGACTCACACACTCTACGATGGACAATGGATGATGGTGGTGGATGATGGTGTTGTGATGGTGGTGGGTGGTGGATGAAGTGTGAGAGAGGTGGTGTGCCAAGGGATGAGTTGAAATGAAACCAAGCACTCCCATTTATAGGCTGAACAGAAGGCTGGGCACGGCCCCGTGTCTGCTGGACACGCCCCCGTGCCTGTCTGACATTCTCTCTCTTCATTAATTGTAATTCGCAATTACAATTAATGCGCCTGCTGTACTTTCGCCACGCCCCCGTGTTCACTAGACACGGCCCCGTGGTGGGCAATAGAAGCTTCTATAGGTTTGTCTTTTCTGCTGCTTCTTGGGCACGGCCCCGTGCTGGCTGAGCACGGGGCGTGTTCAGTCTTCTGCCTTCTCTATTTTGCTTGGGAAGATGCCGTTGAGGGGTCGGGCAGTCCAGTTATGTTCCTTTTATTGTATTTATGTTAGATTTAGCTGTCTTTTTGCTTCTTTTGTGAATTTGAGCTCATTTAATCCTGAAAATACAAAAGGAAGACAAAAACACTCTTTTTCCAACATTAGTACTTAAAAAGGGTTAGTTTTATGCCTCATTTGATGTAATTTATATGTTGCATTTTACACACATCATAGGCACACGAGGATCGAGGAGGTAAACTTCATGGTTTTACCCCACATCTCCCGATATGACGTACTTCTCGGGCGAGAGTCCCAAGGCGACTTTAACATGATTATATATGTCCCCTCTCTGCTATCCGTTTCCCAACCGAGACGGGGGTCGCCGTAATTTACGCCCGCAGAGAGATTATGTCAACGGACGAACTACGTCCGACCAAGACAGCAAGGCTTACTCCCAACACCCAACCAGAGAAATGGGTTCTTAACGCAAGACACGCAGAACAGCCGGTGACATTGGGTCATGCCTTGTCTAACATCACAAAGGCGCGCCTGAAGCAACTCCTCTTCAGGATTCAAGATATCTTCGCATGGACACCCGCAGACATGACAGGTGTGCCACACGAAGTCGCGCAACATTTCTTGAATACCCTACCAGGTATCAAGACGGTGATCCAAGGCCAACGCCACCTTGGATCCGCAAAGAACGAGGCGATGCATGAGCAGGTCAAAGAACTGCTCTCCGCAGGCATCCTGCGGGAAGTTAAATACCAGACTTGGTTATCTAACCCAGTCATGGTAGAAAAAGCAACCGGGGGCTGGCGCATGTGTGTCGACTACAAAGACCTCAACAAAGCTTGCCCCAAAGATTGCTACGCACTTCCAGAGATCGACGAAAAGGTCGATAACCTCGCCCCATTCCAATGGAAGTGTTTCCTCGATTGTTATAAAGGCTATCACCAAGTACAGATGGCAATCAAGGATGAAGACAAAACGACATTCCGCACCCCTACGGGGAATTACTGTTATACAAAAATGCCATTCGGGTTGCGCAATGCGGGTGCAACCTATAAAAAACTGATGAACGACACTTTCGGCAATCAAATCAGCAAAAGTGTCGAAATCTACATGGACGACCTAGTCGTCATGAGCATGGAGGAGGATACCATGCTCACAGATATCGATAGAACATTCCAAACTCTGCGAAGCGTCAACATGAAGCTCAATCCAGGGAAATGCTCGTTTGGAATGGAGGAAGGCAAGTTCCTTGGATTCATCGTCATAAAAGATGGATTCAAGGTAAACCCGGAAAAAGTTCAGGCGATCGAACGCATGCCATCGCCTTCTACGATAAAGGAAATGCAACGACTAGCCGGCCGGCTAGCCGTGCTGAACAGATTCCTAGCCAACCACGTGACTAAATCTTACCCCTTTATCACCACTCTGCGGAACTGCTTAAAAAAGGAACAGTTCCAGTGGACCGCAGAAGCAGAAAACGGCTTTCGGGAGATGAAAGAACCGCTCATCCTATACCTATCAGCCGCAGACAACGCGGTAGGTGCAGTGCTCATCGTGGAAAGAGAAGGAGTCCAAACACCAATCTATTAAGTCAGCAAAATGCTGAATGATCCAGAGACAAGATACTCCATCATGGAGAAGTTGGTAGTCGCACTGGTGCATGCGTCCAGACGGTTGCGCCGTTACTTTGCAAACCACGTCATCACCATGCTCACCAACTACAGGATTGGGCAAATCCTCTCCAAGCCCGAAATCTGTGGCAGATTAGCAAAATGGGCCATTGAACTGGGCGCACATACATTGGTTTACAAACCACGCCCAACAATCAAAGGCCAAGTCTTAGCTGACTTCGCCGCCGAAGTACCGGCGAATCGCATTCAAGAATGCTAAGATGAACAAACCCCTACATCCCTACCATCCTCATCAGACATCTGGGCACTATATACTGATGGTGCGTCCAACGAAGACGGTGTGGGCGCAGGTCTGTGACTCGTAAGCCCTGATGGTAAAGAGCTCACCTACGCCATCCACCTCGATTTCAAGAGTAAAAATAACGAGGCAGAATACGAAGCTTTGCTAGCAGGGCTACGCTTGGCAGTCAAACTCGGCGTCCAACACTTGGAAGCACATGTCGACTCACTACTAGTTGCGGGGCAAATCCGCGACGACTATGCCGCGAAAGGAGATATCATGATCCTTTATCTCGAACAAGCCATGCAACTAAAATCCAAGTTCACATCCTTCAATATCCGACATATCAACAGGAGTGAAAACAAACCCGCGGATGCACTTTCAAAACTCGCATCCACCAGCTTCCAACATCTGGCAAAGGAGATACGTATTGAGATCCTGCAAAATCCCTCAGTACCCCTGCGCCAAGTCAATGTCATCCAATACGGGACAACGTCTTGGATGACACCAATCATCGCATATTTACAGTCAGGTGTTACCCCTGAGAGCAAAGCAGAGGCACGCAAACTACAATACAAGGCGTGCCACTATTAGATGGGGGACGTAATTTTATACCGCAAATCATACCTGGGGCCACTTCTACGATGCGTCAACCCTCAGGATGCCACATATCTTATTAGGGAGATACACGACGGAATATGTGGCATACACGCAGGCCCGCGCATGGTAGTGGCCAAGATCATGAACGTCGGGTATTACTGGCCTGGCATGCACCTGGACGCGGTCAAAGTCTTGCGCAAATGTTTTAATTGTCAGAGACATGCACCAAAAACTTTGCGCCCAAAGAACAACCTCGTCCCCGTTACCACCGCATGGCCTTTTAAAAAATGGGCCATCGACGTGGTAGGACCTTTTCCAGACGCACCAGGTGCGGTCAAATTTATCATAGTGGCTGTCGACTACTTCACCAAATGGGTAGAAGCAAAACCGCTAGCCTCTACCACCGCTATGATAACAAGGAAATTTGTCTGGGAACACATCATCTGCCGTTTCGGTCTACCAATGTGCATAGTAACCAATAACGGCACCAACTTCGCGGCCGAAGATTTTCAAAACTGGCTAAAAGAACTAAACACTGAACACACCTTCTCCTCAGTGGCGCATCCGCAAGGGAATGGCCAAGTCGAGAGCATCAATAAAAGTTTAGTCGAGGGAATAAAGGCACGGTTGGGAACAGCCAGACGCGGCTGGGTTGATGAACTCGCAAGTATCCTATGGGCCCATAGGACCAACCCAAAGACAAGTCACGGGGAGACACCCTTCAGCCTAGTCTATGGCTCAGAGGCGGTGATCCCCGCTGAAATCGGTCTCCCTTCACCCCGAATGTTAGCGATCAACAAAATTGACAACAGTGATGAGCGCAGGCTTGACTTGGAACTCTTGGAAGAAAGGCGCGAAAACGCCGCAATCAATGAGGCCAAGTACAAAACAAAACTAGAAAAGTATTACAACGCGCGCGTCCGCATCAGCACATTCAACCCGGGAGACTATGTCCTTCGGGACAATGAGGCCTCTAACGCAGATCGCCCAGGGAAACTTGCCCCCAAGTGGGAAGGACCCTACCTCATCCAAGAGGTCTTAGGAAAGGGCGCATACAAGTTACAAATGTTAGAAGGTGAACCCATCGCAAGAACATGGAACGCACAACTACTTTGTCGCTGTTACATGTAAGCTACGTTTACATTTTCCATGTAACCTAGTGGCCCGCAGGCCATTTGTCAATAAATAAATGAGCAATTCAATGCAATATTGTTTATTCCTTCTATTACAAATGCGTGTTCCACTTCGCGGTATCTGCAAAAACAATTTGGCAAAATCTTTATTCGCGATACCCACACAAAGTGGTGACCACACACAAATATTGTAATAGGCCAGCAAAGGCAAAACATCAGTGTTTATCCGGCTGGATACGCACATACGGTTTTTACAAAACCTACACAATTCCTAAACCCTAACAGGATAAAAACAGGAATTGACTAATACTCACACGACAAAGGTGTAGAGTATACTCAACTACGCTTTACGGCCAACAAAGTTATCCATATACTTGCATGTTACCTAGACATGCAAATGGCAAACAATGACTTAGTATATTTACATATACCTGAAACATTGGCCTTAAATAAACACTATTTCAACTGCGCTCACACAAAGACAGTAAATATTCTTTACTTATGAACTTTGAGCCGCACATACTTGTATATCACCTAGATATGCAAAAGGCAAATTCAGACTTAATGTTATTTACAAAAACATTAACTCACACATGTTCAAAAATGCAAGTAGTAAAAAGACTTGTACAAATCGAACAAAAGGGTTAAACTTTATATATTCCAAAATATTGCTACACCATTACGGTGCAGAAGAAGTTTACATCAGTTCTCCTCTAGGCACATTTACATCAAAAAAGAAAACTCAAAAAGGGCACGCAGGCCAACCTAGTCTTCTTTATACCACTGGTATCCGCATCACCCTTTGCGCCACCAGCGGTCTCCTCATCCTCTTCAGGATCAGCATACAACAACCGCAAGCGGTCCACATAATCTTCTGCCTCCAAGCATTTACCAATATCATCAATGGCGGAAATGGACAAGCTGTTGTATGCGTTAATAGCCGCAACATACCAAGCCTCGGTATCTACACCATGGAACCCAGATCTTTCATCAGTAAACTTGCTCTGGTAGAAAGGGTTCACATGATTAAGGCATTCGTTGTGCCCAGCCTTGAACCCCGCCTCCCGCGCGCGCTCCTTAAGCTCATTAACAACAGCTGCGTTCTCAGGCGCGTCAAGAATGGTTCCAACAATCTGCAAAACACAAGTAACGAGGGTAAATGAAAGCAAACATAACAATAACAAAGGCACCGGATACTTACATGCCCGATACCGTGGTCACGCATCCAGTCACGGTCTGCCTTAAGCTGATTCAAAGAAGAAATCAAGCTATCTCTGGCCTCAGCAGCCTCCCTCGCCCGCACTTCAGCTTCGGCCGCGCGGGCAGTGACCTCCTCAAGAATAGTCACTCGGTTCTGCACTTCAGCCTTTCAACAGCAAAGAAAGTACAAGTATAGGAAGGCAATCAGTTATACTTTTAAAAGAAAAGGAAGCAGACTCAAGTAGAATCGCGGTTCATACCTTAAGATCCTCAACAACTTTGTTCAAGTTGTTGCGGTCAGCATCCGCCTCTTCAAGATCCTTGGCACCGCTTGCCTCCGCCTCCTTGGCCTCCTTAGCAGCCGCTTTGGTTGTGGCCTTTTCCTTTACCAAAGCAGCATTGGCCGCCTTGAGATTGGTCACCTCCTAACGAACACGGATTTTTTTTTCATTTTCTCGAGCGCAAGCATCCCTCCAACCCTTGCGCTCATCAGAAAGTAACTTAGCAAGAGTACGAACCTGTTTAAGGCCAGCTATTGCGGCCCATGCTTTAGTCTGCTTTTGCTTCTCAAAAGCAACCTTCTCTCTCTCAATCTGCGCCGCACCCTCCCGAGCAGCTTTTGCCATCGCCTCAGCCCGCAGGCGAGCGGTTTCCTCCTCCTTACGACCCAGATCCTTGTAATCTTCCATAATAGCACTCGCCATTATGGAACTCCCAACAAGTATGGAGGAGAGTTGATTTATCCGGTTCTCACGGGGCAAACTACGAGCCCGAAGAACCTCAAACGGGGTGCCCATACCACTCAAGATATCCCTACAAGCGGAGGGATCATTCGAAATATCATCCCCTTGCATAACGCTCCAAGGAGGATGATGGTAGCTCACACCCCGGTTTTCCGTATAAGTACGGTAATAGAACTCCAATTCAGACTCACCAGGCTGAATGGATGGTTCTTCAAAGCCCGTACCCGCGGAGGCAGAACCAGAAACCTTCTCGGCAGCAGGGGATTTTGGCTTTTCAACGTCAGCAAACTTCAGATTATTCCCCCCCTCAACATCAATATCCCGCGGGGGGATCAAATTGTCAGAAGAATCCACCGTATCAAAGATGGTCTGACCCGCTGCCTTCTTCCCAGTATCCCCCACTTGCACAGAAGGCGCGGTAAGCACTTCGATTGAAGGGCTTCTACTGAATTCCTTATTTGCTCCCGAATCCGCAGCCGCGTCTCGCGAAGGAGAAGAACGAGCCTCAGAAAAGGAGAAAGTCTCCTCAAGCAGTTCTACAACAAAGCAAAAACAACTATAAGCTACAAGCTAAAAATGACAAACACTTGTAAACTTATGATCTACTTACCAGCCACAACCGCAGGCTTTGGCAGCGAAACAACAGCTGTCCGAGTCGTTCTCAACCTCGGACGTTTTCGCTCACCAGCACCAGCGGCATCTGCCTTCCATTTCTTCTTCTCATCAGCAGGTTTGGAACCCGCAGAGGATCCACCTGCAGCCGCACCACCACCTGGAACACCCAAACCCTCAAGGGTGTCAGACACTACCACGTAATCGGTGTATCTGCGTAAACGAGTACGAGAGATACCTGCCGCTTGCGGCACCAAAGGAGGAACAAAAGCCGGCTCATGTTTTTTATTCGAAGTACGGATCCTCACGGCTTTCTCCACATGCTTCTTGGGAACACCAGTCGCATCAGGGTCTCCCAGTGCCCCAAGATCACCTGTGTTTCATTCATCAACAAGCAATCAGCAAGGCCAACTTCTTTACAAAGAAAGTAAGGAACTTATATCTACTATACCTTTTCCTTGCGGCAGTGGTGCCTCCATCACCTCGCGATCAGAAATACGGAAGTTGTCTCGAATGGTGAAGTTAAAACCTTCTTCACCCTCCGCACACGCAAGCACCTCAACCTTGCCTTTGAAGTCCGGGTCAAATATTCTCCAAAGGGCAGCATCCTCTGATAGTACATTTACAAAATTCAACAACAAAGATAAGGAAGTAAGAAACCGCACAGGAAGA
Source organism: Helianthus tuberosus (assembly GCA_030545235.1). Classification (NCBI taxonomy): domain Eukaryota; kingdom Viridiplantae; phylum Streptophyta; class Magnoliopsida; order Asterales; family Asteraceae; genus Helianthus; species Helianthus tuberosus. The sequence continues at coordinate 20,495,869 of CM060380.1, read as the reverse complement.
AAGGTACTTACCACCACTTTTCTCCTGCACAACGGGCCTTGCTTTCCTACTCATCCTTGTCAGCATCATCCGTAGCACCCACAACTATGAGTTGCTCAGTTTCTTCCACCCGATGATCCGCAGCCTCGGGAACCAGTCCACCGTACCGTCCCTGGGAACACTAATGGTCTCCGTTATGATCGTATCGGTCACATTCTGAAAGGTCAACTTGGCAGTGACCGCAGCAGCCTTGATGTAGAAGAATTTTGTCTTCCACTTCGTAATACCCTTGGGAGAGACCATCAGCTTAGGGCTACCGTGTCGTTGACAGAAAGAGAAGAAACCTGTGTGCACTGTCAACTGATAAAACCGCCGGAAGTCTCCGACGGTGGGTTCCATACCAAGAGCACGAAAGGTGTACTCAAAGTTTCGAACCCGAATCATCCCAAATGGGCTCAGTTGAGAGATGTGGATCTTATACCACTCCAAAATCTCGGCGACAAACACCGTCAATGGTAACCGGGGGTTATAATCACCGAAAAAATCTGCCCACATGGTGACATACCCCGCCGGGGAGCATCACCGCCGGTGTCACCCTCTTGTGGGTAAACAACCCCATACTCCTGAGGCATCTGAACATCAGTCATCAGATTGTCGAAACCAGCTTTCGACCATTTCAGCACCAGCAAGCCTCCGCCTGGTGCACCACCTTCCTCCTCCTCCGCTGCCAACGGGGACGAAGGTTCAGGATCTTCACCAACAACAGAATGTGGGTTCGATGATTCAGCCATCACGAAGAAGAAAAGCAAGTGTAGAAACGAGTTTAAAAACTCAGAAACCTCACCGGAAAATGAAATATTTGATCGAAGAAGGCGAAGGATTCTTACTCTCTCTCACCGGAATTTTTTTTGAAATTTTGAAGAAGTGAAGGGAAACCCCACAACGATTCCCCCTTTTATACTCATTGCAATTAATGCGGAACAGTAACCGAAACGTTGTGCGTAAAAGGAACGAACCATGCGACGACACGTGTGCAAGGACAGTTCCGCTGACGGTTACCACGCGTGAGTAGCCGCCCACGCGCCTGACAAAAGAAACTTTTACACTCCTGCTACAATGCAGTGATTACCTCGAGCAGTGCAAACGTCCTTTCGTTTTAGCACATGTCAGGCAAATCTCACCAACTTCCACCAACTCGCACGTGCGGTCTACAACGTTTACAAAAGCTACAAATGAAGATAACTCTCATATACGCGGCTTGCGGTTTTTTATGGTTTCTCAAACCATAACCTAGACCGCATGTCGTTTTTTACATCCCCTCAAAAAATAGAAAATATATATTTACACTATGTAAATGGGAATAACCAACATCCGCATATACCCACGAGCACATGTGGAATATGCGGAGATGACACACACGAGCCCGCACAGGTGTGTCAGATACTAAGAACCAGCGTTGTTCTTTGGACTGCGGAAACCGCTTCTCAGGAACAATAAAACCGCATTACCCTGAAGTTCTTCAAGCTTCAAATCCCTCGTGTCCGGTTCACACCCACGGAGGGGACGCAAACAGCTTCTGCATAGGGAAAAGGATAAGTATGATGAGCGAACGCACATCAGCAACCCTGACTCCTGATCCTTCAAGAGCTACATCAAAGGGTAACACTCTTTTAAAGCGAGTCTTCTGCTACAAACCGCAGACACTCATGAGTAGCTGCGGCAAAACGTAACTACGCGAACGGTAGCTACGGAAGAGCCACGACTAAGTCATCAACCAGAAGAGCAAAGCTACTTCCGGAAAAACTGCTTTGAAACTAAGCGTGAAGGAAAGTCGCTACAGAACGAATGCGGACGAGTTTCACCCAGATTCCCAAGTATCTAAGGTGATCTCCTTGAGCAACAAGCCAAGGAACAGTGGTAACAAGTCTGATTATGACTTTGTTTGCCCACCAATGAGCCGCATAGAATAAACAATGGTGGGCACAACCCTGCCTATAACCATGTTTATTTGCCCATAGTTCAGATTCACATTGTTCGACCAAACACGGCCAACAATGAAGCAAGTTCCCCACATTGTTCCACAACGAGGTAACCGCAAAGGACGTGCGGTTACTTTAGAGCTAAACTGGAAGAACACGAACACCCCACAAGATAGGGATCGTCGTTACATGTCCAGTTGATAAACATAAAGTGAGAGCAAGGCACTTACAGCATTGCATCCGCTTCCGCAGAGGTTACAACTAGAGTTGCGGCCACTGACATCTTCAGTCACCATCTCAAAGGTTGGTTCGACACACCAACAGGTGGCTGACCTCAGAAAAAGGTAGACCATGCTACCGGATCAAAATCCTCGGCTGAGAATTCCGCATCAAACGGAACTTGCTCACCGGTACGGAAGAGACGTCACATGACGCTACCGGATCCCCAACTTGATTTACTTGAAGCAGGAGCCATCAGCATGGCCTAGAATCTTCTCCAAACTCCAAAGTACCCAATCGACCTCATAGTCCAGTATTCTTCGCACATGCAACTTGCATGAGGAAACAACACTAGACTGGGGGACTTGAAGGGGTATGGTCCCAGATCTCGCGCCAGCATGGTCGCGAGTGACCATTACCCTTATCAAAAACCCCCCACCGACAAGAATTTATCTGTGTCCATGCGGGCACGTGCGAACACAGCGGTCGAATCCAATCGGTCAAGTGATGAGAAGACTTACCTTGTGTAAGAAAATGGGTGTACACATAGCGATGCGGCATGGCACCGCATCCTATGAACATTTTCGTCACGACAAGGGATCTGGGCAACAGCAACAGTCACCACAAGTGGCGGTGCGGCCTGGCACCGCATCCCGCAGTCTTCGCCAGAGTGAGAACGCGAAAACAACAGCAGTTACCGCAGGCAGCGATGCGGCGCAGCACCGCATCCTGCCCACGAGGCAAGTGGAACTGACACCATAGAGCAAGTAGCACCAATGACAGTCGCATGTCAGCCCATACGTAAGCAACAGACTGACACCGCAGTAGGACGTGGCTTCACCTCCACAACCGACAAGCCTGACACACCTGCATAAGGGCGGCGTGTCGTCAGTCTAGCCACTCAACTACCCTCCTTCACTCCTCGGCTATAAATACCCATCCCAAACCAGGTTTGAGGCATTGCTTCTCAACTCTCTCACAACTACTACTATCACACACTTTGCTTCACAAGCAAATTACTGATTCTCACGCCAGAGAGTGGTAACAAGGAGCACCCCCCACCCTTTCCTCCTTGTTACGAGTCACGGTGTGTTTTCCTTGTGCAGGAGACAGCCCAGCTGACGGTCCAGCCACCGATCCTCGGAAAGAAGGGATTAACCCTACTTGACGAGACTAGTGAATTAAACTCTCTTGGTTAACCACTGTTTCATCAGTTGATGAGATCCATTGACCGTCAACCAGAACTTGAGGACTCGACAATAACTTAGGTTTTTTTTGTTCAATTTATGTTCTCATTTGATTTTAGAATGAACTTCATGAGTTTGAATTGTTTTGTTTTGTGTATTGGAATGGTAGGATCATATATTTAAGTTGGTTTATTACTAATCATCAGAGTTCATGATCTGGATTCCGAAAATATGTTATTCAGTTTTGACTCTAGAGTGGAGATTGAAGTATATTAAAAGTTGTATAAGAAGAATAAAATATGGGTAGTGTATAATATGTATAGAATATGTGCTACAAGAATAGGTTTCATAAGCTAATTAAATCAAGAGATTATGTTTATGCTGCCTTACAAAGTTCTTAAATATGTATGATTTTTCTAAATGTTGTATCGTAGAAAGTTTATGGTAACTAATTTATAAAAGTAACTTGGTAATTAGGGCTTTGTTTGTCGTGGTTTTGCATTTGTTCATGTTGGTTCTGTTATATGTTTAAATAATTCATTTAAGTTTAAAGTTTATTTTTTTCTATCATGGTGACAAACTAGTAACAAAGGTCATGGATAAATCATGAATTTTGTCTAATAGATTATCAAATACATATGATGAAGGTGTGGAGGCCTTTTAAGAGTTTGTGCAAAGTAATAATCCAAAATCACATGTTATTCCATGTCCTTGTGTAAATTATATCAGTGTTTATGTTGTCAAGATGTATAAGAACTAAGTTTGTGACACTAGGTCAATTGTTGTTTTGGATCTACTCTTTGATTGAACACAAAAGGGTTGCTTTTGAATCTTGATTTCAAATACATTTTTTATAAACGGGTTAAAAGTGACCTACAGTCATGGTTGCAGAAATCGGCCTAGGCGGCTGATTAATCGGCGCCTAGGCGCTAGGCGGTCACTTACTACCTAATTTTGAGCTAGGCGGTCAATTAATCGGTCATGGTCAAAAATCGGTCAAAATCGGTCCTAGGCGGTCAAAATCGGTCCTAGACGATCAAAAATCGGATTAATCGGACAATATTAGTCGGTCAAAATCGATCAAAATCGGTCCTAGGCGGTCAAAATTGGTCAAAATCGGTCAAAATCGAACCATACTATCTGAAACTTGAAGTATTTATGTGAATTTTGAAGTATTATTTTTATATTATTGGGTATATATATATAATTTGAAAAAATACATATAAAAATCCCATTCCGATTAATCCCGATTAATCCCTAGGCTGTACCTCACCGCCCGACTAGCGCCTAACACCTTCTACAACATTGCCTACAGTGTGAGAGATTATCTGTATGATATCTAAAATGTTGTTCTAAGTTTTTTTATTTAATTTTTGTTCTTAGGTTGGAGAAGGCAAAGACGAATACACGAATGTAGATATTGATGGAATACGTGAAGAATTCTCAAGTTTTGAAGCAACCTTTATTTCGGGTGACAAACATAGTATTTTAGATGTCGAAAAATGTATCGACAAACAATATTTTGGTTAGCATTAAAATATTTGTAGAATATTTGACTTATGATTATGAAATGGATTGTTTTGATATATATATATATTTTATTATGGAATGAATTTATTTTTTTGGTTATTGTGTATTCAGAGACATTAGTAATTTAGAAAAAAAAGATTTTTTTAATGCAACTAAAACCATGATACACATAAATGAACGTCTCATGCCAACATGCAACAACTCTAAATCGGCACCTTATCAACTTTCACCATTATTTGGCTCTTACTTGCCACAAATCACCGGAAATCATATGTCTCTCATGCTTCACATGCCACATCCCACAACCTATTTTTAAAAGACAAATTAAATGATTAGTTAGATTTGTAATTTGGCCACCCTAACTCCCCTCTCCCTCTCGGCTAGTGCTACAAGCCAGGCGCAAACCCATAACCCACATAGGGGTGTTCATGAGCCGATCCGATCCGATCGAGGGTCTGCTCGTGCTCGGATTGAATTACAACCGATCCGATCCGATCGAATTTGCGAAACTGAGCACAAAAGTGATGCTCATGCTCGGATTGAATTTGAATCGAGCGGATCGTTTTTGCTCGGTTTCGCTCAGTTTTTCTCAAATCCTAACTAAAATCGAGCGGATCGTTTTCGCTCGGTTTTGCTCGATTGAATTATAAGGTTGCGTTCAACAAAAATAAATCCTAACTTAATTAAAACATGTCCAACACCTTACTAACAAAAACAATACATAACTAAAATCATGATTCTAAAAATGTTCTTAACAATATCAAGAATCAGATATTCGAACAATCAGTTTATATGTGATTGTGTTAGGAATTAGGGATTTAGGGTTAGATTTTGATATTAACTATTAAGTTGGGCTAGTATATTTTTTGGGCCTTTAATCTTTAAAATCTATAATATATATATATATATTATTAATAAAAATAATTCGAGTAAAACCGAGCGATCGACGAGCGAGCGGACCTTTGCTCATGCTTGGATTGAATTTGAATCGAACCGATCCGAGCGGATCATTTACAAACTGAGCAGGAATCGAACGAGCATTTTTCGAGCATTTTTCAAATGATCGTCGAGCAGTTTGGACAGCCCTAAACCCACCATGCCGCTTCCCACTTATATAGTGATAATTATGTTATATTAACACTATATAAGTTACTAATCATTTTTATTCTTATTCAAGACATGAACTTCTAAATTTAAAAAACAAAATTCTTTAATATTATTCATTGGCGTGAATAACACAGGGGAAGACTCTAGATCAATGGAGTATTACTTCTAGTTTTTTTTTTTTTTTTTGTACATATTGTAGAATATGGGAAACAACTAACGTGAAACTAGAGACCTCGTGTAAGACCGTCCGTAGTGGGGCGTGATTTGTAAAAAATTTAAAAAAAAATCGCTCTACAACGCCCCGGTCACCATTACATGGGGCGTGACCGGGCGTTATTTTTCAAAAAAAACGAAAGTGGCGTTTTAATTAAAACGCTTAAACGGGTGAAAGGATCGAGAAAAGGACCGTTGGCAAACGGTCAAAATTGTTTTTTTTTTTTTTAATTTAAAAATTTACCCCACTATATATATCCACCCACTTTATCATATTTTTTATACAAAAACACCCACTTTCTCTCCCACTTTCTTCTATTTTTTATAAAAAAATACCCACTTTCTCCTATTTTTTATACAATCATGCATCCATACCGACCCGCAAGACCCACGAACCCGAACACAACCCAACCGCAAAACCCGTATAACCTTCAAGACATGGACCCGAGCTTTTTTACGTACGCGGCTTACTTGAGTGGCGCCACTCCGTTTGTGCCTCCCCCTTTCGGCTATGGTCAAGCCGGCGGGTCGCAACCGTCACAACCACAACCCGAAACCGAACCCGATGTCGATGTCATGCCGGAGACGCAACCCGAACCGGTGCAAGATAAATCAAAACGCGGCAGAAGGTCGCATAAGAAGAAGGATAAGGACGAACCTCGACGTACAAAAACTATCATTAAATGGACGAAGGAGGAGGAATTCACGTTGACTCGGGCGTGGCTCGACGTTTCGGAGGACGAAGAAACGGGTAACTCTTTTATTATTTTTTTTAATTATTTTTTACTTTTATTCTTAACATACAACTTATATTTTTTTTTAATTTGTAGCAAACTTTCAAACGGGCCCCGTTTTTTGGGATAGGGTTCGTGAACTCTTTTTTAGCTCGTGGGGTCAAGGCGAACATCGGGACAAAGATTCCATTTCTAGCAAATGGACCGACATCAACAACAAGTGTCACGCGTTCCAAGAAGTTTACCAACGTAACTACGATAATCGCCCGAGCGGTGAAAGTGACGTCGGGGTTTTAACGAGGACTTTGGAGGAGTTCGATAGGACGAAATGCCCTTTCACGTACTATAAGTGTTGGGAACTACTACGAAAAAGTCCAAAGTGGGCGCTAGTTAATCCAATGACGTCTAGTAGTAGACGTCGAGCTAAAAGGTCAAAAACATCATCCTCCGTTGACCCTTCAACTCCGACATCGGACGCCCGCAACGTCGATTTAAATGAGGTGGTGGACGTTGACGAGGAACTTCAAGAAGAGTTGAACCGACCGCCCGGTAGAAGAAAGGATAAGCGAACCGGGAAAAAAACGGTCGAGTCGTCTTCCGATCTCGAGTTAAAGGATGATTTCGAGGAGATGAACCGTCGTCTCCAAGACATTCGCGACCTCGGCCACAAACGTTGGGAGATTATGCAAGAACGAGTGGCCGAAACCAAAAAGTTTAACGAGATGCAAGAGGCGAGGCAAATGGAAAAGGACATTGAGTTTTTGTCCAAATCGATCGACCACCTCCAAGGCGACGCGTTGATCCTTGCGCAAATGCGTCGACAAAAAATTCGAGAAAAATATGGACTCTAGATCATCTTCTTTTTTTTTAACTTTATTTTTTTTTTCAGTTTTTTTTTTTTCGGTTTTTTAATTTTCGGTTTTTTTTTAGGTTTTTTTTATTTCAAGTAGTGTAATTTTTATTTTAAATTAATGAAGATTTTTATGTTTTAAATTAAAAAAAAATAATTGTCAAATGATTGCATGCGCGTTATTGGAATAATGCCCCACTACACCACTTTTTGCTATAATACCCCATACTGACTGGGATGACACGTGTCGGATAATGCCCCATGGTGGGGGCATTATAAGTTGTTACCACTACACATGGTCTAAAAAAACACGTTAATCTGACGTGGCATTTATAAAAAAGCCATGTCACAATATCACAATATTTATGATATGATGTCTCAAATGAGTGCTATTCTCGCTAGATCTGATGGTCCTCCCCCTCATCATCATATCATCCAACTCAATCACACACACATCTCACACTTCCTTTTCACCTCGATTAAATCACAAACCACTCTATTACTGTGTGTGTTTTTGTGCCTCACTTCACATCTTATTATAAAACCCTAGCTACATCTTCTTGAAATGTTGAACTCAACAACTGTTAAATGGGAGAGGTATGTTCTTGAATCTTTTCCTCATTTTGATCAAACCCATTTGAATTCATTACATTTTTAGTTAAAAAAAAAGTGTTTTTTTAATGTGGGTATTGGTTGAAACTTTAAAAAATGAATCTTTTTTTAATGGGAGAGGTATGTTCTTGAATCTTTTCCTCATTTTGTTCAAACCCATATGAATTCATTACATTTTTGGTAAAAAAAAAAAGAGTTTTTCTGATGTGGGTTTGAGTTAAAATTTAAAAAAAAATGAATCTTTTTTAATGGGAGGGGTATGTTCTTGAATCTTTTCCTCATTTTGTTCAAACCCATTTGAATTCATTACATTTTTAGTAAAAAAAAGTGTTTTTTGATGTGGGTTTGAGTTAAAACTTTTTAAAAATGAATCTTTTTTTAATGGGAGGGGTATGTTCTTGAATCTTTTCCTCATTTTGCTCAAACCCATTTGAGTTTGTTACATTTTTGGTGAAAAAAAAGTGTTTTTTTTTTTATTTTTTTATTTTTATGTGGGTATTGGTTAAAATTTTAAAAAGATGAATCTTTTCACAATGGTATTGTTTATTTCTTGTTTTCCAGGAGGTAAAGAAGCCGGAGGAAGAGGTGAAACCACCCGCCGGAGATGAGAAAAAGGGAGAGGAGTCAAAAGACCCGCCACCACCACCGCCGCCGCAAGAGGTTGTTTTGAAGGTTTTTATGCATTGTGAAGGTTGTGCTAGAAAAGTCCGGCGATGTCTTAAAGGCTTTGAGGGTTTGCACTCTTTCTTTATTTTTCAATTTTAGGTTTACAGTTTTATTTAATTAAAATAAAAATTAATTAATAGATTTTTTTTAAGTGTTGTAACTGATGGGACTTAAACTCATGACCTTGAAACCTAGGGTAACAATTTATTTTTTATTTATTTTTTGATAAATAGGTGTTGAAGATGTTGTGACGGATTGTAAGACTCATAAGGTGGTAGTGAAGGGAGAAAAGGCGGATCCAATGAAGGTTCTAGACAGAGTCCAGAAGAAAAGCAACCGGAAAGTTGAGCTTCTGTCGCCGGTACCAAAACCTCCGGCGGAGGAGCCCAAGAAGCCGGAAAAAGAAGAGGAGCCTCCTAAACCGGAGGAGAAGAAAGATGAGGTAGTAATTATATATATAATTATATATATATTATTATTATTCATATAATCATGTTTAATTGATTTAATTTTGTGGGTAGTTTTATCCTGATGTTTTTTTTTTCCGGTGAACTGCAGCCGCCGCCGGTGGTTACGGTGGTCTTGAAAGTTCACATGCATTGTGAAGCATGTGCTCAAGAAATTAGAAAACGCATTCTTAGGATGAAAGGTAATTTACTAATTTTGTTTTGAAAATTTGAACCTTGGTAGCTATTTGTCCCAAAAAAAACGGAATTTTTAAAAATAATTAATCAATAAATCAACTAACACAAAGCCATGTGTTTTATATGTTTTCAAATAAGAAAAAAGAATGGGAGATTTAACCATTACAGAAATATAAAATATTCAAAGAAACTTCACGTCTAAAGAATGAAAAATAAATTCATTTAATACCACTAACTTTATATTAATTCATCACATACAAATAATTATCTATAGCGGTATATTCTAGATTCGGTCCATTTTTTTTTAATCAAAATTGAAGTGAATCTTAACCCTAGATGAGAACAAATATTTCAAGAAAATCTCTACCGCACATTTTTTTTATAATTGATATTTTTTATAAACTAGTATAGAAAACAGTGATGTTCAAATTTTGAATTTTGTGTGGCTCTTATTGTAGGGGTTGAAAGTGCGGTCCCGGACCTAAAGACCTCACAAGTGGCAGTGAAAGGCATTTTTCCGGCAGCCGAGCTGGTGGACTACGTGACCAAAAGAACCGGAAAACGCGCGGTGATCGTGCCGCAAGATCCCGGTAAGCCGGAAGAAGACAAGAAGGAAGAGAAGAAACCCGACGACGGTGGTGAAAAGAAGGAAGAGAAGAAAGCCGAAGATGGTGCTGCTGCAGAAGCAGCACCATCACCGGATGATCCGGTAGCGGCTTTGTTGGATATGAGGAAAAATGAATATTTTTATTATCAACCAGTGAATTACCATTTATACCCTTCAAGATATGCCGCGGAAGCAGCGTATGCATACCCACCAGCGTCACAAATGTTCAGTGATGAAAACCCCAATGCATGCAATGTTATGTAAATAATGGAGGGTAAAATTGGGATTTTACATGGAAGTTGTATTGTGTAATGGGCTACATGTGGACCGGTATGGAATGTCAAATTTGTGCAGAAAAAGCTGTAGAATTTTGTGAGACCTTTATTAATTTTAGAAAAGAATAATGTTTCTTAGCTGCAAATTATCACTGAGTTTGTATTTTTTTAATAAAAATATAAACAACTAGCAATGCCAACATATTGTCATTGCTTCCGTTCTAATGAGACAAGTTTAGCTTAACAAGACGCCCAAAGACACCCTCTCGATTTCAGCTCTGCCAACATATTGTCAACATCGTTCTTGTCCGCCAGACGATCCAACATGCCAAAAGGATCGCTGTTTGTAACATGCTTTTCTTGATGTCCGACACCCCAACATTACTGCGAACGCTAAGGAGATCTGAGATTGAGAAAACATAGATAGGCGAGAACCGGCACCACGATGAGATACGCTGCCAAAGAATAGAAACCGTATAGCAGGAGGTAAATAAATGCTCTATGGTCTCCTCCGCCTCCCTGCATAGTGGACATAAAACTGAATTGACCGGGATATTTCTTCTAACTAGGGTGGTCTTAGTTAGGGGTGTGCATGGGTCGATTTGGTTCGGTTTTTAGCATTAACCATAACCATAACTGCTAGCTTCGATTATGGAATATCCTTAATCATAACCGAACATCGGTTATGGTTAATCGGTTATAAAGTCGGTTATGGTTCGATTTCGGTTAATTAACCAAGCAAGGTTTCAAATAAATAGGCGTCTGCATTAGGGTCGTGCACGGTTTGGACTTAGCTTAGGTCTTTTTTATAAGATAACCAAGGCTTCCCATCTTCGTGGTGAATGATGTAGAGCTAACACCACCCTACGCCACAACCTGCCAGTTTCCGTCTTGAATATCCAGACCCACTTGGCTAGTAAACTACAGTTTGCATCCATCAAAGACCCAAGCCCCAACCCACCCTTTTTAATTGGTGGCATGAGCTCCAACCACTTGGGCCACGCCATTTTTGGTTTATCCGTTTACCCTCCCTAGAAAAAGTTGCGTCTAAGTTTCTGTAATTTTTCAATTACACCGACCGTGGCTCGAAGTAAGGAGAAGTAGTAAGTAGGTAAACTATTCAGGACCGACTTGATAAGAGTGGCGTCCACCAACCGAAAGGGTGGAAGATTTCCAAAGTGAGAGTTGTTTTTCAAAACATTCTACAACTGACGCCCAATTCGAGATTTTATTCATGTTTGCCCCAACCTTAATTCCCAAGTATGTGAAGGGAAGCTCACCGGCTTGACATATGTTACTTACGAAGGAACTCACCTCTTTCAAGTTCACCCCAACACCATAAATACAATTTTTTTCTAGTTTAACTTCATCCAGACCAATGTAAAGCATCTCATTAGTCTTTTGAAGTTCATGGTGTTGTGTCGCCAACCAAAATGACATCATCGACAAATACAAGATGGGTAATTTTTGGTCTATCATTAGGGAGGTTGAAGCCATGAATTATCCCCATCCTTTCGGCACTAGTGACAAAGGATGAGAAGGCCTCCATGGCTAGTATAAAAATGAAAGGGGATAGAGGATCCCTTGCCTAACCCCGCGCTCATAGTTGAATTCTTGTGTAGGAAACACGTTGACTAGCACTGAAGCCCTTGCTCAAGATAAAATCCCTTTGATCAAAAGACACCATTTCATGGGCATGGGACCGATATTAATTTATTTTTTTCTTTTTAAATGTTAAATAATATATTACTCAATCATATTGATTTGTTGTAACTTACCATCATATTTTGCATTTCACCTCTTTATAGCATATAATTTGAGTATAAAATGTGAAACCTCTCCACTACCTAAGTTTCATGTTTTTTTTCTTTCACATTTCATACTCACTGCAATACATGGCAGGGCCGTTCCAACGTTTTTGGAGGCCCTAAGCGAACTACAAAGTCAGGGCCTCTATTGAATTGGTATAAAGGAATTGAGATTGAGATTTGAGACATTGAATAACCATAGCAACGTTGTTTAAATGGCAAAAAACAAGTCTAATATATGAAAGGAAATAAAATTGGAGGCCCTTGTTTTTTGGTGGCCCTAGGCCTTAGCCTAGGTTGATAAACCTTACGGGCCGGCCCTGATACATGGTCAAAATGAATGGAAGGAAAAGGAAAAGGGGAAGAAAGGAAAAAAAAAAAAGTGAAAATTATTGGTGAGTGGCGTCTTTTGAGCAGTGGTGGTGCATGCATGGACAATGATATATGTACTGTTGTCACTTTGGTTCGTTAAATCTCTTTTGTACTATATATTTTAACTACATAACTGTACAAACTGTTACTTTTATTTAAAGGTTCTTTAGCAAATTAATTATACCATTTAAATTACTTTTATGTGTATTTCCTCCAATTATATATTGAGACATGACATTTTTTTAATTTATTTTAATAATCATTTTTTACTAAATATTATTTCTTATTAATACTTAGTTTTTTTATAGAGTAAATTGTCATTTTAGTCATTAAGGTTTGACCCAAAATACCACTATAGCCAAAATAGGTTTTTTTTCCTCCTTTAGGTCCTCGACGTTTCCATTTTTGTGTCATTTCCATCCAACCCACTAACTCCATCAAAAAATGACAGTTAAGTCAATGGTATTTTGGTCAGATTACGAATCTGTTTTATTTTTACCATTTTCATCCAAAACTCTTTCCCCCTTCTATTAAAAAAACAAAATATTAATTTCAATATATATATATATATATATATATATATATATATATGGCCCTATATAGGGTTGAGTTCATTTCAGAACTCTAAATAACTATAGAACTTTCAGAACTCCTAATAAACAATCATTGTATATATAAGTTTTTGTATTTAGGATCTTTTTATCATCTATTATATGTATTTCTTTGATTACATACATGTTAAAAGTAATTTACATATGTTTAATTGCCAAAATTATATATATGTGTCATAGCTAATTTCATATATGTAAAAAAACTAGTTTACATATGTGTAATTATAAAATGACATATAAAAAGTGATAAAATTACTCTTAATATGTATGTAACCGTAAAAATACAAATAATAAATGATAAAATTATCCTAAACATAAAAATATATAAATAAAAAGATTGTTTATTAGGAGTTCTGCGAGTTCTGTAAATATTTATGGTTCTGAAATGATCCTGGCCTATATATATAGGAAAAGTGTAAAATACATTACGGCTTTACATACATCACGTACAACAACGTGCGTGATTAATGTTTTCCAACATGCGTGATTTGGGTTTTTTAGTTTATAACATGCGTGATTTTGAAATGAACGTGCGTAATTACCTGTCGTACGTGATGTACGTTAAGCCGTAATGTACGTTAACCTTCCTATATATATATATATATATATATATATATATATATATATATATAGGCCGGTTAACGTACATTACGGCTTAACGTACATCACGTACGACAGGTAATTACGTACGTTCATTTTAAAATCACGCACGTTATAACTCAAAAATCCAAAATCACGCATGTTGAAACACAATAATCACGCATATTGAAAACATTAATCACGCATGTTATAGAACAAATCACGCAAGTTGTTGTACGTGAAGTACGTTAAGCCATAATGTACGATATACTTTTTCTATATATATATATATAGAGAGAGAGAGAAAATGTATTGTACAGTTGGGCTTAACATAAATTGTGTACGCTGTGAATATATAACATGCGAATTTTGTACTTACAACATGCGATTTTTTGGGTAGAGGTAAAATCGCATGAGTAAAAAAACAATCGCATGTTTTGAAAAATAACAAATCGCATGTTGAGAAAAAATAACAAAATCGCATGGTGATTAAAAAAAACAAAATCACATGTTATATATTCACAATGTACGTAATGTACGTTAAGCCCAATTGTACGTTAACCAACCTCTATATATAACCCACTAATTAATAAAAGTAAAACAATCATATAATATCCAAACACAATTCAACACACAGTTTACATCTGTACACAATTAACAACCAAGATTACATCCAAATTAGGCTATCACATTATGGTTCTTCTCCAGAAAACCTGAAGAACAATTACCAAACAAAAAGGTCGTATTATTGGCACACCTTGGGAAACTAAATCGACACCTTCAATATGCATCGTATAGGCCTATACGATGCGTATTAAGGTTGACTTGTGTTTCCCATAGCCACCATTCCCATAGTCACAAACGAATGCGGTTTGTATTTCCCATAGCCACCATTACCATAGTCAAAAACAGTTGCGGTTTGCAATTCCTGGTTGTACTGCGAGTGGGCATAAGATCCGTGGGCCCTATTGTCGGATCTATGACTCCATAGAAGATGTGATTAAGGTAAGCGTGCCGTAAAGTTGCATCTTTTAGAGAGAGACGTTTAAGTACGAATCCTACAACTGCATTTGGAACAAGAAGTCCAACAATTCGTTCATTATTTGTTGTTGTCTCAAAAATATGAATGCACACAACGAATTTGAACGTGAACCATGCTTGTACAATATTATTAAAAAGAATGCACGCAACGAATTTAACAAGTGTGACAGCTTATTAAAAGTTCCACAGGCTCATGACAACCGCACTGGTAACGAACTGGTATTGCTGGTGGCTTTCTGGAAATTGAAGGAAAAGGATTGTGATTCTGTTTTTCAATGGGGATGTAATGCAATGATTCCTCTCAATTGAATAGACATACACTTGCTTCATAGGACTCACTTGAATCGTCTCGAACGTAATAACAGTACGGTTAGTAGATGTTAATTGCTGGGATGTAACTGTTCAGAAAGTAGAAATCACCTTCAATCCTTTCCTGGTCAAATCATACACTATAAATATAACAACCCTCCTAAAATATTTAGAACACCCCTATACGTCCTAAAATACGCCCCGCATACGTAAAATGGAGCTAAATACCTTTAATTTCATAAAAATTAAATAAAAACAAAATTTAATGGTTCCTGGAGGGGCGCGACAGAGCCAATGAAGGCTGTCGCGGGGCGCGAGCACCTGGACACAAGGCCGCCCCCTGAGTCGCTACGTGTCCCCACTCGTGTCGAAGTTAGCTGGTGACTAGTCAAAGCTAGGGCCTACTCTGCCTAGCTCGCGGGCCGCGAAGGCCTTGCCTTCATTTCTCACGGGGCGCGAGAAAGTGCTGGATCAGCACTATAAATAGGATCGATCGGTTTCATTTGCAAATCGTTCAAAACTTCGAATTCCCTCTAAATTTCTGAATAGCAATAATAATATCGGGTATTATACCCACTAAAATAGCGAAGCTCCGCCTCAATGTAAGTATCACAACCCCCGGTTACGTATTAGATACGCTGCCCGATTAATCTAGTGCTCCGTAACGGCTGTCGAGGCTCTGCCCGACGTAGTCGTTGGAGTTCTGTCTCGGGGAGTGTATAACTAATGTAAATTGGGCTATTATACTAGCGTGTGCATTGTTTAATTAATAGATTATAACCAGGAAGTCACAAAGGAAAAAAAAACCTAAAGTAGCAAAGTGAGTAATCCTCCTTTTTGCAAACTGTTTTACAAAGCCTCAATGTTTTAAATTATATTTCACAGTGATTGAGTATTTGTAATTCTACAATTATCGTCGGTATGTTTGGGTTTTGTATACAAAATTTGTTACTACACTGTGAGTAGTAACATGACCACAAGTCGGGTTGACAGTACCATGGGTGGTAATTAAAGTATAAATATAAACAAATGTAATTGCGAGATCGCCCTCAATGCTGTAAACTAATAAAACCTGTTTTGATTAAATTGGGATTCACTCACCAGTATTTTCCACTGACAAAATGTTTTTAAACGCGTTTCAGGTAACAATGTGAAAGCCAAATAGAAGCCAGCTTGACAGCACTAAAGGCTTGGAAAAGTGGCTATAAAAGTTACCTAAATAAAGAAGATGTTTTATTTCAATAAAATAGAGTTTATCCCTATAAACATGTTTGTAATGGAAACTTGGGAATTACCCATGTATTTAATATTATAAAAATGTGGTATTTTACTTTGATAAAATATTTCCTAACTACGATCCTGATGTAAATTCCGCTGCCAAAATTGATAAACACCAATACTACCATCTCTGAGTAGGCCGCGGCCGCCTGCCTCCCGAGGTAGGGGTCGGGGGTTGCGACAATAAAGTTTAAACTTATCGTTATCTAACTACCGAGTCACACCAATTCGTTGAGAACTTGTTTGGCAAGATGACCGAATAGAGATCTGAATAACAAACTGTGACAACTGTCAAAAATCCAGGTATCCGTACAATTAACTAATCCTGATTAAGTGCTTAATGACTGCGCTGAATTACAATTAACTGCCTTCTGATTATTGCCTTATACACACATGTGCATCACATATTGCAAATGACATATCATTGATTGCATGAGGACTTTATTGACATAATTGATGCACAAAGCACAGTTAGCACAGTTAACAGACAAACCGGGAAAATGCTGACGTAGTTCAGTACATAGACAGACAGTGTTTTGAGACCCAGTATGAGTCAGAAATTAAGTACCACACTAGTGAAGAGTGTAGGGAAGTAAGGATCACAAAACTGCTTTTCTAGGTGATAGTTTAAGTGCCGGAAAGTGCCTAAAACTCACCCAAAGTGCTGAATTCAGCAAAAATCAGCATTTAAACACATTAATTTTATGCAAAAACATGGTAAAATGGTCCTGAATGCTTTCCTAAGTGTCGGGAATTAAAAGTGTCACAAAAGGGTACATAAAGAACACTAAACGGTATAGTTTAGCACTTTAACGAATCAGTATCTAACCGAACAACCGGACACTACCCGAAACACCAAATTTACACTTAAAGCATTGTTTTAACATTTCCAAGCTAGTTATGGTCCCCGAACATCATAACACCCCATACAAAATATCTAGTAACTAAAACACTTAACTTACACTTGGATTAAAACTAGATTGCAACTAATGGATTAAACCTACTCTACTACCCCCCCCCCCCACACACACACCTATGGATGGCCCATACCCACCACCATACTTCAAGATTTGATTTCCTTATTTTAATGGATCTTGTTTTTGCTTTTTAGAGCATAATACACATGAGGTAATTGAAGAATATGGATATAAGTATCATATGAGAGGTTAAGAGTTCATTACATTTCACACACTAACAAACACTCACCTTTCTCCCTCTCTTGCTCTCCCTCTCGGCCGAGAACACCACACACCACCACCACCACTTCCACCTCTGGTTCATCCATTTCCAAGTAATCACAAGGTGTTAGAAGGAGCATAAAGGAGCTAGGAGCTTCAAGGACCTCTCTCATTAGCTTTTATCGTCTTGATTTCTACTCTTGATTCATCCCTAGCCTTGTGCTAGTGGTAAGATCCTTCTACACTCTAGTTTACTTCCATTTTTAGTGGTTAATGTTGAATCATGATCAAAACTTCAAGAACACTAAAGAACATAAGCATGTAACTTGAACATAAGCTTGATTTATGAAGTAATGTTGGTGAAACTAAGTTGTTTAGGGTATGAATGCTTGTTGATCATTGATTGTTTGTAAAGATGATGTTGATCATCATAACATCTTGCCAAACCATGATTAGAAACACAGTTTAGCAAGATGAGAAAGTAAGAAGGTAGTAGGATGAAAGATCATCCACACTTAAATCATGAACCTGAGAAGAATACTTTGGTTTCTTGAAAAATAATAATCAAAGTGAGTTAATGATCATATAGATCTAAGATTTATGAATGGTTTTTCAAAAGAACCAAACTTAAAGTATGAGTTTTAGTGGATCTTGGTTCTTACATAAACAAACACTATTTTTAATGGTTAAACAATTGTAGAAACACTTGTGTAACAAGAGGATTACATAAAGAAGCATTTTTAGAAAAATGAGTTTTGAAATTGTAAACATCCAACTTCTTTAAAAATGAAGTTTTTGAAGAAGTAAACACATTTTGAAGGGTAACTAAACTCACTAAATACACTACCAAGTTACTACAAATTTTCATAAACTTTCAAGTTCATGAAGTAGTAGATTAAGCATGATTTTGGCAAGATTGGTAAGTGTAAGTTGTTTAGTGTTGATTGTGGATTGATTGTGGTGATTTTACAAAAGAAAATGATATGCTTGAATGCATGGAAACCTCCATTTTTAGGGAAAACTATGGCAAAATTTTCAAAAAATACAAACACTTAGAAAAATACTTTCAAACAAATATTAACCAAGTGTATTTTAAACCATACATGGTTACATAAACTTTGCCATAAATTTTGGTTACAAAATACAAATGTTGGAGGTTGATTTTTATAAATAAAAGTGGCTAGATATATATTTAGAATATATAAAGAAGTTTTTGAAGAAGTAAACACATTTTGAAGGGTAACTAAACTCACTAAATACACTACCAAGTTACTACAAATTTTCATAAACTTTCAAGTTCATGAAGTAGTAGATTAAGCATGATTTTGGCAAGATTGGTAAGTGTAAGTTGTTTAGTGTTGATTGTGGATCGATTGTGGTGATTTTACAAAAGAAAATGATATGCTTGAATCCATGGAAACCTCCATTTTTAGGGAAAACTATGGCAAAATTTTCAAAAAAAATACAAACACTTAGAAAAATACTTTCAAACAAATATTAACCAAGTGTATTTTAAACCATACATGGTTACATAAACTTTGCCATAAATTTTGGTTACAAAATACAAATGTTGGAGGTTGATTTTTATAAATAAAAGTGGCTAGATATATATTTAGAATATATATATATATATATATTAAAGACACACATGTGTGATTATGTGTATACTTTGTGAAGTAGTAATATTATTTTAGGACTTCAAATAATATAACACATTAAAACAGCAAGAATTACAATCCAAAATATTACCAAAATGTCAAGGAATAAATATACAAGTTACACACAAAATATTAGCGAAACCGAACAAGAAATGTAACTTACAAATATTCCAGAAGATGTGTTCACAAATATATTATAGTAAATAGTATTTTGGATTCAAAGGAATGAAATTATGGTTTTCCAATTATTACAAAGTTAAATCATATTTTTTTTGCAAAGAGAAAATATATTATTTTTGAAGTAAAAATATATTTTCTTGGAATTTTCAGAAGATATATGATTTTTGGGAAAGATATATATATTTTCTTGCATACACTTGAGATACATTATTATGAATAAATATATATATATATATATATATATTCCTTGGAATTATTGGAAAATATATTATTTTGGGAACTACAAATACAAGAATACAAGTACACATGTATAAGATACCCCCATCACTGGGAAGAAATACAAGTCTAAATACTTGAGAAGTATTAACAATTATTCCAAAACTTAAAAATATAATTTAAGTTAAAATATTAATTATTTTGACAATAATTATATAACTTGGAATAATATCAGAAGCGTAAAAGAAACGTAACTCAGAAACATTAATGCTAAGGCAAGGTACGGCCCGTTCGTCTAATAGACATTAGCATGTTGTAGGTAGTCGTGTTCACCGGAGAAGTACGAGTTACGATTGATTGAAGACGCAAGACTGTGAGTTTCATGTCCCCCTTTTCTTTAACTGTTTTCAGTTTTATAACTTCGGGGGTGAAATACATGTTACAACTGTTTACAAATGTTTTATACATGGTATGGTTAGCTAAGGAAGGGTACTACTTGATCATGTGAGTGGTGGGTACAACACTTAAGGCCATTAATCCTAGTTGTAGGACCGAGGAACATGAGTGATAGATCTATTTGGGTGTAGCGAGCCCACACCCATGCGGACCAGGGTGGCCCATGTGGTGACTATGTCTTATTCCCGGAGACAAATCTGTTAGGTTTGAGTTTTCCTGCATCACTTCACACATATCAATGGCTTTGCAACCCATTGGTGATATGTTTTCCTTGTTGCTTTCATACCAGGATTTACATACATACAGACACACTTACAAAGGTTTACTCATACACACAAACAAACACATGAACTCGCTCAACTTTTGTTGATGTTTTCAAACTACATGCATTTCAGGGAATTAGTAAGTGGATCTGGCGGGCGTTGGAAGTTTTATGATGCGTTGTGAATAAAGATGTCATCCATGGTTTTGAGGTTTGGGTCGGGTGTCTTATTCCTGGATGAGACACGTCTTCCAAACCTTGGTTTTATTTAATATCTTTAGATGAGTCCTTGGTGAACTCTTAAAACAATTCGTATGGTTTGTAAAACTTGTGTTTGAAGTCTACGCTTTAAAACAATGTTGTGATGTTTTTTTTAACTTATTTAATGGATGAACGTCTATGGTTTTATCATATAGTTGTTCTTATGATTGAATGCAATGGTATTAAGAAAGTCACACCATAATCACGCTTCCGCAAAAGTGTTGGTGCATACGCCTGTCGACTTCGTCTTGTATCGAGTCTTGTACTAGAATGTTAGATCAGGGCACGCAGTTCGAGAAATCTAGGGTTTGTATGTAATTGAGCTAATTTCGCATGAAATGGCACTTGCCACTTTCAAGCGAAATTAACATCAGCTATTTCGCATGAAATGGCACTTGCCACTTTCAAGCGAAATTACCATCTCTATATATACCCTTGGAGCGAAATCATTTGTAACTTTTGTAATTCCGGTACCGAAGTGCTGCCGACGTGTCTACTGATCTGAAAACTTGTTATATCAATAAAATAAGACAATTTAGTGTGAAACAAGCTGTTTTCCAAGTCAGTTCATCTGTTTCCGCCTCTTGAATTGATAAGAACTCTTCTGATTGACTCGTTTGGGTCACAAAACGATCCTACAAGTGGTATCAGAGCTCATGAGGAAGAGTTCTTGCCAAAACAGCTATAATTTCTGACTTCTACACATTCTTTTACAAAATTCACAAGTTTTTACGGTCAAAATGACTTGAATTTCTCATATTATGTGCGAAACAGTGTTTTAATGAATCCTTGAAAGAATTGGACATTAATTCGATTTAAAAGTGATAAAATTACATAATTTCGCTTGAAAATGGATTCGGATTAGGTGACGTCAGCGTTATTTCATACGGAATTACAGCTCCGCTTGAAATAGTTAATTTCGCTTCAGAGTGTAATTTCGTTTGAGCCGTTTCACACGAAATTAGATAATTTCATTCCAAATTGGTATTCCATTTGAAAGTGTGCTATTTCACACGAAATCAGTTATTTCGTGTGAAAAGTAATTCCGCTTGAAAGACGGTATTTCGTTCCAAAAGGGGTATTCCGCTTCAAAAGTTGATTCCGTTTGAACTTGTATTTCGTGTGAAACTTGAGTTTTTGTGAAACAATTTTCCGAAACATGGAAGAGGAATCCAGTTGCACCAGTTACAGCTGCTGAAACATTGTACAGTGAGAATGAGACGGGAACTCATCAGAAACCGCCAAAGCTTATGTACATTGAAGATTTTAGAGGATGGCAAAATCGATTTGAGAATTGGGTGCAAGCTTATAAGTTTGATGCATGGTGTTCATTAGAGAAAAATTACGAGAAACCAAAAAATGAACGTGGGATTGAAAAAGCTTTCTGTGACTATTCAGATATTGAAAAATTGAAATATACAAGTGAAAAAATGATGATCAGTATTCTTCAACAAGCAGTTAAAGAAGATATCTTTGTCTTACTCCAACATGATGGTACTGCTAGATCAATTTGGACAGCATTAATTCAAAAGTTTAAAGGAAGTGCAGATATGATCAAGAACAAAAAGGCTTTACTAAAGAAATCATTTGATATGTTCGTAGCCTTGGAAGGTGAAACAACAAAAAAGACCATTGATAGATATTGTCATCTGGTTTTGGAAATGGGAAGATTGAATATAAAGAAAGATGATGAAGAATGGGTTGATAAGTTAGCCGATGCATTACCACAACAGAAATGGGGAACTTATTTGTTGATCTTAAAGCACTTGAGAAAATCAGAAAATATGAATCTGGCACAGTTTATTCAGAAGATTGAAGAGCATGAGTTGGATATCCAGAAAACGGCAATCATGAATAGTCCAAATACTCAACAAGATGTCAGTTTATACTATAGAGAAAATAAATTTGAAGTTACTCCAAGCCCAAAGATTCAAACTGGTTTCAGTGCTGATAGTTCTTCTGGAATGAAGGGAAGTACTGTGACTCAAAGTGGTGGATTTTCGTCTTCATATTCAAGCTTTGATCCAAATCTTACAACACCAAGTCCTCAACGACAAAATTCAACAAATCTTCAATGCAATGTCACTTTGAACATTCAAAATGGTCAAAATCTGTCTCCGGAAATAGCTAAGCAACACATGGCATCACTCGTTGCTATGTTGGAATCATATGAAAGTTTGATTGATGGCAGAATTGGAAATCCGATGCTTACCAAAGAAGATTATGACCAGATAGATGCTGAAGAACTTGAGTTGATGGACATCAAGTGGTGTTTAGCCAGTGCTGTTCGAAGGGTTGAAAAATTTCAACAAATCACAGGAAGAAATGATTTTAATGAATTGGCTAAATCTCCGATAGGGTTTGACAAATCAAAGGTTACATGTTTTCAGGTGTCGAGAAAAAGGGCATTTTAAGTGTGAATGCAAAAACAAAGAAGCAGATGGAAGACAAGATCAGTCTGGAAAGAACAATTATTATCAAAAGTCAATTTTTCATCAGATTACTCAACAACCACAAACTGCACATGCATGTACCATTGAAGAGAAAAGAGCTTGTTATGGTATAATTGACCAAGACGATGAAAAGGTTGCAGAGGGATTTAGTTGGGATAAATACATTCCACCTGGTTCAGGTCTTGTTGCTAGAATCTTGGAAGAACAAGAAGTCGAAAGAACGAAGATCTTTAGATCATCAGAAAGTGATGATGATACTGATGACGAGGAAGAGTACATTAATAATGCAAGAAAAAGTTTAGACTCATTTAGTTTTAATTTGTTTTTTGCAGGTAAAATTGAAAAACTGAATAAGAAGAAAGCTGCCAGATTGAAGAGAGACTTGGAAGCAAGAAGAACTGATGAAGAAAAGGCAAAATTGGAAGCTGAAACAGCAGAAGTTGAAGAAAATTCAACAAAGAAGGTCGTAGTTGAAGAGTACGAAGCAGAAATAGAATCTAATGATGAATCAATGATTAAGAAGGTGATAGATAAAATCGTTGAAGTGGAGAAAATAGTAGAAAAGATCGTTGAAGTCGAAAAAATAGTTGAAGTTGAGAAACTCATTGAAGTTGAGAAGGTTATCGAGGTTGAAAAGACAGTTGAGATCATTAAACCTTGTCAAAAATGTTTGGAGTCTTGCAAAGAATGTGAGAAAAAGGACAAGAAGATTCTTGAATTGGAAGAGATGAAAGAGAAATTGTTGTCTGATGTGAAGTATGTGAAGGAATCTTATGACGTGCTGAAGAGAACAGTTGATGGTTTGAAAAAGACAAATTTAGAAGTTGATGCTGCTATGACAATGATGAGTTCAACTTTAATGACAAAGCAGAAAGTCATCAATGAGTATATTGAAGACTGTGCAAAGCTAAAGCAGGATTTGGAATTTGAAAAGATTGAGAGTGAAAGAATTAAACGTTTGTTGTTGAGTTATACAACATGTGATTATTTGATTGATCGAGTTTATCCTACTGTTGCAGGTGTTGAAGCGTTTCAAGATAAAAAGACAGAAGATACGGATACTGGTAAGAAACAAAGTGTCAACTATAACAAGTGTCCGCCCCCGATTTGGAATAGTTATTCTCCCAGAAAGCCAAATGAGGAATGTTTAAATAAGGCTCTCAACATAAAGTTAAAGTCTGAAATCCTTGATGAGTTACCAGGCAATATTGATGTCACATTCACAGCGTATGACACTGATCATGAGTCTGAGTTGTTAAAGAAAGTGGTCGATCAGGTGTTGGATATGGATGAAGAGTCAAAGTCGGAGTCAAAATCTGAAAGTTCGAGTTCATCAGAAAAGAGTCCGAGTTCACCGGTTAAAAGGGTTTACAATAAAGAATTTCTGTTATCAAAATCTAATTTGAATGATGAACCAATCAAAGTAGCATATACTTGAATGATTCAGACAAATTATATTATGATGAGGAATTTCCAATAAGAAGTGTCAAATCTGAAATGATCCAAAAGGTTTTCAAATTAACAGAAATTAATATTTCTGAAATAAAATATTTAAGTCTTCATGAAAAACCTAAAAAGTACACTTCAAGAGTTCAACAGAGATTGAACAAGAAAAAGGGTTACGGTTCTGGTTCTGGTTTTCAAAAGAAACCAAACCATAACAGTAATTTCAAAAAGACAGGTCTAGGTTTCATTTTCTCGGAAAATTATAAAAATGAGGAAAATTATAAATCAAAAACAAAATTTGTTGCAGGAGGAAGTTCTGAAGAAGAGCAGAAGAAACCATTTTGGAGACAGTCAAATCAAGAGTTTCTTGCTGAGAAGAAAAAGAATATGATGATGAGAACTGAGCAAAGAGTTGAGAGAAGAATGTGTTTCAAATGTCACAAAATTGGACACATTGCTTGGAATTGTCAACAGTCCTACAACACAAAACAGGGAGTTTCTTTTAACTCGAGATTGAAAGAAATACATATTGATGAAAAGAAACAACCAACAAATTTTGAAGTTGGTGAAACTTCAAAACGTTTATACAAAAGAAAAGTCGATGAAAACAAACAAAGATGGGTTGTAAAATCTGACAGTAGTTCTGACAATGAATCTGATTCCATAAAATCAGAGGAGTCATTTATTGAGAAAAAGAATGAGAATTCCGTTCCTGAGATGAACGATGAAAATTTTCCAAAATTGTCAAAAGAAAATTTGAAGTTAAAGGTTGGTAAAACTGAGATTTCAGATTCATTCTTCTCTGGTAAAGGAGAATTCGATACTGAAAAGGCTTTCAATGGGAAAGTCAAACATATTTTCGGAAAGATGGTAGATGGGAAGGTTAAAAGTGCCAAAGAATTTTATCAATCGAAAAGATGGTGGGATAGATGTGTACCAAAATCACCCAAGGCTGGTCAGGCTTGGGTGACATCATTTTCTACTTAAAAATTTGACTTGCCGGAGCTCCCAAGTTGGTAATCGTGGAGCATGAATCGGCATTTTTATTGAGAAATATCACAAATGTGAATGTTGGTAAATTGTTTATTGATATTTTGACTTGCAAGTGGTAAATCAGGGACATTAAGTTGTACTTGATTTTCTACAAGTGGTGTTTGTTGATTGAACTTAAAATTGTTATATTTTTCAAAAGGTTGAAAATGAAAGAACAATGTGATGAGATCCCCTAACCTACAAGTGGTTTATGATGAAAACAAAACTTATTTTCCGGAAAAACCATTTTTGATTAAAACAAACTTAAGTGTTTTGAAATCATAATGGGAAAATGTTTTGTTGTGAGGGGGAGTTCAGATTGTTTATGCCAAGTGGATGGCGAATTGAAGCTCGAAAATTAGTTGTCACTTTACCTTGTACAGTTTGTTTTTAAATTTCCTTTAAATGATTTTAAATTTTAGGGGGAGTAAGAATTTTTTCAGAAAATCCAAAAACATTAGAAAATTTGAAAAAGTCAAAAACATGATAAAATCAAAAATGAGTTTTGTTGTAAAAAAGAGGAAATGATAGTACATCAGTAGACAGTTACAATATGCTAAAGAAATGTAATGTTTAAATAGCGTTAAACGGTCTCACTGATGATATGCCGATAGGTTTTTACACATTTAGTAAACTTTTTCGGGATATAAACTTAAATTCAAACTTGCTTATTTCGTGGGGAACACTAATTGGATATATAGGTAACCCCTGAAATTCCGTTTGAAAGGTCCCTCTTTCTGAGATACCAGGTCTTTATGCTCAGTGATATCTGGGGTATTATCCCGGGACTTCTGATTTTGCGGAAGCAATGGCCTAGTCCCCGGAGAATACTTTACGATTGCTTGAAATAATAGCCTGCCCTCAGCATAAAAAATGATGAAACATTGAAAAATGCTAATCATGTGCTGTTGTTAAAAAGATCCTCTAAAGGGGACCCACTAAAAAGTCGAAGCCGTCGTCTCTCTGATTTTGCGGAAGCAATAGCCTGAGCTCTCACGGCCCTCGCATTTAAACCCCTTACAAATATCATCTGTGGTATACTCACCTGTAAGACTGAATATTGGGATCTGGATACGGGAGTATATTCAAAAGGTGGGACACATGAATAAGTTTAAGTTCTTAATTCACCTATTTCATATCCTGAATCAGTTGAAATTTGTGTGAGAATTTAAGTGGATCAGTATATCGACAATCTAAGTGAACTGTTTAATTCTTAATGTGTAAGTAAGCTTAACGGTACTTGTGACTTGTCAAAAACTGATATGATCCTCTTACAGAAACTCACAAAAATAGTGTTTGTAAATATTTCTTTACTGCATTTCTTTTATATCAAAATCCAAAAAGATTTTCGGAGTGTTTTAGCATAAATTTTGAAATATTCAAAAAGATTTTCGACAACTGTTGATTGGAGAGCTGATTTTCAAAATTCCAAGTGCTGAATATGAGGAACTGGTTTGGAAAAAATGTTGTGAGAAAAATGTTTTTGTTTACAAGTGGTTAAGCAGAGACTAAAATTGTTATAAATATAAATACCCAAAACATAAGTTGTTAAAAAATGATGTCAAATGTTTGAGATGATTTGAGAATATCTATAAGTGGTTTCTAAATTTGTTAAAAGTTAAAATTTGTGAAACTTACTTTTGGGTAGAGATTGTGCAGGTGAGCCAGGAATCGATCCTGAACCTGTGAATCTGTAAAAACCAGTCTACGATCCGAGCACAATTCAAAGGGAAGTCTGCTAGTAGATTAAACATCCGAGAAGGATAAGAGTTACTGATACTGACAAGCTTGCAGAATCAAGAGATCTGATCAAAGAATATAGAGTCAGTTTGAGATTATAGGAAAGAGATTTAAAGATTGAGGATGCTTACACTGTCAGATACTTTGAAAGAGCCCAAAGACTGATAAAGACTGAAGACTGTGAAGACTCGACACTTAAGACTCGTCAACATCCGAGGGGGAGTCTGTTGGTGCATACGTCTGTCGACTTCATCTTGTATCGAGTCTTGTACTAGAATGTTAGATTAGGGCACGTAGTTCGAGAAATCTAGGGTTTGTATGTGATTGAGCTAATTTCGCATGAAATGGCACTTGCCACTTTCAAGCGAAATTACCATCTCTATATATACCCTTGGAGCGAAATCATTTGTAACTTTTGTAATTCCGGTACCGAAGTGCTGCCGATGTGTCTACTGATCTGAAAACTTGTTATATCAATAAAACAAGACAATTTAGTGTGAAACAAGCTGTTTTCCAAGTCAATTCATCTGTTTCCGCCTCTTGAATTGATAAGAACTCTTCTGATTGACTCGTTTGGGTCACAAAACGATCCTACAAAAAGTCAGGGTGTGACACAAACTGTGGAGAACTTGTTTGCGTTATCCTTCTTGATGCAGATCCGATGATCTTCAAGAGAAAGAGGTTCAGAGTGATTTTAGAATACGCTAAAATATGCGAAAAGACGCTAAAATATGTCAAAATACGCTAAAATATGCGAAAATACTCTAAAGTACGCAAAAATACTCTAAAATATATCGAAATGCGTCGAAATACGTCGAAATATGCTAAAATATGTTAAAATACGTCATAATAGGCAAAAATACGTCAAAATACGCAACTAGTGATATTTCCACACGTGTATACATAGAACACGACACTCTACAATACGAGTGGATTTCAAACAAAACTATACGTAAACATATAATGCGATAATTGCACGCAACCGAACGTCATCGAAACGACGCATGTTGAAGGTATACGTCATAAAATGACAAAATATGCGAAAGTTCATCAAAAAACGACACGTATACGCGTCGAACCGAGGAAAACACGATAAAACAAATTTTCAAATTATGTCATATACGATCGTATAGGCCTATGTTGTATCGTATATGGCTTTAATACACATCGTATAGGCATATACGATGCGTATTAAACTTTGAATTTTCTCAAAAATATCCCTGAATTTATAAAAAAAGGGGTATTTTAGTAATTTCATTGATTAATACGCATCGTATAGGCCTATACGATGCGTATTAAACTATGAATTTCTCAATTGAAGGTGTCGATTTAATTGTTTAATTTTGCAAGGTAGCTTTCTGTCACGCGGACGAAGAAGCAGCACTTTGGACATTTGTTGGTCTTCAAACATGTAGGAAACATTATTTGAGAATACCCCTGAATGTATACCCGGTTTGCTTTCTCTAGGATATCTACAATCCAATCAACGCACATTATGCGTTTCAAATTAAGGGTCCCATCATTACAACCACTTGTTTGAAAATGGCCAGGAGAGTTGAAAAACTGCAATTGGAATTGATGACCGAATAGAGATCTGAATAAGTTTCTGAATAAGTTTCACCCTTATTTATGTAAACCGCACAAACAAGCATGCCTTGAACGAGTC
Source organism: Helianthus tuberosus (assembly GCA_030545235.1). Lineage (NCBI taxonomy): Eukaryota > Viridiplantae > Streptophyta > Magnoliopsida > Asterales > Asteraceae > Helianthus > Helianthus tuberosus. Next base: position 20,466,721 of record CM060380.1, on the reverse strand, counting down.
TAGAACACTCGCAATCCTCAACCGGCTTTGAAACCGGACGGAATCTATGAAGAAACTGTTCGATTTCACGGTGAGTGGAGAAATTAGCGACAGAGAAAACTTTGTCGTAGAAAATTTGAACAAGATAAGAAGGATGAGATATCGGCACTTAGCTCGAAGAAGTTTCTCTCGATCATTCAACACGCGACCCATGGATCAGTGGGCCCTATTGTCTGATCTGTGACTCCATGTAAGATGTGACCGTCAACAAGCGTATCTTCGTTGTGGAGAACAACCTCGTTGAATAGCAACCTTCATTTAGTTTCTGGAATTGGAGAACCGTTGTGTCTAATCATATCAACTATCGCGATAAGTTTCTGTTGAAGTGCAAGAATGAGTATGAAGATAAGTTAAAGATAAGTCAAGAACAAAGAAGAACACTTGAAGAAAAAGCAAGAACTTGGAAGTATTATCGGAGTAGCTGTTACCATATGACACATGATAAAAGCGCTTCTGTAGACAATCTGGGATTATGTTTCGTTTTAGGAGAACGTGTAATCCAGAGGTCGGTCTCGGGTGGGCATAAGATCCGTGGGCCCTATTGTCGGATCCAGAGCCGTCCCCGAAAACTCTTGAAAAAATTTAGGCCTCGGGCGACGAAAAGAATTGGGCCTAAAATTATGGTTAAGGGTAAATGAATTAAAAAAAATAAAAATTTAGTGATGGAGCAAAGACTCAAACTTGAGACCTTTACATTATTTTGAGATTGTTTTTGCCACTACACCATCAATATTTTTTTGCATAATAAACGGATGAATATACTAAATATATAATTTAATAAATATTTACAGTCTTATAAAGTCTTTCCGGACCCTTTGAAATTTTGGGCCTCGGGCCTCGGGCGTCGGCACGGGTTTCCCGTGCCCAGAGCCGGCCCTGGTCGGATCTGTGACTCCATGGAAGATGTGATTAAGGTAAGCGTGCCGTAAACTTGCATCTGATTTTTAAAACATTTCCCATTGACATAATATTTCCCATATGACCCATGATAAAAACGCTTTTCTAGACAATCTGAGATTATGTTCCGTTTTAGGAGAACGTGTAATCCAGAGGTCGGTCTCGGGTGGGCACAAGATCCGTGGGCCCTATTGTCCGATCTGTGACTCCATGGAAGATGTGATTAAGGTAAGCGTGCCGTAAAGTTGCATCTGATTTTTAAAACATTTCCCACTGACATAATATTTCCCATATGACACATGATAAAAGCGCTTCTTTAGACAATCTGGGATTATGTTCCGTTTTAGGGTTTCTTCATCACCTATAACAATGTCGATAAACGTTGATCGGAACATGCCGCTTAAATCTCAGCTATGTCTCATTGCATTATGACAATACTGATAAGGGTGCTGGTCTTTTCTCCCACTGTGCAGACTTGAAGAATCTCACCATAACACATTGTAGACTGGTGGGCTTGAATGATTTTAATATATTTCATCTTGGACTATCTAGTCTAACATTTGAAAATGGATATGATCGTGTCAAGATCTTTATCTATCATCTCATCGACCAACTGCTCGAAAACCCTTTCGTTTCCTAACACTTGAAAATGGATATGATCGTGTCAAGATCTTTATCTATCATGTCATCGATCAACTGCTCGAAATCCCTTTCGTTTCTCGGGTTCACATTCGACACAACACACCATAAAATAAACTTCAAAAAATTAGTGCCTTGATACGCATCGTATAGGCCTATACGTTGCGTATTAAGCTAGCCGTCCGTCTACCAAGTCTTTTACTTTATTGAATGCGCATCGTATAGGCCTATACGATGCGTATTGAATTGGAAAAGTGTGCGGATAGATGGGTTGGGTGTGCCAATAGATTCTCTGAACAAAAATTACATTCAATATTCAAGTTTTTGTGTGTATAAGGAATCTGCCACCCATCTTTGAAACCAGGGCTGGTCTAGCCTTTTTAGAAACCCAAGGGAAAATGAAATTTTGGGGCCATTTTTCCTTTTTTAATTGTTATAAAAGATACTCCTTAATCCGTATTTGAAAACAAGAAAAAAAAATATACCACAACTATAATGGAGACTCGTTTGCTTATATAAGGAATCAAACAAATCTGAAACAACAAAGTACCACTAATATTAATAGTTAGCATATTTATTTTCTTTTACTTGGGGGCCCTATATTTTTGAAAGCCGTAGGCCCAAGTCTTGATTACTTATATTATAGGTCCAACGTTGTTTGAAACCAACCCACCATCTCCATCAAAACCCACCCCACCACATATCACCACCACTACCACCCACCACAAAAAATCAACCTTGCTCATATTCATCAAATAGCCTCTTGTATCCACCACCACAAACATCATGCACAGATCGGCTTAGTAGCCGCCACAAACCTGACGAAGGTGTTAGGGTTTCAAGAAAAACGGGAGACTGACGGTGAAGATCTAACCGCTTAGTTTTATTTTTTTCGACAACCATTACAAATGACTTAACAGTATGGGTTTTTCCGGTGGTTGTTACATCGGATTCGGTGGACTAGAGAGTTATAGTGATGATTTAGGTTAGCCAATAGTGGTGTTTGATGACTATAACAATTACCGGAGAGAAGACCAGTGGCGGACCCACGATTTTTTTTGCAATGGGGTCCATTTTTTCGGTGTTTAAAATTTTCATATCAAAACGTTAAAATTTTCGGGTAGGTCCTCGTTTGGGTCGGGTCAAAGCGAGGTTTGAATATGATTTAAAAAACACAAAAAACGGGTTATACAAGGATTGAACCAATGACCTCTTGTTGGTAAAGATAAGGTTTTACCACTACACCTGCTTTCCATTTCTTTCTATAATGTCCACCTAATTGTATTTATGGGGTCCTTATAGAATTTAATATACTGGATCTACTGATTTTTTTTTAAAACATTGTGGTCCGGGGACCCCGAGCCACTCTATGTGGGTCCGCCCCTTGAGGAGACGATGGTGAGAGTGTTGGGTGGATTTGGAGCTAGTGGGGTTAGAGAGATAGAAAGAAGGGGGTGGGGAATTTTATAATCTGATTTATATTATTTCTTTATATAAAAACAAAAAAAAATATGAAAAATTCTTTATAAATGTTTGTGTGTATATAAATATACGTATGTAAAAAAGAAAAAAAATGTAAAAAGTTTTTTTGGATGAAAATGACAAAAATCAAATATTAAAATGTGAAGTGAACAAAAAGCCATTGACTTAACTGGGTTTGTAGGATGAAGTTATAGGGTTGGACGAAAATGATAAAAACAGCAAATGTCAAGGACCCAGATGAGAAAAAAACTATTTGGATTAAAGTGACATTTTGGCCCAAACCTTATAGACTAAAATGACAATTTACATTTTTTTATATAATAACATTTAAGAGCAATCAAATCCCTTCCACCAAATCGAGCAATACCTCTAACTCAAACCCCTCCACACCTCATAGTCTTAGCTCTCAGTTGGTGTTCTTCAATTTAGGCCCGGCCTAACATCATTATGATTGGTTAGTTGAGATGGTTAGCTATTTGGTCAACGAGAGAAAATGAAGGGGATTAATCTTAATATATAAACGCTAAAAAGTTTAACAACAATTCCTACAAAGTCTAGGGAGTTCACTCATGTCATATACAATATATTTTAGTCGCATATAACAATTTTTATATTGTATTTCTTCACATTTATCATCTATTTGTTTCATCCATGCACATAAGGGTATAGTGGATAGTTTAAATGAGAAGAATTTTTTGTAGGAAGAAAAAAAAAAGTTTCAATCAATAAAATGCTTTATTTTTACTTCAATTAATATTTGTATTTAATTTTAATATAAGGGTATATTGGTAAACTTACATAAATCATTCATTTGTATTCCTCCCCTTTAATAACTAACTAAATTAAATTTGTAACTACTTTTCAAAATATATAATTTTTTCAAATTAAAAAAAACAACTTAATTTAAAGTGTAGAATAAATTACTAGTTGTGTAGCATAAAATACGAATTGTGTAGGATATATTTCGAGGTGTGTAGGATAAATTTCGGCTGTGTAGGATAAAATTCTATAATGTGTATGGTATATGTAGGAAATTTTTGATATGTGTAGGTTTTGTAGATTATATGTAGAATAATTAATTATTAGTTGACTAATTAATTAAAAAGAGAAAAATTAATGATATGAGTTATAAATGAAATAGTATTTTACTAATATGTCATTTCTTCTTTTTCTTTTCACAATAAATTTCTTCTTAAATGAACATTCCCCTAAGTGTGAACGGGGCACTCCCCTAAGAGGGGAGTCCCCTCTCTTACGCACGGCCAATCAGCACGCGCCACGTCAACTCCCCTCTTAACTCCCCTCACACCCTCAATTTGATGACGCCACTCCCCTCTTAACTCCCCTTGTTTTTTTTATTCAAAAAAAAAGGGTTTTGATTGGTTGAAAAATAGGCTGGCCCACCATCTCTCTCCTCCTTCAATCGGTGTCTCCTCCCCGATTCCCCTCCCCGCACCCCCTCCCCGCACCGATGGAGCCGGTGTTCCCGAGCGGGGAATGGGGTCACCGCACCCTCTCCCCGAGAGTGCCCCGGATACCCTAAGGGGCTGTTTGGTAGCATCTGAATGACATTAAGAGGCTACCACTTAATGAAATCATTTAAGAGTTTACCAAAGATAATGTAGAAGAATGTGACATGTGATGGTTTAACATTCAGATGTTACCTCTTATCCAGTCAGACATAAAGTTACCTCTTATTCATTCAGACATAAGGGCCACAAATGATTTCATTAAGAGGCAGCCTCTGAATGAATTAAGAGGCTACCAAACATGGCCTAAGAGTATAAATGTAAAAAAGAAAAATTCTTACGTGTGACTATAAAGAAGGTTTAATAGTAGAATATGTTATCCAAAACAAAAGAAAAGTACAATTTTGTGATTCACGTGAGTAAAATTAGAAGGTAAAAAAACAAAAGGGAGGACAAAGGATGGCCCAAGTCAAAAGAGTAGGTGCTAGGAGACACTATAATTTAGCCTACTTTGACTGCCCCTGTGGATCACATGTATTGTGGCCCAACTGGCCTAAAAAGCATCTTCTTCTTTTTACAACGTCAATCAAACATGTTGACAACTTCGTGTATTGAATTTGTTGAAAGTTAGATTTGAACCAGGAGAAAAATAATAGAGCTAATTACCAAAATAGCCAAGAATTTCTTTGACTTACCAAAATAGCTAAGAATTTCTTTGACTTACCAAAATGGTCATTTGATGCCTTCTTGGAGTAGGGCATCACGGATTCAAATATGCGGGATGCCTCTTTTAAGACCCCTCATGCGTCTTTAAATATGGAAGTGACACGTGTCTCAAGACTCCTCCAATGCCTCTGGCAGACTCCTCCAATGCCTCTGGCAGACTCTTCCCAAAATATTTTAAGAAAATACTTTAAAATATTTTAAAAAAATACTAAAAATATTTTTTTAATTTAAAAAAAAATATTTTTTAAATTTATATACGTAAAGTATTTTAAATTTATATACGTATAGTATTTTTTAAGTATTTTAAAGATATCTTTACGTATATAAATTTAAAATATTTTTTTAATTTTAAAAAATAATTTAAAAAATTAATTTAAATATTTTTTTAAATTATTTTTTAAAATTTTGTTATGTATTTTCTTAAAATTAGCCAAGATATCTTTACGTATATAAATTTAAAAAAGTAATTTTTTTAAATTTAAAAAAAATATTTTTAGTATTTTTTTAAATATTTTAAAGTATTTTCTTAAAGTATTTTGGGAAGAGTCTGCCTGGGGCATTGGAGGAGTCTCCCAGAGGCATTGGAAGAGTCTGTCAGAGGCATTGGAGGAGTCTGCCAGAGACAACATTGGAGGAGTCTTGAGACACGTGTCACTTCCATATTTAAAAACACATGAGGGGTCTTGAAGGAGGCATCCCGCACATTTGAATCCGTGATGCCCTGCTCCAAGGAGGCATCAAATGGCCATTTTGGTAAGTCAAAGAAATTCTTGGCTATTTTGGTAATTTTCTCAAAATAATATCTATATTCATTGATACGTATTATACCTGCTAAAAAGAACCAGGAGGGTCCGGATGGCCTAAGCTTTCGGCAGCACATCAATCTGAAATTCGATCTTCCGATTCGATGGTACAGAATCACTGGTAGGTTCTCAGGGAATACGTCTAAACGTTTGGAAAGTTTCACACCACGGGTATATTTTCCATTTCGTTCAATTTCTTTTTATCATTAATAACATATACCAAGTAACCTCTGCATCCTCGTCTCATAACACATCTTATCACCATTAGGTCCTGTCATACGAATCATCTTCCTTCGACAAGTTAGCCTCAAATCTAGCCAACTAATCCATACCTTAAAAGTACGTCAAACCATTCTAAAGTCATAATTAAGGAATAACCTAAAAGGTAATCTACGACCTTCAATTTTTGTATAACAATTATTAATAGCCTTTCTTGTCTTTGTAGGCTTACTATTTGTAGTTTCCATGTCAAAGGCACCATTTATTTTCTTTAGATTACGATGCAATGAATCACAAAACGTTGCAGCAATAAAACTCATACTTACACCGGAATTAAAAAAGCAATGGTGCGAGAACATTATTTTATCAGAAACATACTTGTCACCATATCAGGGCCATCCACGACTTCCTCTTTAGTCATGGTGAAAGGTTGGTCATGACTCTTGGATTTTCAACCACCTTCTTGTTATCTTGCTTCTCAGACCCAGAGCTAGCTAGACTCTTGCTTTTTTTTACTCCTTAAAGAAGTGACCAACCTTGCCATTTCATCCGCCTCTCCTTAGTGTTGACAAGGGTGGGACCAACCTTGCCATTTCAATGTATATTGCTGGTGTGTCATGCTACCAGCCTTGAACCCTAAGAACTCCTTTTCAACATTATCAATTTCATTCTTTGGGAATAACTTCTTGGTCACAACTTCCCTCAGGTCGTCCCATTTAAGCTTCTCAAGCTCCTTAGCAACACTCTTGGTTTACTTAACAATGTTCCACCATGGATTGCCTCAACAATAAAGGAGTGAGCTACAATCCTCAAAGTTTGATTGGTCCTGCACTCGCTAATGGATATGATTGGTTTAACCTCTTAAATCCAGTTAGTCATAACTACGACATTATTTTTCCATCAAATGGAGGGGGAGTTAATTTTTTAAAAGCTCGATATGTGCACCCTTTTGCACCATTCTTGTTAGATAACTACCTTCCTCATCCGTCTCAATGACCTTAATTTCCTTTACCAGTTCTTTCTTATTACCTTTTTCCTTTCTCTATCTCCCCATCCATCGTGGATAACCTTGGACATTTTGTTAACTATAGCTTCCTAGATGATAGGCTCCAGAGTGAAGTCTCCCTCATAGTGTAGAAAGTGCACATCAGTCTCAACCAGATCAAATTATTCGCGTTCATTCTCATTGTGTTTGCTCTTCTTTCGGGTGACTCGAGGTTCACCACCGCGACCTCCTCGTCTTCCTCCACATGCATCACCGTTAGCCATCATACAATCCCAAGTAGAAGATTGATCCCACATCAGGTAATTATTTGGAACTCTAAGAGTAAGGTAAGCAATAATTAATAATAGTGGACAGTTGCCATTAACCATTTACTTTACCTCTTGGGTTCTAAGCATTTCCTTGATAGTCTAAAACAACTTGAATTTGCTTTGATTATGGTTGTTTGTGTTACACCCTCATCGTGTGCGAAAACCATGGTGGTGACTTCATGTTAGGGAAAGACCAAGGCAATAAAAGGAAAATTACTATTAAATTGAAAATTTAAAATTACATTATTTTTCAAACTCAACCAAACAACTAAAATAAACAACTTGTTCAAACGATTCGAAAAAAACTCATTAGTCTATATCTAGGCATCCTATATGATCTTGTCTGGAATCCCTAAGCATGGTTACTTGAAACATATAGAAAATATGTTAACTAAAATAGTTGGTGAGAAAACAAAGGTTTATAGTATAACATCGAAGAAAAATATGATGTACAATTTGTAACAAGTTAGTCATAAAATAACACATTATACAACAAACATATGACGCACATAATCAAACCTCATTACATATCGAATGATTATGGTTTGAATCACCCCAATAACAATGGATGAGCCATTCAATCCTATAGCGCTATAACTGTACTTTTGTTGGCTTGAAAAAGTTAATGATTGTTCAAAGAATAAACGATTATCATGAATGCTTTTTCCCAAACTAAGTGTGTATTATGAATCACTTGTGTTAACGTTTGACTTGTATTTCAATGAAAAGATTATAACATACATGTTCTATCCCAAACGGTAAAAAGGGACTATGATTCTCACCTTATGATTGCATGTCTTAACTTGATAAAATTATGACCATGAGAACCGTTTTATGGATGCCCTAAAGTATTAAGGTTTGTATGAGATTACTTATGATGTTGAGGGTGCAATGAGAAAGTTGTTGCATACAAGAAAGGTTTATTAAACTAGAGTAGAACATCCAACAAAAGGATTCCTAGGAAGAGTTGGCGGATGCATCACCACTCAAGTACGTTTGTTTGTCATATAACTACATACTGGTTTAATGGTTATTCTATTTGTATGCAAAAGGAATAAAAGATCGAAAGAAATTAACTAGATAAAATAAGATAGTTTTTAAAAAAAATAGATTTTCGTCATTTTCGCGCACTGATTTTGTAAACACCATAATATTTGGATTCGAGGATAATTCAAAGATCTACATCTAAAGGAAAATAAGGTCCATTTGAGTATGTTTAGACAGGTTTATGGGTCTAAAGTTTAGGTCAGATTGTCGGAATTTCAAAAGTGCTCATATGTTACTAAAAATTTATTTAGGTTTTGATTAAAGCTATGGTCCATCATTCCGCATGTTTGTATGTGTGATTATGGCTCATTCAATGATATTTTGATGAAGATTCAAAGTGCTTAAGATGATTCATGTTATTGAAGAACAAGATCCTCATCATGAGTAAAAGTGATGAATGTTATTAAAGAACACCGTCATCTTTTATGTTTTTAATCCTATGGGAGGTTCATGATTATTATAACTGATAATATATGTTAGATCTGAGAGTATGTGCTTTTGCTATAAAAACTATTCGATAATTCAATAAAAATCAATATGTAAGACCCTTAATTGATTTATCAAAATTTCATGTAAGTTTCGCATATAAATGTGTATAAAAAAATACACATACATTTGAAAATACGACTTTCATAAAACTTCTTGAAATTTAAAACATTTCAACATAATATCGTCATTTCATTTCGTAACGACGAAACGTAATGCGGAAGCTTAAATTTAATCGTGTTCGGTTCTTTGTTGATCTTGATCGTCTTCCGGTGTTTCAAGGTGTACCTACTTTTCATAAATCATGAAATGTGTTAGTCATATAAGGTTTATAACGTATCCAAGTGAGTTCGTAAGTCAAAACAACTAAAACAAACAAGGTTTCGCCAGTTTTGGTGTCCGTCGCGGGCCGCAATAGACTAAGGCTCACGTCTCGCGGGTCGTGAGAGCCTGTGGCGGGGCACGACCGGATGAGACGTTATCCGTCGCGGGGCGCGACAGCCCATTTTTCACAGAATGTTTATTAGCTGGAGCTGCATATTCCCAGCATTGCCATTTTCACTTAAATGATCATAATTCTCTCAATTTTATCTGTTTTACCTCCCGTTTCATCCTACGTGATCGTAATTTAATTCTCTATCATATAGAATTGAAATTCGACATCCGGATTAACAATTTTCTAAATTTTTAAGCCCTCGGATTTATATTTATTTGAGAAAAGTGCCCGGATAGTCCCTGTGGTTTGCCCATTTTTCACCTTTAGTCCCTAACTTTCTAAAATTACACCTATGGTCCCCAACTTTTTCAATTTCGTTCCCGGATAGTCCCTGACACGTAACTTGGTTAGTTTTTGATGTTAGGTGCGTATGAAATGACAAAAATACCCTTACTGTCAAATTAATAGCTAAAAAGTGAAAAGAAAAAAATAATTAATATTTTATAATTTATGTGGGACCCACCACCCACCCCACCCACTTCATCTTCCCCACTCCACATAAAAACAGGTAAAGCATCTATGGATGTTCGATCTAAACCAGAATCATGTAAATGAAACAGTTGTTGCAGCTGTCTTAGTAGTGCATCAGATGGGGAACCATCTGGAAACCGATTTGGTTCGATGTGAATTCGACGAAGAATTGTGTTTTGTCAAGAATCTTAACAGCAAGTGAAGCAAACCAGATATGAAAAACAAGACTGCCAAGATTACTATAATGAACAGAACAGTTGGGCTTATTTTAATACCTGAAGATAATGATGAAGGGGTTGATGTTCTATAAAAACTAACACTAAATGTGGTTAAAACAATGATGATGGTGGTGGTGGTGGTGATACTGATCCATAAATATCATCTTTGTAGATTTGATATTTCATCCAAGAAACTTTAACATTTGTGTTGAATAAAGTAGTGGGTGCGAGTGAACCGTTCGATTGTGCCGTTTGTTTGTGTGAGTTTTCGGAGAATGATAAAAAGAGATTGCTCCCAACTTGCAGCCATACGTTTCATATCAGTTGTATAGATACATGGCTTTTATCGAATTCGACTTGCCCTCTTTGTAAAAATATATAGAGAAAAATGCTCGGATTGATGGAGGAGGAATTCCAGTGTGGTTGCGGCAGCGGTGATGATGGCGGCGGTGGTGGTTGTTGTAGTGGTGGTTACGGTGAAGGGGGGGAGGGAGTTGGTGGTGGTGGTGGTTGAAGCTGGAGATGGTGGTGGTGATGGGGAAGATGAAGTGGGTGGGGTGGGGTGGGTGGTGGGTCCCAAATAAATTGTAAAATATTAATTATATTTCTTTTAACTTTTTAGCTATTATTAATTTGACAGTAAGGGTATTTTTGTCATTTCACACGCCCCTAACACCAAAAACTAACCCAGTTACGCGCCAGGGACTATCCGGGAACGAAATTGCAAAAGTTGGGGGCTATAGCTGTAATTTTAGAAAGTTAGGGACTAAAGGTGAAAATTGAACAAACCAGAGGGACTATCCGGGCATTTTTCTCTATTTATTTATAAAACTTTTGACCCGTTCATGATTTATCAAACAAACTTGTTTCTAAATGACCGTAAAACCATGGCCTACATATTTAGCCCAAAATATTTAACCCGCGTTCATAACTTTTATGAATTACGCAATCATTACTTCATTTATGCGCATAATTCATTTTGACCCGTCAAGGGATTTAAGCATTTGAGCTTAAATCTCGCTCCTTCTTACTTACCTCATATTTCCACATTAAGACTTCTTTTATTTTCCACCACAACAATATTTGTGATGAATTTCTTATGGTAAAATAAAAAATTATCCAAATTTTACCCTTCGGTTTAGTAATTTACGAAAAAGACTCATTACGAGGTATTAGACCAAAAGGCTAATACATTTCACTTTCACTCTTATCCAAAAGATTTACTCAATCATAAAACTTATTTTTAAACAACCCTTAAGGGTCGTTTTCCCGGTTTATCATTCAATGGCGTTTTGGTCAACTTTAGTCCTTCTTTTACGACGAAGGACTTTCAATAACATGTTCGACCAAAATCGCACATTTTAGCTATAATCTTGTTTAAAAATCATTCTGTTTCTAAGAACGCAATGACTCTAATTTAGATTATTAGGTTTACCTATTAAGGTAACCCAATGTTCATCCTTAACTTCGTTTAACTCTCGTCGAACTTTAAGGTCCCATTACACATACCTGGCTCGGGTCAAAGCATGGACTCGTTTTAATACCTTGCCTTAATAATCGCTAATTGATAGCAACGCAAATTCCATACGCTTTTAACCTTATGAGCATAAGACTCGACAAACAATCATTAGTCGATATTGTCAAATGGTGATAACATCACCATTTGACCCGTTTGGCCTAAACGACCAAACATTTGGTATTTATAACTGAATGGTATTTATTTACCATCTTATTCATTTGAACCATTATGGATTTTCACCATATGGTCACATTTCTTAAATCATTTTCTTACGCATTTAACCCACCATGGCTTACGCCATAGGGTGTCATTTAAACTTCAACTTTTATTTGTCTACACGTGACTAAGTTACCGTTTTGTCCATTTTTACCATCAAATATGGTTTTTCATCATTTTCACTTGTTTCGACCTGTATCATTTCACGTCGAAACATCATATTTCAAATATTAATCTATCGTATTCATAACCCATACGATAAATAAGTATTCTACAAAAGGGGGTGTAAGCTTTACTTACCTTGCATCCAAATATGCTTTTCCTTCGTACTTGATTCATTTGACCCGCTTCTTCCCCAATTATTATTCGATCTTATTATTGGTAAGTTTGACTTTCAAAAGTCAACTGCCCTTTAACATATGGAATGCACAGTTAAGTTTAACAATTTATTTAGGCATTCATCAATTACCCAGTAAGCGTTAGCTTTTAAGCTATCGTTTTAACATAAATTTCAAACCACTTTCATTTCATTTCTATCACTTTAACAAGTTCAAGTGATTATTGATATCAAGTTAACTTAGCTCTCAATTATCAAAGCGAATTTATTCATTCATTATGCAAGAACTAAGGGTTTTCATCTATTTGTAAAACCCGTGTCATCATATTACTAGGCATTCATCCGAATACCTAATATAATCAAGTTCTACATACAAACTAGTAGATAACATGATTTCAAGCATCTATTTACATGAACATAATAATCAATTTCGTCATAACACACAAAACCCATTTCATGGCATATATGAACACATACTCAAACTCATAATTGTTCAAGTATCTTTCTGTTACTACCATCCATGATGGTTTTAAACATAAGTTTATTATAAACTTAATCATATTATCAAAACCCATTTGATAATCTACTTGTTAATCACTTATAAGAAATCTTACATCAAATATTTCACATCTTCTTTATGTCTAACGAAATCAAGCATACACATACACTTAATTTCATATTTGGATCATAATCCAACAACCTAATTGCAAGTAACCTACTTGTCTCAAACTTCAACTTTCACCAATCTAGGTTTTAAGACATATCTTATGATCCCCTTGTCTAGGTGATCGTTAATATACATTCAAGCATGAATTTAAGCTTCAATTTCCTCTTCAATTTGATGATTCTTGATTGAACTAGGGTTTGCTCCCTTTTTTTTTCTTCTCTTGGTCGCTACACACACACCCCTAGTGTGTGTGTTGTGTCTTATGTGTTTTAAGTAGATTCAAGTTTCTAATTTTTCCCTTTTTGGCCCCTCGAGTTTGTGATTTTATTTATAAAGGCTATAACTCATTGTTTCAATATTATTTCCAGTTTACTAACTAGGTTAATTTGGTCCTAGTTATTTTGTTTACGGGTTAAGTTTTACCACCAACGGTATTTTACCCGCTCCTTAGTATTAACGGGGTTATATTACCAAACCTGTTTTTGGGGTGTTACACAACACAAGTACATATTTTGGGAAGATGATTGTCAATGATTCATATATTCCTTCCAATTTAAGAATAATTAATAAGTACAAATAAACTCCCTCTCATGACGTGCATTCTATCTCTTACTTCTTATGTCTTTCTCTCTCTAGGTTTTTTAATAAGAGGATATTCAACTATAAGAGTTCTACAAATTACATCATTGTATTGTTATATTTAAAAATGAAGTAACTGCCAACAGTTTGCAAAACTGCTAGATAGTTGGGAAAAACCATTGTTACATTGAAACTACTAAAAATACAAGGAAAAACTAGGATTCCAAAACTGTTGGACAGGTTCCTGCATATTTGGAATCTAGTACTTCTTTCTTCTAGGTTGACTTGATCTTTGGTCTTGAGCTTTGACTTGTTGACTAACACTTTATCTTCTCAACAAAACTCTATACCGTAGCTTATACACCCAAACGAAATTGGTAGAAGAGAAGGTTTTTAGGCTTATCTTTAGAGTGTCGGGAATCCAAGTTCTAAGTTTATTTTGTTTTTATTTTATTTACAGTCTTATTCGTCATGATTTATTTACAACACAAATTAAGAAAAAAATATTTGTTTTGGGGCATAGCATGCCTTTATAAAATTCTTTTTAATTATATACAAGTTTACACAACTCACAAATAATCACTCAACACTCGGCCGAAGATGTATAAGTGAAGATGCTCGTACCCGGTTTGGAAGTTACTCTCCTACTATAGGCTTGACAAGCAATCAAACCTCCTCCTTTTTGACGTTTTAATCCTTGTAAGTATCAAGAGGACTTTTAAAAGGGTAGGTTGTGGCTCGGGTAGGTGTGTTTTATTGAAAGTGGCTAAAATTGTAATCACATGACTTGTAAATTGTCATCACAATGTAAACTATCATGCAACAACCATACTAATATACCTAATATGTGGTCATCTATAATATGCAACCATACTAATTTGTGATCAACCATAATGCACTTGAGACCTATAATATGTGATCAACCATGAACCATAAACACACTTTAGACCAAATCACATAACCAGCTTGTAAACTGTCATCAAGCATGCAATTGTAAGTTGTAATATACTTAAACATAACCAAGATCACATAAAAAACCATACTATAACCTATAACATAATCAAGCTTTACATAAACTGCAAACTATTGGTGATATACAAAAGTGTCAACAACCATACTAGAAATCCAATAAACTAGTTACTAAAAAACTTCATACTAAATTCATGTTTCTTACAAACCGAATGGATCAACCCGAATGATCAACGAAAAATCACTTACTTTTAACACCTACATCATAGAAAAAAACTACCTAGCACTTACTTTTAACATAATCTAGTGTTAGATAGGCATCAGTAAAGGATGGCCTTCCTAGACGATCCTTTCCGGCAGGCCATGTTCAAAACGAACTTCCAGGATTTGTTGACCTCCTAGCACCACAAACATGTGCAACTACCACGTGGGTTAGGGTCAAGTTAACGCTCATTTCAACTATAAAGTTCACATTATGCAAAATCATTCAACCATATAACATATTATACAAAATCATTCAACCAAACTAAAACCCATGGTCAACTACGGTCAACCAAAATCATTCAACCAAAAACCGCACTACAGTGTTACCTCTAATAGCATTGAAGTCCATGAAACTCTGCATATCGAAAGCCATTCTGAACTAAAAGAGAAGAAGGTTGATTTGATGGCGGGTGATAAATTACCATAATGCCCTTCTGGACTTAGCTTTCGTTAGCGGGTTACCATTTGTATCTAACGGCGTAAAGGTGTAGGGTTATGATGGGATTTGGAAAGGATGGGGACTCAACTGTGACAACTCTAGGTTTTCCCGAGCAAATATCTTGTATTAGCATTATGTGTATATGTGTTATTAAATGAAAGTTGCGTGTTATTTTGTGATTCTATGTGATCTTTGCACTATGATTGTGTATGTAATATATATATATATGTGTGTGCGTATAAGTGAACCGAGAACACCATGGACCCGACTCGAGACCACCTTCGGTCTCGAGTGAACCGTAAACACTTGGGCTAGTTGGGCCGTAACCTTAGCCCACCCGGAAACCCCCTAACCCACTCGATATAAATATGACCAACCCTCACAACTTCACCATTTTTGCAACATCACTCTCTTGCATCCTCTCACTCACACTCTCCCTCTCTCTCTCTCTAAAAACCCTAAAACCCTAAGGTTCTAACATCAAACTCACCTCCTCTCCTCTCCCTCTCTCGGGTCAACCGGTAACAAGATCACTCTCGGATTCTAGCTCGAGATCATCATTTGGAGCTTGGTTCATTGATTCCTTGTACCCCTACTTCCAACCGGTTAGCATGAATATCTTCATAGTTGTTTTGCTTGTTTGTCTTGTTACTAAAATGCTTGATAGTGCTTGATTGTTGATGTTTGTTGCTATAAAATGCTTGTTTGATGATAAAAGTGGTTGCTTGAAATGATTTTGTGTCTTAATGAAAATGATCCGGTTTTGTGTTTAAAGGTTTGCTATTCGGTTGTAGTAAGGGTTGGTTAGGAGGTTTTAGGCATAAATGTTTGGGTTTATAAGATGAATCTTGTTTGTGTGCCTTGATATTGTCCGAGAAGTATATAGAAGGTTTAAACAGGATTTTTGGGTTGGATTGTTGATAAATGAGGTTTGAATGTTCATAAATAATTGCTTGAATGTTATATGAATATGGTGATGAACAGCATGAATGTCACTTAAATATTTTGAATATGCCTTGTTTGATCCGATTTAGACACAAAATAGACAAACAGACATGTTTAGTGTGGATAGTACTATGTTTCATGAAAATGCAATATCATTGGTTAGTACATGTCAGGTTCTAGAAGATCTTCAGTGCACGTAATCACGGTTGCGAGTCGCAACCTTTGGTAGCGACTCGAAACCACAGCGAGTTTTGTCGAGATCTCCGCGTTGCGAGTCGCAATCAACACGAGTCGAATCCGGTTGCGAGTCGTAATCACTGCTGTCAAGTCGGAACCGCCGGTTGCGAGTCGGAACCTCTGGTTGCGACTCGTAACCAAAACGTGATAAACCGAGACCTCGGTTGCGAGTCGCAACCACCCTTGTCTCGACTGGGCTATTTTGGTGTTATTGGACTTTGACTGTTGGGTTTTCTGTTGACTGGGCTACGTGTTGTTGCTGCTGATTGTATGGGCTGACCAACTGTTTGTTGTTACGCATGTTATACGTGTTTGCTATATGTGTTTGCCGTACGTGTTCGCTATGTGTTTATTTGTACCCAACTTGACCCATACTTGGTAACCATGCTAGGACGTGGTGACCAACATACTTGACCGGGTAAAATAATCTACCGAGCAACCCAAGGTGAGTTCACAACTTAAAAGCATGCGTCCCGGTGGTTTGGGACACGAGACTAAAACAACCCTATCCCCTTGTAAAGGGGATACCATCTACATTCCTTCCCTAGTTACTGGGAACAAACTTACTTTTCCTTCCCTTGTCATTGGGAAACCTTTTAGTTAATTACTGTTTATACGGATTGCAACAAACGGCACTAAACGAAACTCTATCACTTAAAGTCCCTACTACTTAATACCGATTAGTCGCCGGGGCCAGGCGAACGGGTTATTAGTTGATAGCGCTATTTAGGTCTTACCAACCTCACACCGTGCCAAGGTATGGGATCGGTCGTGAACTAATGTACTCAGGCATCCGTCAATGATGATAGAACATTGACATCGGGGCACTTTCTTGCGGATACGCAACGGTCACCTAGTGTTCGGTATTGGAAAAACAGTTTAGTTGCTAACTTTTGGGGTAGCTCCCCATGGCATGTATAAACGGATAAATTAACTGGTGAAACAAGTTTTTGGTAATTAAAACTGGACAACTAGTGAACTCACTCAGCATTATTGTTGACCCCTTACTGCATGCTTTGCAGGTAACCAGTGACTGTGGAGCTGCTGCTTGGGAAGTGTAGTGGTCGTGTAAACCCGCGTGTTGGGTTCTAAATAATTTGAACCATGAACCTTATTTAAACTATTTTATCTATGCTTCCGCTACTTACTTAATTGATATTTGAACTTAAACATTTGAACTTTAAACTATGGTGTTTACTAACCATTATGGTTGGTGATCATCCTCGCTATTATCCAATGCTCAGTATAATTGGTGGCTGGATCCTGGTCGGTCACGCCCTCAAGCGGACGGTACTCCGCAGGTGGAATTTGGGGGTGTGACAGATTGGTATCAGAGCCATTGGTTATAGTGAACTTGGTTTTAAAAAGGGAAGTCTTTTTGAGAAAAACCAGACTATAACCCGTGACTCGTGACGACACTACACTCCAAGGGCAAGACTCGACATACTAGACCTCGTAGCTCGGACTTGTGTTTACTTGCTTGTTTACCTTATATTGACTGCTCTATTATACATACTAGTGTGCCTGATTAGATAGATACACCTCCCTCTTCTATCTTATTCTCGCTACGTTACGACATCACACTCATACTGTGTTTTCTGGTTATGAAGACAATGAGTGGACGCGGAAGAGGAAGCGTTAACATGACTCAGGCTCAATTCGCTAACTTGCTCAACACGGTGGCTGCAGCTTTCGCAGCTCACCCTGGAGGTAAACTCGTTGCTAAAGGATGTTTAGATCCTACCCCCACATCGTCTTTTCACCTCTAAAACCTATTCGCTACATTTCTCACAACAGGTCAGCCTGCGCCTGCGCAACCACGTGTTTGCACTTTCAAAACCTTCATGGATGGCAAGCCTCTCCCTTTCAACGGCACTGAGGGTGCCATAGGCCTTCTGCATTGGATTGAAAAGGCCGAAGCTGTCTTTGCTGTCTGCGAGTGTCCCCCTGCTAACTGGGTTAAGTACGCAACTGGTACGCTTGAAGGAAACGCGCTTTCATGGTGGAAGGCACAGATTCAGATGCTTGGTCTGGAAACTGCTAATGCTACTGCATGGGAAGATTTCAAGGACATGATCAAAGAGGAGTACTGTCACAGGGATGACATCCACAAACTCGAGAACGAGTACTATGCACTCAAGATGGTTGGGTCAGAGATTGAGACCTACACCAAGCAGTCCAATGACTATGCTGCACTTTGCCCAAACATGTCCCAACCTATGTATCGAAGGGTCGAATTGTACATCAAAGGCTTGGTCCCAGAAATCCGGAGCCATGTGACCTCGGCCAACCTCAACACCATACAGCCTGTGGTTCGTCTAGCTCACAAACTCACCAATCAGGCTGTGGAAGAGGGCAAGCTGCCCCAGAGGATCGGTGCTACTACTGGAACTTCTGGCGATAACAAGCGAAAGTGGGATGGAAGTCAGGGAAAGGATGCTAACCCCACTCAGGCCCCAGTTCAACAAAGGAAGACTGAGAGCAACAAGGGCCCTCAGCAACAGGGTGGCTATCGAGGAAACCACCCTAAGTGTAACAAATGTAACCGACATCACAGTGGGCCATGTGGAAAGGGTCAGTGTCAGCGATGCAACAAGATGGGGCATGAAGCCAAAGACTGCCGAAGCCAGTTCCCCGCTAGGCAGAATCAGCAACAACCACAGCAACAGCAGCAACAAGGAAACAACCGTGGATGCTTCAAGTGTGGAGCAATGGGGCACATGCGAAAGGATTGCCCTGAACTGAATCAGAACAACAACAATCAGGGTGCTGGGAACAATAACAACAATGCTGGAAATGGTGCTAGAGGAAAAGCTTTTGTGATTGGAGCCGGAGAAGCAAGGAATGACCCCAACGTTGTAGCGGGTAAGTTCCTACTTAATGATCGTTATGTTTCCATGCTATTTGATTCCGGGGCAGATGCTAGTTATGTATCCCTACGTATTAGTAAGAAACTTAAGCTCACTCTTACGCCGCTGAGCTCTAAGCACACCGTTGAAATAGCTAATGGTAGAAACCTCGAGGCCTCACACATAATTCGTAACTGCAAATTAGAGTTGTCTGGTCAGACCTTCTGTATCAATCTTTTCCCCATCATTCTTGGAAGCTTCGACGTCATTATTGGTATGGATTGGTTATCCAAACATCGAGCTGAAATCCTCTGCCAGGAGAAAGCTATTCGTATTCCCCGTCCCCCTGGCAAACCTCTTATAGTTCAAGGCGACAAGAGCGGAGAAGTCACAGGCATCATTTCATTCTTAAAGGCCCAGAAGTACCTACGAAAAGGGCACACCGCTATCTTAGCACTCATTACCGACACACAGAAAAGGGAAAACAGGATTGAAGATTTTCCAGTTGTACGCGACTATCCTGAGGTATTCCCGGAGGAACTACCTGGACTCCCTCCTCACCGTCAGGTCGAATTTCAAATCGAGCTAGCTCCCGGAGCAGCGCCTATAGCTCGTGCACCTTATCGATTAGCCCCCGCGGAGCTCAAGGAGCTTTCTACTCAACTACAAGAACTCTTGGACAAAGGTTTTATCCGTCCTAGTTCATCACCCTGGGGAGCCCCAGTGCTCTTCGTCAAAAAGAAAGACGGCTCATTCCGAATGTGCATTGACTACCGCGAACTTAACAAGGTTACCATCAAGAACCGCTATCCACTTCCCCGTATCGACGACCTGTTCGACCAGCTGCAAGGGTCGAGCTATTATTCCAAGATCGATCTGAGATCGGGTTATCACCAGCTGAGAGTCCGCGATGAGGACATCTCTAAGACTGCTTTCAGAACCCGCTATGGTCACTACGAATTCCTTGTTATGCCTTTCGGTATGACCAACGCACCTGCAATCTTCATGGACCTCATGAACCGAGTATGCAAACCCTACCTCGATAAGTTCGTAATCGTGTTCATCGACGACATCCTAATCTACTCGAAGAGCCAAGAGGAGCATGAACAACACCTACGTCTTATTCTCGAACTCCTTCGCAATGAGCAACTGTACGCCAAATTCTCGAAATGTGATTTCTGGCTTAGAGAAGTCCATTTCCTTGGACACATCGTCAATCAGGAAGGGATTCATGTTGACCCCGCTAAGATTGAGTCCATTAAGAATTGGCCCGTACCTAAGACTCCGACCGAAGTTCGCCAATTCTTGGGATTGGCGGGATACTATCGAAGATTTATCAAGGGATTCTCTAAGATCGCTCAACCACTCACGACACTCACTCAGAAGGGTGTTGCTTACAAATGGAGTAATGCTCAGGAATCTGCCTTCCAGGAACTAAAGGAGAACCTTTGTAGTGCTCCTATTCTCTCCTTACCCGAAGGTACCGACGACTTCGTCGTCTACTGCGACGCTTCTATTCAAGGACTTGGCTGCGTATTGATGCAACGCGAGAAAGTTATCGCTTACGCCTCGCGACAACTCAAGGTCCACGAACGGAATTATACGACGCATGACTTAGAATTTGGAGCTGTGGTCTTCGCGCTCAAGCTTTGGAGACACTACTTGTACGGCACCAAGTGCACGATTTACACTGATCACAAGAGTCTCCAGCACATAATGGGACAAAAGGAGTTGAATATGCGGCAACGCCGATGGGTCGAACTCCTAAATGACTACGAGTGTGCAATCAAATATCACCCAGGCAAGGCTAACGTGGTAGCCGATGCCCTCAGCAGGAAGGAGACCAAACCCAAGCGTGTTCGTGCCTTACAGCTCACTATCCACTCAAACCTCCCTAATCAGATTCGGAATGCTCAGGTTGAAGCATTGAAAGCTGAGAACATCAGGGCCGAGTCCCTACGAGGATCGAGACAACGAATGGAACAAAAAGAAGACGGTGCCTACTACGTAGCCGGACGCATATGGGTTCCGCTTTATGGGAATTTACGTGACCTTGTGATGGATGAAGCTCACAAGTCCCGTTACTCAGTACATCCAGGGTCAGATAAGATGTACCACGACCTGAGGGCTACCTATTGGTGGCCTGGCATGAAAGCCCACATAGCAACCTATGTCAGAAAATGTTTAACCTGCGCAAGAGTCAAGGCCGAGTATCAGAAACCATCAGGCCTACTCCAACAGCCAGAGATCCCGCAATGGAAATGGGAGCAGATTTCCATGGATTTTGTTACTAGCCTGCCTAGGTCTCAGCGCGGAAATGACACCATTTGGGTAATAGTGGATCGCCTAACTAAGTCTGCACACTTCTTGGCCATTAAAGAAACAGACAAGTTCTCTACCCTAGCAGAGGTATACTTAAAAGAAGTGGTCTCGAAGCACGGAGTGCCTACCTCTATTATTTCTGATCGAGACGCGCGTTTTACTTCTGAGTTGTGGCAAGCCATGCACAAATCTTTTGGCTCACGTTTAGACATGAGCACCGCTTATCACCCGCAAACGGATGGGCAGTCTGAACGCACCATCCAAACCCTCGAAGACATGCTTAGGGCTTGTGTGATCGATTTTGGCAAGAATTGGGAGAAGCACCTACCGTTGGTGGAATTCTCCTACAACAACAGCTACCACACCAGCATTCAGGCAGCACCCTTTGAGGCATTGTACGGCCGTAAATGTCGATCGCCTCTCTGCTGGGCTGAGGTTGGTGACAGCCAAATCACAGGCCCGGAACATGTAGTTGACACCACAGAAAAGATTGCCCAGATTAGGCAACGCATGGCGGCAGCTCGTGATCGTCAAAAGTACTACGCTGATAAAGACAGGAAACCGCAAGAGTTCCAGGTTGGTGAACGGGCTCTACTTAAGGTCTCACCCTGGAAGGGTGTGGTCCGCTTTGGAAAACGGGGCAAGCTTAATCCAAGATATGTCGGACCCTTTGAAGTTACCGAAAAGATCGGTACGGCCGCTTACAGATTGAATCTGCCTGAAGAACTGAGTGCTGTGCACAACGTCTTCCACGTGTCTAATCTGAAGAAGTGCCTGTCAGATGAAACACTCGTCATTCCTTACAAGGAACTTACTATTGACGAACAGCTACACTTTACTGAGGAACCGGTTGAGATCACGGATCGTGAGATCAAAACCCTCAAACGTAGCCAGATACCCCTCGTGCGAGTTCGTTGGAACTCACGCCGTGGCCCAGAGTTTACCTGGGAGCGGGAAGACCAGATGAAGCGCAAGTATCCCCAGCTGTTCCCAAATGAAACCCCCAGCACTGAAGCTACAACTGAATTTCGGGACGAAATTCCGAACTAACGGGGGGATGATGTGACACCCCGTTGAAACGCTCTCACTTTTACTAGCTCGTCAGTGGCTGCTTTAACTTTCGGGACGAAAGTTCTTAAAACTTGGGGATAATGTGACAACTCTAGGTTTTCCCAAGCAAATATCTTGTATTAGCATTATGTGTATATGTGTTATTAAATGAAAGTTGCGTGTTATTTTGTGATTCTATGTGATCTTTGCACTATGATTGTGTATGTAATATATATATATATGTGTGTGCGTATAAGTGAACCGAGAACACCATGGACCCGACTCGAGACCACCTTCGGTCTCGAGTGAACCGTAAACACTTGGGCTAGTTGGGCCGTAACCTTAGCCCACCCGGAAACCCCCTAACCCACTCGATATAAATATGACCAACCCTCACAACTTCACCATTTTTGCAACATCACTCTCTTGCATCCTCTCACTCACACTCTCCCTCTCTCTCTCTAAAAACCCTAAAACCCTAAGGTTCTAACATCAAACTCACCTCCTCTCCTCTCCCTCTCTCGGGTCAACCGGTAACAAGATCACTCTCGGATTCTAGCTCGAGATCATCATTTGGAGCTTGGTTCATTGATTCCTTGTACCCCTACTTCCAACCGGTTAGCATGAATATCTTCATAGTTGTTTTGCTTGTTTGTCTTGTTACTAAAATGCTTGATAGTGCTTGATTGTTGATGTTTGTTGCTATAAAATGCTTGTTTGATGATAAAAGTGGTTGCTTGAAATGATTTTGTGTCTTAATGAAAATGATCCGGTTTTGTGTTTAAAGGTTTGCTATTCGGTTGTAGTAAGGGTTGGTTAGGAGGTTTTAGGCATAAATGTTTGGGTTTATAAGATGAATCTTGTTTGTGTGCCTTGATATTGTCCGAGAAGTATATAGAAGGTTTAAACAGGATTTTTGGGTTGGATTGTTGATAAATGAGGTTTGAATGTTCATAAATAATTGCTTGAATGTTATATGAATATGGTGATGAACAGCATGAATGTCACTTAAATATTTTGAATATGCCTTGTTTGATCCGATTTAGACACAAAATAGACAAACAGACATGTTTAGTGTGGATAGTACTATGTTTCATGAAAATGCAATATCATTGGTTAGTACATGTCAGGTTCTAGAAGATCTTCAGTGCACGTAATCACGGTTGCGAGTCGCAACCTTTGGTAGCGACTCGAAACCACAGCGAGTTTTGTCGAGATCTCCGCGTTGCGAGTCGCAATCAACACGAGTCGAATCCGGTTGCGAGTCGTAATCACTGCTGTCAAGTCGGAACCGCCGGTTGCGAGTCGGAACCTCTGGTTGCGACTCGTAACCAAAACGTGATAAACCGAGACCTCGGTTGCGAGTCGCAACCACCCTTGTCTCGACTGGGCTATTTTGGTGTTATTGGACTTTGACTGTTGGGTTTTCTGTTGACTGGGCTACGTGTTGTTGCTGCTGATTGTATGGGCTGACCAACTGTTTGTTGTTACGCATGTTATACGTGTTTGCTATATGTGTTTGCCGTACGTGTTCGCTATGTGTTTATTTGTACCCAACTTGACCCATACTTGGTAACCATGCTAGGACGTGGTGACCAACATACTTGACCGGGTAAAATAATCTACCGAGCAACCCAAGGTGAGTTCACAACTTAAAAGCATGCGTCCCGGTGGTTTGGGACACGAGACTAAAACAACCCTATCCCCTTGTAAAGGGGATACCATCTACATTCCTTCCCTAGTTACTGGGAACAAACTTACTTTTCCTTCCCTTGTCATTGGGAAACCTTTTAGTTAATTACTGTTTATACGGATTGCAACAAACGGCACTAAACGAAACTCTATCACTTAAAGTCCCTACTACTTAATACCGATTAGTCGCCGGGGCCAGGCGAACGGGTTATTAGTTGATAGCGCTATTTAGGTCTTACCAACCTCACACCGTGCCAAGGTATGGGATCGGTCGTGAACTAATGTACTCAGGCATCCGTCAATGATGATAGAACATTGACATCGGGGCACTTTCTTGCGGATACGCAACGGTCACCTAGTGTTCGGTATTGGAAAAACAGTTTAGTTGCTAACTTTTGGGGTAGCTCCCCATGGCATGTATAAACGGATAAATTAACTGGTGAAACAAGTTTTTGGTAATTAAAACTGGACAACTAGTGAACTCACTCAGCATTATTGTTGACCCCTTACTGCATGCTTTGCAGGTAACCAGTGACTGTGGAGCTGCTGCTTGGGAAGTGTAGTGGTCGTGTAAACCCGCGTGTTGGGTTCTAAATAATTTGAACCATGAACCTTATTTAAACTATTTTATCTATGCTTCCGCTACTTACTTAATTGATATTTGAACTTAAACATTTGAACTTTAAACTATGGTGTTTACTAACCATTATGGTTGGTGATCATCCTCGCTATTATCCAATGCTCAGTATAATTGGTGGCTGGATCCTGGTCGGTCACGCCCTCAAGCGGACGGTACTCCGCAGGTGGAATTTGGGGGTGTGACATCAACCTTACGTTATTTTTAGAAATAGGGACTCAAAGTGTCAACCCTCCCATACCACAGGGACTCAACTGCAGTTTACTAATTCCATTATTATTAGCCATTATCAACTTGATACACATTTGCCATAAAGAAGATAAAACGTCATTAGCTAATGTTGTAATTATTTGTTATAAGAAGTAATTGCAGATTTTTATTTTATTGTTTTTACTACCTAACCCGTATAATCTTGACATACAAAATTGTAAATGTAACATTAATATATAAATTTTAAATGTAAGATTGTCTTCTTAATTTTTTTACACGTGTTACTCTCTGGTGCCTCTCTACTTTTAATAATAATATTACCTATTAATTTTTTATACACAAAATATTATAATATTAATTAATATAGTTAGAGATAAACATATAAATTCAAATTTAATTAATTATTATCTATAACTAATATAAACGTATCAAATAATTGAATATAATATAGTAAATATCTAACTATTAATAAAAGAATCCAAATAATGTTATGTGACATTTTCTCCATTAGTTTAGTAATAACATTGTTAATATTATTGATTAATAATAATAATAATAATAATATTAATATTAATAATATATAATATATTAGTTTAATCTAATATATTATATATTATGCTATTATATAAATTAATAATATAGTGGGTGGCTTAATCGGATTTAAATGAATGTGGGGAAATCAAGATAATGTACTTGAGTAAATTTAGATTAGGAAATTTGTTTGTGTGATTTATTATTATTAATTTATATATTTTATTTTGTTATATTTAAAAGTTCCAAGATCACATTTATTTATTTATTTTTCCTCTTATAACTTTAGAACCACTTTTACAAAATCTTGAGTATAGTGTTGCAACATATTTATTTTAATCTATGTTCGATATAAGTTTTATCAAAAAAATTACTGCTAATTACACGGGTTATAAACTTGTGTATTACACGAGTTTGAGGATTAAAATTATATAATTTAATAATGTATGCACAAATTTACATAACTAAATTATTCTCAACCATGCAACTTGAGGGGCAATGGAGGTAGCAAATCATGGAACTTTATTTCTGCTCGTGACTTCATCTACATCTTAATAAATGGTCAATTGCAATTTCATAATTAACCACTTTGATATTATGGTTTTTATATCTGAGAAAAAATAAAATATACTTATAAAATACTTACAATAATATGTAAAAGTTATATATAGCGAAAATATAACTGGAATCAAATCAAATCAAATCATAACAAAGCCAAGCTATGTAAAAAAAATAGTAGTAGTAGCATAAAGCAAACGTCTATCTACAATGGCTTAGCAACTCCATAATTATTATATTATGGACGACTTATTAAAAATGATTAGATATATTTATAAGAATGTTTCATGAGCTAAAAAATTAGAAACGTGCAAAATAGTTTAGAATAGCCAATAAAATCACATAATTAAGGAAATAAAATGGTTACCATAGTAAATATGGTATGGTTACCATATAATTGCGATGTTTGATTAAAAAAGTAAATATGACACCTATATCGATCGTGTAAATGGGCATATTGCTAAAAAAATTGTGTATCATTATTAAGTTATATAATGTTTATCCTCAAAGTCATGTAATACATGGGTCTATAATCTAGTTATATAATATACGTATATATTTATCTTAATTTTATATTTTTTATATTGAACTCTGTGTATCAGAAGGGTTTATAACCTAGTTTTCTAAATAAAAAGGTAATCATTAGTAGCTAAAAATATGCAAGAATGAGATGTGGTTGCTAAGTTCTTCCAAGTAAACAATGATTTTATACTTGATGGGTTTAGAAACTGCTTCTCATCTTTTTCGTACATTTTTTATATTGCCTAGTATTATAGGGGTCAAAACAAAGCTAAATCAAGTGAGAACTATATATCGGTAACCATTACAACTTTCATCTAAAACAATCAAAAATCTTAAAGGGGTATTTTTTTCGTTAACTTAGATCAAGTCCCATAGACGACATAGATTAAGGGGCTGTTTGGTTAGCTCTGAATGAAACCATTCAGAGGTCCACCTCTGATTCGGTCAGAGGTGAAGGTGTTTGGTTGTGCCTCTTAATGGCAAACCTCTTAATGATTCAGTGCTGAATCATTCAGATCGGTGAACATGCTGAATGAAAAAAAAGACAATTGTTACCCCTTTCACCTCTCATCAGCCAAGAAACCCTACCCCTCTCCTCACCACCGAACACCTTTCACCTCTCATCAGACCTCCGCCCCCACCCCTCTCCTCACCATCGAACGCCGCCGCCCACCTCCACAATCGAACTCAGCTCTGATTCAAGCACGTTGCTTCAACTGCTCCGTCCTCTCTCTCAACACCGAATCTGGAACAGAACTCAGCTCTGATTCAAGCGGTGGTGGGTGTTGTTGTTGAACTCAGATCGGTGGTGGGTGTTGTGGTGGTGAAGCGGTGAAGCGGTGGTGGGTGTTGTGGAGGTGCAACGGTTCCAGCTAGAAGCTTCGGTGGTGGGTGTTGTGGTGGTGAACCGCTGGTTCAGAGCCGCTGGTGGAGATGATGATGATGATGATGATGATGATGATGATGGCGGTGGCGGTGTTGAATACTGATGAATGATGATGATGATATTGGGTTTAACGGATCCTTGGGTTTTATAGATGATGTTGCAGGTAGGGAGAGAAAGGGGAAGGGGGTGGGGGGTGATGAATACTGATGAATGATGATGATGATATTAGGTTTTATTGAAAAAAAATCTATAATGGGTTTATTTTGTGGGGAGGGGTAAAAATGTCATTTTACACTGTTATTCAGATATGGAACCAAACAGCACTTTACTGGTTCAGCACTTACCCATTCAGACCCTCTTACCCATTCAGACCTCTTATTCATTCAGCACTTATTGGTTCAGATGTTGCCAAACAGCCCCTAAAAGAAATATGGGGTTAAAAAAATTAAATACATTAACAGAGGAAATGAAAATATTCTAAAATAATATAATAAATAACTATAATTTGGTTTCTTAAAAAGAGTTATATGAAGAAGATTAATAGTGTCCGGTTTTTTCATAAATGAACTGAAGATGTTTGAGTGTGTTTCATCCGAAGACTCACTTAAGTTTCTTAAGAGATCCGGATACGTAAAAGAGTTCAATTCGTGGCGCTGTGTAATTTTTTGGGGGTCTAAGACTCGCCTTGTCAATGGACGGAAATAGCAGCGACGGTATGAACAAACCCTAGCCCCCGGATCCATCCCCTTATCAATGGTCAGATTAAGCACTCACACGAGCACATGGATCATTGGAATTAGTGGCGACACATGGTAATTGATAGCGTCGACAGTGTCAACGCAAATGTTAAGTGTTATCGCTAATACCGTCCCCGCTAATGCCTACATTTCTTGTAGTGGTTGTTAAGAAAGTCGTTATGCATACTGGGTCGACAATTGAGGTAAAGTTATAATTATAAAAACCAAAGCGACGGCCATCTAAACAACAGTTCTGTAAATCGAGTATTAATTATTAGGTAAACATGAAAATGGTTGCATGTATAATTTTTTTAGGTAAGAAAGACTAAAAGAATACATATAATATGTTACTAAACAGTTTTATTCCATGATCGATAAAGTGATGATAGTGACCTGAGCTTTAATGGTGGGATTTACCAAAGTAAAATATTTCAACTAAACAAATGCTTCTAGAGTATGTTTGCCACTAACCCTTCTTCCTAGCGAAGCAAGTTCATTTGTTGGATTGAAATATTCAAATTACGTGGTTCCCATTGACTTTACTAAAGTATTTATAAATTTAAATTTAACTTACATATCTTGAACATTTAATTTTAATTTTAATTTTAATTTATACATATAAACCCTAGGGTTTATATGTTTTACTTTCAGCGCTAGACAATATCATTCAATTCGATCTTCAAGAAATATTCGGGAAAAATAATCTGAAAACGGTTGAATATGATATTTTTAATTAATTAAGATATTAGGACGCACACAAGATATATATAGTGTATCTGATGGATGTTACCTAGTCAATCTTTTAAGATTTATCTTTGTTATCTTCTCCCTAAATCTTCCTAAAGATTTGAGATTATCTTGTACAACCTTATTCTAATCTTAAAAGATCTCACCTATCTTTAATATCACATTTACAATGTCTTTGTAATTTGTGTGTCCTTATAATGATAATTGTATAACCGATTTCTTGTTGTTAATGCATAAACAAGTGCGAAATCCAAGTTTATAGACAAACCGAAGCAAGAACATAATAAAAAACACAAGTATACTATTTTAAAGTTCACTTGTATTGATTTCAGCAGAGTGTCGTTACAATGACAAACATGAAATGCTCTCCACTACCTGAAATGTGCTCTCTGTAAGTGCAGTTTCCGGTGACTGAAGATTATCGATGTTAATACAGAACAGATAGCAACAGTTAAGGGGGAGTCTGTAAGTGCAGCTCTCATCGGGTAACTGTGCTTTATCAGTTCTGTTCGAGAAAGTCAAAGGCCAAGTCAAAGTGATTGATTAAATTCGGATTGTATGAGTTGATTCATTAAATTCAGACAATATAAGGTGTGAAGGGTCCGAATTTGTGGACATGGATGGTCAGGACTTAGGGTTTTGCCCTAGCCTATATATATGGGTGTATAGGTTAGAATTGTGCATCAATCCATCACATTCATTCATCTCAGTGAGAATGGATCTGGGTGATCAGCTTTGTGCAACCGCTCACAAACCCTAAGGAATTCCTCAATAGTGGGCGCACATTTCTAGAGAGAGAGTGACTATGTGTTAGTGAGAGAAAGCTCGGTTTAGATCTTTGTGATCTAAACTAGCTTGTAGATGATGTATACTCTTTCAGTTTGTAATCTGTGATGACTGATTCAATAATAAAGTGTTGTTTATATAGTGAATACAATAGCTTCCAAGCGAAAGTGGATCAGGATCCATGCGAAGGTGGACAAGGTTAGACGAAGGTCCACCTATGCATTCCATAACCAGACGAAGGTGACCATACACATGCGAAGGTCCACCTTCGTATCACATAGGCTAGATGAAATTCCACCTTCGTTTAAGTCAATCAGGACTATGGGTTGTTCACTTTCGCTTGTATATCAACTTAAACAATTTAAACATGGTGGCCAAGTCAAAGACATGAGGATGTCTTGACTTGGTCAACTTACATCAAAACATAAACATAAATGTGTAAAACTAAACCATACTATCACAAAACAACAAATTACAATCTAGAGACACAAAATGTATCAAAAACTCCCCCTTGGCTGCAGCTTGTGTTCTTGGGTCTTCAGTTCTTTGGGTCTTCAGTTCTTTGGGTCTTCAAACAACCCTTGATGTGCCTCTGTCCATGTACTTCCCGAGTTGATGCCATAGTAAATGCATATATAAATAACTTGAAATTTCATCGCTTGAAAGATGTCTTTGTCTTCAAAATATATCTCGTTATTGAGTAGCGTTCGTATATCATCATGAGACATGTTTTCTATCCACATAGGAACTAGCATACGAAAAGTTGGTGTATCATCGTTGAAGATAATTACAGCTTCATGTGTATCTGTGTCATAACACCACAACTTCACGTTCTCTAGAAAGTGTTTATTCGTCTTCATCAGAGGAATCTTCTTCATGACTTTAGAAGGTTGATACTTTAACTTGTAACGATTTGTATCAGGATCCAGAGTATAAGGCATCTGAAGTCGCTGTGGGAATGGAGGTTTCTAGCGTCCATCTTTCCACCCGATCCTCTTTACCATTCTAAGCTTCTTATCAAACAACTTTACACCCAGATCCTCTGCGCGATTGATTATCCCGAGTCGAGCTAATGCGGATACGTCATAGTGGGGTGGAGAGAGAATACTCAGCAATGATCTGAAGTATTGGATTCATGTTTTCTCTTGACGGGCATGCAGTGCAGCTCCTTCACTAACATCTAGCAAAGAATATTTCCCTTTGAGCAATTTTTTCCAACTCCATATACTCAGCCTGAATAGGGGATGTGGAGGTTTAGGATTGTCACACCCGCTCGTAGCGGAAGCGCGAGGTGTGATCTGATCGGTTCTCATTGCATAACAATATAAGTGAACAATACTAAATGAATAAAAACAAGCTCCAATGCCATTGTCATAATTGTTTCGAAAGAACGCAACATAAGTTAAATGTATTTGTTACAAACCATCAAATGAAAATACGTTTTCATCGTTCTATACATCAAAATGTAAGTCTTAAAATGTCAAGGCTTTGACCACTATATCACCGCAAAGAGGCGGTATATAACGGGCAAACCCTTCAAATGGTGGCATGGAGTCTTGATACTTGCTTTCCTTGACTGAAATGTCTGCCAGGTCCACTAATTTCCTGAAATACATGTTAAGTTTGAAAACATCAACAAAAGTTGAGCGAGTTCATGCAGTTTAGCTGTATCAGATGTATCTGTAAAATGTGAGTTGTATAAAATGTATCCGTAAAATGTGAGTTGTATAAAATGTATCCATAAAATGTGAGTTGTATAAAATGTATCTGTATGTAAAGATGTAGTATGTAAAGCGTCAATGAAATCGTTGATCATTAATGTTTCGCGAGGACATTAATATGTGTGACGAATTAGGAAGCAATCCAAACCTAGACGATTTTATGTCGACTACTATCGACTGGGACACAAACGCACTCTTCTGTATGGGTCCACGACCAAGAGTGGGGCTCGCCAATACCCATTAGATCTAACCACTTGTACCTAGGTCCAAACTGGATTAATGGTGCTTAGATGTATGACCCTAATCGCACATGATCTAAGGTGTTTCATTCCATAACTTAACATACAATTGAACATGTATTTTCCCCGATAGTTGTAAAGCTGTAAAACATTTAAATGAATAGGGGACATGAACTCACAGTATTGCGTCCGTGAATGATAAGTGCTTGTGATCTTACGCGTGGTCGTCTTGAACAATGTTGCGACCTACAAATGTTCTTATATTTGTTAGACACTTCGGCCTTTGTAAATGACTTGAGTACAAGTCTTGTGTCTTAAATATGTGTAAGACTTGTATGTCTTTGTTGTTCGTTGAACTGTGTATTAGATGTATGAATTGTTAAATTGTCATATATACATTTCACCAAATATATATATATATGTAATCTTGTATCTTGTGAGCTGTATCATCGGGTCTTGTCTTCTTGATTTCGTGTCTCATATAAGTAAATTGTATAATTGTGTTTTTATCAATTATAAGTTATTGGGTTTAATCCAAGAATTCATGTTATTGGGCTTAAATAGTGTTGGGCCTTAATAGTGTTGGGCCTCAATAGTGTTGGGCCTCAATAGTGTTGGGCCTAAATAGTGTTGGGCCTAAATAGTGTTGGGCTTAAATAGTGTTGGGCCTTGGCCCATATGTTTGGTATTGGGCTTAGCCCATGAGTTTTTGATATTGGGCTTAGCCCATGTATTTATGTTAAGCCCATTATAAAATGTAAGCCTATTTGTATAAAATAGCCCATTTAGAAATGTAAGCCCATTAAGAAAGTATAAGTCTTTCATTTCTATAAAACATTTTTATAAAAAATTACTAAGTATTCTTTTTAGTAAATAAAAACATAATAGTTTTTATAAGTTTAAAAATGTCCGAATTTTGTTAATGGTAACGTAAATTTTGTGCCCGCGTCGAAAGATCGCCTATACGTCGTAGTAAGTCCTTGGATTGGCGATATGTTTATAGATTCGCCCGTCGTCCGTTTTGACCATAAGTTGTGTCCGAAAGCTCGGAATGTCCGTAAGTTGTTTTCAAGTGTGTCTATATGTATTCTTGTAAGTCTTTAGTTGTAAGTATGTCTTGTATTTATTTGTGTCATTGTTATCAAGTCTCTAACTTTTATATATAACTAATACAAATAATAAACACATAGCACATACTTGATATGTTCACTAAATATATATTTTACCAAAATATATATTTATGTCAATTTTTATGTTTAGAAAGACCAACTTTCTAATCTTGTAAAGACTTTGTTAAAAACGACAATTTTTCTAACACATGATTTCTAAGAAAAAATAGCCATAGTTCCTTCGAAATATGAACTTTGCCATGTTATCAAAACATATGATTTTCTTTTAAAATCAACAACAATTACCTCATATAATTTCTACACAAAAACACATGAGATTTATAACATAACCTCATTAAGATGATCTCAAAATCATGTAGGATTTTATACATGATCATAACATATGCTAACTAGTTCAAAAACCAAGTTTAATTCTAGTTTTAACAACTTTTATAAAAATCTAAAGTTGTATGTTACTTTTTATAATCTTGTAAAAGTATTGTTTTTAGTGAAAAACCTAAAATACTTTCACAAGATCAAATGTTATGATCATCCCTTTAAACCTTTATGTTAAAAAAACCTTTAACATAAATATGTATAATTGTTAGATCATATTTTTAAAACATCCTCTAACAATTTATTTATATCATAATCATCATAACAAGATCAAATATGCATATAACAAGTCTTAGATCACAATATAAACCAACATAAATATATCATGATTATTATTTTTTGCTTCTTTGTATTTTTCATGTTTATTATGTATGATTATTTAGTTATTTATTAGTTATAATAACAATCATAAACATAATATAAGTATGAAAAAAAAATAGATCTTGAAGCTTACTTCTAGCACTTGGCTAGGGATGATCTTAGAAGATGATTAAGAACCAAAGAAGATGATGATCTTGATGATTGAAGGTTCTTGGATGGATGAAAAAGTGTCCTTTTACTTGTAAGTGCTTTAGATCTTCTTATTTTCCATGGAAATCCATTTTGATCAACAAATAAAAGACTAAAGTGAAGTGGGTTTTTGGTGTTCTTGGTAAGATGGATGAAGATGATGAGAGAGTTTTAGTGAAAGTAATAAAAGATGGAAAAAAATGAGTGTAAGGAGCTAGTTTACTTAGTGAGTAAGTGTTGTAATAATTCACCAACATAATCCACTTGCAAACTAATAAAATATCTAGATATTTAACAAAAAAATTAGGGTGTGGGACCCCTTTAAAACCGTTCACAACAACATGGGGGGGGGGGGGGTCTTGAATTGTTGAATTGTTATTAAGTGTTTTAAGTGTTAGAAACTTTTAGCAAAGTTTAGGTGTTTTGGTGTTTAAATGTTTCAAGTGTATAAATGTGTTAAGAAGGTGTTAAGTGACCATTACTAGTCTAATATGATCTAAATAATATTAGATGGTCACTAAAAAAAAGATCCGACATTGTTCGGATATTCGTTTCGAATTGTTTCGGTTAGACGTTATTTGAACGCTAAGTTGTGTAACTTGTATGAATTGATGTAGTTATTGGTTCGGATGATACCCGAAAGTATCCTCATATGAATAATATGTTTAATAACATTTTTACATGTCTTAAAAATATTAGAAAGCTGATTTCTGCAGAATTTCTGCGGAAAAGTGTTGAAATTGTCGCTTTTAGTGCTTTTCGGCAGTTTTTAGTGTTATCGGACATCGGGAAAGTATTAAACCAAACCCTTGTATTTCTATATAGGGTTTAATGTATATTTGATGTTGGACTTTCGTCTGAGTCCTAAAGATGTAATTTAGATGGTTTCTACGGATCCGGAGTTTTCGTCAGCACGCTAGTTCACTAGGTA
The DNA here is from genome assembly GCA_030545235.1 of Helianthus tuberosus. NCBI lineage: Eukaryota > Viridiplantae > Streptophyta > Magnoliopsida > Asterales > Asteraceae > Helianthus > Helianthus tuberosus. The sequence continues at coordinate 20,431,810 of CM060380.1, read as the reverse complement.
CTACTCTAGTTGTTTCGATGCATTGTTTTAAACTGTTTCAAATATAACCAATAGAAACGAATAATGTGCATCATAAATGAGTGTTCTAAGATGTATATCATGTAATTAAGAAATTCGGATATTCAAAACACATATTTGTATAATGTAATTCATTGCTTTAAATGTACGTAAATTACCAGAAAGTGGCAGTTGTCACATTCTCCCCCTGTTATTGAGAATTTCGTCCCGAAATTCAAGCTGAGTCATCCTATACAGGAGACTACTCGAACAGGTGAGAGTATTTGGCTTTGATTTAATGTTCACGTTCCCAGGTATACTCGGGTCCGTGTCGAGAGTTCCAAAGTACATTTTAATAATTTTATACGACTCCTCCATGATTTCTAGACTTTACAGTCCATGACTTCAACAGGTTCTTTAGTGAATTGGAGTTTGTCGTCAATGTGAATAGAATGATAACGGTTGCTTGTGTTGGACTCTTTTTAAGATTCGACACATGAAACGTGTCGTGCATACTGTTAAGTTCATCTGGTAACTTCAACTTGTAGGCAACAGTGCCAATCTTTTCTAAGATTTCAAATGGTCCAATGTAACGTGGGTTAAGCTTTCCACGTTTACCGAACCTCGCTACGCCTTTCCAAGGCGAGACTTTCAACAAGACTTTGTCTCCAACCTCGAAAGATAATGGTTTTCGTCTTTTATCTGCGTAGCTCTTTTGTCAATCGCGAGCCGCCTTGATACGGTCTCGGGTCTGGAAAATTTTATCCGTAGTCTCTTGGACTAGTTCCGGGCCAATTAATTGACTATCGCCTGTTTCCGCCCAACATAGCGGAGAGCGACACTTTCGACCATATAGAGCTTCAAACGGTGCAGCTTGTATACTAGTATGGTAGTTGTTATTGTAGGAAAACTCAACTAAAGGTAGATGAGTATCCCAATTGCCGTCTAAATCCATAACACATGCGCGAAGCATATCTTCGAGTGTTTGGCTTGTCCGTTCGCTCTGGCCGTCAGTTTGTGGATGAAAGGACGTACTTAAATTCAAATGATATCCAAAGGCCTATTGAAATGATTTCCAAATTCTTGAAACAAAACAACCGTCTCGGTCCGAAATGATTGAAATAGGCACTCCATGACGAGCCACTATTTCTTAGAGATAGAGTTCCGCTAGTTTCTCAGTACTATCCTTCTCCCGAGTCGGTTAGAAATGTGCGGACTTTTTCAATCTATCGAGGATTACCCATATCATGTCGTGACCTCTTGAGGTCCTGGGTAACTTCGTAATGAAGTACATCGATATTTGTTCCCATTTTTAAACGGGAATCTCGGGTTGTTGTACCAATCCCGAGGGATTTTAATATTCGGCTTTGACTTTCGCATAAGTCAAGCATTCTCCGACATAAGTCGTGATATTACTTTTGAGGTTAGGCCACCAATAGTATTCTTTCAATACTTAGGCCTATGTGCTTCCTCCAAATATCATCTCGAAGGCCGCCAAAGAATGGAACCTAATTTCAACCCATAAGGTATAAAGTTCCATCTTCTTTCGGCACTAATTGTTCCTTCATGCCTCGAAGTGTTTCTGGTTGAATATGCTCTTCCTTGAGCGCTTGTGAATCATCTTCTCTAATGCTTGAACTCTCAGTATTCTAACTCGCTCCTTGCGGCTCAAGGCGTTAGCTACAACGTTCGCCTTGCCCGGATGGTACTTTATTTCACAATCATAGTCTTTCAACAATTCAACCAACATCGTTGACGCATATTTTAATTCTTTTTGGTTGAATATGTGTTGAAGACTTTTATGATCCGTGAAAAATAATGCATTGAGTACCATATAAATAATGTCGCCATATTTTTAAAGCGAATACCACCACGCCTAACTCTAGTTCGTGAGTGGTATAGCTTTTCTCGTGAACTTTTAGTTAGCGTGACGTGTACACGATAACTTTTTCACGTTGCATGGGTACGCAACCCAATCCATGATGCGAAGCATCACAGTATACAACAAAGTCTTCAGTACCGTCGGGTAATGATAAGATTGTAAAATGCTATGCACCAATCTTAAGAATAAGTTGTAATGCTATATCTTGTTTTTCGATTGGGACGGATTTATTGTCTTTATGTGTGAGGGAGGTTAGCAATTGAGTAATTACAAAAAAAAAATCTCAATAGATCTCCGATGATATCACGCTAATCCCAAAATTTATCGGACTCCAGTTGGAGTCTTGGGCACCTCCCAATTCTCATTTGCTTCAATCTTAGCTGGGTCTACTTGAATGCCTTTCTCATTCACTACATGCCTGAGGAATTGTACTTCGCGAATCCAAAATTCGCACTTGGAAAAATTCGCGTATAGTTTCTCCTTCTTGAGTAGTTCCGAAATGGTTCTCAAATGTTGTTCGTGCTCATCTGCCGATCGTGAGTATATCAAATGTCGTCAATGAATACTATGACGAATTTGTCGAGATACGGCTTGCACACGCGATTCATTAATTCCATGAAGACCGCTGGTGCATTTGTTAAACCAAAAGGCATAACGAGAAACTCGTAATGACCACAATGATTCCGAAAGGCTGTTTTCGGTACGCCTTCCTCTTAAATTCGTAACTGGTGATACCCCGATCGTAAGTCTATCTTAGAGTAGAAGCTATAACCTTTCATAAACCATTTGAGTTAGTTGGAAATTCATTTGTAACATGGTTTAGAAATATGAATTTTCATTCATCGAAATGTTGTGCACTTTTGCAAAACTGACATGTCTTTCCACCCCCAAAACCTTTATAAAGATGTATAATGATAAAGAGTGAGGGTTATGAACTCACAACGTCCTTATTCGGTCAACTACAAGGTTCAGAAGGTGCTAAACGATATGGAGATTTGGCTACGGGTGAAGCTCCCGTTACCAAGTCGATGTGAAACTCGACTTGTCGATATGGTGGTAGTCCTGGCAAGTCTTTAGGAAATTCTTCTGGAAATTATTTTATCACAAGAATATCTGTCAGCTGTGGCCCAACGGCCTTCTTGTCTACAACAATTGCTAGAAAGGCAATACAACCTTTCCGTAAGCACTTTTGTGCCTTCATGCAATTAATGATCCGCAATGGTGTGTCGTGCTTCTCTCCATGAATAACAAATGTCTCTTTGTTCGGCAGTGGTAGGCGAATGATCTTCTCATGACAGAAGACTTCAGCTAGGTTATCGGATAACCAATCCATGCCAACCACTACTTCGAAACTACCCAACTGAACGGGTAAGAGTTCAATATTGAATTTTAGCTCCATACTCGACTAGTTTACCGTTCGCCAATTTTATAGAATTGAGGAAACGTCTAGCTTACTTGACTAAAGGCCAAGTACATTTTGAATTCTATGTAGTAAGGACTTCACTGTACAAATGTAGAGGACAACCCAATCCCTATGTTTAGATGTAGGATAACCCAATCCCTAATTGTAGTTAGGGCAATCCCGTCACTAGCCATGAAACTATGCATGTGAAATGTTGAGATAAAGCTAAAAATTGGCAATGGTATCAAATAATATGGATGTGAAATGTTGATTGATAGGATACGTACCGGTGACCCTTAAGATTTGACATGTCTCAGCTAATTCCCCATTAGCTAACTTAATATAGTAATGTGTGTCTAACATGACTCTAATTCAAGTATATGCTTAACATCTAAAGACACTAGCTAAGCTAGGTGTTGGTATTAAAAGAGTTGATACATGATGATCATAGAGTGTTACTGACTCATGACATCATTGGGATTTTGTGGAGTATTCATAGTTCTAACCATACACGCACTTATTTATTAGCTTGATTCATTCTTAAGTATTACCGTCCTACTAGTCTTTGTTTTGAGCCCGGTCTCAGCATACTGCTACTCTTGGCACTTTTGCAAGTGTTCCCATGATGAACGTCTCACTTGTCGTATTTAGAATTTCGGCAAGTTACCAGCATACCACTTGGTGCCAAAATCGTTTATGGCAGGAAATGCCTTCGTTTCTCTCATCGCGAGAGTTATCATTTGAGTGATCGAGGTAGGGTGAGAAGATGTGACCATACTTTGGATTCTAGGGCTAAACTTAAATTGTAACGCTCAATGCGTTTGAATTCGGGTGTTACCCAGTATGGAACAACCCTTGAGAGACCGTGAAAACATCAAGTGTAACCAACAACATTGGCTCTAGTCATGATCGAGTTCTTTTATAAAATCATATGAAAATAGATATGAAAATCAGATGATATCAAAGAATGATATATGGTTAAATAATAACCAAATGAAATGTAGTGTATAATATATATCATGCCTTTGTCGAAGTGGTTTGGATAACACCACGATATGCAATATAATATAAGCACTTATATATAGGAAGTACCAGCGGCGTATCCACCATGCTTTTATCATATTACACACGTCTCGTTATTTACAAAAATGTCTTGTGTGTACCAACATCAAATGTCATGTATAACAATGTCTTGCGTAACAGTGTCATGTGTAAACCATGTCTTGTGTAAAAGCAATGATTTTTAACACATAACTTTTGACTTAAACATTTGATTCTTTTGGCGCCATGATCTTTTTAATACACACTATTAAAAGAATCTAGACATGTATTTGGATAAATAAAGTCTATCAGGTGCCCAAGAATGAAGAATGCAATCAATCGGTCATGGAAACCTCAAGACCGCATTGTTCATACATGTTTGAATAAATGATAATGTGGATAACCAAAACCAAAAGGTGTAATACCTCTTGTGTGTATTGGTCATATGTCTAAATGGAGAAAAAGAAAAAAATAATTCATTGAGTAGGGGAAACCAACCAGTGGTCTTCGTCCATATAATATGTATTCCCTACTCTATGGACCTCGATCATCCTAAGTAGAGAAAATCCTTTGTCTTACTTGTCTATGTGACAGTTATGGTAATAGTGCTTGAGTTTCACGAGATCTAGCAAGATTGTTAGAATCTCCAAAAATGTCGAATATAATGCAATGAGGGAGTTGCAGCATGGCTCATGCCATACCATTCATTGGGAAAAGACAAATGTCAAGCGACAGAATTTATTGTATCATTTCCAATAAATATGATAAGGTGGAATATGATAACGTAAGGTAAGGTAAAGTAGGGTAAAGTGTCATAGACACCATGGAACCAACCCATGTTCAATAATTTCGAGAATGTTGAGGAAAAACCTCCATGAGTGGATAACAAGTTTTGTTTGTTTAAATGACTAGTCTCAACTGAATCGTGATATAGATCGAATGTTAGGTGTGAACAAATACGTGTCGTCTTCCTGTATTGTATTGTATTGTATTGTATTGTATGGTGTTATACTAACCACCACAGTTCGTGTTCTAATAGATAAGAAAAATTGAATCTCAAATAATAATTTAAGAATTTGGACGAATAGTGATCATTAGCTTGGCCCGCAGAGTCCACCAGAATTCCCATGCACTACAAGTTGTTATTACGTTGGCCACCGTAATAATAAATTGCCTTGCATGGTCACCCTAGCGTTCTCTCGTACGAAGCAGCCAATCAATAAGAGAGGAAACACTATTGTCAATATACCTTCAACATAGGAGGGACCTTCGTGCTAGATCACGTGTCATCGTCCGTTTTCATTACTCACAAAACAGCACAACGTTAGATGGAATATAAATGGAAAGAATCTGTAACAATAACAACTGAAGGGGCACCTTCAAGATGAGTACTTCATTTTTCTTATAGGGACAAGAGTATATCAACCTTGATTAGTATGAGTCACAGGGATCTCGTCCCACTAATGGAGTTGTTGTCCAAGGTTACCACCTCCGCCTCGTCGTCATTTATCATGGTCAGGCATCTCAGCATTCGCGAGAAGCAACCATATTTTACGGAATTAAGTTTAAGATTTCACTTAGGAATCATGTTCGCCATAAGCTCCACAGTAGACTTGAGGTCGATATTTTCATCCTGTGAGTAAAGAATAATAATAGAGTTTGAAGTCGAAGGTATTTTGTTCTTGGGAAAATATTCCTTAGAACACATATATAAATCATTTATATATAATCTCATAAAATCCTATCTAACAAGGATTTCTATCTTGCATAAGCTGAACTTGTAAACCGTTTATAATGCGTAAACTGATAATGTAATGTATTGTAGGCACATAGTCTGTTAATGTAATGTATCTATTTCTCATAGACTTCACTCATGGTAATGTCCTTGCTTGGTTTATATGAAATGAATTTTGTTTGTAGTGGACCTTGAAAAATGTTTATGCAATGAAAACTCTTGTTCTTGTGTAAATTGTTTTCGTGAGAGGTTCCCTAGTGATTGTAGACTAGACTCGAGAAAGAATCCTGGTTCACTACAATCGAAGCTCTGATACCAATCTGTCACACCCGCTCGTAGCGGAAGCGCGAGGTGTGATCTGATCGGTTCTCATTGCATAACAATATAAGTGAACAATACTAAATGAATAAAAACAAGCTCCAATGCCATTGTCATAATTGTTTCGAAAGAACGCAACATAAGTTTAATGTATTTGTTACAAACCATCAAATGAAAATACGTTTTCATCGTTCTATACATCAAAATGTAAGTCTTAAAATGTCAAGGCTTTGACCACTATATCACCGCAAAGAGGCGGTATATAACGGGCAAACCCTTCAAATGGTGGCATGGAGTCTTGATACTTGCTTTCCTTGACTGAAATGTCTGCCAGGTCCACTAATTTCCTGAAATACATGTTAAGTTTGAAAACATCAACAAAAGTTGAGCGAGTTCATGCAGTTTAGCTGTATCAGATGTATCTGTAAAATGTGAGTTGTATAAAATGTATCCGTAAAATGTGAGTTGTATAAAATGTATCCATAAAATGTGAGTTGTATAAAATGTATCTGTATGTAAAGATGTAGTATGTAAAGCGTCAATGAAATCGTTGATCATTAATGTTTCGCGAGGACATTAATATGTGTGACGAATTAGGAAGCAATCCAAACCTAGACGATTTTATGTCGACTACTATCGACTGGGACACAAACGCACTCTTCTGTATGGGTCCACGACCAAGAGTGGGGCTCGCCAATACCCATTAGATCTAACCACTTGTACCTAGGTCCAAACTGGATTAATGGTGCTTAGATGTATGACCCTAATCGCACATGATCTAAGGTGTTTCATTCCATAACTTAACATACAATTGAACATGTATTTTCCCCGATAGTTGTAAAGCTGTAAAACATTTAAATGAATAGGGGACATGAACTCACAGTATTGCGTCCGTGAATGATAAGTGTTTGTGATCTTACGCGTGGTCGTCTTGAACAATGTTGCGACCTACAAATGTTCTTATATTTGTTAGACACTTCGGCCTTTGTAAATGACTTGAGTACAAGTCTTGTGTCTTAAATATGTGTAAGACTTGTATGTCTTTGTTGTTCGTTGAACTGTGTATTAGATGTATGAATTGTTAAATTGTCATATATACATTTCACCAAATATATATATATGTAATCTTGTATCTTGTGAGCTGTATCATCGGGTCTTGTCTTCTTGATTTCGTGTCTCATATAAGTAAATTGTATAATTGTGTTTTTATCAATTATAAGTCATTGGGCTTAATCCAAGAATTCATATTATTGGGCTTAAATAGTGTTGGGCCTTAATAGTGTTGGGCCTCAATAGTGTTGGGCCTAAATAGTGTTGGGCCTAAATAGTGTTGGGCCTTGGCCCATATGTTTGGTATTGGGCTTAGCCCATGAGTTTTTGATATTGGGCTTAGCCTATGTATTTATGTTAAGCCCATTATAAAATGTAAGCCTATTTGTATAAAATAGCCCATTTAGAAATGTAAGCCCATTAAGAAAGTATAAGTCTTTCATTTCTATAAAACATTTTTATAAAAAATCACTAAGTATTCTTTTTAGTAAATAAAAACATAATAGTTTTTATAAGTTTAAAAATGTCCGAATTTTGTTAATGGTAACGTAAATTTTGTGTCCGCGTCGAAAGATCGCCTATACGTCGTAGTAAGTCCTTGGATTGGCGATATGTTTATAGATTCGCCCGTCGTCCGTTTTGACCATAAGTTGTGTCCGAAAGCTCGGAATGTCCGTAAGTTGTTTTCAAGTGTGTCTATATGTATTCTTGTAAGTCTTTAGTTGTAAGTATGTCTTGTATTTATTTGTGTCATTGTTATCAAGTCTCTAACTTTTATATATAACTAATACAAATAATAAACACATAGCACATACTTGATATGTTCACTAAATATATATTTTACCAAAATATATATATTTATGTCAATTTTTATGTTTAGAAAGACCAACTTTCTAATCTTGTAAAGACTTTGTTAAAAACGACAATTTTTCTAACACATGATTTCTAAGAAAAAATAGCCATAGTTCCTTCGAAATATGAACTTTGCCATGTTATCAAAACATATGATTTTCTTTTAAAATCAACAACAATTACCTCATATAATTTCTACACAAAAACACATGAGATTTATAACATAACCTCATTAAGATGATCTCAAAATCATGTAGGATTTTATACATGATCATAACATATGCTAACTAGTTCAAAAACCAAGTTTAATTCTAGTTTTAACAACTTTTATAAAAATCTAAAGTTGTATGTTACTTTTTATAATCTTGTAAAAGTATTGTTTTTAGTGAAAAACCTAAAATACTTTCACAAGATCAAATGTTATGATCATCCCTTTAAACCTTTATGTTAAAAAAACCTTTAACATAAATATGTATAATTGTTAGATCATATTTTTAAAACATCCTCTAACAATTTATTTATATCATAATCATCATAACAAGATCAAATATGCATATAACAAGTCTTAGATCACAATATAAACCAACATAAATATATCATGATTATTATTTTTGCTTCTTTGTATTTTTCATGTTTATTATGTATGATTATTTAGTTATTTATTAGTTATAATAACAATCATAAACATAATATAAGTATGAAAAAAAAATAGATCTTGAAGCTTACTTCTAGCACTTGGCTAGGGATGATCTTAGAAGATGATTAAGAACCAAAGAAGATGATGATCTTGATGATTGAAGGTTCTTGGATGGATGAAAAAGTGTCCTTTTACTTGTAAGTGCTTTAGATCTTCTTATTTTCCATGGAAATCCATTTTGATCAACAAATAAAAGACTAAAGTGAAGTGGGTTTTTGGTGTTCTTGGTAAGATGGATGAAGATGATGAGAGAGTTTTAGTGAAAGTAATAAAAGATGGAAAAAAATGAGTGTAAGGAGCTAGTTTACTTAGTGAGTAAGTGTTGTAATAATTCACCAACATAATCCACTTGCAAACTAATAAAATATCTAGATATTTAACAAAAAAATTAGGGTGTGGGACCCCTTTAAAACCGTTCACAACAACATGGGGGGGGGGGGGGGTCTTGAATTGTTGAATTGTTATTAAGTGTTTAAAGTGTTAGAAACTTTTAGCAAAGTTTAGGTGTTTTGGTGTTTAAATGTTTCAAGTGTATAAATGTGTTAAGAAGGTGTTAAGTGACCATTACTAGTCTAATATGATCTAAATAATATTAGATGGTCACTAAAAAAAAGATCCGACATTGTTCGGATATTCGTTTCGAATTGTTTCGGTTAGACGTTATTTGAACGCTAAGTTGTGTAACTTGTATGAATTGATGTAGTTATTGGTTCGGATGATACCCGAAAGTATCCTCATATGAATTATATGTTTAATAACATTTTTACATGTCTTAAAAATATTAGAAAGCTGATTTCTGCAGAATTTCTGAGGAAAAGTGTTGAAATTGTCGCTTTTAGTGCTTTTCGGCAGTTTTTTGTGTTATCGGACATCGGGAAAGTATTAAACCAAACCCTTGTATTTCCATATAGGGTTTAATGTATATTTGATGTTGGACTTTCGTCTGAGTCCTAAAGATGTAATTTAGATGGTTTCTACGGATCCGGAGTTTTCGTCAGCACGCTAGTTCACTAGGTACTACTCTAGTTGTTTCGATGCATTGTTTTAAACTGTTTCAAATATAACCAATAGAAACAAATAATGTGCATCATAAATGAGTGTTCTAAGATGTATATCATGTAATCAAGAAATTCGGATATTCAAAACACATATTTGTATAATGTAATTCATTGCTTTAAATGTACGTAAATTACCAGAAAGTGGCAGTTGTCACAAGGATGGCGTTTGACAAAATCCGCCATCCATCATTTGAAGGTCATTTCCCGGTCGGCTAGAGCATCTGATACGTCACGTTCTTTCATTATTTCTTGGATATCCTTATCAGAATTCCTCATCACCGTTTCATCGAATGTATCAAACTTAGCTCCATCATGACGGACATACTTCTCTCGGCCAATATCAAGTCCAAATTCTATCTCATCAACATCGCTCAGGCCCATAACATCACTTTCTACAGGGAGTGATTCTAAGCAACTTCATTCATCATGAATAAGACTTTCAACTGATCATCTGTAAGATCATGTACAAACTCCCCTTCCTCGAGAGGTTCACCCGTCACAGGGTGCGTCTCATGCACCACAGGCATTGACGACTCTCCATGAACTTCCAACTCTTTTAACACTTTTTCACAATCATCTTCTTCAACACTCCCTGAATCTTCACATTTAGAGGACTCCCCCTGAGGATCTGATCCCATGAGTTTGTCACTTAAACGCTTAGTTCTCAATTATACTTTTGCAGGCAATGCAACTACAACCTCTTCAGTCTCAGCTTCAACATTTTCTTCCATGTCACCCACAATATCAGCTTCCAAATCAAACTGATAGCTTTCTTCAATAATATCTTCTTGTGCACCAATATTTGCAAATTCATGACTTGGTGCAATTGTGGTGGCTGGAGAAACAACAATTATACCTGAACTTTAACCACTGACTGGTGTTGATGCAGATGTATCTGGATTTGACGAACTTGAAGGATTTTCAGGGTTTGAGGGATTTTCTTTGTCTTCGTCTTTATTTTTCATCACTTCAGTAAATTCCACATTGTATTAACCTTGTGGTTTATCGATTCTTCATACGTATTCCTTATTCCCATAAATGTCTCCTTTAACTTGCTATCACATTCTTCATACCAATCCTTGATTTTTGCGTTCTTTGATGAAATATCTACATTTCTCTTTTCTAGCTCTTCGTTCTTCCTTTTCAATTCAGCAATATCTCCATTTCTCTTTTCTAGCTCTTCGTTCTTCCTTTTCGATTCATTTAGTTTAGTTGTCTTTCTCTTGTCTAATGCATTCAGTGCAATTATTTCAAGTTTTTGTTTGATAAGAATTACATAGTTTTCAGCCATGAATTTATTTTTTCTTGTAGATTGTGCAACAGCTTCACTTAATTGATGGATCAGCATTTGGATTTTCTCACTATCGGTCATCTCAACCACCTTTTTGCTCCTTGGTTGTGCAGAAGATCCTTCACCAATAATTGGCAATGGTTGTACCACTGGAGGTTATGTTTGAGAAGCTGGCTGTTGAACAGGTTCTTGAATTGGTTTGGTAGTTGGAGTTGTCATTTGATTAGGACCAGAACATACTAACTCGGTAGCTTCTCCAGCTGTAAAGATGAGGGTTTCACCTGTTGTTGGATCGACTGTTGTGGGCTTAGCTGTTTTAGCAACATCTTTCCTTGCCCATTTTCTACCGCTCGGCCCTTTAGCTGGCCGCTTTATTCCTCTTGGTCTTTCTTTAGCATCAGATTCAAGTACAACATAATCTTCTTCACTTTCATCACCATCTGCCTTTTTGATCTTTCTAAACACAGGCAAACCACGCTCATTATAAACTTTCTCATAACCTTGTGGTGGAGGATTATCTCGTAACCTTGTGATTATTTACATATGTGTAACAACTAAATTACATATATGTGTACTAACTAATCTATTATCTATTATATAATAAATAAGTAAGTTGTGAGAGACATGATATCTTGTGGTACATCCTCACATAGGTTTGGGCGGGAAAATGGATGGGTCAAAAGTATTTGTTAATGGGTTGGGCGCTGTGCACCATACTCTTATTTTGACCCGCTTATAAAAAACAACATATTTTTTTTGTCTTTCTCTTGTCTAATGCCTTCAGTGCATTTATTTCAAGTTTTTGTTTGATAAGCATTACACGATTTTCGGCCATGAATTTATTTTGTCTTGTTGATTGTGCAGCAGCTTCACTTAATTGATGGATCAGAATTTAGATTTTCTCACTATTGGTCATCTCAACCACCCTTTTCTAGTTGGTTGTGTAGAAGATTCTTCACAAGTAATTAACGGTGGTTGTACCACTGGAGTTTAAGTTTGAGAAGCTGGCTGTTGAACAGATTCTTGAATTGGTTGGGTAGTTGGAGTTGTCATTTGATTAGGACCAGAACCTACTAACTCGGTAGCTTCTTCAACTGTGAAGATGAGGTTTTCATCTGTTGCTGGCTCAGTTGTTTTAGTATCATCTTTCCATGCCAGTTTTCTACCGCTCAGCCCTTTAGCTGTTCGCTTTACTCCTCTTTTTCTTTCTTTAGCTTCAAATTCAGGTACACCATAATCTTCATCATTTTCATCACCATCTGCCTTTTTTATCTTTCTAAACACAGGCAAACCACGCTCGTTATAAACTTTCTCGTAACCTTGTGGTGGAGGATTATCTTGTAACCTTGTGATTATTTACATATGTGTAACAACCAAATTACATATATGTGTACTAACTAATCTATTATCTATTATATATAGTAAATAAGTAAGTTGTGAGACACATGACATCTTGTGGTGCACCCTCAGATAGGTTTGGGCGGGAGAATGGATGAGTCAAGCGTATTTGTTAATGGGTTCGGCGCGGTGCACCATACTCGTATTTTCACTCACTTATAAAAAACAATATATTTTTTTGTCTTTAGAACTGCTATTTATTTGCTGAATAGTCAGATTCAGAGAAAAAAATCATGACTATTCTTAACAATAAAACGCTCTGAAAAGCCCACATACGACGAAGACTTTTTGTTGTCGTCGGAAAAAGAAGAAGTCCCAACCCTATTAACATAGGAACTGGAAGTGGAAGAAAAGGTATTATACACGCATATTGATATGTCTGTTCCATAAAAAAGTTTTTTATTCTTAATTAATTGTTTTCGATTCATCGGATCTTACCTCTTTCGAAAAAAGTCAATAAAAAATCAGGATATGCACTAACTTATTGAATAATTTTATATTAGTATTTATTCTGAGTCTTTTCAAAATCATTCAAATATTCAAAACAAGAAGTTATAGTTGGTCAAATGATATTACTAAGTGACATATAAAAACGAATACTTATAATAGGAAAATGATTGTTTCATAAACATTACACGGTTTTCGGCCATGAATTTATTTTGTCTTGTAGAATGTGTAGCAGCATCACTTAAGTGATGGATCAACATTTGGATTTTCTCACTATCGGTCATCTCAACCACCCTTTTTCTCCTTGGTTGTGAAGAAGATCCTTCACCAGTAACTGGCGATGGTTGTACCACTGGAGGTTAAGTTTGAGAAGCTGGTTGTTGAACAGGTTCTTGAATTGGTTAGGTAGTTGGAGTTGTCATTTGATTAGGACAAGAACCTACTAACTCGGTAGCTTCTTCACATATGAAGATGAGGTTTTCATCTGTTGTTGGCTCGACTGTTGCAGGCTCAGTTGTTTTAGCAACATCTTTCCTTGTCCGTTTTCTACCGCTCGGCCCTTTAGCTGGCCGCTTTACTCCTCTTGGTCTTTATTTAGCTTCAGATTCAGGTACAACATAATCTTCATCACTCTCATCACCATCTGCCTTTTTGATCTTTCTAAACAGAAGCAAACCACGCTCGTTATAAACTTTCTCGTAACCTTGTGGTGGAGGATTATCTTGTAACCTTGTGATTATTTACATATGTGTAACAGCCAAATTACATATATGTGTACTAACTAATCTATTATCTATTATATATAATAAATAAGTTGTGAGACACATGACATCTTTTGGTGCATCCTCACATAGGTTTGGGCGGGAAAATGAATGGGTCAAACTTATTTGTTAATGGGTTGGGCGCGGTGCACCATACCCGTATTTTGACCCGCTTATAAAAACAACATATTTTTTTAATCACCACTGATAATCAAACACTTTTCAGTCCACAACATTCCAGAAACCCTAACTCTCGGTCACCCCCGATCAAGCAAAACCACCACCATATCTTTTGATTTCATTAGCGTCGGTTAAGTCAATATATTTATTCTTATTTTCCAATGATTTCTCATGGAACTTTATTTTTAAACTTCAGAAACCATAACCCTCTCTAACAATCGTCACCGCCAAGATCCTACTGTAGTTCCACAAGACGATGACGTCGACACTCCTCCTGAAATTCTCAACAATCAATTTAACCCCTAGCCATTGGTATGTATATCCTTTTGTTTCCTCTTCTATAATTGTTCGTAAATTCATTGACTCGAGTGTTCTGAATCGACCCATTCGTCTCTTCAACGATTGGGCTTTTCCTTTCCCTCTTCGATTAAGGTTTTCTTTTTTCTTTTGTTTAGAAGGTTTTGGTGAGCAAAACATAAATCTCACCATTTGATTATGTTAGGTTTGTTAGATTTGTTGTTAAAATTGAGTTTATAGTCTCTAATTTGGTTGAGACTTTATTGTTAAATATGAGAAAGACAGCATACACTTGACAATATACTCCTATAAGGCTATAAGGTGTAGTCATTACCCTCATGACCACCATGATCCTCCACGTCAGCGCCATGTCATCGCCCTCTAATTCACTATCCAAAATCACTATCCTATAAGGGTGTGGTCATGACCCAAACCACTATCCACCCCTTTTTTTATGTGAAATATATTTTATTTATTTAAATAAACAACAAATAAAATTAAATATAACAAAATCATAAACAAACGAACCTTAATAATATGATCTACATAGTAAACCTAACAATCAATATGAACCAAATAGTAGCAAACCTAAAATTAGAACAGCATATCTATTTAATGGAGAAACTGGGTTTTGTAGTTATTTTGTGAACTCCATATAAGTATTCTATTGTAAAAATAAGTTTTAGATGTACTAAAATAAAAATAAATAGTTATAACTAAATAAATGATATTAACACTCGTAAGCATGAAATCCATCCACTGTTTTTATTTATAAATTATAGTTTCAAATATTTAAATAAATCCAATTCTGTTAAATGGTTAAGTATGAAACATCTTAAATATACAAGGGTTATGATATGAAGTTAAGAATCAGGTTCTCTATTATAAAATATGTCATGTTAATCAAACACAATCTGAATAAACTAATATAACAAAATCATAAATAAACTAACCTTAAAGAGGTTGTGCTAGAGGAAGATTATCACGAACAAGGAAAAGAGTATAGGTATTGTTGCCGCTGTTCTTGTAGGGTTAGGTTTTGTGTTTAATTGAAGGGGATGATGGAGGAATAAAAAAAAAAGAAAATTTGTTTGTTGCGTGTTTATTGGAAAAAAAGGGGGACGCGGTTGCCGTGGTTTAATCCACGGGAACCACTGTGATTTAATTAGTGGGGTGGTATAAGGCATGAATAATGGGCATATGTAGCAAATCATGATCCAATCATGACCCTCACACCCTATAGCCTAAGCTAATGACTATTCTGTGTATTTCATTTTTAATCAATATGTACAAAATCTTATGTAAAAATAATCTAGTTATATCTTTTTATATAAATTGATTTGATTTGAGTCAGGAACAGGAGATTCACCAACTTTTCTATGTAAAACAACTAGTAGATGCCCCGCCCGCGTTGCGGGGCGATGACCGAATAATTCTCAATCAATTAAAAAAAAGACTTTTATAATTTTGCTATGAAAAAAAAATGATGATAAGACCGTCATTTTGGGCTCAAGGCAAAATTGTATTTTTTCTGGACTAATGAGCCAGTGTTAGGCAGCTAGAGTTATGCGCCGCCCGCGTTGCGGGGCGCTAAACCGAGTATTTCTTAGGTTAATAACATGTACGCCTTTATGTCGGTTAGTTATACATGCTACCTATAACACGATATCAAAAAAGATGCATCAAGTTAACGAATTAAAGAAAAACAGTATCATAGTTATGATAAAAAAATTAACTAAAACGATCACAAGCGTGTAATTTAGAGTTGGGAGCAAAACAATAACTTGTCAGGACCAATTAGTGAGTGCTATGCAGCTATTTGGCATGAATAAAAACAAAATTAAGTCAACAAAGTAAAATAAAACACTACCATGGTTTTGCCAAAAAAAAAAAACGACGGCAATATTGCAATTTTTAGCGGAGGTAAAATCGTAATTTTAAAATGGTGGCAAAATAATATTTTGAACTGAGGGCAAAACCATTTTTTTATTTTGAAATGGGGGCAAAATCGTAATATTTTAGCTGCGGGCAAAATCGTAATTTTTAGCTGGGGACAAAATCGTAATTTTAAACTGGGAACCAAATCGTAATTTGGCAGGACTCTAGCTGAGGGCAAAACCAAAATTTTATTTTGAACTGGTGGCGAAATAGTATTTTTTTTTACTGAGGGCAAAATCGTAAATTTAAGCAAGGGGCAAAAGCAAAATTTCATTTTGAATCGAAGGCGAAATCGTAATTTTACACCTGAGATAAAATTGTAACTTGACATCACCTATAAACAACTATTATATGAAAAAAAAAAATCAAAGTTGCAAAACTATTCCTAGCTGACGTCATGAGCTTGGAAATGTTAATATGTATAATTTAGATAAATATGGACAAATGATTTAATAATTTCCTAGCAATTAGGGATATTTTCTCTTCAAAAAGGGGAGTAATGGACTACCACCAATAAGGGACGAGGGAAATCTTATGCAACTCAAATAAGACTTTGAAAAAAGCAAAAGCATCTCAATAATTCAGCACTAAATAATCAATCACTCCCTTAACTTTACCAAAAGTAACACAATAACTTAAAGAAATAAGAAAAAAAAGCCACATGTTACGGAAAACCTACTAAAATAAGACACCTTTTCTTCTCTATATATATCCACCATCACTAGGGCTCTATGTTCAGCCAGATGAAATACAAAACCACAAACAATCCATAAGTAACAACCTTTTTTTTCAAATCTTTCTTCTGAAAGATTTGTTTTCGGTTTGTAAAACTTTAAAGAATGAATCCTTTGAGGATACATGCTTACAAGACTCGAGCGAACAAGAAGCATAAGGGGAACCAACTATTAAACGAATTCATCTTATACTCTTTGACTACATTAGCGTGTACCTCGTTTTGTTCTAGTCCCTTATGGTACCCTCCATTTTGTGCCACGTTTAATGTATTTTTCTTTTACTCTCTTCCTAAGATAGCGTCGTTTTTCATCACTAGCAAGGCTTTGTTCATCGTAGGCAACCTCATTGTCATCTTCCTGTTGGGTGAGTCAAAGTTTTTTTCCTCTAAGTTAGATGCTTACAATGACATTGGTCATAGTAAGTATGAATGCAAGCGTCTAGATCAACTTCAAGTTCACCCGTCACAAGAACACAAAGGTAAGAAAATCAGCAAGGACGCTCCAAAACTAAAGATGCAAGTGAAGATACTTGAATCAAAAACTTGTGAAGAGGGTGACAACGATGAGTTTTTTGAATTACATTGTGATGAGGAAACTTGTGAATCAGAAGTTGATCAAATGGCCGAATCATTTGATCATGACATGAAGGATATGAGATGTTTGGGGTGGGAGGTAAAAGTAGTTGATGAAGAAAGATATGAGGGTGTAGAGGGAGATGGGGATGTGAGTTTGCCTGCTGAAGAGTTGAACAAGTTGGTTGATGATTTTATTGCTAGAATTAATAGACAAAGAAGGCTCGAAGCTGAATTTTGTAGGGTCTAAGGTTGTAAATAGAATGATAGATAAGGGTGGAGAGTATGATTTCTAGATATACTAGAGGGTGGTAGAAATGGTGCATGAAAAAAAGAAAAAAAATATATTAACTAGTTGCTATGGTATTTTGGATTGGATGATAAAAATAAAAACCTTGCGTGTTTACTCTTTCATTTGCTCATGCAAATGGCACCCTTATGGTACAAATTTATACCCTATGTGAATACCCACCCTTTTGAAATCTAAAGACGTTATTTATGACTAAGAGTGCAATTTTATTTTATGCTTAAGGGGCTGTTTGGTAGCCTCTGAATGGTCATTAAGAGGCTACCTCTTAATGGAATCATTAAGAATTTTACCAATGAAAAGGTAGAAGAATGTGACATGTGATGATTTACCATTCAGATGTTACCTCTTAACCATTCAGACTTGAGGTTACCTCTTATTCATTCAGAGGTTTTAAACCATTAAGAGGTAGCATCTGAATGGTCATTAAGAGGCTACCAAACAGCCCCTTAATGTTTTAAATAAAGTTTTACTTGAGGTAACCCGAAAATGGGAATATTAAAGGTGATAATCATTATAAAACATTCAATTTTATACTTGTTACATACAAACTCATATGAAAAACTATCAAAGTAACTTTTCCATATGTTAATAGTATGTACTGTTTGCTCACATATTTGTAGGTACTATAACCTACATATGTGTAGGACATGCATACACACACCCATATTTCTATATTTATATATATATGATAACCTTCAAAAATCGTTTTTATATAACTTTAAAAAATTCTTATTAGAAAAATGTTTTTAATTAAAAAAAATTGTGTTTTTATAGGAAGTGTTTCTGAAACCTATTTTTTAATAATAAAATTTTCAGAGGTGAATACGGCAAGTTAAATATGATTTTTTCAAGGATGTGTGACAACTAAGAATAGTAGTATATTTAGCCTAACCCAAACTTAATACCATAACCTGGATTTAAGAAAATTTATTACATGTTTCTATTAGATGAATCCAATTTCAAATCAATCAAAATCACACATGTCATTACACCTAAAATAACATTTTATAACTGTTCTTAGACCACCCGTAGTGGGGCGGTATTTTAAAAAAAAATTGAAAAAAAACGCCCCAAAACGCCGGACCCCCATTACATGGGGCGTTATTGGGCGTGTTTTTTGAAAAAAAAGGGTTTGGCGTTTTAATTAAAACGCTATGTACATATTTGAACCACCAATCACTTTTGAGCATGGTCTGACAACTTTGAGCTAACCCCCACTTTTGCAATAAATTAAATATAATATTGGAGGATGGTCTGACAACTTTTGAGCTACCCCCAATTTAATTAAAAAAATAATAATTGGAAGGGGCGTTATTGGGCATTATTCTCATTACGCCACTTTTGCAATAACCCCCAATAATGCCCCATGCTGACTAGACAGCCACGTGTCGCAAAACGCCCCATGGTGAGGGCATTATTGGGGTAAACCACTACACATGGTCTTAAGAAAGTGTGATTTAAGAAAAGTTATTACATGTTTTTATTAGACCACCAAAAAAATTGAAAAAAAACACCCCATAACGCCCCCCCTTCCATTACACTAGGCGTTATAGGGCGTTATATTTGAAAAAAAAAGGGTTGAGCGTTTTAATTAAAACGCTATGCACAAACATGTTTAACCAATCAATTGAGAGCACTTGTCTGACAACTTTGACTAGCCAATACTATCCATCCATCTTTTGCTTTTTTTTTTTTTTTTGTTTAATGATTGGAAGGGGCTTTATTAGGTATTATTCCCACTACACCACTTTTGCAATAACGCCCCATGCTGACTGGGATGACACGTGTCGGATAATGCCCCATGGTGGGGGCATTATATTTCTTCACCACTACACATGGTCTTAGATGAATCCAATTGCAATGTTGGGGTGGTTTTGTATTTTTGTGAAAAGTGAAGTGTACGTGATGTAAAAGCCACCGACTTTGTGTTTTAAGATAGATTGAATACGGAGAAAAAAATTATACAAAAAAATCTAGCTTTTTAACTTTATTCCCCATAAGTGGACCTAGCCTCTGTTGTTTTAAGGCTAGATCCGCCCATGATCATTGGTTTTAACATTCTTTATATATTTCACAGGCCATACACTCAAGATAACTACGGAGTTGTGACTTGATTTTTTTTTATAAAATCAACAAAGAAAACCCATCGTAAAATAAATAAAACTAATACACGGGGTAATAGTTTAAAGTAGAAAACCATACGGGTGTTTCTGCAATTTTCAAAAGATTACATAACAATTGAAAAATAGTGTTCCTCACACGTTCAACTTCACCATGTATCATGGGCAATTATTAATTACTACCTATAAATTCCGTCTCAATTTATATGTTCATTAGTTATAGTTTTAGTTTCCTCATATTCAAAGAACAAGACATCTACTCCAACACATCTTTGGATATGATTCACGCGATTTTAAATGTCGTTTTTCCTCTTGTTTCAATCACCTTGTTCATCATCTTAGTTCCTGCATTTTGGTTGTTCAATCTCTTGAGGTTCTGCTTTAAGACTGTGTATCCCAAAGAACTTGCAGGAAAAGTTATACTCATCACGGGTGCTTCAACTGGTATTGGCGAGGTAACATATGTTTTCATCTTCTACTCGTAATTAGTTGCAATCATATACGAGGGCATCCATAAATATACACACATAATTATTTAGTTTGAATTCTTTTGAAGCAATTGGCGATTGAGTTTGCGAAAGAAGGAGCGTGTCTAGCGTTAGTCGCAAGACGAGAGAAGCAACTTAATCGTGTAGCACAATATGCGAGTTCAGTCGGATCACCAAATGTGATTGTCTTGCCTGCGGATGTTTCCAAGCTTGAGGATTGTAAGGGATTTGTTGATCAAACCATCAAACATTTCGGTAGATGTAAGTACAACATCTTTATGTTCATCACTTTACTTGTTATTGTTTTTAAAGGGTTAATTGTAAATCATCGATAACATCCAACTTTGTTTTAAATAACAAATTTGGATAAATATACATCTAAGACCATGAGTAATGGACTAACGGTCACTCATGTGAAATGCTCTTTTTCACCACGTGTCGTCCATGTCATCAAGGTCATTTCATTAGGTAAATTGGTGTAAAAATATTGACCAATCACATTCATTAGCCATGGGAGTTTTTTTTGGATATCACCAACTAAATCGCACGTGGCCTAAACCACGAGGTCCGGCCAAAAATGGCATTTAATTAACGCGAGGTGGGGGTGGTGGTTTCCTCGTGGTGGCTCATGGTCTACCAAACCACGAGGCCATTACGGGTGGTCTAACCACTAATTGTTTTGACACTTTCTTTTTCTTTTTTTATTTTCATCTTTGATTTTCTTATAAATTTATTTTAATCATGATTCTAGATATATTTATTAAGCACATATATCATTTACTAAAGGACCTTTATTCTAGTGGCATCAATATGTTGGATAAGGTGTTGCCTTTTTAAATGGTGAAGGTTTAAATTCTCATGGTAGACAAAATATATATATATATATATATATATATATATATATATATATATATATATATATATATATATATATATATATATATATATATATAGTTTAGTAGTAGAGTTAGAGAGTATTTAAGATGCCATTCCAAAAAAGCAGCTATATATTTTTCTAGTTTTGATTAACTATCAAATAAGTTGAGGGGAAAATATCATTAAAAGAAAACACTATAATTTTTGTTTGTTTTTTTACAAAGTCATTTAACAATTTGTTGTACATAAAAATCCTCATTTTTTTCTCATAAAAGTTATTCAATAATTTTTTTGCACATAAAAGTTCTAGCACATGTTAATTCATATATGATAAAATTCAAACTAAATGAACAGTGAATTTAGGGTATATTAGAATATGGGATATGGGGCGGGGTTGTGGCGTGGGTTGGGTAAAAACACCCAAGTCACCACCCCGGGTGGGCTTGGGTTTCGGCATGGCCCCTTGGGCGGGGGTTTCAACCCGGGGGCGGGGGTTGTGTCGTGGGTTGGGTACAAATGCCCAAGTCACCACCCCGGGTGGGCTTGGGTTTCGGCGTGGCCTCTTGGGCGGGGGTTTCAGCCCGGGCGTTGGACGGGGCTATCAAGATGACATGACGGGATCTCTTTGGCCAAGACAAGTAGCCGTTTGGGCTAGCCGTTGGCCAACGGCTATGTGTTTAAAAAAAATTATTCACTATAAATACTCACACTTCTATTCATTTTTTTACCACAACTACTCCACCTCTTCTATAATCATCTCTATCTTATTTTAAAAAAAATTCTCATCCAACCACAATGCGAAAAATGAATCCTCATAATCGTGGTTTTGACCCGAACAATCAGTGGGCATTCCAAGAAACACCTAGCCAAGCATCCAATCGTCCAATTGCTCCCTTTTTAATGCACTCCACGATGCCGGATATGACTGGTTACGCATCGTTTATCTTGAATCGTTTGAAGAATGATGTCGGTCGAAAACACCAATGCCTTTCACGCAACGCGCGTCATTGAAAAACACTAGTTTGGAATAAAATTGTATTTCTTTTTAATTTTAAATAACCTGGAACCAGAATAACCGATTGTGTTTGCTTACATATTCTTTTGTTTCATACGTGCCATATATATATTTTCTTATCCTTAAAAAGAATTCAAAATGATGAAGTAGTCAAACAAAAAGTCAAGTACTACAAACAAGTGTATTACATAAATTAGAAAGCGACTGTTGATGTGTTTTTTAAATTTTTGTTCTCGGTTACACTAGTACAAAAGTAGTTTTTTTGGTGCTAGGATTTATGCCTTTTTTGAGAGCTTTTTAAGAGAGCATCAACAAATATACCACCAAATAATGAGATTTGTTGGTGCTGCTCAATAAGAGCACCATTAAATCTCTAAACACACCACCAAAAAATCAAAAATAGAAACCAAATCCATCCACCATTAAATCTGTAAACACCACCAAAAAATCAATGATAGAAACCAAATTAGTCCACCATTAAATCTCTAAACACACCACCAAAAAAATAAATGATAGAAACTGGTCCGTAAAAATATACATTATTTGAACAAATGTTTTTTTAGTTTATTTTATTTATAAAACATCCAAGATCTAATACAAAGGCAAATAAAACAAAAAACTATACAAACAAAAACTATATAAAATCTACAAGCATAATGAAATAAACTTACATGTTTATGGGAATCTACAAAGAATGAGATACAAACATGATTTCTATAAAGCCATTTCCTAAAATAAAAATTTAAACACATACAATCAAACCAAATCAACATAGTGTATAATTGTACATCCTTGGCACTTCAAAGCATAAATGACGTCCATCGCCGTAATAGTTTTTCGGTGAGTATCTTCGGTGTATTTGATGACATCACGCATAAAATCATCAAGAAAGATCTTCAAAAATCTTGTGTCTCTTCGTAGATAAGGTCATTGATACGCTTTACGTCACATCGCCGGTTTCTTGATACTGTGGAAGCCGTTCTTGAAAACTTTCCGGTGATGCTTTGCTCCTTCTTAACATTTTTCTCTCTCTAAAAAAGATTTTGATTTTAACATTGTGTCTGTATATATATGTGGGTATAAAGGTTGTGTTTTTTGAGGCTTAATTTGCTCCATTGATTGAATAGGATGAGAGCAATTGAAAACCGTAGGATTATGATCCATGTGATGCCTAACAAAATGTTTTGATTGGTTCATTTTTTTGTTGCTATTAACAACTTCACCCTCAAAAAATCAATTTAATTATGCTATTAACAATTTCACCCTCAAAAAATCAATTTAATGGTGCTATTAACAACTTCACCCTCAAAAAAACAATTTAATGGTGTTATATAAGTTCTAAACATTTAATGGTGTGGTAATCTTGTTATTTAGTGCTTTGTATTCTAAAACACCATCAAAAATTGAATTTGATACCACCAAAAAATGGTTTTGTACTAGTGTTAATAATTGATGACTATTTAAACTAGCAAAACTAATATTATTTTGATTGCAACGACAGTATTTTTGCTATAGAATTTGCTAAAAAATAAACATATAATTATAAAGTATCTAAAAAACAAAAAAAGAAAAAGAAAAGAAATAACAATAACCACAACACAAAAGAAACAAAAATGGTTATATAATTTGTTTATGTGTTCATTTTTGACACATAGATTGTATATGTTAGCATAGTATATATTAAATGTGTGTCACATAAAATAACAAGTTATTATAAGTTATGTCATAGTTTTGTTCTAAATTGACACGTGAAGATATTTTATGGACAAAAAAATGTTGAGTGACTTTTTTAGAAAAATAAATAACTAAATACTATAGTGTTTTTATATGTAAAAAGATATTGAGCGACTTGTGAGAAAAACAGAAATCATAGCGTATTTTGCCGTAATTTGCAATGGTAAAAGTATTCAACATGAATTAATCAAATTCCATAAATAGTATACATCATACAAAATTCTTTGTGCAACATTGATATTAGATGTTTATTGCGAAAAAACGTTTTTTTTATTGGAAAATTTCATTCAAACACAATGCCACAAGCGTACCTCAAAACGGGGACTTCCGGGCCAAACGACGTTACATCAAGTTTAGAGGGTAATTACACCAACCATTCCAATCAATACCTTTCAATCTAGATCTATGCCGAAGCCAAAAGAACGACACGGACTTAATAGTATGCATAGCTTCAATAGCTCTCCGGGACTTACCATTAAAAACTCTAGCGTTCCGTTCGTTCCAGATAACCCACATGGAAGTGAATATGAAAAAACTAATAAATTTACGAAGATATTTTGTTTTGACAAACTCAAATTAAGACTATTATAAACGATATTACCATTACCATATTATAAATTAGGAAAATTTTTGTGTATTATGGCTTGTACTTCATGCATAGGGAATCTTTAAAAAAAAATTGATTTTTCATTTCTAACCCAAAGGTTTTATTTTTTGCATTTTAACTTTTTTGTTTTTTTTTTTACTTTTAACCTAAAAGTTTTCATCTTTTGCAATTTAACCCCAAAACATTTTTATTTTCAACTTTGATCCATGTATTTTTCATCTTTTTCAAATTTTTCGTTCTACTTTTGTGAGTAAACACGCCATAACGTACGTGTGAGTTTCAAAGTTTTTTCGACTATTTTTTTCCCGTTTGACAGGACCGTCACAACGCGTCTATTTTCCCTGTTTGACAGGTTCGTCGCAACGCACGTGGTATTAGATCGACTTAGTTATTCTTTTCTATTTTTACATTTCAGTCTTATTTCTTCGCATTAACATGTCGCAACTGACATACATAGTTCAAAGATTTTACGTATGTTTTTCGTTCGGTGTTATTTTTTCCTTTTTATTTTAACGAGCTTTTCCGGTGTTCGCTGATAGTTGTTTATCATTAGTGCTAACCCCCCCCCCCCCCGGGCAACGTGGGGGCCCTTAATACTAGTTCGTCTTAAATAGGATCTTTTAATATTTTTCGTATCACAATTTACGAAATTCCATTCAATTACAATGAACTTGTGGTCGGACTTTGATCCTTATATTCGAATTTTCATATAGGAAAACATGTACATAAACTTTTATATATAACTAGGATTGTTAACGCCGTGCGTTGCGGCGAACGGAGCAAATGATAATGTAAATCAAACTATTTGAAAATGAAGCATGTTCTTTAGAAAACCAAACCGTCGTACTCTGATTAGTTTATCATCATACCGTTTTACGACACCAAATAAACATTCTATTTTGAATACAAGTTTTTTATACAAAACTTATAATGTTTAGAGGAAAAAAGTTAAACACAACTACGTACTTGTGTTTTTAGAAAGAAAATTAATGAAATTAAGTTATTAGAGAAATTTCATATTATATGATAAAGGAAATATGATTTAAAAATAAAAAAAGAATTATTAAAAAGGAAAATTTACAAATTATGGGATAAAAATTATGATTTAAAAAATAAAAAAGAATAATTAAAAACAAAAACTAAATGACAAAAGAAATATGATTTTAAAAAAGTAAAAAATATGTTAAAACTCAAAAGTAAATATAACAATAAACTATGATAAATATAAAATATTAAAAACTATATATTATTAACAAAATAAAATCACAATTCATGGTCCTTAGAAAAACAATTAACAAAAAATAAGTTATTAAAGAAACGTCAAAGTATTTGATAAAGGAATAAGATTTAAGAAAAATAAATAAATAAGAATTTGCAAAAAAAAAAAACATGAATAAAAAGTAAATATAGTTTTAAAAAGTAAAATAAATATAAAAATATTATAAAACTTAAAAGTGAATATAATAATAAAGTATTATAATATTATATAATCAAACATTAAAAATCTATATATTATTATAAAAATAAAGTTCAACTTCATTTTTAACAAAACGTATATCGAAATGTTAAGAGGAAAAAGTTAAACAAAACTACGTACTTAAGTTTTTAGAAAAAAAAAATTAACAAACTTATGCAATTAGAGAAATCTCAAATTGTGTGATAAATGAATTATGATTTAAAAACAATTAAAAAAGAGATATTGAAAAAAATAATGATAAAAGAAATATAGTTTTAAAAAAGTAAAAAAAAAATTGTTCAAATTTAAAAATAAATATAATAATAAACTGTTATAATATTAAATAACAAACTATTATAATATTAAATAATAAACTTTTAAAAGGCTATATATTTTTATCAAAATAAAATCACAATTCATGGTCCTTAGAAAAATAATTAACAAACATAAGTTATTAAATAAATATCAAACAACATAATTTCAGAAAAAAAAACATAAAAAAGAATTTGTAAAAAAATGATGAATGAAAAAGGAAATATAGTTTTAAAAAAGTAAAATAAAAATATGTTAAAAACTAAAGGGAATATAACAATAAAGTATTATAATATTTATTAGTAAAGTATTAAAAATAAATATATTATTAGAAAAATAAAGTTCAACGTCATTTTTAACAAAACTTATACTAATATGTCAAGGGGAAAAAAGTTAAACACAACTATCTTAAGTTTTTTTGCAAGAAAATTAACAAACTTAAGTTATTAGAGAAATCTAAAATTATGTGTTAAAGGAAATATGATTTAAAAAAATAAAAAGAATTATTAAAAACAATAAAAGAAATGATAAAAGAAATATAGTTTCAAAAAAGTATAAAAAATAATAAAAATATATTAAAACTTAAAAGTAAATATAATAACAAACTCTTATAATAATAAATAACAAATATTAAAAAGCTATATATTATTCTCAAAATAAAATCACAATTTATGATCCTTAGAAAAACAATTAACAAACATAAGTTTTTAAAGAAATATTAGACTAATTGATAAAGGAAATATGATTTAAGAAAAAAATAAAAAGAATTTCTAAAAAGTGATGAATGAAAAAGAAAATATAGTTTTAAGTAAAACAAAAAAAAAATTGTTAAAACTTACAAGTAAATATAAGAGTTAAATGTCATTTTAGTCCCTGTGGTTTAGGTCATTTTAGCAATTTAGTCCAAAAGTTTCATTTTTCACCTGTGGGTCCAAAAAGGTTTCACCGTTGTCATTTTAGTCCACTGGGTTAACTTTATCCATTTTTTCTGTTAACTAGAAGGCCAGTTCGGCAGTTCGGTCATTTTATATAGCCGAATTGCCTTTCTATTTAACAGAATTATATATAAAATGACCGAATTGGTATTCTCGTTAAAAGAAAAAATGGAAGAAGTTAACTCAGTGGACTAAAATGGCAACGGTGAAACCTTTTTGGACCCACAAGTGAAAAATGAAACATTTAGACTAAACTGGCAAAATGACCCAAACCAAGGGAACTAAAATGACATTTAACTCTAAATATAATAATAAAGTATTATAATATTAAATAATAAATATTAAAAAGTTATAAATATTATTATAAATATAAAGTTCTTATTCATAATCCTTCAACAACAAATATATATATATATACATAGGGAGAAGATAATGCGAGAACCACCTCTTATTGCGAGAACCGCGAGAACCAATGTGAACACAACCAAAAATGCCTAAAAATAGCTAAAAATCACACAAAAAATTTTTTTTGAATTTTTTAATATTTTTTATAAAAAAATCGCTACTTTTCGAAGCCAAAAAAAAAAATATTTAAATTTTAAAAAAAAAAAAATATATTTTTTTTGCTTCTAAAAGTAGCGATTTTAACATAAAAAATATTAAAAAATTCAAAAAAAAATTTTTGATTTTTTTTTGATTTTTTTAGATTTTTTTTAGGTTTTTTGGGGGTTTAGTTTTTAGCATTTTAGCTTGGGGGGGGGGGTTAGGTTTTTTTTAGCATTTACCTTGGGGGGGGGGGGGGGTTAGGATTTTTTTTTGGGGGGGAGGGGGTGGGGGTTAGGTTTTTTTAGCTATTTAAGTTGTGTTCACATTGGTTCTCATGGTTCTCGCAATAAATGGAGTTCTCGCATGAGCCCCTCCCTATATACATATATATAGGGAGAAGATCATGCGAGAACCACCTCTTATTGCGAGAACCGCGAGAACCAATGTGAACACAACAAAAAATGCCTAAAAATAGCTAAAAATCACACAAATTTTTTTTTTAATATTTTTTATATAAAAATCGCTACTTTTCGAATCAAAAAAAAAAGTTAAATTTTTT
This sequence comes from Helianthus tuberosus, assembly GCA_030545235.1. NCBI lineage: Eukaryota > Viridiplantae > Streptophyta > Magnoliopsida > Asterales > Asteraceae > Helianthus > Helianthus tuberosus. The sequence continues at coordinate 20,403,202 of CM060380.1, read as the reverse complement.
TTTTTAAATTAAAAAAAAAATTTGCCACTAAAAATAGCGATTTGAGCATAAAAATATTAAAAAAAATTAGATTTTTTTTTTTATTTTTTTAGATCTTTTTTAGGTTTTTTTGGGGTTTAGTTTTTAGCATTTTAGCTTGGGGGGTTTAGGTTTTTGGAGGGTGGGGGAGGGGGTTAGCTTGGGGGGGGGGGTTAGGTTTGGGGGGTGGGGATTAGGTGTTTTTAGCTATTTTAGGTTGTATTCACATTGGTTCTCGCAGTTCTCGCAATAAGGGTGGTTCTCGCATGAACTCCTCCCCATATATATATATATAGGGGACCGCTAAAATGAGAACCACCTCCAGTTGTAAGAACCGCGAGAACCACTTTCTAGCTATTAGATCAAGTAGATGGATGGATGAGATTGAAAGTATTTAAAAATAATATTAAGTATTTTTTGTTTTATTATGTCTTTAATATTTTAATCCAAAAGGGTATTTAGGTAAACCACTCTATTTTGTCTTTTTGAGTTTATTGTTTTTTTAATACTTTATTGTATTATTATATTACTTTTTATTTTTTAAACATAATTTTTTTATTAAAAACATTTTTAAATTCAATTTTTTTTAAAAGATTTTTTATACTTTTTATAGTTTAACTTTTACGTTAAACTTTTTACGTTTTACGAATTTTTGACGCGCCGTTTTTACGCCGGGTTTTTTCAAGCGTCGTTTTTTTAACACGTCGTTTTTTTAACGCGCCGTTTTTTACGCACCATTTTTAACGACGTTTTTTACGCGTCGTTTTTTACACGTCGTTTTTTACGCGCCGTTTTTTTAACGCCGTTTTTTAACGTTTTACGTGCCGGTTTTTTACGTTTTACGCGCCGGTTTTTTACGTTAATTTTTTTTACGTTTTACGCGCCGATTTTTTACGTTAACATTTTTTACGTTTTTACGTTTTACGCGCCGGTTTTTTACGTTTCACCTAAAACTTTTTACGTTTTACGTAAAAGTTTTACGTTTTACGTTTTTACGTTTTACGTAAAAAGTTTACGTTTTACGTTTTTTAAACTTTTTAAAAAGTTTTACAAAAACGTTTTAACGCAAAACCGAACGCACCCAGAAAATCGCACACTCGGGGGGTGTCTCAGATAGTTTGCTATCATCATCGACGCCTCAAAGTTTACGGTTTAACATTTTTTTACAAAAACTTTTTGACGCAACACGAACGCACCCAGAAAACGCAAACTCAGTAGGTGTCTCAGATAGATTGTTATCGTCATCGACTAGGGTAAAAAAATATAGAAAACCCACAACATCAAAACAAAGTGTATCTCGGAAAAAAACGGGGTTTGGCTCAGATTATCCGATAATCAAAAGGCTGCAAAAGTGGGGTTGCAAGTTCAAAAAACCTACCCTCCGCCGTCCTTGCCGCGCCATCGTCATCAAAATCTAGTTTTTTTTTTTTTTTTTTTGCATCATCGCCACCCAATCCAACGGATCAAAAACCCGCATACTTCACTGATCAAAAAATCACCAGAAAATCAACGTAAAACATTTAACATACCAAAAATACCATCATCAGATTCAAGAACACCCAAATCAAACCCCCCAACATACCACCATCAGATTCAAGAACAGTAGAACATACAAATCAACAGATTAAACCAACAAAATCAAAACACAAATCAACAGTCGAAAACAAACCTGAACCAACAGATCAAACCAACAAATCAACAACCGAAAACAAATCTGAACCCGTTTAAACCCACCACCACCAGATGCAAATCATCTCCCTCATCTCCGTTGGACCTACCCTCCACCGTCACCCACCACTTTTGCCACACCACCAAACCCACCAAACACCAAACCCACCGCAAATCATCTCCCCCATCTCCTTGTCAGATCTTACGCACCTTCACCGCCATGTCAATCTGGTCGGCGACGGCTTCAATCAGAAGAAGCAGAAACGACATAACACCACAACTCTTCACAGCGGTGATGATGGCGGCGGTGGTGATGTCGCCGGGCGGGAAACGAGATGGGAAAAGAAAGGGGGCGGCGAATGGGGGTGTTTGTGATGTCGTGATGTGTGTTTGTGGCCGGATTACCGGCTCCGACGTCGGCCAGTCATCGAGAGTGAGGGGATGGGGGGTGCCGGTTGGCTGTGCATCAGAGGGTGAGGAAATGTTGCAACTTTGAAGATATAAGAGAGAGATATGAGAGATGAGGTGAAGAATGGTCTGTAACTTTAATGGAAGAGAGAGATGGTGAGATTTAAATGAGGAGAGAGGGTGAGATTTGACATTTGGGGTAAAATGACCAAACTAACCTTTTTGTTGGCAAGATATGATTGGTGGAGAGTGGTTCTCACGGTTCTTACAACTGGAGGTGGTTCTTATTTTAGCGGCTCCTTATATATATATATATATATAAAAAGAAAAAAGAAGAAAAAATAATTAATGAAAACATATGATAAATGAAAAAGAAAATATAGTGTTAAAAAGGTAAAATAAAAATATATTAAAACTTAAAAATGAACATAATAATAAAATGTTATAAAATTAAATAATAAAAAACTATATATACTTATAAAAATAAAAATACTATTCATGATTCTTGATCAACATTATAATTATAATTACAATTATATATATATAGGGGATGGCTAAAATGAGAACCACCTCGAGTTGTAAGAACCGCGAGAACCAAGTGCCACGGAGGGCCGTTGACCACGAAATTTTTTTTACACCTAGATCCGTATATTTTAGGACCGGGTGTAAATTTTCGGTTCAAACGGCGCGCGGGGGTAGTTTTTTACACCCAAAGTTTGGGTTTTTTTAATTTTTCTTTTTTTTAACCAAACTTTGGGTGTAAAAAACTACCCCCTCGGGCGCGCCGTTTGAACCCAAACTTTACGTACGTTGTTAAAATATACACATCTAGTTGTAAAAAAAAAATGGTCGCCGACGCCCCGTGGCGGGTCGCGGTTCTCGCGGTTCTTACAACTCGAGGTGGTTCTCATTTTAACTCAATCCTATATATATATATATAGGGGACCGCTAAAATGAGAACCACATCCAGTTGTAAGAACCGCGTAAACCACTTTCTAGCCATTAGATCAAGAAGATGTATGGATGAGATTAAAAGTATTTAAAAATAATATTAAGTATTTTTTGTCTTATTATGTCTTTAATATCTTAATCTAAAAGGGTATTTTAGTAATTTTCTTTTTTTGTCTTATTAATTTTATTGTTTTTAATACATTTTTGTCCTATTTGCATTAATTGTTTTTTTTCTAAATCAGATTTTATTTATTAAACAATATTTTAAAATCAGATTTTTTGATAAAAAAATTTTACGCGCGTTATTTTACGATCCGTTTTTACGCGCTGTTTTTTCGCCCGGCTTTTTCAAGCATCGATTTTTTAACGCTCCGTTTTTTACGCGTCGTTTTTTTAACGCGCCGTTTTTTACGCGCCGTTTTTTCATGCGTCGTTTTTTAACGCGTCGTTTTTTTTAACGCGCCGTTTTTTACACGTTTTTTTAACACGCCGATTTTTACACTTTTTACGTTTTATGTTTTACATTAAACTTTTTACGTTTTACAAAAAAAAATTTACGTTTTATGTTTTTACGTAAAACTTTTTACGTTTTACATTTTACGTGAAACTTTTTACGTTTTACGTTTTACGTTAAAAAGTTTACGGTTTAACTTTTTTTTTACAAAAACTTATTTACGCAAAAACGAACGCACCCAGAAATCGCAAACTCGGGAGATGTCTCAGATATATCATTATCATCATCGACTGGGGGAAAATTAAAAACCAACAACATCAAAACAAAGTCTATCTCGAATAAAAAACAGGGTTTGGCTCAGATTAACCGATAATCGAAAAGCTGCAAAAAAAGGGGTTGCAGGTTTAAAAACCTACCCTCCACCATCGTTGCCGCGCCATTTGTTTAGGTTTTTTTTTTCCATCATCGCCACCCAAATCCAACCGATCAAAACCCACATAGTTCACTTATAAAAAAAATTACCGGAAAATCAAAAAATCAGCCGTAAATCAACCCCATCAGATCAAACCCCCAACATCAAAAAACAAATCAACACAAATCAACCCCCCCAAACATACTAAAAAACCAAACAAAATCAAGAACATAAATCAACACCCACCATTTCTAGAGAGAGAAACCCATAAGAAATCAACACCCACCAAACAAAATCAAGAAGAGAAACCACCACCACCGCCTAGGGGTCCGCCACCAAACCCTACGCAACCACCACCAAACACCGGTCGCAAAGGGGGCGGCGGGAGGAGAGGGAGGCCGAAGATGGCGGTGAACATTTCGGACCATTATCATCCTCGAAAACTCTTCAACGTCATCAAAAGCAACCACCGTCACCACCGCTGTGGCGGCGGCGCCGTCGCTTGAAGTCGCCACCGGTCTCTCTCTCTCTCATCTCTGCCTCTCGGGTCTCTCTCTTTCATCGTTCTCCCGTCTCTCTCGCTGTTGCCGCCGTACGCCACCACCAAACGGGTGGTGGCCAGCCGTTTTACCCGAGAAATGGAAGGAAAGAACAGATGCTTGGTTTAAGTTGTGATTTGGGAGGTGGTTGTTTGTTTGAGTTGTGATATGGGGAGATTTTGCACATGATGAGAGATTTTGAGTTGTGATTTTGAACAGAAGATTTGGAAAGAGAGATGAGAAATAGGAGAAAGTTGCAATCTCTGCAACTATTAAAGGCAGAGGAGAGAGGAGAGATGAGATATTAGACATTTATAGGAAATGACCAAACTACCCCTTTTCCTGATTGGTTGAGAGTGGTTCTCACGGTTCTTACAACTGGGGGTGGTTTTCATTTTAGCGGCTCCCTATATATATATATATATATATATATATTAAATCTCTCTTGCGTGTTATATAGTTTTGTTAAGTCATATAGTGTAAGATATGAGAGAAACCCTCCAAAACACCCTTTCTTAACACACTTATACATATACAATTGCATATTTAGGTGTTTCAACCCTTGCCGGCCAATTCTCACCACCAGGCTTTTTTTTTAACAACAAATTTCTTTTAATCTCTATCATTTATGTGGCTTAAGACCTCCTCTTCTCAAACTCAAGTGTTTAAAGGCTACGCCTTTACAAATGCACCACCGCCCCATTGGTATTACTTACCTTCCTCTGTTTCATTGTTTTTCAAAGAGTAAATTGTCGTTTTAGTCCCTATGATTTTGCTAAATGTGTCACTTCAATACAAATAGTTTTTTTTTTTTTTTTTTTTTTTTGTTATTTGTGTTTTTGAGGTTTTCATTTTTTGTCATTTTCGTCCAACACCCTTACCCGCCTCACTCCCCACCCTACCGTGAATCAATGGAGATGCATGATGATGACCGTTTTGCGGAGATGGATGATGATGACGGTGATGGTGAACGACAGTGAGTTTTATCTAGGGTTTTGATTTGGAGTGGTGACGATGGCTGAGGATGGACCGAGCCCAGAGGTGTGTTCGAAATCAAGCGGATATGGTGGTGTTCGAAATCCTAGTCGTGCACTCCAGCTGCGACGGCTAGGGTTCGGATGAAAATTTCAATAATTTCGGTAAGGATTCTAATGGTTTGATCTTCATCTGCATTTCGTAAATCTAGTGAATCAGTAACGTCGGTGACAACTGAATCTAGGGTTCATGCCGAGTTTTCAAATGACAACAGATTGAGGTCAAGTGGAAAGTCGCTGCCATGCTCTGACAGCGACGACGTTATGTTTTCACGAGGTACATTAGTTACGGCGTTTTAATGCCTAGTGGATTTCAGACAATAGAGCTACCAATAGTAGAAATAGGTACACGTTGCAAGTTAATGATGGTTAAAAGCATCTCATCGCTTACATGTGATTGTGTGTGGTTGCTATGACTTAATTCGAATTCGACTGCCAAGGTTCGATTTTGATTTTTAAAAATTTGAATTCGTTTCATATTCAACTCCGATAATTGAATATTAATTTGTGATTTTCAAAAAATCTCTACAAGAATAGAGATTATTATGGATTTAAGGATAAACCTAAGAGTAATTATTATTATTATGCATGGATTAAAATAATCACTAGGAATGTGGTAAATCAATAAATAATAAGTCCATTATTTATAACTTTACTAACTTACATCACTACCAGTAGCCTATCATCACTACCAATAATCAACCTAATTTCTAAATTTTGGTCTTTTTACAAATTGATAGTTTATTAATTTTGTAGCGTAGGAGTTTTGATGTAATAAATAATTAGTATGTAGTAGTTTTAAAACAAAAGTAAATTAATTATTGTTTAGGGTAATTTGAATTAAATCAAATTCAATTTGGATTCGAGTTTCCATACGAATCGAATTCGAATCTAAAATATCAAATCTAAATCGGATAAAAATTCAAATTAAAAAAATAAAATTCAAAAATTCTTTATATTATTTGTTGAACGCTTCTAGATGGTGATAATTAATGCTACGAAGATGGCTCTAAGACCACCCGTAGTGGTAAACAAGAATAATGCCCCCAACATGGGGCATTATACGACACGTGGCGCCTAGTCACACATGGGGCATTATAGCAAAAGAGGCGTACTAGGGCATTATTCCAATAACGCCCATTCAATCATTTGACAATTATTTTTTTTTAATTTAAAACATAAAGTCTTCATTAATTTAAAATAAAAATTACAATACTTGAAAAAAAAAAACAAAAAAAAAACAGAAAATTAAAAAAACCGAAAAAAAAAAACAGAAAATTAAAAAAACCGAAAAAAAAACAGAAAAAAAAATTAAAAAAAAAATAGATGATCTAAAGTCCATATTTTTCTCGTATTTTTTGGCGACGCATTTGAGCCAAGATCAACGCGTCGCCTTGGAGGTGGTCGATCGGTTTGGACAAAAACTCAATGTCCTTTTCCATTTGTCTCGCCTCTTGCAAGTCGTTGAACTTTTTCGTTTCGGCCACTCGGTCTTTCATAATCTCCCAACGTTTGTGGCCGAGGTCGCGAATGTCTTGGAGACGACGGTTCATCTCCTCGAAATCATCCTTTAACTCGAGATCGGAAGACGATTCGACGGTTTTTTTCCCGGTTCGTTTATCCTTTCTTCTACCGGGTGGTCGGTTCAACTCTTCTTGAACTTCCTCGTCAACGTCCACCACCTCATTTAAATCGACGTTGCGGGCATCCGATGTCGGAGTTGAAGGGTCAACGGAGGATGATGTTTTTGACCTTTTAGCTCGACGTCTATTACTAGACGTCATTGGATTAACTAGCGCCCACTTTGGACTTTTTCGTAGTAGCTCCCAACATTTATAGTACGTGAAAGGGCATTTCGTCCTATCGAACTCCTCCAAAGTCTTCGTTAAAACCCCGACGTCACTTTCACCGCTCGGGCGATTATCCCAGTTACGTTGGTAAACTTCTTGGAACGCGTGACACTTGTTGTTGATGTCGGTCCATTTGCTAGAAATGGAATCTTTGTCCCGATGCTCGCCTTGACCCCACGAGCTAAAAAAGAGTGCACGAACCCTATCCCAAAAAACGGGGCCCGTTTGAAAGTTTGCTACAAATAAAAAATAAAAATAAAAATATAAGTTGAAATTAAAAAAAATAAAAAAACAGAAAATAAAAAACAGAATAAAAAATAAAAATATAAGTTACCGGTATCTTCGTCCTCCGAAATGTCGAGCCACGCCTGAGTCAACGTGTATTCCTCGTCCTTCGTCCATTTAATGGTTTTTTTTGTACGTCGAGGTTCGTCCTTTTCCTTCTTCTTATGCGACCTTCTGCCGCGTTTCGATTTGTCTTGCACCGGTTCGGGTTGCGTCTCCGGCACGACATCGACGTCGGGTTCGGATTCGGGTTCGGGTTGTGACGGTTGCGACCCGCCGGCTTGACCATAGCCGTAGGTGGAAGGTACAAACGGAGTGGCGCCAGTCAAGTAAGCCGCGTACGGTAAAAAGCTTGGGTCCATGTCTTGAAGGTTATACGGGTTTTGCGGTTGCGTTGTGTTCGGGTTCGTGGGTCTTGCGGGGCCACCAAAAGGGGGTCGGTATGGATGCATGCTTGTAAAAAAATAGGAGAAAGTGGGTGTTTTTTATAAAATAATAGAAGAAAGTGGGAGAGAAAGTAGGAGGATTTTTATAAAAATATGGAGAAAAAGGGTTGATATATATATAGTGGGTAAAATTTTGAATTAAAAAAAATAAATAAATAACTTTTGACCGTTTGTCAACGGTCGAATCTCGCAACCAAACAACAATTCAGCGTTTTAATAACCACGCCGGAGCCAATTTTTTTCAAAAAAAACGCCCGGAAACGCCCCATGTAGTGGGGGTCTCTGCGTTTTCCGGCGTTTTTTTTGAATTTTTTTTTAAAAAAACGCCCCATTACGGGGGGACTAACAATTAGACCAGGGGGTGTGGCTTGGCGCTCCCTACAACATCACCAACTTTAGCGCCCTGGAGCGTCATCAACCACCCCGTGCTTGTTAAAAGGGGGCGCTACCCCTTGTTCGCCATGGTGCTAACGAGCGTTAATGATGCGTGCAGGTAGGGCCCACCTCTTTTCAACCAATAATTTTTTTTTTATTTTGTTTAATAGGAGGTTTTAAACAATTGCATGCAAGTTAAAGAGGGGGGCTTTAAAGCCCCATATGACGTGACGCCTAGATGGATATGACGTGGCGTGATAAAGCCCCTAGGGGCTTTACCACACCCTCCAGCCTTAGTGCTATAAAGATGTCAGACATATATGGAAAGAGAGGAGGGAGGGAGATAGTTTGAAATGGGGTGTGCACTTGTATATGTAGTAGATGGACGTTTCCAGAATTTTATAGTTTACGATAACACACAGATAAAATGAATTAAAAAGTTGTAAAATATAAGAAAACTACTACCTCCGTCCCACTAAAAATGTCCTATTTTGAATTTTCAAAGTCTTTATTTATAAACTTTGACTTTAATTATATATTTTTGTGTTATATAAAACTTGATGAAAATTAACCCGATAAAAACACTTGTAAATCACACTCAAATCATATAACTTTTATCAAGTATTATCTAACACAAACAAAATTATTTAAGGTCAAAGTTTATAAATAAAGGCTTTGAAAATTCAAAATAGGACACTTTTAGTGGGACGGAGGGAGTAGTATTTAGGACCCGTACTTTGCGGCGGGACCGTTAAATCGAACAAGAAATATACGTAAAAACGTTTAACTAAGCACTCACATTGCGGCAGCCAACTCGCAAAAATTAGACCGAAATGTAAAATATAGAAAAAAGTAACTAAGTCGACTTAAGATCCATGTGTTGTGACATGAAAAGTAAAGGAAAATAAAGTTTAAATTAGAATATTACTAAGCTTAAAAGAGAAAAAGAATTTGTGATAAATTTGTAAAACTTGAAATGTAAAATATAGATAAAAGTAACTAAGTCAACCAAAAATAAAGTTGAAATTAGAATATTACTAAGGTTAAAAGAGAAAAAAAATTTGTGACAAATTTGTAAAACTTGAAATGTAAAATATAAGTCGACTTAAGATTCATGTGTTGTGACATGAAAAGTATAGGAAAATAAAGTTGAAATTAGAATATTACCAAGGTAAAAAGAGAAAAAGATTTTGTGACAAATTTGTAAAAGTTGAAAAGAATAATGCTAACAGTAAACAAAAGTCAAAACAAAATGAATAGTGAATATGTGAGGTAGAGAAAAATTAATAAATTATAGATTGGTAATTGGTAATGGTTGACCTAAATCTTTATTCATCTCCTATAAATTAAAAAATAAAAGAGTAAACTGCCAAAATGGTTATTGAGGTTTGATCACTTTTGTCGCTTTAGTTCAAAACTTAAGGCTTTTGAATCTGGATTCTTGTGGTTTCAATTTTGTTGCCACTTTCATCTAAAAGCAAAATCTGGTCAACTTTTTCAGTTAACATCCAATTTTTTTTTGTCTTTTTCCTCTTTTTTAATGAAGGGTAAAATTGTCAGATTCTTTTAATTTGTTATAATAAAACGTTAAAATATCATTTTACCCTTTATTAGAAGGGAGAAAAAAGACAAAAAAAGTTGGATTTTAACTAAAAAAATTGACCAGATTTTAATTTTAAAAGAAAATGGCAACAAAATTGAAATAACAGGAACCTAGATTTAAAAGATTTGAGTTTTGGACTAAAGTTGCAAAAGTAATCAAACCTAGAGGACCATTTTAACAGTTTACTCGAACGAAATTTTTTGCTTATGCATAGAACTTTAGAACCCTTACACATGTGTTCATGTGTATGTTCTATTTTACCAACGAATGTATAGTTAGATAGTTATAAATCTTTCTATACTAATAAATAAAAATCTTTTTTGCACACGTGTTATTTTCTGGTGTTTTCTTACCTTATTTTTTCTTATTTATCTCTCATATTAAATAATAATAATAATTTTAAACAAAAATATTAGATAAGAATAAATAATTAAATAAGGATAAACATTTGTTTTTATTATTATCATATTAAATAATAATAATAATAATTTTAAACACAAAATTAGATAAGAATATAAACGTTTATTTTTATTATGATCATATTAAATAATAATAATATTTTTAAACAAAAAATTAGTTAAGAATACATATTTAACAAAGTAAAATGTTATAATTAGTAAATATACTACATTAAAGTTCATTTTTAAAAGATTAAATCTTGACGACTATATGTGTTAACATATGACATTATATTTTATTAAACATGTGCAATATACGAGTTTTTTAAAGATATATATTTTTTTTTATTATATAAAATTAAATTTATGCAAAATAAAAAAAGTAAAATTTTATAATAAGTAAATAGTATATCAATGTTCATTTTTAAAATATAAATCTTAATGACTGTTTGTATTAACATATAACATTATATTTTATTCAACACGTGTAATCTACGAAATCTTTTAAAATATATCTTTTTATTATTTTTATATAAAATTATATTTATACAACCCGTTTAATACACAGAGTTTTAACCCTAGTTTGTAAACATATTAAAATAATTCGTTTAGTCTCAGTTCCGTTAAAATTACGTTATAATAACGTTATACGTCAATTCTTAACATTATAAATACGTATGAACTTTTGTTATACAAAATTAGTTATAAAAATAACAAATAAAATGTATTTTGTTGGTTCTGCATATGGGTGCAAATGAGCCGAGCGGCTCGCGAGCTACTCGAGATCGGCTCGAGAAAAAGTTCGAAACGAGCCGAGCCTTATCGAGCCCGAGCCGAGCTTGAGCCTCAAAACAAAGCTCGTTTGTTTATCGAGCCCGAGCTTGAGCCTCACATGTGAAGCTCGTTAGGCTCGTCGAGCCTTATCGAGCCTTAGTGTAAACGAGCCGAGTCGAGCCGAGCTTATTTAAACTTGTTTACAAGCCGACCTCGAACCTAAAAATAAGTTTATTTAGTAAACGAGCCCGAGCCCGAGCTTTACTTATCGAGCTCGCAAGCCTAAAAAGTCTATTATTTATATTATTTTTATTTAATATACTAATTAATAGATAATAAACGAGCCGAGCCCGAGCCGAGCTCGAGCTTGATAAAATACAAACGAGCCGAGCTCGAGCTTTAAAAACAAAGCTCGAATCGAGCCGAGCTCTCATAAGTTAATCGAGCTCGAGCTCGAGCCTGGCCGAGCTCGGGCTCGGCTCGGCTCGTTTGCACCACTACAGTTCTGCAACATCAAAACCAGAGTTAACGTTATACATCAATTCTTAACTTTATAAATACGTATGAACTTTTGTTATACAAAATTAATTAAAAAAATATCAAATAAAATGTAGAGTTAATTACATACTTAGTCCATGTGGTTTGCCTAAAGTAACATACTTAGAGCATTCTCATTTAATCCATCAAATTATACATACATTACACTAAAAAACAACTCCTATATCAATATATTTTCACTAAAAACAAATATTTTTTCTCTCTCCTTTTCAATTAAATAATATTATCATTACATTTTTCTCTCTCCTTCACTCACAACCACTTTCAATATATATTAAAAAAATTATACTGGGTGAACAGTGTCCCCCCAAATATACAGATGAACAGTAACATTTTCTCTCTCCTCCACTCACAACCACTTTTTATACCTTTTTTTTTGAACGGCCAACAAATTCAATCCCGAGCACTCTCGGGGCACCCACTGGACAAACGGAGTACTCCGAGAGTAACCCGAGTCCACCACCAATTCCGGGGAAAACCCGATAATCCACCCGCCCGTAGGCACGACGGTGAAATTACCGGTAAAACCCGTTTGGCTCAAGGATCCAACCCAGGTTTCCTTGGGTCTCCTATCATTGCCCACCAGTGCCTCACTCTGCACCAAGTGGAAGTCGAACCTGCATCTCTCAAGAGAAATGCAAGCCCTCCACCACTTGATCTAGAGATCATTGGCCACTTTTTATACCCTTTATAATATAAAAACCCCCCCTCACATATTTTGATGGATAGAATGTGAATGCTCTTAGGTACTAATAGTTTAAAATCATATTCTAGGGTATTAACTTTTCATTTTGTAACGTTTGGAGGTATTAACGTTATTTGTAGGTTTAAAATCACATTCTATTAGTACCTAAATATGTTATTTTGTACAAACCACAGGGACTAACTATGTTAATACCCGAGAAGTTAATACCTCCAAACGTTATAAAATGAAAAGTTAATACCCTAGAAGGTGATTTTAAATTATTAGTACCTAAGTATGTTATTTTGTGTAAACCATAGGGACTAACTATGTAATTAACGCTAAAATGTATTTTGTTGGTTCTGCAACATCAAAACGAGACTTAAATAATCATTACGTAAGTTTATTCTCTTAAGTATGTATTAATATAAAATTACTTTTCTAATCACAGCAAAAACATGTCCAAATGTAAGCAGAAATCAAGCATATTTTCTGATAGCTTACTTAAAGTGTTAATTCAGCTTTTGGATTGTTTCATAATGCTCGTCACTAAAGTGGCAAAATAGATGCGTGGCTACGTAATGAATTACGTAGTGATTTTTCTAATACGAGGCAAACGAAATCATATTGGTCTCTTTTTCCCTTCAAAAGAATATTCCTACTATCATTAAGTTTGTATGATTTAATAACATTTTTACTTATCTGATTTATTCAGTTTTTGACATTTAAATTTTGGACGAAATTTCACGGTGTTTCCTTCGTAATACATGACATTTCAATGCATTTATTATACGAACATATCATAGTATAATTTATTTTTTTCGTGGGTGACTTTTGACGTAAATTATCGATGAAGGTTTTAACTTGGAGGTATGTTGTAAAATTAATATTTTTTAAAAGGGCAATCTAATCTAGTTCTAATTCGGTTGCATTCGTCTACTACGGGACTCAAATGCTCGACCTTTAAAAAGATGTATCATTTTACATATAAGATACCGTTAGGCCAAATGTCACTTGGTTGTAAAATAAATATGTTGTAATGTACAGTGGATTACCTCGTAAACAATGCTGCTATTTCGACATTTGGTTTATTTGAAGACCAAACTTGTGCCCTCGATCACGTTTCGGTAATGGTATTTATCTTTCTTTCTCTCTTTTGAATTTTATTTTACAGCTATCAATTAGTTTGAATATTAGTTAACTTTTCATCAGTATTAGGTAATTATGTTTCGTAAACATTTGATTACGTTTCGATCATGGTTTTTCTCATTTTGTTTTTATTTCCTTATGGATGTTTACAGGTGACCTGTTTATTTATAGGGTAAATTATACGTTTTGTCTTTTATCTTAACGTCATTTTTCAGGCGGTGTCCTTTGGTGTGAAAGTTGACAAGTTTTGTACTTAATGTTTTAAAATTTTACACGTTACATCTTTTGGCCCTAACCCATTAACCCTGATAGATTTCCTTGTTAAATAGGGTCAAACGGAGGTAGTTTAGTCTTTGTACTAATCACTTTTATAACTCTTTTTAATAAAAAAAACAAAAAAAAGAATTTTAAAAAACTAATAACATCTTTATACGCACACACAAAACTCACATACTCTCTCTCTCTCTCTCTCTAAACGAAGGGTGTTGGTAGATGTGTGGGTGGCGATGGCAGATTGTGTAGGAGGGTGGGGGACGGGGGTGGTCGATGGATTGCGACACCAATGAAGGATGGCGGTGGCAGGTGTTTGGTTGGTTGATGGCAAGCGGGTGGTTGGTGGGTGGTGGTTGTAGGTGGGAGGTTGGAGGTTGGAGGTGGTGGTGGTGGTATCTGAGTATTCGTGAGAGAGAGAGAGAGAGAGTTGTAGAGATAGGTATAATAATAATAACAACAACAACAACAACAATAATAATAATAATAATAATAATAATAATTTTCAAAAATCTTTTGTTTTGTTTTTTAAATAATATTAAACAAATGGTAAAAAGACTAAAATACCATTGGGTGATCAGATTTAACAAGGAAATCTCCTGAAAAGTGATATATTAAGATAAAGAACAAAATGTGTAATTTACCCTATTTATTATTGACTTTAAATTGTTAGGGATTTATGATTTTATCCACATGATGGTTATTAGTTGTTTAAAAAACCGCTTACTGGTTCAAACTTTGTTTATGTGAACATGTTTTAGAGACTTAGGTTGTATAATGTGGGATAAAACCTTTAGAAATTTTACATTGTCACATTAGTGCAACATTAGTATTATGGCAACAATGACGTCCCCCTTTAACATTGATATTTTTTAGAAAGACAAGCAACTTTGTTAACATAAAAAGGCACTGGTGTCCTAGCAAGGTACAAGGAACAAACCACGTACAACATACAGTAAGAACTAAAAACAAACAAAAGAATTACACACAAGATACGGGAGTAGATAACCACAGATGCCAACTTAAACACTTGTGTTTCGATCTACTTCTAATCCACCCGAACGATTTCAATATAATATCCCCCACAATTTCCTCCAACAACCTTGGCTCGCCTTGCACCGCTCTCCTCGACCCGCTCAAAACATGCTCCTCCACAACCCCCAAAAGCTGACCCAAATTATTGATGATGTGGAATAAACCCCCCTTTAACTATATATAAAAGATAAAAAAATTTAAAAATAAAAGGAAATCTGATTAGATTCCATGCAAGTGCCCCCCCCCCCCCCCCCCCCCCCCCCCCGATAACGGCGAGGCAGTGGTGTGCGGAGTGCTATGAGGATGATGTGACATGAAGCGTCGCTCCACACCATGCAAACTTATGAAGCCGTTTACTATATTTATGAATCAAGACATCAAATCTATATGAGATATTATTTCCCAAAAATAAATTTTGAAGTTTAGAAAAGATTTTATGTATTGTTTACTATACCATACTTTAGTTAAATCTTTGGAGCTAGAAAACTAAGGGTGTGTGTATGTTTTGAATCTAAATAGTCACTAGAAAATTCATTGTTTTAACAAACATATGTAGAAAAATTCATTGTTTTAACAAATCTATGTAGAATATTTCATTGTTTTAACAAATCTATGGTTATAAAAGTGGTTAATCTAAAATATATGAACTTACAGAAAACAACCTTTTTATGTATGTTTAAACTTGCAGGTTATCCTTTTCAGTTTAAAACCTTTTACTTTATTTTTGTTGTCAGAAATAACCTTTTACACAAACTCCGTTTATTTTCTTGGTTAAGTCACCTCACATGTGACGGTATTTTGGCCTTTAACATCCCCGTTATTTTAACAACTTGAAAACATCACCATCTCCACCATCGTTCACCACCAACTAAACAACCAACACCACCACCACTTCTAATCTGCAACAACAACCATCGTACACACCCCACATGTCACCAATCTTTAATGCTGGAAACCCACCCTTTGCAACCACCGATGAAATGCGACCACCACCTTCAACCTGAAACCCTGTTCCTCCGTTCACCACCAACCTACAAACCACCATATGTGTAACCTTAGCTCAAACCTCACCGTCGTTCAAACACTTCTCCAATCTCTGTCATTTTCAAAACCTCTGTCCACCATTCAAACCCTAGAACCAGACCACGATTGTAAACCTCCGACCCCCCCCCCCCCCCCCCCCCTCCCAACTAAAACCATTAACCACCACTTCTCAACCACCCACCGTACACCATTACTTAAACCCCTATGTGTGTATGTTTTAAAGAGGGGGATCAGATAGAAGGTAATGCTGGCTATGGTAGAAAACATGTATATGGAGAAACTATAGGACTACATTATTTTCACCGTGTTCACCGATTGCCGGAAACAAGTGGATCCTCTGATGCCTTAAAACTACTTCGGAAACCCACTGTGTTCCCGAGTTTCATTTAACGAAGGAAAAGAAAGGATTTGAGGGATTTAAAAAAATCATGTTCCATGAGTTTTTTTTAAGGAAGGAAATAAAGAGAAATGAAAGGAAAACTTAAGTAATTTTCCTTCATTTTAAATCCTTCCAAATTGGAGAGATTTGGAAGGAAAACATTTTTAACACATAAAATCTTTAGTTTTCTTTTTTATTTCTCTCGAACTCGGGAACACGATATTTAATTAAATCTTTTCTTTTCACTCATTTTCTTTTCTCTCCTTAATTCATTTTCTCTTATTTTCTTTTGTTTATTAAACTCGGGAAAACAGTGCTAATTCAGGCGATTTTCACAGCAACCAATACCGTACCGTTGCAAACAAGTTCTTTGGAATTCGCGGTGGCCTTGATCTAGAAAGAGACTAATTCGCACGATGCGAAGGAGATCGAAGCACGAAACAAGGAATGGGAGAGTAATAAAAGATCATAATCAATGATTCTCAAAATCAATTTGTATATTCTGTATTCAAAGTCCAGTTGACTTTCCTTTTTGTATATTTGTAATTAGCTGTGTTTTTTGTATTTATATGGCATTTCAATCTCTCTAAAATTATGAGAGAATTCTTTGGCTAATATGGTATCAGCCTAACCAACTTTCCTGGCCTCTCTCCTCTTTGACTTCGATCTCCATCTTCCTTCCTTCTTTCTTTCTGCCATGTCCACCATACCAGCCTCCTCCTCCACAACCACAACCGGAACCAAGCTTCCTATGGCCACCATTCTCCATATGCTCACCCTCAAACTCTCTCCTTCTAACTATCTTTACTGGCACAACCAGATTCGTCCCTTACTCGCAAATCAGGAGCTTATCGGTCATGTCGATGGTTCCATCTCTCCTCCATCAAAAACCACTCTTGTTGATTCCAAAGAACAACCGAACCCCGACTACTCGACCTGGTTTCTCAACGATCAACAAGCTGTCCTCATCCTTAACTCTTCGTTCACCGAAGAAGCGATGACCGAAATACTCGGTCTTTCAACCGCACGTCAAATCTGGACAGCCCTCGAAGCCGCATACAGCAACACCTCCTTGGAGAGGATGCACTTGCTTCGTGACACATTGCGTCAGTTAACCAAAGGGTCTTCTAGCGTTACCGAGTACGGTCGTAAATTCAAATCCACTTGCGATCAATTGTCGGCCATCGGACATCCTGTCAGTGATACGGACAAAACCCATTGGTTTCTTTGTGGCCTCGGCTCCACCTTTGAAAGTTGGTCCACTGCTATTCGAACCGCTCATTCATCCTTGCCTTTTCGTGACCTGTTGACCAAAGCGGAAAGCCAAGAACAATTCCTTGTTTCCCTTCATCCTCCCTCCACACCAACTGTTGCTTTTGTTGCCCATCGCGGTCACCAACGTCCCAATGGTTCCTCCACCAATCGATCCAAACCCGGCTCTTCTAGTCGTAGCCATGCTCCCTCGGCTTCCTCCAAAGGAAACCGAAGACCTCCACATTGCCAATTATGTCGAACCAATGGACATTACGCTAATAAATGTCCAAAACTCTCCACGTTTGTGGCCTCCGCTTCTGGAAATGAAGATCTTGCTCACGCCTTTCATGCTCGATGTCATGTTTCGGATAACAATGCTCCAGACTGGACCGCCGATACGGGAGCCGATCTACACATGACCGATGACACCGGTAATTTAAATTCCTTTTTTCCTTATACAGGACCCTCATCGGTCACTTTTGGCAATGGGCATTCCTCGCCTATCACTCATAAAGGGCGTGTTACTCTACACAAAAACATTCACCTAAACGATGTCTTAGTTGTCCCGTCTATAACTCGAAACCTTCTCTCCATTAGCAAACTAACGAATGATTTTCCCGTTGATGTTCTCTTTTCTAATTCCTTTTTTGTGATTCAGGACCGGAAAACAAGCCAACCTCTCGCTCAAGGTCGCTGTGAAAACGGTCTTTATGTGCTGCGGGACAAGTCTTTTGCTTTTGTTGCGTCTGTTTCGTCTAATAAAGCCTCATTTGAATTGTGGCACAATCGTTTAGGTCATGTTGCTTTTGATACTATGTCTATTATGAAACGACTTGGTCATTTATCTTTTACATCACTTTTGCCCAAACCTAATATTTGTTCACCATGTCAACTTGCAAAAGCTAAGAAATTACCATTTGATAATAATGATAAACGTGCTTCCCATCCTCTAGATCTTGTCCATTGTGATCTATGGGGACCATCACCGGTCACTAGCAAAAATGGTTACAAATATTACGTTGTATTTGTGGATGACCACTCTCGTTTCTCATGGTTATATCCACTTAAAACCAAAACCGATTTTTATACGGTCCTCCAAACTTTTTTGCGTCTAGTCCAAACTCAACTATCACGCAAAGTTAAAGTTTTTCAAAGCGATGGCGGTACAGAATTTGTTAACAAAATTGTTCGAAAAATGTTTGACGAAAATGGCACTTTTCACCGCTTATCTTGTCCTTACACCGCCCCTCAAAATGGCCGCGCGGAAAGGAAACACCGTCACATCGTTGAAACTGGTTTGGCTATGCTCTTTCATGCTAGCGTTCCCATTACTCATTGGGAGGACGCTTTTAGTACAGCCACTTATATCATCAATCGCTTGCCTACAAAGGTATTACAAGATAAATCTCCATTTGAGATGCTATTCTCCGTCACCCCATCCTACACTAATTTTCGTGTCTTCGGGTGTTGCGTTTACCCATACTTACGTGATTACGCTCCACATAAACTAGCCCCGCGAAGCATTCCTTGTATCTTCTTAGGCTATTGTCCTCAATACAAAGGATATAAATGCTTCGATCCCGTCTCCTCACGTATGTATATATCACGGCATGCTCAATTTGATGAAACTTTTTTTTCCATATGTGAGCACCTCATCCACCACCAACATTGCAAATGTATTCCTTTCCACCTTTGATGAACCTATTTCGTTTACTCCAGTAGCTTCTCCAAAACCTCCACCAACTACTTCTCAACAAAATTCTATTACCACTCCACATTGCACTTTATGCAAACCTCAAAATTCTCATCTTTCAACTCCACCTCCATCTGGCCCCACATCATCCATTTCATCAGATTCTATATCACCCAATCAAATTCCTATTTCCCCATCCATTTCCCCAACCGAACACACACCAGCCGCACCACATAACTCCTCTGACCCAACCGATCCAGCCGCACCGAATAACCTCTCACCACCTTCACCCGATCCACCTTCACCAACTCACTCTTTCCTACCCGTTTCATCCAGCGCTAACCATATACCCCCACCTCCTTCTTCCGCTTCTTCGCACCCCATGGTCACCCGTTCCAAAGTCGGAACGTTTAAACCCAATCCCAAGCATGCTTCATATCTTGCCACTGCCATGACCTCCTCTCTTCACACCGCTCTCCTTACTCATACGGTTCCGAAGGGTTTTAAAAGTGCCTCCAAACATTCGCATTGGATGGATGCCATGCAAGCCGAACTCACTGCACTTACTCGGAACAAAACGTGGACTCTTGTGCCACGTCCCTCCTCTACCAATGTCGTTGGTTCAAAGTGGGTGTTCCGAAACAAATATCACTCCGATGGTTCCCTTGATCGCCACAAAGCACGCCTAGTTGCTCAAGGGTTCACTCAAGTACCGAGTCTCGATTTCAATCACACTTTTAGTCCGGTGGTCAAAGCTTCCACTATTCGCATTGTCCTTTCCTTGGCGGTCATCAACGGATGGACTCTGCGTCAACTCGATGTTAACAATGCTTTTCTAAACGGCCATCTTTCCGAAACCGTTTACATGGAGCAACCTCCCGGCTTTATCGATCCGCAATATCCGACTCATGTTTGTAAACTAAATAAGGCTCTTTACGGACTTAAACAAGTTCCCCGAGCTTGGTTTCAAAGACTTAGCTCCTTCCTTATTTCTTATGGTTTCACATGCAGTCGCGCGGATCCATCTCTCTTCATTTTTTCTCACGGTGATTGCATAATGTATCTTCTTGTTTACGTGGACGACCTCATTCTCACAGGCAATCAGTCCACATCCATCACAACCTTCACTCGCCATTTACATAGCGAATTCGCTATTAAAGACCTCGGGCTCTTAAATTACTTCCTTGGCCTTGAAGTTATGCATGATACAGAAGGTCTTTTCCTTACCCAAACCAAATATGCCAATGATATCCTTGACCGAGCCGGCCTCCTCAACGCCAAACCTGTTGCCACGCCCTTATCCACATCCGATACGTTCACCACGGATGGCACCCCATTTTCCGATCCCACTCTTTACCGTTCCCTCGTTGGTGCCCTTCAATATCTTACCATTACTCGTCCCGACCTATCCTACGCGGTAAATCAAGCCTGCCAACACCTTCACTCACCTACCGAAAAACATTTCCAATTGGTTAAGCGGATACTACGTTATGTCAAGGGAACAATCTCTCATGGGTTAGTCTTTACTCGACCCGCTACTTCTACTATCTTGGGGTATTCGGATGCGGATTGGGCACGTTGCATTGAAACACGTCGGTCTACATACGGTTATTCAATTTTCTTGGGAGGAAACTTAGTATCATGGAGTGCCAAGAAACAACCCACTGTCTCAAGATCAAGTTGCGAGTCGGAATATCGGGCGATGGCTAATGCTGCAGCTGAAATTGTGTGGATCACTCATTTATTGAAGGAACTTCATGCTCTTCCTCAATCTCGGCCAACTCTACTATGCGACAACAAAAGTGCGCTTTTCATGAGTCAGAATCCGGTCTCTCACAAACGTGCCAAGCACATCGATTTGGATTATCACTTTGTTCGGGAGTTACTCATGTCTGGCAAGCTACACACTAAATTTGTTCCAACCAAGCTTCAACTGGCGGACATTTTCACAAAAAGCTTACCCAGACCCTTGTTTGAACAATTTCGAGCTCTTCTTCGGGTTCTTCCACCGCCGTTTCGCTTGAAGGGGGATAATAGAAGATCATAATCAATGATTCTCAAAATCAATTTGTATATTCTGTATTCAAAGTCCAGTTGACTTTCCTTTTTGTATATTTGTAATTAGCTGTGTTTTTTGTATTTATATGGCATTTCAATCTCTCTAAAATTATGAGAGAATTCTTTGGCTAATAGAGAGTAATCCGATCATATTTCAGTATAAGGACACCATTGTGAACTGCGTGGCGGTTAGAGGCTCCTCTAGGTTTTAAAGTGTATGATGTGCATTTCGGGTTTGCTAAACCGGAAAGTGTTTGGAGCGAGGCGAATAACCAGTTTGATGGGATGGCTTATTTGTATGCAATAAATGAGGGTGGAAAGGGGATTGATGTGGAGATTAGTTTGGAAGCAGATGCAATGGAAAACCTTGAAAAGGATAAGGAGGTGGTAGTGGTAGTGGTGGTGGCTATGGTGGAAAACAGGTAAAGAAAGAGAGAGGGGTAAGAGAGAAATAGAGAAAGACATATTTATATATATATAAAGTTTTTGTTTTCATTTTTTTTATGGAAAAGGAGCAACATACCATCACATGTGTTGCATGTGAGGTGACTTAACCAAGAAAATAAACGTAGTTTGTGTAAAATGTTGATTCTTGCAAAAAAATATAGTAAACGGTTGGTTTGGTCGCTTTTTAAATTGAAAGGTATAACCTAGAAGTTTAAGTATACATAAAAATATAGTAAACGGGGGGCATGGTTCTAACCATGGCTAAAGGGGTGTTTTGTTGCTTCACTTATGATGTGGCATGGAGAGGTTTCAACGTGGCGTGGATCTCGTACCTTAAGCATGGATCACTACACTACATATGGTCTTATATTATTTGTTACAAGTAATTTTAGCTGTTTGAATGAGTATTTATTTGCATTATATTTATTATTGACCTGCAATTAACATCTATAACTTAACGTTTATTGGAATTTCAGGATGTAAACTTTTGGGGATCAGTGTACACCACGCATTGTGCACTTCCACATTTACGGCGGAACAAAGGGAAAATCATCACGTTATGTTCTTGTGGGGGTTGGTTCGCCACCCCAAGAGCAAGCATCTATAATGTAAGTTTTGAATACACATATCTTTATTTAATTGTCTTTGACTCAATAATCATATTTAGCATTTGCTCTAAGTATATTTTAAAATGATTGACACTAAACACTTTTTATCCATAACTATTTAAGCAAGAAAAGGGTTCACTGTTAAAATGACATTAGCAAAATCAGGAGAGGATCCGACATTCCGACCCTTTAGGAGGGGGAGGGAATGTCCAGCCCACATAGGCCCACACAAATTAACCTCTTATATACAGGGTAAAGATCAAATAAAAAGTTAATTTTGCCTAAGTAGGATGAGAAGGAATTTTAACCATTCATTTTTCAAATCAATGGTTAAGATCAAAGTGTAGGAGAAAGAATGAGTGCAAGGGTATCTTGGGAAAATCATATTTATGGACTTTATCTCTCCACATGCATGACACATGCATATTCCACTCTCATTTTTTAAACGTTCATAACTTTTTTATACGACATTATTTTTTCATAAAAATTTCACCGTAAAATCGAGCGTTATTTTATCTTTAATTTCAGTACCATATTGCTATATAAAATACGAAGAGTAAAAAAACTCACTAAAATGTGTTGTATTTCTATGTTGTATAACATCTTTTTGTGCTGGATTTTTGTACTATATTTTTGTGCTAAACTTTTTGTGCTGGATTTTTTTGTCTTAATTTTTTTTTCTCAATTTTATGTGCTACATTTTTTTGTACTACATTTTTTTGGTGAAATTTTTCGTGCTAGATTTTTTTGTGCTAGATTTTTTTGTACTACATTTTTCGTGCTATATTTTTTTTGTACTAGATTTTTTGTGCTAGATTTTTTGTGCTTGATTTTTTTGTACTAGATTTTTTTTGTTGTATTTCTAAAAAACAAAATGGGTGCCACATGTCATTTTCACTCCTATTTATAAGTACCAAAATGCCCTTCATTCCTACTTATTAAGAGTGCCACATGTCATAATCACAATCCTTCTTAGGCTACTTAGGCAAAATCCACTTTTTAGTGGATCCTTCCCCTTATATACAACCTACGGATAATCATATATATATATATATATATGTTACTAAACTTGTTTTTGTGTTACTAGTTTAAATTATAATGTATACCCTCATCTCATTTGTTTGTGTATATATAGGTTTAGGGTCATTTCAGAACTTAAAAAAATTGAAGAACTTTAAGAACTTTTAACAATAAATCATTATATTTTATGTATTTAATATTATTTAAGGGTTATTATAGAAAACCCTAATTTATATATATTTGATTAATTAAAAACTTACTATAAAGGTGAAAATAAAAATTAAACAAAAATAATAAACATACTATTCGTGAATGTATTTTTTAAATGTGTGTATATATATGTATATAACGAGTTATCGAAATAAATTTAAATTAAAAAATTTATGAATTAAACATGTATGGGAAAATTGTAACCTAAATTTTTTATTAGTTTATAATATAAGTTTTCTTATCTCTTTTAATATATAATAATAATAATAATAATAATAATAATAATAATAATATTAAAAGCAATATCAATAAAAAACATTAGTAATTATATAATTTAAAATAGTAATAATCCTAGTAAACGTCATGAATGGTCCATGCGGTGTATTTTTTATAACAAAGGTAAAAAGGTAATTTAACATAAAAACTAATTCCAGTGACCATTTGGACCAAAAGTGAGAAAGAAATGAAAACCCATTTGAGAATTATTTTTTACCTAACTATACATATATATATATACACACACATGCATATTCAAGGGAATACAAAAATGAAAACCCACTTGAGTTGATAAAACCGTGAAAACCCTTGTGTATCCCCTTCTGGCTTCTGCAATGTTATATATGTATATAGTGAAGGGTTTAACCGAGAAGAAATTCTTTGTAAGAAGAAAATATAAGAAATTTGAACTAATAAGAATACTTAATTTTGCTTTATTTAATATTTGTATTTAATTTTATTATAAATGTATTTTGGTAAACTTACATAGATCATTATTGTATTTTTCCTCTTTAATAGCTAACTTTATTAAATTTGTAACTTATTTTACAATTATATTATATTTTTTTGTTAAATTAATTAATTTAGAGTGTATGATAAATTGTAGAGTAAATTACGAGCTGTGTATGATAAAGTGTAGGGTAAATTTCAAAATGTGTAGAGAAAATTTTGATGTGTGTAAGGAAAAAAAATTTAGTGTTGAGGATAATAGTCTTTATAACTAATTAATTAGTCAAAGATAATAATAATAGATGAGACAAGAGGAAAATCTATTTAATGTTTTACAATTGTATTCTTTATTTTTTTTCTCAAATAAACTTCCCCCTATATATATATATATATATACACACACACACTTTTTGCTCTTTATTTATTAAATTTCTAAAAACATATATTACTAATTCTTATAGTAAGTTAACCAACTGGGGTAGCCCAGTTGACCATCGACACCCACTTCTTTCCAGAGGTATCGGGTTCGAGTCTTGGGAGTGGCATATGTCGCCCAGGGTAAGAACTCGGCATGGGGAAGTCATCGCGGAGCTAGCTTGGTTGGTAGCGGCTCCCGGAGTGAGATCACTCCGGCGGTTGGGAGGACCGTGCACTATCCCCCCCCCCCCCCCCCAATTCTTATAGTAAGTTATAAAATAAACATTTTCTTTTTACATAATTTTCATTTTTTTTCAAATTTGATTCTATGTTTTTTTATGAAAGAATTAGGTATTTATTCGAATCTACTTATTAATTACTTCATGTTATTTTTTTAAATCTACTTATATTAATTATGTTTTTATGAAAGTATTGGGTATTTGTTCAAATCTACTTATTAATTACTTCATGTTATTTATTGTTTTTCAATCTACCTGTTTTAGCCTAACAAATGTTGCCCCTCAAAGATTTTGGATCCACAACTAGAAAAATCATTGTTTTTTATCTAAATATAATTGATCGCTAACTATTAGAGAATGGTCTCACAGGCAAGTAAAGAGGCATTGCTAAGTTTCTTTGAAACTCTGAGGATCGAAGTTGGTTCGAATATTGGTATAACAGTAGTAACTCCAGGATTGGTCGGGACACGATTAACCAATGTGGAACGGTTAGAGGAGGTATTTCTTTTATGCATATACCCCTCACTTTGTTTGGTCTCGTTTGATCTCTCCGTTTATATGACTAGGCAAACGCGTTGTGGATACCAAGGTTGTCGGTTAAAAAGTGTGCGAAGGCGATTGTTAGTAGCGCTAAACGCGAGGATAAATATTTGACTGTGCCTTCATGGACGAAGACAATATTCCTATGGAAGATATTATGTCCTGAAATTGTTAACTCAATTATGAACTTTGTGTTCATATCCTTGCCAAAAAGAAGAAAGATTCAATAACTCAAGTTTTATTCAACTTAAGAAAGCTAGAGTGTGATAAAAGAATTGAAGTCATGTGGTGTTTAAATCCAATTCTATTGTAGTTATGTTATTTAAGATAAGATTTAATGTTAACTACTTTGTCCAACAAAAATAATTATTGAGCTAGTTAGTGCATATTTAGGCTATTGGGTGTGGTCATGATCCACATGATCATCATGACCCTTCACGTCAGTGTCATGTCAGCCACCTCTAATCCACAATCCAAAACTACCAAGTGTGGTCATAACCCAAACCACTATCCCCTTATTTATTTTAATTTATCTTTGTCTAAAGAAAAATGAAATGATTATTTGAAAAATGGAAAGGAGGACCATGGTTGCCATGGTTTAATCCATGCAAACCATGATGGATTAGGAAATGGGGTGGTATAGCCTTCCATTCATGTTTCTACGTGACGAATCATGTCCCAACCATGACCCCACACCCTTTAGCCTTAGACGTTTTGCGCAAATTGGCCACTTTCTGTGACTTATTTGCTATAAACAGAAAGTGTCGCAAAGATTTATGTATTTAATACCATTTACAACTATTTTTTGCTACCCAAATATTGTGACAATTGCATATTTCCACCTCTAAATCACTTTAATTGTATATTTACCCAACTCCATATTTTAACTAAAAGAATTGTAAATTTATCCATTTTGATTTATTTTTTCAAAAATAAGATATATAATGACTATTTTACCCTTAGATTTACTAAAACATAAAAATTGCATATTTACCCATTTTTGCAAATAGTTTTCTTTTGTATTTTTTACAAATTTTTCTCACTAGTTAACTGTTATTATTTTAATTTCTTAAGTTTTTAACAAGTTACTTTTGTTTAAGCTTTTCTATATTTTTTTTCCGTTTATCACTTTTAGAAAAATCATCAAATTGAAAAATTAATGCCAAAGTAATCCAAAAAATTCATGCTAAAAAAAAATCAATAACAATATCCAAAATGTACATATAGGGCTGTAAACGAACCAAACGTTCAGCGAACAGTTCGTGAACCATTCGGCGGGAAGTTCGTTTATGTTCGTTCGTTTAATAAACGAACGAACATGAACAAGATATTTCGTTCGATTAGTTAAATGAACGAACATGAACAGAGGTCTCGTTCGTTCGATTGTGTTCGTGAACGTTCGGTAAGGTGTTCGTGAACATTCGTTGATTTTCGTTCGTTTATGTTCGTATGTTTGTGTTTTAATTGAAGATCTTTGTACTTATATTTTATTTGTACTTTTTATATTATTAAACTTTTATATATTTTATTACCCTAACAATTAAACTAGGAAACCCACTTTCACCTTGTTTATGCATCATTTCCCTTTCATTTATCATTATTTACATCGGCGAATACGATCGACCTCCGTTCCACAATAAGAGATTCAAGTTCGAGTGCTACTCTCTGGGCCATCTTTCTTTATCCTTCATCTCGTTTGCCAAATTTATTTGTGTTCGTTTGTGTTCGTGAACCGTTCGCGAACACAGTCATTTCCTTAATGAACGAACACGAACATAAAATCTCGTTCGGTAAGTGTTCATGAACCGTTCGTGAACACATTCATTTCCTTAACGAACGAACACGAACAAGGCCTTGTTCGTGTTCGTTCGGTTCGTTTACAGCCCTATGTACATAGCCAATTCTGCTACAATATATGAAGTTCCTTAGGTGAGAGGGGCACTCCTTAGGGGAGTGACCTCTCTTACACACACCCAATCAGCACGCGCCACGTCAACTCCCCTCTTAAGTTCCGATTTTGCACTCAAACGTTGGCATCACTCCACTCACACAATTATTTTTTTATAAAAAAAGAAGAAAAAAATATGATTGGTGGAAAAAGGGTGGACCCACATTAACAACCAATCACCCCCTCTCTCTCTCCTCTCTCTCAATCGGTGAGTACACACCGAGCACTTCACTCCCCGCGCGGTAAAGTTTGAATGGCGGCGGTGTTCCCGCTCGGGGACTTCACTCACCGATCCCCTCCCCGAGAAGTGCCCTGCTCACCCTTATGAAATGACAGAGACCAAGATTCTCGTGTAGACAAAATCACAGAGGAAGTGGAATTGAATTCAATTACAATTTACACCGATTGAACACATGGAATCTCATCCCAATTCTCTTAATTTCCTTTTCATTCAAAATATTTTATTTGGTACCAAATCTCAATTTTTTGATGAACAACTTTACAAAAATGAGAACCACTTTTCTGCCTTCGATCTTGTTGATAAATGTCACGGCCCCTGACCCGGTTTGACCCGTTTCAGGAGCCGCGGGACAGAAATCCCGTGGTATTTAATTAACAGCGGAAGTTTTCATCAGGATCTTTTTAAAACTGAAATATTTCCCGATTATTTTATTTCACAACGCGGGATAAATCCCCGGTAATTTACAATCATTTGATTTCACAAAGAAATCTTTTATTTTACAAAACATACTTCTTTATTTTATCCTGAGCCACTTTCTCAAGCTTGTAGTGCTTCACGGCACTTTTCCTGGATCATAACAGATCACCTGAAACATGTTTGAAAAAGTTTTTGTCAGCGGGAAATACTGAGTGAATCATTCTATTTACATAAAATGATGCATAGTTATTAATTACAGCATAAGAGCGATTACAATGACTTCTATCTTATTTTTATCTGGTGCCCTGTCACAATGGTGACATGTCACAATGGTGATGATGGTCATATCACTATTAGATCAATGAACCCAAATAGTGATGATTATCCCTAGTAGGTCAATGAACCTAACTGGGAGAAAATTAGTAATGTGCACAATACCCCACTAGCCAGTGATTCAAGATATCCACGACTTAGTCCCTGTAATTATAACTTTTGAAAATAATTTGAGGTATTGTAAAATAGTTGATAAAAAGAGAATGACTCACATTGCAGATTTAATTTGAGCAGAGCTTAGCCTACTGATTTAGCCTTTTTAACCTAAATTTAATAACAGGCACACAATTCTGGGTTAGTAATCAATACAACATTTACGATAACTCACGAGATCAAACCCTCATAACGAATGACAAAGTGCAATTACTTAAACATCCATCGGAGTCACAACGAATGACAGAGTATTCCCCAAGTTCGGGTGGTACTCAAACATCCTGTCGGAATCACGACGAATGACAAAGGATAACCCTAATGTGGGCAGCACTTAAACATCCATTGGATATATTGATCGATCGGATAATGAATCGTAATAGCGATCGAGTTATTACCCTGTTTTGCGGCGTCGATTAGTGATCATGTGTGTTTTGGAAGTAATTCTACAATAACTCAGCGTAGATTTGGAATTTTTACGTCGTTTCTGTGCCCAAAATCAAGTCCCAAGGCCTTCTATTTATAGCAAGATTTTGACCCCCCTCGCGTGACGCGAGGGGCACTGCCCTGGGCGTCGCGTGACGCGAGGGACAACATATCACCATAGAGTTGCCACGTGTGGGACTAGGCCTGCTGAGTTGACAGTTTCGTGAAATTCGATTTTGACAGCATTTTAAGTAGATAATCGTAACTAGGGTTTACCCCCCCCCCCTGAGTTTTAGGGGCCCTGATCCTGATTCTGGAAATTCTGAAAATTTTTAGGGTTTGTGTAGAATCACTTGGGTGTCTCAATTAGGGTTTCCTATTGGTCCATTAAAATAATAAATATGACTTTTGATGAGAGTTGTTACAATAAACAAAATCAAGATTTATTATTAGACGAACAAAATTGACTTTACCACACGTTATTTTGTATCCATCACTTGTGGTCTAGTGGTTGGAAAGACTTGGGTTCTCCTTGGAGACCGAAGTTCAATCCACACTAGTGACATAGTTGGTGAATAAAGGCAATGATAGCTAGTTCTCCCTGAGCCTAGGTCAAGAGTTCGAGCCCGAGCCACCCCGGGTTTTAGTCCACCGTGCGTTACGCCAAAGAGATTCTTTCTTGTGGCGGCTTAAGCCCCTGGCATTGGCAGTGGGTGGTATGGTTTCCCGGGGAACAACGTTACCAAACTATCACGCCAGCGTGGACCCGATTAAGACAACATATTATGGCCAGAGTAGGTTTAGGACCCTCTGTTTAGGAGGGTGTGAGATCTCTCTCACAATAAGTTAAAGATTCTAACCGTTAAAAAAACACGTTATTTGTCATATTTAGGTTATTACGTCATATTTCTATTTTGATTTGAATTTGATTTTGCTCCATGAGGTTTGACAAATTTTATAATTTTCATCCAAAAATTAAAAACATCAATTTGCTTCTAAAAGTTTCATCAGGTTTTTTCATTTTTACCACACCTCTAATATCGTTCATTCCTCTATTAAGTCTAACTCATGTGTCTGTCAAGTAATGGGCATCTTGGTCATTGTTTCTTTCACCGACTAAACTCAAGAAATCATCAACAATCCAAATCCCACCCACTGTCGTTAGTTCATTCCAAGGAAAACAAAACAGAACCAGTTACATTCCAAAACACAGAAATGTTAACGAAGGAAATGGATGTTGTTACAGGTTTGAATGAAAATGAAACAATTGCTAAAACTTTTGAAGGTAAATCGATCTTTATCGATCTTTATAATCCTTTGTAGGAAAATAGTTATATTTGTCAAGCTCGGGAAGGAAAACCAAGTTTAACTCTTCTCTTTTTCTTCCCTCTACACAATTCCTTTTCATGAAGGTATGATCCAAAACGACAGAAAAAAAAATCAACATCTTTCAAGTACAACCTATCTATGCTTGTATAGTTGTAGTCAAGGATGACTAAGTCCTTGCGTAGTGGGCGGTATGCCCGGCGGTATAACCCCCATAGCGCCCCAAAAACGCCGGGAACACCGAAACCATAGGCGCCATGTTTCAAAAATGGGGGGAGGGCGCGAGTATTATAGCGGCGCTATTGTTTTTTTTTTGTTTTCAATACACTCACACAGACATATATATATATACATATATATGTATAATTTAAGGGTTTATTAATTAATTGGGTAATGATGAGGTAGGGGCGTTATGACTACGGGCTTAAATGCATAAGGCCCCATAACGCCCACACGCTGACGTGGCGCGCCACGTGTCGCATAACGCCCACAAATGGGCGTTATGACTACGGATGGCCTAAGAAAAGTGTCTCAACCCCTTATTCTTAAAGTTTGGCAGCATAGTAGCTACGTCCTTTATTGACACCATCACATAAATTATGTCGAAACTCGATATTTAATTAGTTTAGGTCGAAACTCGATATTTAACTACATGCATTTGCTTTTCATCAAAGTAATTACACATAACTATTATAATAAATACAATTATAAACCATACCATTACAATGGTAATGTAATTTTTAGATAAAATTATCCTAAAGGTTTATAATTACTATATATTATTATTATTACTATATATTACTATTACTATATATTTTATTTTACTTTTTACTTTATTATTACTATATATTAATAAATGAACTTGAATAAATAGTGATTTTAATATTATAATAATATATAGTTTTTTAATATTTTTATTATTTTAATATTATAATAATAGTTATTTTCTTTGTTTTTTAACTTTAATCCTTTTTATAATATCAAGGTTGGGATAAGCTTGGTGTCAACAAGTATCGAACCAGGACTGGTATCGAAAATACCGGGAGGGTCCTGTTTGGTATCAGTACATGAAGGTAAAAACCGGCACTAATACAGAAAACGCCAAAAGTTGGTGCCGAATTGATATTGGAAATATTTTGGTTCAGGAAATTCAGTGCTGCTACCCGGTACCATTTGCTCATCCCTAATCACGGTTACCGTACGAACAACGGTATCATACAACTTTTTTTTGTTGATTTTCTTCAACTTTTAATTTTTTTAAGTTTAGGAGTAGGGATGTTCTCGGTGCCAACCGATACAGAATCGGTACTGATACCGAATATACCGGTTACGGTACCGGTATATGAAGGTAAAAAACGGTAGTGAACCGGAACCAGGAACGCCAAAAGTCGGTACCAAATTGGTACTTTAGTTCTTTCGGTTCGGCAAATTTGGTACCGGTACCCAGAACAATTTGCTCATCTCTGACCACGGGTTTCATATGAAAAACATCGTTACCATACAACTTTTTTGGTTGATTTTCTTTGGGTTATCTTTTAGTGTTTTTTTCTAGATTTTCTTTTTATTCTTGTCAGCAGTTCCGTTCGCAACACGCTCGTAGTGATTTCAAAACACATATAAACACAGACTAAATAACAAAAGAAATTCGCCGCAGCGCGACGAACTTCTTTAAACCTACTTACCTTAAAAGTACAATGTGAATATCTTTCAACTTGCTTAATAACCATTTCCATCATACTTGCATTTCCTAACATTTGTTGTGTTGCAGATGGTAACACATGTAACGTTTTTCCTAACCTTTTCTGAGTACTGATGAAAACTACAAAGAATGCCGACAAATTAGATTTAAATAATCCAATCTGGCTGTTTTTTGCTAATAATAATCCCAACTGAGTTTATTCCCGCTAGTGTTCCAACATTTTTCATTTTGTTTGTATAATGGTCCGCCGTTAAAAATAACTTACTGAAGATAAGTTTTGTTTTCAAATTACAAACTGATGTTTTAGAGTTTTTAATCATAACAAGGATACGACTCAATTGATGTAAAACTTACCTCGAAACATTGTTCCAAACGACTTGATTTTTGTTACTTGGAAGTTTAAACACCCGAATTGTAGCAACGTTTTCTTCGTTTGGAGCATTGTCTTGAAGTAAATTTTATATCAATCGACTCGTATCCTCGATCTGATCAAAAGTCCTAAAACATCAGTTTATAATTCATAATTTTTTTTTAACTCCGTTATGTTTTTTAACGACGGATCATTATACAAACAAAATGAAAAAATTGCGACGAATGCCCATCGATCATAAACAAAATAAAACCCACTTTTTACCCCCAATGATTGGTAGAGTGGTACATAAATTTGACTACACATGGACCATGGTGATAGTTTAAAGTAGAATAGCACATGGGCGTTTATGCAATTTTCAAAGATTACTTTATAATAGAAAAACAGTATCTATAAATCTCAAACGTTCAACTTTTGCATGACAAGGGCAATTATTACTATCTATAAATTTCTTTGTTGTTGGTTTAATAAATTCCATCTCACTTATAAGTGCATTTCTAGTTTATATTTTCTCACTTAAACACATCTTTGGATATGATTCACATGATTTTAAATGTCGTTTTTCCTCTTGTTTCGGTCATCTTGTTCATCGTCTTAGTTCCTGCATTTTGGTTGTTCAATCTTTTAAGGTTCTGCTTCAAATCTATGTATCCCGAACAACTTGCAGGAAAAGTTATACTCATTACAGGTGCTTCAACTGGTATCGGCGAGGTAACATTTGTTTGCAATTCGTACTCTTAGTATACATGTGTTAGTTACAAATATACACATGCACATGATTCATTAATTTAAATTCTTTTTGAAGCACTTGGCGTACGAGTTTGCGAAAGAAGGAGCATGCCTGGCGTTAGTCGCAAGACGAGAGAAACAGCTTCATCGCGTAGCGCAACATGCAAGCACAATTGGATCACCAAATGTGATTGTGTTACCTGGGGATGTTTCCAAGCTTGAGGATTGTAAAAGATTTGTTGATCAAACCATCAAACATTTCGGTAGATGTAAGTAGACACCTTTTTAATATTTTTATCACTCAATTTGGCCGATAATAATCCCAAGTCAGTTATTGGCCGATAATAATCCGAACTGGTCAATTATTTTTGTAAAATAGTCCGCCGTTAAAATAGCTTAACGGAGTTAAGTTTTTTTTCCGAATTACAAACCGATGTTTTAGGGCTTTTGAACAGAACGAGGATACGAATCTATTGAGATAAAACTTACTTCGAAATACTGCCCCAACCCAGGAAAACGGTGCTTCAGTTCGGGTGTTTAAACTTCCAATTAGCAAAAATCAAGCAATTTCGAGCATAATTTCGAGTTAAGTTTTACATCAATCGCTCGTATTCTCGTTCTGATCAAAAACCCTAAAACATCGGTTTGTAATTCGGAAAAAACTTAATTCCGTTAAGCTATTTTAACGGCGGACTATTTTACAAAAAAAAAAATTGACCAGTTCGGATTATTATCGGCCAATAACTGACTTGAGATTATTATCAGCCAAATTGAGTTAGGTGAGATTATTTATTTCCAGTTCACCTTATTTTTAAAAGGGTTACTGTTTGTTCCATTGTTAACATATGACATATATATTTCGTTGAAAATACATTTAAAGTGTGAATATATATGTTGTAACGTACAGTGGATTACCTCGTAAACAATGCTGCAATCACAACATTTGGTTTATTTGAAGACCAAACTTGTGTCCTCGATCACACTTCGGTCATGGTATGTATCTTCCGTTTACTCATTGCATTTTATTTTGCGTCTTTCATTTGTTTTGATGTATAATAATGGATTATTGATTTCTCATGTGGGTTTTTTATTTTCTTTAAGAATTTTAGTTTATTGAATATGTTTCAGAGGTTTTTATTTGTTCCATTGACTTGTTTTATGTACTTCTGTTCAAATTTGGATTCCATTTTTAGTTGGTTTAGGCTTCAGATTTGATTTTGGTTAACATGACAACCGTTATAAAGGTAAATTTAAAATTAGGAAAAATCTTATTTGTTATGTTTTATTAAATACTTTTGTTAAATATTTGGAAAGAGAGAATTACAGATTTTATTACCCTAAATTTTATCTAATTCACCAACACCACTAGTCTATTTATAAGTCGATGATTACAGACGGTGTGTCTTGAATCGAAATATTTTTTTTACTTGAATTTACGAAATACATTGCATGCTAGAACACTAGAAGTGGTCGTAGAAAGTTCAATTACTTTTAACAAATCATTATTACTTAACATAAACTCTAGAAGTGGCCATAGAACGTTTCATTATTTTTACTTGAATTTACGAAATACATTGCAAGCTAGAACTCTAGAAGTGGTCGTAGAAAGTTTCATTGTTTTTAACAAATTATTATAACTTAATATAAACTAGAGTCGTCGTAAGTCTGTGCTTTGCGGCAGGCAACAACTTTTTCGCATTCTCTCGTGTGATGCGATGGTAATTCGCAACGAGGGTGTAGATACGGTAGAAAATATGCAAGGGTGTTTCAACCACTTGTACATTAGTATTCACCCCGTAAAAAAACTAACATCGAAAAGACGACAAAAATAAACAAGTTCATGTCAAAATGACGATAATAAATATGCATTACAAAAGTTTAGATATAGAATTGTAAATTAGGTAAAGCAAAAGAAATAAAATAACTTAAGTAAAGTGTAGAAGGTAAAACGAAAAGCGATTAAAAAAGGGGCACCACGTGCACGATAGCACACCCATGCCATTTAAACCTCCCTTCTTTTATATATTGTATAATAGTTACAACGAAAGATATAAAACCTAAATAGAATCATATATCCAAATCGCCTTTGGCCTATGGTATCGAGATGTGTAAAATGGTGTCTCTCGCCAAGAGGTTAAGGGTTTAAGAATCATATAGAATGCGTAATAACCAACGATGTAGAATTAAGAATAGATTAAATTCAAATTAAAAGATATAGAATCATACTAATAATAAAGGCTTGCACTAATCTCACGCCCCTAAATCTTATTTTCACATCTCTTTTCACTCTATCTCTCTATATATATTTATTATGTATGTATAAAGAGAGATAAAGGGGAAAGACGTGTGAATATTAACTCCCAAAATAAATAAATGAATTTTGATGATAGTTTGTATAGTGTGTATTTTTCTTGACCGTAAGGTTTTATAGTTGCCATTGGACCCAACACTCCCCAACCCCACCCCTACCCCCACCCCGTGATAGTATTTGTTACCCTTTGTTTCACCCGTTTGAATAATTTATAAATTTGTGTGTGGTTTATTTAATGTTATTATGCAATTAACATATCATTAACTTAATGTATTATATATTGTATAAATTTCAGAATGTAAACTTTTGGGGATCAGTTTACACCACGCATTTTGCACTTCAACATTTAAGGAGGAGCAAAGGAAAAATAATCACAATATGTTCTTGTGGGGGTTGGTTCGCCACCCCAAGAGTAAGCATCTATAATGTAAGTACACACATTTAGTTGAGTGCTTTAAAAATATTCAAAAATTCTTAACATCCTTTTATCCGAAACTTTACAAGCAAGAAAAGGGTTCCTAGTTAAAAAGGCAATGGTTAGAAAACTCATTCCTCGCATCTAAACATGACCCATTGTTAACTACTGCACAATGGTGTTGCAGGCAAGTAAAGGGGCACTGCTAAGTTTCTTTGAAACTTTGAGAATCGAGGTCGGTTCAGATATTGATATCACAGTAGTAACTCCAGGATTGGTCGATACGAGATTAGCCAACAAGGAACGGCTAGAGGAGGTACTTCATTGATGCATTCACCCGTCACTTTTTTTTTTCAATATGCTTGATTTCTCGGCTATATGACTAGGAAAACGCATTGTGGGTACCAAGGATATCGGCTAAAACGTGTGCCAAGGCAATTGTTAGCAACACTAAACATGGAGATAAATATTTGACTGTGCCTTCATGGATGAAGACAATGTTACTATGGAAGACATTATGTCCTGAAATCGTCAACTCAATTACGAATTTCGTGTTCATATACTGGCCAAAGATTTCATCAAAAAGAAGTAAAATCTCGCAACTCGGATTTTATCCAACGTACTGATATAGAGTACAAGCGAATGATTGCAATATTAATGGAGGTGACTTTTAAAACTACTAAACCCATGATGCATAAATATGGTTATATAGTATATTTTGAAAGCTTGATTAAGTAATCCTGTTTAAATAATACAACTTATGGGTGTTTAAATCTAGATCTATTGTATTTGTGCTACTTATGGTATTTTAAAGTTAAGTAAGTTGTTGATTAAAAAACAATAACACTTGTGAGTTGATTAGGGGGGTGGGGGTGGTCACTAGTGATAGAATTCCATCACTCACAAGCACCCAATCAAGTTCCGTCATGTCATCAACCATTTTGTCATCACCGACAACCTTTTTTAGTGGCATTGCCTATCACTCACAACACCCAAAAATAAACCCCCATGTTCCCTTACAATTTCTATTTTCCACGGCGTGATAAAATCCACGCGTGGAATATTGCACACGTTATAAAGTTGAGTGGCGGTGGGAATTGTTTGTTTATCACGTGTTGTTTTCTTCTATCACGGTGGAATAACGTTCCACCCCACCTCTCTTAGTACTTGTGAGTTGATTTATCTATAAGGGTAAAATATATTAGTAATATAAACTTTTCATTTTGCATTAACCAAACAATATAACAAATAACCTAAATTTTCTTAGGGAAAGTTTTTAAAATGTCCTTTTGACCACTTTCTTTTTTTATTTCTAAAATGTCCCTTTGACTATCACTTCCCACAAAATGTAGTTTCAAACATGTATTACGGGCAGTCGTTGGTATTCAATGAAATCATGCCATGTGATCATATAAGACCAGAAACGTCCATATATTTAGTAATGTATGCACCTCCCAAGGTGTTTGTGTGGTTTATGTCAAGAGTAGTGTCGCCTGTATTACACCCTGTCGCGGGCATCTTACCAGTATTATATTTATTGCTTTCATGGGAACATTCAACTCACTTCTTGAGCTAGACAAGAAAGATCTAACTTTGTCGCATGTTAAATCTCACTTGAGGGTTAATTTAGCCTTTGTACTTTCTCTTATGATTTAGAAGAATATTTTGGAACCTAACATCAGTGCTTTGCAAGATGCATTTTCTGTCTATTGTGTAATCAAGAAAACCTACTTTTTACGTTTATTGATGTTCTTGTAAACATGGGCGTCCGGTGGCAAAACCTAGCCGTCTCCAACAACAATAGAAAGGTGTCCGACATAAAAATATGAGAGTTGACACTCATGTTTGAAAGGACATTTTGTGAGAATGGATAGTGAAAGAACATTATGGGGCAAAAAGGTGGTCAAATGAACATACACTTTCTTTTAATTACAATGACCGCATTCCTTGTTATCAACATGAATCCTACAATGACAAATTCATCTTATCTCGACAACCATGATATAGCTTTGATTTGTTGGGCGAGTTTTGTAATTTACTAATTTTATGGATTGTCAAATTTGACTTAGGGTACAAGGAGCACCTCCCGGTGTCTAGGGCTGGCAATTCCTGACATGTTATATGGCCTATTAAAAGTTGTTTAGGCTACAAACTATATTTAGGTTACTCTTAGAGCATTCACATCCAGTTCATCATATTTTCACCCTAAATTACACTAAAAAACACTACATTTTCTCTCTCATTTTCAACTAATAATATTTTTTACACCTTTATCATTACCTTTTCTCTCTCCTCCACTCACAACCACTTTCAAAATATATTAAAAAATTATAGGGGATGAACAGTGTCCCCCCAAATATACAGATGAACAGTAACATTTTCTCTCTCCTCCACTCACAATCACTTTTTATACTCTTTATATTTTAAAAACCACACACATAATTTAATTCCTTGGATGTGAATGCTCTTACGTTTTTTAGGTGTTAATAACTTTTGATTAATGATAAGTCCGCTAACCTATTGTTATTGGACGTTGTGAGATCTTATTATGTTTTAATGAGTTGTATTATGTTACACTAACCATGATGTGTTATAACAAGTCATTAGGTGTTATCGTATTATGTTTGATGATAAATATACTAATTCATTAGTATTGTTCCTAATGGGCTTTATTATATGTTAATGATTAGTGTTAGGGGTCAGGCGCACCCCCCGCCCCACTATGCTACGCCCTTGAGTACAAGGATGCACGAATCGTTTTGATTAAAATTGTAGGTGTGGAAAATTTTAAAAGAAAAAACGTCTTTAAAATGTGGAAAATTTGTTTTGATTAAAATTGTAGATGTGGAAAATGTTAAAAGAAAAAAGGTTTTTTTTTAAGATGTGGAAAATTCTAAAAGAAAAAAAGGTTTTTTAAGATAGGAAAAATTACAAGTTTTGTCCTTTATCTTTATAGCACTTTTCAGGCGATGTCCTTTTTAATGAATGTTGACAGACGGTGTCCTTTACTAGGTATTTTGTTGCAAGTTTAGTCCTTTACACCCAACCCAGTTAAAAAACCCTATTAATTGTTGGGTATAAAAGACTAAACTTGTAACAAAATACCTAGGTAAAAGACTAAAATTGCAACGAAATACCTAGTAAAGGACACCGCCTGTCAATAATTAACAGGGTTTTTTAACTGAGTTGGGTGTAAAGGACTAAACTTGCAACAAAATACCTAGTAAAGGACACCGCCTATCAACATTCGTTAAAAAAAACACCGCCTGAAAAGTACTATAAAGATAAAGGACAAAACTTGTAATTTTTCCTTTAAAATATGGGAAATTTGTTTTGATTAAAATCATAGATGTTGAAAATTTTAAAAGAAAAAAAGGTTTTTAAGAGGTGGAAAATTTTAAAAGAAATGTTTTTTATAGAATTATTGATGAATAAAGTAGAGTAAGCGTTTACATTAATAAAAAGGGCTAAAAGCTGTTTACAAATTCAGGTTTTCATCACCTTTTTTAAACAACTTTTTACCCTATTCAAAAAATCAAAACTAAAAGCACTTTATAAACGCCAAACACCCCTTTTAAGTTATTTGATTTTTCAAAAAAACCAAGAAGGCTAAGGGGTATGAGGGCATGGGATGGGTTATGGATTGTCACCTATTGTAGGAACGATTTGCGACCTAATGAGTCGTTCAGAGTCAACACAAAGCTGTTTGAAAGGCGGAAACAGTCAAACAACCTCAAATCAGTGTAAGAAATGTGTAGAAATAGAGAATGATACTTAAAACAAGCTTCTCATTGATATTTGACTTGAATACACGGTGAAAATTGGACAGCACTTCGTTACACTTCCACTAATTTCGTACCAAATGAGAAGCACACAAGCCATATATATAGGCATCTAATTTCGCATGGAATTACCACTTGTAATTCCGTTCGAAATTACACTACATAATTTCGTGTGAAATTACATTACATAATTTCGTGCGAAATTACTATAAACAAACACAAACTTTACATATTTGACATATTTGACCCCTATACAATCTACCGACATGACCTAGACTTTAGACGTAGGCTATAGACATTATGCACCA
Source organism: Helianthus tuberosus (assembly GCA_030545235.1). NCBI lineage: Eukaryota > Viridiplantae > Streptophyta > Magnoliopsida > Asterales > Asteraceae > Helianthus > Helianthus tuberosus. The sequence goes on along the minus strand of CM060380.1, from coordinate 20,363,203 downwards.
ACAAACTCCCCCTTGGATATTGCCGGAGTCTTTAGTCAGGTCTTCAGCGCTTTCTTCACAACGACTTGAATTTTTCTTCCCTCGGCTTAGGTTTTTTCATCAACAGCTTCCTAAGCTTCTCGTTCTCTATCAGATTCATCAACAAGCATAGTCTCAACAACCTTCTTTTGACGCTTCTTAGGTTGTCACGAAGAACCCTCCTCTGCTTGAACTTTAGGGATTCCTTTCCTGCTTCTTTTCTTTTTCTCTTCTTTCAAGAACCACTCGTTTCTTGATTCTTTGAAGCTTTCAAGTGTTTTCAACTCATCTGCATAACTATTTTCTTTCATTTCTTTCTCATTTCTCCAGTTTTGATGATTGATTGGATCTGGATCTTGATAATTCTTATCTTTGATGAAACCAAAGAATTCAGCTTTCGTTTTTGGCTCTGGATGGTTTGGATGATATCTGGCCAATTGTTTCAAAGACTCATTATCCATGTGAAATAATACCAACAGATCATTATTTTCATCTCTCTCCAAATCAGGATAAGCGTGATCTATCATCATCTGAACAAATCGTGGATATACCCAAGTCTTACTCTTTGAAGTAATGTTCTCTACCATTTAATGAAAAACAATCTTTGAAAAGTTATATTTCTTGTTTAACACGAGAGCTGTCACCATGTTCATTTGATAGTCTCTCATCACATCGTAACCTCCTTTCCGATGACTTAGTGCATGCAATACTGAGTGAATAAGAAACTTGTAAGACTTTGGAAAACACGCTTTCAAGTAGTTGGCCTTGTTTAGTGGACCATTATAACCCATTCGCAACATGCTACCCTTGACCATCCTCTCTGGGAATTTTGTTGGAGAATTATCATCATCCGGAAAGTTTATCACCTCTCGTACAAGTGCTTCTAAGATGATAATTGGTTTTTCTTCACCATTCAGTTCAACAATTGAATTGATCACTTTACTCTTTTCGTCATACGTGGCATTCTCCAAAAAACGTTCAATGTGCGAACCGAATACAAGATGTTGATTTGTCAAAGCTTTCTGTATCGGTAATCTTTCCATAAACTCCAAAATACTTGTGAATTCTGCCATCTTTGGAATTTTCTTATCATATACACAACAAATGTTGTGCAATGGATCGAACTGCACATTAGAAGCCTTTCCCATGATCTAAGATGAGCAAACCAACTTTGATCAGATTATAAACAACAAACAGGCAGAGTAACGGCTTAAATTGATGAAAATGAAGATTTCGTATGAAATCGCCTTGACAGAACTTTGAAACGAAATCAAAAGAATAAACCGTTCAAGCGAAATCAGACCCCTATTTATAGACAACCTAATTTCGTGTGAAATTAGCATTGAGACCTTTTCAAACGAAATTACCTGATTCAAGCGGAATACCTGTTACAAGCGGAATTACTATTTCGTGTGAAATAGTGATTTCGTTTAAAAATGCACTTTTTCAAAAATTTCAAACTTTTTAATTTTTTGCCATTTTACTGTCACACCCAGTTAACCAAGTCCAAGTTAATGACCTTGGTCAACTGTTTAGCCTGCCAAGTCCAAGTTAATGACCTTGGCTGACCTGTTTATGAAGATACTGATTTTCTGAAACTGATTTTAGTTCAAGTTAATGAACTTATAAACTTTCAAGCAATTACCAATCACTTTCTCAATCTTCTGCTTACCCAACCCTCATGATCCAGACTTGTTCAGTACATAAGACTTTGATCATCTGATCCCCAACATTCGTTGTCGAAAATAAGATGAAATGCAAATCTTTTTGGATTTTATAAAAAGCTAAACAAACAGACAATCTTTTTGGATTTTTGATAAGCAACAAACTGTACACACAATATTTTTGTGAGCGTGTTAGGGAATCATATCAGCTGCCGACAAGATACTAGCATCGTTAAGCTTTGATTACATATTCAGCATTAAACAATTTACAGTGATTGTCAATATACTGATCCTCTTAAATTTTCACACAAAGTTCAATCTGTTCAGGATACAGATTTAGTGTTTTAAGGCTTAACTTTTACGCGTGTACCACCTTAGAATATACTCCCGTATCCAGATCCCAATATTCAGTCTTACAGGTGAATATACCTAGATGATATATGTAAGGGGTTAATTGCGAGGGCCGTGAGAGCTCAGGCTATTGCTTCCCCAAAATCAGAGAGATAACGGCTTCGACTTAAGGTGGGTCCCCTTTGGGGATCTTCTTTTACAACAGCACATGATTAGCATTTTTCAATGTTTCATCATTTTTTATGCTGAGGGGAGGCTTATATTTCAAGCAGCGTAAAGTATTCTCCGGGGACTAGGCCATTGTTTCCGCAAAATCAGAAGTCCCGGGATAATACCCCAGATATCACTAAGTATAAAGACCTAGTATCTCAGAAAGAGGGATCTTTCAAACAAGATTTCGGGGGTTACCCATATATCCGAGAGATGTTCCCCACGTAAAAGCAAGAAATTTAAGTTTATATCCCGAACAATCCTACTAAATGTGTAAAAACCTATCGGCATATCATCTGCAAGACTGCTTAACACATTTAAACTTTACATATCTTTAGCGTACTGCATCTGTCTAGCTGATGTACTATCATTTCCCCTTTTTACACAAACTCATTTTTCAGTGTTTCAATGTTTTTGAATTTTGACATTTTATCATGTTTTTGAATTTTCTGCAAACTTTCTCCCCCTAAAAACCAAAACATATTTTTGTGTTTTTAGATTTATCAAAAGCAGAAAATAAACTGTACAAAAACTTGACAACACAACGTGGATCACATCAGATCGCCGTCCTCCTCAGCTTCACATTCAATAACCCTCCCAGAAAACAAATTTTTCATCCCATTTAATTTCAAAAGATAGTTAAATCGCTTTTTATCAAATGGTTTAGTGTAAAAATCAGCTTTCTGTTCATCGGTGTGTATATGTTCGATTCGAATTAATTTCTTCTCGTGACAATCACGGATGAAATGATGCCGAATTTCTATATGTTTTGTTTTAGAATGGTGAACCGGGTTTTTCGTTATGTTAATCGCTGCTTCATTGTCCACAAATATAGGCGTGTCCAAGAACTGCAAACCAAAGTCTCGCATCTGCTGTTGGATCCAAAGGATCTGAGAACAACAGCTCGAGGCCGAAACGTATTCTGCCTCGCACGTAGAGAGCGCTACTGAGGTTTATTTCTTGCACTGCCAGGTGACAAGTCGAGTTCCAAAGAACTGACACCCAGCAGTGGTGGACTTAGCATTTTGCTTGCAGCTACCAAAATCCGAATCAGCATAACCTGTGAGTGAAAAGTCACCCGACTTAGGATACCACAAGCCGGTGCTTAGGCAGCCTTTCAAATACCGTAAAATGCGTTTCACGATCGTCAAGTGTGACTGGCGTGGGCTGGACTGATATCGGGCACATAAACACGTCGGATACATAATGTCCGGGCGGGAAGCAGTATGATACATAAAAGATCCAATTATTGACCGATAATATGTCTCGTCCACTTTCTCTCCACTCTCATCTGGACAGATTCCGTGATTTTGAGCCAAAGGAGTTGAAGTCGGAGTAGATTCAGACATGTTAAACTTCTCCAGAACATCGTTCACGTATTTGGTTTTATGAATGAAAATTCCTTCGGGCATTTGATCCACCTGCAGCCCTAGGAAGAACTTCATCTCCCCCATCAAGCTCATTTCAAACTTTCTTTTCATCACAATCTCAAACTCTTTACACAAATCATCATTTGTCGATCCAAAGATGATGTCGTCGACATAAATATGCACGATCAATAGATGCCCTGCAACCTCTTTGGTAAACAACGTACTATCAACTGTCCCTCTGATGAACCCGTTGGCCAGCAGATATTGAGAAAGCGTCTCGTACCAGGCTCTCGGGGCCTGGGGAAGTCCGTAAAGCGCTTTATCCAGAAGATAGACTTTGCTTTTGTGTAGTGGATCAGTGAAACCCGGCGGTTGTCCAACATACACTTTTTCTTTGATTTTGCCATATAGGAATGCAGATTTCACATCTAGTTGGTAGACTTTGAATCCTTTCTAAGACGCGAACGCCAGGAATATTCTAATCGCCTCGAGTCTAGCAATAGGCGCATACACCTCTGTAAAGTCAATGCCTTTTTGCTGACTGAATCCCTGTATTACCAATCGGGCTTTGTTTCGAACAATCACTCATCTATCATCCCTTTTACATTTAAAGAACCACTTTGTCTTTATCAGCTTCTGATTTTCAGGAAGATCTACTAATCTCCAGACTCCCAGCTTCTCAAACTGTTGCAACTCTTCCTGCATAGCGTTCACCCAGCTTTCTTCAGTTAAAGCTTCTTTATACGTTTTTGGTTCAACCTGCGAGATGAAACACTTTAGTGAGAATTCTTCCTGTAAATGAGCAACAAATGTATAAAAACATGTAAGAGCTCTGTTGATCTGATCCCGTGTTTTTACTCCGCTCTGAAGATCACCAATTATCTGTTCTGAAGGATGATACGACAAAGTTCTTGGCATAGCAGTGTCAGGCACGCTCACTTCCGATTGCAAGTTCGTAATGTCTTGATCACCGGTGTGATTCTCAGCTTCTGTCGTTGCAACATTTGGTTCCTCATCAAAAGTCGGACCGTCTTCCGATTCTGAGTTGTCAGAATTATCAAACGTTGGAGCTGGTTCCTCTGGGGGTTCGTGTGTCGTTCCACTTGGACCTGCCTCGTGATCGTTTGTACCACTTGTAGGATCGCTTGTACCCACGTCGGGCTGAGAAACTACCAACGTCTTGGCACCTGATCTTGTGACATAGATTGTTGATGTTGGTATAGTAAAACGAGTTCCTCTACACTTGGATCAGTCGGCAGTTGGAAAGACTCCCAGAGTTTATCATAATCGAACAGAAATCTTTGTCCGGGAAGTTGTGGTGGAGCAGTATGCTTCTGATAATCAACATGCTGAAGTTGAATTATCTTCCCCAGGCATGGTACAAACACCCTCTTCAGCGGTCTCGCATAACCTACAAAGAAACCCTCGTTACTTTTAGCACCAAACTTACCATCTGGATCAATGAAAGTACAAGGCGATCCAAACGGTTCTAAAAACTTCAAATTTGGCTTACAACGATGTAGAAGTTCAAAACAAGTTTTCTTGTATTTCTTCACTGTGAGAACGCGATTCAATGTATAACACGCTGCTGCTACTGCTTCATTCCAGAAAAATATCGGCAACTTGGAATCGGCGAGCATCGTTTGAGCTGTTTCAATTAAGGTGCGATTCTTTCGTTCAGCTACACCATTTTGCTGTGGAGTGTATGGTGCACTGAATTCATGAAGAATTCCTTTCTCATTGCAAAACTCTAGCATCTGATTGTTCTTAAACTCCGTTCCATTGTCGCTCCGAATTCTTCTAATCGGCACTTTGTACAGCGTTTCCATCTTCTTGAATAGAACCATCAACGACTCAAAAGTTTGATCTTTACTTTCCATACACACTACCCACAAAAACCATGTGAAGTCGTCAGTGACCACAAGACAGTACAAGTCTCCGCTCACACTTTTTACATTGACTGGTCCGAAAAGGTCCATGTGTAGCCTTTCAAGCGGAACTCTGATTGAATTCAGCAACTTCTGTGGGTGTGTCTTTTTGGTCTGTTTTCCTTTCTCGCACTCTACACAATCATCATTTAAATGAAAAATTTTCAAATTTACACCCTCTACAAGATCATTATGCACAAGAAAATTCATTTTTCTAACATGAATGTGACCCATCTTTCGATGCCACATTCTGGACTCTTTTTCAGTCGCTTTCGTTTTTGTCACAAAACATTGTTTCTGATGATCTGTTGTTGTTGCGACACTCATATCCAGGACATACAAATCGTTTTCCCTTGGAGCGCGCATCAACACCATGTCCTCAGGAATTTTAAAACCAGGTTTTATGATTAAACATTCATTTTTAGTAAAGTGTACTGTAAAATACTTGTCACAGATCTGTGAGATGCTCAACAGATTGTTCTCAAGTTCGATGATATAGTTCACTTTTTCAAACAACACAACTCCATTTGTTAGAGTTCCCTCACCAACTATTCTGCCACCCTGATTCCATGCAAATCCAACATATCCTCCGTTGATTGATTTAACATCGTAGAGTAAAGCTAGCATTCCCGTCATATGCCTTGAAGCTCCGCTGTCCATAATCCACTTTGAGATTATTGACCTTGGAAGCCCCTGCAAACATGAAAGAAATTCATTCAAATAATGAAGCCCATGATTTCTTTACTTTTGGAACACTACCAAACACAAGATCACATGACTCATCAACTATCGGAATGTTAAAAATGACATTTAGAACAACAGGTTCAGATTTTGGTTTTAAATCACCCTCTTTAATTGGAGGAAATTCCTCAAGCAACTTGTCTAGTTCAAATTCAAGTTTCTTAACATCATTTGCACCCACTTTTGATTCATATTTTAGCTCATTTTCCATCTTCTTTTCTTCAACTGATTGTTTTGATTTTGCCACCCATGATTGATTTTCAAAAATTTTCATCTTTGGATAAATCTTTGAAGTCTTTTGAGTCTTCGAAGATTCGCCAATCTCAAATGTTGATTTCGGCTTATCCTCGGTCTTCAAAGATTCACCTATTTTCAAAATACGAACGGGGGAAACCATTTGTGTTTTACCCTTAACATCAGTTGGAGTTTTAGGTTTGGGTTTTTGCAAAACTGGTTTCTCAAGCTTTTTCATACACTGCTTGGCCATGTGACCAATTTCATTGCAGCGGTAACAAATTCTTTTGTCATACTCGACAAAAGTTGATTTGTAGGTCTCTTGTCTCAATTTCTTAGCTGCATTGAAATCATCAATGGCTTTTTGACTGAAAATATAATCCTTTTCAGCATCAACACTAGGACCAGCAACAAAAATTTCACTCATCTTTTCTTTTGGCTTGACATTGTTCTTAGCCATTTTCTTTTCAAATCCAATACCTTTGTTTTTGAAATTGTTTCCTTTTCTCTTGTTATTACCACCATTGCCCACCCACTCTTTCTTTCTTTCCCGAGTTGTTTGGTTGTGGTTTCACAAAAGACTTTTTAGGTTTTGAAAGAAACTCATTGTTGTTAACCTCTGAAATATCAATCTCAACAAGTTTAAACACATTTTCAACATTTTGCATGTTCCCGTTCTGGATTGGATACTCAAAATCATAATAAAGTTTGTTAGTTCCGGTCATTGTGTAAAACACACTGATCGAATCATCATTCGCAACTGTATCTGATTTTGGTATAAATTTGTCTAAGAAGTTACCATCTTCTTTAGAATCAGAAATGGAGTTTTCAAAATGAGTTTTCACAGTATCAAACTCCGAGTTATCACTTTCTTCATCTAACACTTGGTCAACAACGGTTTTGGTCACCTGTGACTCGTTGTCAGTGTCGGATGGAGAAAATGTAACATCAATGCTCTCAGGCAACTCATTCTCAATGGTTCTCAACTTGAGATTCAATGCAGATTCCACCCCATCTGGATACTTTTGAGTGTAATGATTCCACATTGGGGGTGGAACACTTTTGAAGACAGATTTTGCATCATGTTGTATTGGAAGAATTTGATCAATCACATATGATGAAGCATCATAACTCATTAGTTTCTTATCAATTCTCTCAGTTTCAATTGTCATTAACTAAAGTTCTTTTTTCAAAGAAGCAATTGTGTCCAGATGGATGTTAATTTCCATCTGTTTATCCATGACAGTAGATTTTAGCAATTTCGTGGCTTTATCATTTTCAAAACTTTCCTTTTTAATCATTTTGATTGATCTTGCCAACGTGTCATATGCTTCTTTTATCTCACTGAGATCAAATTTTACTTCATCAGTAAATTTCTTCAATTCTTGAAATTGCTTGTCTTTTTCAAGACAATCCATGCATGATTTTGAATAGTTTTTGCATGGAATTTCAAGAATCGAATCAACCTTTTCGGTAACCTTTTCTTCTTGATCAATTGTAATATATGTTTTACCAAAACCATCAGACTCTGACTCAGACTCGTCTCCTGATTTGATCTTCTCATTTTCCGATTTCTCGTCAGACTCCTTTTTGACCGTTTCGACAGACACACTTTCAACTGACTCGGTTTCGATAGACTTTGATTCGAAAGATTCTGTTTCTACCTCTTTTAGCTTGACCATCAACGCTTTATCAGCAATCTCTTTAAGAGTCTCTTCATTCATTTCTTTTGAAACGTCTATTATCTCTTCAACTGGAGCTGGTTCATCATCATATCTTGGACAAAGACCAGTAGTTGGCTCACTGAAAAAACCTGCAAAAGATTCAAACATATTAGGAGGCATTATTGATTTGAAAGAACTAGCAATAATCTCATGTTCAGACTGATAGTAATAGACTTCTGCAGCAACTTCTTCAAGATTAGCTAAACTTTCTTCAAATGTCACTTCACTTACTTCTTCTGTCTCAACAACGCATTCCGGTTGTTCCACAATCTCTGCCATCATTGCCCTACCCTCACTACCAGGAATGTACTTATCCCAACTAAAACCTTCATCAACCTTCTCATCATCTTGATTGACTAAGAGAGCCTTCTCCGGCTTGTTTTCAATCTGAGGTCTTTGGGTGAATGGTTGTTGACTAGTCTTATGATAGATTGCTTGTTTGTAATAATCATTTGAAAACGGGTTTTGATGGTTGTTGACCTCCCTGTTTGGACATTCCCGCTTGAAATGTCCCTTCTCTTTACATTTGAAACATGTGACTTTCGATTTATCAAACCTAAGTTTTTGATCTGGTCCTGAAAGACTGTTCCGACCAGTTATTTCCATAAATCGTTGAGCTCTTCTCACCAAGCTTGCCATTCCCCATTTAATGTCGATCAACTCCAGCTCCTCTGGATCGATCTGATCATAGTCTTCCTTTGTCATATCGGGGTTCCCAATTCTACCTGCAACCAAGCTTTCATACGATTCAAGCACCGAAGCAAGAAGTGCTATGTGCTGCTTTGTTGATGATTCAGTAAAATCTTGAGCATTCTTTATGTTCACTGCTATGTTGCACAGAATTCCTGGACCTTGACTTTGACTGTTTGATCCTGACGAACTTTGAGTGTAAGATTGATCAGGTGAATTTTGAACCTTTGGATTTGGTTCAAAACTTGCAAATGGTGAGTTATTGTTGCTTGATGTAACAGATGATACTCCGGATGTTGAATCTGCACTAAAGGATGTCTGCACTTTTGGACTTAGACTCGATGTTACTGGAGTACTTCCTTTGTAATACAATGAGACATCTTGTTGAACACTTGAAGACTTCATCTTTCTAATCTTTGTCAACTCAAGCTCGTGTGACTCAATCTTTTCAATGAATGTGCTAAGGTTGAATCCCACATACTCCAAATTATTCTTCAACGCTAACAGATAAGTGCCCCATTCATCGTATGGCAATGCATCCGCCAATTTATCAACCCAATCCTCATCCGTTTTGGTTATGCCCAACCACTTCATCTCAACAACCAGATGGCAATATCTTTCAATCAACTGCTTTGTTGTTTCACCCTTTATACCAGTAAATATATCAAACTCTTTCTTCATCAAAGCAGTTTTGCTTTTTATCATAGACACGCTTCCAAGAAACTTTACTTTCAAAGAATTCCAAACGGACTGTGAATCACCCTGATGTTGTAGCAGAACTAAGATATCCTCTTTGATGGCTTGTTGTAGTATGCTCATCATTTTCTTTTCTGCTTTGAAATCTTCTTATTCTTGTGGAGTCAAACTTCCGATAGATTTCTCTAAACCTGAACCATTCTTTGGAGGAACATATTTCGACTCGATTTTCATCCAACATTCAAAATGGTTAGCTAGCACCCAAGTCTTAAACCTTTCCGACCACCTAGCATACTCATCAATGTTCATCAACTTCGGCGGTTTCTGCATAGTGCCGAGTTCATTTTCCATGTTCACATTTTGTACAATACTGGCTGGTGTTTGTGCTGCCGTCATTCCCCCACCGGCAGAGAAGTTGTAAAATTCTTGGTTATCCATTTTACGAAAACAGCTTACGGGAAAAAAAAAATTCAAGATTTGAAAACTGATTATTTTCAAGCGAAATTACTTTCTACACACGAAATGGAATTTCGAACGAAATCACAAACAATATGGACTTTCACACGAAATCAGACTTTTTAAACGAAAACAGTTTTTCACACGAAATCAAGTTTCAAGCAAAAATAGCTTTTCACACGGAATAACACTCTCAAGCGAAATCAAGTATCATTTCATACGAAATACTTAATTTCGTGCGAAATTAGCCAAACGGAATTACTTTTCAAACGAAATCAGTAATTTCGTGTGAAATTACCTCAACTTTTCAAACGAAATAAGATGCTCGTTCAAACGAAATTAACCTTTTGGCCCATTTTTGTCACTTTTAGTCTGAATTTAGGTCTGATTCTTTCAAGGGTTTGTTAAAACTGTATTTTGCACACAATATCAAAAGATCAGTCCATTTTGTCCGTGAATTTGTCCAGAAGTCCAAAAATGAGTAAAAAATAGCACTGATTCAAGTGTATTGACTCATCCTGAGCTCTGATACCACTTGTAGGAACGTTTTGCGACCTAATGAGTCGTTCAGAGTCAACACAAAGCTGTTTATAAGGCGGAAACAGTCAAACAACCTCAAATCAGTGTAAGAAATGTGTAGAAACATAGTATGATACTTAAAACAAGCTTCTCATTGATATTTGACTTGAATACACGGTGAAAATTGGACAACACTTCGTTACACTTCCACTAATTTCGTACCAAATGAGAAGCACACAAGCCATATATATAGGCATCTAATTTCGCATGGAATTACCACTTGTAATTCCGTGCGAAATTACACTACATAATTTCGTGTGAAATTACATTACATAATTTCGTGCGAAATTACTATAAACAAACACAAACTTTACATATTTGACATATTTGACCCCTATACAAGCTACCGACATGACCTAAACTTTAGACGTAGGCTATAGACATTATGCACCAACACCTATGATGGTGGATGATGTGCTACACCACCCTCTTAGGGAACCACGATGGTTGGTATGGATTAAACCATGCCAACCATGCACCTCCATTTCCTTAATTAATTAAAATATTTTACACAAAATAAATTTTAAAAAATAGGGATGGTGGTTTGGGTCATAACAACCAGGGGAGGTTCTAAGGAGGGGCAATGTGGACGTTCGGCCGGGGCACGTTTTCTTCAAGGGGCACAAAAATTTTAAAAATTCCTGGTTATATATAGATATGAATGATCGTTTGGTAAAACTTAGACGATTTTCTTTTGTATCTAACGTGTTCAAAGTGAAAAAGAAATATAAAAAGATGATAGGTTGATTCTTGATTTACAGTGACATATATGATAGGTTGATTCTCAATTAGCTATTAGCCTGTTACGGTATGTCATACACTCATTCTAATACCTTGATTTTGAAAATTTCTATGTTTATTTCTATAACTTTAATGGTTGTTTAAAAAAATAGGTTTACATTATTTAATTTGTTAAGGCCTTAGGGTAAGGGGCATATTTTTTTTTGGCTCAGTCGGGGCATTTAAATTCTCGGAACCGCCTCTGATAACCACACCATATAGGATGATGGATTTAGATGGTGGATGAAAATAAGGTGACATGGTGTTGACATGGAGGGTAATGGTGGTCTTGAGCAGTCATGACCACACCCTATAGTCTAAGTCAATAAGACCACAGGGCGTGGTTTCCATTCCCCCATGTCCACATCAGCGTCACATCACCCTCCCCTTTAACCTCATAATCCTCCCCCACACATGGGGTGTGGTTCCCCCTTCTTCCCCCTTTCATTTTTTATTTTTATTTTTTAATACCAAAATTCTTTAAAATATAAAAAGTTTTCATTAGTTATAAATAAAATTACAGAACCTAGAAAAAGTACATAATTAAAAAACATTACTTAAAAATAAAATAAACTAAAGCCCGCTTCCATTTAAAAATTTTTGAACTAACGAAATGGACTAATCGATATGGGTCGCGTTGCATCAACTTGAAAAAATCTTTACAAACTTGGTTGTAAAAGTCATCACGTTTTCGGTTGTTTGCTACAAATTAAAATTTAAAAATATAATAAACTCTTTAGAATCAAATATAAATACTAATTTTAAATTTCAATTTATAAATAAAATTTAAAAAATATACCTAAAATCGAATCACGCCTTGTGCTTTCTTGTTACTCGGGCCTTCTTCTTTCACACCTAAATTTCACAATTAACACGCTTTAATCTTATGTTCTCATCTCATACTTTTCTTAACATAAGACATTATTAATTTCTCACATTCTCGACATTAACCGTGTAACATCATAATCATTTAGAATCATTGAATTCACATAAAATCTCTATTCTAAGCATTTCATCAAATACTTGGTGTGCATACCTAAATCAAAGCATAATGTAGTAGTCTATGCACATTCTTCCTATTTCATAACATGAATGATTATAATCAATCAGTTTCACATAATCTTCATCCCACATCAATTTATCTAACAATACTCCATTACATACAAGTTCATTCATCAACATTCCACCTATTTGCATCTACATGATCATCAAATTTCATCATACTGCTACTACAAATGGGTTTTCACTTTTAAATCATCAATTAACCAAATTCAAGTATAATTCTTGTTCTATAAGGTGATTCTAACTCATAACCATACTAATTTCACATGCATTTATGGACTGATTGCAATCCACTTTCTACAAAATCACCCTAATCATGAAAATTATGTTAAGAACACTTAGATGATGAAGAATTTATGTTCATGCATCAATGTTAGCTTCAATTTCTCTTTCAATTTTGCTTAATTGCAATGTTTGAGGGTTTTTCCATTGTCTTTCTTTTGCCCAGGTCGACACACACTGTGTGTGTATGTTCTGATTTTAGTTTTTGTTTTTGTTTTTGTTTTTGTTTTATAATTCCATCTTTTTTCATTTTTCCCATTTGACCCCGCTACTTATTAATTTATTACATGTTAATTTCATTACTCTCATAATGGTAACTTTTATAACCATATTAACCATTCTTAGCCACCAAGTCCATACTAAATACAAATACTTTGTTAATATTTTACCTGGTTCAGAACGTTAGTTATCATATTTCATTCCAAGTCATAATAATATAAAATTATTAACATATGTGCAGTTTAGGGTGTTACAAAATTCAATTCCAAACACCCTCTAAGACATTTAAGGTGTTAATGAATTATGTGTGATAATAAGGGTATGTTTGGCATGGAGTTTTTAGGAGCTTCTAGCTTTAAACTTTTAAAAAAAGCTCCTACTTAATAAAAAACTTTGTTTGATTAAAGGAGCTTGAAGCTTTTAGGTTAGGAGCTTGAAGTTTTTGGTTGAACGCTCCTACTAGTAGCATTTAGAAGGAGCTACAAGTTTTTAGAGAAAAAATGACTATTTTAACGTCTAAAAGTAATAAATTTTTTAATGCACAAACTTTTAAATTTTTAGTTATGTCCATTTTAGTCATTTTATATATTTTATTAAAAGTTACAGTTACTCTGGCAAACACCAAATATACCTACTTTTGCCAAACATACCCTAATTGTCCACTAAGTTACTTTTATTGGGTAGTTATGGGCTTTATTATGTGCTAATGAGTTGTTAAATTAGGTAATATTAGGTTACACTAAGTCATTTTTGGCATTAACACCTTTTGTTTGATTTTAATCCGTTAAGTCATTGTTCTTGTGTATTAACAAGCCTTATTAAGTATTAGTGAGTTGTTTACAATAAGTCATTATAGGTTATTTCCAGTCATTTTAGGTGTTATAACTTGTGTATGACTCCAAGTCATGTTTTCCATGTGTAAACGAAGGAATGGATGATGTTATGATGAACTCTTTCAAATCACTGAAATGGCACATCATTAATTAATGAAGATACATATCCGGGGCCGTACATGATCCCTTGGGATGCACTGGACTATACCTGAACGGACATTCCTAACATGTCCGCTCCCCATAACTCCGAGGACGAACCTCCACTCAAGTGCGTCTGGACGGATGATGTCATCTCAGTTGACCATTATAAATACCCAATCAAATACAAGGCCAAGTACGATTTTCTGAACCTTCGTCCTTACTTTCTCTCTCTACTTTCTCCCTCTACCAATACTTATCCTCACGCCGGAGGGTGGTCGCAAAGGGGCCCTCCCATCTCTGCGGCGAGCCTAACGGTTTTCTGTTTTGCAGGACGATTCTCCAGCTCTCGTATAAGATCCAAACCCTCGATTACAGGCTCCGGCCTAAATTCGATTCTTTGGCTCTTCAATTAACACATGCAACACTAAACAAGGATATTAAACTTCCTTTGTCTTCTTAAAAAAGACTTTTCTGCAGTTAGTAGTGATAATAGTTAAGATGTTGGTGACGAGAAAGAAGAACTTAAAGGCACACATGATGGTTCTAAAAACGAAGTTGAATCTATTTTTCTCAGATTATTACCATAATAACCAGTAGATAAGTACCTTTTTGTCTCATAAGTCACATAATTTCAATAGCAAATTACCAACAATTGGAATTTTCATTAACCAGATAAAGTATAGATATTATCATCGATGAAAGTCCTTTGATCTGCACTGCACTGATGTTAACACATATATTAGGCTAGGAAACAAATAAAATTTAAGTCTTTCTCTTATGTCGAGCTTGATTTAATAGATAAAAACATTCGAATGATTTCATATTCCTACTTATATACACATACCAAGGTCGAAAAAAATACAAAGAAACTAGTTTTACAAAGTTAATATATTAATCCAGATTATTCAACACATTAAAAAATCTGGTTTCCATATATGCATGCATCTACACTCTTAATTGATCTTAACCAAACGTGAGGGAGTAAGAACTCCATAACTACCATATCCTTTGCCCATCTGATCATGATCGCCGGCGTTAACCAACCTCCGGCTCGGATCAAACCAACTAAACAACCCGTATCCAAACCCACATGACCCATGGGGCTCCATTTCTCTAGCTTCTAGTTCTATCTCTCCCACCACCCTGTAAAATAGATCCACTTCACATGGAAGCAATATTGGACCCGGTGTGTTATACCCGTATTCAACTTGAGCATCTTCTAATAGCATCTGAAACAACGGATGATTAGCATACTTGGTCTTGACCGCAAACCATTGTTTCTCCGGTCCAACGTATACTGGAAAAAAGCCTTCGGGCGCCACCTTTTTCTTGACAATGGATCGTCGCCACCACGACCGGATCAGAGATTTTTTCATGATGAAAATAAGAGTTTATGAAGTTTTGATATTGAATTATAATGTTATGAAGATTAAAGATTTGTTTGTGTATATGTATATATAATCTTGATGGTGAAAAAGACATGCATGACTTTGAGATGGGAACTGAACTGAATAGTTACTATCGTTTACAGGCCACTTGGATAACGAGGTCGATCCATACATCTTGCACATGTTCATTTTAGGAGTCTGTTAATATGTAAATAGTTAAAAATGATTTGTGTTAATTAGGGAAAAAATTGACTTTGTAAATGTGGTCTGGTAATGGTATACATTAAAAAACAAATGGTAAATCAGTGGTGTGCCACCTTTAGGAAACGAATTTTAATTTAATGAGCAAACCTGAAACACTCGGGACAAGTATTCGGGTATGGTTCGGTTTTTTTTTTTTTTTTTTAAATATATATATGGGTATAATACAGGTACGATATTAAGTGATTCCTGACCTGACTCCCTCACTACAAGAAATCGGACCTATAGCGACGACCCAAAAAATACTTTTCGCGACGAAATTCCGTGCCTGTAACCTATTGCGACCAAACCATACCTTTATGCTTAAGGTTATTTACCATCCAATCATTTTTATTTATCATATTTTTCGATTCTAATTATGTTCACAAAACTATTTTCTTCGAGAGAAGGACGAAAATCATACATTTTGGGAAAGTCAGTAAATAACCAAGTTGACCTTTGAGTTTATATATTTTTTAACAGTGGTATTTTATTAAAACTAGGAATTTCCAACCGTGGATTGCGGCAGTGAATTCACGTACAAACTAAATGGTAAAGACCAGCATAAAGCTACAAAATATAAATGTGTAAAACAACCTAACACGTATGTTTGGCATGGAGCTTTTAGGAGATTCTAGCTTTAAGCTTTTAAAAAAAAGCTCCTACTCAATAAAAAGTCTTGTTTGGTTGAAGGAGCTTGAAGCTTTTAGGTTAGGAGCTTGAAGCTTTTGGTTGAATGCTACTACTAGTAGCGTTTAGAAGGAGTTACAAGCTTTTAGAGAAAAATTGACTTTTTTAACCACTAAAGATAATGAACTTTTTAATGCACAAACTTTTTA
Source organism: Helianthus tuberosus (assembly GCA_030545235.1). NCBI lineage: Eukaryota > Viridiplantae > Streptophyta > Magnoliopsida > Asterales > Asteraceae > Helianthus > Helianthus tuberosus. The sequence goes on along the minus strand of CM060380.1, from coordinate 20,346,758 downwards.
AATTTTTAGTTATGTCCATTTTGGTCATTTTATACATTTTATTAAAAAGTCCAGCTACTTTGCCAAACACCAAATATATCTATTAAGCTACAGCTACCAGCTACAACTAACAGCTACCAGTTTTCAGTCACCAGCTACCAGCTTTCAACCACCAGCCACCAACTACCAGGCTCGGGTTTAGGGCTGGTCAGCCTGGGCAGACGCCAAGGCTCAAAAGGTTTATAGGGCCCAGCAAAAATTTAAGATCAAGATTTTTAAGTGAGCACTCTTATCTTAAATGTCTAATAAATGACTTCAATAACAAAAAATGAAGCTAGTTCAATAGTTAAGATACTCAAATTTGAAAACCAATGTCATAAGTTCTAATCCCCTCCTTTACATTTTTATTTCCTAAACAATTTTCAGTTAGTCCCTTGCATTTTTTTATTTCTCAAACTGTTTTGAACTATCAATTCACTTAATTAATTAATTGACTATTCAATCTTGTTAACAAGATGATTATATGATTCATTAGTTAATGTTTTGGGTTATAATCTTGAGGTCATGAGTTCAAACCCCATGACTAACTTTTATTTTTAGTTAATGATTTTATAACGATTTATTTTCTAAAAACAAAATCAACATTTTATAAAATGAGATTACGCGACATGTTATGCCTAAAAATATATTTGAATCACATATTTACATTTACATGGGTGTATAAACATATTTTTATCAAACTACTCTACTTTTGTTTTGTTTATTTTATAACAATTATCGTCGTATTGTGGTTTCTTGATATATATTTGATGATTTTATATTATAATAAGTGGGCCCAATTTTTTTTGTTTCGCCCGGGGCCCAATTTTTTTTATTGTTCTCGGAGATGGTCCTGCCAGCTACTTTTGCCAAACATGCCCTGAATAAAATGTAACAAATAGAAGAAAACCATGCGAATGTAGATAAAATATCCCGCACATTGCAATTGTACGTCACATCGTATATTAAACTTGAGGAAAATCATACAAATGTAGATAAAAAAAACTTGTGTTGAAATATAGATAAAAACACATGTGACGGTTATTGGCAAATAACGAAAAGTTACCTCATAAATTAAACTCGAGTAAAACTGTGACTTATCCAAATTTATTACAGTTAATAAAAACATGAGATAAAACATATTTTCCTTTAAAAATAACCTTAGGACAATCATAGAGTGATAGAACGGTCAAAGAATTCAACCAAAATGTGAATCAAATGAGAAATTGTGGTCCTAACAAAAGTGTAAACTGATTTTAAGTAGGTGGATGTGGACCTTGAGACACTATTTCACAAATCAAAATCCTCCTCTTCCTCTTAATACGAACAACTTGTGGCCATTGGCGAAGCGCTCCCCCCCCCCCCCCCCACACACACACACAATTTTTTCGAAACCGGGGGCGAAAACGTATATACCTAAAAAATTTCTATACGAAAGTACTATTCATAGCGCTCCCGGACATACACTAAGCTGCTCCCCTGCTTGTGGCTATCTAACAAAGGGTTAGAAGATTCTTATGGCGGTGCTTAATATGTACGTGACCCAATGAACCAATGCAACTAGAAATATAATGGACCTGCCCCAGTTTCATGGCTCATGGTCGCACCTGTTAATGAAACATTTCTGAACCTTGCGTTTCATATATGAATATGTATGTGAGAACCTTGACACGTAGCCGAATGCAATATTTCTGAACCTCGCGTTTCATATATGAATAGCTACCAGTAGTGGAGCTAGCCCAAAAATTAAGGGGTATCCCAATTTTTTTTTTGGGGATTAGAGGTATCATTTGTATAAAAAGATAAAAATTTTACACTACGTAGACGAAGTTGAAGGGTATTTTTACACTACGAAAAGTGAGTTGAGGGATAGCCCGGGCTACCCCTCCTAGCTTGTACATTGGTTCCGCCACTGATAGCTACGTGACTTAACGATTATCGCTCATGTACTTTTGAATTTATAATTTTGGTATGATACCATTAGAAATTATTTAAGATATTTGTATTACCATGGGTTAATTATCTAGTTAAATTAATCATTTAAAAAAAACACTTTTTAGTAAAACAATTATCTATTTGCTTTCCTCATCATAGAACTCCTAATACTACGTTTCTTTTTATTTTAATCTATACATTTTAATGAAGAACATTAAGGAAAAAGAAAATATTGATAAATAAAATGATATTTGGGCAAGACAACTGTCTAAAAGACACGTTATTTTCATAATCATTAATATGTTATCGTAATAATTAAAGTTGACGAATTAGAAACAGATTAAAAGCAGGGGCGGACCCAAGCCCAGCCTAAGGTGGGCTTGGCGCATCCCCGGGAAAAAAAATAGTGCTAAATTTCGTCGAAAATCCCGTCCGCACCCCTTGGAATTTTTCGACCACACCTCTCAGGTTAAAAGTGTTATCAATTTATATTTTAAATTTTTTTAGTAAACTCTTATTTAAAAAAAAATACTATCTAAATTATATAACTTTTAATACCTTACTAACTAAACCCAAATACCCAAACCTTTATCCAATTATAATTCCTTACTAGCTAGCCCACTAAGTCTTAGCTCATCAATATTTCAAACTATAATAAAATAATTAAAACCCAAAACCTTTAGAAATTCTCTTCCGCTCTCTCTCTCTCTCTTAAGTCCCTGCACTGCCAACGAACAACATCACCCAGCGACAACAGTCCAGCAGCCGGCGACCACCGTAATCAGCCACCATACCACCGTCGTTCGACACCAAATCTAACCGGAATCCGAACACGGGTAAGTTTCTTTGTTATTTTGATGATTTTGGTTGATATTATAGTGGGGAGTCGGTTTCAGTCGGTAAACATGTTGTAGATGTTACGCGGGTAAGTTTCTTTGTTATTTTGATGATTTTGGTTTATCATAGATCCCCATGGATGCTTAGTTTCCATGCTCAAATATACACATATTAGTGAGGTTTCCATTAAGAACCATAGTATTTTAGGAACAACAAAATTAATATAACATTTTGAATTCCGATGCTCACAGATTAGTAAAATTCATAGTTTTCATATCTTTATTGAAGCTTTAAACCAACAATATCTACAAACTTGCAAACGGGGGCGGATCTACCCTTCAAGAAGGGGTAACCTCAGTGGCGGACCCAGGAATTTTTTTCATGGGGTGCGAAATATTTAGGGGTCGTTTGCCTCTCCCTATATAATAATTTTTCTTGGTCAAATTTGAGTCGGATCGGGTCGTGTCATAAAAAAGATAACCAAACAAAATTTTTCTTAATCAATAAAGTACGTCAAACGTCATACAAATACATAATAAAAATCTAATATAATTAAAGTTGTTCTCTACGGATTTTTATGTTTCAAAAGCTAGCCATAACCATTGTTTGTAAAACCGGATCAGACATTAAACCGTAAAACTTATTAAGCAATAAATCAAGTAAAAGAAGAATCATAAAAAAGTTAAAATATTTTATATTAAGTTAAATAAATTATTAATAAAAGAAAAACCATAAAAAGTTAAAATATTTTATATTTATTAATAAATTAATAGGTAAAGCAATGCTAAATATAACATATTATTTTTTTACTACCCTATCAGACTCACTTTCTTGTTTGTTACCTTCAATATATAACTCAATTAATAAATTTTACCTTCAATATAAAACTCAAGCAATAAACCTTCAATATAAAACTGAGCCAATAAAGAAAGTAACGCTTACTTCAATATAAAACTCAAATAATAAAGTAATCTTTAAACAGAAAAATGGGCCGGTAACCTTTAAATTAAAAACTGGGCTGTAACTATTATGAAGCCCACTCCAATAAATAATAATAGATTGGCAGCCGATAAGGGTTATCTTCTCCCCCATTTCACTTCACTGTTACAATTGCAGAGCAGAGCAAACAGCCACCGTAGACTGTCTCGCCAGATCCACCCTCATGATCCTCTGGTTTCTCCGATTGCACATAGATCTGGCGAGTTCAAGGGGTGCGATTGCAAAATTTCATGGGGTGCGCTCGGGATTTCCACGTATCTATTACACTAATTTCTTTTTTTCTAAGGGGTGCGCCCGCCCACCTAACCGAAGCCTTAGGTCCGCCCATGGGTAACCTCCGTTACCCCTTAACACTCTGATGGTAGTGTAAAATTTAATGTAAATAATGTTGCCTCTATAGTAATTTTATAGATCCACCATTGCTTTCAAACACACTGATTGATGCAATAATATTATGCGACTATTTTCTCAAATTACTTTCTTTCATAAACCTCATTTACAAACATGTATATGTGTGTGTGGTCCAACTGGGTGACATCATTCTTTTATCATAAATATGGACACCCTTTAGCTGATATTGCAACTTTTTATGAAAGTTGTTTATCTTAGGTTTGACTTATGTATAGATAGTGATATATAATCGACCGATAAGTCAAGACCGATCTTTATCATATAAGTGTTCAAAATAAGCTACACAAAAATGTCATGTTTGTTGGAAATTTGTGAAATTAGCATTTTTCACAAATATAGAAAAATACAATTTTCTTAATTTTGTACTAGAAATAAATATAAGAAACTGAGTTGGTTTTATATATTTATTTGTGGGTTTGTGTTCTATGTTGGAAGAGCTTCGCAACGAACTAAACCACGTCCAAAACGAAGCTAAGATGAATGAGATATCGATCTCAAAGTTTGGTATTTGAAACCCTGAAAAATTGGGAAAGTGGCACCTTGTCCCACATAGGAGGAGAGTTGAAATTTAAAGGGGTATTTAAGTGGAAGCACTTCATCCTTATTATTTCATGGAAGCACACATTAGTGTACTCGCGAAGGTCTGCACCCTAACTTGCACACGCACGCTCGTGTGGCGTGGGCGCAACGTGGTGCTTTGATGATGCAACGTTTATTCTTTGTATTTTTGACCGCGCGCGCGTGGTGAAGCACAGAGGTTGCAAGGACCAGGTGGCTAGTGACGTGACATGCAAGCACACGGGTACATGGCGCATGACCCAGGTGGGTCTGCGCGCAGTGGCGGATGAGCGCGTCCGCGCATGGTGCATAACCAGCTGGCCTGCGCGCTGGCGCATCGACTGATGTGACGTGCGCGGCGCACAAAGTGAGCCAATACGACGCGACTGTGTGGCGTGATCGTATAGGCTCACTGGTGACGTGGCGCACGCGCACATGAGCTTGCAGACTAGCAAGCGCATGAAAGTGAGCCAAAACGGCGCACGCGCGCATGAGCGTGTAGACTTGCGCGCGCATGAAATTGAACCAAAAATGGCGCGCGCGCAGAAGCTTCCAGACATTAATGACAGAGCAGTTACATTTCAACATTTGAAACTGACGAGTCAACGGTTTTGAATGAGAATTAAATGACGAATTAAAATGCATTGAAGACGTTTAATGCAATTTAATTCTCCCATTTAATTCATTTTCCAGTTTCATCGCAAGATCTTCAATATAAATAGAAGGCTACCTCTGCTGCAGAAGACACACCATAATTCACAGCTTATGCAACTTTCTCTCTACAGCTTCTTCATCTTTTTCTGTCTAGTAGCAAGGTACACATTCGGGTTTCGTCAAGTCCGACGGTGCAACTGCTTAGGCTGTTGTATCCTGGAAACAAACGAGTTCTCCTGGGACCCCCGATATTTGTTTAAAGGGACCCGTGTCTAACACAATTCTCAGCCAAGAACTTTTTATTTTCAGTAATCTTGTTCTTGTTTATATAGTATTTCACTTGTAATTTTATTGCAATTTTCAGTTTCATTATGTTCTGTATTTGTAATTCAAGTTAATGAAAGTTTTATTTATTTTTGCACGAACGGATTACTACAATGTTTATCCATGGTATCTTGACCAAGGATGATCATAAGCAATCACCATAAAAGTTCAGCGTGCATGGTCAAGACGTTAAAAGCATAGAAGAAAACCCAACGTGGTAAGGTCTAAATTTGGCCATTGTCCGAGGGAACAATTTTTTTTTTTCGACGGGCGGCTCATCAGGAATCTATATGACGGTAACTAAAGGTAAGATTCATGTTGAGGCTTTTTAGGTGTCTGTCAGTGAAATTATCTAAAATGAAGTGTTCGTCGATAGTCCTTCACTAAAATTAAAGATAAGATTCCTGCTAACCTTTTTAGAAGAAATTATTCCCATCTTTTCAAATGTTATTGGTGTGATTAAGGTTCCAATGTATGTACCGTCAGTAATCCGCAAGAAATATCCATTGTAAATATTGTACAAACTAAAACTAGCTCGTTTTCTAACGTATTTCAATACTTCATTAGATTTTCAAATATACGAGCTTCGTTATGTTGTTTTCTTCGTTGAATACCAATACATACTATGCATACAATATAGTTTGTTGGATTCGATGGCTTCGAAAGTTAAATATGACAAATCTAGCGTTACATCCGTCATCTAAGCAAATACGGTGTTAACATGTTTGTTGGAATTGATGGTCTCGGAAGTAAAATCAAACATGGTGATCTATGTTGAAATTTGCACATGGTCACTCTATTTCATGTCCAATGCAAGTGGATGACATACTTTTCAATCTAGCTCTGCATGAGGCCTCTAGATGTAAATACTCTTCCTTTCGATGAGATACTTGTATTAACAAGGTGTTTATGCAAACTATCGTTACAAAACTTATAAACATGTGTATATTTTATTTATTATGGTAACTATTAATCTTATTAAGATAGATAATCAAATATCATTATATTCTGATATGAACATGAAAATAATAAACAAATATATAGTCAAAAAGAACATGGAACCATTTGTTTTTTTTTTTTTTTTTGAGTCTACTTATTTGATTTAAATGTTCGATCAATTTCATTGGTCATGAACATGTAGTTGGTTTGCTTAGGCCATGCGTAGTCATAACGCCCCTTTGTGGGCGTTATGCGACACGTGGCGTGACACGTCAGCAAGGGGCTTTATGGGGCGTTATGCAATTTGAGGCCGTAGTCATAAAGCCCCTACCTCATCATTACTCAATTAATTAATTTTCGTTTTTTAAATTAATTTCTATTTATAAAATTAAAAACCATTTCATTAAATTTTACAATAAAATAAAAAAAAGCGTTAAAATAAAATAAATAAAAAAACTTACACTAACTTAAAATAATTAACTCAAATTTTGGTTAATTATAGAGCCCATGCCTCAGGTAAAAACCAGCCCATTTCATCATAGAGCCCATAAAAACAAAACACAAAACCAGCCCAAAACCAACCCAAAGCCCATAAATTAAAAACCCTAAAATCCCTCTTCTTCCTTGTCTTCCTTCTTCTACCTGCAACACAAAATTAAAAACCCTAAAAACAGAGCATTAAGGGGGAAACCAGAAAATAAAAAAAAAAATCAAAAAAACAAAAGAAGACACACATCACGCCGCGAAAATTATAGCGCTCTGAATTTTTTTTTGGGCATAGCGCCCTCCGTGTTGGTGTGGCCGGCGCCATCTCGGCGCTATGAGGGCATTTCGCGCCCCAGTACGCAAGGTCTTATGGGGATAGATATATTCACATGATTAATTATTTGGTCAAGAACAACTACTTGCTGCAACTGTTGAAATGATTATTTTGACTTTCTAAAACAAATTAATTATCACCTAAAACAGTTCAGGTCATGAATATTATTTTACAAAATGAATAAATGGATTAGAGTGCATAAATAAATTAAGGTGTATTTTGGTTTTTCATTAATTCATAAATTCAAAGATACTGATTAATGATTTTAGGAGCAGGAGGGGCCGGGTTTATAAATTAAGTATTAAATACTAGTATTTGTACGTATACAAATACGTATGTACATACGTTATCAACGAGCAAATATGTCAACCAAAATGTTGATTGATTAGACGAAACTCTACGTGTCCCATTTAAGCCTTGGATCGACTTTTATTTCACTAATTTTATTTAAGAAATTTCTATCAAAGTTGGATCAAGAAATACATGTATACAATAAGGGTACGCAAGTTAAAATGGTATGTGCATGCATACGTATGCACATACGTGATAAGGGAATAATTACATAACCAAAATGTTGATTGGTCAGGCGAGATCTTACTTACCATGGTTAACTCACAGTTCGACTTTATTTGGCTAATTTTATCGAAAGTAAGGGTGGACGGAGTGGGCGCCGGGAACCATCTCCGGAGAATAACCAACCGCAGGCACCGTAAGGTGGGGCGATGCCCCCCCCCCCTCAAAACTGGTAAATCCCCGCTCCTTCACACACGCCATTCTCCGCTCCGCCTTCATCTCCCTAACCTCCCCGAGCCTCCGTCTCCATAACTCCACGTGGAACATGTTGATTGGTGGGTGTTGGCTTTCCCGATGATGGCAACTAGGTATTCTGGGGTGGACTCTATCCACCCTAATCTACTTAAAGTTTGGATCATGAAATCCATGATTAATTTGAGTGGACACAAGAGCTTCAAAAAATCATGGTTAGTTTAGGGGGTGTTTGGCTTAGCTTTTCAAACTCTTTGTGACTTTTTGAAAAAGTTAATAAGTCATAATGGAGTGACTTATTGACTTTTCCTCTCACATACACTCTCAATCTCAAACATCATTTAACTTTTAAAAAAATAAAAATAACTTTTAAAAAAATAAAAAGTCAATAAGTTATAAATTGGCTACAATAAGCACTTCCAAACACCCCCTTAATGTTGAGTGATCAACGGGGTAAACTAGGATGTGAATCCTAAATAACCATGCGTACGCGTAGTTCTTTTTCGAACGAGAGAGGGAATAAATCTTAGCCATAGATTAAAAAAAAAGTTAATGGTTTTTAAATGATGATGGTAATTTATTTATTTTTTAATAATTTAGTTTTATTTTGTAGATGTGTAGTATTTTAGACTTTTTTGTGTAGGAAAACTTAATTGATTAAATTATAGTTACAATACACAATCAAAACCACCCAGTTACGTGCCAAGCTATTCTCAAAATTAATTCAAATAATACGTGTTAATCTCTAGAAAAATCATAGGTGAATTTTGCTTACATAACAATTAGTTTTCCTACACATGAACCAGGTTATAGATCAGATGTTTTTATTCAACCCGCAATCACCTTATCTATCGTGTATCAAGTATATTTGTTAGTTTTTTTTAAGATATAACTTTTTTTATTATATGGTATATAAATTAGATTTGTTCAACACGTGTAATACACAAGGTTTTTTAAAGATATAATTTTGTATTGTTTACTATACAAAATTACATTTTGTATTGTCTCAGTGTTTTAGTGTTTTAAACACTTGAGTCCAAAATAAAAAAAGTTTTACATCCGGAGTCCCTAAACGTTTTTTTTGGTAAACCTTTTGAGGCCAAATTATTCAACCAGTGTAATACAGAGGGTTTTTAAAGATATTTTTTTTTTTTATTAATTAATATATAAAATTACATTTATTCAACCCGTGTAATAAACGAGGTTTTTAATAATATGTCGTTTTATTATTTAGTATATAAAATTATATTTATTCAACCCGTGTAATACACATGGTTTTTAAAGATATATTATTATTATTATTTGTATATAATTATACTTATACAACCGGTGTAATAAACGAGGTTTTTAAAAATATATTATTTTATTATTTAATATATAAAATTACATTGATTCAACCAGTGTAATACGGAGTTCTAAGCTAGTTTAATGTATATAGTAATACTTCTTACACAATAAACTACTTTCCTACCTAAGGATATGTAAGTAAAAAATTAACCAACTGGGGTAGCCCGGTTGGCCACCGACACCCACCTCTTCCCAGAGGTACCGGGTTCGAGTCTTGAGAGTGGCATATGTCGCCAGGGTAAGAATTCGGTAAGGGGAATTCACCACGGAACTAGCTTGGTCGGGTAGCGGCTCCCGGAGTGAGACCACTCCGGTGGTTGGGAGGATCGTGCACAATCCCCCCCTATGTAAGTAAAAAATTCAGTTTTTAAATTCATATGAATACAATAGTTTAAAACAAAAAACTTCTACGCCAACGAGGAATTTCAAAATGTCAAAGATATTTTACATATTTCCCCTTTCTAAGATGCCTTATTAGATATTTATTTAATCATAAAATTCAATTACATATTTCTCCTCCCTAATTTATATATATATTACATATTTTCTATTTTCATTAAAATTGCTCTTATTGAATAACTATTTTACCCTTAATGATTTATTAATTGAATATTTATATATTTCCCTTTTCTAATATCATGAATCAATTATATATTTCCTAATTTATTAGTATTTCACAATTCATCTGCTTGCTAAACATAGTTTGACTTTCAAAGTCAACATTTGTATACACTACAAGCACTGGTGAAATATGAACAGAATCAAACATCTTTTAAAGGGATTATAGACTTATTTAAACAATGCTGGAAGAAGAATAATACGAAATTGTCAAATTTGACTTAGTAGTCAAACTAACAAATTTCAACTTCAATATCAGGATGGATTCTTTGGCATTTCATCAAGATGTCAATAGCAACATTGCTTAACAAGAAATAGCAGAACTCAGAATTTCGATATTTTGGAAATTGGTTCATAAAGTTTATATTGCATTTCATTATAAAAGTTAAAAGTTTGACCCTAAAATGTCAACCTTAATATTGTCTTGGCACAACAACTAGCATATTTTATGGATATATGAGCAAGCAAATCAAGTATACTTCAAAAACATCGTATAACAAAAAAAGAAACACGATGATAATACATAACTATTTTGAATGGTATCGGTTTAAGATGTCTGGATGAAACCCTGTTACGGGATGGCAATTTAAGCTACAAAGCAATAAACGATAACTCCCACTTCTTATCAAGCTCGATAACATGGATGACGTTGTTGACCATGGAAAATGCAGCAACACGTTTGACCATCTCAAGTCAAAACACCACAATAAAGGGGAATGAAAAATTGAAAATAATATAAAGAGTAAATTACAAGTTTTGTCATTTATGTATGTCCCAAATTGCAGGCGCTGTCCTTTGTCTTTAAAATTGATGAGTTTTGTCCTTAATGTTTGCAAATCTTGCACGTTATGTCCTTTAGGCCAAACCCAGTTAAATTTTTTGGTTAAAACTGATCATGTGCAAGGCACATGAGGGTATAATAGTCTTTTTATCTCTATTATTTAAAAAAAATCTGAAAATAAAAATATATATATACAACCACCACCGCCACCCTTAATCAACAACCGCCGCCACCACCGCCACCCTTAATAATCTACAACCACCACCCTTTACCACAATCTCCAAATCAACTCAAACACCCCCAAAATAAAAAATCCCCAAAAAACCAACTCAACAAAAAATGATTCCGGCCACTGTGATACCACCACCAATCACCTCTCTCTCTCTTTTTCTTTCACTCTCACCGGTGGCACCACTATACCTTAGATATGCACTAACCTGATACCCAACATCACCATTCTCTATTCAAGGCCTCTTGATTCCACCGATTTAGCAAAAAAACGAGATATACAATTCGAAAACAACTCACTAGGCTTACCTTCAAAATCCAATCTATACGAAAATAGAATTTGCAGGTCAAAACAAGGTTACCGGGTTCCTGTCGGAACTTCATCGGAACCCTAGATGGGTCGCAAGAATCTTTCGATCTTTCTTCGATCTCCGGTCGTCTTACCTTCATCTTCAACTTTTGCAGCCGCCGCTGCAACAACACACTGCCACCATTCTAGCCGTGACAGTCGCTAGACTTGCGACTGTCACCGTCTCCACCATCGTCGTCCTGTTCATGACCAGGTTTGGTCAGCGGTTGGGTTTTGGAGATGGTCGCCGAAATGGGCGGTGATGGTGTGGCGGGTTAGGGTTTGCAGATAGGTAATCGGGCTAGGTTTTTAGTGGTGGAAGGTGAACAATTGTGGTGGTAGTGGTGGTGCAATTCGTAGATGGATAATCAGGTGGTGGGGATTTTTTTAGTCAGTTTCTTTTTTAGGTTCAAAAGAGTAATATTAACTTTTTTAGGTTCAAAAGAGTAATATTAAGAATAATAATGATCCAGTTATTGATATAGCAATGTAAGAGGTTGTAAACTTTTCTTAGTTTTAGACTGTTCAACCCTTTTCTTTTGTTGCTAATATTTTATGGTTCAATAAATTTTCACCGGTTACGAATAAATTTTCACCGGCTAATGAAATATGTTTTCAACATCTTTGAGTTTCGGCTTAGAGTCTCACTTTGGATGGATGGAAACTTGACATTGGTATCTTGCATTAGGAATTTCAATAGGAAACCTTTTAGTTTCTCTTTGCTCATCATTCATATCTCTCTGTTTTTGACATAAGGTAAGGGATCTACATCTACATGTTATATATTTTTGAGTAAATTGCAATTTTACCCCCTGAGGTTTGGGGCCATTGGCACTCTTACCCCCCCTAAGGAAATAAATGCAAAATTACCCCCTACTGTTAAGTCTTATGTCGCACAATTACCCCCCGGATTGAAAGTCAATGACAGATCTGTTGACTCTTAGTTGAAATGACTATATTACCCTTCCATTTTACCCCCCAACATTCCTGTTAAGTCGCACAATTACCCCCCATTGGTAAATTACTAATTTGTCCTTTGTTATTACCCCCTGTACTTTGAGTTAAGATACAACATTACCCCCTGCAAATTACAAAAACCTTCCCGCCAAAATCAAAAACCTGATCTATGATTCTATAATCAAAAATCTTAACATGTTCTATGATCTGAATACATAATGCATTCAAACCCATGAACTAGTGGTCTATGATTCTATAATCACACTTCCATGAACTATGATCTGAATACATCATATAAACACCTAATTCTATGGAACTAGTGGTCTAATGGGTCTGATCGTTTGGATTATGTATTTCAGACCACTAGTTCATGGGTAGCATACATGTTAAGGTTTTTGGAATGCATTTCTAATTGGAACCAAGCATACATGTTAATGGTTCCAATCTTAACCTGTTGCATACACCTAATTCTGAATCAATTCACAGTTATTTTCTTTTATTTCTTAAATCATCAAGCATACCTCAAGCATCCCTCAAGCATACCTGTTGCATACATGTTGCATACCTGCTGCATACCTGCTTACCTGCTGCAATGTGTTTTATACTCAAGCATACATGTTGCATAACTGCTGCCCTCTGACCAACAATGTATCAAACCACTGATTACTTTTACATAGAATCTGTGGTGGCTATTAACCACAGTAGAATCTGTTATGACTACTAACAATGTATCAAACCACTGATTAAGCAAACCACTGCTGCACAATTTGAATATGTGGTGACTATTAATCACACTAGAATCTGTTATGACTACTAACAATGTATCAAACCACTGTCATGATTGCTAACAGGTTGTTGATCAAATGCACAAAATGTATATCCTAATCAAACTATCAAATGCACATTTTACAAACATGTTTGACTATGATCAACTATGATCATGTAACTGCCATAACCATGTTCAGTAACTTCACATACACCTATTGATACACCTATTGACCTATTGATACACCTATGCATTTGTAGAGACTGGGTATTAAAATACACCTACAAATGCATTGTACAAACCTGTATATGCATTGTACAAACCTGTTTGACTAGAAACCTGTTTCATAAGTCAAAGCACATCCACATTACCCATAATTCATAACCTCAAGTGATAATTCATTAACAACATCAACTCTTACCCCCTAGTCAATGCTTCTGATATGCAACTTAACAGGAGCAACTTAACATTAACAGCAGCAAGTCAACATTAACAACAGCAGCTTAACATTAACAACAACAACTTAACATTAACAGCCTAATATATTAGAGTTTTACACCAAAAGAACAGCAAGTTAACATTAACAGCCTAATATATTAGGGTTTTACACCAAAAGATCCTAATATATACCAAAAGATCCTAATATATTAGAGTTTTACACAACCATTTCCTGCTGCGGTGGAAATTGGAAGTGGAGGAAAGGGCGGCCCTGCATTTTCATCACCACTGAGACCACAATCGATCGGCCTGACCACCGAATCCTCATGTCCACTGCAAACACATGAAGATGGATGTTTTCAATAACCCCCTGTTTTTAAAATGTTCACACAGATCGGTTTATACCTGACAGTAGAGACCAAAACGAGGAACGGTTGTTGTCGCCGGAAACCATGTTCATCGGCGGAGGTGTGGTCGCCATTGTGGTCGCCGGAGGTGGAGGTGGAAGGATGGGGTTCTCTTCACTCATTGTGATCGCCGGTGTTGGAGGTGGAAACAGGTGGTGGAGGTGGAATGTGGTGTCGCAATAGGCCGGTGGTGGAGGTGGAAGGATGGATCGCCGGAGATGGAGGATGGATCGCCGGAGGTGTTGAGGAAGAAGGAGAGGAAGCTTAGGGGGTAAGATTGTTGGATTATGTTTAGTTTAAGGGTTTATATTATATATAAAGCAATAATTAACGTGATATTACCTCATTACCCTTTGACTCTTGTTAACCAGTCATTGACTTTCAATCCGGGGGGTAATTGTGCGACATAAGACTTAACAGTAGGGGGTAATTTTGCATTTATTTCCTTAGGGGGGTAAGAGTGCCAATGGCCCCAAACCTCAGGGGGTAAAATTGCAATTTACTCTATATTTTTTTTTCTCAATATTTATGATTAACGATAAATTGTTTATAAAATATTATTTTATGAATGATAGTGAAGTAAGGGTTGAAGGGCAAGAAACAATAGACTACACTTTGACAACCTTTGTGAAAGAGAATGGTTCAGGGAACAAGGAGAGGACATTACTTTTGAATCCAGGTTAAATCTTTCTACTTCTTTAGTTTTTCTTGTAGTATAATCATTAGGTAAAAACTGGTATATTTCTTTAGGCCAGGGGGTGTGGCTTCGCACCCCCCGCCACCTCATCAACTTTAGCGCCCTATGGTGCCCTACACCACCCCGCCTTCGTTAATGGGGCGCTATCCTTGGCTTCCGCCAAAGGAATAACGGGCGTGAGAGGAAGAAATCAAGGGGCCCCACCTTCATCAACCAATCAGATTTTTTTTTATTTATCTTTTTTTTAATATAATTAAAAGGGGCGTTATTCCACACCGTGTAAGTTAGCGATAAAGTATCCTGCTTATGTGTCGCCTACGTCACTACGTGGCGTAATAAAGCCCCTAGGGCTTTAAACCACACCCTCTAGCTTTAGCAACATTTTTTTTTAAATTTTGTAAATAATCTATATGTTAAAATTTATTATAAAGATTAGTTTGAAATGATTGATTGTTTCAAATTGATCGCGTTTATCTTAGTTCTAATTGTATTGTTGTACTTAATCATGAAAGGGATATGTGTCTAGAAAGGAAGGATACCTGATACTCGTAAGCGTTTATCTGATTGCTACACTAATACATTCATATATACTTTAGATGCTTATTGAATTTGTGTAATTTGATTATTATGTATGAGACTCCATTAATGTTGGCTGCAATGCACGGGAAAATCTATTGTGTGAAGAAGCTAATTGGAGTTGATGCTAATGAATATCTAACTCCCTTTTTCAAACATTGCTAATGAGAATACTATTATCGGCCCTGCTATTGTCGGCAAGGTTTGTTTCTTCACCCTTATCCCTTAATATCATTCTGAACGTCGTTATTTTGTGTTCAGCTCTTGTAGATTGAAGAAGAACTCGGGTCAGAAGCAGTTTATTTTGGAGCCAACTTTAGGAAGCCTGTAGAGCCCTACTATATTTGCGTTTAATGCGGTTGAAATAAAAATCAAGGGAAGGGGCAAAATAGACCTTTTCCTCATAATAATTGAATCTTTAAAGTTGAAATTGGATTTTGTTTTGTGGTAATTAATCATTATTATGAAATATATAGAAAATAAATTATAAAATGTTGTTATCTTTGTTGTTGATGTTAATCATGAACAAAGTACATGTCTACTTTTAAAGTAACCCGTCCAACGGACGGGTATTAAACTAGTTAGATTTGTGTTGCTATTATGTAGCAAACTTGTTTCAAAAATTTGGTTTTTATTTTCGTCAAAATTGCGTCACAAATGTGTCAGAATTTGCTACACATTTTTTTGCGTAGGAAATTTCCGTAACAAATGATCACATTTTCTAGCAGTGCCTGGCATTGGAAGTGGGTGGTATGGTTTCCCGGGGAACACGGTTACCAAAATATCACGCCAGCGTGGACCCGGTTAAGACAACATATTCTGGCCAGAGTAGGGTTAGGACCCTCTGTTTAGGAGGGTGTGAGATCTCTCTCACAATAAGTTAAAGATTCTAACCGTTCAAAAAAAGCACGTTATTTGTCATATTTAGGTTATTACGTCATATTTCTATTTTGATTTGAATTTGATTTTGCTCCATGAGGTTTGACAAATTTTATAATTTTCATCCAAAAATTAAAAACATCAATTTGCTTCTAAAAGTTTCATCAGGTTTTTTCATTTTTACCACACCTCTAATATCGTTCATTCCTCTATTAAGTCTAACTCATGTGTCTGTCAAGTAATGGGCATCTTGGTCATTTTGTCTTTCACCGACTAAACTCAAGAAATCATCAACAATCCAAATCCCACCCATTGTCGTTAGTTCATTCCAAGGAAAACAAAACAGAACCAGTTACATTCCAAAACACAGAAATGTTAACGAAGGAAATGGATGTTGTTACAGGTTTGAATGAAAATGAAACAATTGCTAAAACTTTTGAAGGTAAATCGATCTTTATAATCCTTTGTAGGAAAATAGTTATATTTGTCAAGCTCGGGAAGGAAAACCAAGTTTAACTCTTCTCTTTTTCTTCCCTCTACACAATTCCTTTTCATGAAGGTATGATCCAAAACGACAGAAAAAAAAAAATCAACATCTTTCAAGTACAACCTATCTATGCTTGTATAGTTGTAGTCAAGGATGACTAAGAAAAGTGTCTCAACCCTTTATTCTTAAAGTTTGGCAGCATAGTAGCTACGTCCTTTATTGACACCATCACATAAATTATGTCGAAACTCGATATTTAATTAGTTTAGGTCGAAACTCGATATTTAACTACATGCATTTGCTTTTCATCAAAGAAATTACACATAACTATTATAATAAATACGATTATAAACCATACCATTACAATGGTAATGTAATTTTTAGATAAAATTATCCTAAAGGTTTGTTTATAATTACTATATATTATTACTATATATTACTATTACTATATATTTTATTTTACTTTTTACTTTACTATATATTAATAAATGAACTTGAATAAATAGTGATTTTAATATTATAATAATATATAGTTTTTTTTTAATACTTTTATTATTTTAATATTATAATAATAGTTACTTTCTTTGTTTTTTAACTTTAATCCTTTTTATAATATCAAGTTTGGGATAAGCTTGGTGTCAACCAGTATCGAACCAGTACTGGTATCGAAAATACCGGGAGAGTCCTGTTCGGTATCAGTACATGAAGGTAAAAACTCGCACTAATACAGAAAACGCCAAAAGTTGGTGTCGAATTGATATTGGAAATATTTTGGTTCAGGAAATTCAGTGCTGCTACCCGGTACCATTTGCTCATCCCTGATCACGGTTACCGTACGAACAACGGTATCGTACAACTTTTTTTTGTTTCAGGAGTAGGGATGTTCTTGGTGCCAACCGATACAGAATCGGTACTGAGACCGAAAATACCGGTTACGGTACCGGTATATGAAGGTAAAAAACGGTAGTGAACCGGTACCAGGAACGCCAAAAGTCGGTACCGAATTGGTACTTTAGATCTTTCGGTTCGGCAAATTTGGTACCGGTACCCACCACAGGTTTCATACGAAAAACATCGTTACCATACAACTTTTTTGGTTGATTTTCTTTGGGTTATCTTTTAGTGTTTTTTTTCTAGATTTTCTTTTTATTCTTGTCAGCAGTTCCGTTCGCAACACGTTTATAGTGATTTCAAAACACATATAAACACAGACTAAATAACAAAAGAAATTCGCCGCAACGCGATGAACTTCTTTAAACCTAGTTACCTTAAAAGTACAATGTGAATATCTTTCAACTTGCTTAATAACCATTTCCATCATACTTGCATATCCTAAACATTTGTTGTGTTGCAAATGGTAACACATGTAACGTTTTTCATAACCTTTTCTGAGTACTGATGAAAACTACAAAGAATGCCGACAAATTAGATTTAAATAATCCAATCTGGCTGTTTTTTTGCCAATAATAATCCCAACTGAATTTATTCCCGCTAGTGTTCCAACATTTTTCATTTTGTTTGTATAATGGTCCGCCTTTAAAAATAACTTACTGAAGTTAAGTTCTGTTTCCAAATTACAAACTGATGTTTTAGAGTTTTTAATCATAACAAGGATACGACTCAATTGATGTAAAACTTACCTCGAAACATTGTTCCAAACGGCTTGATTTTTGTTACTTGGAAGTTTAAACACCCGAATTGAAGCAACGTTTTCTTCGTTTGGAGCATTGTCTCGAAGTAAATTTTATATCAATCGACTCGTATCCTCGATCTGATCAAAAGTCCTAAAACATTAGTTTATAATTCATAATTTTTTTTAACTCTGTATTTTGTTACTTGGAAGTTTAAACACCCGAATTGAAGCAACGTTTTCTTCGTTTGGAGCATTGTCTCGAAGTAAATTTTATATCAATCGACTCGTATCCTCGATCTGATCAAAAGTCCTAAAACATCAGTTTATAATTCATAATTTTTTTTAACGACAAATCATTATACAAACAAAATGAAAAAATTGCGACGAATGCCCATCGATCATAAACAAAATAAAACCCACTTTTTACCCCCAATGATTGGTAGAGTGGTACATAAATTTGACTACACATGGACCAGGGTGATAGTTTAAAGTAGAATAGCACATGGGCGTTTATGCAATTTTCAAAGATTACTTTATAATAGAAAAACATTATCTATAAATCTCAAACGTTCAACTTTTGCATGACAAGGGCAATTATTACTATCTATAAATTTCTTTGTTGTTGGTTTAATAAATTCCATCTCACTTATAACTTATAAGTGCATTTCTAGTTTATATTTTCTCACTTAAACACATCTTTGGATATGATTCACATGATTTTAAATGTCGTTTTTCCTCTTGTTTCGGTCATCTTGTTCATCGTCTTAGTTCCTGCATTTTGGTTGTTCAATCTCTTAAGGTTCTGCTTCAGATCTTTGTATCCCGAACAACTTGCTGGAAAAGTTATACTCATTACAGGTGCTTCAACTGGTATCGGCGAGGTAACATTTGTTTGCATTTGGTACTCTTAGTATACATGTGTTAGTTACAAATACACACATGCACATGATTCATTAATTTAAATTCTTTTTGAAGCACTTGGCGTATGAGTTTGCGAAAGAAGGAGCGTGTCTAGCGTTAGTCGCAAGACGAGAGAAACAGCTTCATCGCGTAGCACAACATGCGAGCACAATTGGATCACCAAATGTGATTGTGTTACCTGGGGATGTTTCCAAGCTTGAGGATTGTAAAAGATTTGCGGATCAAACCATCAAACATTTCGGTAGATGTAAGTACACACCTTTTTAATATTTATCACTCAATTTGTCCGATAATAATCTCAAGTCAGTTATTGGCCGATAATAATACGAACTTGTCAATTTTTTTTTTTGTAAAATAATCCGCCCTTAAAATAGCTTAACGGAGTTAAGTTTTTTTCCAAATTACAAACCGATGTTTTAGAGTTTTTTATCAGAACAAGGATACGAATCGATAGATGTAAAACTTACCTCGAAATACTACCCCAACCCACGAAAACGGTGCTTCAGTTCAGGTGTTTTAACTTCCAATTAACAAAAATCAAGCAATTTCAAGATAAGTTTTACATCAATCGACCCGTATCCTCGTTCTGATCAAAAGCCCTAAAACGTCAGTTTGTAATTCGGAAAAAAAAAAACTTAACTCCGTTAAGCTATTTTAACGGCGGACTATTTTACAAAAAAAAAAAAATTGACCAGTTTAAATTATTATCAGCCAATAACTGACTTGGGATTATTA
The DNA here is from genome assembly GCA_030545235.1 of Helianthus tuberosus. Lineage (NCBI taxonomy): Eukaryota > Viridiplantae > Streptophyta > Magnoliopsida > Asterales > Asteraceae > Helianthus > Helianthus tuberosus. The sequence goes on along the minus strand of CM060380.1, from coordinate 20,326,679 downwards.
TCCGCAAAATTGAGTTAGGTAGGATTATTTATTTCCAATTCGCCTCGTTTCTAAAAGGGTTACTGTTTGTTCCATTGGTAACATATGACATATATTTGGTTGAAAATATATATTTAAAGTGTGAATATATATGTTGTAACGTACAGTGGATTACCTCGTAAACAATGCTGCAATCACAACATTTGGGTTATTTGAAGACCAAACTTGTGTCCTCGATCACACTTCGGTCATGGTATGTATCTTCCTTTTGCTCATTGCATTTTATTTTGCGCCTTTCATTTGTTTTGATGTATAATAATGGATTATTGATTTCTCATGTGGGTTTTTTATTTTCTTTATTTTCGTCGCTAATTTATTTGCTACGAATTTTAGCTACCGAAATCATTTTTGCAACGAGTTCAGCTATAAAAACTGACGTCGCTATTTTAGCTACGAATTAGCTACGAAAATGTTTGCTACCGATTTTTAGCTACAAGACTTTCCTACGGATCTTTAGCTACGAAAATATTTGCAACGGATTTTTAGCTACAAAGCTTTGCTACGAACTTTTAGCTATGAAATTTTACTATGGAATTTTTGCTACAAAGTTTGCTATGAATTTGTAGCTATGAAGATTTTGCTACATATTTGGCTACGGAGTTCTTGCTACGGATTTCGTTACAAAAATTTGCTAACGATTTGCTACATTTTTTACTAGTTGATATTCTATGGTATTTAGCTATGAATTATGTTAGATTTTTGTTACGGAATTAGCTACGCATTTTAAGTAATTTTTTACAATTTTCATAGTTTGTGTTATTTTTTATTTGTTGCTTGCAAACATTATATTCAAATTTCAATAAATATATATGTGATACCAAAGATAAATATCCAAAACCAAATATAGAATAAATAATTAAATTATATAAACGTCATACAATAAAGATCAAACTATCCAAAAAAAAAAAAAAAACAATACCATAAATTTTCGAATCATATGTTCACCAACATAAACCATATCTAAACTCCATGGAAAGTTATGTGGCAGTTTTGTTACTGTCATTTATTTGCGCATTTCTTTAACTTTTTCTTTCACATAATGATCTCTGCTTTCTCTCATTCCAACTCCGATTGCACCTATAAGCAGAAAAAAAAATATAAGTACATGTGTGTAAATTCTTGAATAACTTATTTAAATTTTAAAATTATACAACACTTAAGAACTCTCACTTAGCATTTCAAAACTGGTAAAGATTAAAAAATCGCATTATTCCGTGTTTTATATATTAATGATTTTTTAAAGTCAACCAACATAATTTTATGAAATCCTCATGCAAGGTGTCCTAAACATATCATTTGTAAAAATTACTAGTTATGCCAAAGGCATTTCTTTTAACTGATTATATACCCACAGGCATCTACCCAACAAAACTTTGTCCACTTACTTCAACTGATCCATATTATTCAAAACTTATTTCTTATTAAAATTTAAGAGGGACATCATGTGGCATCGTCATCTTTTAGATGCCAATGGAAATGAACGCATGAATTGGTATGATTGTACAATGTACAAACCTTCAAATGTGCATAATGTACCTTGTGTCGAAGCAGACTAGTGAACAAACGAGATGGAGAGTCACTGAGTTCCTTTTCCTTTTTCGTGACGCATCGGCGGTTCGTTATGGCTTAGATAAAGGGTACCGATGAGCAGCTACGAAGATGAGAAGCGGTAAACTTCTTATTGGGTTCCACGGTAGGGATGAGAGTGGTCGGAGGCTCCACACATCACACATTGGTGGTATTTAATGGTCGGAACCTAGCAGAGCAGCAATGCGGTGGAGATGAGCAACAATATGTGTATTCCATGCTTCAGGGTCGTCACAATTTACAGGGTGTAGTCGTCGGTTCGCCGGAATATCCAGGCTACTAGAACCGGGGGTGATATCAAGAGAGAGTAGAGAAAGTGTGTAGGTTATGTGAGTCGTCTAAAGCTTATATGGAGAGTTGTCACATCGGTTGAGTCCGATTGATATGATACTTGGCGATTTATCCGAACGGTTTTGGTAGATGAGACGTGCTGATAAGAGTGGCGGGAAGGAAATCATGAATTTGACTTGGTTTCATAGTTTATTTTTTAAGGTTAAGATTATCAATTATATATCTCCCACTTGTAGTGGACTGGTGGAAAGAACTTTGGGTTTCCTTGGAGACCCGGGTTTGATCTCCACCTGTTGCATTTGGGGGACGTCTTAATGATGAATCGTTTCCTTCTGAGGTATGGAGCGGTCTTGAGGCCAACCCGGTTTTACCCAACTGTTACCTCAGCAACACGTGTGGGGGCAGCATGGTTTCCGGGCGAAAGTCAGCTCACGCGCCGGCCGGGGCCCGATCGAACATCGCGTCCGGAGATGCGGGGTTGACGGGGAATGTCTTAGACATGTCCCCGGAGACCAATCGGTCTTGTACAGAAAGTCTCCTTCCAAAAAAAAAGATTATCAATTATATATTTCTATCTAAACGAGCCGAGCTACTCGCGAACTACTCGAAAAAAGTCAAAAAAAGTCGTGTTTAAACGAGCTCGAGGCTGAACCTAAAAATAAGTTTGTTTAGTAAAGGACTCTGAGCCCGATCTTCACTTATTGAGCTCGAGCCTGCTCGCGAACCAAAACAATCCCATTACCTACATATACATTTGTAAGGTTAGGGGAATAGTGCCAGCAGCTTGCCTGACACTTCCTTATTAGACCAACCAATTTTTAATTTAATTTTATTTTCATTTTAAAATTACGCTTTCGTCCTTCGTTTAAAATTACGATTTTGCCCCCAGCTCAAAATAAAATTATAATTTTGCCTCTAGCTAAAATTACGTTTTCGCCCCCGGCTCAAAATAAAATTATAATTTTGCCCTTAGCTCAAAATTACGTTTTTTCCCTCGGTTCAAAAACTCATTTTTTATTTTGTTCCTAGTTTAAAATTACGGTTTCGCCCTCCGTTTAAAATTACGTTTTTGCCCCCAGTTCAAAATAAAATGTTGTTTTTCTCTCTAGCTCAAAATTACGTTTTGCCCCAGTTCAAAATGAAATTATGTTTTCCCCCCTATCTCAAAATTATTAGCTGCCTGTCACTTCCCTATTAGACCAACTCATTTTTTATTTAATTTTACTCCCAGTTTAAAATTACGCTTTCGTCCTTCGTTTAAAATTACGTTTTTGCCTCCAGCTCAAAATAAAATTATAATTTTGCCCTAGCTCAAAATTACGCTTTTGCCATCGGTTCAAAAATTCATTTCTAATTTTGTTCCCAGTTTAAAATTACGGTTTCGCCCTCCTTTTAAAATTATGTTTTTGCCCCCAGTTAAAAATAAAATGTTGTTTTTTCCTCTAGCTCAAAATTACGATTCTGCCCTCAGCTCAAAATTACGCTTTTGCCCACAGTTCAAAATTAAATTATGTTTTCCCCTAACTCAAAATTATGAATTTGCTCTCAGTTTAAAATCATGATTTCGCCTCCGGTTCAAAATATAATTATGATTTTGCCGTCTGTACAGACATACATGTTATGAGAGAAAAATATTCGGTTTATTGCCCCGCAACTCGGGCGGGGCAAAAACTAGTTATATATATAATTCTAATTTAATAATTTAAATTATAATAATGATTATTTATAAAATTATGATAAATACAACTAATATATATATATATATATATATAGGGAAAGGTTCATTTGAGAAAAATTTAATTTGAGAAGAAAAAAAAGAAAGGACATATTAGTAAAATACTATTTCATTTATAACTTATATCATTAATTTTTCTCTCTTTAACTAATTAGTCAACTAATCATTAATTATCCTACATATAATATACAAAACCTACACATATCAAAATTTTCCTACATATACCCTACATATTATAGAATTTGATCCTACACAGTCGAAATTTATCCTACACACCTCGAAATATATCCTACACAACTCGAAATTTATCCTAAACAACTAGTAATTTACTCTACACTTTAAATTAAGTTGTTGTTTATTAATTTGGAAAAACTATATATTTTGAAAAGGAGTTACAAATTTAATTTAGTTAGTTATTAAAGGGGAAGAATACAAATTAATGATTTATGTAAGTTTACCATTATACCCTTATATTAAAATTAAATACAAATATTAAATGAAGTAAAATGAAGCATTCTTATTGGTTGAAACTTTTTCTTTTTTCTTCTTACAAAAAAATTCTTCTCATTTGAACCCTCCACTATATATATATGTATGTATGTATGGGGCCGCTAGAATGAGAACCACCACGAGTTATGTATATATATGTATATATATATATATATGTATGTATGTATGTATGTATGTATATATATATATATACATACAGACACACACATATAACGTCATATATAAATTTAGAGTAAACTTCCGTTTTGCTCCCTGTGGTTTGGTCACTTTAACGGTTTTGCCCCAAACCTTTAAAAATAGCCATTTTCCTCCAATAGTTTGGTATGGTTTTTCCATTTTGCTCCCCGCCTCTAACTCCATCCAAGTTGTCTGTTTTTTCATTTTGCTCCCCGCAGGGAGCAAAATGGAAAAACCATAGAAAACTATTGCAGGAAAATGGCTATTTTTAACGGTTTGCGGCAAAACCATTTAAGTGACTAAACCACAGGAAGCAAAATGGAAGTTTACTCATAAATTTATAATAAACAATAACTGTAATTTATATAAATCATTTAATAAATAGTAAAAGTGACGACCTTGAGTTTGAAAAGCTAGCAACGAGCCGAGCTTGAGCTCGAGTCTAGTCAATTACGTCGTTAGTCTATCTGGTTTGTAGAAAGTAACAATTTAGGGTACTGATAGTTTAAAGTAACAGTATTAACATTTCAATATGTAACAAACTAAGGTAGTCGTAGTTAGCCCATTTTAATTTTAACATAGTTCAAGGGTAATTACGTCGTTTTACATTCTCCATTTATCAGAACTAATAAAATACTCTAAAGAAAACCCGGGTTCCCCGTAAACCTGTGATCCCCTAACTTCCTTTTAAACTTGAGTTCTTCACAACCTCGGACAAAGCTCCGAAGAACATGGTGGTGTGCAACAATAAAGGATTTGAATATTGGTGATAGAAAAATTAAAGTGAGTTTGGGATTATAGAATGTAGACTAAGCCATATTATTGCACAATTGGACCCATCAAACAAAGTCTACAAGATGTCATGTATCAAACCCCCAACTCATTTACATTAGTCTGGTTCAACCTGGGTTAGTCGACCACAACCTTTGGAATTGAAGAGATAAAGAATAGATGATTTTGTAATTGCCAAAGTAACCAATTTGTTATTGTTAGAGAAAATGAGATACCAGAGATGAAACTATTGTGATCGGAAGTTCATACATATTTACGAGGAATGAGGGTTTTTATTTAGAGTTCTTTTTATTAGTTAGTCTAAAGGGGAAGTGTGCAACCCAATACATTGTTAGTCCAAAGGGGAAGTGTGCGGCCCACCAAGGAACAACCCACACGGAGTGTGCGGCTTAATCCTTGGTGTGCGGTCATGCATCGGCCAATTATTCAGTGGGTTTCACTTGATCGTACGGGAGTTGTGCGGTCTACGTAGTGAGCAACCTGCTCAGGTCTCTTGTACCCTATGCAGTGACAACTTGTACACCGGGGTGTACGGTATTAGAAGTGTGCAGTTCTGCTGTGCCATGTTGTACGTCATGCAATATAGGTTGTATGTTTAGCTAGTGTGCGGTATCCATTTTAAACAAACATTATGTATTCAAGTTCATTACATCAAAACAGATTCAAATCTCCATTCAATCATTAATCTTCAAGATCACTACTCAGTCACTAGTTGATTTTTGTTATGCAAGATTATGATTTGTTTACCTATCTTACCGTATTGTCACCTTTCTCATATCATCAAAAGTCAGATCTAGAATCCTACCATTTTGTCATCCATCATAATGTCTATTTTGGCACATGAAGGGGTAAGGTCCCAAAAACCTTGCGCAGGTGCTCGGGACCATACCACAACTTCACCACCAATGAACCTCTTTCACGCGGCAGTGCACTGGTTCTAAAGAGAGAACTTAAAAAAGAATAGCATTCAACATATGCGCGCCGAGAAAACCAATAACATATCCTTGCGCAAGCTCTCATACAACGGAACAGTTAGGATAAAGCCCTAACAACATCTCCGCGCGAATGTCACCCAGACTTGGACAGAAAATAACCTTTTTGTTACAACTGAATTTACATAAGCAGAACCACATAGGATTACAACTATAAATCTTCTAGAAGGCTTTATCGTGCACCACCATTCGATTATAACTGAATGGCCACGTGGCATCATCCTGTGCACCATTCTAAGTCACGATGATGGCACTGAATTGAAGGAAGATCCACACTTGCCCACTTTCCACGTGGCAGCTCCCCAGCCGTTGATCATGCCCACGATCTGTGTACATATACATCACGTTAGTAATTAACGGTAAGAAGAATAACTGCTTACGGAAATCGCTTTCCGTTACTTCCTCCGTCAATAGATTTTCCCGCCCAAATTCGGTTATAAATAAGACAATTCAGGTATCATTTCTCAAGTTACTCTCACTTCACTTTCACTATTAGTTCTTCTTCATCGAAACCTGTACTTATTCTCACGCCGGAAGGTGGTCACGAAGAGAACCCCCGTTCTCCCCGTGACGAGTCTAACGGCTGTTCGTTTTGCAGTGATCATTCGAAGAAGGAGGTCTACCAACCCCGAATCAAACGAGAGGACTCACCCCTTTTATGCAGAACCAAACCCCATGGTCTGATTGATTCCGGTCATTCGAACCAGTGTTTCTTCGGCACATAACAACTTTTATTTTATCAAATAGAGTCTTGTTCCTAACATTACTCTAGATCACAGTCTAGTCACCAAACACAACCATAAATCACAGAAAGTCATATCTTATGAGGATCATACATTTCATCAATCACCCTATTATTTTGAAATCACTATTTTATTAAGGAATCGATTCGTCAAACATCACAGATCATACAATATCATCTAACAAATATCAACATTAATACTTTAACCATCACCAATCATGTACAACCATCTAATATGCAAAGCATCAACCAAGTTTGCACCTTTATCATGTAATATCACCAAATATGGAGGAAATAAACTAACCGGTTAAATCAAGAGCAAAGGATGTGTAGAGTCAGAGGAAATGAAGCTCCTAAGTGATGAATACTAGCTATCATTGAAGGACGATGATGCTGCTTTGCAAGCCCGAAGAAGAAGGAGAGAAATTTGTATGTTTTAGGGTTTTTCTTAGAGAAAGAAAGTAGAGAGAGGGAGGAGGAATATTTTGGGGATTGCTGCTGAATGATTGATGCCCAAAACCCTTGGAATGTCGGCTGCCATCATTCCTTATATACACATAGGTACCTCACACTAAGAAGTGTGCACCCAGTATAAGTGTGCGACCCTTTTAGGGTTTCTAGTTAATTTGTTTTGGGCCTAGTTCAGCTCACTGTGTGGTGGCCCAACAGGAAACAAAGAGTGTGCGGACCCAGGGAGGTGTACGGGGTTGGGGTGGAGTGTGCGACTAAGCTTTGATACGTAAATATATATATATATATATATATATATATATATATTTCATTCCATATATTAATCATATATCTCATATAAACATATAATCACAAAGTCATCAGTTAAATAAGTCCCGTTTATTATTTCACATAGTCACATCGTACAATAAAGTTGTGTAGGAAAACCTAAAGTCTCGTATTGATTCTAAGTAATCAAGTTAGTTTAATTTCAAAAATATTGTTTTCAAAAGAAATAAAATTGACTTTGTTAAACTCTTTTTAAATATATTTATGTTCTCAATTTTGTATATATTTGATTAACTATTTCTCACTACCTTTTTTTTATATTTTTGCTATGGATGAATTTTATTACGAGTTTTATTGACTTAGTTTCTGGATTATATATATATATATATATATAGTTAGCTTTGCTACGGATTTTGCTAGTGATCCTATAATTTATTTTTAAAATATTTTTCTTGTTTTGCAACGATTTTTGCTACAGATGTTGTACAAATTTTGCTACATTAGTTTTTTAAAATTTATTTCTAGATTTTGCTACAATGTTCTTTAAATTATGTTTTGACTATTTAATTTTTCATGTTTGCTACAGATTTTCTAAGAATACTATTTAACTTTTATTTTTTTTTGTTTTTAAATATTTATTTTCATATTTTAGCTAAGGATTTTGCAACCAATTTTTTATTATATTTGTTTCCTTAATTTGGCTATGGATTTTGCTATGCATTTTGTTTGCTACAGAGTATGCGTAGCAAAATTTGTCCGTAGCATTTTTCGTAGTAAAAATCCATAGCAAACGCCTCTTTTTTGCTACGGATGTTGGTAAAGATTTCGCTACGTTAGTTTTTAAAAAAAAAATTCTAGATTTTGCTACGAAGTTTTTTAATTATTTTTTAAATATGTTGTTTTTTTAAGTTTGCTACAAATTTTGCTATGGATATTATTTAACTTTTATTATTTTAATTTTTAAATTTTATTTTCATATTTTAGCTACGGATTTTACTAGCGATATTACAAAGTTATTTTAACTATATTTATTTCCTTAATTTCGCTATGGATTTTGCTACGGATTTTGTTTGCTACGAAATATCCGTAGCTAAATTGTAGCAAAATTTGTCCGTAGCCAATCCGTAGCTAATCCGTAGCAATATTTGCGACCAAATGTTTTCGTAGCAAAAATCATAGCAAATGCCTCTTTTTATAGTAGTGTTAGTTGGTTTAGGCTTCAGATTTGATTGTGGTTAACATGACAACCATTATAAAGGTAAATTTAAAATTAGGAAAAAATCTTATTTATTATGTTTTATTAAATACTTTTGTTATATATTTGGAGAGAAAATTACATATTTTTTTAATGACTAAACTTATACGCCATAGGGAATGAACCCATGACCTTCTATTACCCTAAATTTTATCTAATTCACCAGCACCACTAGTCTATTTCTAAGTGGATGATTACAGACGGTGTGTCTTGAATCTAAATATTTTTTACTTGAATTTACGAAATACATTGCAAGCTAGAACTCTAGAAGTGGTCGTAGAAAGTTTCATTACTTTTAACAAATCATTATACATATTATTTGAAAGTGTCGATGAATAGTGGGTCAAATTTTTTTATTATTGTTTTTTATTCTGAGTTTGTGTTATTATATTGTTTTTTTTATTAATTTAATTGATTTTAAACAATTTTTTCTTATAAAATGAATGCACACTGGTATCAATGTTGTTTGGTTCAGTTTGGTATTGTTTTTTTAGGTTTTCATTTTTATATTGTTTTCAATCAATAAAAATAAATATGGTATTGATACAAATGTTGTTTAATCGGTTTCGATTTGGTTTGTTATGATAGCGACACGGTATCTGTTTTAGAAATAAAAATCGCAATGTTGAAATTACATATTATTTGAAAGTGTCGATGAATAGTGGGTCAAATTTTTTTATTATTGTTTTTTTTTCTGAGTTTGTGTTATTATATTGTTTTTTTTATTAATTTAATTGATTTTAAACAATTTTTTCTTATAAAATGAATGCACACTGGTATCAATGTTGTTTGGTTCAGTTTGGTATTGTTTTTTTTAGGTTTTCATTTTTATATTGTTTTCGATCAATAAAAATAAATATGGTATTGATACAAATGTTGTTTAATCGGTTTCGATTTGGTTTGTTATGATAGCGGCACGATATCTGTTTTAGAAATAAAAATCGCAATGTTGAAATAAAATAAACATAAAATGCAAATGAACCGAACCATTATCAACTAAACAACATCAGTTCCAATATCGATATATGTTATCATTGTTTTCGATCAATGTAATTTTTCTCTTTCGACTACTATTGCGAGTGCGGGTAACATAACAAACCAAGCTGATACTGACTGAATTCCCGCCGCAAAGCGCAGGGAAATCTCACTAGTTATAACTTAACATAAACTCTAGAAGTGGTCGTAGAAAGTTTCATTATTTTTACTTAAATTTATGAAATACATTGCAAGCTAGAACTCTAGAAGTGGTCTTAGAAAGTTTCATTGTTTTTAACAAATTATTATAACTTAATATAAACTAGAGTCGTCGTAGGTCTGTGCTTTGCGGCGGGCAACAACTTTTTCGCATTCCCTCATGCGATACGATGGTAGTTCGCAATGAGGGTGTAGATGCAGTGGAAATTTACAAGGCTCGGTTTCAACCACGTGTACATTAGTATTCACCCCGTAAAAAACTAACGTTTGAACAGACGATAAAAAGAAACAAGTTCACATGAAAACGGCAATAACAAATATGCATTGCAAAAGTTCAGGGATATAATTGTAAATTAGGTAAAGAAAAAGAAATAATATAACTTGAGTAATGTAGGGAATAAAACGAAAAGCGATTAAAAAAACGCGCCCGATGCACGTTAGCACACCCACACCTTTGAAACCTCCCTTCTTGTATATATGTTATAATAGTTACAACGAAAGATATAAAACCTCAATAGAATCATATATCCAAAGCGCCTTTGGCCTATGATATCGAGGTGTGTAAAATGATGTCTCTGTGAATAGGTTGAGAGTTCAAATCACGTAATATACAACGATGTAGAATTAAGAATAAATTAGTATCATACCAATAATAAATGACTTTTGATGATAGTTTATTTGTGTTTTTTTTTCTTGACCGTAAAGAGGAGCTCTATCCTTAACACCAAAGGTTTTGTAAGCACCTAACAACCAGTGACGGATCTAGAAAATCCGCATAGGGGTAACGTTTCAATAAAAAGGGTAACGAAATCGAGAAAATGTCAAATTTTTCCAAAATTTACACTACTATCGGAGCGTTAAGGGGCAACGGAGGTTACCCCTTCTATCACTCTAAGTCCGCCCCGGCTAACAACCCCACCCATGATAGCATATTTGTTACCCTTTGTTTCACCCGTTTAAATAATTTATAAATTTGTGTGTGGTTTATTTAATGTTATGCAATTAACATATCATTAACTTAACGTATTATATATTGTATAAATTTCAGAATGTAAACTTTTGGGGATCAGTTTACACCACGCATTTTGCACTTCAACATTTAAGGAGGAGCAAAGGAAAAATAATCACAATATGTTCTTGTGGGGGTTGGTTCGCCACCCCAAGAGTAAGCATCTATAATGTAAGTGTACACACATTTAGTTGAGTGCTTTAAAAATATTCAAAAATTCTTAACATCCTTTTTATCCGAAACTTTACAAGCAAGAAAAGGGTTCCTAGTTAAAAAGGCAATAGTTAGAAAACTCATTCCTCGCATCTAAACATGACCCATTGTCAGTGGCGGACCCAGGATTATTTTTTACTGGGGTCCATTTTTTGTCGAATAATTTTTCACAACCAAATATTAAAATTTTCGGGTCGGTAATCGTAGTCGGGTCAGGGCTAAGAAATAATGTAGAAGCATTTAGTGGACATGAAACTACTACTTTATTAAAAAACTAAAAAACAAGACTTGTAAGACTTGAACTTGGGATCTATGTGTTAAACTAAAAAACTAATTAAAAAACTAAAAAACAAGACTTGTAAGACTTGAACTTGGGATCTATGTGTTAGATTATAAGAGGATTTACCACCACACCATCTTTGCTTTTAATACTATGGGGTCCAACTAATTTATTTTAAGGGGTCCTTGATAAAATTAACATACCGGTTCTACTATTTAAAAAAAAAAAACATTGGGGTCCGTGGACCCCGGTCCGGACCATGTGGGTCCGCCCCTGCCCATTGTTAACTACTACACAATGGTGTTGCAGGCAAGTAAAGGGGCACTGCTAAGTTTCTTTGAAACTTTGAGAATCGAGGTCGGTTCAGATATTGATATCACGGTAGTAACTCCAGGATTGGTCGATACGAGATTAGCCAACAAGGAACGGCTAGAGGAGGTACTTCATTGATGCATTCATCCCTCACTTTTTTTTCAATTTGCTTGATTTCTCGGCTATATGACTAGGAAAACGCATTGTGGGTACCAAGGATATCGGCTAAAACGTGTGCCAAGGCAATTGTTAGCAACACTAAACATGGAGATAAATATTTGACTGTGCCTTCATGGATGAAGACAATGTTACTATGGAAGACATTATGTCCTGAAATCGTCAACTCAATTACGAATTTTGTGTTCATATACTGGCCAAAGATTTCATCAAAACGAAGTCAAATCTCGCAACTCGGATTTTATCCAACGTACTGATATAGAGTACAAGCGAATGATTGCAATATTAACGGAGGTGGCTTTTAAAACTACTAAACCGATGATGCATAAATCTATACATATAATAAAAGAAACCAATAAAGGGACACATGTCATTCATTGGATCCATCTATTTTTTAGCTTTCTCATCTTTATCTCCTACTTAATTATAATTAATATTAATTAAAAGATAATTATAAAATAAAATTTAATATAAATTTAAACAATTCGTATAGGAGATAATATAGTATTTTAAAATATTTATTAGATTTCAAAATTATTTATCTTGAAATTGATAAAAGATGTACACTAATATAAATTAATGAGTTAAATGCCATTTTAGTCCCTGTGATTTGGGTCATTTTGCCAGTTTAGTCCAAAGGTTTCATTTTTAACCTGTGGGTCCAAAAAGGTTTCACAGTTGCCATTTTAGCCCACTTGGTTAACTTCATCCATTTTTTCTGTTAACGAGAATGTCAATTCGGTCATTTTGTATGTAATTCTGTTAACTAAAAGGGCAATTCAGCCATATAAAATGACCGAATTGGCCTTCTCGTTAACAGAAACAATGGATGAAGTTAACCCAGTGGACTAAAATGGAAACTGTGAAACATTTTTGGACCCACAGGTTAAAAATAAAACCTTTGGACTAAACTGGCAAAATGACCCAAACCACAGGGACTAAAATGGCATTTAACTCTAAATTAATATAATGTAAATAGTTAAATGTCATTTTAGTCTCTCTGGTTTGTGTCATTTTACCAGTTTAGTCCAAATGTTTTATAATACACATGGTTTATAAAGATATAACAAGATATAACTTTTTATAATACAGTTTTTTTGAAATATTTATTAGATTTCAAAATTATTTATCTTGAAATTAACAAAAGACGTACACTAAATATAAATTAATATAATGTAAAGAGTTAAATGTCATTTTAGTACATGTGGTTTGAGTCATTTTGTCAATTTAGTCCAAATGTTTTATAATACACAGGGCTTATAAAGATATAAAAAGATATAACTTTTTATTGATTGGTATATAACATGTGCTCAACCCATATAATATATGAGGTTCTTAAAAATGTAATTTTTTTCCTTATTTAATATATAAAATTGGGGTTCTTAAATATATAACTTTTTTTATTATTTAATATATAAAATTACATTTATTCAACCCATATAATAAATGAGATTTTTAAAAATATATTGTTTTATTATTTGGTATACAAAATTACATTTATTCAACCCGTGTATTACACGGGGTTCTAACCTAGTATGGTTATATAGTATATTTTGAAAGCTTGATTAAGTAAACCTGTTTAAATAATACCGTATGGTTACTAGGGTAAGGTTCATGCGAGAACCACCCTTATTGCGAGAACCGCGAGAACCAATGTGAACACAACCTAAAATAGCTAAAAAAACCTACCCCCCCAAAAAAAAAAACCTACCCCCCCCCCCCCACCCACCCAAGCTAAAATGCTAAAAACTAAACCCCCAAAAAATCTAAAAAAAAAAATTTTAAATATTTTTTATGTTAAAATCGCTACTTTTAGTAGCCAAAAAAAAAATTTAATTTTTTTAAAATTTTTTTTATCGGCTTCGAAAAGTAGCGATTTTTTTATAAAAAATATTTAAAAAAAAAACATTTTTTTGTGTGATTTTTTGCTATTTTTATGCATTTTTTGTTGTGTTCACATTGGTACTCGCGGTTCTCGCAATAAGAGGTGGTTCCTAACGGATCTTTGTCCATGGTTACTAACCTTCATTTTTATCTATAAGGGTAAAATATATTGGTAATATAAAATTTTCATTTTGCATTAACCAAACAATATAACAAATAACCTAAATTTTCTTAGGGAAAGTTTTTAAAATGTCCCTTTGACCACTTTCTTTTTTTATTTCTAAAATGTCCCTTTGACTATCACTTCCCACAAAATGTAGTTTCAAACATGGGCGTAAGCGCCCATGTATTACGGTCAATCGTTGTTAGAATTCAATGAACTCATGCCATGTGATCATATAAGACCAGAAACGTCCATATATTTAGTAATGTATGCACCTCCCAAGGTGTTTTTGTGGTTTATGTCAAGAGTAGTGTCGCCTGTATTACACCCTGTCGCGAGCATCTTACCAGTATTATATTTATTGCTTTCATGGGAACATTCAACTCACTTCTTGAGCTAGACATGAAAGATCAAACTTTGTCGCATGTTAAATCTCACTCGAGGGTTAATTTAGCCTTTGTACTTTCTCTTATGATTTAGAAGAATATTTTGGAACCTAACATCAGTGCTTTGCAAGATGCATTTTCTGTCTATTGTGTAATCAAGAAAACCTACTTTTTACGTTTATTGATGTTCTTGTAAACATGGGCATCCGGTGGCAAAACCTAGCCGTCTCCAACAACAATAGAAAGGTGTCCGACATAAAAATATGAGAGTTGACACTCATGTTTGAAAGGGCATTTTGTGAGAATGGATAGTGAAAGAACATTATGGGGGCAAAAAGGTGGTCAAATGAACACACACTTTCTTTTAATTACAATGACCACATTCCTTGTTATCAACATGAATCCTACAATGACAAATTCATCTTATCTCGACAACCATGATATAGCTTTGATTTGTTGGGCGAGTTTTGTAATTTACTAATTTTATGGATTGTCAAATTTGACTTAGGGTACAAGGAGCACCTCCCGGTGTCTAGGGCTGGCAATTCCTAACATGTTATATGGCCTATTAATAGTTGTTTAGGCTACAAACTATATTTAGGTTACTCTTACGTTTTTTAGGTGTTAATAACTTTTGATTAATGATAAGTCGGCTAACCTATTGTTATTGGACGTTGTGAGATCTTACTATGTTTTAATGAGTTGTATTATGTTACACTAACCATGATGTGTTATAACAAGTCATTAGGTGTTATCGTATTATGTTTGATGATAAATATACTAATTCATTAGTATTGTTCCTAATGGGCTTTATTATATGTTAATGATTAGTGTTAGGGGTTAGGCGCACCCACCCCCCCCCCCCCCCGCGCCCCACTATGCTACGCCCTTGAGTACAAGGATGCACGAATCGTTTTGATTAAAATTGTAGGTGTGGAAAATTTTAAAAGAAAAAAGGTCTTTAAAATGTGGAAAATTTGTTTTGATTAAAATTGTAGATGTGGAAAATGTTAAAAGAAAAAAGGTTTTTTTTAAGATGTGGAAAATTTTAAAAGAAAAAAAGGTTTTTTAAGATAGGAAGAATTACAAGTTTTGTCCTTTATCTTTATACCACTTTTCAGGCGATGTCCTTTTTAACGAATGTTGACAGGCGATGTCCTTTACTAGGTATTTTGTTGCAAGTTTAGTCCTTTACACCCAACCCAGTTAAAAAACCCTGTTAATTGTTGGGTATAAAGGACTAAACTTGCAACAAAATACCTAGGTTAAAGACTAAAATTGCAACGAAATACCTAGTAAAGGACACCGCCTGTCAACAATTAACAGGGTTTTTTAACTGGGTTGGGTGTAAAGGACTAAACTTGCAACAAAATACCTAGTAAATGACACCGTCTGTCAACATTCGTTAAAAAGAACACCGCCTGAAAAGTAGTATAAAGATAAAGGACAAAACTTGTAATTTTTCCTTTAAAATATGGGAAATTTGTTTTGATTAAAATCATAGATGTGGAAAATTTTAAAAGAAAAAAAGGTTTTTAAGAGGTGGAAAATTTTAAAAGAAATGTTTTTTTATAGAATTATTGATGAATAAAGTAGAGTAAGGGTTTACGTTAATAAAAAGTACTAAAAGCTGTTTACAAATTCAGGTTTTCATCACCTTTTTAAAACAACTTTTTACCCTATTCAAAAAATCAAAAACTAAAGGCACTTTATAAACGCCAAACACCCCTTTTAAGTTATTTGCTTTTTCAAAAAAACCAAGAAGGCTAAAGGGTATGAGAGTAAGGGATGGGTCATGGATTGTCACTTATGATGGTGGATGATGTGCTACACCACCCTCTTAGGTAATCACCATGGTTATGGTTGGTATGGATTAAACTATATCAAACATGCACCTCCATTTTCTTAATTAATTAAAATATTTAACACAAAATAGTCAAACATGCACCTCCATTTTCTTAATTAATTAAAATATTTAACACAAAATAAATTTTAAAAATTAGGGATGGTGGTTTGGGTCATAACAACCAGGGGAGGTTCTAAGGAGGGGCAACGTGGACGCTCGGCCGGGGCACGTTTTCTTCAAGGGGCACAAAAATTTTAAAAATTCCTGGTTATATATTGATATGAATGATCGTTTGGTAAAACTTAGACGATTTTCTTTTGTATCTAACGTGTTCAAAGTGAAAAAGAAATATAAAAAGATGATAGGTTGATTCTTGATTTACAGTGACATATATGATAGGTTGATTCTCGGTTAGCTATTAGGTTGTTACGGTATGTCATACACTCATTCTAATACAATGATTTTGCAAATTTCTATGTTTATTTCTATAACTTTAATGGTTGTTTAAAAAAATAGGTTTACATTATTTAATTTGTTAAGGCCTTAGGGTAAGGGGCATATTTTTTTTGGCTAACGGAATAGTTAAAAAAACATTACTTAAAAATAAAATAAACTAAAGCCCACTTCCATTTGAAAAATTTTAAACTAACGGAATGGACTAATTGATATAGATCACGTTGCATCAATTTGAAAAAATCTTTACAAACTTGGTTGTAAAAGCCATCATGTTTTCGGTTGTTTGCTACAATTTAAAAATATAATAATTCTTTAGAATCAAATACAAATATTAATTTTTAATTTATAGATAAAATTTAAAAAATATACCTAAAATCGAATCGCTAGAAGCTTTAACCCAAGCTTGAGCTTGAGTTAATAGATAAAAACATTTGAATAATTTCATATTCCTACTTTTTTTTTTGAACGGCAAGGTGTCACAATTTTTTGGGTGCGAGACACCCCACACCCCCCGCATTGGAGAGGCCAGTCGCTATTTCATATTCCTACTTTTTTTTTGAACGGCAAGGCCCGTCGTTATGAATAATTTCATATTCCTACTTATATACACATACCAAACGTGAGGTAGTAAGAACTCCATAACTACCATATCCTTTGCCCATCTGATCATGATCGCCGGCGTTAACCAACCTCCGGCTCGGATCAAACCAACTAAACAACCCGTATCCAAACCCACATGACCCATGGGGCTCCATTTCTCTAGCTTCTAGTTCTATCTCTCCCACCACCCTATAAAATAGATCCACTTCATATGGAAGCAATATTGGACCCGGTGTGTTATACCCGTATTCAACTTGAGCATCTTCTAATAGCATCTGAAACAACGGATGATTAGCATACTTGGTCTTGACCGCGAACCATTGTTTCTCCGGTCCAACGTATACTGGAAAAAAGCCTTCGGGCGCCACCTTTTTCTTGACAATGGATCGTCGCCACCACGACCGGATCAGAGATTTTTTCATGATGAAAATAAGAGTTTATGAAGTTTTGATATTGAATTATAATGTTATGAAGATTAAAGATTTGTTTGTGTATATGTATATATAATCTTGATGGTGAAAAAGACTTGCATGACTTTGAGATGGGAACTGATGAACTGAATAGTTACTATCGTTTACAGGCCACTTGGATAACGAGGTCGATCCATACATCTTGCACATGTTCATTTTAGGAGTCTGTTAATATGTAAATAGTTAAAAATGATTTGTGTTAATTAGGGAAAAAATTGACTTTGTAAATGTGGTCTGGTAATGGTATACATTAAAAAACAAAGGGTAAATCAGTGTTGTGCCACCTTTAGGAAACGAATTTTAATTTAATGAGCAAACCTGAAACACTCGGGACAAGTATTCGGGTATGGTTCGGTTTTTTTTTTCTTTTAAATATATATGGGTATAATACAGGTACGATATTAAGTGATTCCTGACCTGACTTCCTGAAAAATACATACATGTTTATACAAACCATACACATCGTACATTACCATCCCTACTTCATGTTTAAGGTTATTTACCATCCAATCATTTTTATTTATCATATTTTTCGATTCTAATTATGATCACAAAACTATTTTCTTCGAGAGAAGGACGAAAATCATACATTTTGGGAAAGTCAGTAAATAACCAAGTTGACCTTTGAGTTTATATATTTTTTAACAGTGGTATTTTATTAAAACTAGGAATTTCCAACCGTGGGTTGCGGCAGTGAATTCACGTACAAACTAAATGGTAAAGACCAGCATAAAGCTACAAACTATAAATGTGTAAAACAACCTAACACGTATGTTTGGCATGGAGCTTTTAGGAAATTCTAGCTTTAAGCTTTTAAAAAAAGCTCCTACTCAATAAAAAGTCTTGTTTGGTTGAAGGAGCTTGAATCTTTTAGGTTAGGAGCTTGAATCTTTTGGTTGAATGCTACTACTAGTAGCATTTAGAAGGAGTTACAAGCTTTTAGGGAAAAAATGAATTTTTTAACCTCTAAAGATAATGAACTTTTTAATGCACAAACTTTTTAAATTTTTAGTTATGTCCATTTTGGTCATTTCACTACAAAAAAAAGTCCATTTAGTGGCACACACTTCTAATGGCATTTAGCTTTTGTGCCACTAATTTAGGTTTTAGTGGCACTTTACGTATGCCACATTTGCTTAACACACATTTTTAGTAGCATTTAGTTCTTATGCCACTAAGTTAGAGTTTTAGTGGCACTTTCCATATGCCACTAAATTTTTTGATAACTTTTAGTGGTACTTTACATATGCCACTATTTTCTAAGTGCTTCAAAATTCTAAAATCTTCTCTTTTCCCTTCTTGAAGCACTTTAATAAAACTAGAATTAAATTTCCCAGCGTTGCAGGGTCAGGATTTTATAGTGATTTGCGAGTACTGAATTTCTATGGCCTTATATTATCATTAACTAGTTTAAGAACCCGCGAGGTTCGCGGGTGGACTAAAACACAAATGAATAAGTTTAATTGTCGCATGTAACTGTCAACATGGCCAATCGAGAGTTATCACCCGTGAATACTCACGGGTCGGACATTTAAATTTTATTAAACAAAACTATATATATATATTATAAAAATGAAAAATGTGTGACGAATAAGGTATATTAATTGAACGTTAAAGTCTGAAAAAATAAAAATACTAATCACAAAATAAGAGAAAGAAAACAAAGTTATCACCCGTGAATACTCACGGGTTGTAAATAACGAATGTAATAATTTAATTAAAATGTACGATGTGGGGGAAAATAGTTATATTTATAAATTAAAGAAATACTAACTATTGAAATGTTAATATTAATATTATTATGTTATAAAAGAAAACGATGTTATTCATAAATTTATAAACATTTATAGTTTAAGTCGAATACATAACATATGTCATTGACCACTGTACTACATTGGTGTGCACTACATTGGTTGAATCACAATTCCAATGTCAAATAAAAAAAATGTTCATGTTATGGTCTAACTTTCGTCCCTTTCATTGTTAGATATTTATCTATTATTACCAATTTAACCTGTTAAAATAGAGCACAATCCAATCAAACACAATAAAAACGGGTCAAACTGCCACCTCTACATGTATCTATTATTACTCGATCCACTCATGTATTTCCGCCCACGTGTTGTTGCACATTAAATGAAATAGCTGGTTATTTTGCATGACGTGTTCGGAAGCTTTAGAAGATTATATTGTTGTTATAAAGTCCATCAAATAAATACAAATATAAAACTTGGTATATGTTTTCACTATCAAATATACATGTATAATAGATAATAGATCTCAAAATCATGGTATCCCTATTCCATTAATCAACACTTAGTATCGAATTTTAAGGTCACATAGTTACCGGTCTTCACATGTATTAATGCTAACACCTTGTCCATGTATCAATCACTTATAGTAATGAGAGATTAAAAGTATGCATATTAATGTAACTAAAGCGACTTTTCAAAAAAAAAAATTGAAAGACGATTTTATTAAAAAGAAACACATACTCAAGCAAGGTGCTCAAGCACTACATTACAGTAGAAAAAAAACATAAAATTCATGTTGTCAAATAACTCACTACAGGAACCATCTCTATCCACCACTAAAGTTCCTCCGGTACCTCCAGTTATTCCAATCCAGATTCTCTGTACTCCCGCGAGCTGACCCAAAGATACAATAACCTGCACTTACCACCAAACCCAGCAATACCTATCAACAAATAAACATTCAATGTGAGTTTAATCCCAAGTCCCCAAATTTCATGCGAAAAACTAAACAATTGGTTGAAACTTCAAGTGATTGCATTTACAAAATAAATCATGAATCAAAGTAGAAAGCTATAGGAAAACCGAAAATGCATAAGACCAAATATTAGTATCCGAAAATAAAAGTCTGTTACATTAACGTTTAAGACATGAGAAAAATACACATGCCTCTGCGTCACAAAAACTGACTTTTTTTAAAACGAAAAAACGGGTGTGGGTCAACCCGGGCCAGTTTAAGCTTCCCCAACCCACCCGCTCTGGCCATGTCACTATTTACACATGAACTTCATTTGCCTATCTCAGTATGTTTTTTTGCTAAAGCGGGTTGGTCATATACCTATTCGGGCATTACGCGAAAAAAAATAATTCTGAAAGCCACATCAAGTGACACGTGTCCCACAAAAGATTTTATTTATCAAGTAGATAGTAGATATAATAATGTGTAGAGAGAAATAGATCATTATTTGAGGCTTTTGGTAAACTCAATAGTTAGCTTTGCTAAAATAGATTAGGATCAATGCTGGCTATCATGAAAGTATCATGTATCTGGGCAACTTAGAAGACGCCCTCAAGCCAGTGTTGTTATAAGCCGAGCCCTGCCAATGTAACAAACTTGATAAATGAATAAGGAACAGTTATTAAAGCGAGCGCCCAGGCACAATTGAAGTCCCAACACAATTGAAAAGCACAGATGTTTTTTTTTTTGAAAGTGAAAACAATAAGTAAAATATGACCTATCTGGGTTTAACCCAATTGTAGAAAAATAAATACATTATCAGACCTGAAATAATGAGCCTAATGAAGACTGGTTGAATCGGCAGCGATAGAACGAACAGCTGGCAAACTGCGATGATCACGATCCGAGAATCGTAGTGATGGAAAAGTATATGAAATCTAACAAATTCGACTACGCGATAGTTGTGGTGGGAGAGTACCTATATGCAGAGTTTTTAGGAGACAGCTCAAATCTAACCATCCCTGAACCTGAACCAACCACCATCAACAGCTCAAATCACACACCCTTTATCATTGAATCATAGAATATTCTTGATGATTCAATCACATGCTGGCAAAAAGTTTCTTGAAAGGTTTTGAAGGAAAAATATTCTTTATTGCCATATCAAATCTAAAAAATGTGTTCCAACAACCTAATAAGCTCACTGCAGCAAAACACATTTTAATCCACAACTTCTTACACATGATGACTTTCGCCTTAAATTCCATTCTTTCTCCTTGAAAACAACTTTTCAAAACTGTTCTTGCTTCTAAAATGCCCACTAAAATGATTTAGTGAGACAGCAGACGAAGTTGATGAGGATGGTGACCCGTCATGATCAACATTAAATGATAAACTGGAATTATTTTAAACTTGTTTTCTGGGAATTGTATTCTATTTAGGTATGTACGTGTCGTTTGAATGCAATTTCTATAGCTCACCGCCTGTTTTTACGACAGAAGAATTTCCAGAAAATCCAGGTAGATTTGCCGTGTCGATCAGTAAGTCTTTAACAATATAATTCAAAAAGTAAGCTGGCAAGACAGGCGAGTCAAAACTGTTTGTTTCAAAAATGTATCAAATTTGGTGCAAGGGAAAACGGGTTCAGAACCATATGGGCTTGAGTTAAAAGAGCTCGTTTAAACATCAAATGCAATGTTATTCAGAAATAATCCTTGCAAAATGGGCAGGCGGGCCATATAAACTAACGGGTCAAAACGGACCATTTCAATAAAGTATCAATTGGGTTCGTGACAAACTTAAATCGAACCAATCCGTTTATAAGTAAATGTTTGTATTGCCACCTTTACTTGATTAATGTACTTTTATTTACTTGGGAAGCAGAAGTATTTGTAGAATTTTGATTCATGTCTGTTCAAGATGCTGCACTGCAAAACCACCAATACCTGCAGCATCAACATACTTCTTTAACATAAAAAAAATCTACAAATCGTCTTCCCTGCAACTTTTATTATCCGTTTGCCAAAAATTAAACAAATAAATGAATTATGGAAAAGTAGAAAGGTAAACTTCAAGGGGATTGCAAAGTGGTAAGCAAGTGAGCCTCTCGTACCACTGGTTTTCTGCCTTTAACCGTTTGAAGGCCAGCTACATAGCGCGTAAGCTGCGTTTTTTTCAAGAACTCGTTAGCAGGCTGCCTATGTAGAAAGAACAACAATGCACCAGACTATATCGGCATTTAATCCTGTAAATTACCGGTTCATTGCGATTATGTCACACGGTCTTGCAAATTTTACAGAACATGATAATGAAAAAAGATGATAAAATATGAATACTCTAATAGAGTTTAAATAGTCAATCGTACCAACAAAAAGCCCTAACTTGCTGCTACTCATGTCTTGATATTTGATAATTGACAATCAACAGTTCAAATTCATCTTAAAAAAAAAACCCTAGCTCTATGTTCTAATCATTCAAACCAAACAATTCATACAACAAACATAATCACTTGATCTATAATAATAATAATCCTAATGAATGGAAAAGAAAGAAAACCTTGGTTTTGGTCTCGATTTTGACTTCAAGAGATTGGATCCTGTTGGAAAAGAAAGAAAACCTCTGTATATGTGAAGATATTAGCGTCAACGTAGACTCTGAAACCGCCTTGCGACCGTCATCACAAATGGAGAATGAGAACGCTGAACGCCAATTAGGGTTTCGCAGAATCATTGATCGATGGAGAAGATCAAGGGAAATATATATGGCAGATCCTCTAGCATCAACAAAAAAATCGATCTAGGGTTTGTAAATCGAAAAAAAAATTGTAAACAACTTTGAAAAAAAACCCGTAAAAGTTAAAAACATACCTATAATCAGAAATTGGAAGCAAGAATTGATGATTAACACGGATTATATTGATTCTTGATGATTGTTGATGCAATTCTTGGTGGTTATGAAGTCTTGATTCCTTGCAAAATGGAGTGAACGGCCATAATAACGGATATAACACATTATTTTGTATTAAATCTTGACAATAAAAGTGTTTTTGAGTGTCAATTCGGCACCATGTTTGGACCGATAGTAAAATTGACCAGTATTCAGAAAATAAATAGATAGGGTGGGGTGATCAAACCCCAACTTAGCATCCAACTTGCAATCTCACACCAGTTGCATCATACCTACCTTCTCCTTTTTATTATCCAGATCTATCATTTGAAAAGAAAGGTTACAACGTTACCAATGAATTTCCTTAAGAGTATCATGGATGAAGCAATTATCAATTGTTTTCATCCTAAGCAAATCATCAACTTGAGCCGTGACCTGCACAAATAACTGGAAAGTTAGTAAAGGACTACATGGCTGAAACAATTATCATTCGAGCTCATGTGATTTATGATAAAATCTGTTGCTGATGTCCCCTTAATTCCACCCACAATTGAAATTCCTCCAGACAACAAATCAGCATTCCTCTGTAAGCAATAAAAAATCTTGCATCAATGGTTTAGGACACCTTTAATTTGGTTCTATATCTACTTCTTTAAAATTTAGGGAAGTATTTGTTTTAATTAAAATCAATCCATAAATTTGAAATATCTAATCAACATAACACAAACGATGACAATAAATTGATCGTAATTCGTAACCAAATCATTTGATATCATTTTCATTAACAATCGCCCAATGCTTGTAATTCCAGTAGCCAAAATCTTTTGATCTGGCAATCAATATCGCCCATCTGGTACCAATGGAGTCATCATCGGGGAAGTTAAGCTTTTCCGATGGCAACCAGATGGCCGTTGGTCGCTACTATTATCAAGAAAGCAAACAAAATGAGCAAAATCATCAGGTAGAAATGTGGTTCCTTTTGAACTATTTAATAAGAATTTACATAATATAAAGCAAAATCATCAATACCAACTTGATAAAATCAAACGCTTCAAAAGGATAGGGAAATCTTAATACGATTTAACCTTAATTTTAGTAATCTTACCTTTGATCTGAAGAACGGCCAAGCCAAAACATATGCTGGATAGATGAAATCGGGAGAAGATTGTGCAAAATTGAGAGGGATTTTTGATTGTGCAAAATTGGCAATCAAAATCAAGGAAAACGCCTACTTTATTACATGAGTTACCTTAGTGATTGCATTCCTCCACTTTATTACATGAGTCCTTGTAATCTGTTACGAATCAAAAGTATAACTTTTAGAGTAATCATCAGATTATTCAACAATACACTTTAGAAACATGTACGAATTATTACTTGATGATTTTTCGTGATCAATTTTGGCTTTTTTGACAAAGGTAAACGAACTTTACATTTTGAGTTACTTTTGGGGCATGTTGAAATTACCCCAATGTCTGTCCGCATAGTACCGAGGGGCATAATAACCTCCAGTCCACCATTGTTTGAGTTAGATTGGCGTTCTAATCGCCAAGGAGAATTCAAGGGCCACTACAACATGCCCAAGGGCCAACATAGCAGGCCCCTTACACAACCCATTGATAATCAAGGTTGCAATCCAGCTTGTGACTTTTCTTTTGCCAGTGGGCCTTAACTTCACCCATTTATGGGCCTTCAGAATCCTATGGGCCAAAAGAAACAAACCTATCTGATTTGGCCCTTCGTCTAAGAAGATAGAGGCGGCCCAGCATAGTAGCTTTTTCAGAGACATGAGACCCAAAACCATAATACGGAGACTAAGCTTGTAACTCAAACCCGGGAACAATAGAAACCGGAGCCAAACCCCGGAACCAGTACAGCAGCAACGATGGATATCACAGACCCGGGACCAAATCTCAGCAGCTAAGTTCGGAGTCTAAAACCTGGCACAACAAACCCGGAACCCAAACTCATCGAAGCCAAGTATCCGGAATAACATACCCCTATGAATGAAGGTTATAACTCCTATTAACATGCAGATTCTGGACCTAATCCCGTACCCTGAAACTATGAACCAGCAGATGTGATTGGCCTTCATCTTGATCAACAACAGCAAACATGTATGAATTAATAGATTAATAGATTTATGTGAGCATACCTGTTCCTCCAGTGGCATCTCTTTTTTCTGACAGTCATCCTCTGAAAGCTTACAATCAACACCAAAGCAGGTACACATTTTAAGATAGAATGATATGGCATATTCATCCCAGTTCATAGTTATAGGCGTCCTCTGTGTACAGAGCGAGCAATATAGATAATTTCCGCAGCCATCGTCCTTGAAAGATGAAAAACTTCATCATTCGAACTAAGCATCTTCATGTCTTTTAACTTGAGCTAAACAATTAGAGCAAATACAATATTAAGGGTTGTTTTGAGAAAGATATGTTATATCAAGTCTCAGCTGTATGAATACTCACGGGTTGGATATTTAAATTTTATTAAACACAACTGTATATTATTATTTTTTTTAAATAAAAAATATGTGACGAATAAGGTTATCACTCATGAACTTCACGGGTTAAAAAAATTAAAGTTACATTAATTATGAGTATATAGATATCACAGAGGTCAAACCAGACAGAAACTTTTAGTATGGGTCAACATTCTCAAAGGTAAAGTTGATCAACAAATATGGCCCTTGAACACCAATACCGGTTCCGATAATACCTGATGTTCGTTCAATATCAGTTTCATCTGTTGTAGTAATGGTACGATACCAACACTCACTAAATATAGCCTACGGAACCAAAAAAAACTTTATATCGGATACAACTACGTCTTCAACATATTTTATACCGGAATGTCGAGTCCGTTAAAAAAAAACTAATGAGCCCACGTTATCTTAGCAAAATCAAATTAGTAAAAAAAAGTTAACTTGTAAAAAACTTATATTATATATTGTATAAGGAGTTGGAAAATGAAAATTCCAAAAAAATAATAATACAGTTAAATCTGTTGTTCGCTGTTTGGTAATCAATAACACTAAATTCTAAAGGGTTTGGTATAAGATTGCTTTATGCAACTGGTGGAGATGGGTTACCTTCCCCTTTCTTTGTAGATAGTCTTGAAACTCCACCCAATATTTTGCTCACCGCCACTTGTTACGAACCTTACTTTTGTAAAAAAATGAAAAGGTTTAATGCCTCAAATGGTATATCGAATCTGACCCGCAAATACGTTTTGTCATTGCTAAAACCATGCCAAACACAGTTTAGTAAATTTAGACATGTCTCATTTTCCATTTGCAGTTAAATGCTTTATTCAGCGTGTTTGAAATAAAACATAGCCAAACAGCCCATAAGCACATACCAACACCTGGTATGGAACAACAATTTACATATCTATTAAACTTCTTCCATTTATAAAAAAATTTAAAAAGTATGCAAAAGAAAACTTCACCCAATATAGCCAAAAATACCAGCAACCTAACCGGCTAAGTCATCAGCAGATAATGCCGGATCATCACTTGACATTTAGCCACTCCCCACTACAGCCAAAAAACTTTTGGGGAAGACATAAAAGAAGATGCAAAATAGTAAATGAGCAAAAGAATATAAAGTCAAGTTAGAAATTGTTGAATATTTCGGATTAAATTAATCAAATTTGATAATCTTGTTCCTCAAGTGGACTTAAATATGCACATCCAAACACCTCTACATGACATAAAGATAGCTCAAAGATATGTCAATATCAATAGACGGGTCAAATCAATAATTACGCAAAAAGAAAACGGGTCAAATGGGTCAGAACATAACTCAAAACTATTTTCTGGGCAAAAAAAGGAAAAATTGATCACTAATGTAATATTTTAGTTTTTAATAAAAAAGGATGTAAAATGTATTTCAAAACTATCATCTTTTGAACTAACCCTAAAAGGAACTTTCTGGGCTGTTACTCATGCCAAAAAAGGAACTTTCTTAATATTTGTACACTTTGTTAAAGGGTACTATCCATAGGATTGGCTACCCGTAACACATGAACTAATTGTTTTGGCATGTTTCAAATCGAATCAATGTTATTGATTTGAATCATAATAATCAATTATAAACAGAAAACTAAGTAGATTGATTTGAAGCATAATAATCAATTATAAACAGAAAACTAAGTAGACAATGTTATCGATTTGAGCATAATAATCAATTATAAATAGAAGACTAAATCCACAGTTACAATAATAATTAGCATGTTGTTTAATGATAACAAAAAAAAGATACTTGCCTGGAACGTCAACGACCCGTGACATGGCATGTTGAACAGCATCAAGTTAGCATCTTTCTCCTTGTCATCTTCAAAATAAGCACCTCAAATCTAAAAACCCTAAAAATCGACGGAGACTGACCTTCCTATTAGACGGTTGAGAATACGAAGAATGATGGAGCCAGATTAATTGCAGTCCGAATCATAAGGTTTTGTAACATACCTATGATGACTCCCCTTCGTCTCCGACCACTACTCACATCGTCGTTTCTCCAACCACCATCAGTTCCAATCATCGTGGCTGCCAAATCTAAACCAAGAAACGCACAACAACGAAACAGACAGGTATTAGAAAGAAACGCACAACAACGAAACAGACAACTATTATGAGAGAATGAGAGAGAGAGAGTATAAAAGAAGCGTATGTGAGAAGCTTCTCCAATCGATGTATATTGCCGCTCAAATCACAATTGTGAGGATTATTAAGTTGCCAGGTGGCAATTAGAGGATTAAAATAATGCCAAGTGGCACCAAAGTGTTTTGTTTTAATATAGATAATAGATCGTAGCTCACAATCAGTGACCTAATCAAACATCATTGTTCGTAATCGACCATCGATGTGCCTAAAGGACCATCAATGAGCCTCACTGAATTTAAATGACGATAATTTCAGTTTTAAAATAAATATATATTTCCTGTTTAATTGATTTCTAAAATCTTTTTTTTTTGCATACATTATTTTGGTTTTCCTCTAAATATGATTTAATCTTTAAATTTTTATGCAATACTCTAGATAAATAACACAACAGAGAATTTATATATTTAAAATTTTAAATTAATACAATAAAAATGTATATATTTAAAATTTGAAATCAAGATTAATATTTAGATAAATGGAAATTTGAAATGTGTAAAATAATTGATTCATATTTCTCAAAGTTAACTTTGGTTCTGATTCTTAAACAAAAATTGGGCGGCAATTTGGATTGAAACATTTTATTTTCCCTCTTTCTCATTATCAAACGACTTGTTCAATAGCTAGAAGGATTCAAGCGCCGGTGATCGAAGGGATGACGACCATAAGGGTTACGATTGGTTAATTTAGTAATTGAATTAGGTTTTCATACTTGAGTAGTCTCAAAACCACATTCTTCTTCAACCTCCTACTCACCCTCATCATCTCTGTAACATCTTCTTCAAACCCTACCAAATCACCATCATCTTCACTCTCATCCACATCGTTAACCACCGCTAACTCCGTCCTTACCCACCACGGCTTCCCAATCGGTCTTCTCCCCACCGGCGTCTTCTCATACAACCTCAACATCACCACCTGCGAGTTCTCCGTCGACCTAGGAACTCCCTGCCGCCTCATCCTCCCCCTGACAACTATCTCGCCACCTATTCGAAGAAAGTCACCGGCAAGATCGTTGAGAATCGGATTGCTGAACTTAAGGGGATTAGGGTTAGGGCTTTTTTCCAATGGTGGGGGATTACTGGAATTAAAATTAACGGTGATGATCTTGTGTTTGAAGTTGGGATGGTGACTGTTAAGTATCCGGTTAAGAATTTTGATGAGAGTCCTCAGTGTGAGGGTAAAAAACACTCGTCTTCTTGAAAGGTATATGTGTGTTTAATTTATATGGTATTGACGATTTTAATTTGATATGAGTTTGTGTAAAGATAGTGTCTTTTTGGAAGGTGTAGATGTGTTGAGTGACCTGAATTTGTTTGATATGATGTAGATTATAGTTTATGTTTTTCAGTGTGTGCTTGAGTGATGTCTACCCAGAGTATGCAAAATTGACCAAAGGTGATTACACTTTACAACTGCACTTGAGGTATGGTTTCCTCCTCTTAAATGAATGTGTATAAAGTTAAATAGATTATGAGCAATTAATGAGTTGCTAATTTGTTGGATTTCAGGCATGAGAATGTGACCTACTTGGAGAAGTTGAAGCAGTTAGTGCTGTTCATTGAAAGAAAATTGGACAAGGTAGTGACAACTATTGTTTTCATTCATGCATTATCGTCTCATGTTTATTTTTGGTACTTAACTTTTGTATGTTTTTGGCTTTTACTGTTATAGGAGGCTGTGCAATTGAGCTTTTATACTCAACCAGATGGTCCAGTCATGGGTACTGGTAGTTACAGTTCGTCAACATTAGACCCTGGGTTTGTCCTCTCCCATCTTTCCCCCTTCATCTTCGTATGTTTAGCATTTAGTGACAAGTATTTTTTTTTATCTTGTAGATCAAAAGAAGCCTTTTACATAGGACCTCCCACTAAGGACAAACTTCCAAAGGTAAGCTAGCAATTCACCCAATGTTTCTTTTTACCTTTATTTTATCAATATCAGATATATATTACAATACTTGATTTGTTACAGAACTCTCCTGAAGGGTCTGTACTAGTTAAAGCAATTTCATATGGTAAGCCTTCAACTGTGGTGTCGGATCAGGCAAATGACCCTGAAAAGAATCCGACGTCGTATCAGATAACTTATCTAGTCCCACCAACTAAGGTTAGTTACAATCTGATAGAATTAATCTTTTTTATTTTATCATATTAGTAAACTTTTTATTTGTTTGACAGGCTGATGAGGATAAGGGAAAGAATTCTACTTCCAAGACTTCCACTAAAAGTGTGTCAGAGCGTTTAGAGGAAGAGGTATTAATAAAATTTGAAACATTTTTTTAGTAATTTTGGTTCCTAAAGATATAAATTTACTGCATTTGTGGCTGACCAGGTTCGTGATGCAAAGATTAAGGTCCTTGCAAACCTAAAACAAGGCATTGAGGACGAACGAGCAGAATGGAAAAAAATTATCCGTCTCACTCAAGGTTTTATTTTGGTTGAGTTTGACTTTATTATAAGATAGACAGGCAGCAGTTACAGCAAATTTGCTTTGACTTAATGTTTTTATTGGCAGGCGGAATATCCGAATTACACTCCCTTGCTGGCCCAAATATTGGAGGAACTGATATCCTAGGAAGTGGAAGATAAAGCACACCATTATGAAGAGGTAACGAATGCCACGTTAACGTCCTATTTTATAAGAAAGTATTTTCATGGTTTCGTTGTGGCTGGCAGATAATTGCTGCAGCAGATGAGGTTGCTGGCAGTATCGACACAGAAGAGCTGGCAAAGTTTCTTTCCATCAATGGTGATCCTGAAGAGGAAGATTTCACGGTACAACCGCTCGTCTCTCACCACTTACACTCACTTCAGCAACTGTTTGGAGAACGGTGAATATTCTGTTCAACTGCATTTTGCAGAGATCCAGTTCACTAACGATAGTATGTATAAAAGCCTGGGCAGGCGGATATTTGATATCTATATTCAGGTGATAAGCGTATGATATTCGCTAACATCCGTTTGACGTTAGATACTATATGTGATATCACAAGTGCTAAATGAGTTGTATACTTGTTTGTGATTTAGGGACGACGGGTTAGAAGAGATTTTAATATCGCAGATGAGGCGGGTGGTATTGGAAGGCCAGTGGTCATGCCATTTAACGCTAGTGTGACGGATAACATCATGGAGATCCGGTTTTATTGGGCGGGTAAAGAGAAGGGACGACCTGTTTTCCTAAAAGAGGAGTTTACGGGCCTCTTGTATCGGCTATTGGTGTTGACCCGTATTATAAAACTTGTTC
Organism: Helianthus tuberosus; assembly: GCA_030545235.1. Lineage (NCBI taxonomy): Eukaryota > Viridiplantae > Streptophyta > Magnoliopsida > Asterales > Asteraceae > Helianthus > Helianthus tuberosus. The sequence continues at coordinate 20,295,321 of CM060380.1, read as the reverse complement.
GACGGGTGGAAAAAAGTCATATGAATCTGTTTATATAGGTATCGGGATTGGTGTCCTGTTTTTTATATTCTTCATCTCTGCTGTCTTGTGGTGGAAAAAATGTTTTAAAGCCCGAAAAACGAACGATAAAGGTGAAGACTTCACATCTCTTTTAACTTACTTGTTCATTTTGTACAACTAGTTGCTAATGCAAAATGCTTTTCTTGAATAGATTTTGAAGGAATGGAGCTGAAAACGTTTTCGTGTTCTTTCTAACAACTGAGGATTGCTACAGACAACTTCAAGGCTTCGAACAAAATCGGGGAAGGAGGTTTTGGGCCTGTTTACAAGGTTATAACGCGTGTTTTTAACCTTTTAGGAAAGAGCCGGCTTGGGTGATTTTAGTTTTGTGTTTATAACACGTGTGTGATGGTTGCAGGGTACATTGAGTGATGGCATGGTGGTTGTGGCGAAGCAGCTTTCATCTCGGTCAAAGCAGGGAAACCGCGAGTTCTTGACTGAGATTGGTGTGATTTCGTGTTTACAACACCCAAATGTTGTTAAACTTTATGGAGGTTGCATTGAAGGAGATGAGTTGTTGCTGGTTTATGAGTACATGGAAAATAATAGCCTTGCAAATGCTTTGTTTGGTGAGTGTTTATTGGTTATTGATTTTCTTGCAAGTTTGACTTTTGAGGTCCACAAATACATTTTCAAATTCAAAGCTAACCTGGTTTTTGGTCAAACCGCTAACATCAAATTCTTTCCCAGTTCCAATACATGTAATCATCATCATCATGATGATTACATGTATTGGAACTGGGAAAGAATTTGATGTTAGCGGTTTGACCAATACATGTAAAATACTATTAAAAACTTAAATTGTGACTTAAATTCAAGTTTACTTTCTTTGCCTTAAAGAAAACCTATTACCTATTATTTTATAAATATAACTCTGTTCACGGTCTACTTCGGCCGTTTTTATGAAAATTTTGTGCTTGAAATTAACTACCGTTTTAAGAAAAAAACGACAAACCATACCAGTTGGGTTGGGTAAGTCGGTTGAACCGACTGATTTTAGTGATTTAGTAGTTTAACCTGTTGAATCAATTCTTATATGATTTTTCTTCCCAGTATCATCAAGTTGTATTAACTTTTTTTTTAAACGATAATAGGTTATGAATATTCCAAGTTTCAAGTTAAACTGCCAAACCGAATTGTATAAATATTACACCGACCGAACAGACCGGCTTTCTATTAGTTGCAACCTTGATTTTTTTGTCCTTTTGCTTTCAACTTTTCATAGCTTTAGCTGCAATAGTTGGTTGGTCTACAAAATTATACTTTTAGTAGAGGCGCTTGAAATATGTCAGCCAGCCTTCTGGTTTTAGATACTTATATTGTAAGTCCTATGTGCAGATTCTTCTATTTTCAACAATGACTATGCTGCTTGATGTTATGGAGGATTATTTGTATTGGAAACAGTACAAGTACCTTCGCTTAGATGGACATACATCTGGTGGAGACCGTGGGGCCTTAATTGATCAGTTTAACAATCCAGGATCACCATTTTTCATATTCCTGCTTAGGTGATTGGCCTTTTTGTTAGTTGAAGATTCTCTAGAGTGATGATCTTAAATCTTTTAATTTATTTCTCATATTTCATTTTTTTCTTATTGATTTATGTTTTTTATTTAATTTATTTCTCATATTTCATTTTTTGTTATTGATTTATGTTTTTTTATGGCATCTGGTTGTATGTTTGAATTTACGCTGAGCATATGTCCTTGTGATCCCTAGCATTCGCGCTGGAGGTGTTGAAGTGAATCTTCAAGCTGCGGATACAGTCATCATTTTTTTACACAGATTGGAATCCACAGGCAATACATATATGGAGGATTATCTGTGTTTTGTTTTTGTAGGATGATCCCCTATTTGTTGCTGCCATACAAGATGGGAAGATATTAGTCTCTAGTCTGTGGGTTGATCATAGTTTTTATGTCAGAGCGCCTGTGGATACAACCTCGGTCAGTACGTCCGATTGGTTTTAGGTTACATTATGAATCTATTCAGGACTAAGTTACTGGTTTGTAACCAAGTATGCGCATTTGTATTTTTATCAGGTAATGTACGTACCGGTGAGAGATTTGAATGGGATTCCAGGTGCAACGTCACTAGTTATATGTTTGACAGGATATCAACGTGAAAATCAAGAGGACATTATGGTGATGTCAAAAGAAGTAAGTTTGCCTTTTATTAACTGCTCTTACAACTTTGATAGCTATGGTTATCCGATCTAATCAATTTAACATGAATTGTGAAATTTCAGGTTAGCGACAATAAGTAGTAAGTGCTGGGAACTATGAAGTGGAAGTATGACTACTAAGAAAACGTTAACACGATGATTATTTAACTCGCATGAAGATTGTGAACGAGATTCATGAACACAATGAAGTTTTGAGTTTTAATTCATACACTTGTTAGTTTATTTAGGTTATATGTTTGATCATTAGACTTAGATCGACAATTATTAGACATTTGGAATCTTTGGAAGATTGATTGAACTTTTAGTTGAAGTGATTATTTTATGATTTCTACATTTTACAATCTTGTTTTTATTTTTAATGTAAGTAAATGATAATTGTAATTAATTAAAATTAATATGATAAACGTCAATGGCATTTAATTTGATGTGATTTTTGTGGCAAAAAATATGTGCCACTAAAAGCTCAAAAGTTTGTACTGGCAGATAAAAAAGTGCCACTAAAAGCCAAAAAACTTTGTGCGACACATTGAAAACGTGCTACTAAAAGGATTTAGCGTCAGCGCTTCTTGTGGCACTTTTTTTGTGTGCCGCCCATTCTTACCAGGTTCTTTAGTGGCACTTTCTTGTTTTTCTGTGGCACTTTTTGCATGCCACTAGATGGCATTTTTTTTGTAGTGTTTTATACATTTTATTAAAAAGTCCAGCTACTTTGCCAAACACCAAATATATCTAAAAAACTACAGCTACTAGCTACCAGCTACAACTAACAGCTACCGGTTTTCAGTCACCAGCTACCAACTTTCAACCACCAGCCACCAGCTACCAGGCTTGGGTTTAGGGATGGTCAGCCTTGGCAGACGCCAAGGCCCAAAAGGTTTATAGGGCCCAGCAAAACTTTAAGATCAAGATTTTTAAGTGAGCACTCTTATCTTAAATGTCTAATAAATGACTTCAATAACAAAAAATGAAGCTTGTTCAATAGTTAAGATACTCAAATTTGAAAACCAATGTCATACGTTCTAATCCCCTCCTCTACATTTTTATTTCTTAAACAATTTTCAGTTAGTCCCTTACATTTTTTTTATTTCTCAAACTGTTTTGAACTATCAATTTACTTAATTAATTAATTAACTATTCAATCTTGTTAACAAGATGATTATATGATTCATTAGTTAATGTTTTGGGTTATAATCTTGAGGTCATGAGTTCAAACCCCATGACTAACTTTTATTTTTAGTTAATGATTTTATAACGATTTATTTTCTAAAAACAAAATCAACATTTTATAAAATGAGATTACGCGACATGTTATGCCTAAAAATATATTTGAATCACATATTTACATTTACATGGGTGTATAAACATATTTTTATCAAACTACTCTACTTTTGTTTTGTTTATTTTATAACAATTATCCTCGTATTGTGGTTTCTTGATATATATTTGATGATTTTATATTATAATAAGTGGGCCCAATTTTTTTTGTTTCGCCCGGGGCCCAATTTTTTTTTATTATTCTCAGAGATGACCCTGCCAGCTACTTTTGCCAAACATGCCCTGTATAAAATGTAACAAATAGAAGAAAACCATGCGAATGTAGATAAAAAATCCCGCACATTGCAATTGTACGTCACATCGTATATTAAACTTGAGGAAAATCGTACAAATGTAGATAAAAAAACACCTGTGTTGAAATATAGATAAAAACACATGTGACGGTTATTCGCAAATAACGAAAAGTTACCTCATAGATTAAACTCGAGTAAAACTGTGACATATCCAAATTTATTACAGTTAATAAATAAATTTAATAAAAACATGAGATAAAACATATTTTCCTTTAAAAATAACCTTAGGACAATCATAGAGTGATAGAACGGTCAAAGAATTCAACCAAAATGTGAATCAAATGAGAAATTGTGGTCCTAACAAAAGTGTGAACTGATTTTAAGTAGGTGGATGTGGACCTTGAGACACTATTTCACAAATCACAATACCCGTATTCAACTTGAGCATCTTCTAATAGCATCTGAAACAACTGATGATTAGCATACTTCGTCTTGACCGCGAACCATTGTTTCTCCGGTCCAACGTATACTGGAAAAACGCCTTCGGGCGCCACCTTTTTCTTGACAAAGGATCGTTGCCACCACGACCCGATCAGAATTTTTTTCATGAAGAATAAGAGTTTATGAAGTTTTGATATTGGATTATAATATTATGAAGATTAAAGATTTGTGTAAGTGTATATATAATCTTGATGCTCATTTTAGGAATCTGTTAATATGTAAATAGTTAAAAATGATTTGTGTTAATTAGGGAAAAAATTGATTTTGTAAATGTGGTCAACAAGTTAACTATATATACTGGTAATGGTATACATTAAAAAAAACAAAGGCTAAATCAGTGTTGTGCCACCTTTAGGAAACGAATTTTAATTTAATGAGCAAACCTGATTCGGGACAAGTATTCGGGTATGGTTTGGTTTTTTTAACAAAAAAAATTATGGGTATAATACAGGTACGATATTAAGTGTTTCCTGACCTAGCTGCCTGAAAAATACATACATGTTTATTTACTATCCCTGCTTCATGCTTAAAGTTATTTACCATCCAATCATTTTTATTTATCATATTTTTCAATTCTAATTATGATCACAAAACTATTTTCTTCGAGAGAAGGACGAAAATTATACATTTTGGGAAAGTCAGTAAATAACCAACTTACCTTTGAGTTTACGTATTTTTTTTAAGGGTGGCATTTTATTAAAATAATAAGGCCAATGTGGGCTAGCCATTTGGTAGAGGCATAGCCTCTTAAGGGAGAGGTCCCATGTTCAATTCTTGGGCAAAGGTGAAAAATTTAGAATATTGGCGAATAGTAGAGCAAGCGTTGCCATTAAATAAAAAAAACTAGCAAGGAGCTAGAAACTAAGGGGCTGTTTGGCAACATCTGAATGATTAAGTGCTGAACCAGTAAGAGGTCTGAACCATTAAGTGCTGAACCAATAAGAGGTCTGAACCATTAAGAGCTTGTATAATGATTAACCGTTCAGAGGCAAATGTCTGACCACTTCAGATTAGAGGTCTTAACCATTATAAATCTTAACCATTCAGAGGCAAATGTCTGAACCATTCAGACATCTGCTCGTGAAACAAACAGTCTGAACCATTAAGTGCTGAACCAGTAAGAGGTCTGAACCATTAAGAGCCTCATTAAGAGATAAACAAACAGCCCTTAACATATAAGAGCAAAGATGGTACGAGGTAATGAGAGAAGGAATGGAATTAGCCATTCAGGGGTAATATAAATAGGAATGTTTGGTTGCTCAAAGGAAAGGAATACACCATTACTTACCTTATTCCATTCCCTCTAAATATGGTAAAAAGTATCCTAGGGACACCCCCTATTTTTTTTTCATTCGGTTCGATATAGATAACACACTTCTTAATTTTGCCATCATCCTCACCTATTTTCCCTCCACTTCAATATTCGCTGATTCATTTCCTCTAATCAAAGTAAGCGAATCTCTGGTTATATATTTCCTTCATCTTCATCAGCGAGCAAAACTTCACCTTTTGAACCCTAAATCACCAGTCACTTGTTTGGATTTTCGTCATCAAACACAAAATCAAGTAAATGTTTTTTCATTGTATCTTAACCTGTTTAATTCTTGTGATTTAATCATCTCAAACTCTTACACGTTGTTTTTGAATTTGTTTATTTGTATGTATAACTTTGTGTGGTAAGCATATTTCTTGTTCATAGTAAAGAATCTTGTTTGTATTGTAAATATTATTTTAATGTTTGTGCTTCTATTGAAAATAAAATTGATAGCTTCGAATCTGTTGAACTATTTAAACCTGATTTATTCAACTTCCCATCTTAATTTATTTAAACCAGGTTTTTTTGGATGCGTGGCAAAACCTGGTTATAAAATGAAATTACAAAAATCTCCTTCTTTACTGTTCATTAACTTTGATTTTTAATATGTATATAATTTTTAATATGTATATAATTACTGTTCATTAACTTTGATTTTTAATAGACAAAATTGCAGAAAACAACCTTTATGTATATACCCCAAACTACACTTTATACCTTTCACTATGAAATCTGCCAAAACCAACCTTTACGTTCATGTTTTGTTACACATCACAACCTTTACACCAAACCTAGTCAAAAAAGTCAGTTTAGTGGCCCCATGTGCGATGCATGTGAGGGAATATATGTCTTTTCCTTTGACCCCTTTTACAATGAATATTATATTTAAACCTTTTTGATGATAACTATCTGCAATTTCGACCAGATTGAAACTGAAATTCCGAACACCACTATTCCCGTCAACCTTCTGTGACACCTGGGTCACTGCGACCATCAAACAAATACCAAACCAATGAAATATTGTATTTCATACTTGGGATTTGTAAAAATATGTGTATCATTTGCACATATCAATTTTTGTTCAATTTCAAACTCTAAATCGCTTTCTGGAAGGTTATACGCGCACCAATGCGTAAATATAACCAGTTTAATGCAACAAACACTCCAGAACTTCAACATATACTTAACATACCTTAAATAACCCTTCCATAACTTAGAAATAAGTTTTGAAGGCTTTGGTATGGCAAAAACAAGTTAATTCGCCTACAGGGACTAAACTTGACAAACTGCGAAAGTATGCCAATTTGAACTGTAACGAACATTCCGGAACTTGATCATAAGTTAAACATACCCTAAATATCCTTTACATAGCTTAGAAATAGGCTTTGAGGGGTACGGTATGCTAAAATAAACTTTATGCTCATTCAGGGACTAAAAGTGTAAAAAAGTGCACAAGTTTGCATTTTCGCGCATATCTTACGTTCTGAATACCTCCGGACATCCAAAAATTTATGTAAGCACTAAAATATTTTATTTTAGTGTTTGGCATAAGAAAAATCCATTCGTCGCGTCATTTGGATCGTTTTTCGCGCTTGTGCGCATTCCGTCGTAATTAGCCGAACAACGCAACCGTACGGCTAAACGAACCGAAATCCGAGATATTTTTGAGAACATTTTAAGTTCCCTTTACTTTAAATTCATATTAGAGCTTTGAAATGGGGTTAACGGGCCTTAAACGCGTCGGAAAAGGCCTTATTACACTACAGGGACCAAATCTGCCATTTTTGAAACTTTCTGTGCAGAAACATTGAATCTGGCCTATACCACCTTTGCACATGGTTTTGGGAAATACTATGGGCTGGTTTGATGTGCACATGGTATTACAATACCATGGGTGCAAGTGTATGGCCAAGATTGAAGCACTTTTTCCAAGAAACGATCCTAACGGTTCGGGAAATCCTATAAATACCCCATGCCATCCATTGCTAAACTCACTAGAATTTTGATTTAAGAAACTCTAAGTTGAAACCATTGTTTCATACCTGAGATTCTTGAATCGAGATTAGCATTCGGGGACCCTTCGTAAGTATTCTTTCGTTCTTTTATTGCTTTTCGAGTCTGAAAGTCAAACTTTGTTTGACTTTCTGCATTGACCAGTTTATGGTCAATGCGAAGTTCGTTTGAACTTCGCAACGTGAGTGTAATCACGTTGGTTATAGTCCCTTGGGACTATGCCTACTGATTACCACGTTGTCTAGGGTCGTAGGGTAAGCGATCTAATAAATCGCTTATACCTTCGAACCCGACCCATTTGGTCGATCATCAGGATCCGACCAAATACATTAGGTGACCATAGTATATAGGGAATAACCTTCCGAGGTTATACCTTATGGTCACTTCGTTAAGTAGTTGTATGATAGGTAGTTTATATGCCTTAGGTAAATTACCAAAATACCCTTTTCATGTATAATTGGTAATTTAGCTTATGTAACCTAAACTTTTATACATAACTGATTATACAACATGATAAAACATGTATAGGCATATAATACTTGTCATAGGACTAGTTAGACGTCTCGAACGCGCTTTGCGCGCACGACACGTTAAAGTAGCATAAGCTACCTTAATGGGTCGCGATGGGTCGAAAGCACTTAGGTTTGGTTTCATTGTAGTATGTAGGCTTTGTTAAACCATATTACATGAGTTCCCATACTCACTTGGTCTACAAGCCCTCATTCTATCCGATCTTCCGACTTAGGCCCGGTTTATTTATATGGTTTTAGACTGCCGATTGATTCCGTGCTCCCTCTAGCTTTGCTTGGTTGTTGTTCAAGACCTCTAAGCATTCTCAGGCGAGTACATTATTCCCCTATTTTACTGCTTTCAATTGTTTTGGGGTGACTCATATGTGCTAAATGTTTTCAAGGTTTTAACGATGGTATCAAAACGATTTTCGATGTTATAACGATGGTTTCAAAAATGATTAAGACGATTTATACAAAACTAATAACGATTTCGATAATGTGAACGAACTTGTTGGTTGGGTTACATAACAAATGACATTCATTAGCAATGATCAAGCCGACCAGTATTAGGTTATGGTACCATAGGATCTGACAAATCCCGTTATCATACTGCACCCGTGGTTATGTGTGGGGGTGGTGGGTAGCGACTGAATCTGTAATTATTAATTTACCCTTTGGTAAGGGTTTATTAATACGAGAAACGAGGGACGAGTCACGAAGGTTTGAATGTTATTAGCGAGACGACCATATAAGTAGATTCACGACCTAAAACGAATTAAACGATTTGGACGATGTAAACGATTTGGACGATGTAAACGATTTGTAAACAATTTGGACGATGTAAACGATTTATAAACGATTTGGACGATACGATGTTAAACGATTTGGGTAAACGATTGATTTTAGTTAGTGTTTAGATAACGAGACGGGTGTAATGTGGTGAAAACACGGTAGATATGCCGCTGGTACTTCTTATATATAGGTGTTTTCAACATATTACATACCGTGGCATTATTTAGTTCATTTGGGTAAACGATTTTTAAACGATGTCACACAAACGAGGTTTTCGATATGATATAAACTATACGAGTTTTTAACGAGATTTATTAACGAGTTTCATTAATGATTTATTTCGAGATGTTTCACAATTTGTTTTACTAAAACAAATGTTTTGGGATAAGAGGCAGGGCTACGAGGTTTTATAAACTATAACCCGCTTGATTTGAGTTGGTTAATTAAGTTGCAATATTATACTCTTTTCAAAACAAGGTTTTTAATAAAGTATTGCAACATCTAAACTAGCCATGATTTCGACACTCCTACAAAACTTATGTGCTCGCCAGCATTTCTTTGCTGACCTCGTTTTCACATATGTTTCAGGTATTGTTGAATGATATCGATTGATAGGATGCATGCTCACATAGGACTGGACGAGGCTTTAGTGACTCAATAACAATGATAGGCTATGTTTAAATTGTGTATTTAGATTTCCAGACGATGTAAATATTCAATGTTTAATAAAACGAAACACTTTTTGTATCCATGGTTATGAAACGATAATTCTGTTGCAACACGCCCCGATGTTTCCGCCGCGATTTGTTGTTTTACGCGGTCGGGGTGTGACAGAAAAGTTGGTATCAGAACCAATGGTTATAGGGAATTAGGTTATTAGTAATGCTTTGACCTAGACTATAACTTCTTAGGACCCTAACGCGAGTTTACTTGCGTTTAGTCATAAAACAATACCGTCACCTATCCTTAGGCGACGACCACAACAAGAACATAAATTTCAAAACCGCTTTGAAAACTAATCATCTGTTCTAGGATGATTGATTACTAGGTTTTGAACCCTTTATTATAAGGTTTTGAATCCCTTTGAGTTTCAAAATCTCGTCAAAGTTTTGGGTTTTAAATAATGTGAACACGTGCAAACTGGAAGGGTGAATGCCTGTATTCTGGGTTTTCTGTCTAGGCAAGCACTTCGTATATATCTCATCAGACGCGAGACCAGTTATGCTTACCTGGGAATTCTTGGGATGAGTGTTCACTTATAGGCGAGCATGTCTTCGCTATACATTATTTTAACCTATTTACTTTGATTAGTCACTGCGTGTCGTTTGTTTGTTCGAGGTAACAAACAAATGATCGCCTTCCTTGGGTTTTGTCAATACCTCTTTTGTTTTTCCTAAATTTCAACCTCACTCGATTCTTTTGTTTCCCTGTTAGACAATGCCTCCTCGACGCGATCCTCGAACTTTTACTATTGAAGAAATCGCAGCCCTGGTTTCTCAGCAAGTGGCTGCTGTACTTCCCGGTGTTGTAACCCAAGTCTACGAGATATTTAACAACAACAACAACAACAATAATAACAACAACAATAACGCACAATGTAATTTCAAGAACTTCAATTCTGCGAAGCCACTTAAGTTTTCTGGGTCGCAAGGAGCAACTGCGCTCCTGCAGTGGTTTGAGAGTATCGAGAACACATTCAGACATGTGCAGTGTCAGGATGCGCGTAAGGTGGAATTTGCTTCGAGTGTGTTTGAAAAGCGAGCGCTTACTTGGTGGAATGGTGTTATGCGCGATAGGGGTGCCGAAGTGGCCCTGGCACAAACATGGGCGGAGCTTCGGGCTCTCATGATGAAGGAGTTTTGTCCCCGTCACGAGATTCGAGTTTTGGAACGAGAGTTTGACGACTTAAAGCAAGATGGGGCTGAACACCGTGCGTACACGGATCGTTTTGAAGAACTCAGTCTATTGTGTCCCACCATGGTTACCTCTCTGGAGAAAGCGATCGAGAGATACATCGATGGTTTACCCGATTCCATTCTAGAGATTTTGATCGGTGTTAATCCTCCTACCCTTCGCCAAGCAATAGAGTTGTCTGCTACCCTGACTGAGGCCCAAGTCAGGAAGGGTAAACTCACCCGCAAGGGTGATAAAAAGAAGGCGACTGATTCTGGAAAGGACAAGAAAAAGGGTGAAGAAGGTGAGTCATCGAAGAAATCAAGAAAGCGAAAAGGTGCCCAAAACTTTGCTGTTACAGCAAAGACTGCTAAGAACCTGCAGAACCCACCGGCTCAGCCACCTGCAAAGAAGGCATACGCTGGTACCGCACCTCACTGTGCTCGTTGCAACGGTCATCACGTTGCACAACAAGCTTGCAAGCAATGCACGACGTGAGGTAGACTTGGGCATATGGCCAATGTTTGTCGTTTTGGACAAAATCAGGTTGCTCAGGTTCAAGCTCCGGTTCAAGGGAATGCTGTGAGATTCCCACTGGGTTCATGTTTCAACTGCGGAGAGATTGGTCACTTCCGCCACAACTGTCCGAGACTGGTGAATGCAAATGCTAACGCAAACCCAAATGCGAACGACAACGTCAATGTGAATCCAGCACGTGGACGAGTGTATAACATCAATGAGGCAATCAACGATGCAGCGATAAACGATTAGTATTTTGTATTTCCTCTGGTTGTTATCTTGAAACATTTAAAGACAATGCGGTTGTTATATAAATAAAAATTTGTGGTTTTTATTTTCTTTAACTAATGCAATTGTATGAATGTTTGATCCAACCTTATGATGTCAACACAAAGACAAACTACTCGTGTGGTTCTGTCATTTTTATGATCACTTGTGACCTCCCCGAGAACCTTAAACGCTTGTTTCTTTTAAATCAAAAGCCCAAAGTTATTTACGAAAAGGATATGTTGCTTTTCTAGCACATGTCACCGAGGAGAAAGGCAAGAGCAAGAGTATTCAGGATATTCCGATTGTTCGGGATTATCTAGAGGTGTTTCCTGATGAACTGCCTGGTTTGCCTCTAGTTCGTCAAGTCGAGTTTCATTTTTGACCTCGTACCCAATGCTAACCCAATTGCGAAAGCACCTTATCATCTTGCACCGTTCGAAATGCAGGAATTATCAAAACGGCTTTCTGCACGAAGTATGGCCATTACGAGTTTATAGTCATGCCTTTTGGGTTGACAAATGCTCCAGCCATCTACATGGACTTAATAAATAGAGTCTGCAAGCCTTATTTGGATCAGTTCGTCATTGTTGTTATTGATGACATCTTGATCTATTCATGTCCCGAGCCGATAACGATCAACACCTTCATTGACACTGGAACCCTTAAAGAAGGAACAAACTTTTCGCTAAATCCTCCAAGAGGAAATTTTGGCTTAAAGAAGTTCAGTTTTTGGATCATGTAGTCAACAAGCAGGGTATTCATATGGATCCATCCAAATTGCTGCAATTAAGGATTTGATTCCTTGTATGCTTTAAATACCTGTGTCCAAAGATAACAAATTTAAAGGTCAATTTAAACAATAATGCGAGTGTGCGATTATGCGATTATGTGATATGTGTTTATGTGTTCTCCTCTATGTTTTTGTGTGATCCGATTTTCAAATCCTCATAAAATCTTTCATATCTTCATATGAGGGATTCATAGTAGGATATTTAAAAGGTACTACCTTAATCCTTATGGGCTTCTACGTAGTAGTTAAGACCCTTGGGTTATATAGTACCATTCCATGATTCGATGAGAGACCCTTGAGTGGTCTAGTTAAAGATTGATTCAAGATCTGGTTAAGAATGGCATGTGATGATACAGCTGAAAGGACCCTATGGTGGTCCAGTCACACTCATCACAGGTTTGTTCATTTGGTTTTACCCTACACATTATAAAATAGACTGTGTGAACTGTGCAAGGAATTGTCTAATTATGGACGCATACATAATTATGAAATTTAGTGCATAGAAACCCAGTAGGATTTATTATGTGTAAGAACCGATAGTGACAACAATAACAAAATGAGAACGATGTAACACGCACCAATGACGCTTCATATACTTGTATATAAGTGTCCCTCTTGCATTGAAAGCATAATGTTATTTAAAGTTACTAGAAGTTCAGAACCCTAACCAGTGTTGTTTTGTCTTTTCAACTTCATGTTTTCAAGCTCTCACAAGTTTCCTCTGATTAAATTTCGGGACGAAATTTCCTAAAGTAGGGGAGACTGTGACACCTGGGTCACTGCGACCATCAAACAAATACCAAACCAATGAAATATTGTATTTCATACTTGGGATTTGTAAAAATATGTGTATCATTTGCAAATATCAATTTTTGTTCAATTTCAAACTCTAAATCGCTTTCTGGAAGGTTATACGCGCACCAATGCGTAAATATAACCAGTTTAATGCAACAAACACTCCGGAACTTCAACATATACTTAACATACCTTAAATAACCCTTCCATAACTTAGAAATAAGTTTTGAAGGCTTTGGTATGGCAAAAACAAGTTAATTCGCCTACAGGGACTAAACTTGACAAACTGCGAAAGTATGCCAATTTGAACTGTAACGAACATTCCGGAACTTGATCATAAGTTAAACATACCCTAAATATCCTTTACATAGCTTAGAAATAGGCTTTGAGGGGTACGGTATGCTAAAATAAACTTTATGCTCATTCAGGGACTAAAAGTGTAAACAAGTGCACAAGTTTGCATTTTCGCGCATATCTTACGTTTTGAATACCTCCAGACATCCCAAAATTTATGTAAGCACTAAAATATTTTATTTTAGTGTTTGGCATAAGAAAAATCCATTCGTCGCGTCATTTGGATCGTTTTTCGTGCTTGTGCGCATTCCGTCGTAATTAGCCGAACAACGCAACCGTACGGCTAAACAAACCGACATCCGAGATATTTTTGAGAACATTTTAAGTTCCCTTTACTTTAACTTCATTTTAGAGCTTTGAAATGGGGTTAACGGGCCTTAAACGCGTCGGAAAAGGCCTTATTACACTACAGGGACCAAATCTGCCATTTTTGAAACTTTCATTGCAGAAACATTGAATCTGGCCTATACCACCTTTGCACATGGTTTTGGGCAATACTATGGGCTGGTTTGATGTGCACATGGTATTACAATACCATGGGTGCAAGTGTATGGCCAAGATTGAAGCACTTTTTCCAAGAAACGATCCTAACGGTTCGGGAAATCCTATAAATACCCCATGCCATCCATTGCTAAACTCACTAGAATTTTGATTTGAGAAACTCTAAGTTGAAACCATTGTTTCATACCCGAGATTCTTGAATCGAGATTAGCATTCGGGGACCCTTCGTAAGTATTCTTTCGTTCTTTTATTGCTTTTCGAGTCTTTTCGAGTCTGAAAGTCAAACTTTGTTTGACTTTCTGCATTGACCAGTTTATGGTCAATGCGAAGTTCGTTTGAACTTTGCAACGTGAGTGTAATCACATTGGTTATAGTCCCTTGGGACTATGCCTACTGATTACCACGTTGTCTAGGGTCGTAGGGTAAGCGATCTAATAAATCGCTTATACCTTCGAACCCGACCCATTTGGTCGATCATCAGGATCCGACCAAATACATTAGGTGACCATAGTATATAGGGAATAACCTTCCGAGGTTATACCTTATGGTCACTTCGTTAAGTAGTTGTATGATAGGTAGTTTATATGCCTTAGGTAAATTACCAAAATACCCTTTTCATGTATAATTGGTAATTTAGCTTATGTAACCTAAACTTTTATACATAACTGATTATACAACATGATAAAACATGTATAGGCATATAATACTTGTCATAGGACTAGTTAGACGTCTCGAACGCGCTTTGCGCGCACGACGCGTTAAAGTAGCATAAGCTACCTTAATGGGTCGCGATAGGTCGAAAGCACTTAGGTTTGGTTTCATTGTAGTATGTAGGCTTTGTTAAACCATATTACATGAGTTCCCATACTCACTTGGTCTACAAGCCCTCATTCTATCCGATCTTCCGACTTAGGCCCGGTTTATTTATATGGTTTTAGACTGCCGATTGATTCCGTGCTCCCTCTAGCTTTGCTTGGTTGTTGTTCAAGACCTCTAAGCATTCTCAGGCGAGTACATTATTCCCCTATTTTACTGCTTTCAATTGTTTTGGGGTGACTCATATGTGCTAAATGTTTTCAAGGTTTTAACGATGGTATCAAAACGATTTTCGATGTTATAACGATGGTTTCAAAAATGATTAAGACGATTTATACAAAACTAATAACGATTTCGATAATGTGAACGAACTTGTTGGTTGGGTTACATAACAAATGACATTCATTAGCAATGATCAAGCCGACCAGTATTAGGTTATGGTACCGTAGGATCTGACAAATCCCGTTATCATACTGCACCCGTGGTTATGTGTGGGGGTGGTGGGTAGCGACTGAATCTGTAATTATTAATTTACCCTTTGGTAAGGGTTTATTAATACGAGAAACGAGGGACGAGTCACGAAGGTTTGAATGTTATTAGCGAGACGACCATATAAGTAGATTCACGACCTAAAACGAATTAAACGATTTGGACGATGTAAACGATTTGTAAACGATTTTGGTCGATGTAAACGATTTGTAAACGATTTGGACGATGTAAACTGAAGGGGTAAGGTCCCAAAAACCTCATAAAAGGGATTCGAGACCATACCGCAAACCAACCTTTTTAGCCTTTCGACCTTGCGCAGCCGCTCATCGGTCTTACAAAGAAGGAAAAGTCAGCGATTCACAATCGCGCGCCCAAAAGGAAAACATGAATCCTTGCGCTTTCTCCCATTTAACAAAGGATTAAAATCCTTTGTTCAACACTTCCGCCTAAATATCCAGACTTGGATACTATTTTACCCAGACTTGGGATTTATTTGTCTGTGTCCACACAGTAAGGTATCACACCAGATTACAGCAGTAATCTTCTAGAAAGAAATATAATCGTGCACCACCCAGACGGTTATAACCGTCTGGACACGTGTCATCACCACAAGCAACTCTGGAATCACAACGAAGGTATGCAACTGGAGAGTAATCTCCACTTAATCACTTTCCACGTGGCAACTCCCCAGCCATAGATCAAACCACGATCCGTGTGCATTCACATCGGATCGAGACAACTTAACGAAGGATCAAAGAACTTAACGGAAGAAAAGATAACCGCTACGGCGTTAGCATCTTCCGTCATCTTTTCAATAACAAGTTTTCCCTCCCAAACTCCCGGTTATAAATAAGAGAACTGTTCAGGTATAAACTCAGATCACACTCACTTCTCAGATACTTATCTTCTCCATTACCAATACTTATTCTCACACCGGAGTCGGGTCAAGGAGAGAACCCTCTTCTCCCCTTGGCGAGGCTAACGGTGCTCTTTTTTGCAGAATCACCGGAGAAGAAATCCCGTTGCAACCAAATCGACCGAGAGAGAGCTAACCCTTTTATGCGGATTCAAACCCCCTAACTATCTCGGTTCCGACCATTTAGCTAGTGTTTCTTCATTGGCGCCCACCGTTTTCTCAGTTTTTCTAGTTTTTATCTCGTTTCGATTCAGTTCATTCCATTTTCTGCTTTTTACACATGGCAGAAAATTCGTCGTCTCACCGGCAACCTGGTCCTCGACCAAATGTCGGAAACAATTTACTAACAGAAGAAACTCCAGAACATTGGTTTAGCAGATGCCAAACTGCCTTAAACACAATCGTTATTCAAATCGCCAGATCTGATTTACCAAACATCAGATCTGGAAAAAAATTAATACCACAGTATTGGATCCACCAACACCACGTAGGGAGGACATCCAATCCAGCCAATATAACAGTTATCAGTAACAAATACACATGGTTCAAGGAGGTCCGTCACGAAGACCAAATAAACGAAACTATGATCAACATTGGAGAGAACAGCAAGTCGTGTTCCCTGTTGTTCCTGGGGGCCCTCAGGAAGAACGGCCAGTGATTATCACTGGTATTTTCGGTCATTACCGAACCGATTATATGTTCATAGATCTAGGAAGCTCGATGGACATCATATATGAACAGTGCTTTAAACAGCTTGATTCAGAAGATAAAGCACGTCTGGAGCCAGTCGATTTTCCTCTCACTGGATTCTGTAATGAAGCTGTATTCCCATTAGGGCAAATCGCTTTCCCGGTGACCTTATCAGACGACGAACATTCGCGAACAGTTACAGTCAATTTCATGGTCATGCCAGCAACATCACGTCATGATGTCTTGCTCGGAAGAAGGTCACAAAGGGAATTTAGCATGATCACTTCCATTCCACATGCTACTTGTGGATTTCCGATAGAGACCGGAGTTGCAATTCTCTATTCAAGAAAAGAAGTCATGTCCGTA
Source organism: Helianthus tuberosus (assembly GCA_030545235.1). NCBI lineage: Eukaryota > Viridiplantae > Streptophyta > Magnoliopsida > Asterales > Asteraceae > Helianthus > Helianthus tuberosus. The sequence goes on along the minus strand of CM060380.1, from coordinate 20,277,976 downwards.
GACGACGAACCACCAGCAAAGGTAGTCAAACCTTCGGCACCAAACGAACCAGAAAAATGGGTCCTGAACAACGAATATCCAGAACAGACTATTCTGCTAGGACACGCCATTTCACCAGCAACACGCATGCAACTGAAAGAATTGTTGTCTAACAACAAAGATATATTTGCCTGGTGCCCAGCAGATATGACTGGAGTTCCACGCGACATCGCGCAGCATTGTCTAAACATCAAACCATCAGTAGAACCTGTTGCTCAGGGGAGGCGCAGCTTCAGTGAAGAAAAAGCAAAAGCAATGGACGAGCAAGTAGCAGAGTTACTTAATGCGGGAATCTTGCGCGAAGTAAAATACCATACATGGGTAGCCAACCCAGTGATGGTACAAAAACATAGCGGCGGGTGGAGAATGTGCGTCGACTTCAAAGACTTGAATAAAGCATGCCCAAAAGATTGCTACGCGCTTCCAGAGATAGACAAAAAAGTCGACTCTTTAGCATCATTCAGATGGAAATGTTTTCTTGACTGTTACAAGGGTTATCATCAGGTTCAGATGAAAGAAGAAGACAAAGACAAAACGGCGTTCCGTACAGATAAAGGCATTTTCTGTTATACCAAAATGCCGTTCGGCCTACGCAACGCAGGCGCAACTTATCAACGCCTAATGGACACGATTTTCAAAGATGATATTGGCAAGACTGTCGAAGTATACATGGATGACCTCGTCATCATGAGCCATGAGGAAGGCACAATGCTTGACAATATTCAACGCACATTCAAATCCTTGCGCAGCGTGAGTCTAAAACTCAACCCAACTAAATGCTCCTTCGGCATGGAAGAAGGAAAATTTTTGGGATTCATCGTCACAAAAGATGGGTTTAAAGTAAATCCCGAAAAGGTGCAGGCTATTCAACTAATGCCGTCACCCACAACAGTTAAAGAAATGCAAAGGCTCGCCGGACGCCTAGCGGCTTTGAACAGATTTTTGGCTAATCACGCAGCGAAGTCTTATCCATTCATCAGTACGCTACGAAACTGCGCAAAGAAAACTGACTTTCAGTGGACATCTGAAGCGGAAACCGCATTCCAACAAATGAAAGAATGTTTAATTCAGCTGCCAACACTGACAGCACCAAAAGAAAAGGAGCCACTTATTTTATATCTATCTGCCGCGGAAGTAGCAGTTGGTGCTGTATTGATGGTAGAACGCGAGAACATCCAAACTCCAATCTATTACATCAGCAAAATGCTTACCGGCCCAGAAACTCGGTACTCAATGATAGAAAAGCTAGTTCTAGCACTAGTACATGCATCCCGACGCCTACGCAGGTATTTCTCGGGTCACGTCATCACAGTTCTTACCAATTACCACTTAGGCTAGATTTTATCCAAACCCGACGTGGCGGGACGACTGGCCAAATGGGCAATTGAACTGGGAGGTTACAACATTTTTTACAAATCAAGACCCGCAATCAAAGGGCAAGTTCTAGCAGACTTCGCCACTGAAGTTCCTATCGATAAAATACAAGAATGTGAGGCAATCCAGAACCCAACACCTGTTTTCGACGACAGAGTCTGGACCTTACACACAGATGGTGCTTCCAATGACGATGGAGCAGGAGCAGGTCTCCGATTAATCAGCCCAGACAACCACGAGCTCACATATGCTATACGCTTAGATTTCAAAAGCACGAATAACGAAGCCGAATATGAAGCCTTCTTGGCAGGTCTTCGCTTAGCGTTGAAAATGGGGGCAAGAAATCTTGAAGCTAACGTTGATTCAAAACTGGTAGCCGAGCAAGTTAATGGCAATTACGATGCAAAAGAAGCTATGGCGTTGTACCTTGAACAAGCGCGGATGTTAATCAGCCAATTTCAAACATTCAAAGTTAATCACATAAACAGAAGCGAGAACAAACATGCTGACGTGCTAAGCAAGCTAGCTGCTACCAGCTTTAAGCATTTAGCAAAGGAGGTACGCATAGAGGTATTATCCAACCCTTCCATTCATCTCAAGCAAGTAAACGTCATAGAAATGGGAGATCCATCTTGGATGTCTCCAATTATCCTGTACCTCCAGCACGGAAAACTACCGGAAGGAAAGGCAGAGGCTCGAAAAATACAACACAAGGCAGTAAATTACGAAATGGCGGATGGCGTCCTCTACCGGAAATCATTCATGGGCCCATTACTACGCTGTGTCGATAAAACAGACGCCCAGTACCTTGTCAGAGAAATCCACGAAGGATTATGCGGGATACACGCGGGACCGCGCATGGTCGTAGCAAAAATAATGAGCGCTGGGTACTATTGGCCAGGAATGCATATGGACGCAGTTGATTTATTAAGAAGATGCGAGGCATGTCAACGCCACGCACCAAAGACACTCCGGCCCAAAAATCCGCTAATTCCCGTTACTTCCGCCTGGCCTTTCCAACAGTGGGGCATTGATCTTGTCGGGCCATTCCCTGACGCGCCAGGCGCAGTAAAGTTCATCATCGTCGCAGTAGATTATTTCACAAAATAGGTGGAAGCTAAAGCTCTGGCCTCAACAACAGCAATGGTAATCCGTAAATTTATATGGGAACATATTATTTGCAGATTTGGATTACCATTGCGCATTATTTCCGACAATGGTACAAATTTCGCAGCAGAAGATCTCCAAAAATGGTTCAAAGAAATGAAGATCGAGCATAGCTTTGCGTCCGTTGCGCATCCTCAAGCGAACGGACAGGTAGAAAGTGTAAACAAACAGATCGTTGACGGCATAAAAGCGCGACTCGGAACAGCGCGCAGAGGATGGGTCGACGAACTTCCCAGCATCCTCTGGGCGCATCGAACAATGCCAAAGACTAGCACTGGCGAAACTCCGTACAGTCTAGTCTATGGGTCTGAGGCCATCATTCCAGCTGAAATAGGTTTACCGTCACCGCGCATGATAGCCATGGAAAAACAGAATAACGAGCAAGAAAGAAGAATGGATTTGGACCTTCTTGAAGAAAGGCGCGAGAACGCCGCCATAACAGAAGCAAGGTACAAATCTAAGCTCGAAAAATATTACAATGCGCGCGTCCGCGTTTGCACTTTTGTCCCTGGTGATTTCGTCTTGCGCGATAACGAAGCTTCCAACGCTGAGAAGCCGGGCAAATTAGCGCCAAGATGGGAGGGACCGTACGTTATTAACGAGGTCCTAGGCAAGGGAGCATACACCCTAAAAAGGATCGATGGGACCCTAGTCCCTCGCACCTGGAACGCACAACAGTTGCGCAGGTGTTACATATGAACTAAGCCTTCAAAAGCGGAAAGAACATACAGGCAATGTATTTCTTTATTATGTTTTGTATTACAAGCCTTGCGCTCTTATCAATACAAACATCATTTTTACTTATCTCACTGTTTATTACAAATTGCATGTAATTTCTTTGGTTCGCGCGAAAACAATATGGTCAAACATTGTATACCTCATGAACAGTCTAAAAACAAGGCAAGCTGTTACGCCTTTTAGACAAACGTTCAAACATGAGCACAATACCATCTCTCATTCGCCTTACCTATCCAAAAGCAATTAAAAGACATGCAACATATTGTAATCCAAACACGTAAGAAGTAAAAACATTATCAATGTACATATCATTAAGTGTAACAAAACACTTCATAAACAAGATCATGACAATGATCTTCAAAATTTTAGTTCCAGAAGCTAAAATGTTCACAAAAGCAAAAAACCTTGTTTCTACAAAATAGCAGGACGATCAAACAACAACCATTAACAACGATCACACCCATGTTCTCCAAAAGAAAGGATTTATGCTAACAGACTTATATGAATAAACAAAAGAAGGGACGGACAACTCCCAAACCTAACCAACCGTAGGTTCTTCTTCAACACCCATGTTCAGCGGAGATTTCTTCCGATGACAATGGTACACCAACCGACAACCTCCCCTCCGGATCGTTGAAAAACGAGCAGTTAAACCATCTGCATCCAGCACAATAGCACTATTAGCAGCAATTTCCCTTTGCTGGAGAATTTCATCATCCGAAAAAACCATCATAGAAGGATCAACAGTTGCCGGAATATCAGTCTTCACCGGACTCTCTAATACAACAGCAGCTAAAGAGGGAGAACGAGATAGAAGCACAAGGCCTTCGGCAGCCTCGTAAACCCTAAAAATATCCAGCAAACGACGAGTTTGGTACGAACGCTTCATCTTTCTTGCTCAAAAACTAATCGGAAGATAAGGCATCTAGAATATGCATATATATAAACGAACCCAGCCTCGGGTAAAGAGAAACCCACTTATCATTAATTGTCATAATTATATCACATCCAAACGGCGCTACAGGAACCAGGGTCATATCCTCATCAATGAAGTCTGACAAGCGCCATTACGAACCTCAAGGGAAAAAGAGAAATACCCACTCTTACTGCCAGTTGACGTCATTACATGTCAGAGCATGATTACAAAGTCAAGTTTTTCCTTTTTCAACAAGTTAGAACTTCCAAGAGAAGATTTCTTATTTCTCGCGCCTAAAAAACACCTCCCTCTCATAAGTCCAGTGCTCCACTTACTTGCATAAGTACAACACTAGACTGGGAGGACTTGAAGGGGTAAGGTCCCAAAAACCTCATAAAAGGGATTCGAGACCATACCGCAAACCAACCTTTTTAGCCTTTCGACCTTGCGCGGCCGCGCATCGGTCTTACAAAGAAGGAAAAGTCAGCGATTCACAATCGCGCGCCCAAAAGGAAAACATGAATCCTTGCGCTTTCTCCCATTTAACAAAGGATTAAAATCCTTTGTTCAACACTTCCGCCTAAATATCCAGACTTGGATACTATTTTACCCAGACTTGGGATTTATTTGTCTGTGTCCACACAGTAAGGTATCACACCAGATTACAGCAGTAATCTTCTAGAAAGAAATATAATCGTGCACCACCCAGACGGTGAAAAAGTCCTACTTAAAGTGTCACCCTGGAAGGGAGTGATGCGATTTGGTAAGAAAGGTAAGCTAAGCCCGAGATACATAGGACCTTTCGAGGTTATCGAACGTGTCGGGTCAGTTGCCTACAAGTTAAACTTACCTGAAGAGCTCAGTAGTATACACAATGTGTTCCACATCTGCAATCTGAAGAAGTGTTTCGCTGGCGAATCAGTGGTTATACCCTATACAGATGTGCATATTGATGAGAGCTTGAAATTTGTGGAAAAACCTTTGTCGATCGAAGATCGACAGGTGAGGAAGCTTCGAAGGAAGCATATACCTTTTGTAAAGGTCAAATGGGATGCCCGTAGAGGTCCCGAATTCACGTGGGAGGTTGAATCCACGATGAAAGAAAAGTACCCTTACTTGTTTCAGTAAATCTCGGGTCGAGATTTCTTTTAAGGGGGTGAGGATGTAACACCCCGAAAATTTACGTCCTATAATGTGTTGACACGTGTCATAGGTTTGAACGTGTGAAAGAATGTTCTTGAAGGACTAAAGTTGACAAACAGTGAAAGTATGTAATTATAAGGGTTCAAAGTGTCAACAATGAATAAATATACTTTGCAATAACCCTACATGATGTTTATAACCTTAAACGAATAGATCATGGATCATACGAAGCGAATTGTGAAAGAAAGTGAGAGATTACAAACTACAGGGGTTAAATGTGCCAACATGTTTAAGTTATACCTCTGAGTGACCTTTTGACAAACCCGAAGCTTTGTAACGATTAATTATGCTCACTAGAATGTACCACAAAAATTTCATGAAGTTTCGTTATCGTATGAGCAAGTTGTGATAAAATTCGTGTGTGAGGGTTAGAATCGTCAACATTGAAATTTAGGGCTTTTCGGGTGATCACAAAGTTACCCGAGGACTTAACAAAGTGGGTATAAGTCTTAAAGCCCCATATGTTAAATAACAAAGCTTCATATGCAAGTAGGATGGTGAAAACGACCTTTCGGGGGACCAAGGACCAAAATGCAATAACAAAAACATGTGTGACCTGACCAGAAGGGCCACGCGGCCCGCCTCACACATAACAGAAGGCCACGCGGGCCGCCTGCGACCTGCAGATGCAGAAAAAACAGGCAGCTGCCTGTTGATGCTTGTAACCGACTCAAATGCCATTGTTTCGATAATTTGGGCTGCCTAAAATGGTTTTTAGCTAGTAGGGGACTTGTGGGTGATAATGCAACACTCCTAGACTTAGTTGTCGATGATCCATGCATGTTTGAAGTTATATATAAAGACCCACATTATGCAACAATGATCATTCATCACTCCTGAGCATTTCCAGAGCATACAAGCAGGCCACAAGCATTCCAAATCATCCATTAGTCGTGTGTAAGTGCCTTTGATCCTTCTTGTTTGAGTTATACTTAGTTAAAAGCCTAGAAATCAAACCGTCGTAACTACGGTTTGACTTTGTGATAAATCACAATCGGTCCAGAGATTTGTCGAATCGAAAGTTGTTATAAGTTGGTATTTATATGGTTAATAAACCCCTAAAAGGGCACTCACTGATTCGAATCCTAACTAGGTCGTTTGTCGAGTCAAAGGTTGTCCGAAAAAGTCAACAGAAACATTAATCGCATATTTAACGATACGGAAGGCGTGTAACCTGTTTTATCAGTCATACAACTTGAAAATAAGTATAATAACTTGTCTAAACTTGTTTGATTCGACAACTTTATGTTTTGAACCGATTCGGAACCGAGAGACGCAAAAGTTTGACTTTTGCTTTGACCTCAGTTCTGACCCGATTTATATAGGTTTAGACATGCCTTAAAGTTCCTTTAGGACCTAGTTGCATATGTGCATAAGCCTCTGCGTTTATACCACTCGAATCCCTAATCGTCCGATGTTTCCGTTAAACGCCTAAATATTGACCGTAATGCCCTTATGACCATAAAACGAGATTTTTGGAAATATGAAAGTGCCATAATCTTAGTTACTGATTTTTAGACTTGTACCTAAAATTTCACATCAGTTGGAGGTCTAGATAAAGAGTTATGCTTAATGACGTAATTTGAGTACTTTTAAGTAATTAAACGGCGTCATTAGCGTAAAGCCTATCTAAACCAAATTTTGGACACCAAACCTTTTACCCACTGATGTGATATAATATTTTGGGATTTTTAAAGATTTTTAATTATTTTTAAACTGATCATAGGCTAGGTTTATCGCCTCGATTCGGTTAATACCAAAAATACCCTTTTCGGCCATAAAACGAGTTTTACAAATCCTTTTAACGCCAATCCAATTGCTACTGATTTTAAATAATAAATGGAGTATTTTGAGCCTGATTATTTGATCAGAAAACTCAGAATCGTATTTTAACCCGTACGTCGCTTAAAACGACTTTATACGCGTATTTAACGCATAGTTTGGGTTTAAAACTATTTTAGTATATAAGACTTATTACCAAAGGTTATAACCTGTTAAAATAAGCTATTTTACTGATCAACTCAGACCCGGATCACAGGTGTCTAATTAAACCCTTTTACAATCTTTAAAATGACCAAAATGCCCCTACGGGGCTTATAAAGAGATTAAACTCGTTTTGGGCATCATGGGTGATATCCTACTGATATCACAACTTATTTAAGGTGTGTTAACTTAGGAAACCTGTTTAGGACTCTTACGGATACCCGTTACGCTTCATGCGCGTTCGGTTCGGTATAACTAGTTTACATAAATTAGCCGAAACGGGTCAAACCTTATCGGTTTTATCTCAAAATCCAGAATGTGTATCATATACCCATATTAAGCAAGTCTTCAAACTTGTCGGGTCTAAATCACATTCTATCCGGTCTTCGCTTAATCGTGCGTACGAACCGTATCTTTAAAACTAACCGGTCTAAGCGTAAGCTTAACTAAAGACCCGTTAGGATTCTAATAGGTTATTATAAACCTTCGTTCCAGATTAGGAGAACCAGTAAAAGATACTTGCACTCGCTGATTTTGAACTATACTTACTCAGGTAAATACTTTTAACTTATTTTCCCTATACGGGCTTGGGGTACGGTATATAAAATACCGCTTGGTCGGGGCGTTGAATCTTTGATTGAATGAATGATAATGAAAGTATTGAGACGTCTCGTTTAATATTGTTTTGTTTACTTAAAGCCTTTGGGGGGTTAATGACCGTGTCCCGGATATCCCTGGCATCATTTTACGAAATGGCCACGACCTTAGCACTCAGGTGTAGGCGTACACCTGTCAGTGTCTCATAAATAAAGTGGTGTGTTAATTGATCTTTAACCCGGCTCGATCCGGGCTACTAAACGCATAAGGTACATGTAAATCCCTACAAGTATTATATATTTAAATAATTATCCCAAGTTATAAAATATTATTTGTGCCTTGTGCCTTAAATGCATTTTCTTAAACTCTTTTCAAAATGAGTCGGTTGATTGTATTTACCAGTGTAAACTGACGTATTTTCTTAAAAAGGTTAAGTGCAGGTACTACGCGAAATAGGCGGGCTTGTCTCCTAGCATCCACATTAAGTCTCGCCAGCTTGGATGTCAAAAACTGTTGAACATTTGTTTTCCTTTTATTTGGATCTACCTGTGGATTTATATTCGACTATTTGTGATACTTAATATTACAATATCGGTTGGTTGAATTAAATCTATACTTTGCTTCCGCTGTGCATTTAAATCTTGTGTTGTTTGACTATTATGTTGCCAACCACGTCACGATACTCCCCTACCGGGCCCACCGGTGACACGTGGAAATTCGGGGTGTGACAGGTTGGTATCAGAGCCAACGCTGAGTGAATTAAACACTAACCTTTTGTGTTTAATCTCAGTTACACAATTGCACATTCCTAAATCTTCGAGTCTAGACAAAGAATTTAGGAATAATCCAAACTGTTCAAATTTTTAATTTTTATTAAATTTTGTCCTTTATTTTTCCTTGTTATTACCTTGTGTATTTTAACAGGTACAATAATGCCGCCAAGATTTAGACGAGGTGGTCGAGGAAAGGAGCCAGCTAGCGCCCCTAACGACCATGAGGCAGGGCCTTCATACCGACGAACTTCTTCTACAAGGAATGACGAAACGAGGGAGCTATGGAGGACATATGAAGACTCTGCCAGACGATCTTTTTCGCACGCCTCAACACCTCCATACCATGACTCTTATGGGCCTCAGTCAGAGAACGAACCCCACAACCCGCAACGTTTCTTTGGCGACCCTACTCCTGTTTTTCAGGGTCAGTTTAACCCAGCAGAGTATCTACCAGAGCACGTGGGCTTTAACCCACTAGGACCAGATGATCACTTTTCGGGTGATCAAGATATGGACGAGGACACAGATCCCGTCGAGGCTTCAACCGGATCCTTGAACCATCCTTTCGTGATCTCAGACGGTTCGTCTTTTCACGGAACACCATACCAGGGTCCGGATAGTCACATGGCACGGTTCGAACGGTGTGAGTGGTACTATACACCATCTGAACACTCCTCACCTCACCAGCAGCCGCCACTGCAGCAGCAAGATCCCTCTGGGGATCCACGTTATGAGGCAGTCACGCCACCGCCTCCACCGCCGCCAGTGCATCTAGAGCCTCCAGAGCCACCAAGACGTAGGAGGACTGGTGCACGGATCTCAGCACGAGAAGTTGATTTTCGTCTCAACACCCCTCAACACTCTAGCGGCAGCCATTACCCGCCTACTCATGAAGTTCCACAGATGGGTGGACCTTCTGTCCCAGTTTCGGAGGTGAATTCAGCACCTATTGTACCGCCATCACCGGGTTTTGGCCACCCAATCCCTGCTTATACTGCTCCGGCAGCTTACAACCCATATGGACCACCAGCCTACCATGGCTATAACTATGCTGATGATCCTTACAACGTGGCATCAAGCTACCTTGCCCATAATAATCCTGAGGGACCATATGGACCCCCTTGGGGAATGGGATACCCAGCTCGGGGGTATCAAGCACCTGTTCAGCCGCCACCACAGTACCAGCCACCACGGGCTCCTCCTCCTGAGCAGGAGGAACTCCGCCGAAGACTGGCCAAAGTGGAGCGAGACTTCCAGAAGGAACGTAGGAAGAATGAGGGATTTATGAGTGGGTTGGCAAACTTGCTTAAGGGGAAGAAGAAACGGGATCGTTAAATCCCCATATATATATTGTTGTATTTCCTTGTTTAAATCAAGTCCCTACGTGGACATTTATTTATGTGTGTATGTAGTCCCTGCGTGGACATCTATCCTTGTACTTAGTCCCTACGTGGACTTGTCTTTATTAGTCCCTGCGTAGACATTTACTTTTGTAGACCGTCCCTGTGAGGACATGTATTATATGTATAGCTCCTGCGTGGGCATCTGTTTCTGTGAAAAGTCCCGTTTAGGGCAAAATGTACTACTTTTAGTTTTAATGGAATGTAAGTTTATAAATTTCATCTTTGCTAAGTTATGCATAATTAAATTTTATATGAAATAAATAAATCAGAATCATTCCTTTTAAAAATCTATCTGCCTATGTTATTTTAATTAAGAATCTTAAAAGTATAACCTAGCCTGCATGTCATTTTAAGACCTGGCCCAGATGGTAAAACTAGTTAAAAAGATTCCAGTCCCTATTAACATCTGAAAACATGTTAACACTCCTGGCAGACACGATTCGTTAAAAACACACGTGTTATTATTATATAGGAATCTTTTCAAAGATTCGAAACCCAAATAAATGATCTCTGAATCATGGGTTAAATCATTAATAAATATGATCAGTTCTTTTTACCATCCATTGGTAATGGAATGCCTACGGGCCCTTCTCATTTTCATATGAGACAAAAGACAGTATTAGTCTGTGACCCTGTCTGATAAAGGTAATGAACTTTGTGCAAACCTTCATGCCTTGATTCTCTGAAATCATAGCTATTAGTCTAAATTGTCCCTGTGACTAGGCCTTATGTGCTAATAAAAACTGTTATTGTTTTTATAATTAGGATAAATTAAATTAGAAATCCTAAATAAATGGGAGTAATAAATTAACCATATATGGTCTATGTTTACCACGGTTAATAAAAATTGCCATAAAAGGACAATTATATGATAAACTCACCAATAAATTATTATCGATATGTTACAGTTTAAGCTACATGGCAGACTCAAACGAGGTCAACAGTCACCCAGGGATAGTGAATGATAATGCCCATGTAAACGTAGCGGGTGCAGAGTTGCAAGCTATGATAGACAATGCGGTTAATAGAGCTATGGATAGACAACACCATGGATCAAGTGGTACCCATACGAGGACCCATTCTGCATCACACACTAGAACACCCTCCAGGACCCACACTGCCCACAACAGTAATTCTCACCACTCCTCGAATCAAAGGAGTAATCCATCCCAAAGAGTCGTACAAAACCAAGAACCTCGTAATAGGGGTTGCACCTATAAATACTTCGTGTCGTGCAAACCCAGAGACTTCAATGGGGAAAAAAGGAGCTGTTGATTGCATGACGTGGATGGATGAAATGGATACTGTGGTGGATATTAGTGGTTGCCATAATAGGGACATTGTGAAGTTTGTCTCGCAGTCTTTCAAAGGAGAAGCCTTAGCCTGGTGGAGATCCTTGATCCAAGCCACAGGGAAAGTCCCGTTATACAACATGACCTGGGAACAGTTCATGGCACTAATCAAAGAAAATTTCTGCCCTCAACATGAGGTTGAGAGAATTGAATCTGATTTCCTGGCGCTGGTCATGAAAAACCTGGACTGTCAGGCCTACCTTACCACTTTCAATACTTTGTCAAGGTTGGTCCCTTACTTGGTAACTCCGGAGCCTAAACGTATAGCTCGTTTTATCGGGGGGTTGGAACCGGAAATCAAAGCAAGTGTAAAGGCCTCCAGACCAACCACTTTTCGGTCAGTAACGGACATATCGTTATCTCTGACCTCAGATGCTGTCAGGCTGAGGTCACAAAGGAAAAATGATACCGAAAAGAGGAAGCGTGAGGATGACAACTCACGACGATCAGACAAGAAGCAGAAGGGAAACAATGACCAAAAGAAGGGGTCAGGTTTTAAGAAGGATGGTCAACAGTCGGGTGAAAAACCCAGATGTAAAACCTGCAAGAGACAGCACTTTGGGAAGTGCAGGTTTGAATCCAACTCACAATCACAATCGAAACCTTTTGCATGTGGGTTATGCAAATCCAGGGAACACAAAACCGTGGATTGCAAGAAGATAAAGGATGCGACCTGCTATGGTTGCAATGAAAAGGGGCACATCAGGAGCAATTGCCCAAAATATGCCAAGAAGCCGGAAGAGGCTAAGAAGACCAATGCTAGGGTCTTCAGGATGGATGCTAAGGAAGCCGTCAAGGACGACAACGTGATAACAGGTACCTTTCTCGTAAATGACGTTTATGCGAGAGTGTTATTTGATTCAGGCGCTGATAAGTCGTTTATAGATAATAAGTTTTGTGAATTGTTGAAACTACCTGTTAAGACTTTAAGTGTGAAGTATGAGGTGGAACTAGCAGATGGTACTTTAGAAACCGCCTCAACTATCTTAGATGGATGTTTCATATCCATTAGGAATCACTCTTTTCCTTTATCCCTACTTCCCTTTAAGTTAGCCGGCTTTGACATAGTATTGGGTATGGACTGGTTATCTCACAACCAGGCCCAGATTGTATGCAATAAGAAGCAAGTGATGATCAAGACTCCGTCTGGTGAATCACTTACTATCCAGGGAGATACCCAGTATGGGCTACCCGAGAAAATGTCTATACTCAAGGACTCTAAGTGTTTAAAGAAAGGTTGTGTCATCTACATGGCGCAAGTGATTATAGATGAGCCGAAGCCCAAGATTGGGGATATACCCGTCGTTTCTGAATACCCTGATGTTTTTCCTGAAGAACTTCCTGGTTTGCCACCAGAGAGGCAAGTAGAATTCAGAATTGACATTATTCCTGGATCAGCACCGGTGGCAAGGGCACCTTATAGGTTGGCACCAACATAGATGAAGGAATTGAGAACGCAGCTAGATGATTTGCTAGCCAAAGGTTTCATCAAACCTAGTTCGTCCCCTTGGGGAGCACCAGTTTTATTTGTTAAGAAGAAGGATGGATCGATGCGTCTGTGCATCGACTACCGTGAGCTTAATAAGGTTACTATCAAGAATAGGTATCCTTTGCCCAGAATCGACGATCTGTTCGATCAACTTCAAGGGGCAAGTTTCTTCTCGAAGATTGACTTGAGGTCAGGCTACCATCAATTGAAGGTTAGAGATGAAGATGTGCACAAAACAGCATTTAGGACTCGTTATGGACATTACGAGTTCCTAGTGATGCCTTTTGGGCTCACTAATGCACCAGCCGCGTTCATGGATCTCATGAATCGCGTTTGCAAGCCGCACTTAGACAAATTCGTCATCGTCTTTATCGACGACATTCTCATCTACTCAAAGAACCAAGCTGACCACGAGAAGCATCTTCACTGCATTTTGGAACTACTTCATAAAGAAAAGATCTATGCCAAGTTCTCGAAGTGTGAATTCTGGCTTCGAGCAGTCCAATTTCTTGGGCATGTTGTTAGTGAGCATGGTATCCAAGTAGATCCTGCTAAAGTTGAAGCTGTCATGAATTGGCATGAGCCAAAGACGCCTACTGAAATTCGTAGCTTCCTAGGTTTGGCAGGATACTATAGGCGATTTATTGAAAACTTCTCAAGGATTGCTGCACCCCTGACTTCGCTGACACGTAAGAAGATTAAGTTTGACTGGGGTCCTAAGCAGCAGGAATCCTTCGATATTCTGAAACAAAAGTTGAGCAATGCTCCGGTACTGACATTGCCTGATGGAATAGAGGAGTTTGTAGTTTATTGTGATGCATCACACACAGGGATGGGATGTGTGCTTATGCAGAAAGGCAAAGTCATTGCCTATGCTTCACGGCAGTTAAAGGTGCACGAAAAGAATTACACCACCCACGACTTGGAGTTGGGTGCCGTTGTATTCGCACTAAAACTGTGGAGGCACTATTTATATGGAATAAAATGTGTGATCTATTCTGATCACAAAAGCCTTCAACATCTGTTCAACCAGAAGGACTTGAACATGAGGCAACGCCGTTGGATGGAAACTCTGAATGATTACGATTGTGAAATAAGATACCATCCCGGCAAGGCGAATGTAGTCGCCGATGCCTTGAGTCGGAAGGAGAAGGTGAAACCCATCCGAATCAATGCCAAGAGCATGGAATTAAAGAACAGCTTGATAGAAAGATTGTTAGCTGCACAGAAGGAAGCTGTGTTGGAAGCTAACTATCCTAACGAAAAGCTAGGAGTAACTGAGGAGCAGTTATCTCTTAGTAAGGATGGAATTCTTAGATTGAATGGACGGATATGGGTTCCAATTAATGGAGGACTCCGAGATGTTATCCTCCAGGAAGCCCACAGCTCTAAATATTCTGTTCATCCTGGAGCTGATAAAATGTACCAGGATCTTAGGGCAAATTATTGGTGGATAGGCTTGAAGAAGTCTGTAGCTACCTATGTAGCTAAATGCTTGACGTGTGCGCAAGTCAAGGCAGAACATAAAAAACCGTCAGGTTTACTACAACAACCTGAACTTCCTACTTGGAAGTGGGAAATGGTAACTATGGATTTTATCACCAAGTTACCTAAGACAAGGAAAGGAAATGACACCATCTGGGTGATAGTTGACCGACTGACTAAGTCAGCACATTTCCTACCAATTAAGGAGACCTACAGCTCCGATATGTTAGCCCAACTGTACGTTGATAAGATTGTAGCTCTACATGGCATACCTGTAGCTATTATCTCTGACCGAGATACTAGATACACATCACATTTTTGGAAAAGTTTCCAACAATCTTTGGGCACACGTTTGAACTTTAGTACGGCTTACCATCCACAGACTGACGGTCAGAGAGAGCGTACTATTCAAACGTTAGAAGACATGCTACGTGCATGTGCGATCGATTTGGGAGGTAGTTGGGATAAGAACCTACCATTAATCGAATTCTCCTACAACAATAGCTACCATACCAGCATCAAGGCTGCGCCTTTTGAGGCATTATACGGTAGAAAGTGTAGATCGCCTGTTTGTTGGGCGGAAGTTGGAGAAGTCCAGTTATCAGGACCAGAGATTGTGTTCGAAACGACTGACAAGATTGTCCAGATTCGTAACAATCTCCAAGCTGCCCGGAATAGGCAGAAGATTTACGCTGATCCAAATCGTAAGGATTTTCACTTCGAAGTAGGTGAAAAAGTCCTACTTAAAGTGTCACCCTGGAAGGGAGTGATGCGATTTGGTAAGAAAGGTAAGCTAAGCCCGAGATACATAGGACCTTTCGAGGTTATCGAACGTGTCGGGTCAGTTGCCTACAAGTTAAACTTACCTGAAGAGCTCAGTAGTATACACAATGTGTTCCACATCTGCAATCTGAAGAAGTGTTTCGCTGACGAATCAGTGGTTATACCCTATACAGATGTGCATATTGATGAGAGCTTGAAATTTGTGGAAAAACCTTTGTCGATCGAAGATCGACAGGTGAGGAAGCTTCGAAGGAAGCATATACCTTTTGTAAAGGTCAAATGGGATGCCCGTAGAGGTCCCGAATTCACGTGGGAGGTTGAATCCACGATGAAAGAAAAGTACCCTTACTTGTTTCAGTAAATCTCGGGTCGAGATTTCTTTTAAGGGGGTGAGGATGTAACACCCCGAAAATTTACGTCCTATAATGTGTTGACACGTGTCATAGGTTTGAACGTGTGAAAGAATGTTCTTGAAGGACTAAAGTTGACAAACAGTGAAAGTATGTAATTATAAGGGTTCAAAGTGTCAACAATGAATAAATATACTTTGCAATAACCCTACATGATGTTTATAACCTTAAACGAATAGATCATGGATCATACGAAGCGAATTGTGAAAGAAAGTGAGAGATTACAAACTACAGGGGTTAAATGTGCCAACATGTTTAAGTTATACCTCTGAGTGACCTTTTGACAAACCCGAAGCTTTGTAACGATTAATTATGCTCACTAGAATGTACCACAAAAATTTCATGAAGTTTCGTTATCGTATGAGCAAGTTGTGATAAAATTCGTGTGTGAGGGTTAGAATCGTCAACATTGAAATTTAGGGCTTTTCGGGTGATCACAAAGTTACCCGAGGACTTAACAAAGTGGGTATAAGTCTTAAAGCCCCATATGTTAAATAACAAAGCTTCATATGCAAGTAGGATGGTGAAAACGACCTTTCGGGGGACCAAGGACCAAAATGCAATAACAAAAACATGTGTGACCTGACCAGAAGGGCCACGCGGCCCGCCTCACACATAACAGAAGGCCACGCGGGCCGCCTGCGACCTGCAGATGCAGAAAAAACAGGCAGCTGCCTGTTGATGCTTGTAACCGACTCAAATGCCATTGTTTCGATAATTTGGGCTGCCTAAAATGGTTTTTAGCTAGTAGGGGACTTGTGGGTGATAATGCAACACTCCTAGACTTAGTTGTCGATGATCCATGCATGTTTGAAATTATATATAAAGACCCACATTATGCAACAATGATCATTCATCACTCCTGAGCATTTCCAGAGCATACAAGCAGGCCACAAGCATTCCAAATCATCCATTAGTCGTGTGTAAGTGCCTTTGATCCTTCTTGTTTGAGTTATACTTAGTTAAAAGCCTAGAAATCAAACCGTCGTAACTACGGTTTGACTTTGTGATAAATCACAATCGGTCCAGAGATTTGTCGAATCGAAAGTTGTTATAAGTTGGTATTTATATGGTTAATAAACCCCTAAAAGGGCACTCACTGATTCGAATCCTAACTAGGTCGTTTGTCGAGTCAAAGGTTGTCCGAAAAAGTCAACAGAAACATTAATCACATATTTAACGATACGGAAGGCGTGTAACCTGTTTTATCAGTCATACAACTTGAAAATAAGTATAATAACTTGTCTAAACTTGTTTGATTCGACAACTTTATGTTTTGAATCGATTCGGAACCGAGAGACGCAAAAGTTTGACTTTTGCTTTGACCTCAGTTCTGACCCGATTTATATAGGTTTAGACATGCCTTAAAGTTCCTTTAGGACCTAGTTGCATATGTGCATAAGCCTCTGCGTTTATACCACTCGAATCCCTAATCGTCCGATGTTTCCGTTAAACGCCTAAATATTGACCGTAATGCCCTTATGACCATAAAACGAGATTTTTGGAAATATGAAAGTGCCATAATCTTAGTTACTGATTTTTAGACTTGTACCTAAAATTTCACATCAGTTGGAGGTCTAGATAAAGAGTTATGCTTAATGACGTAATTTGAGTACTTTTAAGTAATTAAACGGCGTCATTAGCGTAAAGCCTATCTAAACCAAATTTTGGACACCAAACCTTTTACCCACTGATGTGATATAATATTTTGGGATTTTTAAAGATTTTTAATTATTTTTAAACTGATCATAGGCTAGGTTTATCGCCTCGATTCGGTTAATACCAAAAATACCCTTTTCGGCCATAAAACGAGTTTTACAAATCCTTTTAACGCCAATCCAATTGCTACTGATTTTAAATAATAAATGGAGTATTTTGAGCCTGATTATTTGATCAGAAAACTCAGAATCGTATTTTAACCCGTACGTCGCTTAAAACGACTTTATACGCGTATTTAACGCATAGTTTGGGTTTAAAACTATTTTAGTATATAAGACTTATTACCAAAGGTTATAACCTGTTAAAATAAGCTATTTTACTGATCAACTCAGACCCGGATCACAGGTGTCTAATTAAACCCTTTTACAATCTTTAAAATGACCAAAATGCCCCTACGGGGCTTATAAAGAGATTAAACTCGTTTTGGGCATCATGGGTGATATCCTACTGATATCACAACTTATTTAAGGTGTGTTAACTTAGGAAACCTGTTTAGGACTCTTACGGATACCCGTTACGCTTCATGCGCGTTCGGTTCGGTATAACTAGTTTACATAAATTAGCCGAAACGGGTCAAACCTTATCGGTTTTATCTCAAAATCCAGAATGTGTATCATATACCCATATTAAGCAAGTCTTCAAACTTGTCGGGTCTAAATCACATTCTATCCGGTCTTCGCTTAATCGTGCGTACGAACCGTATCTTTAAAACTAACCGGTCTAAGCGTAAGCTTAACTAAAGACCCGTTAGGATTCTAATAGGTTATTATAAACCTTCGTTCCAGATTAGGAGAACCAGTAAAAGATACTTGCACTCGCTGATTTTGAACTATACTTACTCAGGTAAATACTTTTAACTTATTTTCCCTATACGGGCTTGGGGTACGGTATATAAAATACCGCTTGGTCGGGGCGTTGAATCTTTGATTGAATGAATGATAATGAAAGTATTGAGACGTCTCGTTTAATATTGTTTTGTTTACTTAAAGCCTTTGGGGGGTTAATGACCGTGTCCCGGATATCCCTGGCATCATTTTACGAAATGGCCACGACCTTAGCACTCAGGTGTAGGCGTACACCTGTCAGTGTCTCATAAATAAAGTGGTGTGTTAATTGATCTTTAACCCGGCTCGATCCGGGCTACTGAACGCATAAGGAACATGTAAATCCCTACAAGTATTATATATTTAAATAATTATCCCAAGTTATAAAATATTATTTGTGCCTTGTGCCTTAAATGCATTTTCTTAAACTCTTTTCAAAATGAGTCGGTTGATTGTATTTACCAGTGTAAACTGACGTATTTTCTTAAAAAGGTTAAGTGCAGGTACTACGCGAAATAGGCGGGCTTGTCTCCTAGCATCCACATTAAGTCTCGCCAGCTTGGATGTCAAAAACTGTTGAACATTTGTTTTCCTTTTATTTGGATCTACCTGTGGATTTATATTCGACTATTTGTGATACTTAATATTACAATATCGGTTGGTTGAATTAAATCTATACTTTGCTTCCGCTGTGCATTTAAATCTTGTGTTGTTTGACTATTATGTTGCCAACCACGTCACGATACTCCCCTACCGGGCCCACCGGTGACACGTGGAAATTCGGGGTGTGACAGGTTGGTATCAGAGCCAACGCTGAGTGAATTAAACACTAACCTTTTGTGTTTAATCTCAGTTACACAATTGCACATTCCTAAATCTTCGAGTCTAGACAAAGAATTTAGGAATAATCCAAACTGTTCAAATTTTTAATTTTTATTAAATTTTGTCCTTTATTTTTCCTTGTTATTACCTTGTGTATTTTAACAGGTACAATAATGCCGCCAAGATTTAGACGAGGTGGTCGAGGAAAGGAGCCAGCTAGCGCCCCTAACGACCATGAGGCAGGGCCTTCATACCGACGAACTTCTTCTACAAGGAATGACGAAACGAGGGAGCTATGGAGGACATATGAAGACTCTGCCAGACGATCTTTTTCGCACGCCTCAACACCTCCATACCATGACTCTTATGGGCCTCAGTCAGAGAACGAACCCCACAACCCGCAACGTTTCTTTGGCGACCCTACTCCTGTTTTTCAGGGTCAGTTTAACCCAGCAGAGTATCTACCAGAGCACGTGGGCTTTAACCCACTAGGACCAGATGATCACTTTTCGGGTGATCAAGATATGGACGAGGACACAGATCCCGTCGAGGCTTCAACCGGATCCTTGAACCATCCTTTCGTGATCTCAGACGGTTCGTCTTTTCACGGAACACCATACCAGGGTCCGGATAGTCACATGGCACGGTTCGAACGGTGTGAGTGGTACTATACACCATCTGAACACTCCTCACCTCACCAGCAGCCGCCACTGCAGCAGCAAGATCCCTCTGGGGATCCACGTTATGAGGCAGTCACGCCACCGCCTCCACCGCCGCCAGTGCATCTAGAGCCTCCAGAGCCACCAAGACGTAGGAGGACTGGTGCACGGATCTCAGCACGAGAAGTTGATTTTCGTCTCAACACCCCTCAACACTCTAGCGGCAGCCATTACCCGCCTACTCATGAAGTCCCACAGATGGGTGGACCTTCTGTCCCAGTTTCGGAGGTGAATTCAGCACCTATTGTACCGCCATCACCGGGTTTTGGCCACCCAATCCCTGCTTATACTGCTCCGGCAGCTTACAACCCATATGGACCACCAGCCTACCATGGCTATAACTATGCTGATGATCCTTACAACGTGGCATCAAGCTACCTTGCCCATAATAATCCTGAGGGACCATATGGACCCCCTTGGGGAATGGGATACCCAGCTCGGGGGTATCAAGCACCTGTTCAGCCGCCACCACAGTACCAGCCACCACGGGCTCCTCCTCCTGAGCAGGAGGAACTCCGCCGAAGACTGGCCAAAGTGGAGCGAGACTTCCAGAAGGAACGTAGGAAGAATGAGGGATTTATGAGTGGGTTGGCAAACTTGCTTAAGGGGAAGAAGAAACGGGATCGTTAAATCCCCATATATATATTGTTGTATTTCCTTGTTTAAATCAAGTCCCTACGTGGACATTTATTTATGTGTGTATGTAGTCCCTGCGTGGACATCTATCCTTGTACTTAGTCCCTACGTGGACTTGTCTTTATTAGTCCCTGCGTAGACATTTACTTTTGTAGACCGTCCCTGTGAGGACATGTATTATATGTATAGCTCCTGCGTGGGCATCTGTTTCTGTGAAAAGTCCCGTTTAGGGCAAAATGTACTACTTTTAGTTTTAATGGAATGTAAGTTTATAAATTTCATCTTTGCTAAGTTATGCATAATTAAATTTTATATGAAATAAATAAATCAGAATCATTCCTTTTAAAAATCTATCTGCCTATGTTATTTTAATTAAGAATCTTAAAAGTATAACCTAGCCTGCATGTCATTTTAAGACCTGGCCCAGATGGTAAAACTAGTTAAAAAGATTCCAGTCCCTATTAACATCTGAAAACATGTTAACACTCCTGGCAGACACGATTCGTTAAAAACACACGTGTTATTATTATATAGGAATCTTTTCAAAGATTCGAAACCCAAATAAATGATCTCTGAATCATGGGTTAAATCATTAATAAATATGATCAGTTCTTTTTACCATCCATTGGTAATGGAATGCCTACGGGCCCTTCTCATTTTCATATGAGACAAAAGACAGTATTAGTCTGTGACCCTGTCTGATAAAGGTAATGAACTTTGTGCAAACCTTCATGCCTTGATTCTCTGAAATCATAGCTATTAGTCTAAATTGTCCCTGTGACTAGGCCTTATGTGCTAATAAAAACTGTTATTGTTTTTATAATTAGGATAAATTAAATTAGAAATCCTAAATAAATGGGAGTAATAAATTAACCATATATGGTCTATGTTTACCACGGTTAATAAAA
Source organism: Helianthus tuberosus (assembly GCA_030545235.1). Lineage (NCBI taxonomy): Eukaryota > Viridiplantae > Streptophyta > Magnoliopsida > Asterales > Asteraceae > Helianthus > Helianthus tuberosus. The sequence continues at coordinate 20,256,636 of CM060380.1, read as the reverse complement.
ATTGCCATAAAAGGACAATTATATGATAAACTCACCAATAAATTATTATCGATATGTTACAGTTTAAGCTACATGGCAGACTCAAACGAGGTCAACAGTCACCCAGGGATAGTGAATGATAATGCCCATGTAAACGTAGCGGGTGCAGAGTTGCAAGCTATGATAGACAATGCGGTTAATAGAGCTATGGATAGACAACACCATGGATCAAGTGGTACCCATACGAGGACCCATTCTGCATCACACACTAGAACACCCTCCAGGACCCACACTGCCCACAACAGTAATTCTCACCACTCCTCGAATCAAAGGAGTAATCCATCCCAAAGAGTCGTACAAAACCAAGAACCTCGTAATAGGGGTTGCACCTATAAATACTTCGTGTCGTGCAAACCCAGAGACTTCAATGGGGAAAAAAGGAGCTGTTGATTGCATGACGTGGATGGATGAAATGGATACTGTGGTGGATATTAGTGGTTGCCATAATAGGGACATTGTGAAGTTTGTCTCGCAGTCTTTCAAAGGAGAAGCCTTAGCCTGGTGGAGATCCTTGATCCAAGCCACAGGGAAAGTCCCGTTATACAACATGACCTGGGAACAGTTCATGGCACTAATCAAAGAAAATTTCTGCCCTCAACATGAGGTTGAGAGAATTGAATCTGATTTCCTGGCGCTGGTCATGAAAAACCTGGACTGTCAGGCCTACCTTACCACTTTCAATACTTTGTCAAGGTTGGTCCCTTACTTGGTAACTCCGGAGCCTAAACGTATAGCTCGTTTTATCGGGGGGTTGGAACCGGAAATCAAAGCAAGTGTAAAGGCCTCCAGACCAACCACTTTTCGGTCAGTAACGGACATATCGTTATCTCTGACCTCAGATGCTGTCAGGCTGAGGTCACAAAGGAAAAATGATACCGAAAAGAGGAAGCGTGAGGATGACAACTCACGACGATCAGACAAGAAGCAGAAGGGAAACAATGACCAAAAGAAGGGGTCAGGTTTTAAGAAGGATGGTCAACAGTCGGGTGAAAAACCCAGATGTAAAACCTGCAAGAGACAGCACTTTGGGAAGTGCAGGTTTGAATCCAACTCACAATCACAATCGAAACCTTTTGCATGTGGGTTATGCAAATCCAGGGAACACAAAACCGTGGATTGCAAGAAGATAAAGGATGCGACCTGCTATGGTTGCAATGAAAAGGGGCACATCAGGAGCAATTGCCCAAAATATGCCAAGAAGCCGGAAGAGGCTAAGAAGACCAATGCTAGGGTCTTCAGGATGGATGCTAAGGAAGCCGTCAAGGACGACAACGTGATAACAGGTACCTTTCTCGTAAATGACGTTTATGCGAGAGTGTTATTTGATTCAGGCGCTGATAAGTCGTTTATAGATAATAAGTTTTGTGAATTGTTGAAACTACCTGTTAAGACTTTAAGTGTGAAGTATGAGGTGGAACTAGCAGATGGTACTTTAGAAACCGCCTCAACTATCTTAGATGGATGTTTCATATCCATTAGGAATCACTCTTTTCCTTTATCCCTACTTCCCTTTAAGTTAGCCGGCTTTGACATAGTATTGGGTATGGACTGGTTATCTCACAACCAGGCCCAGATTGTATGCAATAAGAAGCAAGTGATGATCAAGACTCCGTCTGGTGAATCACTTACTATCCAGGGAGATACCCAGTATGGGCTACCCGAGAAAATGTCTATACTCAAGGACTCTAAGTGTTTAAAGAAAGGTTGTGTCATCTACATGGCGCAAGTGATTATAGATGAGCCGAAGCCCAAGATTGGGGATATACCCGTCGTTTCTGAATACCCTGATGTTTTTCCTGAAGAACTTCCTGGTTTGCCACCAGAGAGGCAAGTAGAATTCAGAATTGACATTATTCCTGGATCAGCACCGGTGGCAAGGGCACCTTATAGGTTGGCACCAACATAGATGAAGGAATTGAGAACGCAGCTAGATGATTTGCTAGCCAAAGGTTTCATCAAACCTAGTTCGTCCCCTTGGGGAGCACCAGTTTTATTTGTTAAGAAGAAGGATGGATCGATGCGTCTGTGCATCGACTACCGTGAGCTTAATAAGGTTACTATCAAGAATAGGTATCCTTTGCCCAGAATCGACGATCTGTTCGATCAACTTCAAGGGGCAAGTTTCTTCTCGAAGATTGACTTGAGGTCAGGCTACCATCAATTGAAGGTTAGAGATGAAGATGTGCACAAAACAGCATTTAGGACTCGTTATGGACATTACGAGTTCCTAGTGATGCCTTTTGGGCTCACTAATGCACCAGCCGCGTTCATGGATCTCATGAATCGCGTTTGCAAGCCGCACTTAGACAAATTCGTCATCGTCTTTATCGACGACATTCTCATCTACTCAAAGAACCAAGCTGACCACGAGAAGCATCTTCACTGCATTTTGGAACTACTTCATAAAGAAAAGATCTATGCCAAGTTCTCGAAGTGTGAATTCTGGCTTCGAGCAGTCCAATTTCTTGGGCATGTTGTTAGTGAGCATGGTATCCAAGTAGATCCTGCTAAAGTTGAAGCTGTCATGAATTGGCATGAGCCAAAGACGCCTACTGAAATTCGTAGCTTCCTAGGTTTGGCAGGATACTATAGGCGATTTATTGAAAACTTCTCAAGGATTGCTGCACCCCTGACTTCGCTGACACGTAAGAAGATTAAGTTTGACTGGGGTCCTAAGCAGCAGGAATCCTTCGATATTCTGAAACAAAAGTTGAGCAATGCTCCGGTACTGACATTGCCTGATGGAATAGAGGAGTTTGTAGTTTATTGTGATGCATCACACACAGGGATGGGATGTGTGCTTATGCAGAAAGGCAAAGTCATTGCCTATGCTTCACGGCAGTTAAAGGTGCACGAAAAGAATTACACCACCCACGACTTGGAGTTGGGTGCCGTTGTATTCGCACTAAAACTGTGGAGGCACTATTTATATGGAATAAAATGTGTGATCTATTCTGATCACAAAAGCCTTCAACATCTGTTCAACCAGAAGGACTTGAACATGAGGCAACGCCGTTGGATGGAAACTCTGAATGATTACGATTGTGAAATAAGATACCATCCCGGCAAGGCGAATGTAGTCGCCGATGCCTTGAGTCGGAAGGAGAAGGTGAAACCCATCCGAATCAATGCCAAGAGCATGGAATTAAAGAACAGCTTGATAGAAAGATTGTTAGCTGCACAGAAGGAAGCTGTGTTGGAAGCTAACTATCCTAACGAAAAGCTAGGAGTAACTGAGGAGCAGTTATCTCTTAGTAAGGATGGAATTCTTAGATTGAATGGACGGATATGGGTTCCAATTAATGGAGGACTCCGAGATGTTATCCTCCAGGAAGCCCACAGCTCTAAATATTCTGTTCATCCTGGAGCTGATAAAATGTACCAGGATCTTAGGGCAAATTATTGGTGGATAGGCTTGAAGAAGTCTGTAGCTACCTATGTAGCTAAATGCTTGACGTGTGCGCAAGTCAAGGCAGAACATCAAAAACCGTCAGGTTTACTACAACAACCTGAACTTCCTACTTGGAAGTGGGAAATGGTAACTATGGATTTTATCACCAAGTTACCTAAGACAAGGAAAGGAAATGACACCATCTGGGTGATAGTTGACCGACTGACTAAGTCAGCACATTTCCTACCAATTAAGGAGACCTACAGCTCCGATATGTTAGCCCAACTGTACGTTGATAAGATTGTAGCTCTACATGGCATACCTATAGCTATTATCTCTGACCGAGATACTAGATACACATCACATTTTTGGAAAAGTTTCCAACAATCTTTGGGCACACGTTTGAACTTTAGTACGGCTTACCATCCACAGACTGACGGTCAGAGAGAGCGTACTATTCAAACGTTAGAAGACATGCTACGTGCATGTGCGATCGATTTGGGAGGTAGTTGGGATAAGAACCTACCATTAATCGAATTCTCCTACAACAATAGCTACCATACCAGCATCAAGGCTGCGCCTTTTGAGGCATTATACGGTAGAAAGTGTAGATCGCCTGTTTGTTGGGCGGAAGTTGGAGAAGTCCAGTTATCAGGACCAGAGATTGTGTTCGAAACGACTGACAAGATTGTCCAGATTCGTAACAATCTCCAAGCTGCCCGGAATAGGCAGAAGATTTACGCTGATCCAAATCGTAAGGATTTTCACTTCGAAGTAGGTGAAAAAGTCCTACTTAAAGTGTCACCCTGGAAGGGAGTGATGCGATTTGGTAAGAAAGGTAAGCTAAGCCCGAGATACATAGGACCTTTCGAGGTTATCGAACGTGTCGGGTCAGTTGCCTACAAGTTAAACTTACCTGAAGAGCTCAGTAGTATACACAATGTGTTCCACATCTGCAATCTGAAGAAGTGTTTCGCTGACGAATCAGTGGTTATACCCTATACAGATGTGCATATTGATGAGAGCTTGAAATTTGTGGAAAAACCTTTGTCGATCGAAGATCGACAGGTGAGGAAGCTTCGAAGGAAGCATATACCTTTTGTAAAGGTCAAATGGGATGCCCGTAGAGGTCCCGAATTCACGTGGGAGGTTGAATCCACGATGAAAGAAAAGTACCCTTACTTGTTTCAGTAAATCTCGGGTCGAGATTTCTTTTAAGGGGGTGAGGATGTAACACCCCGAAAATTTACGTCCTATAATGTGTTGACACGTGTCATAGGTTTGAACGTGTGAAAGAATGTTCTTGAAGGACTAAAGTTGACAAACAGTGAAAGTATGTAATTATAAGGGTTCAAAGTGTCAACAATGAATAAATATACTTTGCAATAACCCTACATGATGTTTATAACCTTAAACGAATAGATCATGGATCATACGAAGCGAATTGTGAAAGAAAGTGAGAGATTACAAACTACAGGGGTTAAATGTGCCAACATGTTTAAGTTATACCTCTGAGTGACCTTTTGACAAACCCGAAGCTTTGTAACGATTAATTATGCTCACTAGAATGTACCACAAAAATTTCATGAAGTTTCGTTATCGTATGAGCAAGTTGTGATAAAATTCGTGTGTGAGGGTTAGAATCGTCAACATTGAAATTTAGGGCTTTTCGGGTGATCACAAAGTTACCCGAGGACTTAACAAAGTGGGTATAAGTCTTAAAGCCCCATATGTTAAATAACAAAGCTTCATATGCAAGTAGGATGGTGAAAACGACCTTTCGGGGGACCAAGGACCAAAATGCAATAACAAAAACATGTGTGACCTGACCAGAAGGGCCACGCGGCCCGCCTCACACATAACAGAAGGCCACGCGGGCCGCCTGCGACCTGCAGATGCAGAAAAAACAGGCAGCTGCCTGTTGATGCTTGTAACCGACTCAAATGCCATTGTTTCGATAATTTGGGCTGCCTAAAATGGTTTTTAGCTAGTAGGGGACTTGTGGGTGATAATGCAACACTCCTAGACTTAGTTGTCGATGATCCATGCATGTTTGAAATTATATATAAAGACCCACATTATGCAACAATGATCATTCATCACTCCTGAGCATTTCCAGAGCATACAAGCAGGCCACAAGCATTCCAAATCATCCATTAGTCGTGTGTAAGTGCCTTTGATCCTTCTTGTTTGAGTTATACTTAGTTAAAAGCCTAGAAATCAAACCGTCGTAACTACGGTTTGACTTTGTGATAAATCACAATCGGTCCAGAGATTTGTCGAATCGAAAGTTGTTATAAGTTGGTATTTATATGGTTAATAAACCCCTAAAAGGGCACTCACTGATTCGAATCCTAACTAGGTCGTTTGTCGAGTCAAAGGTTGTCCGAAAAAGTCAACAGAAACATTAATCGCATATTTAACGATACGGAAGGCGTGTAACCTGTTTTATCAGTCATACAACTTGAAAATAAGTATAATAACTTGTCTAAACTTGTTTGATTCGACAACTTTATGTTTTGAACCGATTCGGAACCGAGAGACGCAAAAGTTTGACTTTTGCTTTGACCTCAGTTCTGACCCGATTTATATAGGTTTAGACATGCCTTAAAGTTCCTTTAGGACCTAGTTGCATATGTGCATAAGCCTCTGCGTTTATACCACTCGAATCCCTAATCGTCCGATGTTTCCGTTAAACGCCTAAATATTGACCGTAATGCCCTTATGACCATAAAACGAGATTTTTGGAAATATGAAAGTGCCATAATCTTAGTTACTGATTTTTAGACTTGTACCTAAAATTTCACATCAGTTGGAGGTCTAGATAAAGAGTTATGCTTAATGACGTAATTTGAGTACTTTTAAGTAATTAAACGGCGTCATTAGCGTAAAGCCTATCTAAACCAAATTTTGGACACCAAACCTTTTACCCACTGATGTGATATAATATTTTGGGATTTTTAAAGATTTTTAATTATTTTTAAACTGATCATAGGCTAGGTTTATCGCCTCGATTCGGTTAATACCAAAAATACCCTTTTCGGCCATAAAACGAGTTTTACAAATCCTTTTAACGCCAATCCAATTGCTACTGATTTTAAATAATAAATGGAGTATTTTGAGCCTGATTATTTGATCAGAAAACTCAGAATCGTATTTTAACCCGTACGTCGCTTAAAACGACTTTATACGCGTATTTAACGCATAGTTTGGGTTTAAAACTATTTTAGTATATAAGACTTATTACCAAAGGTTATAACCTGTTAAAATAATCTATTTTACTGATCAACTCAGACCCGGATCACAGGTGTCTAATTAAACCCTTTTACAATCTTTAAAATGACCAAAATGCCCCTACGGGGCTTATAAAGAGATTAAACTCGTTTTGGGCATCATGGGTGATATCCTACTGATATCACAACTTATTTAAGGTGTGTTAACTTAGGAAACCTGTTTAGGACTCTTACGGATACCCGTTACGCTTCATGCGCGTTCGGTTCGGTTTATATAACTAGTTTACATAAATTAGCCGAAACGGGTCAAACCTTATCGGTTTTATCTCAAAATCCAGAATGTGTATCATATACCCATATTAAGCAAGTCTTCAAACTTGTCGGGTCTAAATCACATTCTATCCGGTCTTCGCTTAATCGTGCGTACGAACCGTATCTTTAAAACTAACCGGTCTAAGCGTAAGCTTAACTAAAGACCCGTTAGGATTCTAATAGGTTATTATAAACCTTCGTTCCAGATTAGGAGAACCAGTAAAAGATACTTGCACTCGCTGATTTTGAACTATACTTACTCAGGTAAATACTTTTAACTTATTTTCCCTATACGGGCTTGGGGTACGGTATATAAAATACCGCTTGGTCGGGGCGTTGAATCTTTGATTGAATGAATGATAATGAAAGTATTGAGACGTCTCGTTTAATATTGTTTTGTTTACTTAAAGCCTTTGGGGGGTTAATGACCGTGTCCCGGATATCCCTGGCATCATTTTACGAAATGGCCACGACCTTAGCACTCAGGTGTAGGCGTACACCTGTCAGTGTCTCATAAATAAAGTGGTGTGTTAATTGATCTTTAACCCGGCTCGATCCGGGCTACTGAACGCATAAGGAACATGTAAATCCCTACAAGTATTATATATTTAAATAATTATCCCAAGTTATAAAATATTATTTGTGCCTTGTGCCTTAAATGCATTTTCTTAAACTCTTTTCAAAATGAGTCGGTTGATTGTATTTACCAGTGTAAACTGACGTATTTTCTTAAAAAGGTTAAGTGCAGGTACTACGCGAAATAGGCGGGCTTGTCTCCTAGCATCCACATTAAGTCTCGCCAGCTTGGATGTCAAAAACTGTTGAACATTTGTTTTCCTTTTATTTGGATCTACCTGTGGATTTATATTCGACTATTTGTGATACTTAATATTACAATATCGGTTGGTTGAATTAAATCTATACTTTGCTTCCGCTGTGCATTTAAATCTTGTGTTGTTTGACTATTATGTTGCCAACCACGTCACGATACTCCCCTACCGGGCCCACCGGTGACACGTGGAAATTCGGGGTGTGACACCTGGTGCCCAGCAGATATGACTGGAGTTCCACGCGACATCGCGCAGCATTGTCTAAACATCAAACCATCAGTAGAACCTGTTGCTCTGGGGAGGCGCAGCTTCAGTGAAGAAAAAGCAAAAGCAATGGACGAGCAAGTAGCAGAGTTACTTAATGCGGGAATCTTGCGCGAAGTAAAATACCATACATGGGTAGCCAACCCAGTGATGGTACAAAAACATAGCGGCGGCTGGAGAATGTGCGTCGACTTCAAAGACTTGAATAAAGCATGCCCAAAAGATTGCTACGCGCTTCCAGAGATAGACAAAAAAGTCGACTCTTTAGCATCATTCAGATGGAAATATTTTCTTGACTGTTACAAGGGTTATCATCAGGTTCAGATGAAAGAAGAAGACGAAGACAAAACGGCGTTCCGTACAGATAAAGGCATTTTCTGTTATACCAAAATGCCGTTCGGCCTACGCAACGCAGGCGCAACTTATCAACGCCTAATGGACACGATTTTCAAAGATGATATTGGCAAGACTGTCGAAGTATACATGGATGACCTCGTCATCATGAGCCATGAGGAAGGCACAATGCTTGACAATATTCAGCGCACATTCGACTCCTTGCGCAGCGTGAGTCTAAAACTCAACCCAACTAAATGCTCCTTCGGCATGGAAGAAGGAAAATTTTTGGGATTCATCGTCACAAAAGATGGGTTTAAAGTAAATCCCGAAAAGGTGCAGGCTATTCAACTAATGCCGTCACCCGCAACAGTTAAAGAAATGCAAAGGCTCGCCGGACGCCTAGCGGCTTTGAACAGATTTTTGGCTAATCACGCAGCGAAGTCTTATCCATTCATCAGTACGCTACGAAACTGCGCAAAGAAAACTGACTTTCAGTGGACATCTGAAGCGGAAACCGCATTCCAACAAATGAAAGAATGTTTAATTCAGCTGCCAACACTGACAGCACCAAAAGAAAAGGAGCCACTTATTTTATATCTATCTGCCGCGGAAGTAGCAGTTGGTGCTGTATTGATGGTAGAACGCGAGAACATCCAAACTCCAATCTATTACATCAGCAAAATGCTTACCGACCCAGAAACTCGGTACTCAATGATAGAAAAGCTAGTTCTAGCACTAGTACATGCATCCCGATGCCTACGCAGGTATTTCTCGGGTCACGTCATCACAGTTCTTACCAATTACCACTTAGGCCAGATTTTATCCAAACCCGACGTGGCGGGACGACTGGCCAAATGGGCAATTGAACTGGGAGGTTACAACATTTTTTACAAACCAAGACCCGCAATCAAAGGGCAAGTTCTAGCAGACTTCGCCACTGAAGTTCCTATCGATAAAATACAAGAATGTGAGGCAATCCAGAACCCAACACCTGTTTTCGACGACAGAGTCTGGACCTTACACACAGATGGTGCTTCCAATGACGATGGAGCAGGAGCAGGTCTCCGATTAATCAGCCCAGACAACCACGAGCTCACATATGCTATACGCTTAGATTTCAAAAGCACGAATAACGAAGCCGAATATGAAGCCTTCTTGGCAGGTCTTCGCTTAGCGTTGAAAATGGGGGCAAGAAATCTTGAAGCTAACGTTGATTCAAAACTGGTAGCCGAGCAAGTTAATGGCAATTACGATGCAAAAGAAGCTATGGCGTTGTACCTTGAACAAGCGCGGATGTTAATCAGCCAATTTCAAACATTCAAAGTTAATCACATAAACAGAAGCGAGAACAAACATGCTGACGCGCTAAGCAAGCTAGCTGCTACCAGCTTTAAGCATTTAGCAAAGGAGGTACGCATAGAGGTATTATCCAACCCTTCCATTCATCTCAAGCAAGTAAACGTCATAGAAATGGGAGATCCATCTTGGATGTCTCCAATTATCCTGTACCTCCAGCACGGAAAACTACCGGAAGGAAAGGCAGAGGCTCGAAAAATACAACACAAGGCAGTAAATTACGAAATGGCGGATGGCGTCCTCTACCGGAAATCATTCATGGGCCCATTACTACGCTGTGTCGATAAAACAGACGCCCAGTACCTTGTCAGAGAAATCCACGAAGGATTATGCGGGATACAAGCGGGACCGCGCATGGTCGTAGCAAAAATAATGAGCGCTGGGTACTATTGGCCAGGAATGCATATGGACGCAGTCGATTTATTAAGAAGATGCGAGGCATGTCAACGCCACGCACCAAAGACACTCCGGCCCAAAAATCCGCTAATTCCCGTTACTTCCGCCTGGCCTTTCCAACAGTGGGGCATCGATCTTGTCGGGCCATTCCCTGACGCGCCAGGCGCAGTGAAGTTCATCATCGTCGCGGTAGATTATTTCACAAAATGGGTGGAAGCTAAAGCTCTGGCCTTAACAACAGCAATGGTAATCCGCAAATTTATATGGGAACATATTATTTGCAGATTTGGATTACCATTGCGCATTATTTCCGACAATGGTACAAATTTCGCAGCAGAAGATCTCCAAAAATGGTTCAAAGAAATGAAGATCGAGCATAGCTTTGCGTCCGTTGCGCATCCTCAAGAGAACGGACAGGTAGAAAGTGTAAACAAACAGATCGTTGACGGCATAAAAGCGCGACTCGGAACAGCGCGCAGAGGATGGGTCGACGAACTTCCCAGCATCCTCTGGGCGCATCGAACAATGCCAAAGACTAGCACTGGCGAAACTCCGTACAGTCTAGTCTATGGGTCTGAGGCCATCATTCCAGCTGAAATAGGTTTACCGTCACCGCGCATGATAGCCATGGAAAAACAGAATAACGAGCAAGAAAGAAGAATGGATTTGGACCTTCTTGAAGAAAGGCGCGAGAACGCCGCCATAACAGAAGCAAGGTACAAATCTAAGCTCGAAAAATATTACAATGCGCGCGTCCGCGTTTGCACTTTTGTCCCTGGTGATTTCGTCTTGCGCGATAACGAAGCTTCCAACGCTGAGAAGCCGGGCAAATTAGCGCCAAGATGGGAGGGACCGTACGTCATTAACGAGGTCCTAGGCAAGGGAGCATACACCCTAAAAAGGATCGATGGGACCCTAGTCCCTCGCACCTGGAACGCACAACAGTTGCGCAGGTGTTACATATGAACTAAGCCTTCAAAAGCGGAAAGAACATACAGGCAATGTATTTCTTTATTATGTTTTGTATTACAAGCCTTGCGCTCTTATCAATACAAACATCATTTTTACTTATCTCACTGTTTATTACAAATTGCATGTAATTTCTTTGGTTCGCGCGAAAACAATATGGTCAAACATTGTATACCTCATGAACAGTCTAAAAACAAGGCAAGCTGTTACGCCTTTTAGACAAACGTTCAAACATGAGCACAATACCATCTCTCATTCGCCTTACCTATCCAAAAGCAATTAAAAGACATGCAACATATTGTAATCCAAACACGTAAGAAGTAAAAACATTATCAATGTACATATCATTAAGTGTAACAAAACACTTCATAAACAAGATCATGACAATGATCTTCAAAATTTTAGTTCCAGAAGCTAAAATGTTCACAAAAGCAAAAAACCTTGTTTCTACAAAATAGCAGGACGATCAAACAACAGCCATTAACAACGATCACACCCATGTTCTCCAAAAGAAAGGATTTATGCTAACAGACTTATATGAACAAACAAAAGAAGGGACAGACAACTCCCAAACCTAACCAACCATAGGTTCGTCTTCAACACCCATGTTCACCAGAGATTTCTTCCGACGACGATGGTACACCAACCGACAACCTCCCCTCCGGATCGTTGAAAAACGAGCAGTTAAACCATCTGCATCCAGCACAATAGCACTATTAGCAGCAATTTCCCTTTGCTGGAGAATTTCATCATCCGAAAAAACCATCATAGAAGGATCAACAGTTGCCGGAATATCAGTCTTCACCGGACTCTCTAATACAACAGCAGCTAAAGAGGGAGAACGAGATAGAAGCACAAGGCCTTCGGCAGCCTCGTAAACCCTAAAAATATCCAGCAAACGACGAGTTTGGTACGAACGCTTCATCTTTCTTGCTCAAAAACTAATCGGAAGATAAGGCATCTAGAATATGCATATATATAAACGAACCCAGCCTCGGGTAAAGAGAAACCCACTTATCATTAATTGTCAGAATTATATCACATCCAAACGGCGCTACAGGAACCAGGGTCATATCCTCATCAATGAAGTCTGACAAGCGCTATTACGAACCTCAAGGGAAAAAGAGAAATACCCACTCTTACTGCCAGTTGACGTCATTACATGTCAGAGCATGATTACAAAGTCAAGTTTTTCCTTTTTCAACAAGTTAGAACTTCCAAGAGAAGATTTCTTATTTCTCACGCCTAAAAAACACCTCCCTCTCATAAGTCCAGTGCTCCACTTACTTGCATAAGTACAACACTAGACTGGGGGGACTTGAAGGGGTAAGGTCCCAAAAACATCATAAAAGGGATTCGAGACCATACCGCAAACCAACCTTTTTAGCCTTTCGACCTTGCGCGGCCGCGCATCGGTCTTACAAAGAAGGAAAAGTCAGCGATTCACAATCGCGCGCCCAAAAGGAAAACATGAATCCTTGTGCTTTCTCCCATTTAACAAAGGATTAAAATCCTTTGTTCAACACTTCCGCCTAAATATCCAGACTTGGATACTATTTTACCCAGACTTGGGATTTATTTGTCTGTGTCCACACAGTAAGGTATCACACCAGATTACAGCAGTAATCTTCTAGAAAGAAATATAATCGTGCACCACCCAGACGGTTATAACCGTCTGGACACGTGTCATCACCACAAGCAACTCTGGAATCACAACGAAGGCATGCAACTGGAGAGTAATCTCCACTTAATCACTTTCCACGTGGCAACTCCCCAGCCATAGATCAAACCACGATCCGTGTGCATTCACATCGGATCGAGACAACTTAACGAAGGATCAAAGAACTTAACGGAAGAAAAGATAACCGCTACGGCGTTAGCATCTTCCGTCATCTTTTCAATAACAAGTTTTCCCTCCCAAACTCCCGGTTATAAATAAGAGAACTGTTCAGGTATAAACTCAGATCACACTCACTTCTCAGATACTTATCTTCTCCATTACCGATACTTATTCTCACACCGGAGTCGGGTCAAGGAGAGAACCATCTTCTCCCCTTGGCGAGGCTAACGGTGCTCTTTTTTGCAGAATCACCGGAGAAGAAATCCCGTTGCAACCGAATCGACCGAGAGAGAGCTAACCCTTTTATGCGGATTCAAACCCCCTAACTATCTCGGTTCCGACCATTTAGCTAGTGTTTCTTCATAAACGATTTGTAAACGATTTGGACGATGTAAACGATTTGGACGATGTAAACGATTTATAAACGATTTGGACGATACGATGTTAAACGATTTGGGTAAACGATTGATTTTAGTTAGTGTTTAGATGACGAGACGGGTGTAATGTGGTGAAAACACGGTAGATACGCCGCTGGTACTTCTTATATATAGGTGTTTTCAACATATTACATACCGTGGCGTTATTTAGTTCATTTGGGTAAACGATTTTTAAACGATGTCACACAAACGAGGTTTTCGATATGATATAAACTATACGAGTTTTTAACGAGATTTATTAACGAGTTTCATTAACGATTTATTTCGAGATGTTTCACAATTTGCTTTACTAAAACAAATGTTTTGGGATAAGAGTCAGGGCTACGAGGTTTTATAAACTATAACCCGCTTGATTTGAGTTAGTTAATTAAATTGCAATATTATACTCTTTTCAAAACAAGGTTTTTAATAAAGTATTGCAACATCTAAACTAGCCATGATTTCGACACTCCTACAAAACTTATGTGCTCGCCAGCATTTCTTTGCTGACCTCGTTTTCACATATGTTTCAGGTATTGTTGAATGATATCGATTGATAGGATGCATGCTCACATAGGACTGGACGAGGCTTTAGTGACTCAATAACAATGATAGACTATGTTTAAATTGTGTATTTAGATTTCCAGACGATGTAAATATTCAATGTTTAATAAAACGAAACACTTTTTGTATCCATGGTTATGAAACGATAATTCTGTTGCAACACGCCCCGATGTTTCCGCCGCGATTTGTTGTTTTACGCGGTCGGGGTGTGACACCTTCCATCGATGATCTCTTGTAACCACCACCGCACGCCATCTCCACTACCGGATAACCACCTACACCATCACTACCACCTAAACTCCACCACCTCCGACCACGCACAACATAGCCAAGGTTTTTGATCTCTTCATATCTGATTAATGCAAAAAAGGTTTCCATCTTTGTCTCTCTGTTTTGCCAAATATGGATCCACCAACTTCCCAAAAACTCTAAATTCCGACCAGATCATTCACCAGCTACAACTGGACAACAAATACCACTCTCAATGTCTTCATAAATGTCAACTTCATAATTCACAATCTAAATCTCTAATACGTTAATAACTGAACACAATTAGGTTTAAAAAAAAACAGAGCAAACAGATCTGATCAAATTAGGACACCAAACAATACCTGTGCGAAAAACAGAGGATACGAACTATTATCACCAGAATAATCAACAGTCGGAGTAAGACTCCGAAACTCTGGCGACGGAGTAAACTCACCAAAATCATCCAAACACGAATCCGATTCAGCCTCAACAAATAAAGCACCCTCACCGTTACAATTTATCAGCGAGAGATCTGATAACCAAGTATCTCCTCAAATGCTCTTTAAAACCGTAACACCAGCAGTGACGTCATCATCACCACCATAAAATACACCGTCCGTACAAACCTCCACAGCTTCTCGACCAGTCCTCCTTTTCCAGCAGCCATAGCAGCGCCGGTGAAACAAAAGTTTCCGATGACGATTTTTTATTCAAGCTGATGGCGGAAGAGATAGAGTTAGAGAGAGACGACGTGCGTTGATTCAAGCCGATGGCGGAAGAGATCATTGATTCAAGCCGATCGTTGATTCATGCCGGCTGGATTCGGTGGTGACGGTGGCTGAATTTGGTGGTGAAGGTGGTTGAATTTGGTGGTGGTGGTGGGGGTTTGTTGAATAGAGAGAGAGAGCCAAGAGAAAAAAGATAAGGGGTATATATATATATTAGTTTTTTAAAATCTGATTTAATTATTTATTTAAATATATTATTCAAAGGAAAAGACATATATGCCCTCACATGCATCGCACATGGGGCAACTTAACTGACTTTTTTGACTAGGTTTGGTGTAAAGGTTGTGATGTGTAACAAAAAATGAACGTAAAGGTTGGTTTTGACGGATTTCATAGTGAAAGGTATATAATTAAACCAGGTTTTTTTTGGATGCATGGCAAAACCTGGTTATAAAATGAAATTACAAAATTCTCCTTCTTTACTGTTCATTAACTTTGATTTTTAATATGTATATAATTAACCATTCACTCTTAAAAGTAATAACATGTATCACTTTTTTAGTTTTTCATAGTATAGAGTATTTCTTTGTATTGTAAATATAATTTTAATGTTTGTGCTTCTATTGAAAACAAAATTGATAGCTTCGAATTTGTTGAGCCATTTTAACTGGGGATGAGCAAATGATACCGGGTACCGGTACCGTTTACCGAACCAAAATATTTTCGATACCAATTCGGTACCCGCTTTTGAAGTTTTCAGAACCGGTCCGGTCCGGTACGGTACTGGTATTTACAGTTATTTTCACTCAAATACCGGTACTGAACTCGTCTTATGTAAAACTATAGTTAAATATGTTGCTGCAATTTGGTGTTGACTGTTGAACATGCCAGCAACTTACGGCTACAGCCTATTTGTGTGATAGTACTTGTGATTCAATGTTCTAACTAAAACATGCTTGCATGGTAAAAAGTCTTCTGAAAGTTAAATGTTCACACAGTTATATATATTAGGAACTCATGTGAACTATTGTTAGGCCTAAACAGACCCATACAATTTGCTAACTTTTTCTACATATTATGGCTGGACTAAAAGCTATTTTAGTACAGTTATATGCTAAAATGGAGTAGAAATTAGAAAGTCTTATTTTTAACCCGCTCGTTTCGAGTATAGGTTATATATATATATATATATATAGGATTAGGTTCAAACGTGAACAAATTTCCTAGCGTGAACCGCGTGAACTAATCTGAACCATTGATTTCAAATCATTTTGACAAGGGTAGGATTGTAACTTCTTATAATATAAATATTGAATTTTAATTATTATTTTATTAATTTCAAAATCTTATCTACATCAGTTACAAACAATTCGAAACTTTAGAATCAAATCTTAACATATTTTCTATTGTTCAAAATTATTTTTCATAATCTTCTCAACAAACATCAATATCTTCATTGTTCTTGATCCACAATTCACGCTTATAATTATCTTCTACAATTAACGTCGTTCAATATTATATCGCCGGACTTCAACTTTCAAAAACCTGAAAATCTTGCCGGAGATCAACGGTTCAAAAAACCGGAAAATCTCGCCGGAAATTGTTCTTTGCTGATTAAGTCGACCGTATCTTTGCCCCTATTCGCCGGACATCAACAGTCATCTGTAAGTCATCTGTATATTTGCCCCTAATCGCCGGACGTATCATGTGTCATCTTCATTGTTTCCGTCACCATCAGTCGCCGGAAATCCAAACATAAGCCGGATTAAATTTCCGGCGAATATTAATTGTACTAGCTAAACAGTTATTCATTTTGTGAGTTTGTTCCAATTACAACTTGAATATTGAATGAGAACTTGATTTTTTGTGTATGTAATTAAATTGAAGTCGTTTGAGTATACTGAAACATTCAAGAATTTTTTCCGGCAGGTGCTATTGTGTTTCATTCATGGCCGACCCAGAAAACGACAATCACAGTTCTGACCAAAACAATGGCGATAATGTATTCGTTACAACATTGGATCATCCAGGTAGTGTAATCGTATGACCATTGATTTCCATATATTTTAACGAACATGTAATATTGTCATTGTTTTTGGTCTTAGTAGCATGATTCGAATCATAGTTTTAGTCTTTTGTTTGTTGAACTAGAGGTTTCAGTCTACTTTTTTTTTGTGTATAACTTTAACTCCGTATTACACATATGTACTGGGGTGTTTCATTCAATCCGTAACGATAGTACACATGTGTATTATACACGGTTTTTAGATGTCAATAGTGTATTATACACGTGGAAAGACACGTGTATAATACACGGTATAGTACACATGTGACCCATAGTATTGTTGTCTTTTTTGTTTTTTTGAATGATTTTTTTTAATGTAATTGTGCAGAGTCCGTTGCTAGCAACGTTTATGAAACGCCAAATGGTACTAGGTACTGGACACCAATTGTCCCCCTGGATTCAAACCGTTTTTGAAAGCGAGATTTAGTACGATTGAACAAGCAATTGCAATGTACGAGGAGTACGCACAGCTTGCTGGATTTGGAACCCGATTGGGTACTTCGAAAAAAGAAAAAATAGGCGACGAATTAGTTACTACTCGGCGATACGTTTTATGCTCCAGGGCGCCAGTGAACAAACATAAACGTAAAGAAACTAACTCTGATGATATTGACTCAACTTCACCATCACGTCGTTCCAATGTCAAAGTTACAGATTGTAAGGCATGTGTGAAGTTTCGTCGTATAAAAAAGTCAGCTGAGTATGAAATCTATGATTTTGTTGAACAACACAACCATGGGTTTACATCTCCCGAGAATCTTGACTTATCTCTAAAGCGAAGAAAGCTCGATTTTTCTACACAAGAGTTCATAGCAAAGTGTCGCAATGCTAATCTTGGCCCCACCAAATCCCACAAGGTACACGTTGCAATAAAAGGTGGCCACCATAATGTTCACGGTACCGTTGTGGACTACAAAAATTGTGGTCGTGACATTCGAGATTTTATTGGTGATAGAGACCCGCAAATGATAATTGACAAATTCAAAGCTCGCAGCGAAAATAAAGTTAATTACACTTTTGATACCCATATTGATGATATGGAACTTCAGTTAATTTTTTGGTGCGATGGCGTTTCTAAAGTAAACTACGAAGCGTTCGGTGATGTTTTGGCGTTCAATGCAATGTATCATACAAATATGTGAGTTTTTTAACATTTCACTTATAATATTGTTACATTTTTTGCTTATCAGTTACATTTGAAAACTTTTTTTCCGAACTGGTACGATATGATTTTCGTGCCTTTTACTGGAGTTGACCATCATAAAAAGTGCACAATATTTGGGGCTGGTTTGTTACATAATGAGACTATTGAATCATACACATGGCTTCTCGAAAAATTTCTTCAGGCGCACAATGGAAAACAGCCACTCTTGGTATTAACTGATCAGGATTGTGCTATGAAACAAGCTGTCGCCAACGTATTAGACAAGTCCATCCACCGACTATGTATGTGGCACATTATTCAAAAGTTGCCAGCAAAGGTATTTTTTACAAACATGTGTACATCATAATGGCATTACTTTGTACCAAAGGTGTAAATATGGCATTTTAACTAAATGTACACATGTGTATTATTCGCTATAATTTCTTATGTACACATGTGTACACCGGAGTAATACACATAGTGCTAACTTTTTTTTTTTAGATCAAGGGTAACGACAAAAGGAACAAAGAAATCAAGAAAAAATTCTATAAACTTGTATGGAATGTTTACATCAAACCAGAAACATTTGAAAAGAGATGGCATTCACTTATTGTTGAGTACGGTTTGGAAGAGCATTCCTGGTTGACTGAAATGTATGCGATTCGTGAACAGTGGATCCCAGGATATTTTCTCGAAATACCTATGTGTACGTTAATGAAGACCACTTCTAGGTGCGAAAGCGCTAACCATTTGTTCAAATCAAACTCTAGTCCACACAATACGTTGGTACAGTTTATGTTGTGCTACGAGACGTCCGTCGATGGGTTACGAAATGACCAACGTGAACTCTCTCATCAAACAGACACCACTAATCCAGAATACAAAACTAAATGGCCGATCGAACGTCATGCGAACGATATCTATACTAGAAAAATATTCTTGGACGTCCAAAAGGAAATTCTCAAGGGTAAAGAGAATAGCTACATTGTTGAACGATCACTCTCAGATGGAGTAAACTGTTTCGTGATTGCTCACCAAGATCAAACATCAGAAGTTTTAAATGAGTTCAAGGTTAGCAACTAACACTTACAATATACTTTTTCTTTAATACATAATGTCCAGTAATTCACCCTTACATTACACTCATAAAATTACACAATTTTTGGCTACCAGTACACATGTGAACTACGAACAAAGCGACAAACAGACAAGCCTAAAATCACCTAAACAAGATGGCACAAACCCCTCTGTTTGATTTTACGAAGTTTTTCCGCAACATCATAAACCAACCACAAAAAGAAATTATCATACTTACCACTATGTACACCTGTGTACATCACGATTTAACCAACATACACATGTGTACTGATCGTATCTACATATACATGAGATAAACCGAATCCGGATCAAACAAACATTCCTACAATCATTTAAAAAACAGAACTAATACAAAACTTACAAGAACGATTTCAAGCCCTAATTCCAAACAACATACTCATAGTTCGTATAAATCAGAATCATTTAACAAACATGAGTTGTGTAACTAAACAACTTTCATACAAAAACAATCAAGCCCTCATTCCGATTGGTGTTACTAGCTCATCTATAACTGGAACTGAACATGCAACTACTTTCTGAAGCAACTAAACAATAGCATTCTCATTGTGTACCTTTAATTCTTGCAGACGAAGCTTTTTTTCCGGCGATTGACAATTTTCCGGCGCCGATGTGCGTGTATTCTCTGGTCGCCGTCGGGTATATGGAGAGAGAGGGGATTTTGATTATAATTGGTGTATGTTATTTTTTATTGGATGGTGGGTAATTTCAGTAACAAAATATTAGTAAATCTCGGGATCTTGTTATTATAATACGGAAATAATCTAGCTTTCTATATTAAATGACTAATTACTCTAATTACAATTTTACCCTTTTTCTTTTAATAAAACACTAAAAACTAGCCTATTAATTACAATTATGCCACTAATTTAAATTGTCAAGATCATACTAATCAACGGTCCAGATATGTTCACGCGGTTCACTCCTAGGATGTTGTTCACGCTGGAACCTCACCCTATATATATATATATATATATATATATAGGGGAAGGTTCATTTGAGAAGAAAATTAATTTGAGAAGAAAAAAGAACAAAGGGTACAATTGTAAAACATTAAATAGTTTTTTTTCTCATCTCATTTATGATTGTTTTTTGACTAATTAATTAGTCATAAAGACTATCATCCTCCACACTAAAATTTTTGCCTACACGCATCAAAATTTATCCTGCACGTTTTGAAATTTATCCTACACATATTAAATTTATCCTACACACCTCGTAATTCATCATACATATCTCGTAATTCATCGTTCACTTTAAATTAATTTTTTTTTGCTCTTTGAAAAAAATATATTTTTTGAAAATAAGTTACAAATTTAATGTAGTTAGTTATTAAAAAGAAAGACTAACAATTAATGATCTATTTAAGTTTACCAATATACCCTTACACTAATATTAAATGCAAAAATTAAATGAAGTAAAATGAAGGGTTCTTATTGGTTGAAGTTTATTCTTTTTTATTCTTACAAAAAATTTCTTCTCATTTGAACCCTCCACTATATATATATATATATATATGTATATATGTGTGTGTTTTTACATGATTTAAGGTTCACGGGTCGGGTATGGACTTAAAAATTATTTGTATTTAGCTTATTAACATTGTCTAACGATATAGATTATATATATGTGGTTACCGGGTCGGGCATGGACTTGAAAATTATTTGTATCTAGCAGGGCCGACTCTTGGGCCGGCCAATCCGTGCCGTCGCTCGAGGCCCAAATTTTTTAAGGACCCGAAAAGTTTTTATAAGCTTTTATATATATAGTAAATTATGTATTTAATATACGCATTCATTTATTGTACATGAAATTGTTGGTGGTGCTGGAGTGGAAAAAACCATCTCAAGATAATGTAAAGGTCTCAAGTTCAAGGCTTGGATCCACCACAAAGGTCTATTTGTTTTTAATTTATTTCCCCGTACCACAATTTTGGGCCCCGTCTTTTATTTCGCCCGAGGCCTAAAATATTTTGAGAGTTTTCGAAGACGGCTCTAGTATCTAGCTTAATAACGTTGTGAACTAAGAACGTACCGGCTATCACATCTGGAATGAGTTCTGCTTCCTTAGCAGTCAGTTGGAAGGCTCTTACATTCCTTTTTGCTCCTTCTGCAGGTTTAGCTTTATTGTCAGATGATTTGTTCAGTTTTGGACAATCTGGCCTAAGATGTCCAGCTTCTCCACAGTTGTAACAGACTGAAAATTTCTTCTTCCTGCAGTCTTCTTCTTGATGCCCCGGAATTTTGCAAAAATTGCAATATCCTTTGCATCTTCCAAAATGTTTCCTTTTGCAAAAATTGCAAAATGGACTAGTGGTAGATTGCCCATTTCCTCTTATCTTGAAATTGTTATGGTTACCCGGATGGAATTCTTGGGTAATCTTTTGGGCTACTTCCTTCCTTCTATTTTCTTCTCTTATCCGTACTAGTTCGTTAGTCAGAGTATTGGCTAATTCTACCGCATCATCAATCGTGCGAGGTTTCGCAGCCTTGACGATATTACGGATTTCGGAAATCAATCCCCAAATATAACGAGAAATAAGTACCGGTTCTGGCGAAGCCAGGGTTGGTACCACTCTAGCATATTCGAAGAATGTCGAAGTATACCCTCGACAATCTACATCCACCATCCGGTGGGTTAGAAACTTATTTGCCATTTGATCTTTTTCATATTCGGGACAGAATTTTCTTTCTACAAGACTCTTAAATTCTTCCCATTTCAGGTTATAAGCCTTATTTCTCCATTTAGCCTGTAATACCGTGTTCCACCATTCTAGCGCCCCTTCTTTGAAAAGGTTTGATGCATACATGACCTGATCATCCTGAGCACATTTACTTATGGCAATTACTGCCTCGGTTTTCTCTAACCAACGCAGTGCCGCAGTCGCTCCTTCATTGCCTGCAAACTCAGTGGGTTTACAAGCAAGAAATTCTTTGTAAGTGCAACCAGGCATTGCAGTTTTTCTTTTCTTAGGGAGCGGAGCTTGCCGTGGTTCATTATCATGATTAACATGATTACCGCCTCCATTTACGCTGTTACTGAAGTTATCTTCAGAAATGCGTTTGCTAGGAACAATTTGTTGCGGTTCGATTGGATTTTTAACAGCAGCAATGATTGCTGGAATAGCGTTGGCTATCCCTTGAGCAACGATATTTTCTATATCCTGCCTAGTTATAAATTAATCCCCCTTTTGTTGTTCAGATTGATTAACCTCATTAACTGGTTCATTATTAGCGTTTTCCATCTGATAACTAATTTATAGATAAATAATTAGTATAAAAGAAATAATCCAAGGTCACAATTAATTGCACATAATCACGTAAACGAATATACAACAAAATTGTAAATTTTCTAATATTTCTTTTTGTTTTATAGATTATATCATGCTTCTATATACAACCGTTTTATTATTTATTTTACACATACTGATTTTACTATTACTACTACACAACCACAGTTTCATAATCCCCTATCCTTTGTCAGGTGATATTCTAGTAACGGCGTTCCTTCTCATCGTATTTCCAGGAGATCTGTCCCAAAATCTCTTGGATTCTATTCCCAGCATCCATTAGTTCTTTGTTAAAATAACGGAGTTTAGCCATATTCTCTTTACTTATTGGTGGATTTGGTAAAGGTTCTGGATTGAACTTAGGAAAAAGCTTATAGGGATGGTTTTGTAACAGTATTTCTAAATTCATTGGTAGTTGTGTTTCAAGAGAATGAATAAAATTATTTTCATTAATAGGCTCAATAGTATCATCGGTTGCCATTATAAAATCTAGTTCTTCTTGAGATGGTAACCCCTCAATTTGCCTAGAGCTTTCCCCAATTTCTATTTTCTTAGGCTTAGGTTTCTCGAGAGGTAAAGCGTTGAATTCTATAGGTTCTTCTATGTCTGGTATATAGCTATTGAAATCTCTGGAAACCTCTATTCTTACTGGATAGAGATTTAAATTCTGAAGGGCGTCAGACAAGTTACTCATGCTATTTAGCAAAATACACACAATTACTAAATTAGAATTCATAACAAAATTTTTATAGAAAAACTTTTTAAATAGTATTTCATACTGGGAAACTACCAAAACAACTGAAAATTAAAACACACTAGGTTTTATTTGTAAATTTATTTATAAAATTTCTAGATTGTAGATAATAAAAGTGCTAAACTTGGGTCAAATTATTTAAGAATTTGTATTAATTGTTACATTAGTTAGCATATAAAGATCTGCTCATACTTGTATACAGTTAACTAGATAATAAAACATATAATCAGTTAATAAAACATGTTTTCACTGAATAGCAATTAAATTTCCTAAGTATCTCTCAATTATTTTAATAGGCTAAAATCAATAGTAAGCTTAAATCAGTGGCTCTGATACCACCTTTTCCTGTCACGGCCCTTGGCCCCGGTTTGACCCGGTCCAGAGCCGCGAGGCAGGAAATCCGATGGTATCTGATTAAATGACAGCGGAAGTCTTTTTAAACAGGATCGATTAATATTAAAACTGCTCGTTTATATATATAATATAGGGATAAATCCCAAAATTTTACAATAAAGTGATTTCCTGGAAAATCTTTATTTCTTCAAAACATGTTTCTTTATTTATTTATATTGAGCCACTTTTCTAAGCTTGTAGTGCTCCACGGCACTTTTCCTGTGCTTACAACAGATCACCTGAAACATGTTTGAAAAAGGTTTTGTCAGCAGGGAAATACTGAGTGAATCATTCTATTTTGCATAATGATGCATAGTTATTAATTACAGCATAAGAGCGATTACAATGGCTTCTATCTTATTTTTATCTGGCATCCTGTCACAATGGTGACAAGTCACAATGGTGACGATGGTCATACCACTTATTAGATCAATGAACCTAACAGTGATTATCCCGAGTAGGTCAATGAACCTAACTGGGAGAAAATTAGTAATGTGCACAATACCCCACCAACCAGTAATTCAAGATATCCACGACTTAGTCCCTGTAATTATAACCTTGAAAAATAATTTGAGGTATTGTAAAATAGTTTATAAAAAGAGAATAACTCACATTGCAGATTTAACGAGCAGAGTATAAGCCTACTGATTAGCCTTGATTAACCTAATTTAAATAATAATGCACGCATAAACAGGTTAGTAACTAATACACCAGTTACGACAATTCACGAGATTAAACCCTCACAACGGTTTACAAGTGCAATACTTAACAATTCAGCGGATTCACAACGAATGACAGAGTATAGTCCGAGTTCGAACAGCACTCAAACATTCAAGTCGAAATAACAAAGTATAAACTCAATTTGAGCGGCACTTAAACAATCGTTGGATAGTTATAATCGATCGGACGTTGAATCGTAATAGCGATCGAGTTAATACCCTGATTACGGCGTCGATTAGTGAATCGTGTGTGTTAATTGTGATAAACAGAGCATAACTCCGTGTATAATTCGAAGTTTTACGTCGTTCTGAAACCAGAAATCAAGTCCCAGACTCATCTATTTATACATGAAAAACCTCCCCCCTCGCATGGCGCGAGGGGGTGTCGCGTGGCACGAGAGGCGCCCCCTATCATAGGGTGGCCGCGTGTCTAAGTAGCCTTGCTGAGTTGGTCTTGCGTTCATTTTCAATTTACACGTAAAACTGTGTAGATAATACCGACTAGGGTTTACCCCCCCTGAGTTTTAGGGGCCCTGATCCTGATTCCGATTGTTCTGAAAATTTTAGGGTTTGTTCATAATCACTTGGGTTTCTCAATTAGGGTTTCCTATTGGTCAATAATAATTAGGACTTTTTGATACGAGTTGTTACATTCTCCTCACCTTAATAAAAATCTCGTCCTCGAGATTTACTGGAATAATTGAGGATATTTTCGCTTTATTTCTGATTCTAACTCCTAAATGTATTAGGATCATATCTTTGAATCCTATTTTACTTTAACTAACACTACTCGTTTATCTTTATATCTTGGAAAGGTACTACCAAAGATTCGTCTGATAGACATTTCTTGAGATTGGATACATGAAATACATCATGTACTCCAGCTAACTCTCCTGGTAATTGTAAATGATAAACAACTGGTCCTATACGTTGGATCACTGGAAATGATCCTATGTATCTTGGATTTAGCTTTCCTTTCTTATCAAATTTAACAACTCCTTTCCAAGGAATTACTTTCAATTAGCATTTTGTCTCCAACTCGAACTCCAACGGCTTTTGTCTATTATCTGTATAACTTTTCTGACTATCTCTAGCCATCTTCAGCCTTTCCTTCGTGATACTGAATATCACAGTAGTAGTCACTTAGGATTTTCATCCATCTCCTTTGCCTCATGTTTAATTCTTTTTGCCCAAATATATATCTTAAATTCTTAGGATCCGTATAGACAGTAAACTTACTTCCATATAGATAATGTCTCCAAATCTTAAGGGCAAAAATTATAGTTCCTAATTCTAAGTCATGAGTGGTATAGTTTTCTTCGTGCCTTTTCAATTGCCTTGATGCATATGCAATTATCTTTTTGCATTGCATTAACATACTTCCAAATCCTAGCTTTGAAACATCACCATATACTTTAAAATCTTCTGTTCCTAAGGCTAAGGTTTGAGCATTTGAAAATTTTAAAATCCTAAAGGCTTCTTCTTATTTAGGTCCTCATTCAAACTTAACTGTTTTACAGGTTAGCTTAGTTAATGGTATAGCTATCTTAGAAAAATCCTTAATAAACCGTCTACAGTATCAGGCTAAACCTATAAAACTCCTAATTTCCATTGCGGATTGCGGAATTTTCCATTTATAAATTGCTGCTATCTTAGCAGAATTTACGTGAATACCTTCATGATTCACCATATGACCTAGAAATTGTACTTCTGGCAACCAAAATTCACACTTCGAGACTTTGGCGTAAAGCTTCTCTTTTCTTAAAAATGCTAAGAGTGCATGCAATTACTGACAATGTCCTTCCTGACTTTTGGAATAAATAAGTATATCGTCTATGAAGACAATTACAATTTTATCCAAATATAGTTTACAGATCTTATTCATCATGTCCATGAATGTTGGAGGTGCGTTCGTTAATCCGAAGGGCATGATTGTAAATTCGTAAAGACCATACCTAGTTCTGAAAATGGTTTTAGGTATGTCTTTCTCTTGTATTTTTAATTGATGATAACCAAAGCGTAAAAAATATCTAGCTCTTTGAAGTTGACCGAATAGATCATCAATCCTAGGTAATGGGCATGATTCTTAATTGTAACCTTTATTCAATTCCCTATAATCAATACACATTTTCATCGAATTATCCTTTTTAAATAACACTGTGTTAATCGATAAGGTGCCTTGGCTTATCGGTATAGTTCCTGTATTTAAAGGAATTCTAAATTCTATCTCCCTATCAGGTAGTAACCCTGATAACTCTTTTTGGGAATACATTTGGGTATTCTGAAACTACAGAAATTTCCTTAAGTTCTTAATGATTACTGAAATCATATATACTATTCCTTGTTTTTGTTCATAATTAGCAACTTTTATTACTGATATGAACTTTATGGGTTTACATAGCTTATTTCCTGTAATCATTATTACTTCTCCAGTGATTGCTCAAATTTCTATAGAATTCTTATCACAGATAATTCGAGCATGGTTGTTTTACTAATCAATCCATTCTTAGCACAACCTTTATTTCAACTAATTTCATAGATAATAGGGTTGCAGAAAATTTAGGACTTAAAAGTTCTATTTCTATGCTTTGCAGAACCTTATTTATTTTAACTGAATTCCCATCTGCCGTTTCTACTGTAGAAATTTGCCTAATGCTGGTTAAAAGTAAGTTAAGAGTTTGGAAGAATAAAGTATTTATAAAACTTTGGTTTACACCAGAGTCAAATAAAACCTTTGTGTAAACGTTGTGAACTAAGAACGTACCGGCTATCACATCTGGAATGAGTTCTGCTTCCTTAGCAATCAGTTGGAAGGCTCTTACATTCCTTTTTGCTCCTTCTGCAGGTTTAGCTTTATTGTCAGATGATTTGTTCAGTTTTGGACAATCTGGCCTAAGATGTCCAGCTTCTCCACAGTTGTAACAGACTGAAAATTTCTTCTTCCTGCAGTCTTCTTCTTGATGCCCCGGAATTTTGCAAAAATTGCAATATCCTTTGCATCTTCCAAAATGCTTCCTTTTGCAAAAATTTGCAAAATGGACTAGTGGTAGATTGCCCATTTCCTCTTATCTTGAAATTGTTATGGTTACCCGGATGGAATTCTTGGGTAATCTTTTGGGCTACTTCCTTCCTTCTATTTTCTTCTCTTGTCCGTACTAGTTCGTTAGTCAGAGTATTGGCTAATTCTACCGCATCATCAATCGTGCGAGGTTTCGCAGCCTTGACGATATTACGGATTTCGGAAATCAATCCCCAAATATAACGAGAAATAAGTACCGGTTCTGGCGAAGCCAGGGTTGGTACCACTCTAGCATATTCGAAGAATGTCGAAGTATACCCTCGACAATCTACATCCACCATCCGGTGGGTTAGAAACTTATTTGCCATTTGATCTTTTTCATATTCGGGACAGAATTTTCTTTCTACAAGACTCTTAAATTCTTCCCATTTCAGGTTATAAGCCCTATTTCTCCATTTAGCCTGTAATACCGTGTTCCACCATTCTAGCGCCCCTTCTTTGAAAAGGTTTGATGCATACATGACCTGATCATCCTGAGCACATTTACTTATGGCAATTACTGCCTCGGTTTTCTCTAACCAACGCAGTGCCGCAGTCGCTCCTTCATTGCCTGCAAACTCAGTGGGTTTACAAGCAAGAAATTCTTTGTAAGTGCAACCAGGCATTGCAGTTTTTCTTTTCTTAGGGAGCGGAGCTTGCCGTGGTTCATTATCATGATTAACATGATTACCACCTCCATTTACGCTGTTACTGAAGTTATCTTCAGAAATGCGTTTGCTAGGAACAATTTGTTGCGGTTCGATTGGATTTTTAACAGCAGCAATGATTGCTGGAATAGCGTTGGCTATCCCTTGAGCAACGATATTTTCTATATCCTGCCTAGTTATAAATTGATCCCCCTGTTGTTGTTCAGATTGATTAACCTCATTAACTGGTTCATTATTAGCGTTTTCCATCTGATAACTAATTTATAGATAAATAATTAGTATAAAAGAAATAATCCAATGTCACAATTAATTGCACATAATCACGTAAACGAATATACAACAAAATTGTAAATTTTCTAATATTTCTTTTTGTTTTATAGATTATATCATGCTTCTATATACAACCGTTTTATTATTTATTTTACACATACTGATTTTACTATTACTACTACACAACCACGGTTTCATAATCCCCTATCCTTTGTCAGGTGATATTCTAGTAACGGCGTTCCTTCTCATCGTATTTCCAGGAGATCTGTCCCAAAATCTCTTGGATTCTATTCCCAGCATCCATTAGTTCTTTGTTAAAATAACGGAGTTTAGCCATATTCTCTTTACTTATTGGTGGATTTGGTAAAGGTTCTGGATTGAACTTAGGAAAAAGCTTATAGGGATGGTTTTGTAACAGTATTTCTAAAATCATTGGTAGTTGTGTTTCAAGAGAATGAATAAAATTATTTTCATTAATAGGCTCAATAGTATCATCGGTTGCCATTATAAAATCTAGTTCTTCTTGAGATGGTAACCCCTCAATTTGCCTAGAGCTTTCCCCAATTTCTATTTTCTTAGGCTTAGGTTTCTCGAGAGGTAAAGCGTTGAATTCTATAGGTTCTTCTATGTCTGTTATATACCTATTGAAATCTCTGGAAACCTCTATTCTTACTGGATAGAGATTTAAATTCTGAAGGGCGTTAGACAAGTTACTCATGCTGTTTAGCAAAATACACACAATTACTAAATTAGAATTCATAACAAAATTTTTATAGAAAAACTTTTTAAATAGTATTTCATACTGGGAAACTACCAAAACAACTGAAAATTAAAACACACTAGGTTTTATTTGTAAATTTATTTATAAAATTTCTAGATTGTAGATAATAAAAGTGCTAAACTTGGGTCAAATTATTTAAGAATTTGTATTAATTGTTACATTAGTTAGCATATAAAGATCTGCCCATACTTGTATACAGTTAACTAGATAATAAAACATATAATCAGTTAATAAAACATGTTTTCACTGAATAGCAATTAAATTTCCTAAGTATCTCTCAATTATTTTAATAGGCTAAAATCAATAGTAAGCTTAAATCAGTGGCTCTGATACCACATTTTCCTGTCACGGCCCTTGGCCCCGGTTTGACCCGGTCCAGAGCCTCGAGGCAGGAAATCCGATGGTATCTGATTAAATTACAGCGGAAGTCTTTTTAAACAGGATCGATTAATATTAAAACTGCTCGTTTATATATATAATATAGGGATAAATCCCAAAATTTTACAATAAAGTGATTTCCTGGAAAATCTTTATTTCTTCAAAACATGTTTCTTTATTTATTTATATTGAGCCACTTTTCTAAGCTTGTAGTGCTCCACGGCACTTTTCCTGTGCTCACAACAGATCACCTGAAACATGTTTGAAAAAGGTTTTGTCAGCAGGGAAATACTGAGTGAATCATTCTATTTTGCATAATGATGCATAGTTATTAATTACAGCATAAGAGCGATTACAATGGCTTCTATCTTATTTTTATCTGGCATCCTGTCACAATGGTGACAAGTCACAATGGTGACGATGGTCATACCACTTATTAGATCAATGAACCTAAATAGTGATGATTATCCCTGTAGGTCAATGAACCTAACAGTGATTATCCCGAGTAGGTCAATGAACCTAACTGGGAGAAAATTAGTAATGTGCACAATACCCCACCAACCAGTAATTCAAGATATCCACGACTTAGTCCCTGTAATTATAACCTTGAAAAATAATTTGAGGTATTGTAAAATAGTTTATAAAAAGAGAATAACTCACATTGCAGATTTAACGAGCAGTGTATAAGCCTACTGATTAGCCTTGATTAACCTAATTTAAATAATAATGCACGCATAAACAGGTTAGTAACTAATACAGCAGTGACGACAATTCACGAGATTAAACCCTCACAACGGTTTACAAGTGCAATACTTAACAATTCAGCGGATTCACAACGAATGACAGAGTATAACTCCGTGTATAATTCGAAGTTTTACGTCGTTCTGAAACCAGAAATCAAGTCCCAGACTCATCTATTTATACATGAAAAACCTCCCCCCTCGCGTGGCGCGAGGGGGTGTCGCGTGGCGCGAGAGGCGCCCCCTATCATAGGGTGGTCGCGTGTCTAAGTAGCCTTGCTGAGTTGGTCTTGCGTTCATTTTCAATTTACACGTAAAACTGTGTAGATAATACCGACTAGGGTTTACCCCCCCTGAGTTTTAGGGGCCCTGATCCTGATTCCGATTGTTCTGAAAATTTTAGGGTTTGTTCATAATCACTTGGGTTTCTCAATTAGGGTTTCCTATTGGTCAATAATAATTAGGACTTTTTGATACGAGTTGTTACAGTTTAGGAGCAATAGATGGGACCCCTATAAGCGTGCAAGTACCAGAGGAAGACAAACCGAGATATCGTAATCGAAAAGGAGAAATAACAACTAACATCCTTGTTGCTTGCACGCCTGACATGCAGTTCATGTATGTATTACCAGGCTGGGAAGGATCTGTTACTGATGGTAGAATACTTCGTAGTGCTATGATTCGAGAGAATGGATTGCAAGTGCCTAAAGGTAACTACTATCTTGTTGATGTCGGGTACACCAACGGAGAGGGATTCCTTGCTCCATTCAGAAGGCTATTCGTAACGTCTGATTGAAACACAAAACCTACAAAATGAACTTGAAAGGCTTATACAAGTCTTTGCTATATGTTATTCCAAATTTACCATAGATCTCCATGCATGCTTAGTTTCCATGCTCACATATACACATGTTAGTGGGGTTTTCATTAAAACCATGCGTAGTTGTCTCATTTTGGGGCGTTTTTTATTAAACAACGCCCAAGCACGCCGAACCCACCGGCCCCCGGGGCATTTTTGAACAAATTTTTTGAATAGCGTTGTTTTAAAAACGCTTGAGCCCCGCACACTTTTCGAAATCATACCGTTCGTAAACGGTCAAATGCATTAATTTTTTTTTATTTCAACTTTTACCTTATATAATTCCAAACTTTGAGTAAACTGCCATTTTGGTCCCTGTGTTTTGGGCACTTTTGCAATTTTAGTCCAAATCTCAAACTTTTTACATCTGGGTCCCTATGGTTTGCATTTTGTTGCCATTTTAGTCCAAAATCCAAAAACCCTCTATTTTGACTGTTGAAAACTGATTATTTTGTCCTTTAGTGCAGGGGCATTTTGGTCATTCTGATTTACTCTCTAATAAATTAAAACAAAATTAATTATATATATTATATATATATATATAACACACTCTCTCTCACATCATATAACCCTAACCCTTCTCTCCAAGACCCTGCAACTCACCAGCGACCTCATCTTTCCGAACGAGTCTCCGGCGACCTCATCCCCACTCCGTTCACTTAACGGCAGCTCGCGTCTCCGGTACTCGGAACACCGCTTCGATCTACTATGATACGACCCTCAATCCAGGTTATCGGGAACCACCGCAGGTGACAGCGGTGGTGGACGGACGCCGAAGACCTGTTTCTCTCCTCCATCCTTCTTTCTTTTCAGATCTGTAAATAGGGGTGGTTGACGATGACTGATTATGATGATGATGACTGATGATGACTGATGATGATGATGGACGGTGATTATGATGATGATGATGTAAGGGGGTGGTTGACGACGGCAGTGGAGGTGGTTATGGTGTGGCTCGGGTTTGAGATGGGGGCGGTGGTGGCAGGTGGGGGCGGTGGTGGTGGTGCTATAGAGAGAAGGGGGTAAACGAGTAAGGAGTTGATCTGGGTTATGATGGCGGTGGTGAGCTTTGTTCAGAAATCGAATCGGATTTTGTTCAAAAATCGGATGTGAGCTTTGGAGAGATTAATGAGAAGGAGAATGGTAATTCATCTTGTGTTTTTTTGTCTATTTGTTTTTGTTCAGAAATCATTTGTTGATTTTGTTCAGAAATCGGATTCAATTTACATTAGGTAATTCATCGTTTGTTGATTCGTTTGTGGTGGTGCTATAGAGAGAATGGGGTAAACGAGGAAGGAGGAGAGAAGGAGGAGGTGGCGGTGGTGGTGGTGCTATAGAGAGAGAAGAGAGAGAGAGGGAGGAGGTGGCGGTGGTGGTGGTGCTATAGAGAGAGAGAGTTGATCTGGGTTTTGAGAGAGAAGAGAGAGAGTGCATTTTAATAAATGAAATTTAAATGAAATTTAAATGAATCTACAACAAATGAAATTTAAAAAATGACCAAAATGCCCCTGCACTAAAGGACAAAATAATCAGTTTTCAACAGTCAAAATAGAGGCATTTTGGATTTTTGGACTAAAATGGCAACAAAATGCAAACTACAGGGACCCAGATGTAAAAAGTTTGAGATTTGGACTAAAATGGCAAAAGTGCCCAAACCACAGGGACCAAAATGGCAGTTTACTCCCAAACTTTTCACCTCAATTTTTATAAACTTTTCACCCACATTCTCTATTTTTTAAAAACTTTCTCAACTTTTCATCCACAAGCATGAATCTATTCCGACCCCCATTCAATGTGTTGTTAAGATCCGGTAACCCCAAGACATATTGGCCGAACACCACACAACCGTAACCGAACTTCAACCTACAAGACATGGATCCTAATTTATTTGCGTACGCCCAAATACTAGTATCGGGCGGTCCGTAACCATTCTTTCAAGTTCCGCAAACTTTTCAACCATGGACGATTCGCAACCGTCTACTCAAGATACCGATCCGGAGATAGAAATGGTACCGGAGACACAACCCGAGCCCGTTGTCGATGGATCCAAACGTACACGCGTTAAAAAATGTTTTTTACGCCCTTGATCGTCGGCCAAAGCTCCTCTAAACATTTGTGTAATGTAAACGCTCTGTTTTTTCTTTGATTTTCGTAGGTGTTGGGGCTTTTACGTTCAAATGACGAGGATAACGAACAGAAAATGAAGCTCAAGATCAGAGATTGAAGACGTTTTCTTTTTAATACATGTAGTGTAGCTTTTTGTATAAAAAATTCATATGTTATAATTAATTTTTTATATATATAAACGTAATTAAAGTTGACATGAAGGTGGTTTCTATTTTATCCCATCCCTATATATATATATATATATATATATATATATATATATATATATATATATATATATAGGGTGAGGTTCAAGAATGAACACTAGTGTAGTTTATGAACTGAGCGAACTAATCCCGGTGATACATGTGTTTAGATTAATGGCCAGGATTTGATGATGAAATACATTAGTGTATTTTAGGATTTGATGATGAAATCCTAAGCATCCACGTGGGTAAATCAATGGTCAAGATTTGTTCACTCTGTTCGCAAATATATTAGTGTTCACTCTAGAACCACACCCTATAATATTTATATATTTAAGAAAGGAAAATCTATTTCCAATTATCTTATTTAAAGAGTCCACCAATACGTATAAACATACAATAGAGATTTGAACTTCTAACTATTTTTATATTCAAAATCGTTTTATATTCATTTTATTTTACTATGATAATTTCAAACTCTTTGTGAATACCATATCTAGAAGCACAACAGCAGCTAAAATAGTTGATTCTTGATCACCTTTGTCAAAACTGAAGGCACCTGTACTTGACTTAGCCACAAACAACCTTAATCGGATACTTCCAGTTGAACATTTATTTACTTATTTTTTTAAATATCAAAATTAACTTCTAGATGCACAACACAAATTATTCTATTACTGTGATGATCATATCACAACAGAAAGAAAAGCTCACGCCGGTCATCTTCTTCGCTTATAGTTTCGACTACCCGACACTTTTTTTTTTACGTTTTATAAACTTCCCATGTCTTTTAGTTTTATCTTTGACTTAGATTTTTAGTCCCCGGAACAACTCGAGGTCACAAAAAAAACGGATTTAAGGGACATAGGTACGAAAATTAGCGTGATCAGAATTCTTACCTTAACTGATCGAAAAGAGAGCAGAACGATCGAATCAAAGGCGTTGGTCCATCTTACGTTACTTTCAATGTCAAAATCCCTTGTACCGGTTAACACGAGTACAAAGTAGTGTTCAAACAAAAAATGAGTTATCTTGATGCCCGATTAGAACTGAATTGGATCATAAAAGAAAGAACCAAGAGAACGATTACGACTGCGAGATATGAATGGTTTATAAAGGACGATGGTGATGAGTATAACATACCAAATCTTCGGTCGATTAGTTTAGAAGGAGATAATGATTTTATTTTGAATGGAAGACGTATATTATAATTGCTAATTGTACGACATGGAAACTTTAAATTCCAAATCTATTATATTGATAATTTACTCTTCCCTTTTTACTCAAAATTCTAGCTATAATTACAAATCAAATGTTTTTCTTTCAATGGGAACAACTCACATATACATATAGTAAAATAGTTTGGTGGGTATTTCCCATTTAGTTTTAATAGAAACTAGTATTTTTACCCGTTGTGCGTTGCGGCGGCGGACCCGTCTCGTTCCGAACTAAATTTACATTAAAACATAAAATAGCTGGAATTTATACCATTAACAAATTCTACATTGAAGCATAGACTAACTCGAAATGTAGATATATAGTTGCCAAGCAAAGTTAGCATCAAAAGTTGGACCAAATAAGTAATTTTGCGGTTGAAATGTCCATGATCTCATAAATCGGTGGTGGCTTGCATGCGCCTTCCATTTAATTAGGTAGCAATAATATGATGAGAGAAAAGTAAAAGAACAGCATTTCAAGAAGCAACTTTGTCGAAAAAAAGGTAGCAATACGCGTTTTATGATATTAAGCATAGCTAAATCAAACTGTCTGCAGCCTTGATTTTATTCAAAATTAAACATACCTTTGTATGGAAATATGTTGAAACCCAGTTTGTATGATGCAGAGAGGAGTTAATTGCCGGAGAACGCTAGGGTTTCCGGTTCGATATGGAATCCAATAAAAAAGGACATGTATCGATAATTTAATAAACGATCAATGATTAATCATATAAGCAGGTTGAAATTCACTAATTATATGATTAATCATTAAGCAAGTTGGTAACATTTAAGTGAAATACAGTAAAACAATGTGGGGGGGGGGGGGGGGGGGAATCTGAATACTTCTAAATTTACAAATTAGGCATATACCGATCAGTCCGGGGCTTCAGGTATCTCCGTTAGATCTTCACTTAAAACAGGTACTGCAACATCACTAAATGAAAAAAAAAAGTCATTTTCAGATTATACCGTCTGTAGGCATACTTCTGGCAATTTCGATGGTAATTATAAATATTTTCTTTATTTATATATAAAATACTGGCCGAGTTACATCAATATCGCAGGTAAGCGAGCAACAAGCTGTGCCGCTACCCCTTTCTAAATAGCAAACGCTAGCCTATTAAATATAAACCCATGCCCCCTGTTGATGAGCAACTGCTGTGGACAACCTTTTGGACCCTAGTCAACAAACGGATAGCTTCTGGAGCTAGGGAGCCAAAGGTTTCGAAGGCGAAGGGGACAAATGCATGTTGGTTATTAGTGGGAGACTCCTGTGAGATCCACACAAGCATGTTTCCCTCCCGCCCAGCCAAAGACGAGCAGATCCGCTGGTCTCAATGTAGATCTCCCTTCCATCGGATCTGTAAGGAAATTCACAGGGGCCTCCTTCTTGACAGAAATCCCCGCTCTCCTCAAGATGTCCCCCAAAACATCTCTCACCCAGTTGTGCCGATATTTGAAACCAGGGAGCTCCTTACAATGAATAGCATGCTCCCCGTATTTATCCATGCAGGCTTTACGGCAAATTATATAATACTCTAATTTCTAACATTCTTGTGCAATGAGAGTTGTAAGTTGTGTTTAATGAGTTGTATATGCTTTATGTTATTGTACAATAGCTCTTCAATATGGTCTGAGACACGCAGAGACAAAGGGAAAAGGAGGAAAGAGATATAGAGCAGCAAGAGAGAGAAACAGAGATGCGGAACGGCGAGTCACCAACGACCGGCTCCAAACGCGTGCTCACTTCCCACCTACAGAACAGAAGTGGTCAAGTCTAGGGTTTTCCGGTGAAAATTCGAGGGTTCAGAGGTGGTAGTGGCGAGTTCCGACTGAAGTAGTGGTGAACCTTTGCGAACAGAGGCTATAGAAGAAAACGAACAGAGCCTTGTGAGTTGGGTAAATCTTTTGCAATCAATGAACCGACACAAGGTATTCTTCTTACTTGAAACCCTAAACTTTTTGGTTGGTTTTTGTGTTTGCACCCGTAGAATAGGTTAGGGTTTTCCCAATAATTGGATTGAAGCGTGGTGTTGTGGTTGATTGATTAGTTTTCCCATTTTATGAACGATTTGTTACATGATCTCGAAGCTAACTTGAAAAAGAAAAAAAATGGGGAAATTACAGAAGAGCCCTCGAAGGCGTTAGAAAGCGATGACGATCAGTGGGGAACGTGGGGTGAAGAAGAAGATGCTGACAAGGATACAAGTAACGAGAATGTCTACAGTGACATGCAGTTGAAACTAGAGTTAAGGGATCGAGTCGATAATCTATTTAAGTTCTTTCATAAATTAACTAATTTAAAGGGCAATAAAGGAATTAGAAAATGGCATCGAGCTTGGAAAATAGCATCAGTGATGATGACCCATATTCCAGAAAGGGATTACCTTATAAGCTTTTAACAAGAATCCTGAGCAAATACGATGTACCGGGTTTGGAATATCATTCGTCTACCGTTGGTCGCCTTTTTAAAAGCGGGTTTGGAAGGTTTGGTTTGGGTCAGCTACGCAAATGATCATACTTTATGCATCTTAATTATATGAATTGCCGTATATCAATTATTTAGATACTGAATATTTATTTTAAATTGGGCAGGCAAAACCAAGTCTCTCTGATCAAAATGTTATATTGGTGTTTGTTGTGGGAGGCATGAATGGCATTGAGGTACTTATTTATCCACTTGTATCTTCTGTCTCTGTTAATAGTTGAATGCAGATATGATATTTACAGAATAACGCATTTGCACCTCACAATTATGACCTAGGGTTGATTTGTATAATATTTTATAGCTAGACGGGTTCACTTGAGCCACCCAAATTATACAACGGGTCAAAATGGGTCACTCCTATAAAGCTAGCTAGATGGGTCACTACTATAAAAGCTGGCTAACTTAGAATGTGTTGAAATGGGCCAACACCACCCATCGTCAATGTATCTTGCCACCACCTACTGGCGGCAACTGACATGACAGCCGTCACCGTAACCTCCACTACCGCCCTTGCCAAGTTGCCGTCACTACATGTGCCACCACACACATAACAAGTTGAACCCACTTTACCAGAAGCTATTTTGACCTAAACCCAATTTGACCTATCAGCTTACCTAACCAGACCATTTTTGCGGATATTGTTGCTTTTTATTTATTTATTTAATTTCTTTTTTTCGTCTGATCATGTAACCCTGTTCTGTATTGAAGGTACTTGAAGCTCGGGAGGCATTATCTGAAAGCGGAAGAGCGGATGTAGAAGTTGTTCTTGGTGGAACGACCTTTTTAACTGCTGCTGATATGCTTGATAAGGAGAGTGGTCCCTCTAGATGGGAGATTTGAGCACATAGTTCTTTTTTTTTTTGCAATGCTACTCCCAACCACGCCATCATTTGGATGGATAGGGAAGTCAAAAAGGGCTTTAGATGTAAGTTTTCCTTTCTAATTGTATTAGCAAAATGTAAATCATCATGCTCTATGAAAATCATTAATCGTTACGGTTGACTTGCCAGACTCCATATGTATTCAATATTCCCTCTGGCCTAATATTAAATTTATAACACATTCTTTGGAAAGTTTGTTATTAAATTATTTATTTTTATTACAAAGTGATGCGTGTAAAGTGTTATATATATTAGGTGTATATTTTAAGCCCCTTTAACACATATTTTAGCCAAGTTTTAAATTTATAAAACACGATATTTTACTAACACTAAACACACATATGGGCAAGTGCACCCATCGTGAGCGTAGTATAGTGTTGGTAAGACACCGATGTCGTCCAAGGACACAAGAGCTTTTAATACCGGTTTATCCTCAACGTCTAATCAAAATAAAAAGTATAGAAAAAGGTTTTTAACCTAAGAAAAATAAAAACTAACTAAAATGCTGAAAAGTAAAAAAGAAAAAACAGATAGACAAGATGAATCACTTGGTTCCGACTCGTATCTAGTGTAACCTTTGATTATTTCCGCACTTTTGCACATAATTAAGAGATTATCTTAGTTATTGTAGTAGGCCCCTCTTTTGAAGGTGACGTTACCCTCACCCCAGTAGTTTGAGTCAGCAAGGATACAATCCTAAAAGGGTGGATTATTGGAAGATAATGAATTAAGTTATTAATGCAATATTATGGTAGGCCCCTCTTTTGGAGGTGACGTTACCCTCGACTAAGTAGTCTGAGTCAGCAGGGATACAGTCCTAAATAGCCGGGTTATAGTATTAATAGTAGTTAACTTATGAGGGGGTCAAAGAGTTTGGACCCCCGCCATCCAATACCGT
Organism: Helianthus tuberosus; assembly: GCA_030545235.1. Classification (NCBI taxonomy): domain Eukaryota; kingdom Viridiplantae; phylum Streptophyta; class Magnoliopsida; order Asterales; family Asteraceae; genus Helianthus; species Helianthus tuberosus. The sequence continues at coordinate 20,217,683 of CM060380.1, read as the reverse complement.
GAAGCATTGAAGGAGGTCCTACTAAATTTGACCCAGGTCCATTGCAGGACCTCTAAACGCTGAACAATGGCAAGACCTTTACCAAACCGTTCCCTTAACCCCCGACCAGGTAGCCAACATACCTCCATATAGACCGTGGAGATATGAATGGTGAAAATCTTTTATTTTATATAGACAGTAAAATAATGCCAAGACACCACGGACAAACGATAAGGAAAGATCACCTTCAACATAAGTAACTATTTATTAAAGTCATTAATACAAAACCAAATAAAAAGTGCAAAAGATTAGAAATAAAAAGTATTACACTAGACACTTTGTCTTCACCAAGTGATGTAAGAGACTTAGGCAAACATGGCCTTGATTGTCAAGAACTCTTACGATCAATCTTGGATCCCGAGACGACTCACACACTCTACGATGGACAATGGATGATGGTGGTGGATGATGGTGTTATGGTGGTGGTGGGTGGTGGGTGAAGTGTGAGAGAGGTGGTGTGCCAAGGGATGGTTTGAGCTTGAGCCAAGCACTCCTATTTATAGGCTGAACAGAAGCTCGGGCACGGCCCCGTGTCCACATCCTCTCTTTCTTCATTAAATGCAGCTTTGTCTTATTAGTTGACCACGCCCCCGTGTCCGCTGAGCACGACCCCGTGTGCAGAAGAATCTTTGTACTATGAAGATTTGCCTGGATTGTGCGAATCTTATAGTTGACCACGGCCCCGTGTCCGCTGAGCACGGCCCCGTGGTGGGCAATAGAAGCTTCTACCACTTTGTCTTTTCTGCTGACACTTGGGCACGCCCCCGTGCTGGCTGAGCACGGGGCGTGTTCAGGCCTCTGATCTCTTGTTTTGCTTGGGAAGATGCTGTTGTGGGGTCGGGCACGCCATGTCTTGCTCCTTTTCTTGTATTTATGTTAGATTTTGGTGTCTTTTTGCTTCTTTTGTTAATTTGAGCTCATTTAATCCTGAAAATACAAAAGGAAGACAAAAGCACACTTTTTCCAACATTAGTACTAAAAAAGGGTTAGTTTTATGCCTCATTTGATGAAATTTATATGTTAATATTTGAACACATCAAATACCCCCACACTTGAATCTTTGCTTGTCCTCAAGCAAAACTCTTTAATATGTGGCTATTTACACTCCCAAATGGAATGGGTAGAAAAGAAGGTTTTGGGCTTGCCGTAGAGTGTCGGGATTTCCAAGATTCTTTATTTAATTTTATTTTTATTTATTTACAATCCTATTCGTCATGATTTATTAAAAACTTTTCATAAGATAAATTACTTATTAGGGCATAACATGCCTTTGTAAAATTCTATTTATATACAAGTTCACATACCTCACGGGGATCACTCAACACTCGGCCGAAAATGTATTTTTGTGGATCACTCGAGAGCGGCATGGAACTTACTCCTACCATAGGCTTGCCAAGCAATCAATCCTCCTCCTTTTTAACTTATATACCTTTGTAAATATCAAGAGGACTTTGTGGGTTAAGGGTTAGGCTTGGGTTAAAGGTATGTGGTTGGGTTGGTGGTTAGTGGTTAGTAGAAAAAGGGCGAAAAGCGTAACAAGTGTCGGTTTTCGTAAGACTTTTTATTTTCATAACTTTTATTTTGATGAAGCTATTTATTCAAACAAAGTTATTTTTTTGATGAACTTGTTTGTTTATTTTCTTTTGCTTCATCAACAATTTTTTTTTTTTTTTGAAAAGTCATATGAAGAACCGAACTTGTTACTAAAACAAATGGTTAAAAATGAAAAAGGTTTTGGTGGGTAAAAAGGGTTTTTGGTTTGGGTTATGAAATGAAAAGGTTTAGGCTCAAAGGGGCTAACTAGGGGGATTTTTTGGGTAGGTGGTAAAAAAAAGAAAAATAATGGTGTAGAAATAAAAAGGTTAGTCCTAATGCCTCCATCATTTACTTAATCGGGTTTAAGTTGGTAAGGATTGGGAATGTATCGTCATGGCAAGTTCTAGAGTCGTAAGAACCAAGCGGCTATTCACACAAGAAACGGAAAATGAGCATTTAGTCAAATGATATGTAAGTGTATGCTCAATAAAGGCTCAAAACTCACTTTTGTGGGAATGGGTTTTTATGTGATCAAGTATATATAATCAAATTTTAACTAAGCTTGTCATGCCTTTTCATAATTTTCTTATGTTGGTTCTTTTTATCACGACACTATCGGTTGTAAATTCGTAAAAATATAACCTTTTTAAGAACTTGAATTTCCAGAGTTAAACCTAGACAAGTAAAAAAATGAAAAATTTTTGAAAAAATTTGGGGTGATTAGCGGTTCCAATAGAGTTTTGTGTAAGGCTTGTATTTAGGACTTGCGAGATTCAAGGTTTTAGCATCCCCCCGCCCCCACACTTAAATTACACATTGTCCTCAATGTGTCCCAAAAATAAGTTTTTAGGTTGATTGAATGTGTAAAAAGGTGTAAAAGCAAAAAAATTTGTGTTAATGGGCGCTGAACAGTGGCCCCGTGTTGTCCGGGCACGGCCTCGTGTTCAAGTGCCAGTAACAAAATTAAAACAAGAGAAACAGAAGTCTGGACACGGGGGCGTGTTGGGTGGACACGGCCCGTGTCCAGTTACCTGAACTGGGTCTTTTTCTGCGGACTGTGCAGCACGGGGCCGTGTTGGGTGGACACGGCCCGTGCCGAGCTTACTGTAAATGAAGAAATTTGTCGGATCGTTCTGTTTTCCTGTATGGAGTGTTGGTTCAAGTTTCCCTTGCATCCTTTGTCATCTCAAGTGTGTTTTATTCATTTCAACACCATTCATAACACCAATTTAACTAAAACCATCATTCATTAATCATAGAGAGAATTACATAATAGTCCTAAAAATTAAAAATAAAGTAGAAAATAAAAGTTAAGGGTCCTAATATTAAATAGGTCAAGTGATCCGTAAAATCTTCCTAAGGAGTTCTACTTCTTCAATAAGAACCAAAATTCTGGAAATAGATTTCCGGTTTAAAATCCTTGTAGAGCTCCAAGCCGAACGGTGTTCCTAAGATGTTGCTATAGCCATTCTTTTATCTCCCTCGGAAGAAGGGAGGCGGCTTCATGTTCCTCGATATCTTGAGGAGGAGGAGCGACACCCACCGGAACCCCTTGTAGTATGTCTCGAGGAGGTTCCGGATGTAGGGCGTACCATTCGGCCGGAATGATGACTTCCGGCACCACATTCCATGCCCTTTGGGTGATAATCGGTACCAAAGGAGGAGAGGCGAGAATGTTCAACCTTTGGTGCAAAAGGTTGACCTCCCGGAGACATCCTTCTAGTCCCACCGTCAAATGATTAATGCGGTCGACCAAAGCCTCTTCCACACTTGTTACTTCATCAAGGGCTTCTCTTAAGGCGTAAACATAGTTTACAAGAGAATCCTCAACCGTAGATGACCTTCTTCCCTTCCTGTTGTTCCTGGAATGTGACGAAGAGTTTCCGCTTGTTCTGCTCGCCATTCTGAGAAAACATGCCGAAAAGAGTTCAATCCGATGGGTCCAGTACTTCGGACACGGCCCCGTGTTCACTGAACACGGCCCCGTGTTCTGATATCTGCAGGATTTATGGACAAGGAATCTTGGGGTTTCAAATTGTTTTTATGATTTTTGAAACATTTTTGAACTTAAACAACTTAAAACATTGTTATAAAACTTATTTTTATCAAGATTCCATGAACAAAAATCTAACAAACATCTCAATAAGGCTTGAAACTATAGAAGGTTCAAGCTTTAATGGAAGTATGAAGAAAATTGAAGAAGATGAAAGTGGATAAAAGAGGAAAGGACAAGAAGATAGTTGAGAAACTTCTTTTAGAAAATACCTAGGATGGTATGTGAGAATATTCCTCAAATCTCTGTCCCTGGAATGGTTCAAATGTGCAGGATTCTTGGCTGCATTTATAGAAAACGACAGTACGTTGCGCACGGCCCCGTGTCGGCTGGACACGGCCCCGTGTGCAGATGGAATCCTGACACATTTTTGTCCGCATTCTGACAAAATCAGAAGAGAATCTTTTGGGTGGACACGGGGGCGTGTTGACCTGGACACGGCCCCGTGTCTAGAAGCTATCTTAATGATTTCTTCAAATTTCAAGGAATTTTCCCGGATCGGGTGGTTCCTTACTGGATGGAACAACCCCAAAGTGCCTAAGATACCTTAATTGATCTAGATTAAGACGAGAACGCAAGAGGTTGCCGGTGAGGGTGATTCCTATGCTACATGTAGGTGGACAAGTCCAACCCTTTTCCGGGCTCTCGTTAAAGAAGGTGTATGTCGAATCGATCAGGTCTATGTATGCATCGAACGAAGTCGATGGGGAGTCCTTCATGGCACAATCGACACAGGGACGACTATCGCTCAAGTCCTCACTAGAGTTAGAAGTATCATTGGAAACAATGAAGTTGTTTGAATGCGTTTCCAACCTTTCTTCTTGGTTATCGTCTTGGAGAAGATTTTTGAGGTCTCCCCTAAGTTCTTCTAACCAATTAAAAATTAGATCTTCTAGTTGAAATAATTCGTCGAGAAGCATTTCTCCTAGAATATCCGGTTGGGCGCATTCGAGGGAGCGATAGGGATTATTTTTACTTTCGCCCCTCTTAAGGATACTAGGGAATGATGGGTCTATATAGTGGGGTTTATAATTTAGAAAAAAGCATTCTAATTCTTTATGGTTACCACCACATAATTGACACCACATAGTACCATAAGAGTGCCGAAAGTAAAAAGTATCAGTATCACTCATGTTTGTGTCAGAAATTACCAACCGTCGGGATCTTACGGTTCTGTTTTCAGTAACTGAAACTTGGGCACGGGGGCATGTTGAGTGGGCACGGCCCCGTGTTCAGCTTACTGTCTGACTTAAAACAGGATTGCCAGTTCCAATGATTCGGCACGGGGCGTGTTCAGCGGGCACGGCCCGTGCTGAGTTCTGCAGAAGCTGAAAAATTAAAAAAAATCCTAAAAAAAATGAAAAATAAGAAAAATGATTAGGCCGCTGATTCCTAACTTTCTTAAAATCCTTGTGTCCCCGGCAACGGCGCCAAATACTTGATGCGTGTAAAGTGTTATATATATTAGGTGTATATTTTAAGCCCCTATAACACTTATTTTAGCCAAGTTTTAAATTTATAAAACACGATATTTTACTAACACTAAACACACATATGGGCAAGTGCACCCATCGTGAGCGTAGTATAGTGTTGGTAAGATACCGAGGTCGTCCAAGGACACAAGAGCTTTTAATACCGGTTTATCCTCAACGTCTAATCATAATAAAAAGTTTAGAAAAAAGCTTTTTAAACTAAGAAAAATAAAAACTAACTAAAATGCTGAAAAGTAAAAAAGAAAAAACAGAAAGACAAGATGAATCACTTGGTTCCGACTCGTATCTAGTGTAACCTTTGATTATTTCCGCACTTTTGCACATAATTAAGAGATTATCTTAGTTATTGTAGTAGGCCCCTCTTTTGAAGGTGACGTTACCCTCACCCCAGTAGTTTGAGTCAGCAAGGATACAATCCTAAAAGGGTGGATTATTGGAAGATAATGAATTAAGTTATTAATGCAATATTATGGTAGGCCCCTCTTTTGGAGGTGACGTTACCCTCGACTAAGTAGTCTGAGTCAGCAGGGATACAGTCCTAAATAGCCGGGTTATAGTATTAATAGTAGTTAACTTATGAGGGGGTCAAAGAGTTTGGACCCCCGCCATCCAATACCGTGAAGCATTGAAGGAGGTCCTACTAAATTTGACCCAGGTCCATTGCAGGACCTCTAAACGCTGAACAATGGCAAGACCTTTACCAAACCGTTCCCTTAACCCCCGACCAGGTAGCCAACATACCTCCATATAGACCGTGGAGATATGAATGGTGAAAATCTTTTATTTTATATAGACAGTAAAATAATGCCAAGACACCACGGACAAACGATAAGGAAAGATCACCTTCAACATAAGTAACTAGTTATTAAAGTCATTAATACAAAACCAAATAAAAAGTGCAAAAGATTAGAAATAAAAAGTATTACACTAGACACTTTGTCTTCACCAAGTGATGTAAGAGACTTAGGCAAACATGGCCTTGATTGTCAAGAACTCTTACGATCAATCTTGGATCCCGAGACGACTCACACACTCTACGATGGACAATGGATGATGGTGGTGGATGATGGTGTTATGGTGGTGGTGGGTGGTGGGTGAAGTGTGAGAGAGGTGGTGTGCCAAGGGATGGTTTGAGCTTGAGCCAAGCACTCCTATTTATAGGCTGAACAGAAGCTCGGGCACGGCCCCGTGTCCAATGGGCACGGCCCCGTGTCCACATCCTCTCTTTCTTCATTAAATGCAGCTTTGTCTTATTAGTTGACCACGCCCCCGTGTCCGCTGAGCACGACCCCGTGTGCAGAAGAATCTTTGTACTATGAAGATTTGCCTGGATTGTGCGAATCTTATAGTTGACCACGGCCCCGTGTCCGCTGAGCACGGCCCCGTGGTGGGCAATAGAAGCTTCTACCACTTTGTCTTTTCTGCTGACACTTGGGCACGCCCCCGTGCTGGCTGAGCACGGGGCGTGTTCAGGCCTCTGATCTCTTGTTTTGCTTGGGAAGATGCTGTTGTGGGGTCGGGCACGCCATGTCTTGCTCCTTTTCTGGTATTTATGTTAGATTTTGGTGTCTTTTTTGCTTCTTTTGTTAATTTGAGCTCATTTAATCCTGAAAATACAAAAGGAAGACAAAAGCACACTTTTTCCAACATTAGTACTAAAAAAGGGTTACTTTTATGCCTCATTTGATGAAATTTATATGTTAATATTTGAACACATCACAAAGAATCAGTGTTGTGTTACTGGATTAAGATTATCAAAAGATTCATATATCTTATCTTGGTTAAAGGGTATTTCAAATATATTACAAATTTAGTCATTTTACAAGATAGTCAGCTATTTTACCTTTTTAACACATACTTTTTCAAAGAGTAAACTGCCAAAATGGTTCCCGAGGTTTGGTCATTTTTGTCACTTTAATCCAAAACTCAAGCCTTTTGAATCTAGGTCCCTGTGGTTTTAATTTTGTTGTCATTTTCATCCAAAATCAAAATCTGATTATTGAAGACCTAAATTCTTATAAGCTGTAGTTTTGTTTTTGCCAGCTATCAGCTATCTTCTGGAAGAGATGAGGAACCCCACCTCTTTTAAAAGTCAGTGTCTCACATAATACATTCTTTGATACAAATATTTTTATCCTTGTTTTAAATATCAACACTTCTTGCAAACAAGGATGCTTCAAGACCCACAACAGCGTCAACAACTGCATGATATGTTGTAAGTTTCTCATTCGGAGCATTTATCGCTCTAACATATTAAATTCCCATATGTCAAATTTAGGGCCACCACTTTTGTATATGTGATTTGTAGATGTGACTGTAGGAAAAAAGAACTTATGTAAAAAATACTGTGTACCCGGCCGCAACGCGGCGGATACTTTTCTAGTTAATACCAACTTTGAAAATTTGATTCAAATCACGGCAGTGCCCCCACCTTCATAGTCTTCTTTTCCCTTTTTAAAATTTTTAAACCAAATATTCAAAACCCAAAACTGAAACACCCCATTCTTTAATCATCTGCAAATCTCATGGTGCAATCTGAATTAGATTCAAAAGTCACTCAAATTACCCTTTTTAGTCACCGTAGTAAAACAGTTTTATTAAGAATTAGAAAGTAATATAAAATGTATAATTCAAGCAAGAAAATTGGGGGAATTCCATTACGACGGTTACCCTTTTAAGTGACCGTAATATAACATTTTTTGTTAACAAAAATTAGGGTTCAAGACTATCTTGTGTGTGCAGGATTGAACTAAATTTTTGACGAAAGTCCACCTTGCAAAGCATGAATATGAAGACAAAAGAGAAGAAATTCATACTGACCTAATTACACCAGCGATGATCTCAAACGAAAGTAGAAAGATCTGGAAGAAGGAGTAGAAGATGATTGCACCATGAGATTTAAAAGAGAAAGGGTAGGTGGCAAAGCCACCGACCTTTCTCTTTAATATTATATAAATATATAACTAACTAGGGTCAATCCCCAACGCGCGTTGCGCGGGGATGGATGGGTTAAACCGAGGTTCAGACACATTTTCATCATCATAGTCGTAATGATGGATTATTAAAAATAACAAGACATGTATTTGGATATTTCTCTTGAAATAATTTGATTTGCTATCAATAGTTGAAGGGAATTTTCCTAAATAGTAACTTCATCTAATTGGTTTATTAATTAAATATTATATTTAGGAATGACACTATTAAATATAAAAGAATATAAAGGATGGAGTTTTCATTATTCCATCACATGTATTATAGATATTCCTAATTGATAAATGGACAAATAAAAGAAACCCGAGCACTATTTTTGGAGGCAATAATTCTCTTCTATTTATGTTTTTAGGGTATTTTAGGAGTTTGAATGTAAATGACATGTAGTTTCCTCTTAAAGGGTTAGTGTTGCAAAGAGAGTTAGATCATGAATATCCATGCCTCACTTCTACTCTCTTGCATCAAAACCTTGTAAATTAAGAGGTCCAATCTCATAACACCACCTACTTCTACTATTCATTTCACTTTGCTTATTAACATATAGTAATATATCAAACCAATTAGTATAGAAAAAACTAATAATAACCTTTACTTATTTACTTTAGTATATTTTAAAACTTTCGAGTATTACATGAGTGGAGATCATGGAGTAGTGGTCGGCGCATGCTGATTGGTGCCTCGTATGTGTCATTGTGTACTTCTTGTCTCCTGCACAATTGTTCATCGTGCAGCATAATCCGATACAACCAGTTGAGCGCCTATTGGTCCACTGCTCTGCCACCTGTACCTTATGCATTTGTCCGATGTTACTCTGCGCTTCTTTCCCCTGCGCGACTTGGATATATCCCTTGCAGTCGGCGCAAGGTCAAGGGAGTCAGGTCGTTTGTCAAAGGAACCGAAGGGGTATGGTCCCAGATCTCGCGTCAGCATGACCGCGAGTGACCATTACCCTCAGCAAAAACCCCCACCAGCAATAACTTACCTGTGTCCGTGCGGGCACGCACGAACATAGCGGTCCAATCTGTCCAGTGATGAGAAGACTTACCTTAAGTACGAAAACAGATGTTACGCATAGCGATGCGGCCTGGCACCGCATCCTATGAATATTTTCGTCACGACAAGGGATCTGGACAACAGTAACAGTCACTAAGCGGAGATGCGGCATGGCACCGCATCCCGTATGCATCCTGGATGGAACAAAGAACGCGGGAACAACATAAGTGACCGCAAACAGCGATGCGGCCTGGCACCGCATCCTGCCCATAAGGCAAGTGGGTCTGACACCACAGTGCAAGTGGCACTGGGAACACTCGCCTACCAGCCCACGTGTGTGCAGCAGTCTGACACCACAGCAGGACGTGGCATCACCACCGTAACCGACAGGTCTGACACACCTGCAAGTAGCTGTGCGATGTCAGGCTAGCTACTCAACTACCCTCCTTCACTCCTCGGCTATAAATACTCACCCCAAACTAGGTTTGAGGTATCACTTCTCAACTCTCTCACTACTACTACTATCACACTTTGCTTCCCAAGCAAATTACTGATTCTCACGCCGGAGAGTGGTAACAAGGAGCACCCCCCACCCCATCCTCCTTGTTACGAGTCACGGTTTGTTTCCTTGTGCAGGAAACCCGCCACCAGACGATCCAGCCAACGATCCCCGGAAAGAAGGGATTAACCCTCTTGACGAGAGCAGTGAGTTAACCCCACCCGGTTAACCATTGTTTCATCAGGAACTAACTGCCAGAAATGGTCTTATCCTGGTCTTGGCCTGGCGCGCGACTTGGGACACATCCCTGCAGTCGGCGCAGTGTCGGGAAAGTCTTCATTGTGGGATGGTCTAGAGACCTGTCTGAGACAATCTCGTGTGGTGGGCGCAGGATTTGTGACCATACCCCTTCACATACTCTGCATACCATATAGTTTGTTGGATTCGATGGCTTCTAAAGTTAAATATGACAAAACTGGCGTTAAATCCGTCATCTAGGCATATACGATGTCTAACATATGTTTATTGAAATTGTTGGTCTCAGAATTAAAATCAAACACAGTGATCTGTGTTCAAATCTGCACATGGTCACTCTATTTCATGTCAGATGCAAGTGGAATTCCATTGACATACCTTTCAATCTAGATCTGCATGAGGCCTCTAGATGTAAATACTTTTCTTTTCGATGAGACTTGTATTAACAAGTAGTGATCTCAGTTTACATAACGTCACTAATATTATAGAGGGTGAAATTAAAGGTGTTTAATCAAATTATCATTACAAAACTTATAAACACGTAATTTATATTTTATTTATTACGGTAACTATTAATTTTATTAAGATAGATAATCAAATCTATACTATATAATAAAAGAAACTAAGTCTGTGACACGTGTTATTCATAGAAGCTATCCTCAAATCTATACTTATCTTATATTAACTAAATAAATAAATAAATAATAAATTAATATTAAATCTTATTATACTTTAATAAAATATTATCCTCAAATCTAAATTGTTAATTTAATATATTTTTAAAACAAATACCTCTATTTCCTACTTATCTTATATTAAATATATAAATAATAAATTAATATTAAATGTTATTCTAATTTATTAAAAATATAACTTTTTTTATATATGTTCATAAGCTACATTTACAAGAAACTAAGGATCACGTGCACCTTTACATTTCTTTAATGACAAAGTTTGTTTCCCCACACTCATTAAAAAATTTGGATCACTGGAGTATAATCATGTCACCAGTGGAGATAAAAAATATATTAATGTTTAATTGTTTGTAAAGATAGAGATTAATTTACCTTACAAATGTTGAGATAAAAAATATATTAATGTTTAATTGTTTGTAAAGATAGAGATTAATTTACCTTTCAAATTCATAGTCATGCTTCAACACCAAAACAGAAAGTACTTTGTTTCTTCAATTTCTTCAATTCGTTTTGATTGGGACTACAAGAGAATATATAGAGTTTTTGGGTCTATAAATCCATCTCCATATACAACTCTATTTTTTATTTACTTAGCGGATTAGGATGAATTTTAGTGTTTCAAATTGAGCATTATAAGTTACCTTTTATGTATAGATTTTCTGTAACGCCCCGTTTATTTGTACTTTCCATTTTTAGCAAGTCTTGTACGTGTTTCTATTTTTGAAAACCTTATGCGCTTGTAATCGTTCCTTCTTGATAATCGTTGTAAACTCGAGACTTGAATCATGAATGAGAACTTGCATTTCTTTAAATACGTGTTATACATGCTTCATACATTGTACACATTTAATGATGAAACAACTTGATACTTACTCGTGATACTTACAAACATACGTTGAATTCTTAAATACGCAACATTCATACTTGATACCGCGATTACATACGAGTCCTATACTTAATGTTATTCTTTTGATGCTTGAGGTACACTTGATACATGTCTTATATGCTAAAATACCCTAAAAAGGTCATAAAACACGTAAACTATATCATTGGGACAAGTTGCAAGTTTTAAATCATTAAAATAAAAGGTTTCTTGCTTCTGACCATGGCTTGCGCACCGCAACAAAAAACCCTTACGGTGCGCAAGGGTATCTGGGCGGGACAGATTGTGTTTCTTCGCGAAAATGCATGAAATCCCAACATCTGACCTCACCCAATCACCTCCAATCACCACCAACCTCTTCCACTATAAATACAACCGTTCTCCACACCATTTTACACTTTCACAACTCAAAACATCTCACAAATTCACTCTCAAAATCTCTTGCAAACTCAGAATTCGGGCAGATTCATACACTTGCACTAAAGTGAGTATAACTTGCTCATTTCTTAACGAAATCACCCGATTCTTCTTCCTACTTGCTTGGATAATCATAGGGTATGATTCCTTGACTTCTCCTTGGAGAAATCAGACCTGGAAATCCCCTGAAATGATCCAAAAACTTTCTGTTTTGATTTATGTTCTTTCAAACTTGTTTAAACATCATCAAACTTGTGTCTAACACATCTCATACCTATGTCCCAATGCTTACAACCTATTCTATGGTTAGTTAGGCTTAAAAACAAGGTTGAGACACTTGAAATCAGAGGATTAAACCTCAAATACTTTCTGTTTTGTTAGGGTATTTAACCCACAAATCATGTCAAGCTGAGATCTTGATGAATGAGTGATTATGGAACAACTTGGGTTGTCCTACATACAATCCTCACATGATTTGATGATTTCTTATAGATTAGATTAATTATATTATTGTACTAATCCTAGTTCGTGACCCTCCTTGGTTGTTTTTACATCAAGTGAAGTGGTGAACATACAAGGGGTTCCTAAACGGAAGCTAGTTCTTCCTACCCCATACTTGACATCCATGACTACTCGAGGTGCCTAAATGAAGATCCTAATCTTCTACCTCCTACTTGAATTATTGGACTAAATAATATGTAATACTTAAACCTAGATATATATATATACACTCATTCGAACCTTTGATGTTGAACTTGTGTTTACATGTTAAAGTAGTAGAACATCATATAAGACCTAAACCTTGTTGTGATTCTTATGGGTGTTCAACTCATGAAAACATTATCATAACCCTTGTGGTTACCAAGTGTCATACAAGTGTTAAGTGTTGAAGATGATTATTTTCACCTGTTATTCTCACATCTTATTTTTATGTTGTTTTAAATACCGAATCTCGACTCTAAGCATACTTGAACCTTAACCCTTACACATTCAATCTTTTAACCTCATCAACTCGTCAATAATTGGATAATTGGGAAGCATATGCAAACTTTGTGAGTATACTCGTATTTCCCCTTTTTCTTTTACCACTTTTGGGGTGTAACATGTTTACTTATCAACAACTTACACATGAACATTTTGCTTAAACACATGAACATTCCTATTAACATGCTTGTATACGTGATGGCTTGATATTTAAACTTGGGTGAATCTTATGTGTTGAACTTATCATTAACTTCGTACGAGCCAAACCGTGACATATGTAGCGCTATAGGATTAACGACCCGCCCGTAAACTTGAGGTTATGTCATGAGCCTGTTGCGTTTCCTTGGTTTGATATGTTAGACACATGCCATGTTTTTATGTTTATCTTGAATCACATGCTTGCTATGAGAAATTGTTCGAAACTTATCTTTTGTTATGTACGTACCAAACTTGTATACTCGCCTTTGCTTTTGCATTGAACTTTATTTTAAACATGTTACAGGTTGAGGATGATGATGCCATGAAATGAAGTAGCGTTGATACCTAGATACACATATAGACGTTTAGATTAAATACGTTGTATAAATGTCATAATTGTTGTCGTATTGCTCTTTTTGTACTTAACATGTTGTATTTCAAATTTCTTGTATTGTAACATTTATTTATGAAGGAAATCAATTTATCTTTAATTCTATTGTCACAATTTAGTGTATGTGTGATGAGCAATCTTTCTTCGTCTCACTCCGATGTTTCCGCCATCGGTTGGGGTGTGACAGATTGGTATCAGAGCCATAACTATAGGGAATTAGGAAAAGTAGGAATGTTTTTACCTAGTCTATAGTTTTAGAGTCTTATTCGTATATTTTGTTCGAACTACTACATGATACTTTATTTATTTCTTAGTTATGCTATTTTAAACACGTACGCCACTCGTGAGTAATATTCGACATGATATTCTTATGCGTTAATGCTTGTCTTATTATGTGTTAATACTTGTTCATTGTTCGATTCTTTATGTGTTACTCTAAACATATTTCTCTATGTGTTAATACATGTTTTATCATTTCGTTATCCAAACACCATTCTTGATATGCTTCCTTATGTGTTTATACTTGTTTATGTACTTCCTTGACATACACTTCCCTCATACATTTTTCTCGGTATTTCTAAATCCGAAAACACTCATAATACACAAACGAGACGACTTCACCAAAATAGGCGTGAAACCCACAATTTGGTGAATGACTCTGAATCCTTCTACTTTTCTTTTTACACGAAATTCACCACCAAGTTAGGAGTGAAATCCTCACCTTGATGGAGAAATTCGAATTTCAAATTCTAGTGGACCCTCGTCAAAGTGTCAAAATTAACTTTTGACCCGGCGAGTACCAACCACACTTAGGATACTAAATCGCCAAGTTAGGGGTGAAACCCGCACCTTGTCGACTAGTTCCACTCTTTGATTTTCATTAATCCCGCCAAGTCTCGAATTTTCAATTGAATTGGGGACATGTAGTAACCGGAAGGGTAAATACCGTTAACCGACTTGTCGGCAAGAGTATTTCACCTATTAGGCCAAAGCATGCTCCTCAAATTCGAAAGACTTTTCGACCACTTTGGTTAGTCAACGTTCCGTTTTGGAACCATCTCAAATTTAATCAAACATACGTTATATTATTTACTTTATCAGATGCAATCTTTCAAATTCGAATTTGCTTTCGATAATTTCTTCTCACACACGCACATCATACTAAATCTTTTTCATACACTTATACATATGCATGATTTTATATAATTTAAATTCATATTTCTTGTAACGAAAGGTGGAGACATATCATCGAGATAGGAGTGATTTCCTTACCTTGACGATTAACTCCACTTCCCTTTCTTAAAACGACCTCACCAACGAGTTCGGGGTGATTCCCTTACCTAGGTGACCGTTTCCAAGACGCCTCTTCAAAATTTCTTATTATGCAAACTCGGTCATGTTTATACCTAAATTATTTATCATTATTCAAAATACATACGTATACGATTTCAAAATACATTGTTTCATCAAGCATACTTTCTATCCTACAACCTATTCTTACTTAACTCACATACACGGATTCTTAACTTATCTTAAACGTTTTACTACACAAATTTCCAAACCTTACGAAATGCTACCTATCAATTTAATCGGTCCAATGAATCTCTTGTCCACGAACTTCATATTCGACTTAATTACTAAAACGCACTCATGATATATATCACCAAACTAAAGACTTTAATTCTCAATCGGAGGATCAAACCAACATTTCTTTTACACCTATAAGATCTTATGGATGTTGTATGATTGTTTTACCAAATACCCTTCTCAACATCAACAAATCATTTGTTAGAACTTTTAACAATCACTAAGACCTTTGCTAATTTTTTTTTTCTAAGGATCAACGTTTTCACAAGAAACTCCTAAATTCAAAATTTCTTGTTTTGATGAAACGAACTTACTTTTCTTTTCGAAAACTTTTCCTACACCGATTTTCAAAACAAATGGGCAAGAAGACTTCATGGGGACCGACCATCTTCGGATTACGTAAACTCTTTTAAAACAAAAGTAGCATTTCCATTCGATACAAAATACATTATGCTTAACCAATAAGTACTTCATATCCTTTTGCGTACGCAACTATATTCTACATTTCAAACCAAGCTCAATCCAATTTTGATACGATAAACTCAACGTTTCGTTTAAACAACTATACACACGTTTCATCCTGCACGTTTTAGTCATTTCATCGCGACAATTCCATTTATATCGTTCGTATTTACATGCGCAACCTTTTGGCGCACTTTTACGTGCTTAATTTGTTATGTTTTCAATTAATATGATATACGCAAACATTAGTATTCGTACTCACACTCACACTCATATTCATAACAATATATTTTTCCTATACTTATAATCGTATTCATACATATACTCATACGCTTCATGTTTTACCTATACTCTTATGATTCATACTTTTACTTATACCCATACGTTGCGTGCTTATACGTATACACGTACTACTTGTACGTGTTATGTTGATACACATATTTGCGTGCTTATTTAAACATATACTTATGCTCATACTTTCATTCATACACATGATCCATACATTCGTACCCGTACGCAAGCAAAATCCGAGTGATTCGCTTACGTGGGTCCTATACATACTTAAGCATGGACTTGCTTACATACTTTATTCTTATACGCACACATTCTTAATTTTTTTTTTTTTAAAGTAGACCTACCCAAATTCATACACAACTAGTACAAGCTATGCGGATCATGCGACGATCAATATAATCACGGGTGCACACGGGATTATAGTGATAGGCGTATGAGAACCATAGAGTGTACTACTGTGTATGGTGAGACACGGAACGTAACATGACACGAATAACGAAACGGACGTAACATGGTCGAAACATGGTGGATACGCCGCTGGTACTTCCTATATATAAGTGTCTTCACCACGTTACCAAACTATCGTAAAACATGTCACGAGAAATTCAGTGTTTTACAGACCTATTTTGGACCTTATACAAACTTTATACAACTCACAAACGCATTATATCCGATTATCCAACGACGAGACTTCATCCTTAACACACTGCGTTCATCTATCCAACACTTATGCTATTCTTATACTTGCACTCTTTAAAAGTCATTCGTTCATTCTATACTCGTATTATTCTCCTTATCCTTTTAGTTTATACAAACCTCGTTCGCAATTAAGCTTGTTTAAACATTCGAGTCCTAACTTACCTCGTTACCTATAAAATGGTCTTCCTATTCTGGATTCTCGTGTAACTGTACTTAGCATACCTTTAAGGCTTTATTTAAAGTGCCAAACCTTCTCGTTTCACTTAATAAACAATCTTCTACAAATGTGATTTAGTTACCACGTCCCATCAAAATACAAACCATTTGCCAACCTCTTCTTTCTTAATGCGTCACTTTTTATTATACGTCACCTTTTTAAATACGGCGCCAATTTAAGTTACTCAAACTTGTTTAGACTCACTTCACCTGTATACGCACTACATGTTTTCAACTATGTCGGATACCTCAAATTATTTTAGACAATGAACTCACTCCCAAATTTACCTTGTCACTCTCCAAAGTTTTGTGCCTTTCAAAATGTTTCAAAATTTTCAAGTCTCAAATTTTCACTAAAAATCTTCAAGTCTACCTCTTGAATAAATTTCAGGACGAAATTTCCTAAAGGAGGGGAGACTGTAACGCCCCGTTTATTTGTACTTTCCATTTTTAGCAAGTCTTGTACGTGTTTCTATTTTTGAAAACCTTATGCGCTTGTAATCGTTCCTTCTTGATAATCGTTGTAAACTCGAGACTTGAATCATGAATTAGAACTTGCATTTCTTTAAATACGTGTTATACATGCTTCATACATTGTACACATTTAATGATGAAACAACTTGATACTTACTCGTGATACTTACAAACATACGTTGAATTCTTAAATACGCAACATTCATACTTGATACCGCGATTACATACGAGTCCTATACTTAATGTTATTCTTTTGATGCTTGAGGTACACTTGATACATGTCTTATATGCTAAAATACCCTAAAAAGGTCATAAAACACGTAAACTATATCATTGGGACAAGTTGCAGGTTTTAAATCATTAAAATAAAAGGTTTCTTGCTTCTGACCATGGCTTGCGCACCGCAACAAAAAACCCTTACGGTGCGCAAGGGTATCTGGGCGGGACAGATTGTGTTTCTTCGCGAAAATGCATGAAATCCCAACATCTAACCTCACCCAATCACCTCCAATCACCACCAACCTCTTCCACTATAAATACAACCCTTCTCCACACCATTTTACACTTTCACAACTCAAAACATCTCACAAATTCACTCTCAAAATCTCTTGCAAACTCAGAATTCGGGCAGATTCATACACTTGCACTAAAGTGAGTATAACTTGCTCATTTCTTAACGAAATCACCCGATTCTTCTTCCTACTTGCTTGGATAATCATAGGGTATGATTCCTTGACTTCTCCTTGGAGAAATCAGACCTGGAAATCCCCTGAAATGATCCAAAAACTTTCTGTTTTGATTTATGTTCTTTCAAACTTGTTTAAACATCATCAAACTTGTGTCTAACACATCTCATACCTATGTCCCAATGCTTACAACCTCTTCTATGGTTGGTTAGGCTTAAAAACAAGGTTGAGACATTTGAAATCAGAGGATTAAACCTCAAATACTTTCTGTTTTGTTAGGGTATTTAACCCACAAATCATGTCAAGCTTAGATCTTGATGAATGAGTGATTATGGAACAACTTGGGTTGTCCTACATACAATCCTCACATGATTTGATGATTTCTTATAGATTAGATTAATTATATTATTGTACTAATCCTAGTTCGTGACCCTCCTTGGTTGTTTTTACATCAAGTGAAGTGGTGAACATACAAGGGGTTCCTAAACGGAAGCTAGTTCTTCCTACCCCATACTTGACATCCATGACTACTCGAGGTGCCTAAATGAAGATCCTAATCTTCTACCTCCTACTTGAATTATTGGACTAAATAATATGTAATACTTAAACCTAGATATATATATACACTCATTCGAACCTTTGATGTTGAAATTGTATTTACATGTTAAAGTAGTAGAACATCATATAAGACCTAAACCTTGTTGTGATTCTTATGGGTGTTCAACTCATGAAAACATTATCATAACCCTTGTGGTTACCAAGTGTCATACAAGTGTTAAGTGTTGAAGATGATTATTTTCACCTGTTATTCTCACATCTTATTTTTATGTTGTTTTAAATACCGAATCTCGACTCTAAGCATACTTGAACCTTAACCCTTACACATTCAATCTTTTAACCTCATCAACTCGTCAATAATTGGATAATTGGGAAGCATATGCAAACTTTGTGAGTATACTCGTATTTCCCCTTTTTCTTTTACCACTTTTGGGGTGTAACATGTTTACTTATCAACAACTTACACATGAACATTTTGCTTAACATTCCTATTAACATGCTTGTATACGTGATGGCTTGATATTTAAACTTGGGTGAATCTTATGTGTTGAACTTATCATTAACTTCGTACGAGCCAAACCGTGACATATGTAGCGCTATAGGATTAACGACCCGCCCGTAAACTTGAGGTTATGTCATGAGCCTGTTGCGTTTCCTTGGTTTGATATGTTAGACACATGCCATGTTTTTATGTTTATCTTGAATCACATGTTTGCTATGAGGAATTGTTCGAAACTTATCTTTTGTTATGTACGTACCAAACTTGTATACTCGCCTTTGCTTTTGCATTGAACTTTATTTTAAACATGTTACAGGTTGAGGATGATGATGCCATGAAATGAAGTAACGTTGATACCTAGATACACATATAGACGTTTAGATTAAATACGTTGTATAAATGTCATAATTGTTGTCGTATTGCTCTTTTTGTATTTAACATGTTGTATTTCAAATTTCTTGTATTGTAACATTTATTTATGAAGGAAATCAATTTATCTTTAATTCTATTGTCACAATTTAGTGTTATGTGTGATGAGCAATCTTTCTTCGTCTCACTCCGATGTTTCCGCCATCGGTTGGGGTGTGACATTTTCGATTCCAACAAAAGAGGTTTTCCCAAATTATTGGGTTTCCTCATGAATAGGCATCATGCCAACTAGAGATGAATATGATCATTTTTCCGGTGATCAGAGACTAACAACATTAGGGTTCTGTTAGTCAAGGTCCATTGGAAGCCAATATGGTAATAGTTAAGACAGCCAGTGGTATTTTTTGAAATTGGAACGTACAATATACGGGGTTCATAAAGATATAATTTTTTATTATTTAATATATAAAATTTCATTTATTTGACCCGTGTAATACACGGGGTTCTAACCTAGTATCATTATATTCTGATATGAACATGAAAATAATAAACAAATAAATAGTCAAAAAGAACATGGTACCATTTGATTTTTTAGCCTACTTATTTGATTTAAATGTTCGATCAATTTCATTGGTCATGAACATGTAGTTGGTTGCTTTTGGAGATATATGTTCAAAGATAAATTTGGATTACCGATGGACTACTCAAGTATCATCGTGTCATTAGGTGAAATCACCCGATCATATCTATCTTTATTAGGCATAATACTTATATACTAATTCAGGAGTAAATCCAATAAGTATAGGTAAAACCTCCTTGTAGGAATCGAACTAATAATCTATTGATCTCAAAATCTTATCCCGCACTTAAGGGTGAGAGGGGCACTCCTCTCTTAGGGGAGTCCCTTCTCTTACGCACGCCCAATCAGCACGCGCCACGTCAACTCCCCTCTTAACTCCCCTCACACCCTCAATTTGATGGTGGTACTCCTCTCTTAGGGGACTTGCTTTTTTCTTTTTCTTTTTTTGTTTTTTTTATTTGTTGTAATTATGCATGTTTATAAATTAAACAAATATTAATAAAAATTTAATAAAAGACATTTCATTAAATTAAAAATAAAAATTACATTCAAACTAGAAAAATAAAAAAACAAACTACTCGTCGTCGGAACTCACTTCAAGGTGAGGTAGATCTAAACGTCTGAGATGCTCAACGAGATCATGTTTTAGTCTCCAATGCGTTTCTTCGTCAATGAGCTCGCTATAAGCTGTATCATCGAAGACGGGTTCGACTGGAGGATCTTGAATGTGTACCGGTGCTATCGCCCTTCCGTCGTCTTTTATAATCATGTTATGTAAAATAATGCACGTATACACGATGGACCTTATCTTTTTCACCGTTTTCGAACGCATCGGACGATTTAGTATTGCCCACTTCGCCTTTAACACACCAAACGCCCGTTCCACATCTTTTCATGCGGCCTCGTGTTGCCTCTTGAACTTTTTTTCATTCGGGGTGTGAGGATATGGAAAAGACTTCACAAACACGGACCAGTTAGGGTAGATCCCATCAGTAAGATAATACCCGCGTTTGTATAAGTGGTCGTTCACTTGAAATGGACAATTTGGCGCCGTTCCGTTTCGTTGAGTAAGAAATAACGGAGATTGTTGGAGCACGTTGATGTCGTTTTGTGAACCCGCCGGGCCACAAAAAGCATGCCAAACCCACAAATCTTGAGACGCCACCGCCTCTAACATAACTGTCGGGTATTGATGATCGTCTCTCATATATTGTCCACGCAATTCTGTGGGGCACATTCTCCAGACGAAGTGTGTACAATCCAGACTACCCAACATACCAGGTAGGTGATGTCTCTCCTCATGAGCCTAGCCTGATACAATAGCGCAACGTCGTGGCTCGTTGGTCTACGTAAGAATTCACCGGCATACAGTTTGCAGACCGTCTCGCAGAAATATTCAAGGCACTCACGAGAGGTCCTTTCAGCCATATTTAAATACTCGTCGTTTTCATCTGGTGGGTTACCGGTTGCAAGTTGTTTAATCGCAGAAGTAACTTTTTGCAACGGCGTGAAACTTTTCTTCATTCTCCCGTCCAAGCCCTCTTGAAACCACTCGTTGTTCGCTTCCACGTCACTAACAATTTTTAGGAACAAAGACTTGGACATACGAAACCTATGACGAAAAATATCGGCATTAAATTTTGGATTTTCGACAAAATAATCGGCCATGAGTGTTTCGTGGCCTCCCACACGATCTCGACGGACAGTTTTTTTTTTACTAGACGATGCCGTGTCTAGTAGCTCCGCTTGTTGGATGAGATTTTGGAAGAAAATTAAACTACCATCACTTGATGATGAATCTTCATTGTCGGGAAAGTCGGGCAGGGGAGAAAAAAACGGGAACTTGGAATCCATTTTTTTTAAAGATTGGTTAAAAAAAATTAGATGATATGAATGGGTGAGAGTTGTTTTGGGTTTGAAAAATAAAATGGTTAAAGAGGTAGTATTTATAGGGGTTAGGAAAAAAAATTTAAAT
This sequence comes from Helianthus tuberosus, assembly GCA_030545235.1. Taxonomy (NCBI): domain Eukaryota; kingdom Viridiplantae; phylum Streptophyta; class Magnoliopsida; order Asterales; family Asteraceae; genus Helianthus; species Helianthus tuberosus. Next base: position 20,195,857 of record CM060380.1, on the reverse strand, counting down.
GTGTAACGGCTATATAGCCGTTTAAACTCGTTCCTCTCATCGGTGAATACACACCAATCTTGGTCACCGAATTCACTCACCGCGGTGATGGCGGCGGTGTTCCCGCTCGGGGACTTGGGTCACCGCCCCACTCCCCGCATGGTGCCCCGTATACCCTAAGATGCCACTATATAAAGTCATGAGTGGTCAATATCAACCACTTGCCCGGAATAGTTAAAATGATTATTTTGACTTTCTAAACAAATTAATTATCACTTAAAACAGTTTAGATTTTCATGAATATTATTTTACAAAAACAATAAATGAATTAAAGTATTATATTCTTTTCTATATATATATAATTGGAAAGGCTTCATGAATAGTATAAATAGTAATTTTAATATCAATAATAATTTTATTTTTTAATAATACATATAACTTTTTAATATGTTTATTATTTCAATATTATAAGAAAGTTTATTATTGTATTTACTTTTAATCTTAAATATATTAAAAATAGATTTTTATAATCGCAATATCTGTATGGTAACGAATCGAACCAATGTCAACCGAACAACACCGGTACCAGTACGAGTATTCGTTTTTATGGATTTCAATTGATGTAAACACGAGTTGATTGTTGTGTATCGTTACGGTACTATAATCAACTAATACTGACTTAAAGCCCGCCGCAAAGCCCAAAGGAATCCAACTTTATATATTAATTGGAAAACGATCATGAATAGTAATTTAATTTTTATAGTAAGATATATAGTTTCCTTTTCCATACTTTTAGCATTTTATTATTGCAATATATTACTGTTATATTTATTTTAATATTAAATATATTTCTTTAATTTTAACTTTTAATGATTTTCTTTTTTACTATTACTAATACTGTCTGAACAATATTAATACCTTATCGAATAACATCGGTATATTTTCTATTATAGCATCATGTGCTTATTATTATGCATGATTCGATAAAAGTTCTATAGGAACGAGTCATATATAGTTAAATTTTTTTTTATCATCACAAACCGAAAATATACCAACAAACAACATTGGTAAGGGTATCGTATTCGTTTTTATAGTTTTCTCGACGTGGCTTTATAAAATTCATTGAACACAAAGTTATATTCGCAATAAAGTATTTTTTTGCATCATAAGCTATATCGAGTGTTTGTACGATAATGGTATCGTAACGGACCGATACCGACATAACAACACCAGTACCGGTACATGTATTCGTTTTTATTATTTTAAATCGATGTAAAACACGTGTCGATTAACAACGATTGTTAAATTTGGGCCAGTATCGTACTGGTATTGTAATGAACCAGACCGATAATGATCAAAGGCTCGCAGCATTTGATCATTATCAAAAAGTTACATTTAGACTTTTTATTGTTTACTATACAAAATTACATTTAGAGTAAATTATTTTCCGAGTCTCAATGTTTTAGTGGTTTTAACCACTTGAGTCCAAAATCAAAAAGTTTTACATCCAGAGTCCCTAAACGCAGGGGCGGGTCTACGCTTGTTTAGGGGGTTCCCAGGAACCTGTTCGGTTTGAAATTTATAGTGTCAAGTTATATACAAAAAGTTGAAGGAACCCCTTAATAGTTGGTAAGAGAACCTTATAAACAAAATTGCAGACTGGTTTAGTGGTAAGTATCGCGCTTGTTATAGCTGTAAGTGCAGTTCCTGCCGGGTAACTGTCGCTTATCAGTTTTGTGTCAACCAAAGCAGAAGTCCAAGTTAAAGTCAATGATAATGAAGATTATCAATTGCTGAAGGCATTCCGGACGACTTTCTAGTGTTTCAGATTATTGTATTGTTTTGTATCCCGGACAATGTGTTTTGTCCGGGTTTAGTCCCTAGCCTATATATATGTGTGTATTGTGTAGATTAGGGCAACTCTTGAAGCTTTGTGCTCCTCTCCCAACTTATTCTCCTGGTGTGAATTCTAGAGAGAGAGACTATGTGTTAGTGAGAGAAAGCTAGGGTTTAGATCTTTGTGATCTAAACCAGCTTGTAGAAGATGATGTATACTCGTTTGGTATGTAATCTGTGATGATTGTATTGAAATGAATGAGTTTGTCTTGCATCTTCTTCTTCATCTACCCTGTTCTTGTTCTTCATGTCTTGAATCAAGTGCAATGTTTGATGTTCGTCATCGATCCGGTGCTTTTACAGTGGTATCAGAGCATGGTTACCGATTTGGAATGGTCTAACCGCCTTCCGAATCACCATTGCTCTTGATTTGATGTTTGTTTCCGCCAAACATCTTGAAGACGTGAAGATTTTGGTCCAGATATGAAGATATTCGATCTGTGTTGGAGAGAACTGCTGGGTTTTTGGAGATCTAGGGTTTTGATCCAAAAAGGATGTCTGAGTTTAAAACTCTGTGTTTGTGTTTCCGGGGTTTTTGGTGAACCAGTGTGAAGTCACACTGGGGAGATAGTCCAGAGACTAATTACTGAAGCTTGTCCGAGCTTTACAATTTGGAATTATGAATAGTTCAGAGGTTTCAACTTTAGAGGTTGGTAGGTCCGAGTTTTAGAATCTCCAAAAAGGTCAGAGTTTTATAACCTTCAAAAGGTCAGAGTTTTGGAAACTTCAAAAAGGTCAGAGGTTTGAAAACTACAAAAGGTCAGAGTTTTGGAAACAAGGGTCAGAGTTTTGGAACCTCCAAAAGTCTGAGTTTTTTTTTTATTATTCTTTTAAAGTGTCCGAGTTTTAAAACTTACTTTGTGTATGAGTTTTAAAACTTCCTTTGTGTCCAAGTTTTAAAACTTTCGTTGGTCCGAGTTTTAATATGGATGAAGTTAATGGTCCGACTATTAAAGTTCCGACTATTAAAATTTCCGAGTTTTTGTCCTCCATATAAAAATTCCGACTTTTTATATGGTTCTCAGGTCCGAGTTTTTGGTTCTTGTTTATTTGTGTCCGAATATTCATAATATTCTTAGAATTTGTCCGAATTTTAAACTTGTTAGTAGTCCGACTTTATTTAGTATGGGTTAGTTAAGTCCGAACTAGTCCGAGTTTTGTCTCCTTTGAATTAGGTCCGTATTTTTAACCTTTCTTAGTGAGTCCAAGTTTGTTTCTCTTTAGTTAGGTCCGAGTTTTGTCTTAGATCTACTTTAGTCCGAATTTTATTAGTTTAAGTAACTAATAGTCTGAGTTTTTCTTAGTCCCTTGTGTCTGAGTTTTACTTGATCTTGACCTAGTCCGAGCTTTCTTAGTCCCTTGTGTCCGAGTTTCACTTGATCTTGACCTAGTCCGAGTTTTACTTGATCTTAACCTAGTCCGAGGTTTTCCATATAGTCTGAGCTTTGAAACCATGCTGTAGCGATGTCATTATACAAACCAGGGACTGTTGTGTCGGCCAATGGTTATAGGTCTACAGTGGTTTGTAGTGAACAAGGGTGATGATTGGTTATTGTTACGATTGTTCGTACTCTCTGGTGAGTTTAAGAATAATTGGAATGGTTCTCCGTTCGTCGGAGATGTGGTACGGGTTTTTGTCATTTGATGGTTCTTTGTGGGATTCGTGGCGGCGAAGTGAGGGGGTGAAGAGAATACGACATGCTTGGATTGTTGTATTGTTTACAAAGAAAAAGGGGGAGTAAAAATTTTGAAATTCCTGTCTTCTTTGTAAATCAAAAGCTCGTGGTGCTACATCGAAACAAGTTCATGTTTACTATCTTTGAGATTAACTTAGTGTTAATCTTACCGGTGGCGAAGTGTTTATAACATGAAGCAAGTTAGAGCTAGTGTATGATTGAGTTTTGTCAAGTTTGTTCGAGGTTCAATCAAGTGTTGACGTGATGAAGCAAATTGTTCGTTTGGCAAGTAGTTGAAGGTCATGCCTTTATCGTATGCCGGTTAGAGTAGAGAAGATTAGTCTTCTTGGTACCTCTTCCAAGTTGGTGACTGATCGGATTCTCGAAATAGGGGTTCTTACATTGAGGGGGAGATTGGAGACGAAAGTCATCGGGTAATTGGTGGATTCGTGAAGATACGAGATTGGATCTTGAAGATTCGAGATGAAATTATTTCAGACACTCGGTTGAAGACTCTGATCAAGATGGTGGATGTACTTTTACAAAGTTCAGTTTGTTATTAACTTATCGAACTGAGCTTCATGTCTTTGCGAAATTTGAGGTATTCAAGGTTGGGCATTGGAAATCCAATGTTTCTTTCTGCTACCGGTTAGGTTTGAAGATTAATGTATCGAGCGATATACCTACATATGGTTGTAGGTCGGTTCGCGTTAACTTGATTCGGGAGTAGTTTGAGGGGGAGGATCTACAGTGTTTGATGTTGTATTCTTCGGGTTTCTCAAAGCGGCCTTAAGTGATCGTCAGCAAGTCTTTAATTAGAAGGGTTGAAGATCGCTGTGCTCTACCTAAAAGATCAAGTCTCAGCTAAAGTTGAAAGCATACATGATATCATCAGTCAAGGGGGAGTCTGTAAGTGCAGTATCCAGTGATTGAAGATTATCGATGCCACACAGAACTGATGCAACAGTTAAGGGGGAGACTGTAAGTGCAGTTCCTGTCGGGTAACTGTCGCTTATCAGTTTTGTGTCAACCAAAGCAGAAGTCCAAGTTAAAGTCAATGATAATGAAGATTATCAATATTGCTGAAGGCATTCCGGACGACTTTCTAGTGTTTCAGATTATTGTATTGTTTTGTATCCCGGACAATGTGTTTTGTCCGGGTTTAGTCCCTAGCCTATATATATGTGTGTATTGTGTAGATTAGGGCAACTCTTGAAGCTTTGTGCTCCTCTCCCAACTTATTCTCCTGGTGTGAATTCTAGAGAGAGAGGCTATGTGTTAGTGAGAGAAAGCTAGGGTTTAGATCTTTGTGATCTAAACCAGCTTGTAGAAGATGATGTATACTCGTTTGGTATGTAATCTGTGATGATTGTATTGAAATGAATGAGTTTGTCTTGCATCTTCTTCTTCATCTACCCTGTTCTTGTTCTTCATGTCTTGAATCAAGTGCAATGTTTGATGTTCGTCATCGATCCGGTGCTTTAACAATAGCTGAAGTCCCGTGTTCTACTCTGCTTGAGACCGTTTTTATTCCATTTTTTGGCTTCTTTTTTTAAAATTCAAAATCTAATTAGATTAGATTAGGGTTTAGTACTTTAGTTGCCCTTGCCGCTTTCTTCATAATCCACCCAGACACAAACACCAAACAGAAAGATTAGGTGATTTATGGTGTAAATTGATGTTCTTACCTGAAGTGGGTAAATTGATGTTCTTACCTAAAGATTAGGTGATTTATGGTGTAAATTGATGAGGAAGATTAGGTGATTTATGGTGTATCAGTTTGTGAGGAAGATTAGGTGATTTATGGTGTAAATTGATGTTCTTACCTGAAGTGGGTCATATATCTGTTCAAATTATATTTGTGTAGAAGATTAAGTGGATTATGGTGTATATTTTTTATATATGAAGAGACGGCAATAGTTTATATTTGTAAATCAGTTTGACTTTTTGTTAGTTTCATTTGAGATCAAGCGAAAACAGATACTTCAAATTGTATATTAGAAAATTCAAGAAAAATGTTAAAAGTGAAACAATCATGATGTTCAAATTGTATATTGACATGTTTGTTTAGTCGTGATCTGAATTGATATGTTTGTTCAAATTAGACGAACATATTTTGCTTAGAGGTCCATACCAGCCGCAAGGGAAAAAAATAATTTTCCACAAACCCAAGTTGGTAGTGGTTATAAGTTAAGGCTTTTTTTATTTGACCCGAACCGTCGAACCGATCCATATTTTTTATGCCAGACATATGATATTGAAACATAAAAAAGTGAACCCCTTGAAAAAAATTATTGGATCCGCCACTGCCTAAACGCTTTTTTGATAAACCTTTTGGGTCCAAATTATTCAACCAGTGTAAGGCCAAAATGTCATTATAAAGATTATATTGCATTTTGGTAAACTCGGTATTTCAATATTTTGGAAATTGGTTCATAAAGTTTATATTGCATTTTCATTATAGAGGTTAAAAGTTTGATCACAAAATGTCAACCTTAATATTGTCTTGGTACAACAACTAGCATACTTTATGGATATATGAGCAAGCAAATCAAGTATACTTCAAAAACATCGTATAACAAAAAACACAAGATGATAATACATGACTAGTTTGAATGATATCAATGTCCGGATGAAGCCCTGTTATGGGATGACAATTTAAGCTACAAAGCAGTATATGATAACTCCCGCTTCTTATCAAGCTCGATAACATGGATGAAGTTGTTGACCATGGAGAATGCAGCAACAACTTTTACCATCACAAAAAAAAAAAAAAGAACCGTGAAAGATTCGCTTCAATAAGAACAGCAGTTGTCACTTCTTTTTTCAGAGATTGTTGCTTCTCCTTCAAGATGTGTCTCTTTACTACTACTGATCCTTGCTAGAGTAGACTAGGTTTATCTAGTATCTGCACAGTTTCAAGACTTTTAACGGTTTGATACATCAGTTCAAGATTAGTTAGTCGATTCTGATATAAATCATGCTTGCCAAAAAAAAATCTGCACCCAGCAAAAAAAAAAAAACGCTGGTGTAATGACCCAGCCAAAAAAAACGCTGGTGTAATGACCCAGCCAAAAAAACGCTGGGTTAAGGGTAAGTCGTTGAACATATTTTGTCGAAGTAAGTCACTGAACATATCACACACACCCAAAAATTGGAAACTTGAAAAAAAACATACATGAAAACTCGTAAAAAACTATGCGAAAATCGGCAACCATGCTGGTGGTGTCTTCTTCTGCTCGTCTAGGGTTTGGCGTCGTCTCCTTTGGTGTCGTGTGGGCTTCAACGATTCTCAGGGAAGGGGAAGAAGACCGATGAAGTTTGATGTAGGGTTTGGTGTGGGAAAATGAAACGATGGTATGAAGATTATGGGAACAAGAGAAAGGGTAATCGAATAATTTCTCAAAAAAAAAATATAGAAATGTAATTATTTTTTTAAGGACACATGTAATAAGCCCTAGAGGAAACATGTAAAATTCCCTTACACAAATTAGACAATATTCCATACTTCCTACATAGTATTGAACTACTTTCCTACATAGGCACACTAAATTTTAAACACAAATTTAAAACTAAAATATAAATAATCTTCATGTCTAAATTTTGATGAATAGCAATATAAATATAGGGTGATGATATACTAGGAAGTTTATTTTTGATAGAAAGGTTATAAAGTAATCTTAATCATCAATTAATTAATCAAATGGTTGGATTAAATGAGTATAATTGATAAAAAAGAAGGAGGCACGTGAGTTTGTGAAGGGATATTCTAGTCAATCCAAAGCAATAGTTTTCCTCTCCCCCAAATTCCTCTCATTTTTAAACGTTAATTACTCTTTCATACGACATTATTTTTTTTATAAAAATTGCACCAAAAAAACGAGCGTTTTTTATCTTTAAAACGAGTATATTATTACTATATTTTTGAAAAAAAAAATCGAAAACCTAGATGCATAAAACGCAATGGACAAAAAGCATAAAAAATGATTTTTTTTCTAAAACGCAATTGACAAAAACCACAAAGAAATTCCTTGTTTCTAAAACGCAAAAGACAAAAAAACACAAAAGAAATGTTTTATTTCTATAACGCAATGGTTGGAAAACACAAAGAAATTTCTTTTTTTTTGTAAAACACAATGGACTAAAAACACAGAAATGTTTTTTTTCTAAAATTTAATGGCCTAGAAACACAAAAAAATGTTTTATTTATAAAACGCAATGACAGAAAACACAAAGAAATGTTTTTTTTTCTACAACGCAATGGCTTAAAAACACAAAAAAAATGTCTTTTTTTTCTAAAGTGCAATGGACTAAAAACACAAAGAAATGTTTTTTTTTTCCTAAAAAGCAATTGACTAAAACAAAAAAAAAAAGTCTTTTTTTAAACATAATGGACTAAAAATAAGAAGAAATGTTTTTTTTTCTAAAACATAATGTAATAAAAACACAAAAAAAATGTTTATTCTAAAACACAACGTACTAAAAACCCAAAAGAAGGTGTCTATTATAAAACACAATTGACTAAAAAAAACATAAACAAATGTTTTACCTAATGCAATGTTCTAAAAACACAAAGAAATGTTTTTTTCTTAAAACGCAATGGACTATAAACACAATAAAATGTGTTGTTTTTAAAATGCAATAGACTGAAAATACAAAAAAAAACTGTTTTTTCGTTCCTTTGTAAAACGCAATAACTCAATTCAAAAACCCAAATCGTAAAAATGCAATTAAAATTTTTCTTATATAGATTGAAGCCGATTTCTTTAGATTTCTTTAACGATTGACAAAATTTGAATGCTAGAAACACTTAGACCATCGGGTATGGGGGTTGTCCCCTCTCCGTCTCGGGTCGTCGCCATCGTCGCACACCAGCCCCCTTCGGGTCGCCGCGTCGCACATGGCCTTCTTCCGACGTAGGGGATGAAGGTTGGTGATTGGCTGCTTTAATTTTGGTGGGCCCCTCAAGTTTGTGCGCTCTCTCTCTCTCTCTCCTTGCATGGTACTAGTGAATGAGCACAAGGTACAACTCTTTGGGTAGTCATTGCTTCCCCTCCACACCCTTAGGTAGTCCCCAAGGGGATGGTCCTCCACCCTTGATGAGGTGGCGCCTACGTGGCGGATGGTCCCTTTGGGGACTAACCTCACCATACCCTATGGTCTTATCAGCGATCGACTCCAGTGATTATCGTCGAAATCACGAGAAAAATGAGATATTGTATGAAATTAAACTGGGTTTCTTCGAAAAAATTGAAGAACACGTTGATTGGGTGTTTGAATCAATGATTGATGACGAAAATCGCACTAATGTAATGATTATTGAGATAGAAAGTGAAGAAATTGAAGATTGTGTGTTTTAAAAATGGTGGGCTTTGAAGTTACAGGGAAAGAAGAAGAGAGAAGATTGCATAAAATTGCCTCAAATACCCTTCCTCTTTATTTTTAAATTTTTATCATATGTCATAATATTATTGCTTCCTATTAGGGCTGTAAACGAACCGAACGTTCAACGAACTGCTCGTGAACCGTTCGGCGGGAAGTTCGTTTATGTCCGTTCGTTTAATAAACGAACGAACATGAACAAGAAATTTCGTTCGATTAGTTAAATGAACGAACATGAACAAAGGTCTCGTTCGTTCGATTGTGTTCGTGAACGTTCAGTAAGGTGTTCGTGAACGTTCGGTAAGGTGTTCGTGAACGTGTTCGTTAACATTCATTGATTTGCATTCGTTTATGTTCGTATGTTTGTGTTTTAATTGAAGATCTTTGTACTTTCTTATATTTTATTTGTACTTTTTATATTATTAAACTTTTATTTATTTTATTACCCTAAAAATTAAACTAGGAAACTCACTTTCACCTTGTTTATGCATCATTTCCCTTTCATTTCTCATTATTTATATCGGCGAATACGATCGACCTCGTTCCATAATAAGGGATTCAAGTTCGAGTGCTACTCTCTAGGCCATCTATCTTTATCATTCGTCGTGTTCGCCAAATTTATTTGTGTTCGTTTGTGTTCGTGAACCGTTCGCGAACACGCTCATTTCCTTAATGAACGAACACGAACATAAAAACTCGTTCGGTAAGTGTTCATGAACCGTTCGTGAACACATTTATTTCCTTAACGAACGAACCGAACGAACACGAACAAGACCTTGTTCGTGTTTGTTCGGTTCATTTACATCCCTACTTCCTATCCTTCTTGTTTAATCATCTTCCTATAAATATATACATGTCATTATTTTAGACTTGCATTTTAAATGATTTCATTTTGGTGGTGTAAAAAAAAAAAAGAAATCACGGTAATCTATAAATAATTTAAAATAATCGAAAACATAAAAATATCAAACTCAGAACTCAGTATAAACAGTGGCGAAGCTTGAGATTTCCGATCGTGAGGTCGAAAACGTATATACCTAAAAAAATTATAAAACCGAAGGGTCGAAAACTACATACCGAACACTACTGAGCGAAAAGTTCAAAGGGTCAGGCGCCCCCCTCCCCCTATGCTACGCCCTTGAGTATAATGATGCACGAGTTAACGTTTTGATTAAAATTGTAGGTGTGGAAAACTTTAAAAGAAAAAAAGGTCTTTAAAGATGTGGAAAATTTGTTTTGAATAAAATCGTAGATGTGGAAAATTTTAAAAGAAAAAAAGGTTTTTTAAGATGTGAAAATTTTGTTTTGATTAAAACTAGTAGAATGTCCCCGCGCGTTACGGCGGGAATCCGATACAATTTATTACGGTATCGCTAAGGTATCGACACTCGATATAGCAACCGAAAGACAAAACTCAAAAATAAAGTCATGATATGCACAAAACGACAACGATACATATTTTATGTTGACGAAAACCATAAAAACAAATATTAGTAATGATTTTAAAGGAATACCAATAATGATTATGTTGGTACCGTTACCAGTGTTGTTCGCCTAAAATTGACGCAACACCAATATTGTTGGGACGATATACATTTGGTTCATCACGGTATTGGTACTATATCAATACCCACTATAGTTTACGATATAAAATAGATACTATATATGGCTACCGAAGTTGTTCGCACAATATTGATTCAGTTCATTGTAAGGAAAAAAGGTAAAGTTTTCGTCTAGGTACCACTTCGGTTGATCACACTAAAGAACAAAAAAAATATATCAATTATATTTGATTCGTTTGTTTTTGAACAAAACATTTAGTGAAACGAAGATAAAATAAGCACATCCCATTAATTCTGAATTCGATTACACTATATTATTGGAATGACGAAAAGGATAACAACATCAATATATAAAAAAATTAATACGTACGATTGTGCTAACGATTACTTGTACATTACCAATCACAAAAAAACTCGGTTTTAGAAAAAAAAAAAAAAAAAACTTTATATCAAAACGTAAATAAAATCAGGCTCGTCGAAACAACATAGTAAAAATTATATAAATTATGATATATATATATATATATATATATATATATATATATATATATATAAGTGCCCGCTAAAATGAGAACCACCTCGAGTTGTAAGAACCGTGAGAACTACTTGATCCAGGGTGAGGTGGAGCAAAAAAAAATTTCATAAACGTAGATGCGTGTATTATAAACACATTTGTAAAAAAAATCAAAAAAAAACTGTCGTGTGTGTACTTTTGAGCACCACAAGTTTGTGTTTACGGGTACCGTAAATTTTCCGGTTAAATTTACGGTACCCGTAAACACAAACTTGTGGTGCTCAAAACTACACACACGACATTTTTTTTGAATTTTTTTTTACAAATGTGTTTATAATACACGCATCTACGTTTATGAAAAAAAAAATTAGTCCACCTCACCCCGGATCAAGTAGTTCTCACGGTTCTTACAACTCGATGTGGTTCTCATTTTAGCGGTCCCCTATATATATATAAGTAATAAATTAACTAAAACTGAAAAAATATTAAAAAATCTATTATGAAATAAAATAATGGGTAAATTACTTTTTGAGTCCCTGTGTTTTGTTGGTTTTAACTAGTTGAGTCCAAAAGCAAAAAGTTTAACGACCTGAGTCCCTATAAGCTTTTTCTTTAACCATTTGAGTCCAATTTTCTAACACCATCCACCAAGTCTGTTAACTATGAGGGTAATTTCGTCACTTACACATAAAGTACAAGTCTTATATGCACATGAGTACAAGAAACAAGTCTTTAATGCATAAACTTTTAATATAATATATATATATATATATTACATATATATAATAAAAGTATAAAACACACACACACACACACATATATATATAAGTAATAAATTAACTAAAATTGAAAAAATATTAAAAAATCTATTATGTAATAAAATAATGGGTAAATTACTTTTTGAGTCCCTGTGTTTTGTTGGTTTTAACTAGTTAAGTCCAAAAGCAAAAAGTTTAACGACCTGAGTCCCTATAAGCTTTTTCTTTAACCATTTGAGTCCAATTTTCTAACACGATCCACCAAGTCTGTTAACTATGAGGGTAATTTCGTCACTTACACACAAAGTACAAGTCTTATATGCACATGAGTACAAGAAACAAGTCTTTAATGCATAAACTTTTAATATAATATATATATATATATATATTACATATATATAATAAAAGTATAAAACACACACCAGCACACACACACTACACACACTTTCTCTCTCTATTACACACACTTTCTCTGTTACACACCACCGGCCACCGCCTGACTAACCGCCTCCACCACTGCCCCACCGTCATCCCCACCACTGCCACCACCATCGCACTACCGCCGCCTCCAAACACCAACCACCACCATCCAGATCTACACTTCATACTAGAAAAAATCACAAACAAACAAACAACAAATTCAGAAAATCAAATCCAAATTCCAAACAACAAATTCATCTTCTCATAATAACGAATCAAGAGAAGCGATAACGAGAGCTGAACCTCATCTTTTCCCCAGCGAGTTGTTTCATTTTCGCCGTAGGTTTCGCCAGAATAATCGCACGCGGCGGCGGCAGACACGGCCACGACGACGTCATGGTGGTGGTGGTGGTGGTGGCGTTAGGATGGTGGTGGTGATGGTGGTGGTGGCGTTAGGATGGTGGTGGGGATGGTGGTGTGGTGGTGGTGTGGTTGAGAGAGAAAGGGGATTTTAGGTTTTGATGAATACCCATTCGTTGGTTGTGATGAAGAACAGATTGTATGACATCTGGATTGAGGTTTTTGAGAAGATTTGTGGATGAATTGAGGAGGTGGGGCCAGTTGCGGTTTCTGAGAATTGTTGTGATTTCGTGGGGTGTTTGATGAAGATTTTCTTGAGTGAAATGGTGAGATGAATCTGTTGGTGATGAGTGTTGAGTTTCTGCGTGTGAATAGTCTCATCATTGTTTTGAATTTAGGGTGTAGATTGCATTTGTGGATTTGGTGGAGATTGTGGAGAAGAAGAGAACGCTAGGGTTTGATGAAGTTTGGGTTATGGAAGGAAGAGAGAGAGTAAACACTGTGTTGTGTGAGTGTGTGTGTGAGTTAGGTAATAATAATAATAATAATTAAAATAATAATATGCAGGGGCATTTTAGTCTTTTAATGAAAAGTTAACAGAAAATTCAAACAGAGTTAGAAAATTGGACTCAAATGGTTAAAGAAAAAGCTTATAGGGACTCAGGTCGTTAAACTTTTTGCTTTTGGACTCAACTAGTTAAAACCAACAAAACACAGGGACTCAAAAAGTAATTTACCCTAAAATAATTGAAAAAAAAACAATATTATAAAAATCTTTAAACACTATTCATCAACACTTACTTTTAATATGTATAATAATAATTGACGCAACACCAATATTGTTGAGACGATATACGTTTGGTTCATCACGGTATTGGTACTATATCAATACCCACTATAGTTTACGATATAAAATAGATACTATATATGGCTACCGAAGTTGTTAGCACAATATTGATTCAGTTCATTGTAAGGAAAAAAAGGTAAAGTTTTCGTCTGGGTACCAGTTCGGTTGATCACACTAAAGAACAAAAAAAATTATCAATTATATTTGATTCGTTTGTTTTTGAACAAAACATTTAGTGAAACGAAGATAAAATAAGCACATCCCGTTAATTCTGAATTCGATTACACTATATTATTGGAATGACGAAAAGGATAACAACATCAATATATAAAAAAAAAATTAATACGTACGATTGTGCTAACGATTACTTGTACATTACCAATCACAAAAAAAAACTCGGTTTTAGAAGAAAAAAAACTTTATATGAAAACGTAAATAAAATAAGGCTCGTCGAAACAACATACTAAAAATTATATAAATTATGATATATATATATATATATATATATATATATAATTAAGTAATAAATTAACTAAAACTGAAAAATATTAAAAAATCTATTATGTAATAAAATAATTGAGAAAAAACAATATTATAAAAATCTTTAAAAACTATTCATCAACACTTACTTTTAATATGTATAATAATAATCGTAGATGTGGAAAACTTTAAAAGAAAGAAAGGTATTTTTAAGACGTGGAAAATTTTAAAAGAAAGGTTTTTTTTATAGAATTATTGATGAATAAAGTAGAGTAAGTGTTGTCAATAATAAAAAGCGTTAAAAGTTGTTTAAAAAGCGAGCTTTTTATGACCTTTTTAAAACAACTTTTTACCCTATTCAAAAAAATCAAATCTGAAAGCACTTTTATATATACCAAACAGTCTTTTAACTTATTTGTTTTTTTCAAAAAACCAAGAAGGCTAAGGGTATGGGGGCATGGGATGGGTAATGGATTGCCACCTAAGATGGTGGATGATGTGCTACACCACATCCTTGGGGAACCACTATTGTTGGCATAAATTAATCCATGGCAACCATGCACCTATATTTCCTTAATTAGTTAAAAATATTTTACACAAATTTTTTTTTTTTTAAATAAAGATGGTCGTTTGGGTCATAACCACCAGGGGAGGTTCTAAAGAGAGGTAATGTGGGTGCTCGGCCGGAGCACGTTTTCTTCAAGGGGCACAAAATTTTAAAAATTCCTGGTTATATATAGATACGAATGATCGTTTGGTAAAACTTTGATGATTTTCTTTTGTGTCTAACCTGTTTAAAGTGAAAAAAATATAAAAATATGATAGGTTGATTCTTGATTTACAGTGACATATATGATAGGTTGATTCTTGGTTAGCTATTAGCCTATTACGGTATATAATACACTCATTCTAATACCATGATTTTGCTAATTTCTATTTTTATTGCTATAACTTTAATTGTCGTTTAAAAAAATTGGTTTACATTATTTAATTTGTTAAGACCTTAGGGTAAGGGGCATATTTTTTGGCTCAGTTGGGACACCTAAATCCTCAGGATCGCCTCTGATAACCACACCATATAGGATGATGGATTTCGATGGTGGATGAGAATGAGGTGACATGGTATTAACATGGAGGGTAATGGTGGTCTTGAGGGTCATGACCACACCCTATAGCCTAAGTCAATAAGACCATGGAGCGTGGTTCCCATTCCCCATGTCTACATCAGCGCCACATCACCCTCCCCTTTCACCTTATAATCCTCCCCCAAACATGGGGTGTGGTTCCCCCTTCTTCCCTGTCACACCCCAACCGATGACGAAAACATCTGAGTGAGACGAAAACAAGATTGCTCGAGACATCATAACCCTAATTATGACAATAATTAAAAGGCTCCAATCTCATGAGTACTAAAATGAAATACATTGTTCAAAGTTGAAAAGAATGTATGGTACAATACAAATACAAATACAAGTTTTCAAAGATAGAATTACAACAATACTTTCCAAATAAGGAAAATACGAAAATGCAAAGCGTTACATTCCCCATTCCCCCCTTCAATTTTTTTATTTTTATTTTTTAATACCAAAATTCTTAAAAATATAAAAAGTTTTCATTAGTTATAAATAAAATTACAGAACCTAGAAAAAATACATAATTAAAAAACATTACTTAAAAATAAAATAAACTAAAGCCCACTTCCATTTAAAAAATTTTGAACTAACGAAATGGACTAATCGATATGGGTCGCGTTGCATCAACTTGAAAAAATCTTTACAAACTTGGTTGTAAAAGTCATCACGTTTTCAGTTGTTTGCTACAAATTAAAATTTAAAAATATAATAAACTCTTTAGAATCAAATATAAATACTAATTTTAATTTTCAATTTATAAATAAAATTTAAAAAATATACCTAAAATCGGATCACGCCTTGTGCTTTCTTGTTACTCGGGCCTTCTTCTTTCACACCTAAATTTCACAATTAACACGCTTTAATCTTATGTTCTCATCTCATACTTTTCTTAACATGAGACATTATTAATTTCTCACATTCTCGACATTAACCGTGTAACATCATAATCATTTAGAATCATTGAATTCACATAAAAATCTCTATTCTAAGCATTTCATCAAATACTTGGTGTGCATACCTAAATCAAAGCATAATGTAGTAGTCTATGCACATTCTTCCTATTTCATAACATGAATGATTATAATCAATCAGTTTCACATAATCTTCATCCCACATCAATTTATCTAACAATACTCCATTACATACAAGTTCATTCATCAACATTCCACCTATTTGCATCTACATGATCATCAAATTTCATCATACTGCTACTACAAATGGGTTTTCACTTTTAAATCATCAATTAACCAAATTCAAGTATAATTCTTGTTCTATAAGGTGATTCTAACTCATAACCATACTAATTTCACATGAATTTATGGATTGATTGCAATCCACTTTCTACAAAATCACCCTAATCATGAAAATTATGTTAAGAACACTTAGATGATGAAGAATTTATGTTCATGCATCAATGTTAGCTTCAATTGCTCTTTCAATTTTGCTTAATTGCAATGTTTGAGGGTTTTTCCATTGTCTTTCTTTTGCCCAGGTCGACACACTGTGTGTGTATGTTCTGATTTTAGTTTTTGTTTTTGTTTTATAATTCCATCTTTTTTCATTTTTCCCATTTGACCCCTAAAGTTTGCTACTTATTAATTTATTACATGTTAATTTCCTTACTCTCATAATGGTAACTTTTATAACCATATTAACCATTCTTAGCCACCAAGTCCATACTAAATACAAATACTTTGTTAATATTTTACCTGGTTCAGAACGTTAGTTATCATATTTCATTCCAAGTCATAATAATATAAAATTATTAACATATGTGCAGTTTAGGGTGTTACAAAATTCAATTCCAAACACCCTCTAAGACATTTAAGGTGTTAATGAATTATGTGTGATAATAAGGGTATGTTTGGCATGGAGCTTTTAGGAGCTTCTAGTTTTAAACTTTTAAAAAAAGCTCCTACTTAATAAAAAACTTTGTTTGATTAAAGGAGCTTGAAGCTTTTAGGTTAGGAGCTTGAAGTTTTTGGTTGAACGCTCCTACTAGTAGCATTTAGAAGGAGCTACAAGTTTTTAGAGAAAAAATGACTATTTTAACGTATAAAAATAATAATTTTTTTAATGCACAAACTTTTAAATTTTTAGTTAGAGTTAATTACGGTTTTCGTCCCTGTGGTTTGTCAAAAATCACTATTTCAGTCCATTAGTTTAAAAATTGCTATTTCAGTCCCCGTGGTTTCATTTTCGTAACTATTTCAGTCCACATTCGTTAACCCCATCCAATTATTCTGTTAGTTTTATACGAAATGACCATAATGCCCCTGTCTACTTTGTACCAAATGTGCACATTCACCAATACACTAGGGACTACAATAACTCTCTCTTAAGTCTCTAATCACTCCCAAAATACCAAACCAAATTAGGGTTTTCTCGTATCATCACCATCACCACCATAACACCAAAAACCTGCAAATCAGCAATCAACAACAATGAAGAAAAACTACACCAAAACTTCGAACTCCGGCGATAAAATTCCACTTTGACTTCAGCACCTGCTCGAAAAACAAAGACTTCACTGGCGCAATCACTCTCTTCGGTTACGCAATCTCACAAAACCTAAAACTCAACCTGCACCACTTAAACTGCTTCCTATACATATGCACAAACTCAACCTAGTCATTGGGTATTCCCACAGTTTGACATTTGCAGGTGAGTTTCTTCTGTTGTTCATTCTTGATGTATTTAAATGTGTTTTTGAACTTGCAAAAGTTCAATATTGGCAGTTAAAGAAATCAGAATCTTGCTTGACTTTAGATTGATTAGATGTCACTGGTTCAAAGATTCTAGCTTCAGAGTCCTTTGATCTGTTTTTTCCTCTACAGCCACTCGGTTGAACTCTAGGGTTTAAGCACCTTCACTCTCCACCGCATAACAAAAACCACCGTCAAGATGGCCGCCGCTGCCCGATCGTTTTTCCGGTCAAACCTTCGTCATAACGCAGCTGCCAGAATCTCCTCAGAGGCCAAATGCAAATCTGGTCCTTCTCCGTTTCGATTCTCTCAACTAAACCCCTTTCTCATCGTGTTTACAGTTGTGTGACGGGGATGGTGGTGGTGTGTGGCGGAGGTGGGTGGTATCGGGTGTGGTCTGGTGGTGGCAGTGGTTTTATGTGGTGGTGTAATGGTGTTTTTTTTTTTTGTGGTTCTGCAAAGAGAGAGAGATAAAGTATGGTGATTAAACAACATTTTAACAATTTAGTCCCTCACTTTCTTAGTTTGACAATTTAGCCCTTTATTTATTTGAATTTTAACTTTAATAACAGGGGCATTATTGTAATTTCATATAAAACTAACAGAATAATTGGATGGGGTTAACGAAGGTGGACTGAAATTGTTACGAAAATGAAACCATGGGGACTGAAATAACAATTTTTAAACTAATGGACTGAAATAGTGATTTTTGACAAACCACAGGGACGAAAACCGTAATTAACTCTTTTAGTTATGTCCATTTTGGTCATTTTATATATTTTATTAAAAGTTACAGCTACTCTGGCAAACACCAAATATATCTAAAAAACTACAGCTACTAGCTACCAGCTTCCAGCTTCCAGCTTCCAGCCACCACCACCACCACCACCTACTTTTGCCAAACATACCCTAAGTCCACTAAGTTACTTTTATTGGGTAGTTATGGGCTTTATTATGTGCTAATGAGTTGTTAAATTTGGTAATATTAGGTTACACTAAGTCATTTTTGGCATTAATACCTTTTGTTTGATTTTAATCCGTTAAGTCATTGTTCTTGTGTATTAACAAGCCTTATTAAGTATTAGTGAGTTGTTTACAATAAGTCATTATAGGTTATTTCCAGTCATTTTAGGTGTTATAACTTGTGTATGACTCCAAGTCATGTTTTCCATGTGTAAACGAAGGAATGGATGATGTTATGATGAACTCTTTCAAATCACTGAAATGGCACATCATTAATGAAGATACATATCCGGGGCCGTACATGATCCCTTGGGATGCACTGGACTATACCTGAACGGACATTCCTAACATGTCCGCTCCCCATAACTCCGAGGACGAACCTCCACTCAAGTGCGTCTGGACGGATGATGTCATCTCAGTTGACCATTATAAATACCCAATCAAATACAAGGCCAAGTACGATTTTCTGAACCTTCGTCCTTACTTTCTCTCTCTACTTTCTCCCTCTACCAATACTTATCCTCACGCCGGAGGGTGGTCGCAGAGGGGCCCTCCCATCTCTGCGGCGAGCCTAACGGTTTTCTGTTTTGCAGGACGATTCTCCAGCTCTCGTATAAGATCCAAACCCTCGATTACAGGCTTCGGCCTAAATTCGATTCTTTGGCTCTTCAATTAACACATGCAACACTAAACAAGGATATTAAACTTCCTTTGTCTTCTTAAAAAAGACTTTTCTGCAGTTAGTAGTGATAATAGTTAAGATGTTGGTGACGAGAAAGAAGAACTTAAAGGCACACATGATGGTTCTAAAAACGAAGTTGAATCTATTTTTCTCAGATTATTACCATAATAACCAGTAGATAAGTACCTTTTTGTCTCATAACTCACATAATTTCAATAGCAAATTACCAACAATTGGAATTTTCATTAACCAGATAAAGTATAGATATTATCATCGATGAAAGTCCTTTGATCTGAACTGCACTGATGTTAACACATATATTAGGCTAGGAAAGAAAAAAAATTTAAGTCTTTCTCTTATGTCGAGCTTGATTTAATAGATAAAAACATTCGAATGATTTCATATTCCTACTTATATACACATACCAAGGTCGAAAAAAATACAAAGAAACTAGTTTTACAAAGTTAATATATTAATCCAGATTATTCAACACATTAAAAAATCTGGTTTCCATATATGCATGCATCTACACTCTTAATTGATCTTAACCAAACGTGAGGGAGTAAGAACTCCATAACTACCATATCCTTTGCCCATCTGATCATGATCGCCGGCGTTAACCAACCTCCGGCTCGGATCAAACCAACTAAACAACCCGTATCCAAACCCACATGACCCATGGGGCTCCATTTCTCTAGCTTCTATCTCTCCAACCACCCTATAAAAAAGATCCACTTCACATGGAAGCAATATTGGACCCGGTGTGTTATACCCGTATTCAACTTGAGCATCTTCTAATAGCATCTGAAACAACGGATGATTAGCATACTTGGTCTTGACCGCGAACCATTGTTTCTCCGGTCCAACGTATACTGGAAAAAAGCCTTCGGGCGCCACCTTTTTCTTGACAATGGATCGTCGCCACCACGACCGGATCAGAGATTTTTTCATGATGAAAATAAGAGTTTATGAAGTTTTGATATTGAATTATAATGTTATGAAGATTAAAGATTTGTTTGTGTATATGTATATATAATCTTGATGGTGAAAAAGACATGCATGACTTTGAGATGGGAACTGAACTGAATAGTTACTATCGTTTACAGGCCACTTGGATAACGAGGTCGATCCATACATCTTGCACATGTTCATTTTAGGAGTCTGTTAATATGTAAATAGTTAAAAATGATTTGTGTTAATTAGGGAAAAAATTGACTTTGTAAATGTGGTCTGGTAATGGTATACATTAAAAAACAAATGGTAAATCAGTGGTGTGCCACCTTTAGGAAACGAATTTTAATTTAATGAGCAAACCTGAAACACTTGGGACAAGTATTCGGGTATGGTTCGGTTTTTTTTTTTTTAATATATATATATGGGTATAATAGAGGTACGATATTAAGTGATTCCTGACCTCCTGTCTCCCTGAAAAATATATACATGTTTATACAAACCATACACATCGTACATTACCATCCCTACTTCATGCTTAAGGTTATTTACCATCCAATCATTTTTATTTATCATATTTTTCGATTCTAATTATGATCACAAAACTATTTTCTTCGAGAGAAGGACGAAAATCATACATTTTGGGAAAGTCAGTAAATAACCAAGTTGACCTTTGAGTTTATATATTTTTTAACAGTGGTATTATATTATACATACTATAAAAACGCTATGTCGGTGAAAACCTTTTTTTTTTCTTTTTTTTTCTTTTTTTTTTTTTTTTTTGTCTTTTCCTAGCAAACTTTGACTTTTCTTTTTTTTTCTTTTTTTCTTAATTTACGTTTTCGGCCCTTATGCTTTGTATGTTGTTTCTTAAATACCAACTTCTTTTGCAATTTACATTTTTCATCAACTTTTTAACTTTACGTTTTTACCCCTTGCACTTACGTATTTTTTTCCATCTCTTGTAATGTACGTTTTCGGCCCTTATGCTTTGTTTGTTGTTTCTTAAATACCAAGTTCTTTTGTAATTTACAGTTTTCGTCAACGTTTAAACTTTACGTTTTTATCTCTTGCACAATTTTTTTCTTTCTTTTTTGTGGTTTTGTTTTTTTACTTATAACCTTTAATTTTCAGCATTGACTCTTAAAACCTCCTAACTTTCTAAATACTTTTTAATCAACTTTGACGTCTTTATTTTTATTTACGTGTCGCTATAAGCTTAAGTTAATTAGCATTCACACTGACAACTTTTTTACTTTGTAAATACTTTTCTAATCGAGTTTCCCACTTGATGTAAGACATGTGTCGACATACTTTTGTATCGGATCAAAAATCGTGTCGCCCCGCCGCGAAGCGCGGGTGTAACACCCTAGTATACACTTAAAAGGCTATGTCGGTGGGCTAATCCGACATAGCCAAGTGTCGCCTTTTGGTTGGTCAAAAGATTTTTTTTGCTTTTAACCCTTAACTTTTCTAATTTACGTGTTTAGTCCTTCTATTACAACTATCATAATATACATGTTTAGTCCCTCTACTTAATAAACTTTTTTCCTCATTAGTTAACTTTGCTAATATAAATGTTTAGTCCCTCCACTTTAACTTTGCTGTCCTTCTACTCTAGCTTTCCTAATATACATATTTAGTCCCTCAACTTAATAAATTTGATTCCCCATTAGTTTACTTTGCTTATATACATGTTTACGTCATCTACTTTAACTTTGTTGATATACATATTTAATTACTCTACTTTACTTTTATTTAGTTAAGTATTTCGCCTTTTAGAGTTTTTGTTTCTCCCTAACGTGATGAACCAAAGCCAATCCAACTGAATAATATTGTTTCCGCTATTGTATTATTAGAACCAATATTTTTTCTTTTAGTATTTCGTTTGTTAGCGTTTTTTATACATACGTGGACGTTTCAATAATCCTTTTCCAATGATTTTATGTTATCTCTTTTGGTTGCTATACCGAGTGTCAGTACTATATGGATAATCAAACTCCCGCCGCAACGCGCGGGGTAAAATTTCTAGTTTTATTAAAACTAGGAATTTCCAACCGTGGGTTGCGGCAGTGAATTCACGTACAAACTAAATGGTAAAGACCAGCATAAAGCTACAAAATATAAATGTGTAAAACAACCTAACACGTATGTTTGGCATGGAGCTTTTAGGAGATTCTAGCTTTAAGCTTTTAAGAAAAAATTTCTACTCAATAAAAAGTCTTGTTTGGTTGAAGGAGCTTGAAGCTTTTAGGTTAGGAGCTTGAAGCTTTTGGTTGAATGCTACTACTAGTAGCATTTAGAAGGAGTTACAAGCTTTTAGGGAAAAAATGATTTTTTTAACCTCTAAAGATAATGAACTTTTTAATGCACAAACTTTTTAAATTTTTAGTTATGTCCATTTTGGTCATTTTATACATTTTATTAAAAAGTCCAGCTACTTTGCCAAACACCAAATATATCTAAAAAGCTACAGCTACTAGCTACCAGCTACAACTAACAGCTACCAGTTTTCAGTCACCAGCTACTAGCTTTCAACCACCAGCCACCAGCTACCAGGCTCGGGTTTAGGGCTGGTCAGCCTGGGCAGACGCCAAGGCCCAAAAGGTTTATAAGGCCCAGCAAAAATTTAAGATCAAGATTTTTAAGTGAGCACTCTTATCTTAAATGTCTAATAAATGACTTCAATAACAAAAAATGAAGCTAGTTCAATAGTTAAGATACTCAAATTTGAAAACCAATGTCATAAGTTCTAATCCCCTCATTTACATTTTTATTTCCTAAACAATTTTCAGTTAGTCTCTTGCATTTTTTTATTTCTCAAACTGTTTTGAACTATCAATTCACTTAATTAATTAATTGACTATTCAATCTTGTTAACAAGATGATTATATGATTCATTAGTTAATGTTTTGGGTTATAATCTTGAGGTCATGAGTTCAAACCCCATGACTAACTTTTATTTTTAGTTAATGATTTTATAACGATTTATTTTCTAAAAACAAAATCAACATTTTATAAAATGAGATTACGCGACATGTTATGCCTAAAAATATATTTGAATCACATATTTACATTTACATGGGTGTATAAACATATTTTTATCAAACTACTATACTTTTGTTTTGTTTATTTTATAACAATTATCGTCGTATTGTGGTTTCTTGATATATATTTGATGATTTTATATTATAATAAGTGGGCCCATTTTTTTTTGTTTCGCCTAGGGCCCAATTTTTTTTATTATTCTCGGAGATGGCCCTACCAGCTACTTTTGCCAAACATGCCCTGAATAAAATGTAACAAATAGAAGAAAACCATGCGAATGTAGATAAAATATCCCGCACATTGCAATTGTACGTCACATCGTATATTAAACTTGAGGAAAATCGTACAAATGTAGATAAAAAAACACGAGTGTTGAAATATAGATAAAAACACATGTGACGGTTATTCGCAAATAACGAAAAGTTACCTCATAAATTAAACTCGAGTAAAACTGTGACATATCCAAATTTATTACAGTTAATAAATAAATTTAATAAAAACATGAGATAAAACATATTTTCCTTTAAAAATAACCTTAGGACAATCATAGAGTGATAGAACGGTCAAAGAATTCAACCAAAATGTGAATCAAATGAGAAATTGTGGTCCTAACAAAAGTGTGAACTGATTTTAAGTAGGTGGATGTGGACTTTGAGACACTGTTTCACAAATCACAATCCTCCTCTTCCTCTTAATACGAACAACTTGTGGCCATTGGCAAAGCGCTCCCCCCCCCCCCCCCACCCCCCCACACACACACACACAATTTTTTCGAAACCGGGGGCGGAAACGTATATACCTAAAAAATTTCTATACGAAAGTACTATTCATAGCCCTCCCGGACATACACTAAGTTGCTCCCCTGCTTGTGGCTATCTAACAAAGGGTTAGAAGATTCTTATGGCTGTGCTTAATATGTACGTGACCCAATGAACCAATGCAACTAGAAATATAATGGACCTGCCCCAGTTTCATGGCTCATGGTCGCACCTGTTAATGAAACATTTCTGAACCTCGCGTTTCATATATGAATATGTATGTGAGAACCTTGACACGTAGCCGAATGTAATGAAACATTTCTGAACCTCACGTTTCATATATGAATAACTACCAGTAGCGGAGCTAGCCCAAAAATTAAGGGGTATCCCAATTTTTTTTTTTTTTTTTTTTTTTTTTGGGATTAGAGGTATCCTTTGTATAAAAAGATAAAAATTTTACACTACGTAGACGAAGTTGAAGGGTATTTTTACACTACGAAAAGGGAGTTGAGGGATAGCCCGGGCTACCCCTCCTAGCTTGTACATTGGTTCCGCCAATGATAGCTACGTGACTTAACGATTATCGCTCAAGTACTTTTGAATTTATAATTTTGGTATGATACCATTAGAAATTATTTAAGATATTTGTATTACCATGGGTTAATTATCTAGTTAAATTAATCGAAAAAAAAAAACACTTTTTAGAAAAACAATTATCTATTTGCTTTCCTCATCATAGAACTCCTAATACTACGTTTCTTTTTATTTTAATCTATACATTTTAATGAAGAACATTAAGGAAAAAGAAAATACTGATAAATAAAATGATATTTGGGCAAGACAACTGTCTGAAAGACACGTTATTTTCATAATCATTAATCAATATAGGCTTATGTTATCGTAATAATTAAAGTTGACGAATTAGAAACAGATTAAAAGCAGGGGCGGACCCAAGCCCAGCCTAAGGTGGGCGGGCGCACCCCCGGGGAAAAAAATTAGTGCTAAATTTCGTCGAAAATCTCGTCCGCACCCCTTGGAATTTTTCGACCGCACCTCTTAGATTAAAAGTGTTATCAATTTATATTTTAAATTTTTTAGTAAACTCTTATTTAAAAAAAAAATACTACTTAAATTATATAACTTTTAATACCTAACTAACTAAACCCAAATACCCAAAACTTTACCCAATTATAATTCCTAACTAGCTAGCCCACTAAGTCTTAGCCCATTAACCAAATCCAACAATATTTCAAACTATAATAAAATAATTAAAACCAAAAACCTTTAGAAATTATCTCCCTCTCTCTCTCTCTCTCTCTCTCTCTCTCTCTCTCTCTCTCTCTCTCTTACGTCCCTGCACTGCCAACGAACAACATCACCCAGCGACAACAGTCCAGCAGCCGACGACCACCGTAATCAGCCACCATACCACCGCCGTTCGACACCAAATCTAACCGGAATCCGAACGCGGGTAAGTTTCTTTGTTATTTTGATGATTTTGGTTTATCATAGATCCCCATGGATGCTTAGTTTCCATGCTCAAATATACACATATTAGTGGGGTTTCCATTAAGAACCATAGTATTTTAGGAACAACAAAATTAATATAACATTTTGAATTCCGATGCTCACAGATTAGTAAAATTCATAGTTTTCATATCTTTATTGAAGCTTTAAACCAACAATATCTACAAACTTGCAAACGGGGGCGGATCTACCCTTCAAGAAGGGGTAATCTCCGTTACCCCTTAACACTCCGATGGTAGTGTAAAATTTAATGTAAATAATGTTGCCTCTATAGTAATTTTATAGATCCACCACTTCTTTCAAACACACTGATGCAATAATATTATTTCACTATTTTCTCAAATTACTTTCTTTCATAAACCTCATTTACACACATGTATATGTGTGTGTGGTCCCACTAGGTGACATCATTCTTTTATCATAAAACAAACTGATGCAATAATATTATGTCACTATTTTCTCAAATTACTTTCTTTCATAAACCTCATTTACAAACATGTATATGTGTGTGTGGTCCCACTGGGTGACATCATTCTTTTATCATAAATATGGACACCCTTTAGCTGATATTGCAACTTTTTATGAAAGTTGTTTATCTAGGTTTGACTGATGTATAGATAGTGACATATAATCGACCTATAAGTCAAGACCGATCTTTATCATATAAGTGTTCAAAATAAGCTACACAAAAATGGCATGTTTGTTGAAAATTTGTGAAATTAGCATTTTTCACAAATATAGAAAAATATAATTTTCTTAATTTTGTACTAGAAATAAATATAAGAAACTGAGTTGGTTTTATATATTTATTTGTGGGTTTGTGTTCTATGTTGGAAGAGCTGCGCAACGAACTAAACCACGTCCAAAACGGAGCTAAGATGAATGAGATATCGATCTCAAAGTTTGGTATTTGAAACCCTGGAAAATTGGGAAAGTGGCACCTTGTCCCACATAGGAGGAGAGTTGAAATTTAAAGGGGTATTTAAGTGGAAGCACTTCATCCTTATTATTTCATGGAAGCACACATTAGTGTACTCGCGAAGGTCTGCACCCTAACACGCACACGCGCGCGCGCGTGGCGTGGGCGCAATGTGGTTCTTTGATGATGCAATGTTTATTCTTTGTATTTTTGACCCCGCGCGCGTGGTGAAGCACAGAGGTTGCAAGGACCAGGTGGCTAGTGACGTGACATGCAGGCGCACGGGTACATGGCGCATGACCCAGGTGGGTCAGCGCGCAGTGGCGGATGAGCGCGTCCGCGCATGGTGCATAACCAGCTGGCCTGCGCGCTGGCGCATCGACTGATGTGACGTGCGCAGCGCACAAAGTGAGCCAATACGACGCGACTGTGTGGCGTGATCGTATAGGCTCACTAGTGACGTGGCGCACGCGCACATGAGCGTGCAGACTAGCAAGCGCATGAAAGTGAGCCAAAACGGCGCACGTGCGCATGAGCGTGTAGACTTGCGCGCGCATGAAATTGAACCAAAGATGGCACGCGCGCAGAAGCTTCCAGACATTAATGACAGAGCATTACATTTCAACATTTGAAACTGACGAGTCAACGGTTTTGACTGAGAATTAAATGACGAATTAAAATGCATTGAAGACGTTTAATGCAATTTAATTCTCCCATTTAATTCATTTTTCAGTTTCATCGCAAGATCTTCAATATAAATAGAAGGCTACCTCTGCTGCAGAAGACACACCAAAATTCACAGCTTATACAACTTTCTCTCTACAGCTTCTTCATCTTTTTCTGTCTAGTAGCAAGGTACACATTCGGGTTTCGTCAAGTCCGACAGTGCAACTGCTTAGGCTGTTGTATCCTGGAAACAAACGAGTTCTCCTGGGACCCTCGAAATTTGTTTAAAGGGACTCGTGTCTAACACGATTCTCAGCCAATAACTTTTTATTTTCAGTAATCTTGTTCTTGTTTATATAGTATTTCACTTGTAATTGTATTGCAATTTTCAGTTTCATTCTGTTCTGTATTTGTAATTCAAGTTAATGAAAGTTTTATTTATTTTTGCACGTACGGATTACTACAATGTTTATCCATGGTATCTTGACCAAGGTGATCATAAGCAATCACCATAAAAGTTTAGTGTGCATGGTCAAGACGTTAAAAGCATAGAAGAAAACCCAACGTGGTAAGGTCTAAATTTGGTCATTATCCGAGGGCACTATTTTTTTTTCGACGGGCGGGTCATCAGTAATCTATATGACGGTAACTAAAGGTAAGATTCATGTCGAGGCTTTTTAGGTGTCTGTCAGTGAAATTATCTAAAATGAAGTCTTCGTCGATAGTCCTTCACTAAAATTAAAGATAAGATTCCTGCTAACCTTTTTAGAAGAAATTATTCCCATCTTTTCAAATGTTATTGGTGTGATTAAGGTTCCAATGTATGTACCGTCAGTAATCCGCAAGAAATATCCATTGTAAATATTGTACAAACTAAAACTAGCTCGTTTTCTAACGTATTTCAATACTTCATTAGATTTTCAAATATACGAGCTTCGTTATGTTGTTTTCTTCGTTGAATACCAATATATACTATGCATACAATATAGTTTGTTGGATTCGATGGCTTCGAATGTTAAATATGACAAATCTGGCGTTACATCCGTCATCTAAGCAAATACGGTGTTAACATGTTTGTTGGAATTGATGGTCTCGGAAGTAAAATCAAACATGGTGATCTATGTTGAAATTTGCACATGGTCACTCTATTTCATGTCCAATGCAAGTGGAGTTCCATTGACATACTTTTCAATCTAGCTCTGCATGAGGCCTCTAGATGTAAATACTCTTCCTTTCGATGAGATACTTGTATTAACAAGGTGTTTATGCAAACTATCATTACAAAACTTATAAATATGTGTATATTTTATTTATTATGGTAACTATTAATCTTATTAAGATAGATAATCAAATATCATTATATTCTGATATGAACATGAAAATAATAAACAAATATATAGTCAAAAAGAACGGAACCATTTGTTTGGTGTTTTTTTTTTTTTTTTTTGAGTCTACTTATTTGATTTAAATGTTCAATCAATTTCATTGGTCATGAACATGTAGTTGGTTTGCTTATGGGGATAGATATGTTCACATGATTAATTATTTGGTCAAGAACAACTACTTGCCCACAACTGTTGAAATGATTATTTTGACTTTCTAAAACAAATTAATTATCACCTAAAACAGTTCAGATCATGAATATTATTTTACAAAATGAATAAATGGATTAGAGTGCATAAATAAATTAAGGTGTATTTTGGTTTTCCATTAATTCATAAATTCAAAGATAATGATTAATGATTTTAGGAGCAGGAGGGGCCGGGTTTATAAATTAACTATTAAATACTAGTATTTGTACGTATACAAATACGTATGTACATACGTTATCAACGAGCAAATATGTCAACCAAAATGTTGATTGATTAGACGAAACTCTACGTGTCCCATTTAAGCCTTGGATCGACTTTTATTTCACTAATTTTATTTAAGAAATTTCTATCAAAGTTGGATCAAGAAATACATGTATACAATAGGGGTACGCAAGTTAACGCAACAAGATATAAATAATGGTATGTGCATGCATACGAATGCACATACGTGATAAGGGAATAATTACATAACCAAAATGTTGATTGGTCAGGCGAGATCTTACTTACCATGGTTAACTCACAGTTCGACTTTATTTGGCTAGTTTTATCGAAAGTAAGGGTGGACAGAGTGGGCGCCGGGAACCATCTCCGGAGAATAACCAACCGCAGGCACCGTAAGGTGGGGGCGATGCCCCCCCCCCCCCCCCCCAAAACTGGTAAATCCCCGCTCCTTCACACACGCCATTCTCCGCTCCGCCTTCATCTCCCTAACCTCCCCGAGCCTCCGTCTCCATAACTCCACGTGGAACATGTTGATTGGTGGGTGTTGGCTTTCCCGATGATGGCAACTATGTATTCTGGGGTGGACTCTATCCACCCTAATCTACTTAAAGTTTGGATCATGAAATACATGATTAATTTGAGTGGTCACAAAAGCTTCAAAAAATCATGGTTAGTTTAGGGGGTGTTTGGCTTAGCTTTTCAAACTCTTTGTGACTTTTTGAAAAAGTTAATAAGTCATAATGGAGTGACTTATTGACTTTTTCTCTTACATACACTCTCAATCTCAAACATCATTTAACTTTTTAAAAAATAAAAAGTCAATAAGTTATAAATTGGCTACAATAAGCACTTCCAAACACCCCTTTAATGTTGAGTGATCAACGGGGTAAACTAGGATGTGAATCCTAAATAACCATGCGTAGGCGTAGTTGGCCTTTTTCGAACGAGAGAGGGAATAAATCTTAGCCATAGATTAAAAAAAAGTTAATGGTTTTTAAATGATGATGGTAATTTATTTATTTTTTAATAATTTAGTTTTATTTTGTAGATGTGTTGTATTTTAGACTTTTTTTGTGTAGGAAAACTTAATTGATTAAATTATAGTTACAATACACAATCAAAACCACCCAGTTATGTGCCAAGCTATTCTCAAAATTAATTCAAATAATACGTGTTAATCTCTAGAAAAATCATAGGTGAATTTTGCTTACATAACAATTAGTTTTCCTACACATGAACCAGGTTATAGATCAAATGTTTTTATTCAACCCGCAATCACCTTATCTATCGTGTATCAAGTATATTTGTTAGCTTTTTTTAAGATATAACTTTTTTTATTATTTGGTATATAAATTAGATTTGTTCAACACGTGTAATACACAAGGTTTTTTAAAGATATAATTTTGTATTGTTTACTATACAAAATTACATTTAGAGTAAATTACTTTTTGAGTCTCAGTGTTTTAGTGTTGTTGGGATTGAACCCTACCAGAGGAACAGATGATGTAAAGCCAAAACCAGGTCACAACAGTGGATTCACAATAAACAGTAGTTTACAACAGGCTTTCCCCTTGAAAGTGATTATAACATCTGATGTCCTCTATCCACTGTCCGTATACAACAGCTGTTGTCCATCAAACTGCTGATGAAGCCCTGAAGACTGTTGAGAAGTAAACACTGCTGGATCAATCTACTAATGCTAAAGGACTGCTCACTCAAGGACTGATCAACCTTGAGGAAAGCACTGATGGAAGAAGAAAGCAGTAGTTTAGTGTTTCACTTGTTTTGTATAAAGTCAGTGGTTAAGATTAGCAGTGTTTGTATAGGAACAGTGGTTACAGGTTGTTAGGTTGTTAGATGTCGCTTTCATGGTGATGTCAGCTGAGATGCTTCAGTGGTTTGGTTTGCCTATAAATGGAGCAGTACCCTGTACTGTTACATTTGATGGACTGAGTGAGTTCTTCTCCTCTGATCCAATCCTTTCATCTTGTGCAATCAACCATGGAGTATCAGGCTGAGGGGGAGTTTAGTTTGTAAGCTTGCTTTGTAATCTTTTGATTTGTATTGTAATCATTCGACTCAATGAAAAGCATGTGTTTATCAAAACTATTTTCCTCTTTGATTGTGTTTACAAAGTTTGTGTTCATTTCCATTGCACTTAAACTCTGTTCATTTCCATTGATTTGTTCAAATTATACAAACAAACACAATCATAAGTGTTGGATCGATGTGTGATCCTAACGAGTCAATCAGAAGAGTTTACAATCTATTTCAAAGGCGGAATCAGAAAAATAGACGTGTAACAGCTTGAATTTTCCTAAATATCTTCTTTTTATTGATTCCAAATCTTTTACAGATCGTTTGAAAAACTGGCAGCACCTCGGCTCTGAATCGGAAAAGTTACAAATGAACTAGCAACACACCTATATATAGTTGTGGTAATTCCGTTTGAAAGTGGCATGACCATTTCAAGCGGAATTAGAATGTTTAATTTCATTTGAAATGTTCAGTAGCCATTTCAAGCGAAATTACCCAAATCAACACAAACAAACCCTAAATTCCAACCGGTTGTGTGCTAGTTTATCCTATCTAGACATAAGACTCGATAAAGAAAAAGTTAACAGACATTCGTGCACTAACAGACTCCCCCTTGGATGTTGACGAAGTCTTCGGCGTCGAGTCTTTAGTCTTTGCCTATCTTCTTACTCTGTCCAATTTGTCTAACAATGTAAGCTTCCTTCAAATCTTCTCTTCTTCTATCAACAGCTAGCATGAATCACAGACTCTGAATCTTTAACAACCTTCAAACTCCCCTTTGAATGTAGATTCAGAAACTGTATTTGACTTTCAAGTCTTCAGACTTCCCCTATCAGATAGCTGGGATTTTGCTATGCTGTTATCTTAATAACAAACCTGTTACCTGCACAATCTCTACCTAAATATAAGATTTATGATTATGACAATTTCAATCCAAACTTACCATTTGACTTCATTTGTTGGTTTTGTCAAAGTTTAGAAATCCACTTAAGTATCCAGGTCCAAATTAATGACCTTGAGAACTTAACTTGTCTACCAAGTCCAACTTAATGACCTTGGTTGATCTGAGACAAAGCACACTGACATTTTGTACAAACTAGTTCAATCAATTTTCTGAAATTTACAAGTTTCAATTTAATGAACATGTTTTGACTTTTCAAATTCACAAGTTTAACAGTGTAAGCTCACAACTCATCTTCCAGCTCAGAAACTTCCTGCATCTGCTTCAAATTTCGAATCTGAAGATCAGCTTTCCACTTTGGTTTGTCGGAAAATAAAGCAGAAATGTAAAATCTTTTTGGATTTATGAATAAAGTTTCTAAACTAGAAATGAAATACATAAATAAAATGCAGTAAATGTAAACTATTTACAAACATATTTTTGGTGAGCGTGTTAGGGAATCATATCAGCTGTCGACAAGTCACAAGTACCGTTAAGCTTTAATTTCATACTCAGAATTAAACAATTCACTTAGATTGTCGATATACTGATCCACTTAAATTTTCACACAATTTTCAATCTGTTCAGGATACGAATTAGGTGAATTAAGAACTTAAACTCATTCATGTGTCCTACCTCTTGAATATACTCCCATATCCAAATCCCAATATTCAGTCTTACAGGTGAGTATACCACAGATGATATCTATAAGGGGTTCAAATGCGAGGGTCGTGAGAGCTCTGGTCAGAACTTCCGTTCAGCAGAGAGATGACGACTTCGACTTTTGATGTGTCCCCTTTAGAGGATCTTTTTTACAACAGCACATGATTAGCATTTTTCAATGTTTCATCATTTTTTATGCTGAGGGCGGTGCTATATTTCAAGCAAGCAGTAAAGTATTATACGGGGACTAGGCCATTGCTTCCGCAAAATCAGAAGTCCCGGGATAATACCCCAGATATCACTGAGTATAAAGACCTAGTATCTCAGAAAGAGGGATCTTTCAAACAAGATTTCAGGGGTTACCTATATATCCAAGTAGTGTTCCCCACGAAATAAACAAGTAAAGATTTAGGTTTATATCCCGAACAAACCTACTAAATGTGCAAAAACCTATCGGCACATCATCAGCGAGACTGTTTAAAATTTTTAAACTTTACATATCTTTAGCATACCGTAACTGTCAAGCTGATGTACTATCATTTTCCCTTTTTACACAAGCTCTTTTTCAATTTTTCTAATGTTTTTTTATTTTAAAATATCTCATGTTTTGTATTTTTGAAATTTTTAATGTTATTGTATTTTCTGAAAAATATTACCCTATACTCCCCCTAAATACCAAAACAAGTAAAAAATCGACAAACCATTGTAGATTGCTTCTCAACATCATCTACAATGTCTCCTTCATCTACACCAAGAATCTCTTCCAACACCGATAAAAGCTTCATACCGTTCAATTTTAACAAGTATTGAAAACGAGTTTTATCAAACGCTTTGGTATGTAAATCAGCTTCTTGTTCGTCAGTGTGGATTTTCTCAATTCGTATCCACTTCTTCTCGAAACAATCTCGGATGAAGTGATGACGAATTTCTATGTGTTTCGTTTTAGCGTGATGAACATGATTTTTCGTAATGTTTATCGCTGCCTCATTATCAACAAAGATAGGGGATGTTAAGAAATTGCAAACCGTAGTCGCGCATCTGTTGCTGGATCCATAAGATCTGAGAGCAGCAACTGCTAGCAGATACATACTCAGCTTCACATGTGGATAAAGCCACAGAGGTCTGCTTCTTGCATTGCCAGGTGACCAATCGTGATCCGAAAAACTGGCACCCTGCTGTTGTTGATTTAGCATTAACTTTGCAGCATCCGAAATCGGAATCGGAATACCCTTCGAGCGGGAAATCGCCTTCTCTTGGATACCACAACCCCAGTGATGGAGTTCCTTTCAGGTAGCGTAATATCCGTTTCACAATCACCATATGCGAAGCTCTAGGATTAGATTGAAATCTTGTTGCGAGGCAGGTTGGGTACATGATATCGGGTCTTGAAGCTGTCAAGTACATCAGCGATCCAATCATGGAACGATACAACGTTTCATCTACCTTCTCTCCGGTGAGATCAGGGTTTATCCCATGGTTCGTCGCTAATGGGGTGGAAGCTGGAGTAGAACTTGACATCCCAAATTTCTCTAAGATATCATGAACGTACTTCGTTTGATGTATGAATATTCCCTTAGGCAGTTGATCAACATGTAGTCCTAAAAAGAATTTCATCTCACCCATCGATGACATTTCAAATTTTTGCTTCATAACTCTTTCGAAATCTTTGCACAGATTCTCATTTGTTGACCCAAATATGATGTCGTCCACGTATATTTGAACTATCAAAAGATGTCCGTCGACCTCTTTGGTGAAGAGAGTGGCATCCACTTTTCCACGGATGAAGCTGTTGGCAAGTAGGTGTTGAGACAATGTCTCGTACCAAGCTCTCGGGGCCTGGTGTAAACCATACAGCGCTTTATCCAGCAAATAGACCTTGTCTTTGTGGATTGGATCGGTAAAGCCCGGTGGCTGTCCGACATATACCTCCTCTTTTACCTTCCCATAGAGAAACGCCGATTTAACATCTAGTTGATAAACCTTAAAAATTTTCCAAGATGCAAATGCTAGGAAGATTCTGATCGCTTCAAGTCTAGCAACCGGAGCATACACTTCAGTGAAATCTATCCCCTCCTACTGACTGAAACCCTGGTCTACGAGTCGAGCTTTGTTACGAATAATAACCCCTCGATCGTCTCTCTTACACTTGAACACCCCCTTGGTGTTCATCTTCCTTTGACCATCAGACAAGTCTACCAATTTCCACACTCCTAACTTCTCAAACTGACTCAACTCTTCTTGCATAGCATTGACCCAGGAATCTTCAGTTAACGCCTCTTTGTATGTACGCGGTTCTATCTGCGAAATAAAACAACTAAGTGAAAACTCAGTTTGTAAAGAAGCAACTGTAGAATAAAAATAAGTAAGTCCTTGGTCAATTTGTCGTCTAGTGCGAACGCCTTATTGTAATTCTCCAATAATCAATTCTTCTGGATGGTACGAAAGAGTTCTCGGCATCACCTCGCCTGGAACATCTACCTCGCCTTCCAAATTTGTAACATTCTGATTTGCACCTTGTTCACTGACTGGAATTGTTTGACTTGATATCTGGATCTTCTCCCCCTCAGAATCTGAATCACCACGATCAAATATAGGTCTATCATCCGATTCTTGATTATCATTAACTGCCGTCTGATTATCAAGAGCATGTTCTGAGGATTGTTAAATATCATCATGTTCTCCAGCATTACTAGGACCAGTTTCATCATCGTTCGAAGCTTGTCGTTGACGACTATAAGTTTCTGCTGGGAATCTTTCCTGCGATTCTTCATATTCTCTCAGAATATCCAACTCGTCAAAGAAATCTTGTTCTTCTTCAATGTCAAACGAATCCCACAAAGTATCATAATTAAAACGCCATGAGTCGCCTGGATTCTGTGGTGGCATGGTATAACCTTGACACTCAACATTATGTGCTTCGATGATCCGCTTCAAACTTGGAACAAAGACTCGTTTCAATGGACTTGAGTAACCCACAAATATTCCTTCAATGCTCTTTGCACGAAACTTTCCAAAAGGCTCTAGAACTGTACAGGGAGACCCAAACGGTTCCAGATACTTCAGATTCGGTTTGCGGTTATTGATCAACTCGAAACATGTCTTGTTGAATTTCTTCACTGTTAGAACCAGGTTGAGTGTATAGCAAGCGGCTAATACTTCTTCTGCCCAAAATTTGACAGGTAGTTTGGAATCAGCAAGCATCGTCCTGGCCGTTTCAATTAGCGTCCTGTTCTTTCTTTCAGCGACTCCATTCTGCTGCGGAGTGTAAGGAGCACTAAATTCTTGCAGTATACCTCTCTTATCGCAATATTCTTCCATCTTATTATTCTTGAACTCTGTACCGTTGTCACTCCTAATTCTTCTGATTCGAGTTTGGTACAAGTTTTCAATTTTTCTGAACAACAGCATCAAACTATCAAATGTCTCATCTTTTGACTTCGGAAATGATACCCATGAAAATCTTGAGTAGTCATCTGTTACTACTAGACAATAAAGATCTCCAGTAATACTTTTGACGTTTACAGGACCAAACAGATCCATATGGAGTCTTTCTAGCGGTCTTGAGACTGAGTTGACTTTCTTTTGAGGATGTGATTTCTTCTTTTGCTTGCCTTTGATACAGCTAATGCACTCCCCTTCCAGATGAAAACCTTTCACATGAACACCAGTAACTAAGTCGTAATGCACCAGGTGATTCATTTTTCTTAGGTGAATATGGCCCATCTTTCGATGCCATAACTGTGACTCTTTTTCCGTTGCTCTTGACATAAAACAGTGAGCTTGACCCGTGGTAGTAGTTGCTACACTCATGTCCAACACGTACAGATCATTCACTCTGGGTGCTCTCATGATAACCCACTCTTCGGAAACAACAAATCCTGGTTTCAAGATCAAACATTCTTTGTCTGTAAAGTGTGTTGTATACATACGATCACAAATCTGAGAGATACTCAGAAGATTGTTTTCAAGCTCGGCGATGTAGTTTACTCTTTCAAACGTAACAATGCCATTAGATAGAGTTCCTTCACCAACTATTCGACCACCTTGATTTCCTGCAAATCCCACATAACCTCCATTAAACCCTCTAACATCATACAATAAGGTCTTCTTCCCTGTCATGTGCCGAGAAGCTCCACTATCCATAATCCAATGTGAAACGGATCTTGGAAACTCCTGCACATATCACAAACACTTAATGAGATTTTGATGCTACCCAAGCCTCTTTTGACTCAGGTAGGTTGACTTTGATGTGAGTTTTAGCAGTGTAAAGTGGCGGAAAATTCTTGTCATTCATCTTTAAGCTCTCCTCAGATCCAGTCTCAACCTCTTTGTATAAAAAGAAATCATTTTTTAGAGGTTGACCAGATGATTGATCTTTCTTTGGTACATACTTCTTTTCAGAAGTAGTAGCCTCTTGTGGTACAAATTTCTCATAGTAATCCACAGGTACAAACATCTTCTCAGTTGAAGATGATGTTTTTGCAGTCTCAGAAACCTTTGGTTTTGAAAAACTTGATTCTTTTTCAACTGATTTTGGTTTCCATGCTTGTTGAGACGAAGCAACCCGTTTGTAAAATTTGTGAATTTTAGTTACCACATTCTTTACAGATTCAGTTTTGAACTTGTTCTCATTTTTCAAAATTTTCTCAACAACCATTTGAGCTTTCCCTTTTGCATCAACTTTCTTTTTCTGACTTTCAACAACTTCAGACTTAGGCTTAAAGTTGGTGCACTTTCGTGCAATGTGTCCAACTTGATTGCACTTGAAGCATGTACGAGTATCAACTATCCGACTTGTGCCTTCAGTCTGAGGCTGTGAGGCCTTTTCCTCAAAAAACTCTTCATTTGTTTTTGAAAAAATCTCAGATTCTTGCTCGGAATGAGAACTCGAGCTTTTTACAAACACCTTTTTCTCTACAAACTTCTTGTTTTGAAAATTTCTTCTTTGATTTTTCTTACCACCCTGATAACCTCCCGACCATCTGTTTTGATAGTTGTTAGAAAAACGCGGTGGTACAACAGGTTTCTTATAATAAGACTTATCTTTTTCAAAGTTCAAATGCCTCTTTGTACTTTTCAAACTTTCAATCTCAGACACATCAATCTCAATCAACTTGAACACATTTCTCAATTTACCAACATTCACATTCTCCAAAGGAAAATCACAATCCGAATACAACTTATCAGATCCCAACATCTTGTACATTACAAGATTAGGTTCATCACTTAAGTTGTTTTTGGATTTTGATTTTGGAATGTATTTATCCAAAAAGCGTTCATCATCCTCAGTAGTGTCACTTTCAGATTTCAAAACACTTTCAACCACTCTTTTAACAACTTCTGATTGAACACTTCCTTCATCGGATGATGAAGTGAATGTAACATCAATTGTGTCTGGAAGCTTAACTTCATTTTCTTCTTCATCATTAACCAACCCTGATTTTTCTTTGAAAAATTGTTTAACACTGGCGGTGGAACCTGATGAAATCCAACCCCAGTTCCATCAAAGTATACATCTTCGCCTGCTTTGTTCTTCCCAATTGGTTTAGGAACGATATGTTGAAGAACAAAACTTGCGGAGCTGTAACTGTTCAATTTCAACTGGATGCATTCATTTTCAATTTTAGCTTCTTGAAACTGAAGCTTCAACTTAGCAATCTCATCCAGTTGCTGGTTGATTAGCTCTTCTTTAACCCTAAAAACACCTGACAATTGCACATTTTCTGTGTATGTCTTACCATTTCTTTCATCAGAATCTTTAACCGTTCGTTTTAGCTTCTCAAAGTTTTCTGAAAGTTGACGATTTTCATGAATTAACCTTTCGTTTTCTTTCCTAAATCTTTCTACTTCAATTTTATCATTTTCGATTTTCTCAGTTAATTCTTTTACTCGATCATTTGAAGCTTTTAACATTTTGTCACGGTTTGAGATCTGATCCTCAACATCTCTGACTCTTTTTGTCAGCTCTTCGATCTTTTTACCATTAAGGTAAGCAATTGTACTACAATCTTTGCAGTCTTTCATGCAATTTTTGCAGTCACTCTCAGTTTTGGCTTTCTTACCTGACTCATTAACTGAATCATTCTGACTGGCCTTGCTTTTAGACTCAATGCCAGAACCAGAAACTACCTCTAACTCTTTTGCAGCAAAAACTTTGTCAGCCATCTTCTTCAAATTTTCAGCAGTAAACTCTTGTGACGTGTC
The DNA here is from genome assembly GCA_030545235.1 of Helianthus tuberosus. Classification (NCBI taxonomy): domain Eukaryota; kingdom Viridiplantae; phylum Streptophyta; class Magnoliopsida; order Asterales; family Asteraceae; genus Helianthus; species Helianthus tuberosus. The sequence continues at coordinate 20,156,973 of CM060380.1, read as the reverse complement.
AATAATCCCGTCATCAATTTTCTTTGACTGCTGCTCTTTTCCTTTTTCTTTTTCTTTTTCTTCAGCTTCTCCTCCTCCCCACCACTCTCTCTGTCTGGCTTCTTCTTCTTCAGCAATTTGTTTGTGAGAACTTCAACATCAAGAGACTTTGGATCAATAGCAATGTTTCCGTTGGGATCAAGGTAACATTCTCTATCAGCATCCCATCTTTTCGCCTGTTTTGCTTCTCTGTATATATAACCGGCTTTAATCATCCTCTCTTGAGCTTTCATTTTTCTGTTGATGTATTTCTCTTGTTCGTTTCTGCTATCTCTGAAAGGAACAGCTTTTGTTACAAACGCATAGCCCACTACATCCTCTTCCGGTAACACTTGACTCCAATCATATCCCTCATCGTCATGGATAACAGCAAGTGTTCTGGATTTTTCTTTGGGATTTTCTTCTATCTGCTTCATTCTGGGGGGGTTCAGATTTGTTCTGATGATAGATTGCTCTTTTGTAGTAATCCTCTCTGAATGGATTGGCAGTATCATCAGCAGGTGCGTTTCGACGTTCTATTTTAAAATGTCCCTTTTGTTTACATCTGAAACATGTGACTTTTGACTTATCAAACCCAAGTTTTGTAGACGGTCCTCCAATTGAATGTCTGCCTGTAATCTCCATGAACCTTTGTGCTCGTCTAACCGCACTAGCCATACACCATCTTATATCGATCAACTCCATCTCTTCTGGGTCGATCGGGTCATAATCCTCCTTGGTGAGGTTAGTGTTTCCAATCTTTCCCGCAACAAGGCTCTCGTATGATTCAAGCACAGATGCTAAAAACACCATTTGCTGCTTTGCGGATTCTTCACTGAAATTTTGTGCATTCTTCAGATCCACAGCAATATTACATTGGAATAGATTCTTTGAAGCTGACTGTTGTTGTCGACTTGCAGTAGTCGATGATGACCCTCCATGATAGCCGCTGCTTGGACTTTCTTGACTTGTCATGTTTGCATTTTCTGCAGAGAAAGCTGTCTTTGGTGACACGGTTTTCGGGATCATACTTCCTCGATAATACAACTCTACATTCTGCTGGTACGAGGAGTTGTTGACTTTGTTTGATTTCTTTATTTCCAGCTCATGACTCTCCAGTCTTTCGATTAGCAGATCAACCGTCAGATCCTCTGACTTGATTGTGTTCTTCAGCATCAAGGCAAAGTATTGCCAGTCTTGATCATCCGGCAGCGAGTCAAACAGTTTGTCAACCAATTCTTCTCGAGTATATATGACTCCATGTCTTGCCAGCTCCATCTTCAAATGCCCAAATCTTACAATCATTTTTTATACAGATTCATTTTTCAAACATCCAAACAAATCAAATTCTTTTCTTAACAACTTCTTTTTGTTTTTAACTATTTCGGCACTACCCACACATTTCACTCTCAGTTTCTCCCATAGATCTTTCGCATTTATGTATTCAATCAAAGATATTATGTCGTCTCTCACAGACTGATGAAGTAATGCAAGGCACTTTTGTTCAGCAACATATCTCTCTATCTCCTCAGCTTCTGTCAAATTTTCATAATCCGTTCTTCCCATAACAAAACCATTCTTCAACATTTTCCAACTTGGATATGCAAACGCTTGTAGCCATTCTTCAAACTTTTTAGCCCATCTATTGTAATCTTCAATCGCCATCAGCTTGGGAGGTTTGTTGTACATCCCATAAGCACCCTCCACGCTTAAAGCATCAGAAAGAGTTTTCTTCGCACTTGGAGTTGAAACATTTTCATTTGTGTTGTTTGATGTATCATCTCCACTGTTTCCCGTGAAAGCAAAGATGTCACTAAACGGATTCATGAACTCATCCATCTTTACGTATCTGAAACAATCAACAAACACTTAGAAAATTTTTGGATTTTAAAACAACAGTTTCAAACGGAATCACTTCAAGCGAAATCAGCTTATCAAACGGAAACAAATTTCACGCGGAATAAGCTTTCAAGCGAAATGCCACCTCAAACGAAATCAAGGTTTGGTGCGGAATAGCTAATTTCGTTTGAAACTTTCAAACGGAATCTGATTTCGTGTGAAATTAGTGGCAGTTTCAAACGGGATTAGTCACTTTGAAGCGAAATAGCTAATTTCGTTTGAACTTTCAAACGGAATTAGTGATTCTGTGTGAAAACAAAGCAATTTCACACGGAATTAACCCACAAAAGCTAATTCCGTGCGGAATCACACGTGCAAACTCAAGCGAAATTAAGATGACATCATCCTGTCGGCCACCAATTTGTCAAATTGACCCTGATTTTGATCGTATTTTGGTCCAATTCTTTCAAGGATTCTTTAAAACAGTGTTTTACATGATATATTTGAAATTTAGTCCATTTTGTTCGTTAAATCTCGTTTAATTCAGAAAAGAAGGAGTAGAAGTGATAAAAACAAGCTGAATTGGTATAAACTCTTCGTCCTGAGCTCTGATACCACTTGTTGGATTCGATGTGTGACCCTAACGAGTCAATCAGAAGAGTTTACGATCTATTTCAAAGGCGGAATCAGAGAAATAGACATGTAACAGCTTGAATTTTCCTAAATATCTTCTTTTTATTGATTCCAAAGCTTTTACAGATTGTTTGACAAACTGGCAGCACCTCGGCTCTGAATCGGAAAAGTTACAAATGAACTAGCAACACACCTATATATAGTTGTGGTAATTCCGTTTGGAAGTGGCATGACCATTTCAAGCGGAATTAGAATGTTTAATTTCGTTTGAAATGGTCAGTGGCCATTTCAAGCGAAATTACCCAAATCAACACAAACAAACCCTAAATTCCAACCTGTTGTGTGCTAGTTTATCCTATCTAGACATAAGACTCGATAAAGACAAAGTTAACAGACATTCGTGCACTAACAATAAGGAGCCTCAGATCCTAACAATTGGTATCAGAGCATGGACAGTCAAATTCGATCTAACAATCAATTTGACATAACAGCTCAGCTCAAAATTCATTGATACTAAGGTTGATTGTATTCAGTTGAAAAACAGAGTAACGAGTAATCATGTTTAAAGTGGCAATTCAAAAACTCTGTAAAACAACCAAGATGTCATAGGACACACAAATTTCATATAACAAGTGACGTCATGCATAAATCACCTATAGTTTTCAGGTCTGAAAATATATCTGATAACTGTGGTATAATTATTTACGAAAATTGATTTCAATTGTTGTTTTGAACTTTGTGTTGTATCCATCATGTTTGAAGCTAAAGTATGTACCTCAGGTCGACAAAAACCTATGTTCATAAAAACATTAGTGTTTTGTTTACATAAAAGGAGGGAAATTAAAACTTTAGTCATTTAGATCTTATGTATTGAAAGACAGATTGAGAATCCTTCAAAAGGACCAAAATCAATTGTGTTAAGAATACATTAAGAAAATCAGAGGTCAAATATGACCAGATCTCTCAAAAACATTGCTGCAAAATGATTCTGGAATAAGTATTCCTTCAATAAAACCTCCCAGTGAGTATTTCAGTACTTATGTATGGGAAGGGTAAAAAGGGAAGAAGAAAATTACAAAAACTCAAAAGTGTGTTTATCTCAAAACTTTTGAAGTAAAGAGTATAAATATAAAACACTTAAGAGTACAAAAATAGGGTGGACAATGGTCATCAAGCAACTGTGTGCATTCATTGGTACAGGAAAGTTCAAGAAAAAATAGTATCACCAGTGATTAAACTTAAAAGAGGACTAGACATGTTTCGCAGAATCATCACATAGTAACAAACGTATGTGAACATGTCACCTCATTTTTGCAATCAACGGACAAGGAAATGGTTCCAAACAGTGGTCAAAATGCATTTTACAACTACTTACCATTTTCCTAAATTTGAGTTTAATAAGATCATGTTCCTATAACAAGTCATATTTGAAAATATACCAGATCCTTTTGATGTTGTTTTCATGAAGACCTTTAATTATTTTTTTCTTATAAAGGTTTCTCTCAAATAAAGCAGGATATATTACTTTTCATTTTTCCTTAAGAGTGATATATTTTGTACTTTTGCTTGTTTTTTATAGCAAAAGTTTCAAACACCTGTCAGGATTATGTACCATCATTTTTTTTGGTAATATCCTTGAAAATAGGTCAAAAGGAATTGGTACAAGTGTCAAGGTCATGTCAAACTCAAGTTTGTTTTTAACACAGATCAAAGCTTGATTGCTAAACAGATTTTAAAATACTTGGGTATTCATGTCCTAATTCAAATATTATGACAAAAATGAGTAGCCATAGTAAGAAGTTTCCATCATCTGGGGTACTAAACCACTGTCAGGAATCTATAAAAGTTTCAAAACTTGTAATTGACATGTGGCATAACCTTGAATGAAAATTTCTGTAAAGACTGCTGACATATTGAACTTGACAATCTGCATCTAAAATGTATTTTGTTGAGGATAGTAATCATGCAGATATTTCAGAATCACCATCAACAGATGTTAGACTTGATATTGTGTTTTCACAAAATAAAATCATTTCTTTCATCAGAATAGCTAATGCTCAAATATTTGTTAAAAAGTTTATCCATTGGTGCACTAACAGTTGCTGATATACTAGTCTTTCAAATCTTTACCATTACTTTACCCCTAACCACTGTTTTGTTCAAACATTTGTTTCCTAAATACTGTCCACTGCTGAAAGTCAACCCCTGATCTTTCATTTTCTTGGCAAACACTGATGCTCAAAATCAGTGTCTTATCCACTGATAGTAAAAATCACCCACTGCTCTCATATTGTTACCGTTGTAACCACTGATACTTGCTTCATCAGTGGTTCTCCAAAATAACTGTCCTCCATTATTCATCTTCTCATCAGAGGTTGACACGTGGTCAGTTTCTAGCCATCAGATCTTTGTAACCGCCGCCGCATCAGTATTTACTTTTTCCCTAAATAAAACCCTGACTAAAACCCCAAACGGGTTTTTACACTATCGAATTGAATTCCAAAATTCTCTTCTCACAGCAGTTTCCAACCTTCCATCCCAAATCATCCTTCGTTCTTCTTCATCAAGATGACGAAATCAAAATCAAAATCAAAATCATCCTCATCTTCCAAAGAGGACACTCAAATGGTCGCTGAACCCATTGAAATCCCATACAAATCTCCTCACAATTATTTGGGTCTACTCACAAAACCCACTACCACCAACACTTTTGATTCCATCATCGACATCATGTCTGCATCAAAGTACAAAACTTTGCTAACAGCGGATGCTCCAATCTATCAACAAACCCAGAGAGAGTTTTGGAAAAATGCTACCCTTGATAAACAAGGCGAGAATGTCATAGCCATCAACTCTTCCATACAGGGTAAAACGATTCAAATTACTCCGCAATCCATCTCAGAAGTCTTTAAACTCGATGATCAAAAAGGTAAAGCTTCTTTTCTTAAAAGCGATTTGAAAACTGATTTTATGAAAAGGGGGTATGCAGAACAAACAAAAAGAGACACCTTACAAAAAGGTTTCTTCCCTTCTGCACCTAGATTCTTATTCCATACACATTTGATGTGCGTTTCAAATAAAACAACTGCTTTTAACGAAATACCATTGAAGATCCAATGTCTGGGGTATGATATTTTACATATTGAAAATTATAACTATTCCCAGGAGATCTTTGATGACTTGGTAAAAAATGTTGATAGCAAATCATTTTTACTTTTTCCAAGGTTTCTAAGCTATTATTTTAAACAAAAATTTGGAAAGGAAAATGAAAATCTGCTCAAACAAGGTGTTTATTTTCAAATAAAAGGTTTAACACCTGAAACATTCACTAGAATGTTAACACCTTCAAAAACAAATGCAGAGGTGCCTGAGCAGAATTTAGCAGCTACCACTGCTCCTCAGGTATCAGCTGCTGAGCCCACTGCTCCAGGTGATCATAGCAGCACAACCACTGCTTTGAAACCCACACCTGCCATTACCAAAAAGAAAACTTCCAGAAAGCCCCCCAAACCAAAAACAAAGGCAACTCTGGAAGATGAGATCCCAGAGCCACTGCCAGTGACAACACAAATGTCACTTACAACCGCTGCTGCTACTTCCTCACATCAGATGGAAGAAAGATCTCCACCATTGCCTCAAACTCCTCCTGCACCTCACAAAAGGATCAGGTTGTAATCACAGGGACCCCACATTATGAAGCTCTGGATTCAATTGAATCCATCTTCCTCAGTCCTGATCCCAAGGACATGTCTCTTTCAACACCCCTCTTACTACCACAATCCATAATACCCTTGTTGCATGCTGTTGATATAGCTCAGACAAAAACCAGTTCCTCTCAATCACCTATCACTGAGAGCACACTCCTACAAGTGACTGGGTCTGATGCTTATACCTCTGCTATCCCAGCAACATTTGAGGAGGTTACACTACAGGAATTACAAGTAATTCCTGACAGTAGTTCAAGTGGAGCAACAATTACAAGTGTTGGATCAACAGATCTACACTTAGCCAGTTGTTTCATAAATCAGACTCCCTTGAAGGCAATTTCTTCTATAGCACCTCTGGTAACCACTAGGGAGTTAGTTTTGACCACTGGTACCTTCAAAAGGTTATCAAGTGTTGAAGAAAGAAGACCCCAGAACCAAGAACAAGGGGCATCAATGAATGATTTTTGGGACTCAGTTCCTAAGTCACACATTGATACAACCACTGCTAGTGGGAAATCAGATGATCCCATTAACTTGGGTGATGATTTATTATACCAAGAATTGACGGCCAGAGTTGACAAACTAGACACATCTGTTGCAGAAATCAAAGGCATGCTGCAACAGGTGTTGAAAGATCAAAAGGTACCATCCACTGCTGCATCAACTTCAACAGTTGAGCTAACATACACTCTCACTGCAAGTGAGTTGTGGAATTTATTTCAACCATTGCTCAACCATCAAAAACAACTAGCTGATCAGCAACATGAGATTCAGGTTCAAAAGATCAGGAATGTTATGGATGCAAGGTTTAAAGACACTCAAACTGATATCAAGGCAATTAAGGCCCACATATTGAACACCACTGGCACTGTTCCTCCCTCTATCATAATTATAGATAACCCAAAACTAGCTGATGCCAAAAAGGGGGAGAAAGTGGAACCAGATGGCTCTAAAAAGATTGATGAAACCACTAAGATCCTTGTTGATGAAAAAACAAAGGTAAAAAGTGATTTGGAAGCAAAGGAAAAAAGCAAAGTTTGAACAGGAGAAGAAAGCTTTCATGGAACTGAATGCGCAGGGTACTTCTGAACCAAAGGATGATGAAAATCCCAAGGAAGAAAAGAAGAAGCCCACTAGACAAGTGAGGCAACCCAAATCCATACCATCCAGATCCAGAAAACACACTCCCAAACTTCCTGAAAGCTCCACACATCAATCTTCCACCCAAACAACTGTTGCAACACCTGCTGACTCAACAACTGTTGATACTTCAGTGGTTTCCGCAGTTGTTAACCCTACAATCACCACCTCAGTTACAACAACTGCTCTCACTCAAACTACTACCCCACCAGAAACACCATCATCTCCGAAAACCATCTCACCACCATCACCTCCTGCTAAAAAGTAGAAGACATCAGATGTTACAACATCTGTTGTAATGACAACAGTGGTTGAAACACCGGTTGTCTCAACACCTGTCAGTCCAAGCACCCTCACTTCACTTCAAGCCATCTTCACTCCAATCAACAAATCACCCAAAAGCACTCCTTCACTGGAGAAAACTTACACCAGAAAAAGAAAAATAACTCAGGTAAATGATGACAAATATGATCCTATTGCTGCAAAATATCCACTGGAACCTGAAGCTGTAAAAAATGAGATGAGACAATTCTACACTGAGGATGATCCTTCAAAAAGAAAATTTCCTTCTCTCATAGGCTTCATAATCCCAGAAAATATGGATGAATATCTCAAGCTCAAAGCAAGGCAGACTAAGATAAGAGCCAAACTTGAATGTGAAGATCAAGGTGACAAACCCATTTATGAAAGAATGGAATTTTTGCTCACTAAAGTCAAACAGATGGAAGACTATGCAAGAGATCTGAGCAAAGAAATGTCAAATTTACCACCCAAAGCAGATCTACGAAAAGAAATGAGAAAAGAATATCTTGCATACATCATGAAAGAAAAATTCTATCCAGCTGAAGAAAAACAATTCGAAGAATGGCCAATATTTGCATTAAAGAATGAGGCAAACAGAATTGAAAGAATCAAAAATGATCCAAGCAAGAAGAGGACAACTCCAAATTGGAGCAAATACAAAAAGTTCATTGCTGATCTTACTTCAGAGTACAAAAGGAAGAAACAAGAGCTGGTGGATGCAAAGGTTGGACCTGCCAATGTCATAGAAAAATGGACTAGGCAATATACAGATGAGGCTTATGAGAGACTAAAGAAAAGAAAGATGACAGATTCTACTTTACCACAGAAGCCTGAATACAAAAAGCCAGAACAGCAGATTAGTACTTCCAAACCACTGATCACCTCAGCAGATACCTCTGTTATTGTGATAAACCAAGAAAAGAGGAAACAACTGACTGATGCAGAAGAAAAGGAAAAAGAAGCTGAGTACTTTAAAGAAGCCATCAATAAAATGGTTTTAGATGAAGATAGATCAGCAAAACTTCAAGACCTTGCCAAAAAGGTTTTGAACAAACCATCATCACCAAACACATCAGCAGATATCTCAGACATTGAGCTAGATCAACGAAAGAGACAAGAGCAGATTGACAAAGAAGTTGCAGAAGATATAGCTGCAGCAAATGATGTCATAAAAATGGCTTTCCAACAAATGTCTGAAAATTCTGAACTAGCAAAAGCTCAGGATACTGCTTCACAAATCTTTACAAGGCCAATATCTCCCAACTCATCAGTCAATAAACCTCTCCCAAGAAACCCATTGGGTTCAAAAATACTAAAATGGACGTCTGATCAAAAGACCCATGTATTGACTATGATCAGATCTAATGGTGAAGTCAAGTACATATCAAGGAAACAAGCACTAGGCCTTGGTGTTGAAGATCTACAAGATCTCCTTGAATTTACACTGTGCATGGATGAGGATGACTCAAGTTCCAAGGACTTTGAAGTGGAATTTAAAAGACAAGCTAAGGAATTACTGATGAGAAAATAAAGATCCAGAATAATGAAAGGTTTTGGCATCATCTGTTCCAGGGGGAGATTGTTGGGATTGAACCCTACCAGATGAACAGATGATGTAAAGCCAAAACCAGGTCACAACAGTGGATTCACAATAAACAGTAGTTTACAACAGGCTTTCCCCTTGAAAGTGATTATAACATCTGATGTCCTCTATCCACTGTCCGTATACAACAGCTGCTGTCCTTCAAACTGCTGATGAAGCCCTGAAGACTATTGAGAAGTAAACACTGCTGGATCAATCTACTGATGCTAAAGGAATGCTCACTCAAGGACTGATCAACCTTGAGGAAAGCACTGATGGAAGAAGAAAGCAGTAGTTTAGTGTTTCACTTGTTTTGTATAAAGTCAGTGGTTAAGATTAGCAGTGTTTGTATAGGAACAGTGGTTACAGGTTGTTAGGTTGTTAGATGTCGCTTTCATGGTGATGTCAGCTGAGATGCTTCAGTGGTTTGGTTTGCCTATAAATGGAGCAGTACCCTGTACTGTTACATTTGATGGACTGAGTGAGTTCTTCTCCTCTGATCCAATCCTTTCATCTTGTGCAATCAACCATGGAGTATCAGGCTGAGGGGGAGTTTAGTTTGTAAGCTTGCTTTGTAATCTTTTGATTTGTATTGTATTGTAATCATTCAACTCAATGAAAAGCATGTGTTTATCAAAACTATTTTCCTCTTTGATTGTGTTTACAAAGTTTGTGTTCATTTCCGTTGCACTTAAACTCTGTTCATTTCCATTGATTTGTTCAAATTATACAAACAAACACAATCATAAGGAGCCTCAGATCCTAACAAGTGTTTTAAACACTTGAGTCCAAAATCAAAAAGTTTTACATCCGGAGTCCCTAAACGTTTTTTGGTAAACCTTTTGAGTCCAAATTATTCAACTAGTGTAATACACAGGGTTTTTAAAGATATATTTTTTTATTAATTAATTTATAAAATTACATTTATTCAACCCGTGTAATAAACGAGGTTTTTTAAAATATGTCGTTTTATTATTTAGTATATAAAATTATATTTATTCAACCCGTGTAATACACATGGTTTTTAAAGATATATTATTATTATTGTTATTATTATTATTATTATTATTATTATTATTTGTTATACAACCGGTGTAATAAACGAGGTTTTTAAAAATATATTGTTTTATTATTTAATATATAAAATTACATTGATTCAACCAGTGTAATACGGAGTTCTAACCTAGTTTAATGTATATAGTAATACTTCTTACACAATAAACTACTTTCCTACCTAAGGATATGTAAGTAAAAAATTAACCAACTGGGGTAGCCCAGTTGGCCACCGACACCCACCTCTTCCCAGAGGTACCGGGTTCGAGTATTGGGAGTGGCATATGTCGCCCAGGGTAAGAATTCGGTAAGGGAAATTCACCGTGGAGCTAGCTTGGTCGGGTAGCGACTCCCGAAGTGGGACCACTCCGGCGGTTGGGAGGACCGTGCACCATCCCCCATGTAAGTAAAAAATTCAGTTTTTAAATTCATATGAATACAATAGTTTAAAACAAAAAACTTCTACGCCAACGAGGAATTTCAAAATGTCAAAGATATTTTACATATTTTCCCCTTTCTAAGATTCCTTATTACATATTTATCTAATCATAAAATTCAATTACATATTTCTCCTCCCTAATTTATATATATATTACATATTTTCTATTTTCATTAAAATTACTCTTATTGAATAACTATTTTACCCTTAATGACTTATTAACTGAATATTTATATATTTCCCTTTTCTAATATCATCAATCAATTATATATTTCCTAATTTATTACAATTTCACAATTCTTCTGCTTGCTAATCAATTACATATTTCCCAATATTTGTGTTTGTCCTTTGGTGAGGTCCCATGCCATCCCTACCTAAAAGTTGCCCAAATTCATGTAAAAAAAGATTATTTTTATTTTAGGAAAAAAAACATAGTTTGACTTTCAAAGTCAACATTTGTATACACTAGCACTGGTGAAATATGAACAGAATCAAACCTCTTCTAAAGGGATTATAGACTTATTTAAACAATGCTGGAAGAAGAATAATACAAAATTGTCAAATTTGACTTAGTAGTCAAACTAACAAATTTCAACTTCAATATCAGGGATGGATTCTTTGGCATTTCATCAAGATGTCAATAGCAACATTGCTTAACAAGAAATAGCAGAACTCAGAATTTCGATATTTTGGAAATTGGTTCATAAAGTTTATATTGCATTTCATTATAAAAGTTAAAAGTTTGACCCTAAAATGTCAACCTTAATATTGTCTTGGCACAACAACTAGCATATTTTATGGATATATGAGCAAGCAAATCAAGTATACTTCAAAAACATCGTATAACAAAAAAAGAAACACGATGATAATACATAACTATTTTGAATGGTATCGGTTTAAGATGTCTGGATGAAACCCTGTTACGGGATGGCAATTTAAGCTACAAAGCAATAAACGATAACTCCCACTTCTTATCAAGCTCGATAACATGGATGACGTTGTTGACCATGGAAAATGCAGCAACACGTTTGACCATCTCAAGTCAAAACACCACAATAAAGGGGAATGAAAAATTGAAAATAATATAAAGAGTAAATTACAAGTTTTGTCATTTATGTATGTCCCAAATTGCAGGCGCTGTCCTTTGTCTTTAAAATTGATGAGTTTTGTCCTTAATGTTTGCAAATCTTGCACGTTATGTCCTTTAGGCCAAACCCAGTTAATTTTTTTGGTTAAAACTGACACATGAGGGTATAATAGTCTTTTTATCTTTATTATTTAAAAAAAATCTGAAAATAAAAAAATATATATGCAACCACCACCGCCACCCTTAATCAACAACCGCCGCCACCACCGCCACCCTTAATAATCTACAACCACCACCCTTTACCACAATCTCCAAATCAACTCAAACACCCCCAAAATAAAAAATCCCCAAAAAACCAACTCAACAAAAAATGATTCCGGCCACTGTGATACCACCACCAATCACCTCTCTCTCTCTTTTTCTTTCACTCTCACCGGTGGCACCACTATACCTTAGATATGCACTAACCTGATACCCAACATCACCATTCTCTATTCAAGGCCTCTTGATTCCACCGATTTAGCAAAAAAACGAGATATACAATTCGAAAACAACTCACTAGGCTTACCTTCAAAATCCAATCTATACGAAAATAGAATTTGCAGGTCAAAACAAGGTTATCGGGTTCCTGTCGGAACTTCATCGGAACCCTAGATGGGTCGCAAGAATCTTTCGATCTTTCTTCGATCTCCGGTCGTCTTACCTTCATCTTCAACTTTTGCAGCCGCCGCTGCAACAACACACTGCCACCATTCTAGCCGTGACAGTCGCTAGACTTGCGACTGTCACCGTCTCCACCATCGTCGTCCTGTTCATGACCAGGTTTGGTCAGCGGTTGGGTTTTGGAGATGGTCGCCGAAATGGGCGGTGATGGTGTGGCGGGTTAGGGTTTGCAGATAGGTAATCGGGCTAGGTTTTTAGTGGTGGAAGGTGAACAATTGTGGTGGTAGTGGTGGTGCAATTCGTAGATGGATAATCAGGTGGTGGGGATTTTTTTAGTCAGTTTCTTTTTTAGGTTCAAAAGAGTAATATTAACTTTTTTAGGTTCAAAAGAGTAATATTAAGAATAATAATGATCCAGTTATTGATATAGCAATGTAAGAGGTTGTAAACTTTTCTTAGTTTTAGACTGTTCAACCCTTTTCTTTTGTTGCTAATATTTTATGGTTCAATAAATTTTCACCGGTTACGAATAAATTTTCACCGGCTAATGAAATATGTTTTCAACATCTTTGAGTTTCGGCTTAGAGTCTCACTTTGGATGGATGGAAACTTGACATTGGTATCTTGCATTAGGAATTTCAATAGGAAACCTTTTAGTTTCTCTTTGCTCATCATTCATATCTCTCTGTTTTTGACATAAGGTAAGGGATCTACATCTACATGTTATATATATTTTTTTTTCTCAATATTTATGATTAACGATAAATTGTTTATAAAATATTATTTTATGAATGATAGTGAAGTAAGGGTTGAAGGGCTAAAAACAATAGACTACACTTTGACAACCTTTGTGAAAGAGAATGGTTCAGGGAACAAGGAGAGGACATTACTTTTGAATCCAGGTTAAATCTTTCTACTTCTTTAGTTTTTCTTGTAGTATAATCATTAGGTAAAAACTGGTATATTTCTTTAGGCCAGGGGGTGTGGCTTCGCACCCCCCGCCACCTCATCAACTTTAGCGCCCTATGGTGCCCTACACCACCCCGCCTTCGTTAATGGGGCGCTATCCTTGGCTTCCGCCAAAGGAATAGCGGGCGTGAGAGGAAGAAATCAAGGGGCCCCACCTTCATCAACCAATCAGATTTTTTTTTATTTATCTTTTTTTAATATAATTAAAAGGGGCGTTATTCCACACCGTGTAAGTTAGCGATAAAGTATCCTGCTTATGTGTCGCCTACGTCACTACGTGGCGCTTACGTGGCGTAATAAAGCCTCTAGGGCTTTAAACCACACCCTCTAGCTTTAGCAACATTTTTTTTTAAATTTTGTAAATAATCTATATGTTAAAATTTATTATAAAGATTAGTTTGAAATGATTGATTGTTTCAAATTGATCGCGTTTATCTTAGTTCTAATTGTATTGTTGTACTTAATCATGAAAGGGATATGTGTCTAGAAAGGAAGGATACCTGATACTCGTAAGCGTTTATCTGATTGCTACACTAATACATTCATATATACTTTAGATGCTTATTGAATTTGTGTAATTTGATTATTATGTATGAGACTCCATTAATGTTGGCTGCAATGCACGGGAAAATCTATTGTGTGAAGAAGCTAATTGGAGTTGATGCTAATGAATATCTAACTCCCTTTTTCAAACATTGCTAATGAGAATACTATTATCGGCCCTGCTATTGTCGGCAAGGTTTGTTTCTTCACCCTTATCCCTTAATATCATTCTGAACGTCGTTATTTTGTGTTCAGCTCTTGTAGATTGAAGAAGAACTCGGGTCAGAAGCAGTTTATTCTGGAGCCAACTTTAGGAAGCCTGTAGAGCCCTACTATATTTGCGTTTAATGCGGTTGAAATAAAAATCAAGGGAAGGGGCAAAATAGACCTTTTCCTCATAGTAATTGAATCTTTAAAGTTGAAATTGGATTTTGTTTTGTGGTAATTAATCATTATTATGAAATATATAGAAAATAAATTATAAAATGTTGTTATCTTTGTTGTTGATGTTAATCATGAACAAAGTACATGTCTACTTTTAAAGTAACCCGTCCAACGGACGGGTATTAAACTAGTTAGATTTGTGTTGCTATTATGTAGCAAACTTGTTTCAAAAATTTGGTTTTTATTTTCGTCAAAATTGCGTCACAAATGTGTCAGAATTTGCTACACAATTTTTTGCGTAGGAAATTTCCGTAGCAAATGATCACATTTTCTAGCAGTGCCTGGCATTGGAAGTGGGTGGTATGGTTTCCCGGGGAACACGGTTACCAAAATATCACGCCAGCGTGGACCCGGTTAAGACAACATATTCTGGCCAGAGTAGGGTTAGGACCCTCTGTTTAGGAGGGTGTGAGATCTCTCTCACAATAAGTTAAAGATTCTAACCGTTCAAAAAAAGCACGTTATTTGTCATATTTAGGTTATTACGTCATATTTCTATTTTGATTTGAATTTGATTTTGCTCCATGAGGTTTGACAAATTTTATAATTTTCATCCAAAAATTAAAAACATCAATTTGCTTCTAAAAGTTTCATCAGGTTTTTTCATTTTTACCACACCTCTAATATCGTTCATTCCTCTATTAAGTCTAACTCATGTGTCTGTCAAGTAATGGGCATCTTGGTCATTTTGTCTTTCACCGACTAAACTCAAGAAATCATCAACAATCCAAATCCCACCCATTGTCGTTAGTTCATTCCAAGGAAAACAAAACAGAACCAGTTACATTCCAAAACACAGAAATGTTAACGAAGGAAATGGATGTTGTTACAGGTTTGAATGAAAATGAAACAATTGCTAAAACTTTTGAAGGTAAATCGATCTTTATAATCCTTTGTAGGAAAATAGTTATATTTGTCAAGCTCGGGAAGGAAAACCAAGTTTAACTCTTCTCTTTTTCTTCCCTCTACACAATTCCTTTTCATGAAGGTATGATCCAAAACGACAGAAAAAAAAAATCAACATCTTTCAAGTACAACCTATCTATGCTTGTATAGTTGTAGTCAAGGATGACTAAGAAAAGTGTCTCAACCCTTTATTCTTAAAGTTTGGCAGCATAGTAGCTACGTCCTTTATTGACACCATCACATAAATTATGTCGAAATTCGATATTTAATTAGTTTAGGTCGAAACTCGATATTTAACTACATGCATTTGCTTTTCATCAAAGAAATTACACATAACTATTATAATAAATACGATTATAAACCATACCATTACAATGGTAATGTAATTTTTAGATAAAATTATCCTAAAGGTTTGTTTATAATTACTATATATTATTACTATATATTACTATTACTATATATTTTATTTTACTTTTTACTTTACTATATATTAATAAATGAACTTGAATAAATAGTGATTTTAATATTATAATAATATATAGTTTTTTTTAATACTTTTATTATTTTAATATTATAATAATAGTTACTTTCTTTGTTTTTTAACTTTAATCCTTTTTATAATATCAAGTTTGGGATAAGCTTGGTGTCAACCAGTATCGAACCAGTACTGGTATCGAAAATACCGGGAGAGTCCTGTTCGGTATCAGTACATGAAGGTAAAAACTCGCACTAATACAGAAAACGCCAAAAGTTGGTGTCGAATTGATATTGGAAATATTTTGGTTCAGGAAATTCAGTGCTGCTACCCGGTACCATTTGCTCATCCCTGATCACGGTTACCGTAGGAACAACGGTATCGTACAACTTTTTTTTGTTTCAGGAGTAGGGATGTTCTCGGTGCCAACCGATACAGAATCGGTACTGAGACCGAAAATACCGGTTACGGTACCGGTATATGAAGGTAAAAAACGGTAGTGAACCGGTACCAGGAACGCCAAAAGTCGGTACCGAATTGGTACTTTAGATCTTTCGGTTCGGCAAATTTGGTACCGGTACCCACCGCAGGTTTCATACGAAAAACATCGTTACCATACAACTTTTTTGGTTGATTTTCTTTGGGTTATCTTTTAGTGTTTTTTTTCTAGATTTTCTTTTTATTCTTGTCAGCAGTTCCGTTCGCAACACGTTTATAGTGATTTCAAAACACATATAAACACAGACTAAATAACAAAATAAATTCGCCGCAACGCGATGAACTTCTTTAAACCTAGTTACCTTAAAAGTACAATGTGAATATCTTTCAACTTGCTTAATAACCATTTCCATCATACTTGCATATCCTAACATTTGTTGTGTTGCAAATGGTAACACATGTAACGTTTTTCATAACCTTTTCTGAGTACTGATGAAAACTACAAAGAATGCCGACAAATTAGATTTAAATAATCCAATCTGGCTGTTTTTTTGCCAATAATAATCCCAACTGAATTTATTCTCGCTAGTGTTCCAACATTTTTCATTTTGTTTGTATAATGGTCCGCCTTTAAAAATAACTTACTGAAGTTAAGTTTTGTTTCCAAATTACAAACTGATGTTTTAGAGTTTTTAATCATAACAAGGATACGACTCAATTGATGTAAAACTTACCTCGAAACATTGTTCCAAACGGCTTGATTTTTGTTACTTGGAAGTTTAAACACCCGAATTGAAGCAACGTTTTCTTCGTTTGGAGCATTGTCTCGAAGTAAATTTTATATCAATCGACTCGTATCCTCGATCTGATCAAAAGTCCTAAAACATCAGTTTATAATTCATAATTTTTTTTTTAACTCTGTTATGTTTTTTTAACGACAAATCATTATACATACAAAATGAAAAAATTGCGACGAATGCCCATCGATCATAAACAAAATAAAACCCACTTTTTACCCCCAATGATTGGTAGAGTGGTACATAAATTTGACTACACATGGACCATGGTGATAGTTTAAAGTAGAATAGCACATGGGCGTTTATGCAATTTTCAAAGATTACTTTATAATAGAAAAACAGTATCTATAAATCTCAAACGTTCAACTTTTGCATGACAAGGGCAATTATTACTATCTATAAATTTCTTTGTTGTTGGTTTAATAAATTCCATCTCACTTATAACTTATAAGTGCATTTCTAGTTTATATTTTCTCACTTAAACACATCTTTGGATATGATTCACATGATTTTAAATGTCGTTTTTCCTCTTGTTTCGGTCATCTTGTTCATCGTCTTAGTTCCTGCATTTTGGTTGTTCAATCTCTTAAGGTTCTGCTTCAGATCTTTGTATCCCGAACAACTTGCTGGAAAAGTTATACTCATTACAGGTGCTTCAACTGGTATCGGCGAGGTAACATTTGTTTGCATTTGGTACTCTTAGTATACATGTGTTAGTTACAAATACACACATGCACATGATTCATTAATTTAAATTCTTTTTGAAGCACTTGGCGTATGACTTTGCGAAAGAAGGAGCGTGTCTAGCGTTAGTCGCAAGACGAGAGAAACAGCTTCATCGCGTAGCGCAACATGCGAGCACAATTGGATCACCAAATGTGATTGTGTTACCTGGGGATGTTTCCAAGCTTGAGGATTGTAAAAGATTTGCGGATCAAACCATCAAACATTTCGGTAGATGTAAGTACACACCTTTTTAATATTTATCACTCAATTTGTCCGATAATAATCTCAAGTCAGTTATTGGCCGATAATAATACGAATTTGTCAATTTTTTTTTTGTAAAATAATCCGCCCTTAAAATAGCTTAACGGAGTTAAGTTTTTTTCCAAATTACAAACCGATGTTTTAGAGTTTTTTATCAGAACAAGGATACGAATCGATAGATGTAAAACTTACCTCGAAATACTACCCCAACCCACGAAAACGGTGCTTCAGCTCAGGTGTTTTAACTTCCAATTAACAAAAATCAAGCAATTTCAAGATAAGTTTTACATCAATCGACCCGTATCCTCGTTCTGATCAAAAGCCCTAAAACGTCAGTTTGTAATTCGGAAAAAAAAACTTAACTCCGTTAAGCTATTTTAACGGCGGACTATTTTACAAAAAAAAAAAAATTGACCAGTTTAAATTATTATCAGCCAATAACTGACTTGGGATTATTATCCGCAAAATTGAGTTAGGTAGGATTATTTATTTCCAATTCGCCTCGTTTCTAAAAGGGTTACTGTTTGTTCCATTGGTAACATATGACATATATTTGGTTGAAAATATATATTTAAAGTGTGAATATATATGTTGTAACGTACAGTGGATTACCTCGTAAACAATGCTGCAATCACAACATTTGGGTTATTTGAAGACCAAACTTGTGTCCTCGATCACACTTCGGTCATGGTATGTATCTTCCTTTTGCTCATTGCATTTTATTTTGCGCCTTTCATTTGTTTTGATGTATAATAATGGATTATTGATTTCTCATGTGGGTTTTTTATTTTCTTTATTTTCGTCGCTAATTTATTTGCTACGAATTTTAGCTACCGAAATCATTTTTGCAACAAGTTCAGCTATAAAAACTGACGTCGCTATTTTAGCTACGAATTAGCTACGAAAATGTTTGCTACCGATTTTTAGCTACAAGACTTTCCTACGGATCTTTAGCTACGAAAATATTTGCAACGGATTTTTAGCTACAAAGCTTTGCTACGAACTTTTAGCTATGAAATTTTACTATGGAATTTTTGCTACAAAGTTTGCTATGAATTTGTAGCTATGAAGATTTTGCTACATATTTGGCTACGGAGTTCTTGCTACGGATTTCGTTACAAAAATTTGCTAACGATTTGCTACATTTTTTACTAGCTGATATTCTATGGTATTTAGCTATGAATTATGTTAGATTTTTGTTACGGAATTAGCTACGCATTTTAAGTAATTTTTTACAATTTTCATAGTTTGTGTTATTTTTTATTTGTTGCTTGCAAACATTATATTCAAATTTCAATAAATATATATGTGATACCAAAGATAAATATCCAAAACCAAATATAGAATAAATAATTAAATTATATAAACGTCATACAATAAAGATCAAACTATCCAAAAAAAAAAAAAAACAATACCATAAATTTTCGAATCATATGTTCACCAACATAAACCATATCTAAACTCCATGGAAAGTTATGTGGCAGTTTTGTTACTGTCATTTATTTGCGCATTTCTTTAACTTTTTCTTTCACATAATGATCTCTGCTTTCTCTCATTCCAACTCCGATTGCACCTATAAGCAGAAAAAAAAATATAAGTACATGTGTGTAAATTCTTGAATAACTTATTTAAATTTTAAAATTATACAACACTTAAGAACTCTCACTTAGCATTTCAAAACTGGTAAAGATTAAAAAATCGCATTATTCCGTGTTTTATATATTAATGATTTTTTAAAGTCAACCAACATAATTTTATGAAATCCTCATGCAAGGTGTCCTAAACATATCATTTGTAAAAATTACTAGTTATGCCAAAGGCATTTCTTTTAACTGATTATATACCCACAGGCATCTACCCAACAAAACTTTGTCCACTTACTTCAACTGATCCATATTATTCAAAACTTATTTCTTATTAAAATTTAAGAGGGACATCATGTGGCATCGTCATCTTTTAGATGCCAATGGAAATGAACGCATGAATTGGTATGATTGTACAATGTACAAACCTTCAAATGTGCATAATGTACCTTGTGTCGAAGCAGACTAGTGAACAAACGAGATGGAGAGTCACTGAGTTCCTTTTCCTTTTTCGTGACGCATCGGCGGTTCGTTATGGCTTAGATAAAGGGTACCGATGAGCAGCTACGAAGATGAGAAGCGGTAAACTTCTTATTGGGTTCCACGGTAGGGATGGGAGTGGTCGGAGGCTCCACACATCACACATTGGTGGTATTTAATGGTCGGAACCTAGCAGGGCAGCAATGCGGTGGAGATGAGCAACAATATGTGTATTCCATGCTTCAGGGTCGTCACAATTTACAGGGTGTAGTCGTCGGTTCGCCGGAATATCCAGGCTACTAGAACCGGGGGTGATATCAAGAGAGAGTAGAGAAAGTGTGTAGGTTATGTGAGTCGTCTAAAGCTTATATGGAGAGTTGTCACATCGGTTGAGTCCGATTGATATGATACTTGGCGATTTATCCGAACGGTTTTGGTAGATGAGACGTGCTGATAAGAGTGGCGGGAAGGAAATCATGAATTTGACTTGGTTTCATAGTTTATTTTTTAAGGTTAAGATTATCAATTATATATCTCCCACTTGTAGTGGACTGGTGGAAAGAACTTTGGGTTTCCTTGGAGACCCGGGTTTGATCCCCACCTGTTGCATTTGGGGGACGTCTCAATGATGGATCGTTTCCTTCCGAGGTATGGAGCGGTCTTGAGGCCAACCCGGTTTTACCCAACTGTTACCTCAGCAACACGTGTGGGGGCAGCATGGTTTCCGGGCGAAAGTCAGCTCACGCGCCGGCCGGGCCCCGATCGAACATCGCGTCCGGAGATGCGGGGTTGACGGGGAATGTCTTAGACATGTCCCCGGAGACCAACCGGTCTTGTACAGAAAGTCTCCTTCCAAAAAAAAAGATTATCAATTATATATTTCTATCTAAACGAGCCGAGCTACTCGCGAACTACTCGAAAAAAGTCAAAAAAAGTCGTGTTTAAACGAGCTCGAGGCTGAACCTAAAAATAAGTTTGTTTAGTAAAGGACTCTGAGCCCGATCTTCACTTATTGAGCTCGAGCCTGCTCGCGAACCAAAACAATCCCATTACCTACATATACATTTGTAAGGTTAGGGGAATAGTGCCAGCAGCTTGCCTGACACTTCCTTATTAAACCAACCAATTTTTAATTTAATTTTATTTTCATTTTAAAATTACGCTTTCGTCCTTCGTTTAAAATTACGATTTTGCCCCCAGCTCAAAATAAAATTATAATTTTGCCTCTAGCTAAAATTACGTTTTCGCCCCCGGCTCAAAATAAAATTATAATTTTGCCCTTAGCTCAAAATTACGTTTTTTCCCTCGGTTCAAAAACTCATTTTTAATTTTGTTCCTAGTTTAAAATTACGGTTTCGCCCTCCGTTTAAAATTACGTTTTTGCCCCCAGTTCAAAATAAAATGTTGTTTTTCTCTCTAGCTCAAAATTACGTTTTGCCCCAGTTCAAAATGAAATTATGTTTTCCCCCCTATCTCAAAATTATTAGCTGCCTGTCACTTCCCTATTAGACCAACTCATTTTTTATTTAATTTTACTCCCAGTTTAAAATTA
Organism: Helianthus tuberosus; assembly: GCA_030545235.1. Classification (NCBI taxonomy): domain Eukaryota; kingdom Viridiplantae; phylum Streptophyta; class Magnoliopsida; order Asterales; family Asteraceae; genus Helianthus; species Helianthus tuberosus. Next base: position 20,135,335 of record CM060380.1, on the reverse strand, counting down.
CGCTTTCGTCCTTCGTTTAAAATTACGTTTTTGCCTCCAGCTCAAAATAAAATTATAATTTTGCCCTAGCTCAAAATTACGCTTTTGCCATCGGTTCAAAAATTCATTTCTAATTTTGTTCCCAGTTTAAAATTACGGTTTCGCCCTCCTTTTAAAATTATGTTTTTGCCCCCAGTTAAAAATAAAATGTTGTTTTTTCCTCTAGCTCAAAATTACGATTCTGCCCTCAGCTCAAAATTACGCTTTTGCCCACAGTTCAAAATTAAATTATGTTTTCCCCTAACTCAAAATTATGAATTTGCTCTCAGTTTAAAATCATGATTTCGCCTCCGGTTCAAAATATAATTATGATTTTGCCGTCTGTACAGACATACATGTTATGAGAGAAAAATATTCGGTTTATTGCCCCGCAACTCGGGCGGGGCAAAAACTAGTTATATATATAATTCTAATTTAATAATTTAAATTATAATAATGATTATTTATAAAATTATGATAAATACAACTAATATATATATATATATATATATATATATATAGGGAAAGGTTCATTTGAGAAAAATTTAATTTGAGAAGAAAAAAAAGAAAGGACATATTAGTAAAATACTATTTCATTTATAACTTATATCATTAATTTTTCTCTCTTTAACTAATTAGTCAACTAATCATTAATTATCCTACATATAATATACAAAACCTACACATATCAAAATTTTCCTACATATACCCTACATATTATAGAATTTGATCCTACACAGTCGAAATTTATCCTACACACCTCGAAATATATCCTACACAACTCGAAATTTATCCTAAACAACTAGTAATTTACTCTACACTTTAAATTAAGTTGTTGTTTATTAATTTGGAAAAACTATATATTTTGAAAAGGAGTTACAAATTTAATTTAGTTAGTTATTAAAGGGGAAGAATACAAATTAATGATTTATGTAAGTTTACCATTATACCCTTATATTAAAATTAAATACAAATATTAAATGAAGTAAAATGAAGCATTCTTATTGGTTGAAACTTTTTCTTTTTTCTTCTTACAAAAAAATTCTTCTCATTTGAACCCTCCACTATATATATATGTATGTATGTATGGGGCCGCTAGAATGAGAACCACCACGAGTTATGTATATATATGTATATATATATATATATGTATGTATGTATGTATGTATATATATATATATATACATACAGACACACACATATAACGTCATATATAAATTTAGAGTAAACTTCCGTTTTGCTCCCTGTGGTTTGGTCACTTTAACGGTTTTGCCCCAAACCTTTAAAAATAGCCATTTTCCTCCAATAGTTTGGTATGGTTTTTCCATTTTGCTCCCCGCCTCTAACTCCATCCAAGTTGTCTGTTTTTTTCATTTTGCTCCCCGCAGGGAGCAAAATGGAAAAACCATAGAAAACTATTGCAGGAAAATGGCTATTTTTAAAGGTTTGCGGCAAAACCATTTAAGTGACTAAACCACAGGAAGCAAAATGGAAGTTTACTCATAAATTTATAATAAACAATAACTGTAATTTATATAAATCATTTAATAAATAGTAAAAGTGACGACCTTGAGTTTGAAAAGCTAGCAACGAGCCGAGCTTGAGCTCGAGTCTAGTCAATTACGTCGTTAGTCTATCTGGTTTGTAGAAAGTAACAATTTAGGGTACTGATAGTTTAAAGTAACAGTATTAACATTTCAATATGTAACAAACTAAGGTAGTCGTAGTTAGCCCATTTTAATTTTAACATAGTTCAAGGGTAATTACGTCGTTTTACATTCTCCATTTATCAGAACTAATAAAATACTCTAAAGAAAACCCGGGTTCCCCGTAAACCTGTGATCCCCTAACTTCCTTTTAAACTTGAGTTCTTCACAACCTCGGACAAAGCTCCGAAGAACATGGTGGTGTGCAACAATAAAGGATTTGAATATTGGTGATAGAAAAATTAAAGTGAGTTTGGGATTATAGAATGTAGACTAAGCCATATTATTGCACAATTGGACCCATCAAACAAAGTCTACAAGATGTCATGTATCAAACCCCCAACTCATTTACATTAGTCTGGTTCAACCTGGGTTAGTCGACCACAACCTTTGGAATTGAAGAGATAAAGAATAGATGATTTTGTAATTGCCAAAGTAACCAATTTGTTATTGTTAGAGAAAATGAGATACCAGAGATGAAACTATTGTGATCGGAAGTTCATACATATTTACGAGGAATGAGGGTTTTTATTTAGAGTTCTTTTTATTAGTTAGTCTAAAGGGGAAGTGTGCAACCCAATACATTGTTAGTCCAAAGGGGAAGTGTGCGGCCCACCAAGGAACAACCCACACGGAGTGTGCGGCTTAATCCTTGGTGTGCGGTCATGCATCGGCCAATTATTCAGTGGGTTTCACTTGATCGTACGGGAGTTGTGCGGTCTACGTAGTGAGCAACCTGCTCAGGTCTCTTGTACCCTATGCAGTGACAACTTGTACACCGGGGTGTACGGTATTAGAAGTGTGCAGTTCTGCTGTGCCATGTTGTACGTCATGCAATATAGGTTGTATGTTTAGCTAGTGTGCGGTATCCATTTTAAACAAACATTATGTATTCAAGTTCATTACATCAAAACAGATTCAAATCTCCATTCAATCATTAATCTTCAAGATCACTACTCAGTCACTAGTTGATTTTTGTTATGCAAGATTATGATTTGTTTACCTATCTTACCGTATTGTCACCTTTCTCATATCATCAAAAGTCAGATCTAGAATCCTACCATTTTGTCATCCATCATAATGTCTATTTTGGCACATGAAGGGGTAAGGTCCCAAAAACCTTGCGCAGGTGCTCGGGACCATACCACAACTTCACCACCAATGAACCTCTTTCACGCGGCAGTGCACTGGTTCTAAAGAGAGAACTTAAAAAAGAATAGCATTCAACATATGCGCGCCGAGAAAACCAATAACATATCCTTGCGCAAGCTCTCATACAACGGAACAGTTAGGATAAAGCCCTAACAACATCTCCGCGCGAATGTCACCCAGACTTGGACAGAAAATAACCTTTTTGTTACAACTGAATTTACATAAGCAGAACCACATAGGATTACAACTATAAATCTTCTAGAAGGCTTTATCGTGCACCACCATTCGATTATAACTGAATGGCCACGTGGCATCATCCTGTGCACCATTCTAAGTCACGATGATGGCACTGAATTGAAGGAAGATCCACACTTGCCCACTTTCCACGTGGCAGCTCCCCAGCCGTTGATCATGCCCACGATCTGTGTACATATACATCACGTTAGTAATTAACGGTAAGAAGAATAACTGCTTACGGAAATCGCTTTCCGTTACTTCCTCCGTCAATAGATTTTCCCGCCCAAATTCGGTTATAAATAAGACAATTCAGGTATCATTTCTCAAGTTACTCTCACTTCACTTTCACTATTAGTTCTTCTTCATCGAAACCTGTACTTATTCTCACGCCGGAAGGTGGTCACGAAGAGAACCCCCGTTCTCCCCGAGACGAGTCTAACGGCTGTTCGTTTTGCAGTGATCATTCGAAGAAGGAGGTCTACCAACCCCGAATCAAACGAGAGGACTCACCCCTTTTATGCAGAACCAAACCCCATGGTCTGATTGATTCCGGTCATTCGAACCAGTGTTTCTTCGGCACATAACAACTTTTATTTTATCAAATAGAGTCTTGTTCCTAACATTACTCTAGATCACAGTCTAGTCACCAAACACAACCATAAATCACAGAAAGTCATATCTTATGAGGATCATACATTTCATCAATCACCCTATTATTTTGAAATCACTATTTTATTAAGGAATCGATTCGTCAAACATCACAGATCATACAATATCATCTAACAAATATCAACATTAATACTTTAACCATCACCAATCATGTACAACCATCTAATATGCAAAGCATCAACCAAGTTTGCACCTTTATCATGTAATATCACCAAATATGGAGGAAATAAACTAACCGGTTAAATCAAGAGCAAAGGATGTGTAGAGTCAGAGGAAATGAAGCTCCTAAGTGATGAATACTAGCTATCATTGAAGGACGATGATGCTGCTTTGCAAGCCCGAAGAAGAAGGAGAGAAATTTGTATGTTTTAGGGTTTTTCTTAGAGAAAGAAAGTAGAGAGAGGGAGGAGGAATATTTTGGGGATTGCTGCTGAATGATTGATGCCCAAAACCCTTGGAATGTCGGCTGCCATCATTCCTTATATACACATAGGTACCTCACACTAAGAAGTGTGCACCCAGTATAAGTGTGCGACCCTTTTAGGGTTTCTAGTTAATTTGTTTTGGGCCTAGTTCAGCTCACTGTGTGGTGGCCCAACAGGAAACAAAGAGTGTGCGGACCCAGGGAGGTGTACGGGGTTGGGGTGGAGTGTGCGACTAAGCTTTGATACGTAAATATATATATATATATATATATATATATATATATATATATATATATATATATATATTTCATTCCATATATTAATCATATATCTCATATAAACATATAATCACAAAGTCATCAGTTAAATAAGTCCCGTTTATTATTTCACATAGTCACATCGTACAATAAAGTTGTGTAGGAAAACCTAAAGTCTCGTATTGATTCTAAGTAATCAAGTTAGTTTAATTTCAAAAATATTGTTTTCAAAAGAAATAAAATTGACTTTGTTAAACTCTTTTTAAATATATTTATGTTCTCAATTTTGTATATATTTGATTAACTATTTCTCACTACCTTTTTTTTATATTTTTGCTATGGATGAATTTTATTACGAGTTTTATTGACTTAGTTTCTGGATTATATATATATATATATATAGTTAGCTTTGCTACGGATTTTGCTAGTGATCCTATAATTTATTTTTAAAATATTTTTCTTGTTTTGCAACGATTTTTGCTACAGATGTTGTACAAATTTTGCTACATTAGTTTTTTAAAATTTATTTCTAGATTTTGCTACAATGTTCTTTAAATTATGTTTTGACTATTTAATTTTTCATGTTTGCTACAGATTTTCTAAGAATACTATTTAACTTTTATTTTTTTTTGTTTTTAAATATTTATTTTCATATTTTAGCTAAGGATTTTGCAACCAATTTTTTATTATATTTGTTTCCTTAATTTGGCTATGGATTTTGCTATGCATTTTGTTTGCTACAGAGTATGCGTAGCAAAATTTGTCCGTAGCATTTTTCGTAGTAAAAATCCATAGCAAACGCCTCTTTTTTGCTACGGATGTTGGTAAAGATTTCGCTACGTTAGTTTTTAAAAAAAAAATTCTAGATTTTGCTACGAAGTTTTTTAATTATTTTTTAAATATGTTGTTTTTTTAAGTTTGCTACAAATTTTGCTATGGATATTATTTAACTTTTATTATTTTAATTTTTAAATTTTATTTTCATATTTTAGCTACGGATTTTACTAGCGATATTACAAAGTTATTTTAACTATATTTATTTCCTTAATTTCGCTATGGATTTTGCTACGGATTTTGTTTGCTACGAAATATCCGTAGCTAAATTGTAGCAAAATTTGTCCGTAGCCAATCCGTAGCTAATCCGTAGCAATATTTGCGACCAAATGTTTTCGTAGCAAAAATCATAGCAAATGCCTCTTTTTATAGTAGTGTTAGTTGGTTTAGGCTTCAGATTTGATTGTGGTTAACATGACAACCATTATAAAGGTAAATTTAAAATTAGGAAAAAATCTTATTTATTATGTTTTATTAAATACTTTTGTTATATATTTGGAGAGAAAATTACATATTTTTTTAATGACTAAACTTATACGCCATAAGGAATGAACCCATGACCTTCTATTACCCTAAATTTTATCTAATTCACCAGCACCACTAGTCTATTTCTAAGTGGATGATTACAGACGGTGTGTCTTGAATCTAAATATTTTTTACTTGAATTTACGAAATACATTGCAAGCTAGAACTCTAGAAGTGGTCGTAGAAAGTTTCATTACTTTTAACAAATCATTATACATATTATTTGAAAGTGTCGATGAATAGTGGGTCAAATTTTTTTATTATTGTTTTTTATTCTGAGTTTGTGTTATTATATTGTTTTTTTATTAATTTAATTGATTTTAAACAATTTTTTCTTATAAAATGAATGCACACTGGTATCAATGTTGTTTGGTTCAGTTTGGTATTGTTTTTTTAGGTTTTCATTTTTATATTGTTTTCAATCAATAAAAATAAATATGGTATTGATACAAATGTTGTTTAATCGGTTTCGATTTGGTTTGTTATGATAGCGACACGGTATCTGTTTTAGAAATAAAAATCGCAATGTTGAAATTACATATTATTTGAAAGTGTCGATGAATAGTGGGTCAAATTTTTTTATTATTGTTTTTTTTTCTGAGTTTGTGTTATTATATTGTTTTTTTTATTAATTTAATTGATTTTAAACAATTTTTTCTTATAAAATGAATGCACACTGGTATCAATGTTGTTTGGTTCAGTTTGGTATTGTTTTTTTTAGGTTTTCATTTTTATATTGTTTTCGATCAATAAAAATAAATATGGTATTGATACAAATGTTGTTTAATCGGTTTCGATTTGGTTTGTTATGATAGCGGCACGATATCTGTTTTAGAAATAAAAATCGCAATGTTGAAATAAAATAAACATAAAATGCAAATGAACCGAACCATTATCAACTAAACAACATCAGTTCCAATATCGATATATGTTATCATTGTTTTCGATCAATGTAATTTTTCTCTTTCGACTACTATTGCGAGTGCGGGTAACATAACAAACCAAGCTGATACTGACTGAATTCCCGCCGCAAAGCGCAGGGAAATCTCACTAGTTATAACTTAACATAAACTCTAGAAGTGGTCGTAGAAAGTTTCATTATTTTTACTTAAATTTATGAAATACATTGCAAGCTAGAACTCTAGAAGTGGTCTTAGAAAGTTTCATTGTTTTTAACAAATTATTATAACTTAATATAAACTAGAGTCGTCGTAGGTCTGTGCTTTGCGGCGGGCAACAACTTTTTCGCATTCCCTCATGCGATACGATGGTAGTTCGCAATGAGGGTGTAGATGCAGTGGAAATTTACAAGGCTCGGTTTCAACCACGTGTACATTAGTATTCACCCCGTAAAAAACTAACGTTTGAACAGACGATAAAAAGAAACAAGTTCACATGAAAACGGCAATAACAAATATGCATTGCAAAAGTTCAGGGATATAATTGTAAATTAGGTAAAGAAAAAGAAATAATATAACTTGAGTAATGTAGGGAATAAAACGAAAAGCGATTAAAAAAACGCGCCCGATGCACGTTAGCACACCCACACCTTTGAAACCTCCCTTCTTGTATATATGTTATAATAGTTACAACGAAAGATATAAAACCTCAATAGAATCATATATCCAAAGCGCCTTTGGCCTATGATATCGAGGTGTGTAAAATGATGTCTCTGTGAATAGGTTGAGAGTTCAAATCACGTAATATACAACGATGTAGAATTAAGAATAAATTAGTATCATACCAATAATAAATGACTTTTGATGATAGTTTATTTGTGTTTTTTTTTCTTGACTGTAAAGAGGAGCTCTATCCTTAACACCAAAGGTTTTGTAAGCACCTAACAACCAGTGACGGATCTAGAAAATCCGCATAGGGGTAACGTTTCAATAAAAAGGGTAACGAAATCGAGAAAATGTCAAATTTTTCCAAAATTTACACTACTATCGGAGCGTTAAGGGGCAACGGAGGTTACCCCTTCTATCACTCTAAGTCCGCCCCGGCTAACAACCCCACCCATGATAGCATATTTGTTACCCTTTGTTTCACCCGTTTAAATAATTTATAAATTTGTGTGTGGTTTATTTAATGTTATGCAATTAACATATCATTAACTTAACGTATTATATATTGTATAAATTTCAGAATGTAAACTTTTGGGGATCAGTTTACACCACGCATTTTGCACTTCAACATTTAAGGAGGAGCAAAGGAAAAATAATCACAATATGTTCTTGTGGGGGTTGGTTCGCCACCCCAAGAGTAAGCATCTATAATGTAAGTGTACACACATTTAGTTGAGTGCTTTAAAAATATTCAAAAATTCTTAACATCCTTTTTATCCGAAACTTTACAAGCAAGAAAAGGGTTCCTAGTTAAAAAGGCAATAGTTAGAAAACTCATTCCTCGCATCTAAACATGACCCATTGTCAGTGGCGGACCCAGGATTATTTTTTACTGGGGTCCATTTTTTGTCGAATAATTTTTCACAACCAAATATTAAAATTTTCGGGTCGGTAATCGTAGTCGGGTCAGGGCTAAGAAATAATGTAGAAGCATTTAGTGGACATGAAACTACTACTTTATTAAAAAACTAAAAAACAAGACTTGTAAGACTTGAACTTGGGATCTATGTGTTAAACTAAAAAACTAATTAAAAAACTAAAAAACAAGACTTGTAAGACTTGAACTTGGGATCTATGTGTTAGATTATAAGAGGATTTACCACCACACCATCTTTGCTTTTAATACTATGGGGTCCAACTAATTTATTTTAAGGGGTCCTTGATAAAATTAACATACCGGTTCTACTATTTAAAAAAAAAAACATTGGGGTCCGTGGACCCCGGTCTGGACCATGTGGGTCCGCCCCTGCCCATTGTTAACTACTACACAATGGTGTTGCAGGCAAGTAAAGGGGCACTGCTAAGTTTCTTTGAAACTTTGAGAATCGAGGTCGGTTCAGATATTGATATCACGGTAGTAACTCCAGGATTGGTCGATACGAGATTAGCCAACAAGGAACGGCTAGAGGAGGTACTTCATTGATGCATTCATCCCTCACTTTTTTTTCAATTTGCTTGATTTCTCGGCTATATGACTAGGAAAACGCATTGTGGGTACCAAGGATATCGGCTAAAACGTGTGCCAAGGCAATTGTTAGCAACACTAAACATGGAGATAAATATTTGACTGTGCCTTCATGGATGAAGACAATGTTACTATGGAAGACATTATGTCCTGAAATCGTCAACTCAATTACGAATTTTGTGTTCATATACTGGCCAAAGATTTCATCAAAACGAAGTCAAATCTCGCAACTCGGATTTTATCCAACGTACTGATATAGAGTACAAGCGAATGATTGCAATATTAACGGAGGTGGCTTTTAAAACTACTAAACCGATGATGCATAAATCTATACATATAATAAAAGAAACCAATAAAGGGACACATGTCATTCATTGGATCCATCTATTTTTTAGCTTTCTCATCTTTATCTCCTACTTAATTATAATTAATATTAATTAAAAGATAATTATAAAATAAAATTTAATATAAATTTAAACAATTCGTATAGGAGATAATATAGTATTTTAAAATATTTATTAGATTTCAAAATTATTTATCTTGAAATTGATAAAAGATGTACACTAATATAAATTAATGAGTTAAATGCCATTTTAGTCCCTGTGATTTGGGTCATTTTGCCAGTTTAGTCCAAAGGTTTCATTTTTAACCTGTGGGTCCAAAAAGGTTTCACAGTTGCCATTTTAGCCCACTTGGTTAACTTCATCCATTTTTTCTGTTAACGAGAATGTCAATTCGGTCATTTTGTATGTAATTCTGTTAACTAAAAGGGCAATTCAGCCATATAAAATGACCGAATTGGCCTTCTCGTTAACAGAAACAATGGATGAAGTTAACCCAGTGGACTAAAATGGAAACTGTGAAACATTTTTGGACCCACAGGTTAAAAATAAAACCTTTGGACTAAACTGGCAAAATGACCCAAACCACAGGGACTAAAATGGCATTTAACTCTAAATTAATATAATGTAAATAGTTAAATGTCATTTTAGTCTCTCTGGTTTGTGTCATTTTACCAGTTTAGTCCAAATGTTTTATAATACACATGGTTTATAAAGATATAACAAGATATAACTTTTTATAATACAGTTTTTTTTGAAATATTTATTAGATTTCAAAATTATTTATCTTGAAATTAACAAAAGACGTACACTAAATATAAATTAATATAATGTAAAGAGTTAAATGTCATTTTAGTACATGTGGTTTGAGTCATTTTGTCAATTTAGTCCAAATGTTTTATAATACACAGGGCTTATAAAGATATAAAAAGATATAACTTTTTATTGATTGGTATATAACATGTGCTCAACCCATATAATATATGAGGTTCTTAAAAATGTAATTTTTTTCCTTATTTAATATATAAAATTGGGGTTCTTAAATATATAACTTTTTTTATTATTTAATATATAAAATTACATTTATTCAACCCATATAATAAATGAGATTTTTAAAAATATATTGTTTTATTATTTGGTATACAAAATTACATTTATTCAACCCGTGTATTACACGGGGTTCTAACCTAGTATGGTTATATAGTATATTTTGAAAGCTTGATTAAGTAAACCTGTTTAAATAATACCGTATGGTTACTAGGGTAAGGTTCATGCGAGAACCACCCTTATTGCGAGAACCGCGAGAACCAATGTGAACACAACCTAAAATAGCTAAAAAAACCTACCCCCCCAAAAAAAAAACCTACCCCCCCCCCCACCCACCCAAGCTAAAATGCTAAAAACTAAACCCCCAAAAAATCTAAAAAAAAAAAAATTTAAATATTTTTTATGTTAAAATCGCTACTTTTAGTAGCCAAAAAAAAAATTTAATTTTTTTAAAATTTTTTTTATCGGCTTCGAAAAGTAGCGATTTTTTTATAAAAAATATTTAAAAAAAAAACATTTTTTTGTGTGATTTTTTGCTATTTTTATGCATTTTTTGTTGTGTTCACATTGGTACTCGCGGTTCTCGCAATAAGAGGTGGTTCCTAACGGATCTTTGTCCATGGTTACTAACCTTCATTTTTATCTATAAGGGTAAAATATATTGGTAATATAAAATTTTCATTTTGCATTAACCAAACAATATAACAAATAACCTAAATTTTCTTAGGGAAAGTTTTTAAAATGTCCCTTTGACCACTTTCTTTTTTTATTTCTAAAATGTCCCTTTGACTATCACTTCCCACAAAATGTAGTTTCAAACATGGGCGTAAGCGCCCATGTATTACGGTCAATCGTTGTTAGAATTCAATGAACTCATGCCATGTGATCATATAAGACCAGAAACGTCCATATATTTAGTAATGTATGCACCTCCCAAGGTGTTTTTGTGGTTTATGTCAAGAGTAGTGTCGCCTGTATTACACCCTGTCGCGAGCATCTTACCAGTATTATATTTATTGCTTTCATGGGAACATTCAACTCACTTCTTGAGCTAGACATGAAAGATCAAACTTTGTCGCATGTTAAATCTCACTCGAGGGTTAATTTAGCCTTTGTACTTTCTCTTATGATTTAGAAGAATATTTTGGAACCTAACATCAGTGCTTTGCAAGATGCATTTTCTGTCTATTGTGTAATCAAGAAAACCTACTTTTTACGTTTATTGATGTTCTTGTAAACATGGGCATCCGGTGGCAAAACCTAGCCGTCTCCAACAACAATAGAAAGGTGTCCGACATAAAAATATGAGAGTTGACACTCATGTTTGAAAGGGCATTTTGTGAGAATGGATAGTGAAAGAACATTATGGGGGCAAAAAGGTGGTCAAATGAACACACACTTTCTTTTAATTACAATGACCACATTCCTTGTTATCAACATGAATCCTACAATGACAAATTCATCTTATCTCGACAACCATGATATAGCTTTGATTTGTTGGGCGAGTTTTGTAATTTACTAATTTTATGGATTGTCAAATTTGACTTAGGGTACAAGGAGCACCTCCCGGTGTCTAGGGCTGGCAATTCCTAACATGTTATATGGCCTATTAATAGTTGTTTAGGCTACAAACTATATTTAGGTTACTCTTACGTTTTTTAGGTGTTAATAACTTTTGATTAATGATAAGTCGGCTAACCTATTGTTATTGGACGTTGTGAGATCTTACTATGTTTTAATGAGTTGTATTATGTTACACTAACCATGATGTGTTATAACAAGTCATTAGGTGTTATCGTATTATGTTTGATGATAAATATACTAATTCATTAGTATTGTTCCTAATGGGCTTTATTATATGTTAATGATTAGTGTTAGGGGTTAGGCGCACCCACCCCCCCCCCCCCCGCGCCCCACTATGCTACGCCCTTGAGTACAAGGATGCACGAATCGTTTTGATTAAAATTGTAGGTGTGGAAAATTTTAAAAGAAAAAAGGTCTTTAAAATGTGGAAAATTTGTTTTGATTAAAATTGTAGATGTGGAAAATGTTAAAAGAAAAAAGGTTTTTTTTAAGATGTGGAAAATTTTAAAAGAAAAAAAGGTTTTTTAAGATAGGAAGAATTACAAGTTTTGTCCTTTATCTTTATACCACTTTTCAGGCGATGTCCTTTTTAACGAATGTTGACAGGCGATGTCCTTTACTAGGTATTTTGTTGCAAGTTTAGTCCTTTACACCCAACCCAGTTAAAAAACCCTGTTAATTGTTGGGTATAAAGGACTAAACTTGCAACAAAATACCTAGGTTAAAGACTAAAATTGCAACGAAATACCTAGTAAAGGACACCGCCTGTCAACAATTAACAGGGTTTTTTAACTGGGTTGGGTGTAAAGGACTAAACTTGCAACAAAATACCTAGTAAATGACACCGTCTGTCAACATTCGTTAAAAAGAACACCGCCTGAAAAGTAGTATAAAGATAAAGGACAAAACTTGTAATTTTTCCTTTAAAATATGGGAAATTTGTTTTGATTAAAATCATAGATGTGGAAAATTTTAAAAGAAAAAAAGGTTTTTAAGAGGTGGAAAATTTTAAAAGAAATGTTTTTTTATAGAATTATTGATGAATAAAGTAGAGTAAGGGTTTACGTTAATAAAAAGTACTAAAAGCTGTTTACAAATTCAGGTTTTCATCACCTTTTTAAAACAACTTTTTACCCTATTCAAAAAATCAAAAACTAAAGGCACTTTATAAACGCCAAACACCCCTTTTAAGTTATTTGCTTTTTCAAAAAAACCAAGAAGGCTAAAGGGTATGAGAGTAAGGGATGGGTCATGGATTGTCACTTATGATGGTGGATGATGTGCTACACCACCCTCTTAGGTAATCACCATGGTTATGGTTGGTATGGATTAAACTATATCAAACATGCACCTCCATTTTCTTAATTAATTAAAATATTTAACACAAAATAGTCAAACATGCACCTCCATTTTCTTAATTAATTAAAATATTTAACACAAAATAAATTTTAAAAATTAGGGATGGTGGTTTGGGTCATAACAACCAGGGGAGGTTCTAAGGAGGGGCAATGTGGACGCTCGGCCGGGGCACGTTTTCTTCAAGGGGCACAAAAATTTTAAAAATTCCTGGTTATATATTGATATGAATGATCGTTTGGTAAAACTTAGACGATTTTCTTTTGTATCTAACGTGTTCAAAGTGAAAAAGAAATATAAAAAGATGATAGGTTGATTCTTGATTTACAGTGACATATATGATAGGTTGATTCTCGGTTAGCTATTAGGTTGTTACGGTATGTCATACACTCATTCTAATACAATGATTTTGCAAATTTCTATGTTTATTTCTATAACTTTAATGGTTGTTTAAAAAAATAGGTTTACATTATTTAATTTGTTAAGGCCTTAGGGTAAGGGGCATATTTTTTTTGGCTAACGGAATAGTTAAAAAAACATTACTTAAAAATAAAATAAACTAAAGCCCACTTCCATTTGAAAAATTTTAAACTAACGGAATGGACTAATTGATATAGATTACGTTGCATCAATTTGAAAAAATCTTTACAAACTTGGTTGTAAAAGCCATCATGTTTTCGGTTGTTTGCTACAATTTAAAAATATAATAATTCTTTAGAATCAAATACAAATATTAATTTTTAATTTATAGATAAAATTTAAAAAATATACCTAAAATCGAATCGCTAGAAGCTTTAACCCAAGCTTGAGCTTGAGTTAATAGATAAAAACATTTGAATAATTTCATATTCCTACTTTTTTTTTTGAACGGCAAGGTGTCACAATTTTTTGGGTGCGAGACACCCCACACCCCCCGCATTGGAGAGGCCAGTCGCTATTTCATATTCCTACTTTTTTTTTGAACGGCAAGGCCCGTCGTTATGAATAATTTCATATTCCTACTTATATACACATACCAAACGTGAGGTAGTAAGAACTCCATAACTACCATATCCTTTGCCCATCTGATCATGATCGCCGGCGTTAACCAACCTCCGGCTCGGATCAAACCAACTAAACAACCCGTATCCAAACCCACATGACCCATGGGGCTCCATTTCTCTAGCTTCTAGTTCTATCTCTCCCACCACCCTATAAAATAGATCCACTTCACATGGAAGCAATATTGGACCCGGTGTGTTATACCCGTATTCAACTTGAGCATCTTCTAATAGCATCTGAAACAACGGATGATTAGCATACTTGGTCTTGACCGCGAACCATTGTTTCTCCGGTCCAACGTATACTGGAAAAAAGCCTTCGGGCGCCACCTTTTTCTTGACAATGGATCGTCGCCACCACGACCGGATCAGAGATTTTTTCATGATGAAAATAAGAGTTTATGAAGTTTTGATATTGAATTATAATGTTATGAAGATTAAAGATTTGTTTGTGTATATGTATATATAATCTTGATGGTGAAAAAGACTTGCATGACTTTGAGATGGGAACTGATGAACTGAATAGTTACTATCGTTTACAGGCCACTTGGATAACGAGGTCGATCCATACATCTTGCACATGTTCATTTTAGGAGTCTGTTAATATGTAAATAGTTAAAAATGATTTGTGTTAATTAGGGAAAAAATTGACTTTGTAAATGTGGTCTGGTAATGGTATACATTAAAAAACAAAGGGTAAATCAGTGTTGTGCCACCTTTAGGAAACGAATTTTAATTTAATGAGCAAACCTGAAACACTCGGGACAAGTATTCGGGTATGGTTCGGTTTTTTTTTTCTTTTAAATATATATGGGTATAATACAGGTACGATATTAAGTGATTCCTGACCTGACTTCCTGAAAAATACATACATGTTTATACAAACCATACACATCGTACATTACCATCCCTACTTCATGTTTAAGGTTATTTACCATCCAATCATTTTTATTTATCATATTTTTCGATTCTAATTATGATCACAAAACTATTTTCTTCGAGAGAAGGACGAAAATCATACATTTTGGGAAAGTCAGTAAATAACCAAGTTGACCTTTGAGTTTATATATTTTTTAACAGTGGTATTTTATTAAAACTAGGAATTTCCAACCGTGGGTTGCGGCAGTGAATTCACGTACAAACTAAATGGTAAAGACCAGCATAAAGCTACAAACTATAAATGTGTAAAACAACCTAACACGTATGTTTGGCATGGAGCTTTTAGGAAATTCTAGCTTTAAGCTTTTAAAAAAAGCTCCTACTCAATAAAAAGTCTTGTTTGGTTGAAGGAGCTTGAATCTTTTAGGTTAGGAGCTTGAATCTTTTGGTTGAATGCTACTACTAGTAGCATTTAGAAGGAGTTACAAGCTTTTAGGGAAAAAATGAATTTTTTAACCTCTAAAGATAATGAACTTTTTAATGCACAAACTTTTTAAATTTTTAGTTATGTCCATTTTGGTCATTTCACTACAAAAAAAAGTCCATTTAGTGGCACACACTTCTAATGGCATTTAGCTTTTGTGCCACTAATTTAGGTTTTAGTGGCACTTTACGTATGCCACATTTGCTTAACACACATTTTTAGTAGCATTTAGTTCTTATGCCACTAAGTTAGAGTTTTAGTGGCACTTTCCATATGCCACTAAATTTTTTGATAACTTTTAGTGGTACTTTACATATGCCACTATTTTCTAAGTGCTTCAAAATTCTAAAATCTTCTCTTTTCCCTTCTTGAAGCACTTTAATAAAACTAGAATTAAATTTCCCAGCGTTGCAGGGTCAGGATTTTATAGTGATTTGCGAGTACTGAATTTCTATGGCCTTATATTATCATTAACTAGTTTAAGAACCCGCGAGGTTCGCGGGTGGACTAAAACACAAATGAATAAGTTTAATTGTCGCATGTAACTGTCAACATGGCCAATCGAGAGTTATCACCCGTGAATACTCACGGGTCGGACATTTAAATTTTATTAAACAAAACTATATATATATATTATAAAAATGAAAAATGTGTGACGAATAAGGTATATTAATTGAACGTTAAAGTCTGAAAAAATAAAAATACTAATCACAAAATAAGAGAAAGAAAACAAAGTTATCACCCGTGAATACTCACGGGTTGTAAATAACGAATGTAATAATTTAATTAAAATGTACGATGTGGGGGAAAATAGTTATATTTATAAATTAAAGAAATACTAACTATTGAAATGTTAATATTAATATTAATATTAATATTATTATGTTATAAAAGAAAACGATGTTATTCATAAATTTATAAACATTTATAGTTTAAGTCGAATACATAACATATGTCATTGACCACTGTACTACATTGGTGTGCACTACATTGGTTGAATCACAATTCCAATGTCAAATAAAAAAAATGTTCATGTTATGGTCTAACTTTCGTCCCTTTCATTGTTAGATATTTATCTATTATTACCAATTTAACCTGTTAAAATAGAGCACAATCCAATCAAACACAATAAAAACGGGTCAAACTGCCACCTCTACATGTATCTATTATTACTCGATCCACTCATGTATTTCCGCCCACGTGTTGTTGCACATTAAATGAAATAGCTGGTTATTTTGCATGACGTGTTCGGAAGCTTTAGAAGATTATATTGTTGTTATAAAGTCCATCAAATAAATACAAATATAAAACTTGGTATATGTTTTCACTATCAAATATACATGTATAATAGATAATAGATCTCAAAATCATGGTATCCCTATTCCATTAATCAACACTTAGTATCGAATTTTAAGGTCACATAGTTACCGGTCTTCACATGTATTAATGCTAACACCTTGTCCATGTATCAATCACTTATAGTAATGAGAGATTAAAAGTATGCATATTAATGTAACTAAAGCGACTTTTCAAAAAAAAAAATTGAAAGACGATTTTATTAAAAAGAAACACATACTCAAGCAAGGTGCTCAAGCACTACATTACAGTAGAAAAAAAAACATAAAATTCATGTTGTCAAATAACTCACTACAGGAACCATCTCTATCCACCACTAAAGTTCCTCCGGTACCTCCAGTTATTCCAATCCAGATTCTCTGTACTCCCGCGAGCTGACCCAAAGATACAATAACCTGCACTTACCACCAAACCCAGCAATACCTATCAACAAATAAACATTCAATGTGAGTTTAATCCCAAGTCCCCAAATTTCATGCGAAAAACTAAACAATTGGTTGAAACTTCAAGTGATTGCATTTACAAAATAAATCATGAATCAAAGTAGAAAGCTATAGGAAAACCGAAAATGCATAAGACCAAATATTAGTATCCGAAAATAAAAGTCTGTTACATTAACGTTTAAGACATGAGAAAAATACACATGCCTCTGCGTCACAAAAACTGACTTTTTTTAAAACGAAAAAACGGGTGTGGGTCAACCCGGGCCAGTTTAAGCTTCCCCAACCCACCCGCTCTGGCCATGTCACTATTTACACATGAACTTCATTTGCCTATCTCAGTATGTTTTTTTGCTAAAGCGGGTTGGTCATATACCTATTCGGGCATTACGCGAAAAAAAATAATTCTGAAAGCCACATCAAGTGACACGTGTCCCACAAAAGATTTTATTTATCAAGTAGATAGTAGATATAATAATGTGTAGAGAGAAATAGATCATTATTTGAGGCTTTTGGTAAACTCAATAGTTAGCTTTGCTAAAATAGATTAGGATCAATGCTGGCTATCATGAAAGTATCATGTATCTGGGCAACTTAGAAGACGCCCTCAAGCCAGTGTTGTTATAAGCCGAGCCCTGCCAATGTAACAAACTTGATAAATGAATAAGGAACAGTTATTAAAGCGAGCGCCCAGGCACAATTGAAGTCCCAACACAATTGAAAAGCACAGATGTTTTTTTTTTTGAAAGTGAAAACAATAAGTAAAATATGACCTATCTGGGTTTAACCCAATTGTAGAAAAATAAATACATTATCAGACCTGAAATAATGAGCCTAATGAAGACTGGTTGAATCGGCAGCGATAGAACGAACAGCTGGCAAACTGCGATGATCACGATCCGAGAATCGTAGTGATGGAAAAGTATATGAAATCTAACAAATTCGACTACGCGATAGTTGTGGTGGGAGAGTACCTATATGCAGAGTTTTTAGGAGACAGCTCAAATCTAACCATCCCTGAACCTGAACCAACCACCATCAACAGCTCAAATCACACACCCTTTATCATTGAATCATAGAATATTCTTGATGATTCAATCACATGCTGGCAAAAAGTTTCTTGAAAGGTTTTGAAGGAAAAATATTCTTTATTGCCATATCAAATCTAAAAAATGTGTTCCAACAACCTAATAAGCTCACTGCAGCAAAACACATTTTAATCCACAACTTCTTACACATGATGACTTTCGCCTTAAATTCCATTCTTTCTCCTTGAAAACAACTTTTCAAAACTGTTCTTGCTTCTAAAATGCCCACTAAAATGATTTAGTGAGACAGCAGACGAAGTTGATGAGGATGGTGACCCGTCATGATCAACATTAAATGATAAACTGGAATTATTTTAAACTTGTTTTCTGGGAATTGTATTCTATTTAGGTATGTACGTGTCGTTTGAATGCAATTTCTATAGCTCACCGCCTGTTTTTACGACAGAAGAATTTCCAGAAAATCCAGGTAGATTTGCCGTGTCGATCAGTAAGTCTTTAACAATATAATTCAAAAAGTAAGCTGGCAAGACAGGCGAGTCAAAACTGTTTGTTTCAAAAATGTATCAAATTTGGTGCAAGGGAAAACGGGTTCAGAACCATATGGGCTTGAGTTAAAAGAGCTCGTTTAAACATCAAATGCAATGTTATTCAGAAATAATCCTTGCAAAATGGGCAGGCGGGCCATATAAACTAACGGGTCAAAACGGACCATTTCAATAAAGTATCAATTGGGTTCGTGACAAACTTAAATCGAACCAATCCGTTTATAAGTAAATGTTTGTATTGCCACCTTTACTTGATTAATGTACTTTTATTTACTTGGGAAGCAGAAGTATTTGTAGAATTTTGATTCATGTCTGTTCAAGATGCTGCACTGCAAAACCACCAATACCTGCAGCATCAACATACTTCTTTAACATAAAAAAAATCTACAAATCGTCTTCCCTGCAACTTTTATTATCCGTTTGCCAAAAATTAAACAAATAAATGAATTATGGAAAAGTAGAAAGGTAAACTTCAAGGGGATTGCAAAGTGGTAAGCAAGTGAGCCTCTCGTACCACTGGTTTTCTGCCTTTAACCGTTTGAAGGCCAGCTACATAGCGCGTAAGCTGCGTTTTTTTCAAGAACTCGTTAGCAGGCTGCCTATGTAGAAAGAACAACAATGCACCAGACTATATCGGCATTTAATCCTGTAAATTACCGGTTCATTGCGATTATGTCACACGGTCTTGCAAATTTTACAGAACATGATAATGAAAAAAGATGATAAAATATGAATACTCTAATAGAGTTTAAATAGTCAATCGTACCAACAAAAAGCCCTAACTTGCTGCTACTCATGTCTTGATATTTGATAATTGACAATCAACAGTTCAAATTCATCTTAAAAAAAAAACCCTAGCTCTATGTTCTAATCATTCAAACCAAACAATTCATACAACAAACATAATCACTTGATCTATAATAATAATAATCCTAATGAATGGAAAAGAAAGAAAACCTTGGTTTTGGTCTCGATTTTGACTTCAAGAGATTGGATCCTGTTGGAAAAGAAAGAAAACCTCTGTATATGTGAAGATATTAGCGTCAACGTAGACTCTGAAACCGCCTTGCGACCGTCATCACAAATGGAGAATGAGAACGCTGAACGCCAATTAGGGTTTCGCAGAATCATTGATCGATGGAGAAGATCAAGGGAAATATATATGGCAGATCCTCTAGCATCAACAAAAAAATCGATCTAGGGTTTGTAAATCGAAAAAAAAATTGTAAACAACTTTGAAAAAAAACCCGTAAAAGTTAAAAACATACCTATAATCAGAAATTGGAAGCAAGAATTGATGATTAACACGGATTATATTGATTCTTGATGATTGTTGATGCAATTCTTGGTGGTTATGAAGTCTTGATTCCTTGCAAAATGGAGTGAACGGCCATAATAACGGATATAACACATTATTTTGTATTAAATCTTGACAATAAAAGTGTTTTTGAGTGTCAATTCGGCACCATGTTTGGACCGATAGTAAAATTGACCAGTATTCAGAAAATAAATAGATAGGGTGGGGTGATCAAACCCCAACTTAGCATCCAACTTGCAATCTCACACCAGTTGCATCATACCTACCTTCTCCTTTTTATTATCCAGATCTATCATTTGAAAAGAAAGGTTACAACGTTACCAATGAATTTCCTTAAGAGTATCATGGATGAAGCAATTATCAATTGTTTTCATCCTAAGCAAATCATCAACTTGAGCCGTGACCTGCACAAATAACTGGAAAGTTAGTAAAGGACTACATGGCTGAAACAATTATCATTCGAGCTCATGTGATTTATGATAAAATCTGTTGCTGATGTCCCCTTAATTCCACCCACAATTGAAATTCCTCCAGACAACAAATCAGCATTCCTCTGTAAGCAATAAAAAATCTTGCATCAATGGTTTAGGACACCTTTAATTTGGTTCTATATCTACTTCTTTAAAATTTAGGGAAGTATTTGTTTTAATTAAAATCAATCCATAAATTTGAAATATCTAATCAACATAACACAAACGATGACAATAAATTGATCGTAATTCGTAACCAAATCATTTGATATCATTTTCATTAACAATCGCCCAATGCTTGTAATTCCAGTAGCCAAAATCTTTTGATCTGGCAATCAATATCGCCCATCTGGTACCAATGGAGTCATCATCGGGGAAGTTAAGCTTTTCCGATGGCAACCAGATGGCCGTTGGTCGCTACTATTATCAAGAAAGCAAACAAAATGAGCAAAATCATCAGGTAGAAATGTGGTTCCTTTTGAACTATTTAATAAGAATTTACATAATATAAAGCAAAATCATCAATACCAACTTGATAAAATCAAACGCTTCAAAAGGATAGGGAAATCTTAATACGATTTAACCTTAATTTTAGTAATCTTACCTTTGATCTGAAGAACGGCCAAGCCAAAACATATGCTGGATAGATGAAATCGGGAGAAGATTGTGCAAAATTGAGAGGGATTTTTGATTGTGCAAAATTGGCAATCAAAATCAAGGAAAACGCCTACTTTATTACATGAGTTACCTTAGTGATTGCATTCCTCCACTTTATTACATGAGTCCTTGTAATCTGTTACGAATCAAAAGTATAACTTTTAGAGTAATCATCAGATTATTCAACAATACACTTTAGAAACATGTACGAATTATTACTTGATGATTTTTCGTGATCAATTTTGGCTTTTTTGACAAAGGTAAACGAACTTTACATTTTGAGTTACTTTTGGGGCATGTTGAAATTACCCCAATGTCTGTCCGCATAGTACCGAGGGGCATAATAACCTCCAGTCCACCATTGTTTGAGTTAGATTGGCGTTCTAATCGCCAAGGAGAATTCAAGGGCCACTACAACATGCCCAAGGGCCAACATAGCAGGCCCCTTACACAACCCATTGATAATCAAGGTTGCAATCCAGCTTGTGACTTTTCTTTTGCCAGTGGGCCTTAACTTCACCCATTTATGGGCCTTCAGAATCCTATGGGCCAAAAGAAACAAACCTATCTGATTTGGCCCTTCGTCTAAGAAGATAGAGGCGGCCCAGCATAGTAGCTTTTTCAGAGACATGAGACCCAAAACCATAATACGGAGACTAAGCTTGTAACTCAAACCCGGGAACAATAGAAACCGGAGCCAAACCCCGGAACCAGTACAGCAGCAACGATGGATATCACAGACCCGGGACCAAATCTCAGCAGCTAAGTTCGGAGTCTAAAACCTGGCACAACAAACCCGGAACCCAAACTCATCGAAGCCAAGTATCCGGAATAACATACCCCTATGAATGAAGGTTATAACTCCTATTAACATGCAGATTCTGGACCTAATCCCGTACCCTGAAACTATGAACCAGCAGATGTGATTGGCCTTCATCTTGATCAACAACAGCAAACATGTATGAATTAATAGATTAATAGATTTATGTGAGCATACCTGTTCCTCCAGTGGCATCTCTTTTTTCTGACAGTCATCCTCTGAAAGCTTACAATCAACACCAAAGCAGGTACACATTTTAAGATAGAATGATATGGCATATTCATCCCAGTTCATAGTTATAGGCGTCCTCTGTGTACAGAGCGAGCAATATAGATAATTTCCGCAGCCATCGTCCTTGAAAGATGAAAAACTTCATCATTCGAACTAAGCATCTTCATGTCTTTTAACTTGAGCTAAACAATTAGAGCAAATACAATATTAAGGGTTGTTTTGAGAAAGATATGTTATATCAAGTCTCAGCTGTATGAATACTCACGGGTTGGATATTTAAATTTTATTAAACACAACTGTATATTATTATTTTTTTTAAATAAAAAATATGTGACGAATAAGGTTATCACTCATGAACTTCACGGGTTAAAAAAATTAAAGTTACATTAATTATGAGTATATAGATATCACAGAGGTCAAACCAGACAGAAACTTTTAGTATGGGTCAACATTCTCAAAGGTAAAGTTGATCAACAAATATGGCCCTTGAACACCAATACCGGTTCCGATAATACCTGATGTTCGTTCAATATCAGTTTCATCTGTTGTAGTAATGGTACGATACCAACACTCACTAAATATAGCCTACGGAACCAAAAAAAACTTTATATCGGATACAACTACGTCTTCAACATATTTTATACCGGAATGTCGAGTCCGTTAAAAAAAAACTAATGAGCCCACGTTATCTTAGCAAAATCAAATTAGTAAAAAAAAGTTAACTTGTAAAAAACTTATATTATATATTGTATAAGGAGTTGGAAAATGAAAATTCCAAAAAAATAATAATACAGTGAAATCTGTTGTTCGCTGTTTGGTAATCAATAACACTAAATTCTAAAGGGTTTGGTATAAGATTGCTTTATGCAACTGGTGGAGATGGGTTACCTTCCCCTTTCTTTGTAGATAGTCTTGAAACTCCACCCAATATTTTGCTCACCGCCACTTGTTACGAACCTTACTTTTGTAAAAAAATGAAAAGGTTTAATGCCTCAAATGGTATATCGAATCTGACCCGCAAATACGTTTTGTCATTGCTAAAACCATGCCAAACACAGTTTAGTAAATTTAGACATGTCTCATTTTCCATTTGCAGTTAAATGCTTTATTCAGCGTGTTTGAAATAAAACATAGCCAAACAGCCCATAAGCACATACCAACACCTGGTATGGAACAACAATTTACATATCTATTAAACTTCTTCCATTTATAAAAAAATTTAAAAAGTATGCAAAAGAAAACTTCACCCAATATAGCCAAAAATACCAGCAACCTAACCGGCTAAGTCATCAGCAGATAATGCCGGATCATCACTTGACATTTAGCCACTCCCCACTACAGCCAAAAAACTTTTGGGGAAGACATAAAAGAAGATGCAAAATAGTAAATGAGCAAAAGAATATAAAGTCAAGTTAGAAATTGTTGAATATTTCGGATTAAATTAATCAAATTTGATAATCTTGTTCCTCAAGTGGACTTAAATATGCACATCCAAACACCTCTACATGACATAAAGATAGCTCAAAGATATGTCAATATCAATAGACGGGTCAAATCAATAATTACGCAAAAAGAAAACGGGTCAAATGGGTCAGAACATAACTCAAAACTATTTTCTGGGCAAAAAAAGGAAAAATTGATCACTAATGTAATATTTTAGTTTTTAATAAAAAAGGATGTAAAATGTATTTCAAAACTATCATCTTTTGAACTAACCCTAAAAGGAACTTTCTGGGCTGTTACTCATGCCAAAAAAGGAACTTTCTTAATATTTGTACACTTTGTTAAAGGGTACTATCCATAGGATTGGCTACCCGTAACACATGAACTAATTGTTTTGACATGTTTCAAATCGAATCAATGTTATTGATTTGAATCATAATAATCAATTATAAACAGAAAACTAAGTAGATTGATTTGAAGCATAATAATCAATTATAAACAGAAAACTAAGTAGACAATGTTATCGATTTGAGCATAATAATCAATTATAAATAGAAGACTAAATCCACAGTTACAATAATAATTAGCATGTTGTTTAATGATAACAAAAAAAAGATACTTGCCTGGAACGTCAACGACCCGTGACATGGCATGTTGAACAGCATCAAGTTAGCATCTTTCTCCTTGTCATCTTCAAAATAAGCACCTCAAATCTAAAAACCCTAAAAATCGACGGAGACTGACCTTCCTATTAGACGGTTGAGAATACGAAGAATGATGGAGCCAGATTAATTGCAGTCCGAATCATAAGGTTTTGTAACATACCTATGATGACTCCCCTTCGTCTCCGACCACTACTCACATCGTCGTTTCTCCAACCACCATCAGTTCCAATCATCGTGGCTGCCAAATCTAAACCAAGAAACGCACAACAACGAAACAGACAGGTATTAGAAAGAAACGCACAACAACGAAACAGACAACTATTATGAGAGAATGAGAGAGAGAGAGTATAAAAGAAGCGTATGTGAGAAGCTTCTCCAATCGATGTATATTGCCGCTCAAATCACAATTGTGAGGATTATTAAGTTGCCAGGTGGCAATTAGAGGATTAAAATAATGCCAAGTGGCACCAAAGTGTTTTGTTTTAATATAGATAATAGATCGTAGCTCACAATCAGTGACCTAATCAAACATCATTGTTCGTAATCGACCATCGATGTGCCTAAAGGACCATCAATGAGCCTCACTGAATTTAAATGACGATAATTTCAGTTTTAAAATAAATATATATTTCCTGTTTAATTGATTTCTAAAATCTTTTTTTTTTGCATACATTATTTTGGTTTTCCTCTAAATATGATTTAATCTTTAAATTTTTATGCAATACTCTAGATAAATAACACAACAGAGAATTTATATATTTAAAATTTTAAATTAATACAATAAAAATGTATATATTTAAAATTTGAAATCAAGATTAATATTTAGATAAATGGAAATTTGAAATGTGTAAAATAATTGATTCATATTTCTCAAAGTTAACTTTGGTTCTGATTCTTAAACAAAAATTGGGCGGCAATTTGGATTGAAACATTTTATTTTCCCTCTTTCTCATTATCAAACGACTTGTTCAATAGCTAGAAGGATTCAAGCGCCGGTGATCGAAGGGATGACGACCATAAGGGTTACGATTGGTTAATTTAGTAATTGAATTAGGTTTTCATACTTGAGTAGTCTCAAAACCACATTCTTCTTCAACCTCCTACTCACCCTCATCATCTCTGTAACATCTTCTTCAAACCCTACCAAATCACCATCATCTTCACTCTCATCCACATCGTTAACCACCGCTAACTCCGTCCTTACCCACCACGGCTTCCCAATCGGTCTTCTCCCCACCGGCGTCTTCTCATACAACCTCAACATCACCACCTGCGAGTTCTCCGTCGACCTAGGAACTCCCTGCCGCCTCATCCTCCCCCTGACAACTATCTCGCCACCTATTCGAAGAAAGTCACCGGCAAGATCGTTGAGAATCGGATTGCTGAACTTAAGGGGATTAGGGTTAGGGCTTTTTTCCAATGGTGGGGGATTACTGGAATTAAAATTAACGGTGATGATCTTGTGTTTGAAGTTGGGATGGTGACTGTTAAGTATCCGGTTAAGAATTTTGATGAGAGTCCTCAGTGTGAGGGTAAAAAACACTCGTCTTCTTGAAAGGTATATGTGTGTTTAATTTATATGGTATTGACGATTTTAATTTGATATGAGTTTGTGTAAAGATAGTGTCTTTTTGGAAGGTGTAGATGTGTTGAGTGACCTGAATTTGTTTGATATGATGTAGATTATAGTTTATGTTTTTCAGTGTGTGCTTGAGTGATGTCTACCCAGAGTATGCAAAATTGACCAAAGGTGATTACACTTTACAACTGCACTTGAGGTATGGTTTCCTCCTCTTAAATGAATGTGTATAAAGTTAAATAGATTATGAGCAATTAATGAGTTGCTAATTTGTTGGATTTCAGGCATGAGAATGTGACCTACTTGGAGAAGTTGAAGCAGTTAGTGCTGTTCATTGAAAGAAAATTGGACAAGGTAGTGACAACTATTGTTTTCATTCATGCATTATCGTCTCATGTTTATTTTTGGTACTTAACTTTTGTATGTTTTTGGCTTTTACTGTTATAGGAGGCTGTGCAATTGAGCTTTTATACTCAACCAGATGGTCCAGTCATGGGTACTGGTAGTTACAGTTCGTCAACATTAGACCCTGGGTTTGTCCTCTCCCATCTTTCCCCCTTCATCTTCGTATGTTTAGCATTTAGTGACAAGTATTTTTTTTTATCTTGTAGATCAAAAGAAGCCTTTTACATAGGACCTCCCACTAAGGACAAACTTCCAAAGGTAAGCTAGCAATTCACCCAATGTTTCTTTTTACCTTTATTTTATCAATATCAGATATATATTACAATACTTGATTTGTTACAGAACTCTCCTGAAGGGTCTGTACTAGTTAAAGCAATTTCATATGGTAAGCCTTCAACTGTGGTGTCGGATCAGGCAAATGACCCTGAAAAGAATCCGACGTCGTATCAGATAACTTATCTAGTCCCACCAACTAAGGTTAGTTACAATCTGATAGAATTAATCTTTTTTATTTTATCATATTAGTAAACTTTTTATTTGTTTGACAGGCTGATGAGGATAAGGGAAAGAATTCTACTTCCAAGACTTCCACTAAAAGTGTGTCAGAGCGTTTAGAGGAAGAGGTATTAATAAAATTTGAAACATTTTTTTAGTAATTTTGGTTCCTAAAGATATAAATTTACTGCATTTGTGGCTGACCAGGTTCGTGATGCAAAGATTAAGGTCCTTGCAAACCTAAAACAAGGCATTGAGGACGAACGAGCAGAATGGAAAAAAATTATCCGTCTCACTCAAGGTTTTATTTTGGTTGAGTTTGACTTTATTATAAGATAGACAGGCAGCAGTTACAGCAAATTTGCTTTGACTTAATGTTTTTATTGGCAGGCGGAATATCCGAATTACACTCCCTTGCTGGCCCAAATATTGGAGGAACTGATATCCTAGGAAGTGGAAGATAAAGCACACCATTATGAAGAGGTAACGAATGCCACGTTAACGTCCTATTTTATAAGAAAGTATTTTCATGGTTTCGTTGTGGCTGGCAGATAATTGCTGCAGCAGATGAGGTTGCTGGCAGTATCGACACAGAAGAGCTGGCAAAGTTTCTTTCCATCAATGGTGATCCTGAAGAGGAAGATTTCACGGTACAACCGCTCGTCTCTCACCACTTACACTCACTTCAGCAACTGTTTGGAGAACGGTGAATATTCTGTTCAACTGCATTTTGCAGAGATCCAGTTCACTAACGATAGTATGTATAAAAGCCTGGGCAGGCGGATATTTGATATCTATATTCAGGTGATAAGCGTATGATATTCGCTAACATCCGTTTGACGTTAGATACTATATGTGATATCACAAGTGCTAAATGAGTTGTATACTTGTTTGTGATTTAGGGACGACGGGTTAGAAGAGATTTTAATATCGCAGATGAGGCGGGTGGTATTGGAAGGCCAGTGGTCATGCCATTTAACGCTAGTGTGACGGATAACATCATGGAGATCCGGTTTTATTGGGCGGGTAAAGAGAAGGGACGACCTGTTTTCCTAAAAGAGGAGTTTACGGGCCTCTTGTATCGGCTATTGGTGTTGACCCGTATTATAAAACTTGTTCGACGGGTGGAAAAAAGTCATATGAATCTGTTTATATAGGTATCGGGATTGGTGTCCTGTTTTTTATATTCTTCATCTCTGCTGTCTTGTGGTGGAAAAAATGTTTTAAAGCCCGAAAAACGAACGATAAAGGTGAAGACTTCACATCTCTTTTAACTTACTTGTTCATTTTGTACAACTAGTTGCTAATGCAAAATGCTTTTCTTGAATAGATTTTGAAGGAATGGAGCTGAAAACGTTTTCGTGTTCTTTCTAACAACTGAGGATTGCTACAGACAACTTCAAGGCTTCGAACAAAATCGGGGAAGGAGGTTTTGGGCCTGTTTACAAGGTTATAACGCGTGTTTTTAACCTTTTAGGAAAGAGCCGGCTTGGGTGATTTTAGTTTTGTGTTTATAACACGTGTGTGATGGTTGCAGGGTACATTGAGTGATGGCATGGTGGTTGTGGCGAAGCAGCTTTCATCTCGGTCAAAGCAGGGAAACCGCGAGTTCTTGACTGAGATTGGTGTGATTTCGTGTTTACAACACCCAAATGTTGTTAAACTTTATGGAGGTTGCATTGAAGGAGATGAGTTGTTGCTGGTTTATGAGTACATGGAAAATAATAGCCTTGCAAATGCTTTGTTTGGTGAGTGTTTATTGGTTATTGATTTTCTTGCAAGTTTGACTTTTGAGGTCCACAAATACATTTTCAAATTCAAAGCTAACCTGGTTTTTGGTCAAACCGCTAACATCAAATTCTTTCCCAGTTCCAATACATGTAATCATCATCATCATGATGATTACATGTATTGGAACTGGGAAAGAATTTGATGTTAGCGGTTTGACCAATACATGTAAAATACTATTAAAAACTTAAATTGTGACTTAAATTCAAGTTTACTTTCTTTGCCTTAAAGAAAACCTATTACCTATTATTTTATAAATATAACTCTGTTCACGGTCTACTTCGGCCGTTTTTATGAAAATTTTGTGCTTGAAATTAACTACCGTTTTAAGAAAAAAACGACAAACCATACCAGTTGGGTTGGGTAAGTCGGTTGAACCGACTGATTTTAGTGATTTAGTAGTTTAACCTGTTGAATCAATTCTTATATGATTTTTCTTCCCAGTATCATCAAGTTGTATTAACTTTTTTTTTAAACGATAATAGGTTATGAATATTCCAAGTTTCAAGTTAAACTGCCAAACCGAATTGTATAAATATTACACCGACCGAACAGACCGGCTTTCTATTAGTTGCAACCTTGATTTTTTTGTCCTTTTGCTTTCAACTTTTCATAGCTTTAGCTGCAATAGTTGGTTGGTCTACAAAATTATACTTTTAGTAGAGGCGCTTGAAATATGTCAGCCAGCCTTCTGGTTTTAGATACTTATATTGTAAGTCCTATGTGCAGATTCTTCTATTTTCAACAATGACTATGCTGCTTGATGTTATGGAGGATTATTTGTATTGGAAACAGTACAAGTACCTTCGCTTAGATGGACATACATCTGGTGGAGACCGTGGGGCCTTAATTGATCAGTTTAACAATCCAGGATCACCATTTTTCATATTCCTGCTTAGGTGATTGGCCTTTTTGTTAGTTGAAGATTCTCTAGAGTGATGATCTTAAATCTTTTAATTTATTTCTCATATTTCATTTTTTTCTTATTGATTTATGTTTTTTATTTAATTTATTTCTCATATTTCATTTTTTGTTATTGATTTATGTTTTTTTATGGCATCTGGTTGTATGTTTGAATTTACGCTGAGCATATGTCCTTGTGATCCCTAGCATTCGCGCTGGAGGTGTTGAAGTGAATCTTCAAGCTGCGGATACAGTCATCATTTTTTTACACAGATTGGAATCCACAGGCAATACATATATGGAGGATTATCTGTGTTTTGTTTTTGTAGGATGATCCCCTATTTGTTGCTGCCATACAAGATGGGAAGATATTAGTCTCTAGTCTGTGGGTTGATCATAGTTTTTATGTCAGAGCGCCTGTGGATACAACCTCGGTCAGTACGTCCGATTGGTTTTAGGTTACATTATGAATCTATTCAGGACTAAGTTACTGGTTTGTAACCAAGTATGCGCATTTGTATTTTTATCAGGTAATGTACGTACCGGTGAGAGATTTGAATGGGATTCCAGGTGCAACGTCACTAGTTATATGTTTGACAGGATATCAACGTGAAAATCAAGAGGACATTATGGTGATGTCAAAAGAAGTAAGTTTGCCTTTTATTAACTGCTCTTACAACTTTGATAGCTATGGTTATCCGATCTAATCAATTTAACATGAATTGTGAAATTTCAGGTTAGCGACAATAAGTAGTAAGTGCTGGGAACTATGAAGTGGAAGTATGACTACTAAGAAAACGTTAACACGATGATTATTTAACTCGCATGAAGATTGTGAACGAGATTCATGAACACAATGAAGTTTTGAGTTTTAATTCATACACTTGTTAGTTTATTTAGGTTATATGTTTGATCATTAGACTTAGATCGACAATTATTAGACATTTGGAATCTTTGGAAGATTGATTGAACTTTTAGTTGAAGTGATTATTTTATGATTTCTACATTTTACAATCTTGTTTTTATTTTTAATGTAAGTAAATGATAATTGTAATTAATTAAAATTAATATGATAAACGTCAATGGCATTTAATTTGATGTGATTTTTGTGGCAAAAAATATGTGCCACTAAAAGCTCAAAAGTTTGTACTGGCAGATAAAAAAGTGCCACTAAAAGCCAAAAAACTTTGTGCGACACATTGAAAACGTGCTACTAAAAGGATTTAGCGTCAGCGCTTCTTGTGGCACTTTTTTTGTGTGCCGCCCATTCTTACCAGGTTCTTTAGTGGCACTTTCTTGTTTTTCTGTGGCACTTTTTGCATGCCACTAGATGGCATTTTTTTTGTAGTGTTTTATACATTTTATTAAAAAGTCCAGCTACTTTGCCAAACACCAAATATATCTAAAAAACTACAGCTACTAGCTACCAGCTACAACTAACAGCTACCGGTTTTCAGTCACCAGCTACCAACTTTCAACCACCAGCCACCAGCTACCAGGCTTGGGTTTAGGGATGGTCAGCCTTGGCAGACGCCAAGGCCCAAAAGGTTTATAGGGCCCAGCAAAACTTTAAGATCAAGATTTTTAAGTGAGCACTCTTATCTTAAATGTCTAATAAATGACTTCAATAACAAAAAATGAAGCTTGTTCAATAGTTAAGATACTCAAATTTGAAAACCAATGTCATACGTTCTAATCCCCTCCTCTACATTTTTATTTCTTAAACAATTTTCAGTTAGTCCCTTACATTTTTTTTATTTCTCAAACTGTTTTGAACTATCAATTTACTTAATTAATTAATTAACTATTCAATCTTGTTAACAAGATGATTATATGATTCATTAGTTAATGTTTTGGGTTATAATCTTGAGGTCATGAGTTCAAACCCCATGACTAACTTTTATTTTTAGTTAATGATTTTATAACGATTTATTTTCTAAAAACAAAATCAACATTTTATAAAATGAGATTACGCGACATGTTATGCCTAAAAATATATTTGAATCACATATTTACATTTACATGGGTGTATAAACATATTTTTATCAAACTACTCTACTTTTGTTTTGTTTATTTTATAACAATTATCCTCGTATTGTGGTTTCTTGATATATATTTGATGATTTTATATTATAATAAGTGGGCCCAATTTTTTTTGTTTCGCCCGGGGCCCAATTTTTTTTTATTATTCTCAGAGATGACCCTGCCAGCTACTTTTGCCAAACATGCCCTGTATAAAATGTAACAAATAGAAGAAAACCATGCGAATGTAGATAAAAAATCCCGCACATTGCAATTGTACGTCACATCGTATATTAAACTTGAGGAAAATCGTACAAATGTAGATAAAAAAACACCTGTGTTGAAATATAGATAAAAACACATGTGACGGTTATTCGCAAATAACGAAAAGTTACCTCATAGATTAAACTCGAGTAAAACTGTGACATATCCAAATTTATTACAGTTAATAAATAAATTTAATAAAAACATGAGATAAAACATATTTTCCTTTAAAAATAACCTTAGGACAATCATAGAGTGATAGAACGGTCAAAGAATTCAACCAAAATGTGAATCAAATGAGAAATTGTGGTCCTAACAAAAGTGTGAACTGATTTTAAGTAGGTGGATGTGGACCTTGAGACACTATTTCACAAATCACAATACCCGTATTCAACTTGAGCATCTTCTAATAGCATCTGAAACAACTGATGATTAGCATACTTCGTCTTGACCGCGAACCATTGTTTCTCCGGTCCAACGTATACTGGAAAAACGCCTTCGGGCGCCACCTTTTTCTTGACAAAGGATCGTTGCCACCACGACCCGATCAGAATTTTTTTCATGAAGAATAAGAGTTTATGAAGTTTTGATATTGGATTATAATATTATGAAGATTAAAGATTTGTGTAAGTGTATATATAATCTTGATGCTCATTTTAGGAATCTGTTAATATGTAAATAGTTAAAAATGATTTGTGTTAATTAGGGAAAAAATTGATTTTGTAAATGTGGTCAACAAGTTAACTATATATACTGGTAATGGTATACATTAAAAAAAACAAAGGCTAAATCAGTGTTGTGCCACCTTTAGGAAACGAATTTTAATTTAATGAGCAAACCTGATTCGGGACAAGTATTCGGGTATGGTTTGGTTTTTTTAACAAAAAAAATTATGGGTATAATACAGGTACGATATTAAGTGTTTCCTGACCTAGCTGCCTGAAAAATACATACATGTTTATTTACTATCCCTGCTTCATGCTTAAAGTTATTTACCATCCAATCATTTTTATTTATCATATTTTTCAATTCTAATTATGATCACAAAACTATTTTCTTCGAGAGAAGGACGAAAATTATACATTTTGGGAAAGTCAGTAAATAACCAACTTACCTTTGAGTTTACGTATTTTTTTTAAGGGTGGCATTTTATTAAAATAATAAGGCCAATGTGGGCTAGCCATTTGGTAGAGGCATAGCCTCTTAAGGGAGAGGTCCCATGTTCAATTCTTGGGCAAAGGTGAAAAATTTAGAATATTGGCGAATAGTAGAGCAAGCGTTGCCATTAAATAAAAAAAACTAGCAAGGAGCTAGAAACTAAGGGGCTGTTTGGCAACATCTGAATGATTAAGTGCTGAACCAGTAAGAGGTCTGAACCATTAAGTGCTGAACCAATAAGAGGTCTGAACCATTAAGAGCTTGTATAATGATTAACCGTTCAGAGGCAA
The DNA here is from genome assembly GCA_030545235.1 of Helianthus tuberosus. NCBI lineage: Eukaryota > Viridiplantae > Streptophyta > Magnoliopsida > Asterales > Asteraceae > Helianthus > Helianthus tuberosus. Next base: position 20,101,793 of record CM060380.1, on the reverse strand, counting down.
ATGTCTGACCACTTCAGATTAGAGGTCTTAACCATTATAAATCTTAACCATTCAGAGGCAAATGTCTGAACCATTCAGACATCTGCTCGTGAAACAAACAGTCTGAACCATTAAGTGCTGAACCAGTAAGAGGTCTGAACCATTAAGAGCCTCATTAAGAGATAAACAAACAGCCCTTAACATATAAGAGCAAAGATGGTACGAGGTAATGAGAGAAGGAATGGAATTAGCCATTCAGGGGTAATATAAATAGGAATGTTTGGTTGCTCAAAGGAAAGGAATACACCATTACTTACCTTATTCCATTCCCTCTAAATATGGTAAAAAGTATCCTAGGGACACCCCCTATTTTTTTTTCATTCGGTTCGATATAGATAACACACTTCTTAATTTTGCCATCATCCTCACCTATTTTCCCTCCACTTCAATATTCGCTGATTCATTTCCTCTAATCAAAGTAAGCGAATCTCTGGTTATATATTTCCTTCATCTTCATCAGCGAGCAAAACTTCACCTTTTGAACCCTAAATCACCAGTCACTTGTTTGGATTTTCGTCATCAAACACAAAATCAAGTAAATGTTTTTTCATTGTATCTTAACCTGTTTAATTCTTGTGATTTAATCATCTCAAACTCTTACACGTTGTTTTTGAATTTGTTTATTTGTATGTATAACTTTGTGTGGTAAGCATATTTCTTGTTCATAGTAAAGAATCTTGTTTGTATTGTAAATATTATTTTAATGTTTGTGCTTCTATTGAAAATAAAATTGATAGCTTCGAATCTGTTGAACTATTTAAACCTGATTTATTCAACTTCCCATCTTAATTTATTTAAACCAGGTTTTTTTGGATGCGTGGCAAAACCTGGTTATAAAATGAAATTACAAAAATCTCCTTCTTTACTGTTCATTAACTTTGATTTTTAATATGTATATAATTTTTAATATGTATATAATTACTGTTCATTAACTTTGATTTTTAATAGACAAAATTGCAGAAAACAACCTTTATGTATATACCCCAAACTACACTTTATACCTTTCACTATGAAATCTGCCAAAACCAACCTTTACGTTCATGTTTTGTTACACATCACAACCTTTACACCAAACCTAGTCAAAAAAGTCAGTTTAGTGGCCCCATGTGCGATGCATGTGAGGGAATATATGTCTTTTCCTTTGACCCCTTTTACAATGAATATTATATTTAAACCTTTTTGATGATAACTATCTGCAATTTCGACCAGATTGAAACTGAAATTCCGAACACCACTATTCCCGTCAACCTTCTGTGACACCTGGGTCACTGCGACCATCAAACAAATACCAAACCAATGAAATATTGTATTTCATACTTGGGATTTGTAAAAATATGTGTATCATTTGCACATATCAATTTTTGTTCAATTTCAAACTCTAAATCGCTTTCTGGAAGGTTATACGCGCACCAATGCGTAAATATAACCAGTTTAATGCAACAAACACTCCAGAACTTCAACATATACTTAACATACCTTAAATAACCCTTCCATAACTTAGAAATAAGTTTTGAAGGCTTTGGTATGGCAAAAACAAGTTAATTCGCCTACAGGGACTAAACTTGACAAACTGCGAAAGTATGCCAATTTGAACTGTAACGAACATTCCGGAACTTGATCATAAGTTAAACATACCCTAAATATCCTTTACATAGCTTAGAAATAGGCTTTGAGGGGTACGGTATGCTAAAATAAACTTTATGCTCATTCAGGGACTAAAAGTGTAAAAAAGTGCACAAGTTTGCATTTTCGCGCATATCTTACGTTCTGAATACCTCCGGACATCCAAAAATTTATGTAAGCACTAAAATATTTTATTTTAGTGTTTGGCATAAGAAAAATCCATTCGTCGCGTCATTTGGATCGTTTTTCGCGCTTGTGCGCATTCCGTCGTAATTAGCCGAACAACGCAACCGTACGGCTAAACGAACCGAAATCCGAGATATTTTTGAGAACATTTTAAGTTCCCTTTACTTTAAATTCATATTAGAGCTTTGAAATGGGGTTAACGGGCCTTAAACGCGTCGGAAAAGGCCTTATTACACTACAGGGACCAAATCTGCCATTTTTGAAACTTTCTGTGCAGAAACATTGAATCTGGCCTATACCACCTTTGCACATGGTTTTGGGAAATACTATGGGCTGGTTTGATGTGCACATGGTATTACAATACCATGGGTGCAAGTGTATGGCCAAGATTGAAGCACTTTTTCCAAGAAACGATCCTAACGGTTCGGGAAATCCTATAAATACCCCATGCCATCCATTGCTAAACTCACTAGAATTTTGATTTAAGAAACTCTAAGTTGAAACCATTGTTTCATACCTGAGATTCTTGAATCGAGATTAGCATTCGGGGACCCTTCGTAAGTATTCTTTCGTTCTTTTATTGCTTTTCGAGTCTGAAAGTCAAACTTTGTTTGACTTTCTGCATTGACCAGTTTATGGTCAATGCGAAGTTCGTTTGAACTTCGCAACGTGAGTGTAATCACGTTGGTTATAGTCCCTTGGGACTATGCCTACTGATTACCACGTTGTCTAGGGTCGTAGGGTAAGCGATCTAATAAATCGCTTATACCTTCGAACCCGACCCATTTGGTCGATCATCAGGATCCGACCAAATACATTAGGTGACCATAGTATATAGGGAATAACCTTCCGAGGTTATACCTTATGGTCACTTCGTTAAGTAGTTGTATGATAGGTAGTTTATATGCCTTAGGTAAATTACCAAAATACCCTTTTCATGTATAATTGGTAATTTAGCTTATGTAATCTAAACTTTTATACATAACTGATTATACAACATGATAAAACATGTATAGGCATATAATACTTGTCATAGGACTAGTTAGACGTCTCGAACGCGCTTTGCGCGCACGACGCGTTAAAGTAGCATAAGCTACCTTAATGGGTCGCGATGGGTCGAAAGCACTTAGGTTTGGTTTCATTGTAGTATGTAGGCTTTGTTAAACCATATTACATGAGTTCCCATACTCACTTGGTCTACAAGCCCTCATTCTATCCGATCTTCCGACTTAGGCCCGGTTTATTTATATGGTTTTAGACTGCCGATTGATTCCGTGCTCCCTCTAGCTTTGCTTGGTTGTTGTTCAAGACCTCTAAGCATTCTCAGGCGAGTACATTATTCCCCTATTTTACTGCTTTCAATTGTTTTGGGGTGACTCATATGTGCTAAATGTTTTCAAGGTTTTAACGATGGTATCAAAACGATTTTCGATGTTATAACGATGGTTTCAAAAATGATTAAGACGATTTATACAAAACTAATAACGATTTCGATAATGTGAACGAACTTGTTGGTTGGGTTACATAACAAATGACATTCATTAGCAATGATCAAGCCGACCAGTATTAGGTTATGGTACCATAGGATCTGACAAATCCCGTTATCATACTGCACCCGTGGTTATGTGTGGGGGTGGTGGGTAGCGACTGAATCTGTAATTATTAATTTACCCTTTGGTAAGGGTTTATTAATACGAGAAACGAGGGACGAGTCACGAAGGTTTGAATGTTATTAGCGAGACGACCATATAAGTAGATTCACGACCTAAAACGAATTAAACGATTTGGACGATGTAAACGATTTGGACGATGTAAACGATTTGTAAACAATTTGGACGATGTAAACGATTTATAAACGATTTGGACGATACGATGTTAAACGATTTGGGTAAACGATTGATTTTAGTTAGTGTTTAGATAACGAGACGGGTGTAATGTGGTGAAAACACGGTAGATATGCCGCTGGTACTTCTTATATATAGGTGTTTTCAACATATTACATACCGTGGCATTATTTAGTTCATTTGGGTAAACGATTTTTAAACGATGTCACACAAACGAGGTTTTCGATATGATATAAACTATACGAGTTTTTAACGAGATTTATTAACGAGTTTCATTAATGATTTATTTCGAGATGTTTCACAATTTGTTTTACTAAAACAAATGTTTTGGGATAAGAGGCAGGGCTACGAGGTTTTATAAACTATAACCCGCTTGATTTGAGTTGGTTAATTAAGTTGCAATATTATACTCTTTTCAAAACAAGGTTTTTAATAAAGTATTGCAACATCTAAACTAGCCATGATTTCGACACTCCTACAAAACTTATGTGCTCGCCAGCATTTCTTTGCTGACCTCGTTTTCACATATGTTTCAGGTATTGTTGAATGATATCGATTGATAGGATGCATGCTCACATAGGACTGGACGAGGCTTTAGTGACTCAATAACAATGATAGGCTATGTTTAAATTGTGTATTTAGATTTCCAGACGATGTAAATATTCAATGTTTAATAAAACGAAACACTTTTTGTATCCATGGTTATGAAACGATAATTCTGTTGCAACACGCCCCGATGTTTCCGCCGCGATTTGTTGTTTTACGCGGTCGGGGTGTGACAGAAAAGTTGGTATCAGAACCAATGGTTATAGGGAATTAGGTTATTAGTAATGCTTTGACCTAGACTATAACTTCTTAGGACCCTAACGCGAGTTTACTTGCGTTTAGTCATAAAACAATACCGTCACCTATCCTTAGGCGACGACCACAACAAGAACATAAATTTCAAAACCGCTTTGAAAACTAATCATCTGTTCTAGGATGATTGATTACTAGGTTTTGAACCCTTTATTATAAGGTTTTGAATCCCTTTGAGTTTCAAAATCTCGTCAAAGTTTTGGGTTTTAAATAATGTGAACACGTGCAAACTGGAAGGGTGAATGCCTGTATTCTGGGTTTTCTGTCTAGGCAAGCACTTCGTATATATCTCATCAGACGCGAGACCAGTTATGCTTACCTGGGAATTCTTGGGATGAGTGTTCACTTATAGGCGAGCATGTCTTCGCTATACATTATTTTAACCTATTTACTTTGATTAGTCACTGCGTGTCGTTTGTTTGTTCGAGGTAACAAACAAATGATCGCCTTCCTTGGGTTTTGTCAATACCTCTTTTGTTTTTCCTAAATTTCAACCTCACTCGATTCTTTTGTTTCCCTGTTAGACAATGCCTCCTCGACGCGATCCTCGAACTTTTACTATTGAAGAAATCGCAGCCCTGGTTTCTCAGCAAGTGGCTGCTGTACTTCCCGGTGTTGTAACCCAAGTCTACGAGATATTTAACAACAACAACAACAACAATAATAACAACAACAATAACGCACAATGTAATTTCAAGAACTTCAATTCTGCGAAGCCACTTAAGTTTTCTGGGTCGCAAGGAGCAACTGCGCTCCTGCAGTGGTTTGAGAGTATCGAGAACACATTCAGACATGTGCAGTGTCAGGATGCGCGTAAGGTGGAATTTGCTTCGAGTGTGTTTGAAAAGCGAGCGCTTACTTGGTGGAATGGTGTTATGCGCGATAGGGGTGCCGAAGTGGCCCTGGCACAAACATGGGCGGAGCTTCGGGCTCTCATGATGAAGGAGTTTTGTCCCCGTCACGAGATTCGAGTTTTGGAACGAGAGTTTGACGACTTAAAGCAAGATGGGGCTGAACACCGTGCGTACACGGATCGTTTTGAAGAACTCAGTCTATTGTGTCCCACCATGGTTACCTCTCTGGAGAAAGCGATCGAGAGATACATCGATGGTTTACCCGATTCCATTCTAGAGATTTTGATCGGTGTTAATCCTCCTACCCTTCGCCAAGCAATAGAGTTGTCTGCTACCCTGACTGAGACCCAAGTCAGGAAGGGTAAACTCACCCGCAAGGGTGATAAAAAGAAGGCGACTGATTCTGGAAAGGACAAGAAAAAGGGTGAAGAAGGTGAGTCATCGAAGAAATCAAGAAAGCGAAAAGGTGCCCAAAACTTTGCTGTTACAGCAAAGACTGCTAAGAACCTGCAGAACCCACCGGCTCAGCCACCTGCAAAGAAGGCATACGCTGGTACCGCACCTCACTGTGCTCGTTGCAACGGTCATCACGTTGCACAACAAGCTTGCAAGCAATGCACGACGTGAGGTAGACTTGGGCATATGGCCAATGTTTGTCGTTTTGGACAAAATCAGGTTGCTCAGGTTCAAGCTCCGGTTCAAGGGAATGCTGTGAGATTCCCACTGGGTTCATGTTTCAACTGCGGAGAGATTGGTCACTTCCGCCACAACTGTCCGAGACTGGTGAATGCAAATGCTAACGCAAACCCAAATGCGAACGACAACGTCAATGTGAATCCAGCACGTGGACGAGTGTATAACATCAATGAGGCAATCAACGATGCAGCGATAAACGATTAGTATTTTGTATTTCCTCTGGTTGTTATCTTGAAACATTTAAAGACAATGCGGTTGTTATATAAATAAAAATTTGTGGTTTTTATTTTCTTTAACTAATGCAATTGTATGAATGTTTGATCCAACCTTATGATGTCAACACAAAGACAAACTACTCGTGTGGTTCTGTCATTTTTATGATCACTTGTGACCTCCCCGAGAACCTTAAACGCTTGTTTCTTTTAAATCAAAAGCCCAAAGTTATTTACGAAAAGGATATGTTGCTTTTCTAGCACATGTCACCGAGGAGAAAGGCAAGAGCAAGAGTATTCAGGATATTCCGATTGTTCGGGATTATCTAGAGGTGTTTCCTGATGAACTGCCTGGTTTGCCTCTAGTTCGTCAAGTCGAGTTTCATTTTTGACCTCGTACCCAATGCTAACCCAATTGCGAAAGCACCTTATCATCTTGCACCGTTCGAAATGCAGGAATTATCAAAACGGCTTTCTGCACGAAGTATGGCCATTACGAGTTTATAGTCATGCCTTTTGGGTTGACAAATGCTCCAGCCATCTACATGGACTTAATAAATAGAGTCTGCAAGCCTTATTTGGATCAGTTCGTCATTGTTGTTATTGATGACATCTTGATCTATTCATGTCCCGAGCCGATAACGATCAACACCTTCATTGACACTGGAACCCTTAAAGAAGGAACAAACTTTTCGCTAAATCCTCCAAGAGGAAATTTTGGCTTAAAGAAGTTCAGTTTTTGGATCATGTAGTCAACAAGCAGGGTATTCATATGGATCCATCCAAATTGCTGCAATTAAGGATTTGATTCCTTGTATGCTTTAAATACCTGTGTCCAAAGATAACAAATTTAAAGGTCAATTTAAACAATAATGCGAGTGTGCGATTATGCGATTATGTGATATGTGTTTATGTGTTCTCCTCTATGTTTTTGTGTGATCCGATTTTCAAATCCTCATAAAATCTTTCATATCTTCATATGAGGGATTCATAGTAGGATATTTAAAAGGTACTACCTTAATCCTTATGGGCTTCTACGTAGTAGTTAAGACCCTTGGGTTATATAGTACCATTCCATGATTCGATGAGAGACCCTTGAGTGGTCTAGTTAAAGATTGATTCAAGATCTGGTTAAGAATGGCATGTGATGATACAGCTGAAAGGACCCTATGGTGGTCCAGTCACACTCATCACAGGTTTGTTCATTTGGTTTTACCCTACACATTATAAAATAGACTGTGTGAACTGTGCAAGGAATTGTCTAATTATGGACGCATACATAATTATGAAATTTAGTGCATAGAAACCCAGTAGGATTTATTATGTGTAAGAACCGATAGTGACAACAATAACAAAATGAGAACGATGTAACACGCACCAATGACGCTTCATATACTTGTATATAAGTGTCCCTCTTGCATTGAAAGCATAATGTTATTTAAAGTTACTAGAAGTTCAGAACCCTAACCAGTGTTGTTTTGTCTTTTCAACTTCATGTTTTCAAGCTCTCACAAGTTTCCTCTGATTAAATTTCGGGACGAAATTTCCTAAAGTAGGGGAGACTGTGACACCTGGGTCACTGCGACCATCAAACAAATACCAAACCAATGAAATATTGTATTTCATACTTGGGATTTGTAAAAATATGTGTATCATTTGCAAATATCAATTTTTGTTCAATTTCAAACTCTAAATCGCTTTCTGGAAGGTTATACGCGCACCAATGCGTAAATATAACCAGTTTAATGCAACAAACACTCCAGAACTTCAACATATACTTAACATACCTTAAATAACCCTTCCATAACTTAGAAATAAGTTTTGAAGGCTTTGGTATGGCAAAAACAAGTTAATTCGCCTACAGGGACTAAACTTGACAAACTGCGAAAGTATGCCAATTTGAACTGTAACGAACATTCCGGAACTTGATCATAAGTTAAACATACCCTAAATATCCTTTACATAGCTTAGAAATAGGCTTTGAGGGGTACGGTATGCTAAAATAAACTTTATGCTCATTCAGGGACTAAAAGTGTAAACAAGTGCACAAGTTTGCATTTTCGCGCATATCTTACGTTTTGAATACCTCCAGACATCCCAAAATTTATGTAAGCACTAAAATATTTTATTTTAGTGTTTGGCATAAGAAAAATCCATTCGTCGCGTCATTTGGATCGTTTTCCGTGCTTGTGCGCATTCCGTCGTAATTAGCCGAACAACGCAACCGTACGGCTAAACAAACCGACATCCGAGATATTTTTGAGAACATTTTAAGTTCCCTTTACTTTAACTTCATTTTAGAGCTTTGAAATGGGGTTAACGGGCCTTAAACGCGTCGGAAAAGGCCTTATTACACTACAGGGACCAAATCTGCCATTTTTGAAACTTTCATTGCAGAAACATTGAATCTGGCCTATACCACCTTTGCACATGGTTTTGGGCAATACTATGGGCTGGTTTGATGTGCACATGGTATTACAATACCATGGGTGCAAGTGTATGGCCAAGATTGAAGCACTTTTTCCAAGAAACGATCCTAACGGTTCGGGAAATCCTATAAATACCCCATGCCATCCATTGCTAAACTCACTAGAATTTTGATTTGAGAAACTCTAAGTTGAAACCATTGTTTCATACCCGAGATTCTTGAATCGAGATTAGCATTCGGGGACCCTTCGTAAGTATTCTTTCGTTCTTTTATTGCTTTTCGAGTCTTTTCGAGTCTGAAAGTCAAACTTTGTTTGACTTTCTGCATTGACCAGTTTATGGTCAATGCGAAGTTCGTTTGAACTTTGCAACGTGAGTGTAATCACATTGGTTATAGTCCCTTGGGACTATGCCTACTGATTACCACGTTGTCTAGGGTCGTAGGGTAAGCGATCTAATAAATCGCTTATACCTTCGAACCCGACCCATTTGGTCGATCATCAGGATCCGACCAAATACATTAGGTGACCATAGTATATAGGGAATAACCTTCCGAGGTTATACCTTATGGTCACTTCGTTAAGTAGTTGTATGATAGGTAGTTTATATGCCTTAGGTAAATTACCAAAATACCCTTTTCATGTATAATTGGTAATTTAGCTTATGTAACCTAAACTTTTATACATAACTGATTATACAACATGATAAAACATGTATAGGCATATAATACTTGTCATAGGACTAGTTAGACGTCTCGAACGCGCTTTGCGCGCACGACGCGTTAAAGTAGCATAAGCTACCTTAATGGGTCGCGATAGGTCGAAAGCACTTAGGTTTGGTTTCATTGTAGTGTGTAGGCTTTGTTAAACCATATTACATGAGTTCCCATACTCACTTGGTCTACAAGCCCTCATTCTATCCGATCTTCCGACTTAGGCCCGGTTTATTTATATGGTTTTAGACTGCCGATTGATTTCGTGCTCCCTCTAGCTTTGCTTGGTTGTTGTTCAAGACCTCTAAGCATTCTCAGGCGAGTACATTATTCCCCTATTTTACTGCTTTCAATTGTTTTGGGGTGACTCATATGTGCTAAATGTTTTCAAGGTTTTAACGATGGTATCAAAACGATTTTCGATGTTATAACGATGGTTTCAAAAATGATTAAGACGATTTATACAAAACTAATAACGATTTCGATAATGTGAACGAACTTGTTGGTTGGGTTACATAACAAATGACATTCATTAGCAATGATCAAGCCGACCAGTATTAGGTTATGGTACCGTAGGATCTGACAAATCCCGTTATCATACTGCACCCGTGGTTATGTGTGGGGGTGGTGGGTAGCGACTGAATCTGTAATTATTAATTTACCCTTTGGTAAGGGTTTATTAATACGAGAAACGAGGGACGAGTCACGAAGGTTTGAATGTTATTAGCGAGACGACCATATAAGTAGATTCACGACCTAAAACGAATTAAACGATTTGGACGATGTAAACGATTTGTAAACGATTTTGGTCGATGTAAACGATTTGTAAACGATTTGGACGATGTAAACTGAAGGGGTAAGGTCCCAAAAACCTCATAAAAGGGATTCGAGACCATACCGCAAACCAACCTTTTTAGCCTTTCGACCTTGCGCAGCCGCTCATCGGTCTTACAAAGAAGGAAAAGTCAGCGATTCACAATCGCGCGCCCAAAAGGAAAACATGAATCCTTGCGCTTTCTCCCATTTAACAAAGGATTAAAATCCTTTGTTCAACACTTCCGCCTAAATATCCAGACTTGGATACTATTTTACCCAGACTTGGGATTTATTTGTCTGTGTCCACACAGTAAGGTATCACACCAGATTACAGCAGTAATCTTCTAGAAAGAAATATAATCGTGCACCACCCAGACGGTTATAACCGTCTGGACACGTGTCATCACCACAAGCAACTCTGGAATCACAACGAAGGTATGCAACTGGAGAGTAATCTCCACTTAATCACTTTCCACGTGGCAACTCCCCAGCCATAGATCAAACCACGATCCGTGTGCATTCACATCGGATCGAGACAACTTAACGAAGGATCAAAGAACTTAACGGAAGAAAAGATAACCGCTACGGCGTTAGCATCTTCCGTCATCTTTTCAATAACAAGTTTTCCCTCCCAAACTCCCGGTTATAAATAAGAGAACTGTTCAGGTATAAACTCAGATCACACTCACTTCTCAGATACTTATCTTCTCCATTACCAATACTTATTCTCACACCGGAGTCGGGTCAAGGAGAGAACCCTCTTCTCCCCTTGGCGAGGCTAACGGTGCTCTTTTTTGCAGAATCACCGGAGAAGAAATCCCGTTGCAACCAAATCGACCGAGAGAGAGCTAACCCTTTTATGCGGATTCAAACCCCCTAACTATCTCGGTTCCGACCATTTAGCTAGTGTTTCTTCATTGGCGCCCACCGTTTTCTCAGTTTTTCTAGTTTTTATCTCGTTTCGATTCAGTTCATTCCATTTTCTGCTTTTTACACATGGCAGAAAATTCGTCGTCTCACCGGCAACCTGGTCCTCGACCAAATGTCGGAAACAATTTACTAACAGAAGAAACTCCAGAACATTGGTTTAGCAGATGCCAAACTGCCTTAAACACAATCGTTATTCAAATCGCCAGATCTGATTTACCAAACATCAGATCTGGAAAAAAATTAATACCACAGTATTGGATCCACCAACACCACGTAGGGAGGACATCCAATCCAGCCAATATAACAGTTATCAGAAACAAATACACATGGTTCAAGGAGGTCCGTCACGAAGACCAAATAAACGAAACTATGATCAACATTGGAGAGAACAGCAAGTCGTGTTCCCTGTTGTTCCTGGGGGCCCTCAGGAAGAACGGCCAGTGATTATCACTGGTATTTTCGGTCATTACCGAACCGATTATATGTTCATAGATCTAGGAAGCTCGATGGACATCATATATGAACAGTGCTTTAAACAGCTTGATTCAGAAGATAAAGCACGTCTGGAGCCAGTCGATTTTCCTCTCACTGGATTCTGTAATGAAGCTGTATTCCCATTAGGGCAAATCGCTTTCCCGGTGACCTTATCAGACGACGAACATTCGCGAACAGTTACAGTCAATTTCATGGTCATGCCAGCAACATCACGTCATGATGTCTTGCTCGGAAGAAGGTCACAAAGGGAATTTAGCATGATCACTTCCATTCCACATGCTACTTGTGGATTTCCGATAGAGACCGGAGTTGCAATTCTCTATTCAAGAAAAGAAGTCATGTCCGTAGACGACGAACCACCAGCAAAGGTAGTCAAACCTTCGGCACCAAACGAACCAGAAAAATGGGTCCTGAACAACGAATATCCAGAACAGACTATTCTGCTAGGACACGCCATTTCACCAGCAACACGCATGCAACTGAAAGAATTGTTGTCTAACAACAAAGATATATTTGCCTGGTGCCCAGCAGATATGACTGGAGTTCCACGCGACATCGCGCAGCATTGTCTAAACATCAAACCATCAGTAGAACCTGTTGCTCAGGGGAGGCGCAGCTTCAGTGAAGAAAAAGCAAAAGCAATGGACGAGCAAGTAGCAGAGTTACTTAATGCGGGAATCTTGCGCGAAGTAAAATACCATACATGGGTAGCCAACCCAGTGATGGTACAAAAACATAGCGGCGGCTGGAGAATGTGCGTCGACTTCAAAGACTTGAATAAAGCATGCCCAAAAGATTGCTACGCGCTTCCAGAGATAGACAAAAAAGTCGACTCTTTAGCATCATTCAGATGGAAATGTTTTCTTGACTGTTACAAGGGTTATCATCAGGTTCAGATGAAAGAAGAAGACAAAGACAAAACGGCGTTCCGTACAGATAAAGGCATTTTCTGTTATACCAAAATGCCGTTCGGCCTACGCAACGCAGGCGCAACTTATCAACGCCTAATGGACACGATTTTCAAAGATGATATTGGCAAGACTGTCGAAGTATACATGGATGACCTCGTCATCATGAGCCATGAGGAAGGCACAATGCTTGACAATATTCAACGCACATTCAAATCCTTGCGCAGCGTGAGTCTAAAACTCAACCCAACTAAATGCTCCTTCGGCATGGAAGAAGGAAAATTTTTGGGATTCATCGTCACAAAAGATGGGTTTAAAGTAAATCCCGAAAAGGTGCAGGCTATTCAACTAATGCCGTCACCCACAACAGTTAAAGAAATGCAAAGGCTCGCCGGACGCCTAGCGGCTTTGAACAGATTTTTGGCTAATCACGCAGCGAAGTCTTATCCATTCATCAGTACGCTACGAAACTGCGCAAAGAAAACTGACTTTCAGTGGACATCTGAAGCGGAAACCGCATTCCAACAAATGAAAGAATGTTTAATTCAGCTGCCAACACTGACAGCACCAAAAGAAAAGGAGCCACTTATTTTATATCTATCTGCCGCGGAAGTAGCAGTTGGTGCTGTATTGATGGTAGAACGCGAGAACATCCAAACTCCAATCTATTACATCAGCAAAATGCTTACCGGCCCAGAAACTCGGTACTCAATGATAGAAAAGCTAGTTCTAGCACTAGTACATGCATCCCGACGCCTACGCAGGTATTTCTCGGGTCACGTCATCACAGTTCTTACCAATTACCACTTAGGCTAGATTTTATCCAAACCCGACGTGGCGGGACGACTGGCCAAATGGGCAATTGAACTGGGAGGTTACAACATTTTTTACAAACCAAGACCCGCAATCAAAGGGCAAGTTCTAGCAGACTTCGCCACTGAAGTTCCTATCGATAAAATACAAGAATGTGAGGCAATCCAGAACCCAACACCTGTTTTCGACGACAGAGTCTGGACCTTACACACAGATGGTGCTTCCAATGACGATGGAGCAGGAGCAGGTCTCCGATTAATCAGCCCAGACAACCACGAGCTCACATATGCTATACGCTTAGATTTCAAAAGCACGAATAACGAAGCCGAATATGAAGCCTTCTTGGCAGGTCTTCGCTTAGCGTTGAAAATGGGGGCAAGAAATCTTGAAGCTAACGTTGATTCAAAACTGGTAGCCGAGCAAGTTAATGGCAATTACGATGCAAAAGAAGCTATGGCGTTGTACCTTGAACAAGCGCGGATGTTAATCAGCCAATTTCAAACATTCAAAGTTAATCACATAAACAGAAGCGAGAACAAACATGCTGACGCGCTAAGCAAGCTAGCTGCTACCAGCTTTAAGCATTTAGCAAAGGAGGTACGCATAGAGGTATTATCCAACCCTTCCATTCATCTCAAGCAAGTAAACGTCATAGAAATGGGAGATCCATCTTGGATGTCTCCAATTATCCTGTACCTCCAGCACGGAAAACTACCGGAAGGAAAGGCAGAGGCTCGAAAAATACAACACAAGGCAGTAAATTACGAAATGGCGGATGGCGTCCTCTACCGGAAATCATTCATGGGCCCATTACTACGCTGTGTCGATAAAACAGACGCCCAGTACCTTGTCAGAGAAATCCACGAAGGATTATGCGGGATACACGCGGGACCGCGCATGGTCGTAGCAAAAATAATGAGCGCTGGGTACTATTGGCCAGGAATGCATATGGACGCAGTTGATTTATTAAGAAGATGCGAGGCATGTCAACGCCACGCACCAAAGACACTCCGGCCCAAAAATCCGCTAATTCCCGTTACTTCCGCCTGGCCTTTCCAACAGTGGGGCATTGATCTTGTCGGGCCATTCCCTGACGCGCCAGGCGCAGTAAAGTTCATCATCGTCGCAGTAGATTATTTCACAAAATAGGTGGAAGCTAAAGCTCTGGCCTCAACAACAGCAATGGTAATCCGTAAATTTATATGGGAACATATTATTTGCAGATTTGGATTACCATTGCGCATTATTTCCGACAATGGTACAAATTTCGCAGCAGAAGATCTCCAAAAATGGTTCAAAGAAATGAAGATCGAGCATAGCTTTGCGTCCGTTGCGCATCCTCAAGCGAACGGACAGGTAGAAAGTGTAAACAAACAGATCGTTGACGGCATAAAAGCGCGACTCGGAACAGCGCGCAGAGGATGGGTCGATGAACTTCCCAGCATCCTCTGGGCGCATCGAACAATGCCAAAGACTAGCACTGGCGAAACTCCGTACAGTCTAGTCTATGGGTCTGAGGCCATCATTCCAGCTGAAATAGGTTTACCGTCACCGCGCATGATAGCCATGGAAAAACAGAATAACGAGCAAGAAAGAAGAATGGATTTGGACCTTCTTGAAGAAAGGCGCGAGAACGCCGCCATAACAGAAGCAAGGTACAAATCTAAGCTCGAAAAATATTACAATGCGCGCGTCCGCGTTTGCACTTTTGTCCCTGGTGATTTCGTCTTGCGCGATAACGAAGCTTCCAACGCTGAGAAGCCGGGCAAATTAGTGCCAAGATGGGAGGGACCGTACGTTATTAACGAGGTCCTAAGCAAGGGAGCATACACCTTAAAAAGGATCGATGGGACCCTAGTCCCTCGCACCTGGAACGCACAACAGTTGCGCAGGTGTTACATATGAACTAAGCCTTCAAAAGCGGAAAGAACATACAGGCAATGTATTTCTTTATTATGTTTTGTATTACAAGCCTTGCGCTCTTATCAATACAAACATCATTTTTACTTATCTCACTGTTTATTACAAATTGCATGTAATTTCTTTGGTTCGCGCGAAAACAATATGGTCAAACATTGTATACCTCATGAACAGTCTAAAAACAAGGCAAGCTGTTACGCCTTTTAGACAAACGTTCAAACATGAGCACAATACCATCTCTCATTCGCCTTACCTATCCAAAAGCAATTAAAAGACATGCAACATATTGTAATCCAAACACGTAAGAAGTAAAAACATTATCAATGTACATATCATTAAGTGTAACAAAACACTTCATAAACAAGATCATGACAATGATCTTCAAAATTTTAGTTCCAGAAGCTAAAATGTTCACAAAAGCAAAAAACCTTGTTTCTACAAAATAGCAGGACGATCAAACAACAACCATTAACAACGATCACACCCATGTTCTCCAAAAGAAAGGATTTATGCTAACAGACTTATATGAATAAACAAAAGAAGGGACGGACAACTCCCAAACCTAACCAACCGTAGGTTCTTCTTCAACACCCATGTTCAGCGGAGATTTCTTCCGACGACAATGGTACACCAACCGACAACCTCCCCTCCGGATCGTTGAAAAACGAGCAGTTAAACCATCTGCATCCAGCACAATAGCACTATTAGCAGCAATTTCCCTTTGCTGGAGAATTTCATCATCCGAAAAAACCATCATAGAAGGATCAACAGTTGCCGGAATATCAGTCTTCACCGGACTCTCTAATACAACAGCAGCTAAAGAGGGAGAACGAGATAGAAGCACAAGGCCTTCGGCAGCCTCGTAAACCCTAAAAATATCCAGCAAACGACGAGTTTGGTACGAACGCTTCATCTTTCTTGCTCAAAAACTAATCGGAAGATAAGGCATCTAGAATATGCATATATATAAACGAACCCAGCCTCGGGTAAAGAGAAACCCACTTATCATTAATTGTCATAATTATATCACATCCAAACGGCGCTACAGGAACCAGGGTCATATCCTCATCAATGAAGTCTGACAAGCGCCATTACGAACCTCAAGGGAAAAAGAGAAATACCCACTCTTACTGCCAGTTGACGTCATTACATGTCAGAGCATGATTACAAAGTCAAGTTTTTCCTTTTTCAACAAGTTAGAACTTCCAAGAGAAGATTTCTTATTTCTCGCGCCTAAAAAACACCTCCCTCTCATAAGTCCAGTGCTCCACTTACTTGCATAAGTACAACACTAGACTGGGAGGACTTGAAGGGGTAAGGTCCCAAAAACCTCATAAAAGGGATTCGAGACCATACCGCAAACCAACCTTTTTAGCCTTTCGACCTTGCGCGGCCGCGCATCGGTCTTACAAAGAAGGAAAAGTCAGCGATTCACAATCGCGCGCCCAAAAGGAAAACATGAATCCTTGCGCTTTCTCCCATTTAACAAAGGATTAAAATCCTTTGTTCAACACTTCCGCCTAAATATCCAGACTTGGATACTATTTTACCCAGACTTGGGATTTATTTGTCTGTGTCCACACAGTAAGGTATCACACCAGATTACAGCAGTAATCTTCTAGAAAGAAATATAATCGTGCACCACCCAGACGGTGAAAAAGTCCTACTTAAAGTGTCACCCTGGAAGGGAGTGATGCGATTTGGTAAGAAAGGTAAGCTAAGCCCGAGATACATAGGACCTTTCGAGGTTATCGAACGTGTCGGGTCAGTTGCCTACAAGTTAAACTTACCTGAAGAGCTCAGTAGTATACACAATGTGTTCCACATCTGCAATCTGAAGAAGTGTTTCGCTGGCGAATCAGTGGTTATACCCTATACAGATGTGCATATTGATGAGAGCTTGAAATTTGTGGAAAAACCTTTGTCGATCGAAGATCGACAGGTGAGGAAGCTTCGAAGGAAGCATATACCTTTTGTAAAGGTCAAATGGGATGCCCGTAGAGGTCCCGAATTCACGTGGGAGGTTGAATCCACGATGAAAGAAAAGTACCCTTACTTGTTTCAGTAAATCTCGGGTCGAGATTTCTTTTAAGGGGGTGAGGATGTAACACCCCGAAAATTTACGTCCTATAATGTGTTGACACGTGTCATAGGTTTGAACGTGTGAAAGAATGTTCTTGAAGGACTAAAGTTGACAAACAGTGAAAGTATGTAATTATAAGGGTTCAAAGTGTCAACAATGAATAAATATACTTTGCAATAACCCTACATGATGTTTATAACCTTAAACGAATAGATCATGGATCATACGAAGCGAATTGTGAAAGAAAGTGAGAGATTACAAACTACAGGGGTTAAATGTGCCAACATGTTTAAGTTATACCTCTGAGTGACCTTTTGACAAACCCGAAGCTTTGTAACGATTAATTATGCTCACTAGAATGTACCACAAAAATTTCATGAAGTTTCGTTATCGTATGAGCAAGTTGTGATAAAATTCGTGTGTGAGGGTTAGAATCGTCAACATTGAAATTTAGGGCTTTTCGGGTGATCACAAAGTTACCCGAGGACTTAACAAAGTGGGTATAAGTCTTAAAGCCCCATATGTTAAATAACAAAGCTTCATATGCAAGTAGGATGGTGAAAACGACCTTTCGGGGGACCAAGGACCAAAATGCAATAACAAAAACATGTGTGACCTGACCAGAAGGGCCACGCGGCCCGCCTCACACATAACAGAAGGCCACGCGGGCCGCCTGCGACCTGCAGATGCAGAAAAAACAGGCAGCTGCCTGTTGATGCTTGTAACCGACTCAAATGCCATTGTTTCGATAATTTGGGCTGCCTAAAATGGTTTTTAGCTAGTAGGGGACTTGTGGGTGATAATGCAACACTCCTAGACTTAGTTGTCGATGATCCATGCATGTTTGAAGTTATATATAAAGACCCACATTATGCAACAATGATCATTCATCACTCCTGAGCATTTCCAGAGCATACAAGCAGGCCACAAGCATTCCAAATCATCCATTAGTCGTGTGTAAGTGCCTTTGATCCTTCTTGTTTGAGTTATACTTAGTTAAAAGCCTAGAAATCAAACCGTCGTAACTACGGTTTGACTTTGTGATAAATCACAATCGGTCCAGAGATTTGTCGAATCGAAAGTTGTTATAAGTTGGTATTTATATGGTTAATAAACCCCTAAAAGGGCACTCACTGATTCGAATCCTAACTAGGTCGTTTGTCGAGTCAAAGGTTGTCCGAAAAAGTCAACAGAAACATTAATCGCATATTTAACGATACGGAAGGCGTGTAACCTGTTTTATCAGTCATACAACTTGAAAATAAGTATAATAACTTGTCTAAACTTGTTTGATTCGACAACTTTATGTTTTGAACCGATTCGGAACCGAGAGACGCAAAAGTTTGACTTTTGCTTTGACCTCAGTTCTGACCCGATTTATATAGGTTTAGACATGCCTTAAAGTTCCTTTAGGACCTAGTTGCATATGTGCATAAGCCTCTGCGTTTATACCACTCGAATCCCTAATCGTCCGATGTTTCCGTTAAACGCCTAAATATTGACCGTAATGCCCTTATGACCATAAAACGAGATTTTTGGAAATATGAAAGTGCCATAATCTTAGTTACTGATTTTTAGACTTGTACCTAAAATTTCACATCCGTTGGAGGTCTAGATAAAGAGTTATGCTTAATGACGTAATTTGAGTACTTTTAAGTAATTAAACGGCGTCATTAGCGTAAAGCCTATCTAAACCAAATTTTGGACACCAAACCTTTTACCCACTGATGTGATATAATATTTTGGGATTTTTAAAGATTTTTAATTATTTTTAAACTGATCATAGGCTAGGTTTATCGCCTCGATTCGGTTAATACCAAAAATACCCTTTTCGGCCATAAAACGAGTTTTACAAATCCTTTTAACGCCAATCCAATTGCTACTGATTTTAAATAATAAATGGAGTATTTTGAGCCTGATTATTTGATCAGAAAACTCAGAATCGTATTTTAACCCGTACGTCGCTTAAAACGACTTTATACGCGTATTTAACGCATAGTTTGGGTTTAAAACTATTTTAGTATATAAGACTTATTACCAAAGGTTATAACCTGTTAAAATAAGCTATTTTACTGATCAACTCAGACCCGGATCACAGGTGTCTAATTAAACCCTTTTACAATCTTTAAAATGACCAAAATGCCCCTACGGGGCTTATAAAGAGATTAAACTCGTTTTGGGCATCATGGGTGATATCCTACTGATATCACAACTTATTTAAGGTGTGTTAACTTAGGAAACCTGTTTAGGACTCTTACGGATACCCGTTACGCTTCATGCGCGTTCGGTTAGGTATAACTAGTTTACATAAATTAGCCGAAACAGGTCAAACCTTATCGGTTTTATCTCAAAATCCAGAATGTGTATCATATACCCATATTAAGCAAGTCTTCAAACTTGTCGGGTCTAAATCACATTCTATCCGGTCTTCGCTTAATCGTGCGTACGAACCGTATCTTTAAAACTAACCGGTCTAAGCGTAAGCTTAACTAAAGACCCGTTAGGATTCTAATAGGTTATTATAAACCTTCGTTCCAGATTAGGAGAACCAGTAAAAGATACTTGCACTCGCTGATTTTGAACTATACTTACTCAGGTAAATACTTTTAACTTATTTTCCCTATACGGGCTTGGGGTACGGTATATAAAATACCGCTTGGTCGGGGCGTTGAATCTTTGATTGAATGAATGATAATGAAAGTATTGAGACGTCTCGTTTAATATTGTTTTGTTTACTTAAAGCCTTTGGGGGGTTAATGACCGTGTCCCGGATATCCCTGGCATCATTTTACGAAATGGCCACGACCTTAGCACTCAGGTGTAGGCGTACACCTGTCAGTGTCTCATAAATAAAGTGGTGTGTTAATTGATCTTTAACCCGGCTTGATCCGGGCTACTGAACGCATAAGGAACATGTAAATCCCTACAAGTATTATATATTTAAATAATTATCCCAAGTTATAAAATATTATTTGTGCCTTGTGCCTTAAATGCATTTTCTTAAACTCTTTTCAAAATGAGTCGGTTGATTGTATTTACCAGTGTAAACTGACGTATTTTCTTAAAAAGGTTAAGTGCAGGTACTACGCGAAATAGGCGGGCTTGTCTCCTAGCATCCACATTAAGTCTCGCCAGCTTGGATGTCAAAAACTGTTGAACATTTGTTTTCCTTTTATTTGGATCTACCTGTGGATTTATATTCGACTATTTGTGATACTTAATATTACAATATCGGTTGGTTGAATTAAATCTATACTTTGCTTCCGCTGTGCATTTAAATCTTGTGTTGTTTGACTATTATGTTGCCAACCACGTCACGATACTCCCCTACCGGGCCCACCGGTGACACGTGGAAATTCGGGGTGTGACAGGTTGGTATCAGAGCCAACGCTGAGTGAATTAAACACTAACCTTTTGTGTTTAATCTCAGTTACACAATTGCACATTCCTAAATCTTCGAGTCTAGACAAAGAATTTAGGAATAATCCAAACTGTTCAAATTTTTAATTTTTATTAAATTTTGTCCTTTATTTTTCCTTGTTATTACCTTGTGTATTTTAACAGGTACAATAATGCCGCCAAGATTTAGACGAGGTGGTCGAGGAAAGGAGCCAGCTAGCGCCCCTAACGACCATGAGGCAGGGCCTTCATACCGACGAACTTCTTCTACAAGGAATGACGAAACGAGGGAGCTATGGAGGACATATGAAGACTCTGCCAGACGATCTTTTTCGCACGCCTCAACACCTCCATACCATGACTCTTATGGGCCTCAGTCAGAGAACGAACCCCACAACCCGCAACGTTTCTTTGGCGACCCTACTCCTGTTTTTCAGGGTCAGTTTAACCCAGCAGAGTATCTACCAGAGCACGTGGGCTTTAACCCACTAGGACCAAATGATCACTTTTCGGGTGATCAAGATATGGACGAGGACACAGATCCCGTCGAGGCTTCAACCGGATCCTTGAACCATCCTTTCGTGATCTCAGACGGTTCGTCTTTTCACGGAACACCATACCAGGGTCCGGATAGTCACATGGCACGGTTCGAACGGTGTGAGTGGTACTATACACCATCTGAACACTCCTCACCTCACCAGCAGCCGCCACTGCAGCAGCAAGATCCCTCTGGGGATCCACGTTATGAGGCAGTCACGCCACCGCCTCCACCGCCGCCAGTGCATCTAGAGCCTCCAGAGCCACCAAGACGTAGGAGGACTGGTGCACGGATCTCAGCACGAGAAGTTGATTTTCGTCTCAACACCCCTCAACACTCTAGCGGCAGCCATTACCCGCCTACTCATGAAGTCCCACAGATGGGTGGACCTTCTGTCCCAGTTTCGGAGGTGAATTCAGCACCTATTGTACCGCCATCACCGGGTTTTGGCCACCCAATCCCTGCTTATACTGCTCCGGCAGCTTACAACCCATATGGACCACCAGCCTACCATGGCTATAACTATGCTGATGATCCTTACAACGTGGCATCAAGCTACCTTGCCCATAATAATCCTGAGGGACCATATGGACCCCCTTGGGGAATGGGATACCCAGCTCGGGGGTATCAAGCACCTGTTCAGCCGCCACCACAGTACCAGCCACCACGGGCTCCTCCTCCTGAGCAGGAGGAACTCCGCCGAAGACTGGCCAAAGTGGAGCGAGACTTCCAGAAGGAACGTAGGAAGAATGAGGGATTTATGAGTGGGTTGGCAAACTTGCTTAAGGGGAAGAAGAAACGGGATCGTTAAATCCCCATATATATATTGTTGTATTTCCTTGTTTAAATCAAGTCCCTACGTGGACATTTATTTATGTGTGTATGTAGTCCCTGCGTGGACATCTATCCTTGTACTTAGTCCCTACGTGGACTTGTCTTTATTAGTCCCTGCGTAGACATTTACTTTTGTAGACCGTCCCTGTGAGGACATGTATTATATGTATAGCTCCTGCGTGGGCATCTGTTTCTGTGAAAAGTCCCGTTTAGGGCAAAATGTACTACTTTTAGTTTTAATGGAATGTAAGTTTATAAATTTCATCTTTGCTAAGTTATGCATAATTAAATTTTATATGAAATAAATAAATCAGAATCATTCCTTTTAAAAATCTATCTGCCTATGTTATTTTAATTAAGAATCTTAAAAGTATAACCTAGCCTGCATGTCATTTTAAGACCTGGCCCAGATGGTAAAACTAGTTAAAAAGATTCCAGTCCCTATTAACATCTGAAAACATGTTAACACTCCTGGCAGACACGATTCGTTAAAAACACACGTGTTATTATTATATAGGAATCTTTTCAAAGATTCGAAACCCAAATAAATGATCTCTGAATCATGGGTTAAATCATTAATAAATATGATCAGTTCTTTTTACCATCCATTGGTAATGGAATGCCTACGGGCCCTTCTCATTTTCATATGAGACAAAAGACAGTATTAGTCTGTGACCCTGTCTGATAAAGGTAATGAACTTTGTGCAAACCTTCATGCCTTGATTCTCTGAAATCATAGCTATTAGTCTAAATTGTCCCTGTGACTAGGCCTTATGTGCTAA
Source organism: Helianthus tuberosus (assembly GCA_030545235.1). Lineage (NCBI taxonomy): Eukaryota > Viridiplantae > Streptophyta > Magnoliopsida > Asterales > Asteraceae > Helianthus > Helianthus tuberosus. Next base: position 20,078,824 of record CM060380.1, on the reverse strand, counting down.
TAAAAACTGTTATTGTTTTTATAATTAGGATAAATTAAATTAGAAATCCTAAATAAATGGGAGTAATAAATTAACCATATATGGTCTATGTTTACCACGGTTAATAAAAATTGCCATAAAAGGACAATTATATGATAAACTCACCAATAAATTATTATCGATATGTTACAGTTTAAGCTACATGGCAGACTCAAACGAGGTCAACAGTCACCCAGGGATAGTGAATGATAATGCCCATGTAAACGTAGCGGGTGCAGAGTTGCAAGCTATGATAGACAATGCGGTTAATAGAGCTATGGATAGACAACACCATGGATCAAGTGGTACCCATACGAGGACCCATTCTGCATCACACACTAGAACACCCTCCAGGACCCACACTGCCCACAACAGTAATTCTCACCACTCCTCGAATCAAAGGAGTAATCCATCCCAAAGAGTCGTACAAAACCAAGAACCTCGTAATAGGGGTTGCACCTATAAATACTTCGTGTCGTGCAAACCCAGAGACTTCAATGGGGAAAAAAGGAGCTGTTGATTGCATGACGTGGATGGATGAAATGGATACTGTGGTGGATATTAGTGGTTGCCATAATAGGGACATTGTGAAGTTTGTCTCGCAGTCTTTCAAAGGAGAAGCCTTAGCCTGGTGGAGATCCTTGATCCAAGCCACAGGGAAAGTCCCGTTATACAACATGACCTGGGAACAGTTCATGGCACTAATCAAAGAAAATTTCTGCCCTCAACATGAGGTTGAGAGAATTGAATCTGATTTCCTGGCGCTGGTCATGAAAAACCTGGACTGTCAGGCCTACCTTACCACTTTCAATACTTTGTCAAGGTTGGTCCCTTACTTGGTAACTCCGGAGCCTAAACGTATAGCTCGTTTTATCGGGGGGTTGGAACCGGAAATCAAAGCAAGTGTAAAGGCCTCCAGACCAACCACTTTTCGGTCAGTAACGGACATATCGTTATCTCTGACCTCAGATGCTGTCAGGCTGAGGTCACAAAGGAAAAATGATACCGAAAAGAGGAAGCGTGAGGATGACAACTCACGACGATCAGACAAGAAGCAGAAGGGAAACAATGACCAAAAGAAGGGGTCAGGTTTTAAGAAGGATGGTCAACAGTCGGGTGAAAAACCCAGATGTAAAACCTGCAAGAGACAGCACTTTGGGAAGTGCAGGTTTGAATCCAACTCACAATCACAATCGAAACCTTTTGCATGTGGGTTATGCAAATCCAGGGAACACAAAACCGTGGATTGCAAGAAGATAAAGGATGCGACCTGCTATGGTTGCAATGAAAAGGGGCACATCAGGAGCAATTGCCCAAAATATGCCAAGAAGCCGGAAGAGGCTAAGAAGACCAATGCTAGGGTCTTCAGGATGGATGCTAAGGAAGCCGTCAAGGACGACAACGTGATAACAGGTACCTTTCTCGTAAATGACGTTTATGCGAGAGTGTTATTTGATTCAGGCGCTGATAAGTCGTTTATAGATAATAAGTTTTGTGAATTGTTGAAACTACCTGTTAAGACTTTAAGTGTGAAGTATGAGGTGGAACTAGCAGATGGTACTTTAGAAACCGCCTCAACTATCTTAGATGGATGTTTCATATCCATTAGGAATCACTCTTTTCCTTTATCCCTACTTCCCTTTAAGTTAGCCGGCTTTGACATAGTATTGGGTATGGACTGGTTATCTCACAACCAGGCCCAGATTGTATGCAATAAGAAGCAAGTGATGATCAAGACTCCGTCTGGTGAATCACTTACTATCCAGGGAGATACCCAGTATGGGCTACCCGAGAAAATGTCTATACTCAAGGACTCTAAGTGTTTAAAGAAAGGTTGTGTCATCTACATGGCGCAAGTGATTATAGATGAGCCGAAGCCCAAGATTGGGGATATACCCGTCGTTTCTGAATACCCTGATGTTTTTCCTGAAGAACTTCCTGGTTTGCCACCAGAGAGGCAAGTAGAATTCAGAATTGACATTATTCCTGGATCAGCACCGGTGGCAAGGGCACCTTATAGGTTGGCACCAACATAGATGAAGGAATTGAGAACGCAGCTAGATGATTTGCTAGCCAAAGGTTTCATCAAACCTAGTTCGTCCCCTTGGGAAGCACCAGTTTTATTTGTTAAGAAGAAGGATGGATCGATGCGTCTGTGCATCGACTACCGTGAGCTTAATAAGGTTACTATCAAGAATAGGTATCCTTTGCCCAGAATCGACGATCTGTTCGATCAACTTCAAGGGGCAAGTTTCTTCTCGAAGATTGACTTGAGGTCAGGCTACCATCAATTGAAGGTTAGAGATGAAGATGTGCACAAAACAGCATTTAGGACTCGTTATGGACATTACGAGTTCCTAGTGATGCCTTTTGGGCTCACTAATGCACCAGCCGCGTTCATGGATCTCATGAATCGCGTTTGCAAGCCGCACTTAGACAAATTCGTCATCGTCTTTATCGACGACATTCTCATCTACTCAAAGAACCAAGCTGACCACGAGAAGCATCTTCACTGCATTTTGGAACTACTTCATAAAGAAAAGATCTATGCCAAGTTCTCGAAGTGTGAATTCTGGCTTCGAGCAGTCCAATTTCTTGGGCATGTTGTTAGTGAGCATGGTATCCAAGTAGATCCTGCTAAAGTTGAAGCTGTCATGAATTGGCATGAGCCAAAGACGCCTACTGAAATTCGTAGCTTCCTAGGTTTGGCAGGATACTATAGGCGATTTATTGAAAACTTCTCAAGGATTGCTGCACCCCTGACTTCGCTGACACGTAAGAAGATTAAGTTTGACTGGGGTCCTAAGCAGCAGGAATCCTTCGATATTCTGAAACAAAAGTTGAGCAATGCTCCGGTACTGACATTGCCTGATGGAATAGAGGAGTTTGTAGTTTATTGTGATGCATCACACACAGGGATGGGATGTGTGCTTATGCAGAAAGGCAAAGTCATTGCCTATGCTTCACGGCAGTTAAAGGTGCACGAAAAGAATTACACCACCCACGACTTGGAGTTGGGTGCCGTTGTATTCGCACTAAAACTGTGGAGGCACTATTTATATGGAATAAAATGTGTGATCTATTCTGATCACAAAAGCCTTCAACATCTGTTCAACCAGAAGGACTTGAACATGAGGCAACGCCGTTGGATGGAAACTCTGAATGATTACGATTGTGAAATAAGATACCATCCCGGCAAGGCGAATGTAGTCGCCGATGCCTTGAGTCGGAAGGAGAAGGTGAAACCCATCCGAATCAATGCCAAGAGCATGGAATTAAAGAACAGCTTGATAGAAAGATTGTTAGCTGCACAGAAGGAAGCTGTGTTGGAAGCTAACTATCCTAACGAAAAGCTAGGAGTAACTGAGGAGCAGTTATCTCTTAGTAAGGATGGAATTCTTAGATTGAATGGACGGATATGGGTTCCAATTAATGGAGGACTCCGAGATGTTATCCTCCAGGAAGCCCACAGCTCTAAATATTCTGTTCATCCTGGAGCTGATAAAATGTACCAGGATCTTAGGGCAAATTATTGGTGGATAGGCTTGAAGAAGTCTGTAGCTACCTATGTAGCTAAATGCTTGACGTGTGCGCAAGTCAAGGCAGAACATCAAAAACCGTCAGGTTTACTACAACAACCTGAACTTCCTACTTGGAAGTGGGAAATGGTAACTATGGATTTTATCACCAAGTTACCTAAGACAAGGAAAGGAAATGACACCATCTGGGTGATAGTTGACCGACTGACTAAGTCAGCACATTTCCTACCAATTAAGGAGACCTACAGCTCCGATATGTTAGCCCAACTGTACGTTGATAAGATTGTAGCTCTACATGGCATACCTGTAGCTATTATCTCTGACCGAGATACTAGATACACATCACATTTTTGGAAAAGTTTCCAACAATCTTTGGGCACACGTTTGAACTTTAGTACGGCTTACCATCCACAGACTGACGGTCAGAGAGAGCGTACTATTCAAACGTTAGAAGACATGCTACGTGCATGTGCGATCGATTTGGGAGGTAGTTGGGATAAGAACCTACCATTAATCGAATTCTCCTACAACAATAGCTACCATACCAGCATCAAGGCTGCGCCTTTTGAGGCATTATACGGTAGAAAGTGTAGATCGCCTGTTTGTTGGGCGGAAGTTGGAGAAGTCCAGTTATCAGGACCAGAGATTGTGTTCGAAACGACTGACAAGATTGTCCAGATTCGTAACAATCTCCAAGCTGCCCGGAATAGGCAGAAGATTTACGCTGATCCAAATCGTAAGGATTTTCACTTCGAAGTAGGTGAAAAAGTCCTACTTAAAGTGTCACCCTGGAAGGGAGTGATGCGATTTGGTAAGAAAGGTAAGCTAAGCCCGAGATACATAGGACCTTTCGAGGTTATCGAACGTGTCGGGTCAGTTGCCTACAAGTTAAACTTACCTGAAGAGCTCAGTAGTATACACAATGTGTTCCACATCTGCAATCTGAAGAAGTGTTTCGCTGACGAATCAGTGGTTATACCCTATATAGATGTGCATATTGATGAGAGCTTGAAATTTGTGGAAAAACCTTTGTCGATCGAAGATCGACAGGTGAGGAAGCTTCGAAGGAAGCATATACCTTTTGTAAAGGTCAAATGGGATGCCCGTAGAGGTCCCGAATTCACGTGGGAGGTTGAATCCACGATGAAAGAAAAGTACCCTTACTTGTTTCAGTAAATCTCGGGTCGAGATTTCTTTTAAGGGGGTGAGGATGTAACACCCCGAAAATTTACGTCCTATAATGTGTTGACACGTGTCATAGGTTTGAACGTGTGAAAGAATGTTCTTGAAGGACTAAAGTTGACAAACAGTGAAAGTATGTAATTATAAGGGTTCAAAGTGTCAACAATGAATAAATATACTTTGCAATAACCCTACATGATGTTTATAACCTTAAACGAATAGATCATGGATCATACGAAGCGAATTGTGAAAGAAAGTGAGAGATTACAAACTACAGGGGTTAAATGTGCCAACATGTTTAAGTTATACCTCTGAGTGACCTTTTGACAAACCCGAAGCTTTGTAACGATTAATTATGCTCACTAGAATGTACCACAAAAATTTCATGAAGTTTCGTTATCGTATGAGCAAGTTGTGATAAAATTCGTGTGTGAGGGTTAGAATCGTCAACATTGAAATTTAGGGCTTTTCGGGTGATCACAAAGTTACCCGAGGACTTAACAAAGTGGGTATAAGTCTTAAAGCCCCATATGTTAAATAACAAAGCTTCATATGCAAGTAGGATGGTGAAAACGACCTTTCGGGGGACCAAGGACCAAAATGCAATAACAAAAACATGTGTGACCTGACCAGAAGGGCCACGCGGCCCGCCTCACACATAACAGAAGGCCACGCGGGCCGCCTGCGACCTGCAGATGCAGAAAATACAGGCAGCTGCCTGTTGATGCTTGTAACCGACTCAAATGCCATTGTTTCGATAATTTGGGCTGCCTAAAATGGTTTTTAGCTAGTAGGGGACTTGTGGGTGATAATGCAACACTCCTAGACTTAGTTGTCGATGATCCATGCATGTTTGAAGTTATATATAAAGACCCACATTATGCAACAATGATCATTCATCACTCCTGAGCATTTCCAGAGCATACAAGCAGGCCACAAGCATTCCAAATCATCCATTAGTCGTGTGTAAGTGCCTTTGATCCTTCTTGTTTGAGTTATACTTAGTTAAAAGCCTAGAAATCAAACCGTCGTAACTACGGTTTGACTTTGTGATAAATCACAATCGGTCCAGAGATTTGTCGAATCGAAAGTTGTTATAAGTTGGTATTTATATGGTTAATAAACCCCTAAAAGGGCACTCACTGATTCGAATCCTAACTAGGTCGTTTGTCGAGTCAAAGGTTGTCCGAAAAAGTCAACAGAAACATTAATCGCATATTTAACGATACGGAAGGCGTGTAACCTGTTTTATCAGTCATACAACTTGAAAATAAGTATAATAACTTGTCTAAACTTGTTTGATTCGACAACTTTATGTTTTGAACCGATTCGGAACCGAGAGACGCAAAAGTTTGACTTTTGCTTTGACCTCAGTTCTGACCCGATTTATATAGGTTTAGACATGCCTTAAAGTTCCTTTAGGACCTAGTTGCATATGTGCATAAGCCTCTGCGTTTATACCACTCGAATCCCTAATCGTCCGATGTTTCCGTTAAACGCCTAAATATTGACCGTAATGCCCTTATGACCATAAAACGAGATTTTTGGAAATATGAAAGTGCCATAATCTTAGTTACTGATTTTTAGACTTGTACCTAAAATTTCACATCAGTTGGAGGTCTAGATAAAGAGTTATGCTTAATGACGTAATTTGAGTACTTTTAAGTAATTAAACGGCGTCATTAGCGTAAAGCCTATCTAAACCAAATTTTGGACACCAAACCTTTTACCCACTGATGTGATATAATATTTTGGGATTTTTAAAGATTTTTAATTATTTTTAAACTGATCATAGGCTAGGTTTATCGCCTCGATTCGGTTAATACCAAAAATACCCTTTTCGGCCATAAAACGAGTTTTACAAATCCTTTTAACGCCAATCCAATTGCTACTGATTTTAAATAATAAATGGAGTATTTTGAGCCTGATTATTTGATCAGAAAACTCAGAATCGTATTTTAACCCGTACGTCGCTTAAAACGACTTTATACGCGTATTTAACGCATAGTTTGGGTTTAAAACTATTTTAGTATATAAGACTTATTACCAAAGGTTATAACCTGTTAAAATAATCTATTTTACTGATCAACTCAGACCCGGATCACAGGTGTCTAATTAAACCCTTTTACAATCTTTAAAATGACCAAAATGCCCCTACGGGGCTTATAAAGAGATTAAACTCGTTTTGGGCATCATGGGTGATATCCTACTGATATCACAACTTATTTAAGGTGTGTTAACTTAGGAAACCTGTTTAGGACTCTTACGGATACCCGTTACGCTTCATGCGCGTTCGGTTCGATTTATATAACTAGTTTACATAAATTAGCCGAAACGGGTCAAACCTTATCGGTTTTATCTCAAAATCCAGAATGTGTATCATATACCCATATTAAGCAAGTCTTCAAACTTGTCGGGTCTAAATCACATTCTATCCGGTCTTCGCTTAATCGTGCGTACGAACCGTATCTTTAAAACTAACCGGTCTAAGCGTAAGCTTAACTAAAGACCCGTTAGGATTCTAATAGGTTATTATAAACCTTCGTTCCAGATTAGGAGAACCAGTAAAAGATACTTGCACTCGCTGATTTTGAACTATACTTACTCAGGTAAATACTTTTAACTTATTTTCCCTATACGGGCTTGGGGTACGGTATATAAAATACCGCTTGGTCGGGGCGTTGAATCTTTGATTGAATGAATGATAATGAAAGTATTGAGACGTCTCGTTTAATATTGTTTTGTTTACTTAAAGCCTTTGGGGGGTTAATGACCGTGTCCCGGATATCCCTGGCATCATTTTACGAAATGGCCACGACCTTAGCACTCAGGTGTAGGCGTACACCTGTCAGTGTCTCATAAATAAAGTGGTGTGTTAATTGATCTTTAACCCGGCTCGATCCGGGCTACTGAACGCATAAGGAACATGTAAATCCCTACAAGTATTATATATTTAAATAATTATCCCAAGTTATAAAATATTATTTGTGCCTTGTGCCTTAAATGCATTTTCTTAAACTCTTTTCAAAATGAGTCGGTTGATTGTATTTACCAGTGTAAACTGACGTATTTTCTTAAAAAGGTTAAGTGCAGGTACTACGCGAAATAGGCGGGCTTGTCTCCTAGCATCCACATTAAGTCTCGCCAGCTTGGATGTCAAAAACTGTTGAACATTTGTTTTCCTTTTATTTGGATCTACCTGTGGATTTATATTCGACTATTTGTGATACTTAATATTACAATATCGGTTGGTTGAATTAAATCTATACTTTGCTTCCGCTGTGCATTTAAATCTTGTGTTGTTTGACTATTATGTTGCCAACCACGTCACGATACTCCCCTACCGGGCCCACCGGTGACACGTGAAAATTCGGAGTGTGACACCTGGTGCCCAGCAGATATGACTGGAGTTCCACGCGACATCGCGCAGCATTGTCTAAACATCAAACCATCAGTAGAACCTGTTGCTCTGGGGAGGCGCAGCTTCAGTGAAGAAAAAGCAAAAGCAATGGACGAGCAAGTAGCAGAGTTACTTAATGCGGGAATCTTGCGCGAAGTAAAATACCATACATGGGTAGCCAACCCAGTGATGGTACAAAAACATAGCGGCGGCTGGAGAATGTGCGTCGACTTCAAAGACTTGAATAAAGCATGCCCAAAAGATTGCTACGCGCTTCCAGAGATAGACAAAAAAGTCGACTCTTTAGCATCATTCAGATGGAAATGTTTTCTTGACTGTTACAAGGGTTATCATCAGGTTCAGATGAAAGAAGAAGACGAAGACAAAACGGCGTTCCGTACAGATAAAGGCATTTTCTGTTATACCAAAATGCCGTTCGGCCTACGCAACGCAGGCGCAACTTATCAACGCCTAATGGACACGATTTTCAAAGATGATATTGGCAAGACTGTCGAAGTATACATGGATGACCTCGTCATCATGAGCCATGAGGAAGGCACAATGCTTGACAATATTCAGCGCACATTCGACTCCTTGCGCAGCGTGAGTCTAAAACTCAACCCAACTAAATGCTCCTTCGGCATGGAAGAAGGAAAATTTTTGGGATTCATCGTCACAAAAGATGGGTTTAAAGTAAATCCCGAAAAGGTGCAGGCTATTCAACTAATGCCGTCACCCGCAACAGTTAAAGAAATGCAAAGGCTCGCCGGACGCCTAGCGGCTTTGAACAGATTTTTGGCTAATCACGCAGCGAAGTCTTATCCATTCATCAGTACGCTACGAAACTGCGCAAAGAAAACTGACTTTCAGTGGACATCTGAAGCGGAAACCGCATTCCAACAAATGAAAGAATGTTTAATTCAGCTGCCAACACTGACAGCACCAAAAGAAAAGGAGCCACTTATTTTATATCTATCTGCCGCGGAAGTAGCAGTTGGTGCTGTATTGATGGTAGAACGCGAGAACATCCAAACTCCAATCTATTACATCAGCAAAATGCTTACCGACCCAGAAACTCGGTACTCAATGATAGAAAAGCTAGTTCTAGCACTAGTACATGCATCCCGATGCCTACGCAGGTATTTCTCGGGTCACGTCATCACAGTTCTTACCAATTACCACTTAGGCCAGATTTTATCCAAACCCGACGTGGCGGGACGACTGGCCAAATGGGCAATTGAACTGGGAGGTTACAACATTTTTTACAAACCAAGACCCGCAATCAAAGGGCAAGTTCTAGCAGACTTCGCCACTGAAGTTCCTATCGATAAAATACAAGAATGTGAGGCAATCCAGAACCCAACACCTGTTTTCGACGACAGAGTCTGGACCTTACACACAGATGGTGCTTCCAATGACGATGGAGCAGGAGCAGGTCTCCGATTAATCAGCCCAGACAACCACGAGCTCACATATGCTATACGCTTAGATTTCAAAAGCACGAATAACGAAGCCGAATATGAAGCCTTCTTGGCAGGTCTTCGCTTAGCGTTGAAAATGGGGGCAAGAAATCTTGAAGCTAACGTTGATTCAAAACTGGTAGCCGAGCAAGTTAATGGCAATTACGATGCAAAAGAAGCTATGGCGTTGTACCTTGAACAAGCGCGGATGTTAATCAGCCAATTTCAAACATTCAAAGTTAATCACATAAACAGAAGCGAGAACAAACATGCTGACGCGCTAAGCAAGCTAGCTGCTACCAGCTTTAAGCATTTAGCAAAGGAGGTACGCATAGAGGTATTATCCAACCCTTCCATTCATCTCAAGCAAGTAAACGTCATAGAAATGGGAGATCCATCTTGGATGTCTCCAATTATCCTGTACCTCCAGCACGGAAAACTACCGGAAGGAAAGGCAGAGGCTCGAAAAATACAACACAAGGCAGTAAATTACGAAATGGCGGATGGCGTCCTCTACCGGAAATCATTCATGGGCCCATTACTACGCTGTGTCGATAAAACAGACGCCCAGTACCTTGTCAGAGAAATCCACGAAGGATTATGCGGGATACAAGCGGGACCGCGCATGGTCGTAGCAAAAATAATGAGCGCTGGGTACTATTGGCCAGGAATGCATATGGACGCAGTCGATTTATTAAGAAGATGCGAGGCATGTCAACGCCACGCACCAAAGACACTCCGGCCCAAAAATCCGCTAATTCCCGTTACTTCCGCCTGGCCTTTCCAACAGTGGGGCATCGATCTTGTCGGGCCATTCCCTGACGCGCCAGGCGCAGTGAAGTTCATCATCGTCGCGGTAGATTATTTCACAAAATGGGTGGAAGCTAAAGCTCTGGCCTTAACAACAGCAATGGTAATCCGCAAATTTATATGGGAACATATTATTTGCAGATTTGGATTACCATTGCGCATTATTTCCGACAATGGTACAAATTTCGCAGCAGAAGATCTCCAAAAATGGTTCAAAGAAATGAAGATCGAGCATAGCTTTGCGTCCGTTGCGCATCCTCAAGAGAACGGACAGGTAGAAAGTGTAAACAAACAGATCGTTGACGGCATAAAAGCGCGACTCGGAACAGCGCGCAGAGGATGGGTCGACGAACTTCCCAGCATCCTCTGGGCGCATCGAACAATGCCAAAGACTAGCACTGGCGAAACTCCGTACAGTCTAGTCTATGGGTCTGAGGCCATCATTCCAGCTGAAATAGGTTTACCGTCACCGCGCATGATAGCCATGGAAAAACAGAATAACGAGCAAGAAAGAAGAATGGATTTGGACCTTCTTGAAGAAAGGCGCGAGAACGCCGCCATAACAGAAGCAAGGTACAAATCTAAGCTCGAAAAATATTACAATGCGCGCGTCCGCGTTTGCACTTTTGTCCCTGGTGATTTCGTCTTGCGCGATAACGAAGCTTCCAACGCTGAGAAGCCGGGCAAATTAGCGCCAAGATGGGAGGGACCGTACGTCATTAACGAGGTCCTAGGCAAGGGAGCATACACCCTAAAAAGGATCGATGGGACCCTAGTCCCTCGCACCTGGAACGCACAACAGTTGCGCAGGTGTTACATATGAACTAAGCCTTCAAAAGCGGAAAGAACATACAGGCAATGTATTTCTTTATTATGTTTTGTATTACAAGCCTTGCGCTCTTATCAATACAAACATCATTTTTACTTATCTCACTGTTTATTACAAATTGCATGTAATTTCTTTGGTTCGCGCGAAAACAATATGGTCAAACATTGTATACCTCATGAACAGTCTAAAAACAAGGCAAGCTGTTACGCCTTTTAGACAAACGTTCAAACATGAGCACAATACCATCTCTCATTCGCCTTACCTATCCAAAAGCAATTAAAAGACATGCAACATATTGTAATCCAAACACGTAAGAAGTAAAAACATTATCAATGTACATATCATTAAGTGTAACAAAACACTTCATAAACAAGATCATGACAATGATCTTCAAAATTTTAGTTCCAGAAGCTAAAATGTTCACAAAAGCAAAAAACCTTGTTTCTACAAAATAGCAGGACGATCAAACAACAGCCATTAACAACGATCACACCCATGTTCTCCAAAAGAAAGGATTTATGCTAACAGACTTATATGAACAAACAAAAGAAGGGACAGACAACTCCCAAACCTAACCAACCATAGGTTCGTCTTCAACACCCATGTTCACCAGAGATTTCTTCCGACGACGATGGTACACCAACCGACAACCTCCCCTCCGGATCGTTGAAAAACGAGCAGTTAAACCATCTGCATCCAGCACAATAGCACTATTAGCAGCAATTTCCCTTTGCTGGAGAATTTCATCATCCGAAAAAACCATCATAGAAGGATCAACAGTTGCCGGAATATCAGTCTTCACCGGACTCTCTAATACAACAGCAGCTAAAGAGGGAGAACGAGATAGAAGCACAAGGCCTTCGGCAGCCTCGTAAACCCTAAAAATATCCAGCAAACGACGAGTTTGGTACGAACGCTTCATCTTTCTTGCTCAAAAACTAATCGGAAGATAAGGCATCTAGAATATGCATATATATAAACGAACCCAGCCTCGGGTAAAGAGAAACCCACTTATCATTAATTGTCAGAATTATATCACATCCAAACGGCGCTACAGGAACCAGGGTCATATCCTCATCAATGAAGTCTGACAAGCGCTATTACGAACCTCAAGGGAAAAAGAGAAATACCCACTCTTACTGCCAGTTGACGTCATTACATGTCAGAGCATGATTACAAAGTCAAGTTTTTCCTTTTTCAACAAGTTAGAACTTCCAAGAGAAGATTTCTTATTTCTCACGCCTAAAAAACACCTCCCTCTCATAAGTCCAGTGCTCCACTTACTTGCATAAGTACAACACTAGACTGGGGGGACTTGAAGGGGTAAGGTCCCAAAAACATCATAAAAGGGATTCGAGACCATACCGCAAACCAACCTTTTTAGCCTTTCGACCTTGCGCGGCCGCGCATCGGTCTTACAAAGAAGGAAAAGTCAGCGATTCACAATCGCGCGCCCAAAAGGAAAACATGAATCCTTGTGCTTTCTCCCATTTAACAAAGGATTAAAATCCTTTGTTCAACACTTCCGCCTAAATATCCAGACTTGGATACTATTTTACCCAGACTTGGGATTTATTTGTCTGTGTCCACACAGTAAGGTATCACACCAGATTACAGCAGTAATCTTCTAGAAAGAAATATAATCGTGCACCACCCAGACGGTTATAACCGTCTGGACACGTGTCATCACCACAAGCAACTCTGGAATCACAACGAAGGCATGCAACTGGAGAGTAATCTCCACTTAATCACTTTCCACGTGGCAACTCCCCAGCCATAGATCAAACCACGATCCGTGTGCATTCACATCGGATCGAGACAACTTAACGAAGGATCAAAGAACTTAACGGAAGAAAAGATAACCGCTACGGCGTTAGCATCTTCCGTCATCTTTTCAATAACAAGTTTTCCCTCCCAAACTCCCGGTTATAAATAAGAGAACTGTTCAGGTATAAACTCAGATCACACTCACTTCTCAGATACTTATCTTCTCCATTACCGATACTTATTCTCACACCGGAGTCGGGTCAAGGAGAGAACCATCTTCTCCCCTTGGCGAGGCTAACGGTGCTCTTTTTTGCAGAATCACCGGAGAAGAAATCCCGTTGCAACCGAATCGACCGAGAGAGAGCTAACCCTTTTATGCGGATTCAAACCCCCTAACTATCTCGGTTCCGACCATTTAGCTAGTGTTTCTTCATAAACGATTTGTAAACGATTTGGACGATGTAAACGATTTGGACGATGTAAACGATTTATAAACGATTTGGACGATACGATGTTAAACGATTTGGGTAAACGATTGATTTTAGTTAGTGTTTAGATGACGAGACGGGTGTAATGTGGTGAAAACACGGTAGATACGCCGCTGGTACTTCTTATATATAGGTGTTTTCAACATATTACATACCGTGGCGTTATTTAGTTCATTTGGGTAAACGATTTTTAAACGATGTCACACAAACGAGGTTTTCGATATGATATAAACTATACGAGTTTTTAACGAGATTTATTAACGAGTTTCATTAACGATTTATTTCGAGATGTTTCACAATTTGCTTTACTAAAACAAATGTTTTGGGATAAGAGTCAGGGCTACGAGGTTTTATAAACTATAACCCGCTTGATTTGAGTTAGTTAATTAAATTGCAATATTATACTCTTTTCAAAACAAGGTTTTTAATAAAGTATTGCAACATCTAAACTAGCCATGATTTCGACACTCCTACAAAACTTATGTGCTCGCCAGCATTTCTTTGCTGACCTCGTTTTCACATATGTTTCAGGTATTGTTGAATGATATCGATTGATAGGATGCATGCTCACATAGGACTGGACGAGGCTTTAGTGACTCAATAACAATGATAGACTATGTTTAAATTGTGTATTTAGATTTCCAGACGATGTAAATATTCAATGTTTAATAAAACGAAACACTTTTTGTATCCATGGTTATGAAACGATAATTCTGTTGCAACACGCCCCGATGTTTCCGCCGCGATTTGTTGTTTTACGCGGTCGGGGTGTGACACCTTCCATCGATGATCTCTTGTAACCACCACCGCACGCCATCTCCACTACCGGATAACCACCTACACCATCACTACCACCTAAACTCCACCACCTCCGACCACGCACAACATAGCCAAGGTTTTTGATCTCTTCATATCTGATTAATGCAAAAAAGGTTTCCATCTTTGTCTCTCTGTTTTGCCAAATATGGATCCACCAACTTCCCAAAAACTCTAAATTCCGACCAGATCATTCACCAGCTACAACTGGACAACAAATACCACTCTCAATGTCTTCATAAATGTCAACTTCATAATTCACAATCTAAATCTCTAATACGTTAATAACTGAACACAATTAGGTTTAAAAAAAAACAGAGCAAACAGATCTGATCAAATTAGGACACCAAACAATACCTGTGCGAAAAACAGAGGATACGAACTATTATCACCAGAATAATCAACGGTCGGAGTAAGACTCCGAAACTCTGGCGACGGAGTAAACTCACCAAAATCATCCAAACACGAATCCGATTCAGCCTCAACAAATAAAGCACCCTCACCGTTACAATTTATCAGCGAGAGATCTGATAACCAAGTATCTCCTCAAATGCTCTTTAAAACCGTAACACCAGCAGTGACGTCATCATCACCACCATAAAATACACCGTCCGTACAAACCTCCACAGCTTCTCGACCAGTCCTCCTTTTCCAGCAGCCATAGCAGCGCCGGTGAAACAAAAGTTTCCGATGACGATTTTTTATTCAAGCTGATGGCGGAAGAGATAGAGTTAGAGAGAGACGACGTGCGTTGATTCAAGCCGATGGCGGAAGAGATCATTGATTCAAGCCGATCGTTGATTCATGCCGGCTGGATTCGGTGGTGACGGTGGCTGAATTTGGTGGTGAAGGTGGTTGAATTTGGTGGTGGTGGTGGGGGTTTGTTGAATAGAGAGAGAGAGCCAAGAGAAAAAAGATAAGGGGTATATATATATATTAGTTTTTTAAAATCTGATTTAATTATTTATTTAAATATATTATTCAAAGGAAAAGACATATATGCCCTCACATGCATCGCACATGGGGCAACTTAACTGACTTTTTTGACTAGGTTTGGTGTAAAGGTTGTGATGTGTAACAAAAAATGAACGTAAAGGTTGGTTTTGACGGATTTCATAGTGAAAGGTATATAATTAAACCAGGTTTTTTTTGGATGCATGGCAAAACCTGGTTATAAAATGAAATTACAAAATTCTCCTTCTTTACTGTTCATTAACTTTGATTTTTAATATGTATATAATTAACCATTCACTCTTAAAAGTAATAACATGTATCACTTTTTTAGTTTTTCATAGTATAGAGTATTTCTTTGTATTGTAAATATAATTTTAATGTTTGTGCTTCTATTGAAAACAAAATTGATAGCTTCGAATTTGTTGAGCCATTTTAACTGGGGATGAGCAAATGATACCGGGTACCGGTACCGTTTACCGAACCAAAATATTTTCGATACCAATTCGGTACCCGCTTTTGAAGTTTTCAGAACCGGTCCGGTCCGGTACGGTACTGGTATTTACAGTTATTTTCACTCAAATACCGGTACTGAACTCGTCTTATGTAAAACTATAGTTAAATATGTTGCTGCAATTTGGTGTTGACTGTTGAACATGCCAGCAACTTACGGCTACAGCCTATTTGTGTGATAGTACTTGTGACTCAATGTTCTAACTAAAACATGCTTGCATGGTAAAAAGTCTTCTGAAAGTTAAATGTTCACACAGTTATATATATTAGGAACTCATGTGAACTATTGTTAGGCCTAAACAGACCCATACAATTTGCTAACTTTTTCTACATATTATGGCTGGACTAAAAGCTATTTTAGTACAGTTATATGCTAAAATGGAGTAGAAATTAGAAAGTCTTATTTTTAACCCGCTCGTTTCGAGTATAGGTTATATATATATATATAGGATTAGGTTCAAACGTGAACAAATTTCCTAGCGTGAACCGCGTGAACTAATCTGAACCATTGATTTCAAATCATTTTGATAAGGGTAGGATTGTAACTTCTTATAATATAAATATTGAATTTTAATTATTATTTTATTAATTTCAAAATCTTATCTACATCAGTTACAAACAATTCGAAACTTTAGAATCAAATCTTAACATATTTTCTATTGTTCAAAATTATTTTTCATAATCTTCTCAACAAACATCAATATCTTCATTGTTCTTGATCCACAATTCACGCTTATAATTATCTTCTACAATTAACGTCGTTCAATATTATATCGCCGGACTTCAACTTTCAAAAACCTGAAAATCTTGCCGGAGATCAACGGTTCAAAAAACCGGAAAATCTCGCCGGAAATTGTTCTTTGCTGATTAAGTCGACCGTATCTTTGCCCCTATTCGCCGGACATCAACAGTCATCTGTAAGTCATCTGTATATTTGCCCCTAATCGCCGGACGTATCATGTGTCATCTTCATTGTTTCCGTCACCATCAGTCGCCGGAAATCCAAACATAAGCCGGATTAAATTTCCGGCGAATATTAATTGTACTAGCTAAACAGTTATTCATTTTGTGAGTTTGTTCCAATTACAACTTGAATATTGAATGAGAACTTGATTTTTTGTGTATGTAATTAAATTGAAGTCGTTTGAGTATACTGAAACATTCAAGAATTTTTTCCGGCAGGTGCTATTGTGTTTCATTCATGGCCGACCCAGAAAACGACAATCACAGTTCTGACCAAAACAATGGCGATAATGTATTCGTTACAACATTGGATCATCCAGGTAGTGTAATCGTATGACCATTGATTTCCATATATTTTAACGAACATGTAATATTGTCATTGTTTTTGGTCTTAGTAGCATGATTCGAATCATAGTTTTAGTCTTTTGTTTGTTGAACTAGAGGTTTCAGTCTACTTTTTTTTTGTGTATAACTTTAACTCCGTATTACACATATGTACTGGGGTGTTTCATTCAATCCGTAACGATAGTACACATGTGTATTATACACGGTTTTTAGATGTCAATAGTGTATTATACACGTGGAAAGACACGTGTATAATACACGGTATAGTACACATGTGACCCATAGTATTGTTGTCTTTTTTGTTTTTTTGAATGATTTTTTTTAATGTAATTGTGCAGAGTCCGTTGCTAGCAACGTTTATGAAACGCCAAATGGTACTAGGTACTGGACACCAATTGTCCCCCTGGATTCAAACCGTTTTTGAAAGCGAGATTTAGTACGATTGAACAAGCAATTGCAATGTACGAGGAGTACGCACAGCTTGCTGGATTTGGAACCCGATTGGGTACTTCGAAAAAAGAAAAAATAGGCGACGAATTAGTTACTACTCGGCGATACGTTTTATGCTCCAGGGCGCCAGTGAACAAACATAAACGTAAAGAAACTAACTCTGATGATATTGACTCAACTTCACCATCACGTCGTTCCAATGTCAAAGTTACAGATTGTAAGGCATGTGTGAAGTTTCGTCGTATAAAAAAGTCAGCTGAGTATGAAATCTATGATTTTGTTGAACAACACAACCATGGGTTTACATCTCCCGAGAATCTTGACTTATCTCTAAAGCGAAGAAAGCTCGATTTTTCTACACAAGAGTTCATAGCAAAGTGTCGCAATGCTAATCTTGGCCCCACCAAATCCCACAAGGTACACGTTGCAATAAAAGGTGGCCACCATAATGTTCACGGTACCGTTGTGGACTACAAAAATTGTGGTCGTGACATTCGAGATTTTATTGGTGATAGAGACCCGCAAATGATAATTGACAAATTCAAAGCTCGCAGCAAAAATAAAGTTAATTACACTTTTGATACCCATATTGATGATATGGAACTTCAGTTAATTTTTTGGTGCGATGGCGTTTCTAAAGTAAACTACGAAGCGTTCGGTGATGTTTTGGCGTTCAATGCAATGTATCATACAAATATGTGAGTTTTTTAACATTTCACTTATAATATTGTTACATTTTTTGCTTATCAGTTACATTTGAAAACTTTTTTTCCGAACTGGTACGATATGATTTTCGTGCCTTTTACTGGAGTTGACCATCATAAAAAGTGCACAATATTTGGGGCTGGTTTGTTACATAATGAGACTATTGAATCATACACATGGCTTCTCGAAAAATTTCTTCAGGCGCACAATGGAAAACAGCCACTCTTGGTATTAACTGATCAGGATTGTGCTATGAAACAAGCTGTCGCCAACGTATTAGACAAGTCCATCCACCGACTATGTATGTGGCACATTATTCAAAAGTTGCCAGCAAAGGTATTTTTTACAAACATGTGTACATCATAATGGCATTACTTTGTACCAAAGGTGTAAATATGGCATTTTAACTAAATGTACACATGTGTATTATTCGCTATAATTTCTTATGTACACATGTGTACACCGGAGTAATACACATAGTGCTAACTTTTTTTTTTTAGATCAAGGGTAACGACAAAAGGAACAAAGAAATCAAGAAAAAATTCTATAAACTTGTATGGAATGTTTACATCAAACCAGAAACATTTGAAAAGAGATGGCATTCACTTATTGTTGAGTACGGTTTGGAAGAGCATTCCTGGTTGACTGAAATGTATGCGATTCGTGAACAGTGGATCCCAGGATATTTTCTCGAAATACCTATGTGTACGTTAATGAAGACCACTTCTAGGTGCGAAAGCGCTAACCATTTGTTCAAATCAAACTCTAGTCCACACAATACGTTGGTACAGTTTATGTTGTGCTACGAGACGTCCGTCGATGGGTTACGAAATGACCAACGTGAACTCTCTCATCAAACAGACACCACTAATCCAGAATACAAAACTAAATGGCCGATCGAACGTCATGCGAACGATATCTATACTAGAAAAATATTCTTGGACGTCCAAAAGGAAATTCTCAAGGGTAAAGAGAATAGCTACATTGTTGAACGATCACTCTCAGATGGAGTAAACTGTTTCGTGATTGCTCACCAAGATCAAACATCAGAAGTTTTAAATGAGTTCAAGGTTAGCAACTAACACTTACAATATACTTTTTCTTTAATACATAATGTCCAGTAATTCACCCTTACATTACACTCATAAAATTACACAATTTTTGGTTACCAGTACACATGTGAACTACGAACAAAGCGACAAACAGACAAGCCTAAAATCACCTAAACAAGATGGCACAAACCCCTCTGTTTGATTTTACGAAGTTTTTCCGCAACATCATAAACCAACCACAAAAAGAAATTATCATACTTACCACTATGTACACCTGTGTACATCACGATTTAACCAACATACACATGTGTACTGATCGTATCTACATATACATGAGATAAACCGAATCCGGATCAAACAAACATTCCTACAATCATTTAAAAAACAGAACTAATACAAAACTTACAAGAACGATTTCAAGCCCTAATTCCAAACAACATACTCATAGTTCGTATAAATCAGAATCATTTAACAAACATGAGTTGTGTAACTAAACAACTTTCATACAAAAACAATCAAGCCCTCATTCCGATTGGTGTTACTAGCTCATCTATAACTGGAACTGAACATGCAACTACTTTCTGAAGCAACTAAACAATAGCATTCTCATTGTGTACCTTTAATTCTTGCAGACGAAGCTTTTTTTCCGGCGATTGACAATTTTCCGGCGCCGATGTGCGTGTATTCTCTGGTCGCCGTCGGGTATATGGAGAGAGAGGGGATTTTGATTATAATTGGTGTATGTTATTTTTTATTGGATGGTGGGTAATTTCAGTAACAAAATATTAGTAAATCTCGGGATCTTGTTATTATAATACGGAAATAATCTAGCTTTCTATATTAAATGACTAATTACTCTAATTACAATTTTACCCTTTTTCTTTTAATAAAACACTAAAAACTAGCCTATTAATTACAATTATGCCACTAATTTAAATTGTCAAGATCATACTAATCAACGGTCCAGATATGTTCACGCGGTTCACTCCTAGGATGTTGTTCACGCTGGAACCTCACCCTATATATATATATATATATATATATATATATATATAGGGGAAGGTTCATTTGAGAAGAAAATTAATTTGAGAAGAAAAAAGAACAAAGGGTACAATTGTAAAACATTAAATAGTTTTTTTTCTCATCTCATTTATGATTGTTTTTTGACTAATTAATTAGTCATAAAGACTATCATCCTCCACACTAAAATTTTTGCCTACACGCATCAAAATTTATCCTGCACGTTTTGAAATTTATCCTACACATATTAAATTTATCCTACACACCTCGTAAGTCATCATACATATCTCGTAATTCATCGTTCACTTTAAATTAATTTTTTTTTGCTCTTTGAAAAAAATATATTTTTTGAAAATAAGTTACAAATTTAATGTAGTTAGTTATTAAAAAGAAAGACTAACAATTAATGATCTATTTAAGTTTACCAATATACCCTTACACTAATATTAAATGCAAAAATTAAATGAAGTAAAATGAAGGGTTCTTATTGGTTGAAGTTTATTCTTTTTTATTCTTACAAAAAATTTCTTCTCATTTGAACCCTCCACTATATATATATATATATATGTATATATGTGTGTGTTTTTACATGATTTAAGGTTCACGGGTCGGGTATGGACTTAAAAATTATTTGTATTTAGCTTATTAACATTGTCTAACGATATAGATTATATATATGTGGTTACCGGGTCGGGCATGGACTTGAAAATTATTTGTATCTAGCAGGGCCGACTCTTGGGGCGGCCAATCCGTGCCGTCGCTCGAGGCCCAAATTTTTTAAGGACCCGAAAAGTTTTTATAAGCTTTTATATATATAGTAAATTATGTATTTAATATACGCATTCATTTATTGTACATGAAATTGTTGGTGGTGCTGGAGTGGAAAAAACCATCTCAAGATAATGTAAAGGTCTCAAGTTCAAGGCTTGGATCCACCACAAAGGTCTATTTGTTTTTAATTTATTTCCCCGTACCACAATTTTGGGCCCCGTCTTTTATTTCGCCCGAGGCCTAAAATATTTTGAGAGTTTTCGAAGACGGCTCTAGTATCTAGCTTAATAACGTTGTGAACTAAGAACGTACCGGCTATCACATCTGGAATGAGTTCTGCTTCCTTAGCAGTCAGTTGGAAGGCTCTTACATTCCTTTTTGCTCCTTCTGCAGGTTTAGCTTTATTGTCAGATGATTTGTTCAGTTTTGGACATTCTGGCCTAAGATGTCCAGCTTCTCCACAGTTGTAACAGACTGAAAATTTCTTCTTCCTGCAGTCTTCTTCTTGATGCCCCGGAATTTTGCAAAAATTGCAATATCCTTTGCATCTTCCAAAATGTTTCCTTTTGCAAAAATTGCAAAATGGACTAGTGGTAGATTGCCCATTTCCTCTTATCTTGAAATTGTTATGGTTACCCGGATGGAATTCTTGGGTAATCTTTTGGGCTACTTCCTTCCTTCTATTTTCTTCTCTTGTCCGTACTAGTTCGTTAGTCAGAGTATTGGCTAATTCTACCGCATCATCAATCGTGCGAGGTTTCGCAGCCTTAACGATATTACGGATTTCGGAAATCAATCCCCAAATATAACGAGAAATAAGTACCGGTTCTGGCGAAGCCAGGGTTGGTACCACTCTAGCATATTCGAAGAATGTCGAAGTATACCCTCGACAATCTACATCCACCATCCGGTGGGTTAGAAACTTATTTGCCATTTGATCTTTTTCATATTCGGGACAGAATTTTCTTTCTACAAGACTCTTAAATTCTTCCCATTTCAGGTTATAAGCCTTATTTCTCCATTTAGCCTGTAATACCGTGTTCCACCATTCTAGCGCCCCTTCTTTGAAAAGGTTTGATGCATACATGACCTGATCATCCTGAGCACATTTACTTATGGCAATTACTGCCTCGGTTTTCTCTAACCAACGCAGTGCCGCAGTCGCTCCTTCATTGCCTGCAAACTCAGTGGGTTTACAAGCAAGAAATTCTTTGTAAGTGCAACCAGGCATTGCAGTTTTTCTTTTCTTAGGGAGCGGAGCTTGCCGTGGTTCATTATCATGATTAACATGATTACCGCCTCCATTTACGCTGTTACTGAAGTTATCTTCAGAAATGCGTTTGCTAGGAACAATTTGTTGCGGTTCGATTGGATTTTTAACAGCAGCAATGATTGCTGGAATAGCGTTGGCTATCCCTTGAGCAACGATATTTTCTATATCCTGCCTAGTTATAAATTAATCCCCCTTTTGTTGTTCAGATTGATTAACCTCATTAACTGGTTCATTATTAGCGTTTTCCATCTGATAACTAATTTATAGATAAATAATTAGTATAAAAGAAATAATCCAAGGTCACAATTAATTGCACATAATCACGTAAACGAATATACAACAAAATTGTAAATTTTCTAATATTTCTTTTTGTTTTATAGATTATATCATGCTTCTATATACAACCGTTTTATTATTTATTTTACACATACTGATTTTACTATTACTACTACACAACCACAGTTTCATAATCCCCTATCCTTTGTCAGGTGATATTCTAGTAACGGCGTTCCTTCTCATCGTATTTCCAGGAGATCTGTCCCAAAATCTCTTGGATTCTATTCCCAGCATCCATTAGTTCTTTGTTAAAATAACGGAGTTTAGCCATATTCTCTTTACTTATTGGTGGATTTGGTAAAGGTTCTGGATTGAACTTAGGAAAAAGCTTATAGGGATGGTTTTGTAACAGTATTTCTAAATTCATTGGTAGTTGTGTTTCAAGAGAATGAATAAAATTATTTTCATTAATAGGCTCAATAGTATCATCGGTTGCCATTATAAAATCTAGTTCTTCTTGAGATGGTAACCCCTCAATTTGCCTAGAGCTTTCCCCAATTTCTATTTTCTTAGGCTTAGGTTTCTCGAGAGGTAAAGCATTGAATTCTATAGGTTCTTCTATGTCTGGTATATAGCTATTGAAATCTCTGGAAACCTCTATTCTTACTGGATAGAGATTTAAATTCTGAAGGGCGTCAGACAAGTTACTCATGCTGTTTAGCAAAATACACACAATTACTAAATTAGAATTCATAACAAAATTTTTATAGAAAAACTTTTTAAATAGTATTTCATACTGGGAAACTACCAAAACAACTGAAAATTAAAACACACTAGGTTTTATTTGTAAATTTATTTATAAAATTTCTAGATTGTAGATAATAAAAGTGCTAAACTTGGGTCAAATTATTTAAGAATTTGTATTAATTGTTACATTAGTTAGCATATAAAGATCTGCCCATACTTGTATACAGTTAACTAGATAATAAAACATATAATCAGTTAATAAAACATGTTTTCACTGAATAGCAATTAAATTTCCTAAGTATCTCTCAATTATTTTAATAGGCTAAAATCAATAGTAAGCTTAAATCAGTGGCTCTGATACCACCTTTTCCTGTCACGGCCCTTGGCCCCGGTTTGACCCGGTCCAGAGCCGCGAGGCAGGAAATCCGATGGTATCTGATTAAATGACAGCAGAAGTCTTTTTAAACAGGATCGATTAATATTAAAACTGCTCGTTTATATATATAATATAGGGATAAATCCCAAAATTTTACAATAAAGTGATTTCCTGGAAAATCTTTATTTCTTCAAAACATGTTTCTTTATTTATTTATATTGAGCCACTTTTCTAAGCTTGTAGTGCTCCACGGCACTTTTCCTGTGCTTACAACAGATCACCTGAAACATGTTTGAAAAAGGTTTTGTCAGCAGGGAAATACTGAGTGAATCATTCTATTTTGCATAATGATGCATAGTTATTAATTACAGCATAAGAGCGATTACAATGGCTTCTATCTTATTTTTATCTGGCATCCTGTCACAATGGTGACAAGTCACAATGGTGACGATGGTCATACCACTTATTAGATCAATGAACCTAAATAGTGATGATTATCCCTGTAGGTCAATGAACCTAACAGTGATTATCCCGAGTAGGTCAATGAACCTAACTGGGAGAAAATTAGTAATGTGCACAATACCCCACCAACCAGTAATTCAAGATATCCACGACTTAGTCCCTGTAATTATAACCTTGAAAAATAATTTGAGGTATTGTAAAATAGTTTATAAAAAGAGAATAACTCACATTGCAGATTTAACGAGCAGAGTATAAGCCTACTGATTAGCCTTGATTAACCTAATTTAAATAATAATGCACGCATAAACAGGTTAGTAACTAATACACCAGTTACGACAATTCACGAGATTAAACCCTCACAACGGTTTACAAGTGCAATACTTAACAATTCAGCGGATTCACAACGAATGACAGAGTATAGTCCGAGTTCGAACAGCACTCAAACATTCAAGTCGAAATAACAAAGTATAAACTCAATTTGAGCGGCACTTAAACAATCGTTGGATAGTTATAATCGATCGGACGTTGAATCGTAATAGCGATCGAGTTAATACCCTGATTACGGCGTCGATTAGTGAATCGTGTGTGTTAATTGTGATAAACAGAGCATAACTCCGTGTATAATTCGAAGTTTTACGTCGTTCTGAAACCAGAAATCAAGTCCCAGACTCATCTATTTATACATGAAAAACCTCCCCCCTCGCATGGCGCGAGGGGGTGTCGCGTGGCACGAGAGGCGCCCCCTATCATAGGGTGGCCGCGTGTCTAAGTAGCCTTGCTGAGTTGGTCTTGCGTTCATTTTCAATTTACACGTAAAACTGTGTAGATAATACCGACTAGGGTTTACCCCCCCTGAGTTTTAGGGGCCCTGATCCTGATTCCGATTGTTCTGAAAATTTTAGGGTTTGTTCATAATCACTTGGGTTTCTCAATTAGGGTTTCCTATTGGTCAATAATAATTAGGACTTTTTGATACGAGTTGTTACATTCTCCTCACCTTAATAAAAATCTCGTCCTCGAGATTTACTGGAATAATTGAGGATATTTTCGCTTTATTTCTGATTCTAACTCCTAAATGTATTAGGATCATATCTTTGAATCCTATTTTACTTTAACTAACACTACTCGTTTATCTTTATATCTTGGAAAGGTACTACCAAAGATTCGTCTGATAGACATTTCTTGAGATTGGATACATGAAATACATCATGTACTCCAGCTAACTCTCCTGGTAATTGTAAATGATAAACAACTGGTCCTATACGTTGGATCACTGGAAATGATCCTATGTATCTTGGATTTAGCTTTCCTTTCTTATCAAATTTAACAACTCCTTTCCAAGGAATTACTTTCAATTAGCATTTTGTCTCCAACTCGAACTCCAACGGCTTTTGTCTATTATCTGTATAACTTTTCTGACTATCTCTAGCCATCTTCAGCCTTTCCTTCGTGATACTGAATATCACAGTAGTAGTCACTTAGGATTTTCATCCATCTCCTTTGCCTCATGTTTAATTCTTTTTGCCCAAATATATATCTTAAATTCTTAGGATCCGTATAGACAGTAAACTTACTTCCATATAGATAATGTCTCCAAATCTTAAGGGCAAAAATTATAGTTCCTAATTCTAAGTCATGAGTGGTATAGTTTTCTTCGTGCCTTTTCAATTGCCTTGATGCATATGCAATTATCTTTTTGCATTGCATTAACATACTTCCAAATCCTAGCTTTGAAACATCACCATATACTTTAAAATCTTCTGTTCCTAAGGCTAAGGTTTGAGCATTTGAAAATTTTAAAATCCTAAAGGCTTCTTCTTATTTAGGTCCTCATTCAAACTTAACTGTTTTACAGGTTAGCTTAGTTAATGGTATAGCTATCTTAGAAAAATCCTTAATAAACCGTCTACAGTATCAGGCTAAACCTATAAAACTCCTAATTTCCATTGCGGATTGCGGAATTTTCCATTTATAAATTGCTGCTATCTTAGCAGAATTTACGTGAATACCTTCATGATTCACCATATGACCTAGAAATTGTACTTCTGGCAACCAAAATTCACACTTCGAGACTTTGGCGTAAAGCTTCTCTTTTCTTAAAAATGCTAAGAGTGCATGCAATTACTGACAATGTCCTTCCTGACTTTTGGAATAAATAAGTATATCGTCTATGAAGACAATTACAATTTTATCCAAATATAGTTTACAGATCTTATTCATCATGTCCATGAATGTTGGAGGTGCGTTCGTTAATCCGAAGGGCATGATTGTAAATTCGTAAAGACCATACCTAGTTCTGAAAATGGTTTTAGGTATGTCTTTCTCTTGTATTTT
Organism: Helianthus tuberosus; assembly: GCA_030545235.1. Taxonomy (NCBI): domain Eukaryota; kingdom Viridiplantae; phylum Streptophyta; class Magnoliopsida; order Asterales; family Asteraceae; genus Helianthus; species Helianthus tuberosus. The sequence goes on along the minus strand of CM060380.1, from coordinate 20,052,277 downwards.
TAATTGATGATAACCAAAGCGTAAAAAATATCTAGCTCTTTGAAGTTGACCGAATAGATCATCAATCCTAGGTAATGGGCATGATTCTTAATTGTAACCTTTATTCAATTCCCTATAATCAATACACATTTTCATCGAATTATCCTTTTTAAATAACACTGTGTTAATCGATAAGGTGCCTTGGCTTATCGGTATAGTTCCTGTATTTAAAGGAATTCTAAATTCTATCTCCCTATCAGGTAGTAACCCTGATAACTCTTTTTGGGAATACATTTGGGTATTCTGAAACTACAGAAATTTCCTTAAGTTCTTAATGATTACTGAAATCATATATACTATTCCTTGTTTTTGTTCATAATTAGCAACTTTTATTACTGATATGAACTTTATGGGTTTACATAGCTTATTTCCTGTAATCATTATTACTTCTCCAGTGATTGCTCAAATTTCTATAGAATTCTTATCACAGATAATTCGAGCATGGTTGTTTTACTAATCAATCCATTCTTAGCACAACCTTTATTTCAACTAATTTCATAGATAATAGGGTTGCAGAAAATTTAGGACTTAAAAGTTCTATTTCTATGCTTTGCAGAACCTTATTTATTTTAACTGAATTCCCATCTGCCGTTTCTACTGTAGAAATTTGCCTAATGCTGGTTAAAAGTAAGTTAAGAGTTTGGAAGAATAAAGTATTTATAAAACTTTGGTTTACACCAGAGTCAAATAAAACCTTTGTGTAAACGTTGTGAACTAAGAACGTACCGGCTATCACATCTGGAATGAGTTCTGCTTCCTTAGCAGTCAGTTGGAAGGCTCTTACATTCCTTTTTGCTCCTTCTGCAGGTTTAGCTTTATTGTCAGATGATTTGTTCAGTTTTGGACAATCTGGCCTAAGATGTCCAGCTTCTCCACAGTTGTAACAGACTGAAAATTTCTTCTTCCTGCAGTCTTCTTCTTGATGCCCCGGAATTTTGCAAAAATTGCAATATCCTTTGCATCTTCCAAAATGCTTCCTTTTGCAAAAATTGCAAAATGGACTAGTGGTAGATTGCCCATTTCCTCTTATCTTGAAATTGTTATGGTTACCCGGATGGAATTCTTGGGTAATCTTTTGGGCTACTTCCTTCCTTCTATTTTCTTCTCTTGTCCGTACTAGTTCGTTAGTCAGAGTATTGGCTAATTCTACCGCATCATCAATCGTGCGAGGTTTCGCAGCCTTGACGATATTACGGATTTCGGAAATCAATCCCCAAATATAACGAGAAATAAGTACCGGTTCTGGCGAAGCCAGGGTTGGTACCACTCTAGCATATTCGAAGAATGTCGAAGTATACCCTCGACAATCTACATCCACCATCCGGTGGGTTAGAAACTTATTTGCCATTTGATCTTTTTCATATTCGGGACAGAATTTTCTTTCTACAAGACTCTTAAATTCTTCCCATTTCAGGTTATAAGCCCTATTTCTCCATTTAGCCTGTAATACCGTGTTCCACCATTCTAGCGCCCCTTCTTTGAAAAGGTTTGATGCATACATGACCTGATCATCCTGAGCACATTTACTTATGGCAATTACTGCCTCGGTTTTCTCTAACCAACGCAGTGCCGCAGTCGCTCCTTCATTGCCTGCAAACTCAGTGGGTTTACAAGCAAGAAATTCTTTGTAAGTGCAACCAGGCATTGCAGTTTTTCTTTTCTTAGGGAGCGGAGCTTGCCGTGGTTCATTATCATGATTAACATGATTACCACCTCCATTTACGCTGTTACTGAAGTTATCTTCAGAAATGCGTTTGCTAGGAACAATTTGTTGCGGTTCGATTGGATTTTTAACAGCAGCAATGATTGCTGGAATAGCGTTGGCTATCCCTTGAGCAACGATATTTTCTATATCCTGCCTAGTTATAAATTGATCCCCCTGTTGTTGTTCAGATTGATTAACCTCATTAACTGGTTCATTATTAGCGTTTTCCATCTGATAACTAATTTATAGATAAATAATTAGTATAAAAGAAATAATCCAATGTCACAATTAATTGCACATAATCACGTAAACGAATATACAACAAAATTGTAAATTTTCTAATATTTCTTTTTGTTTTATAGATTATATCATGCTTCTATATACAACCGTTTTATTATTTATTTTACACATACTGATTTTACTATTACTACTACACAACCACGGTTTCATAATCCCCTATCCTTTGTCAGGTGATATTCTAGTAACGGCGTTCCTTCTCATCGTATTTCCAGGAGATCTGTCCCAAAATCTCTTGGATTCTATTCCCAGCATCCATTAGTTCTTTGTTAAAATAACGGAGTTTAGCCATATTCTCTTTACTTATTGGTGGATTTGGTAAAGGTTCTGGATTGAACTTAGGAAAAAGCTTATAGGGATGGTTTTGTAACAGTATTTCTAAAATCATTGGTAGTTGTGTTTCAAGAGAATGAATAAAATTATTTTCATTAATAGGCTCAATAGTATCATCGGTTGCCATTATAAAATCTAGTTCTTCTTGAGATGGTAACCCCTCAATTTGCCTAGAGCTTTCCCCAATTTCTATTTTCTTAGGCTTAGGTTTCTCGAGAGGTAAAGCGTTGAATTCTATAGGTTCTTCTATGTCTGTTATATACCTATTGAAATCTCTGGAAACCTCTATTCTTACTGGATAGAGATTTAAATTCTGAAGGGCGTTAGACAAGTTACTCATGCTGTTTAGCAAAATACACACAATTACTAAATTAGAATTCATAACAAAATTTTTATAGAAAAACTTTTTAAATAGTATTTCATACTGGGAAACTACCAAAACAACTGAAAATTAAAACACACTAGGTTTTATTTGTAAATTTATTTATAAAATTTCTAGATTGTAGATAATAAAAGTGCTAAACTTGGGTCAAATTATTTAAGAATTTGTATTAATTGTTACATTAGTTAGCATATAAAGATCTGCCCATACTTGTATACAGTTAACTAGATAATAAAACATATAATCAGTTAATAAAACATGTTTTCACTGAATAGCAATTAAATTTCCTAAGTATCTCTCAATTATTTTAATAGGCTAAAATCAATAGTAAGCTTAAATCAGTGGCTCTGATACCACATTTTCCTGTCACGGCCCTTGGCCCCGGTTTGACCCGGTCCAGAGCCGCGAGGCAGGAAATCCGATGGTATCTGATTAAATGACAGCGGAAGTCTTTTTAAACATGATCGATTAATATTAAAACTGCTCGTTTATATATATAATATAGGGATAAATCCCAAAATTTTACAATAAAGTGATTTCCTGGAAAATCTTTATTTCTTCAAAACATGTTTCTTTATTTATTTATATTGAGCCACTTTTCTAAGCTTGTAGTGCTCCACGGCACTTTTCCTGTGCTCACAACAGATCACCTGAAACATGTTTGAAAAAGGTTTTGTCAGCAGGGAAATACTGAGTGAATCATTCTATTTTGCATAATGATGCATAGTTATTAATTACAGCATAAGAGCGATTACAATGGCTTCTATCTTATTTTTATCTGGCATCCTGTCACAATGGTGACAAGTCACAATGGTGACGATGGTCATACCACTTATTAGATCAATGAACCTAAATAGTGATGATTATCCCTGTAGGTCAATGAACCTAACAGTGATTATCCCGAGTAGGTCAATGAACCTAACTGGGAGAAAATTAGTAATGTGCACAATACCCCACCAACCAGTAATTCAAGATATCCACGACTTAGTCCCTGTAATTATAACCTTGAAAAATAATTTGAGGTATTGTAAAATAGTTTATAAAAAGAGAATAACTCACATTGCAGATTTAACGAGCAGTGTATAAGCCTACTGATTAGCCTTGATTAACCTAATTTAAATAATAATGCACGCATAAACAGGTTAGTAACTAATACAGCAGTGACGACAATTCACGAGATTAAACCCTCACAACGGTTTACAAGTGCAATACTTAACAATTCAGCGGATTCACAACGAATGACAGAGTATAACTCCGTGTATAATTCGAAGTTTTACGTCGTTCTGAAACCAGAAATCAAGTCCCAGACTCATCTATTTATACATGAAAAACCTCCCCCCTCGCGTGGCGCGAGGGGGTGTCGCGTGGCGCGAGAGGCGCCCCCTATCATAGGGTGGTCGCGTGTCTAAGTAGCCTTGCTGAGTTGGTCTTGCGTTCATTTTCAATTTACACGTAAAACTGTGTAGATAATACCGACTAGGGTTTACCCCCCCTGAGTTTTAGGGGCCCTGATCCTGATTCCGATTGTTCTGAAAATTTTAGGGTTTGTTCATAATCACTTGGGTTTCTCAATTAGGGTTTCCTATTGGTCAATAATAATTAGGACTTTTTGATACGAGTTGTTACAGTTTAGGAGCAATAGATGGGACCCCTATAAGCGTGCAAGTACCAGAGGAAGACAAACCGAGATATCGTAATCGAAAAGGAGAAATAACAACTAACATCCTTGTTGCTTGCACGCCTGACATGCAGTTCATGTATGTATTACCAGGCTGGGAAGGATCTGTTACTGATGGTAGAATACTTCGTAGTGCTATGATTCGAGAGAATGGATTGCAAGTGCCTAAAGGTAACTACTATCTTGTTGATGTCGGGTACACCAACGGAGAGGGATTCCTTGCTCCATTCAGAAGGCTATTCGTAACGTCTGATTGAAACACAAAACCTACAAAATGAACTTGAAAGGCTTATACAAGTCTTTGCTATATGTTATTCCAAATTTACCATAGATCTCCATGCATGCTTAGTTTCCATGCTCACATATACACATGTTAGTGGGGTTTTCATTAAAACCATGCGTAGTTGTCTCATTTTGGGGCGTTTTTTATTAAACAACGCCCAAGCACGCCGAACCCACCGGCCCCCGGGGCATTTTTGAACAAATTTTTTGAATAGCGTTGTTTTAAAAACGCTTGAGCCCCGCACACTTTTCGAAATCATACCGTTCGTAAACGGTCAAATGCATTAATTTTTTTTTATTTCAACTTTTACCTTATATAATTCCAAACTTTGAGTAAACTGCCATTTTGGTCCCTGTGTTTTGGGCACTTTTGCAATTTTAGTCCAAATCTCAAACTTTTTACATCTGGGTCCCTATGGTTTGCATTTTGTTGCCATTTTAGTCCAAAATCCAAAAACCCTCTATTTTGACTGTTGAAAACTGATTATTTTGTCCTTTAGTGCAGGGGCATTTTGGTCATTCTGATTTACTCTCTAATAAATTAAAACAAAATTAATTATATATATTATATATATATATATATAACACACTCTCTCTCACATCATATAACCCTAACCCTTCTCTCCAAGACCCTGCAACTCACCAGCGACCTCATCTTTCCGAACGAGTCTCCGGCGACCTCATCCCCACTCCGTTCACTTAACGGCAGCTCGCGTCTCCGGTACTCGGAACACCGCTTCGATCTACTATGATACGACCCTCAATCCAGGTTATCGGGAACCACCGCAGGTGACAGCGGTGGTGGACGGACGCCGAAGACCTGTTTCTCTCCTCCATCCTTCTTTCTTTTCAGATCTGTAAATAGGGGTGGTTGACGATGACTGATTATGATGATGATGACTGATGATGACTGATGATGATGATGGACGGTGATTATGATGATGATGATGTAAGGGGGTGGTTGACGACGGCAGTGGAGGTGGTTATGGTGTGGCTCGGGTTTGAGATGGGGGCGGTGGTGGCAGGTGGGGGCGGTGGTGGTGGTGCTATAGAGAGAAGGGGGTAAACGAGTAAGGAGTTGATCTGGGTTATGATGGCGGTGGTGAGCTTTGTTCAGAAATCGAATCGGATTTTGTTCAAAAATCGGATGTGAGCTTTGGAGAGATTAATGAGAAGGAGAATGGTAATTCATCTTGTGTTTTTTTGTCTATTTGTTTTTGTTCAGAAATCATTTGTTGATTTTGTTCAGAAATCGGATTCAATTTACATTAGGTAATTCATCGTTTGTTGATTCGTTTGTGGTGGTGCTATAGAGAGAATGGGGTAAACGAGGAAGGAGGAGAGAAGGAGGAGGTGGCGGTGGTGGTGGTGCTATAGAGAGAGAAGAGAGAGAGAGGGAGGAGGTGGCGGTGGTGGTGGTGCTATAGAGAGAGAGAGTTGATCTGGGTTTTGAGAGAGAAGAGAGAGAGTGCATTTTAATAAATGAAATTTAAATGAAATTTAAATGAATCTACAACAAATGAAAATTAAAAAATGACCAAAATGCCCCTGCACTAAAGGACAAAATAATCAGTTTTCAACAGTCAAAATAGAGGCATTTTGGATTTTTGGACTAAAATGGCAACAAAATGCAAACTACAGGGACCCAGATGTAAAAAGTTTGAGATTTGGACTAAAATGGCAAAAGTGCCCAAACCACAGGGACCAAAATGGCAGTTTACTCCCAAACTTTTCACCTCAATTTTTATAAACTTTTCACCCACATTCTCTATTTTTTAAAAACTTTCTCAACTTTTCATCCACAAGCATGAATCTATTCCGACCCCCATTCAATGTGTTGTTAAGATCCGGTAACCCCAAGACATATTGGCCGAACACCACACAACCGTAACCGAACTTCAACCTACAAGACATGGATCCTAATTTATTTGCGTACGCCCAAATACTAGTATCGGGCGGTCCGTAACCATTCTTTCAAGTTCCGCAAACTTTTCAACCATGGACGATTCGCAACCGTCTACTCAAGATACCGATCCGGAGATAGAAATGGTACCGGAGACACAACCCGAGCCCGTTGTCGATGGATCCAAACGTACACGCGTTAAAAAATGTTTTTTACGCCCTTGATCGTCGGCCAAAGCTCCTCTAAACATTTGTGTAATGTAAACGCTCTGTTTTTTCTTTGATTTTCGTAGGTGTTGGGGCTTTTACGTTCAAATGACGAGGATAACGAACAGAAAATGAAGCTCAAGATCAGAGATTGAAGACGTTTTCTTTTTAATACATGTAGTGTAGCTTTTTGTATAAAAAATTCATATGTTATAATTAATTTTTTATATATATAAACGTAATTAAAGTTGACATGAAGGTGGTTTCTATTTTATCCCATCCCTATATATATATATATATATATATATATATATATATATAGGGTGAGGTTCAAGAATGAACACTAGTGTAGTTTATGAACTGAGCGAACTAATCCCGGTGATACATGTGTTTAGATTAATGGCCAGGATTTGATGATGAAATACATTAGTGTATTTTAGGATTTGATGATGAAATCCTAAGCATCCACGTGGGTAAATCAATGGTCAAGATTTGTTCACTCTGTTCGCAAATATATTAGTGTTCACTCTAGAACCACACCCTATAATATTTATATATTTAAGAAAGGAAAATCTATTTCCAATTATCTTATTTAAAGAGTCCACCAATACGTATAAACATACAATAGAGATTTGAACTTCTAACTATTTTTATATTCAAAATCGTTTTATATTCATTTTATTTTACTATGATAATTTCAAACTCTTTGTGAATACCATATCTAGAAGCACAACAGCAGCTAAAATAGTTGATTCTTGATCACCTTTGTCAAAACTGAAGGCACCTGTACTTGACTTAGCCACAAACAACCTTAATCGGATACTTCCAGTTGAACATTTATTTACTTATTTTTTTAAATATCAAAATTAACTTCTAGATGCACAACACAAATTATTCTATTACTGTGATGATCATATCACAACAGAAAGAAAAGCTCACGCCGGTCATCTTCTTCGCTTATAGTTTCGACTACCCGACACTTTTTTTTTTACGTTTTATAAACTTCCCATGTCTTTTAGTTTTATCTTTGACTTAGATTTTTAGTCCCCGGAACAACTCGAGGTCACAAAAAAAACGGATTTAAGGGACATAGGTACGAAAATTAGCGTGATCAGAATTCTTACCTTAACTGATCGAAAAGAGAGCAGAACGATCGAATCAAAGGCGTTGGTCCATCTTACGTTACTTTCAATGTCAAAATCCCTTGTACCGGTTAACACGAGTACAAAGTAGTGTTCAAACAAAAAATGAGTTATCTTGATGCCCGATTAGAACTGAATTGGATCATAAAAGAAAGAACCAAGAGAACGATTACGACTGCGAGATATGAATGGTTTATAAAGGACGATGGTGATGAGTATAACATACCAAATCTTCGGTCGATTAGTTTAGAAGGAGATAATGATTTTATTTTGAATGGAAGACGTATATTATAATTGCTAATTGTACGACATGGAAACTTTAAATTCCAAATCTATTATATTGATAATTTACTCTTCCCTTTTTACTCAAAATTCTAGCTATAATTACAAATCAAATGTTTTTCTTTCAATGGGAACAACTCACATATACATATAGTAAAATAGTTTGGTGGGTATTTCCCATTTAGTTTTAATAGAAACTAGTATTTTTACCCGTTGTGCGTTGCGGCGGCGGACCCGTCTCGTTCCGAACTAAATTTACATTAAAACATAAAATAGCTGGAATTTATACCATTAACAAATTCTACATTGAAGCATAGACTAACTCGAAATGTAGATATATAGTTGCCAAGCAAAGTTAGCATCAAAAGTTGGACCAAATAAGTAATTTTGCGGTTGAAATGTCCATGATCTCATAAATCGGTGGTGGCTTGCATGCGCCTTCCATTTAATTAGGTAGCAATAATATGATGAGAGAAAAGCAAAAGAACAGCATTTCAAGAAGCAACTTTGTCGAAAAAAAGGTAGCAATACGCGTTTTATGATATTAAGCATAGCTAAATCAAACTGTCTGCAGCCTTGATTTTATTCAAAATTAAACATACCTTTGTATGGAAATATGTTGAAACCCAGTTTGTATGATGCAGAGAGGAGTTAATTGCCGGAGAACGCTAGGGTTTCCGGTTCGATATGGAATCCAATAAAAAAGGACATGTATCGATAATTTAATAAACGATCAATGATTAATCATATAAGCAGGTTGAAATTCACTAATTATATGATTAATCATTAAGCAAGTTGGTAACATTTAAGTGAAATACAGTAAAACAATGTGGGGGGGGGGGGGAATCTGAATACTTCTAAATTTACAAATTAGGCATATACCGATCAGTCCGGGGCTTCAGGTATCTCCGTTAGATCTTCACTTAAAACAGGTACTGCAACATCACTAAATGAAAAAAAAAAGTCATTTTCAGATTATACCGTCTGTAGGCATACTTCTGGCAATTTCGATGGTAATTATAAATATTTTCTTTATTTATATATAAAATACTGGCCGAGTTACATCAATATCGCAGGTAAGCGAGCAACAAGCTGTGCCGCTACCCCTTTCTAAATAGCAAACCCTAGCCTATTAAATATAAACCCATGCCCCCTGTTGATGAGCAACTGCTGTGGACAACCTTTTGGACCCTAGTCAACAAACGGATAGCTTCTGGAGCTAGGGAGCCAAAGGTTTCGAAGGCGAAGGGGACAAATGCATGTTGGTTATTAGTGGGAGACTCCTGTGAGATCCACACAAGCATGTTTCCCTCCCGCCCAGCCAAAGACGAGCAGATCCGCTGGTCTCAATGTAGATCTCCCTTCCATCGGATCTGTAAGGAAATTCACAGGGGCCTCCTTCTTGACAGAAATCCCCGCTCTCCTCAAGATGTCCCCCAAAACATCTCTCACCCAGTTGTGCCGATATTTGAAACCAGGGAGCTCCTTACAATGAATAGCATGCTCCCCGTATTTATCCATGCAGGCTTTACGGCAAATTATATAATACTCTAATTTCTAACATTCTTGTGCAATGAGAGTTGTAAGTTGTGTTTAATGAGTTGTATATGCTTTATGTTATTGTACAATAGCTCTTCAATATGGTCTGAGACACGCAGAGACAAAGGGAAAAGGAGGAAAGAGATATAGAGCAGCAAGAGAGAGAAACAGAGATGCGGAACGGCGAGTCACCAACGACCGGCTCCAAACGCGTGCTCACTTCCCACCTACAGAACAGAAGTGGTCAAGTCTAGGGTTTTCCGGTGAAAATTCGAGGGTTCAGAGGTGGTAGTGGCGAGTTCCGACTGAAGTAGTGGTGAACCTTTGCGAACAGAGGCTATAGAAGAAAACGAACAGAGCCTTGTGAGTTGGGTAAATCTTTTGCAATCAATGAACCGACACAAGGTATTCTTCTTACTTGAAACCCTAAACTTTTTGGTTGGTTTTTGTGTTTGCACCCGTAGAATAGGTTAGGGTTTTCCCAATAATTGGATTGAAGCGTGGTGTTGTGGTTGATTGATTAGTTTTCCCATTTTATGAACGATTTGTTACATGATCTCGAAGCTAACTTGAAAAAGAAAAAAAATGGGGAAATTACAGAAGAGCCCTCGAAGGCGTTAGAAAGCGATGACGATCAGTGGGGAACGTGGGGTGAAGAAGAAGATGCTGACAAGGATACAAGTAACGAGAATGTCTACAGTGACATGCAGTTGAAACTAGAGTTAAGGGATCGAGTCGATAATCTATTTAAGTTCTTTCATAAATTAACTAATTTAAAGGGCAATAAAGGAATTAGAAAATGGCATCGAGCTTGGAAAATAGCATCAGTGATGATGACCCATATTCCAGAAAGGGATTACCTTATAAGCTTTTAACAAGAATCCTGAGCAAATACGATGTACCGGGTTTGGAATATCATTCGTCTACCGTTGGTCGCCTTTTTAAAAGCGGGTTTGGAAGGTTTGGTTTGGGTCAGCTACGCAAATGATCATACTTTATGCATCTTAATTATATGAATTGCCGTATATCAATTATTTAGATACTGAATATTTATTTTAAATTGGGCAGGCAAAACCAAGTCTCTCTGATCAAAATGTTATATTGGTGTTTGTTGTGGGAGGCATGAATGGCATTGAGGTACTTATTTATCCACTTGTATCTTCTGTCTCTGTTAATAGTTGAATGCAGATATGATATTTACAGAATAACGCATTTGCACCTCACAATTATGACCTAGGGTTGATTTGTATAATATTTTATAGCTAGACGGGTTCACTTGAGCCACCCAAATTATACAACGGGTCAAAATGGGTCACTCCTATAAAGCTAGCTAGATGGGTCACTACTATAAAAGCTGGCTAACTTAGAATGTGTTGAAATGGGCCAACACCACCCATCGTCAATGTATCTTGCCACCACCTACTGGCGGCAACTGACATGACAGCCGTCACCGTAACCTCCACTACCGCCCTTGCCAAGTTGCCGTCACTACATGTGCCACCACACACATAACAAGTTGAACCCACTTTACCAGAAGCTATTTTGACCTAAACCCAATTTGACCTATCAGCTTACCTAACCAGACCATTTTTGCGGATATTGTTGCTTTTTATTTATTTATTTAATTTCTTTTTTTCGTCTGATCATGTAACCCTGTTCTGTATTGAAGGTACTTGAAGCTCGGGAGGCATTATCTGAAAGCGGAAGAGCGGATGTAGAAGTTGTTCTTGGTGGAACGACCTTTTTAACTGCTGCTGATATGCTTGATAAGGAGAGTGGTCCCTCTAGATGGGAGATTTGAGCACATAGTTCTTTTTTTTTTTGCAATGCTACTCCCAACCACGCCATCATTTGGATGGATAGGGAAGTCAAAAAGGGCTTTAGATGTAAGTTTTCCTTTCTAATTGTATTAGCAAAATGTAAATCATCATGCTCTATGAAAATCATTAATCGTTACGGTTGACTTGCCAGACTCCATATGTATTCAATATTCCCTCTGGCCTAATATTAAATTTATAACACATTCTTTGGAAAGTTTGTTATTAAATTATTTATTTTTATTACAAAGTGATGCGTGTAAAGTGTTATATATATTAGGTGTATATTTTAAGCCCCTTTAACACATATTTTAGCCAAGTTTTAAATTTATAAAACACGATATTTTACTAACACTAAACACACATATGGGCAAGTGCACCCATCGTGAGCGTAGTATAGTGTTGGTAAGACACCGATGTCGTCCAAGGACACAAGAGCTTTTAATACCGGTTTATCCTCAACGTCTAATCAAAATAAAAAGTATAGAAAAAGGTTTTTAAACTAAGAAAAATAAAAACTAACTAAAATGCTGAAAAGAAAAAAACAGATAGACAAGATGAATCACTTGGTTCCGACTCGTATCTAGTGTAACCTTTGATTATTTCCGCACTTTTGCACATAATTAAGAGATTATCTTAGTTATTGTAGTAGGCCCCTCTTTTGAAGGTGACGTTACCCTCACCCCAGTAGTTTGAGTCAGCAAGGATACAATCCTAAAAGGGTGGATTATTGGAAGATAATGAATTAAGTTATTAATGCAATATTATGGTAGGCCCCTCTTTTGGAGGTGACGTTACCCTCGACTAAGTAGTCTGAGTCAGCAGGGATACAGTCCTAAATAGCCGGGTTATAGTATTAATAGTAGTTAACTTATGAGGGGGTCAAAGAGTTTGGACCCCCGCCATCCAATACCGTGAAGCATTGAAGGAGGTCCTACTAAATTTGACCCAGGTCCATTGCAGGACCTCTAAACGCTGAACAATGGCAAGACCTTTACCAAACCGTTCCCTTAACCCCCGACCAGGTAGCCAACATACCTCCATATAGACCGTGGAGATATGAATGGTGAAAATCTTTTATTTTATATAGACAGTAAAATAATGCCAAGACACCACGGACAAACGATAAGGAAAGATCACCTTCAACATAAGTAACTAGTTATTAAAGTCATTAATACAAAACCAAATAAAAAGTGCAAAAGATTAGAAATAAAAAGTATTACACTAGACACTTTGTCTTCACCAAGTGATGTAAGAGACTTAGGCAAACATGGCCTTGATTGTCAAGAACTCTTACGATCAATCTTGGATCCCGAGACGACTCACACACTCTACGATGGACAATGGATGATGGTGGTGGATGATGGTGTTATGGTGGTGGTGGGTGGTGGGTGAAGTGTGAGAGAGGTGGTGTGCCAAGGGATGGTTTGAGCTTGAGCCAAGCACTCCTATTTATAGGCTGAACAGAAGCTCGGGCACGGCCCCGTGTCCACATCCTCTCTTTCTTCATTAAATGCAGCTTTGTCTTATTAGTTGACCACGCCCCCGTGTCCGCTGAGCACGACCCCGTGTGCAGAAGAATCTTTGTACTATGAAGATTTGCCTGGATTGTGCGAATCTTATAGTTGACCACGGCCCCGTGTCCGCTGAGCACGGCCCCGTGGTGGGCAATAGAAGCTTCTACCACTTTGTCTTTTCTGCTGACACTTGGGCACGCCCCCGTGCTGGCTGAGCACGGGGTGTGTTCAGGCCTCTGATCTCTTGTTTTGCTTGGGAAGATGCTGTTGTGGGGTCGGGCACGCCATGTCTTGCTCCTTTTCTTGTATTTATGTTAGATTTTGGTGTCTTTTTGCTTCTTTTGTTAATTTGAGCTCATTTAATCCTGAAAATACAAAAGGAAGACAAAAGCACACTTTTTCCAACATTAGTACTAAAAAAGGGTTAGTTTTATGCCTCATTTGATGAAATTTATATGTTAATATTTGAACACATCAAATACCCCCACACTTGAATCTTTGCTTGTCCTCAAGCAAAACTCTTTAATATGTGGCTATTTACACTCCCAAATGGAATGGGTAGAAAAGAAGGTTTTGGGCTTGCCGTAGAGTGTCGGGATTTCCAAGATTCTTTATTTAATTTTATTTTTATTTATTTACAATCCTATTCGTCATGATTTATTAAAAACTTTTCATAAGATAAATTACTTATTAGGGCATAACATGCCTTTGTAAAATTCTATTTATATACAAGTTCACATACCTCACGGGGATCACTCAACACTCGGCCGAAAATGTATTTTTGTGGATCACTCGAGAGCGGCATGGAACTTACTCCTACCATAGGCTTGCCAAGCAATCAATCCTCCTCCTTTTTAACTTATATACCTTTGTAAATATCAAGAGGACTTTGTGGGTTAAGGGTTAGGCTTGGGTTAAAGGTAGGTGGTTGGGTTGGTGGTTAGTGGTTAGTAGAAAAAGGGCGAAAAGCGTAACAAGTGTCGGTTTTCGTAAGACTTTTTATTTTCATAACTTTTATTTTGATGAAGCTATTTATTCAAACAAAGTTATTTTTTTGATGAACTTGTTTGTTTATTTTCTTTTGCTTCATCAACAATTTTTTTTTTTTTTTGAAAAGTCATATGAAGAACCGAACTTGTTACTAAAACAAATGGTTAAAAATGAAAAAGGTTTTGGTGGGTAAAAAGGGTTTTTGGTTTGGGTTATGAAATGAAAAGGTTTAGGCTCAAAGGGGCTAACTAGGGGGATTTTTTGGGTAGGTGGTAAAAAAAAGAAAAATAATGGTGTAGAAATAAAAAGGTTAGTCCTAATGCCTCCATCATTTACTTAATCGGGTTTAAGTTGGTAAGGATTGGGAATGTATCGTCATGGCAAGTTCTAGAGTCGTAAGAACCAAGCGGCTATTCACACAAGAAACGGAAAATGAGCATTTAGTCAAATGATATGTAAGTGTATGCTCAATAAAGGCTCAAAACTCACTTTTGTGGGAATGGGTTTTTATGTGATCAAGTATATATAATCAAATTTTAACTAAGCTTGTCATGCCTTTTCATAATTTTCTTATGTTGGTTCTTTTTATCACGACACTATCGGTTGTAAATTCGTAAAAATATAACCTTTTTAAGAACTTGAATTTCCAGAGTTAAACCTAGACAAGTAAAAAAATGAAAAATTTTTGAAAAAATTTGGGGTGATTAGCGGTTCCAATAGAGTTTTGTGTAAGGCTTGTATTTAGGACTTGCGAGATTCAAGGTTTTAGCATCCCCCCGCCCCCACACTTAAATTACACATTGTCCTCAATGTGTCCCAAAAATAAGTTTTTAGGTTGATTGAATGTGTAAAAAGGTGTAAAAGCAAAAAAATTTGTGTTAATGGGCGCTGAACAGTGGCCCCGTGTTGTCCGGGCACGGCCTCGTGTTCAAGTGCCAGTAACAAAATTAAAACAAGAGAAACAGAAGTCTGGACACGGGGGCGTGTTGGGTGGACACGGCCCGTGTCCAGTTACCTGAACTGGGTCTTTTTCTGCGGACTGTGCAGCACGGGGCCGTGTTGGGTGGACACGGCCCGTGCCGAGCTTACTGTAAATGAAGAAATTTGTCGGATCGTTCTGTTTTCCTGTATGGAGTGTTGGTTCAAGTTTCCCTTGCATCCTTTGTCATCTCAAGTGTGTTTTATTCATTTCAACACCATTCATAACACCAATTTAACTAAAACCATCATTCATTAATCATAGAGAGAATTACATAATAGTCCTAAAAATTAAAAATAAAGTAGAAAATAAAAGTTAAGGGTCCTAATATTAAATAGGTCAAGTGATCCGTAAAATCTTCCTAAGGAGTTCTACTTCTTCAATAAGAACCAAAATTCTGGAAATAGATTTCCGGTTTAAAATCCTTGTAGAGCTCCAAGCCGAACGGTGTTCCTAAGATGTTGCTATAGCCATTCTTTTATCTCCCTCGGAAGAAGGGAGGCGGCTTCATGTTCCTCGATATCTTGAGGAGGAGGAGCGACACCCACCGGAACCCCTTGTAGTATGTCTCGAGGAGGTTCCGGATGTAGGGCGTACCATTCGGCCGGAATGATGACTTCCGGCACCACATTCCATGCCCTTTGGGTGATAATCGGTACCAAAGGAGGAGAGGCGAGAATGTTCAACCTTTGGTGCAAAAGGTTGACCTCCCGGAGACATCCTTCTAGTCCCACCGTCAAATGATTAATGCGGTCGACCAAAGCCTCTTCCACACTTGTTACTTCATCAAGGGCTTCTCTTAAGGCGTAAACATAGTTTACAAGAGAATCCTCAACCGTAGATGACCTTCTTCCCTTCATGTTGTTCCTGGAATGTGACGAAGAGTTTCCGCTTGTTCTGCTCGCCATTCTGAGAAAACATGCCGAAAAGAGTTCAATCCGATGGGTCCAGTACTTCGGACACGGCCCCGTGTTCACTGAACACGGCCCCGTGTTCTGATATCTGCAGGATTTATGGACAAGGAATCTTGGGGTTTCAAATTGTTTTTATGATTTTTGAAACATTTTTGAACTTAAACAACTTAAAACATTGTTATAAAACTTATTTTTATCAAGATTCCATGAACAAAAATCTAACAAACATCTCAATAAGGCTTGAAACTATAGAAGGTTCAAGCTTTAATGGAAGTATGAAGAAAATTGAAGAAGATGAAAGTGGATAAAAGAGGAAAGGACAAGAAGATAGTTGAGAAACTTCTTTTAGAAAATACCTAGGATGGTATGTGAGAATATTCCTCAAATCTCTGTCCCTGGAATGGTTCAAATGTGCAGGATTCTTGGCTGCATTTATAGAAAACGACAGTACGTTGCGCACGGCCCCGTGTCGGCTGGACACGGCCCCGTGTGCAGATGGAATCCTGACACATTTTTGTCCGCATTCTGACAAAATCAGAAGAGAATCTTTTGGGTGGACACGGGGGCGTGTTGACCTGGACACGGCCCCGTGTCTAGAAGCTATCTTAATGATTTCTTCAAATTTCAAGGAATTTTCCCGGATCGGGTGGTTCCTTACTGGATGGAACAACCCCAAAGTGCCTAAGATACCTTAATTGATCTAGATTAAGACGAGAACGCAAGAGGTTGCCGGTGAGGGTGATTCCTATGCTACATGTAGGTGGACAAGTCCAACCCTTTTCCGGGCTCTCGTTAAAGAAGGTGTATGTCGAATCGATCAGGTCTATGTATGCATCGAACGAAGTCGATGGGGAGTCCTTCATGGCACAATCGACACAGGGACGACTATCGCTCAAGTCCTCACTAGAGTTAGAAGTATCATTGGAAACAATGAAGTTGTTTGAATGCGTTTCCAACCTTTCTTCTTGGTTATCGTCTTGGAGAAGATTTTTGAGGTCTCCCCTAAGTTCTTCTAACCAATTAAAAATTAGATCTTCTAGTTGAAATAATTCGTCGAGAAGCATTTCTCCTAGAATATCCGGTTGGGCGCATTCGAGGGAGCGATAGGGATTATTTTTACTTTCGCCCCTCTTAAGGATACTAGGGAATGATGGGTCTATATAGTGGGGTTTATAATTTAGAAAAAAACATTCTAATTCTTTATGGTTACCACCACATAATTGACACCACATAGTACCATAAGAGTGCCGAAAGTAAAAAGTATCAGTATCACTCATGTTTGTGTCAGAAATTACCAACCGTCGGGATCTTACGGTTCTGTTTTCAGTAACTGAAACTTGGGCACGGGGGCATGTTGAGTGGGCACGGCCCCGTGTTCAGCTTACTGTCTGACTTAAAACAGGATTGCCAGTTCCAATGATTCGGCACGGGGCGTGTTCAGCGGGCACGGCCCGTGCTGAGTTCTGCAGAAGCTGAAAAATTAAAAAAAAATCCTAAAAAAAATGAAAAATAAGAAAAATGATTAGGCCGCTGATTCCTAACTTTCTTAAAATCCTTGTGTCCCCGGCAACGGCGCCAAATACTTGATGCGTGTAAAGTGTTATATATATTAGGTGTATATTTTAAGCCCCTATAACACTTATTTTAGCCAAGTTTTAAATTTATAAAACACGATATTTTACTAACACTAAACACACATATGGGCAAGTGCACCCATCGTGAGCGTAGTATAGTGTTGGTAAGATACCGAGGTCGTCCAAGGACACAAGAGCTTTTAATACCGGTTTATCCTCAACGTCTAATCATAATAAAAAGTTTAGAAAAAGGTTTTTAAACTAAGAAAAATAAAAACTAACTAAAATGCTGAAAAGTAAAAAAGAAAAAACAGAAAGACAAGATGAATCACTTGGTTCCGACTCGTATCTAGTGTAACCTTTGATTATTTCCGCACTTTTGCACATAATTAGGAGATTATCTTAGTTATTGTAGTAGGCCCCTCTTTTGAAGGTGACGTTACCCTCACCCCAGTAGTTTGAGTCAGCAAGGATACAATCCTAAAAGGGTGGATTATTGGAAGATAATGAATTAAGTTATTAATGCAATATTATGGTAGGCCCCTCTTTTGGAGGTGACGTTACCCTCGACTAAGTAGTCTGAGTCAGCAGGGATACAGTCCTAAATAGCCGGGTTATAGTATTAATAGTAGTTAACTTATGAGGGGGTCAAAGAGTTTGGACCCCCGCCATCCAATACCGTGAAGCATTGAAGGAGGTCCTACTAAATTTGACCCAGGTCCATTGCAGGACCTCTAAACGCTGAACAATGGCAAGACCTTTACCAAACCGTTCCCTTAACCCCCGACCAGGTAGCCAACATACCTCCATATAGACCGTGGAGATATGAATGGTGAAAATCTTTTATTTTATATAGACAGTAAAATAATGCCAAGACACCACGGACAAACGATAAGGAAAGATCACCTTCAACATAAGTAACTAGTTATTAAAGTCATTAATACAAAACCAAATAAAAAGTGCAAAAGATTAGAAATAAAAAGTATTACACTAGACACTTTGTCTTCACCAAGTGATGTAAGAGACTTAGGCAAACATGGCCTTGATTGTCAAGAACTCTTACGATCAATCTTGGATCCCGAGACGACTCACACACTCTACGATGGACAATGGATGATGGTGGTGGATGATGGTGTTATGGTGGTGGTTGGTGGTGGGTGAAGTGTGAGAGAGGTGGTGTGCCAAGGGATGGTTTGAGCTTGAGCCAAGCACTCCTATTTATAGGCTGAACAGAAGCTCGGGCACGGCCCCGTGTCCAATGGGCACGGCCCCGTGTCCACATCCTCTCTTTCTTCATTAAATGCAGCTTTGTCTTATTAGTTGACCACGCCCCCGTGTCCGCTGAGCACGACCCCGTGTGCAGAAGAATCTTTGTACTATGAAGATTTGCCTGGATTGTGCGAATCTTATAGTTGACCACGGCCCCGTGTCCGCTGAGCACGGCCCCGTGGTGGGCAATAGAAGCTTCTACCACTTTGTCTTTTCTGCTGACACTTGGGCACGCCCCCGTGCTGGCTGAGCACGGGGCGTGTTCAGGCCTCTGATCTCTTGTTTTGCTTGGGAAGATGCTGTTGTGGGGTCGGGCACGCCATGTCTTGCTCCTTTTCTGGTATTTATGTTAGATTTTGGTGTCTTTTTTGCTTCTTTTGTTAATTTGAGCTCATTTAATCCTGAAAATACAAAAGGAAGACAAAAGCACACTTTTTCCAACATTAGTACTAAAAAAGGGTTACTTTTATGCCTCATTTGATGAAATTTATATGTTAATATTTGAACACATCACAAAGAATCAGTGTTGTGTTACTGGATTAAGATTATCAAAAGATTCATATATCTTATCTTGGTTAAAGGGTATTTCAAATATATTACAAATTTAGTCATTTTACAAGATAGTCAGCTATTTTACCTTTTTAACACATACTTTTTCAAAGAGTAAACTGCCAAAATGGTTCCCGAGGTTTGGTCATTTTTGTCACTTTAATCCAAAACTCAAGCCTTTTGAATCTAGGTCCCTGTGGTTTTAATTTTGTTGTCATTTTCATCCAAAATCAAAATCTGATTATTGAAGACCTAAATTCTTATAAGCTGTAGTTTTGTTTTTGCCAGCTATCAGCTATCTTCTGGAAGAGATGAGGAACCCCACCTCTTTTAAAAGTCAGTGTCTCACATAATACATTCTTTGATACAAATATTTTTATCCTTGTTTTAAATATCAACACTTCTTGCAAACAAGGATGCTTCAAGACCCACAACAGCGTCAACAACTGCATGATATGTTGTAAGTTTCTCATTCGGAGCATTTATCGCTCTAACATATTAAATTCCCATATGTCAAATTTAGGGCCACCACTTTTGTATATGTGATTTGTAGATGTGACTGTAGGAAAAAAGAACTTATGTAAAAAATACTGTGTACCCGGCCGCAACGCGGCGGATACTTTTCTAGTTAATACCAACTTTGAAAATTTGATTCAAATCACGGCAGTGCCCCCACCTTCATAGTCTTCTTTTCCCTTTTTAAAATTTTTAAACCAAATATTCAAAACCCAAAACTGAAACACCCCATTCTTTAATCATCTGCAAATCTCATGGTGCAATCTGAATTAGATTCAAAAGTCACTCAAATTACCCTTTTTAGTCACCGTAGTAAAACAGTTTTATTAAGAATTAGAAAGTAATATAAAATGTATAATTCAAGCAAGAAAATTGGGGGAATTCCATTACGACGGTTACCCTTTTAAGTGACCGTAATATAACATTTTTTGTTAACAAAAATTAGGGTTCAAGACTATCTTGTGTGTGCAGGATTGAACTAAATTTTTGACGAAAGTCCACCTTGCAAAGCATGAATATGAAGACAAAAGAGAAGAAATTCATACTGACCTAATTACACCAGCGATGATCTCAAACGAAAGTAGAAAGATCTGGAAGAAGGAGTAGAAGATGATTGCACCATGAGATTTAAAAGAGAAAGGGTAGGTGGCAAAGCCACCGACCTTTCTCTTTAATATTATATAAATATATAACTAACTAGGGTCAATCCCCAACGCGCGTTGCGCGGGGATGGATGGGTTAAACCGAGGTTCAGACACATTTTCATCATCATAGTCGTAATGATGGATTATTAAAAATAACAAGACATGTATTTGGATATTTCTCTTGAAATAATTTGATTTGCTATCAATAGTTGAAGGGAATTTTCCTAAATAGTAACTTCATCTAATTGGTTTATTAATTAAATATTATATTTAGGAATGACACTATTAAATATAAAAGAATATAAAGGATGGAGTTTTCATTATTCCATCACATGTATTATAGATATTCCTAATTGATAAATGGACAAATAAAAGAAACCCGAGCACTATTTTTGGAGGCAATAATTCTCTTCTATTTATGTTTTTAGGGTATTTTAGGAGTTTGAATGTAAATGACATGTAGTTTCCTCTTAAAGGGTTAGTGTTGCAAAGAGAGTTAGATCATGAATATCCATGCCTCACTTCTACTCTCTTGCATCAAAACCTTGTAAATTAAGAGGTCCAATCTCATAACACCACCTACTTCTACTATTCATTTCACTTTGCTTATTAACATATAGTAATATATCAAACCAATTAGTATAGAAAAAACTAATAATAACCTTTACTTATTTACTTTAGTATATTTTAAAACTTTCGAGTATTACATGAGTGGAGATCATGGAGTAGTGGTCGGCGCATGCTGATTGGTGCCTCGTATGTGTCATTGTGTACTTCTTGTCTCCTGCACAATTGTTCATCGTGCAGCATAATCCGATACAACCAGTTGAGCGCCTATTGGTCCACTGCTCTGCCACCTGTACCTTATGCATTTGTCCGATGTTACTCTGCGCTTCTTTCCCCTGCGCGACTTGGATATATCCCTTGCAGTCGGCGCAAGGTCAAGGGAGTCAGGTCGTTTGTCAAAGGAACCGAAGGGGTATGGTCCCAGATCTCGCGTCAGCATGACCGCGAGTGACCATTACCCTCAGCAAAAACCCCCACCAGCAATAACTTACCTGTGTCCGTGCGGGCACGCACGAACATAGCGGTCCAATCTGTCCAGTGATGAGAAGACTTACCTTAAGTACGAAAACAGATGTTACGCATAGCGATGCGGCCTGGCACCGCATCCTATGAATATTTTCGTCACGACAAGGGATCTGGACAACAGTAACAGTCACTAAGCGGAGATGCGGCATGGCACCGCATCCCGTATGCATCCTGGATGGAACAAAGAACGCGGGAACAACATAAGTGACCGCAAACAGCGATGCGGCCTGGCACCGCATCCTGCCCATAAGGCAAGTGGGTCTGACACCACAGTGCAAGTGGCACTGGGAACACTCGCCTACCAGCCCACGTGTGTGCAGCAGTCTGACACCACAGCAGGACGTGGCATCACCACCGTAACCGACAGGTCTGACACACCTGCAAGTAGCTGTGCGATGTCAGGCTAGCTACTCAACTACCCTCCTTCACTCCTCGGCTATAAATACTCACCCCAAACTAGGTTTGAGGTATCACTTCTCAACTCTCTCACTACTACTACTATCACACTTTGCTTCCCAAGCAAATTACTGATTCTCACGCCGGAGAGTGGTAACAAGGAGCACCCCCCACCCCATCCTCCTTGTTACGAGTCACGGTTTGTTTCCTTGTGCAGGAAACCCGCCACCAGACGATCCAGCCAACGATCCCCGGAAAGAAGGGATTAACCCTCTTGACGAGAGCAGTGAGTTAACCCCACCCGGTTAACCATTGTTTCATCAGGAACTAACTGCCAGAAATGGTCTTATCCTGGTCTTGGCCTGGCGCGCGACTTGGGACACATCCCTGCAGTCGGCGCAGTGTCGGGAAAGTCTTCATTGTGGGATGGTCTAGAGACCTGTCTGAGACAATCTCGTGTGGTGGGCGCAGGATTTGTGACCATACCCCTTCACATACTCTGCATACCATATAGTTTGTTGGATTCGATGGCTTCTAAAGTTAAATATGACAAAACTGGCGTTAAATCCGTCATCTAGGCATATACGATGTCTAACATATGTTTATTGAAATTGTTGGTCTCAGAATTAAAATCAAACACAGTGATCTGTGTTCAAATCTGCACATGGTCACTCTATTTCATGTCAGATGCAAGTGGAATTCCATTGACATACCTTTCAATCTAGATCTGCATGAGGCCTCTAGATGTAAATACTTTTCTTTTCGATGAGACTTGTATTAACAAGTAGTGATCTCAGTTTACATAACGTCACTAATATTATAGAGGGTGAAATTAAAGGTGTTTAATCAAATTATCATTACAAAACTTATAAACACGTAATTTATATTTTATTTATTACGGTAACTATTAATTTTATTAAGATAGATAATCAAATCTATACTATATAATAAAAGAAACTAAGTCTGTGACACGTGTTATTCATAGAAGCTATCCTCAAATCTATACTTATCTTATATTAACTAAATAAATAAATAAATAATAAATTAATATTAAATCTTATTATACTTTAATAAAATATTATCCTCAAATCTAAATTGTTAATTTAATATATTTTTAAAACAAATACCTCTATTTCCTACTTATCTTATATTAAATATATAAATAATAAATTAATATTAAATGTTATTCTAATTTATTAAAAATATAACTTTTTTTATATATGTTCATAAGCTACATTTACAAGAAACTAAGGATCACGTGCACCTTTACATTTCTTTAATGACAAAGTTTGTTTCCCCACACTCATTAAAAAATTTGGATCACTGGAGTATAATCATGTCACCAGTGGAGATAAAAAATATATTAATGTTTAATTGTTTGTAAAGATAGAGATTAATTTACCTTACAAATGTTGAGATAAAAAATATATTAATGTTTAATTGTTTGTAAAGATAGAGATTAATTTACCTTTCAAATTCATAGTCATGCTTCAACACCAAAACAGAAAGTACTTTGTTTCTTCAATTTCTTCAATTCGTTTTGATTGGGACTACAAGAGAATATATAGAGTTTTTGGGTCTATAAATCCATCTCCATATACAACTCTATTTTTTATTTACTTAGCGGATTAGGATGAATTTTAGTGTTTCAAATTGAGCATTATAAGTTACCTTTTATGTATAGATTTTCTGTAACGCCCCGTTTATTTGTACTTTCCATTTTTAGCAAGTCTTGTACGTGTTTCTATTTTTGAAAACCTTATGCGCTTGTAATCGTTCCTTCTTGATAATCGTTGTAAACTCGAGACTTGAATCATGAATGAGAACTTGCATTTCTTTAAATACGTGTTATACATGCTTCATACATTGTACACATTTAATGATGAAACAACTTGATACTTACTCGTGATACTTACAAACATACGTTGAATTCTTAAATACGCAACATTCATACTTGATACCGCGATTACATACGAGTCCTATACTTAATGTTATTCTTTTGATGCTTGAGGTACACTTGATACATGTCTTATATGCTAAAATACCCTAAAAAGGTCATAAAACACGTAAACTATATCATTGGGACAAGTTGCAAGTTTTAAATCATTAAAATAAAAGGTTTCTTGCTTCTGACCATGGCTTGCGCACCGCAACAAAAAACCCTTACGGTGCGCAAGGGTATCTGGGCGGGACAGATTGTGTTTCTTCGCGAAAATGCATGAAATCCCAACATCTGACCTCACCCAATCACCTCCAATCACCACCAACCTCTTCCACTATAAATACAACCGTTCTCCACACCATTTTACACTTTCACAACTCAAAACATCTCACAAATTCACTCTCAAAATCTCTTGCAAACTCAGAATTCGGGCAGATTCATACACTTGCACTAAAGTGAGTATAACTTGCTCATTTCTTAACGAAATCACCCGATTCTTCTTCCTACTTGCTTGGATAATCATAGGGTATGATTCCTTGACTTCTCCTTGGAGAAATCAGACCTGGAAATCCCCTGAAATGATCCAAAAACTTTCTGTTTTGATTTATGTTCTTTCAAACTTGTTTAAACATCATCAAACTTGTGTCTAACACATCTCATACCTATGTCCCAATGCTTACAACCTATTCTATGGTTAGTTAGGCTTAAAAACAAGGTTGAGACACTTGAAATCAGAGGATTAAACCTCAAATACTTTCTGTTTTGTTAGGGTATTTAACCCACAAATCATGTCAAGCTGAGATCTTGATGAATGAGTGATTATGGAACAACTTGGGTTGTCCTACATACAATCCTCACATGATTTGATGATTTCTTATAGATTAGATTAATTATATTATTGTACTAATCCTAGTTCGTGACCCTCCTTGGTTGTTTTTACATCAAGTGAAGTGGTGAACATACAAGGGGTTCCTAAACGGAAGCTAGTTCTTCCTACCCCATACTTGACATCCATGACTACTCGAGGTGCCTAAATGAAGATCCTAATCTTCTACCTCCTACTTGAATTATTGGACTAAATAATATGTAATACTTAAACCTAGATATATATATATACACTCATTCGAACCTTTGATGTTGAACTTGTGTTTACATGTTAAAGTAGTAGAACATCATATAAGACCTAAACCTTGTTGTGATTCTTATGGGTGTTCAACTCATGAAAACATTATCATAACCCTTGTGGTTACCAAGTGTCATACAAGTGTTAAGTGTTGAAGATGATTATTTTCACCTGTTATTCTCACATCTTATTTTTATGTTGTTTTAAATACCGAATCTCGACTCTAAGCATACTTGAACCTTAACCCTTACACATTCAATCTTTTAACCTCATCAACTCGTCAATAATTGGATAATTGGGAAGCATATGCAAACTTTGTGAGTATACTCGTATTTCCCCTTTTTCTTTTACCACTTTTGGGGTGTAACATGTTTACTTATCAACAACTTACACATGAACATTTTGCTTAACATTCCTATTAACATGCTTGTATACGTGATGGCTTGATATTTAAACTTGGGTGAATCTTATGTGTTGAACTTATCATTAACTTCGTACGAGCCAAACCGTGACATATGTAGCGCTATAGGATTAACGACCCGCCCGTAAACTTGAGGTTATGTCATGAGCCTGTTGCGTTTCCTTGGTTTGATATGTTAGACACATGCCATGTTTTTATGTTTATCTTGAATCACATGCTTGCTATGAGAAATTGTTCGAAACTTATCTTTTGTTATGTACGTACCAAACTTGTATACTCGCCTTTGCTTTTGCATTGAACTTTATTTTAAACATGTTACAGGTTGAGGATGATGATGCCATGAAATGAAGTAGCGTTGATACCTAGATACACATATAGACGTTTAGATTAAATACGTTGTATAAATGTCATAATTGTTGTCGTATTGCTCTTTTTGTACTTAACATGTTGTATTTCAAATTTCTTGTATTGTAACATTTATTTATGAAGGAAATCAATTTATCTTTAATTCTATTGTCACAATTTAGTGTTATGTGTGATGAGCAATCTTTCTTCGTCTCACTCCGATGTTTCCGCCATCGGTTGGGGTGTGACAGATTGGTATCAGAGCCATAACTATAGGGAATTAGGAAAAGTAGGAATGTTTTTACCTAGTCTATAGTTTTAGAGTCTTATTCGTATATTTTGTTCGAACTACTACATGATACTTTATTTATTTCTTAGTTATGCTATTTTAAACACGTACGCCACTCGTGAGTAATATTCGACATGATATTCTTATGCGTTAATGCTTGTCTTATTATGTGTTAATACTTGTTCATTGTTCGATTCTTTATGTGTTACTCTAAACATATTTCTCTATGTGTTAATACATGTTTTATCATTTCGTTATCCAAACACCATTCTTGATATGCTTCCTTATGTGTTTATACTTGTTTATGTACTTCCTTGACATACACTTCCCTCATACATTTTTCTCGGTATTTCTAAATCCGAAAACACTCATAATACACAAACGAGACGACTTCACCAAAATAGGCGTGAAACCCACAATTTGGTGAATGACTCTGAATCCTTCTACTTTTCTTTTTACACGAAATTCACCACCAAGTTAGGAGTGAAATCCTCACCTTGATGGAGATATTCGAATTTCAAATTCTAGTGGACCCTCGTCAAAGTGTCAAAATTAACTTTTGACCCGGCGAGTACCAACCACACTTAGGATACTAAATCGCCAAGTTAGGGGTGAAACCCGCACCTTGTCGACTAGTTCCACTCTTTGATTTTCATTAATCCCGCCAAGTCTCGAATTTTCAATTGAATTGGGGACATGTAGTAACCGGAAGGGTAAATACCGTTAACCGACTTGTCGGCAAGAGTATTTCACCTATTAGGCCAAAGCATGCTCCTCAAATTCGAAAGACTTTTCGACCACTTTGGTTAGTCAACGTTCCGTTTTGGAACCATCTCAAATTTAATCAAACATACGTTATATTATTTACTTTATCAGATGCAATCTTTCAAATTCGAATTTGCTTTCGATAATTTCTTCTCACACACGCACATCATACTAAATCTTTTTCATACACTTATACATATGCATGATTTTATATAATTTAAATTCATATTTCTTGTAACGAAAGGTGGAGACATATCATCGAGATAGGAGTGATTTCCTTACCTTGACGATTAACTCCACTTCCCTTTCTTAAAACGACCTCACCAACGAGTTCGGGGTGATTCCCTTACCTAGGTGACCGTTTCCAAGACGCCTCTTCAAAATTTCTTATTATGCAAACTCGGTCATGTTTATACCTAAATTATTTATCATTATTCAAAATACATACGTATACGATTTCAAAATACATTGTTTCATCAAGCATACTTTCTATCCTACAACCTATTCTTACTTAACTCACATACACGGATTCTTAACTTATCTTAAACGTTTTACTACACAAATTTCCAAACCTTACGAAATGCTACCTATCAATTTAATCGGTCCAATGAATCTCTTGTCCACGAACTTCATATTCGACTTAATTACTAAAACGCACTCATGATATATATCACCAAACTAAAGACTTTAATTCTCAATCGGAGGATCAAACCAACATTTCTTTTACACCTATAAGATCTTATGGATGTTGTATGATTGTTTTACCAAATACCCTTCTCAACATCAACAAATCATTTGTTAGAACTTTTAACAATCACTAAGACCTTTGCTAATTTTTTTTTTCTAAGGATCAACGTTTTCACAAGAAACTCCTAAATTCAAAATTTCTTGTTTTGATGAAACGAACTTACTTTTCTTTTCGAAAACTTTTCCTACACCGATTTTCAAAACAAATGGGCAAGAAGACTTCATGGGGACCGACCATCTTCGGATTACGTAAACTCTTTTAAAACAAAAGTAGCATTTCCATTCGATACAAAATACATTATGCTTAACCAATAAGTACTTCATATCCTTTTGCGTACGCAACTATATTCTACATTTCAAACCAAGCTCAATCCAATTTTGATACGATAAACTCAACGTTTCGTTTAAACAACTATACACACGTTTCATCCTGCACGTTTTAGTCATTTCATCGCGACAATTCCATTTATATCGTTCGTATTTACATGCGCAACCTTTTGGCGCACTTTTACGTGCTTAATTTGTTATGTTTTCAATTAATATGATATACGCAAACATTAGTATTCGTACTCACACTCACACTCATATTCATAACAATATATTTTTCCTATACTTATAATCGTATTCATACATATACTCATACGCTTCATGTTTTACCTATACTCTTATGATTCATACTTTTACTTATACCCATACGTTGCGTGCTTATACGTATACACGTACTACTTGTACGTGTTATGTTGATACACATATTTGCGTGCTTATTTAAACATATACTTATGCTCATACTTTCATTCATACACATGATCCATACATTCGTACCCGTACGCAAGCAAAATCCGAGTGATTCGCTTACGTGGGTCCTATACATACTTAAGCATGGACTTGCTTACATACTTTATTCTTATACGCACACATTCTTAATTTTTTTTTTTTTTAAAGTAGACCTACCCAAATTCATACACAACTAGTACAAGCTATGCGGATCATGCGACGATCAATATAATCACGGGTGCACACGGGATTATAGTGATAGGCGTATGAGAACCATAGAGTGTACTACTGTGTATGGTGAGACACGGAACGTAACATGACACGAATAACGAAACGGACGTAACATGGTCGAAACATGGTGGATACGCCGCTGGTACTTCCTATATATAAGTGTCTTCACCACGTTACCAAACTTTCGTAAAACATGTCACGAGAAATTCAGTGTTTTACAGACCTATTTTGGACCTTATACAAACTTTATACAACTCACAAACGCATTATATCCGATTATCCAACGACGAGACTTCATCCTTAACACACTGCGTTCATCTATCCAACACTTATGCTATTCTTATACTTGCACTCTTTAAAAGTCATTCGTTCATTCTATACTCGTATTATTCTCCTTATCCTTTTAGTTTATACAAACCTCGTTCGCAATTAAGCTTGTTTAAACATTCGAGTCCTAACTTACCTCGTTACCTATAAAATGGTCTTCCTATTCTGGATTCTCGTGTAACTGTACTTAGCATACCTTTAAGGCTTTATTTAAAGTGCCAAACCTTCTCGTTTCACTTAATAAACAATCTTCTACAAATGTGATTTAGTTACCACGTCCCATCAAAATACAAACCATTTGCCAACCTCTTCTTTCTTAATGCGTCACTTTTTATTATACGTCACCTTTTTAAATACGGCGCCAATTTAAGTTACTCAAACTTGTTTAGACTCACTTCACCTGTATACGCACTACATGTTTTCAACTATGTCGGATACCTCAAATTATTTTAGACAATGAACTCACTCCCAAATTTACCTTGTCACTCTCCAAAGTTTTGTGCCTTTCAAAATGTTTCAAAATTTTCAAGTCTCAAATTTTCACTAAAAATCTTCAAGTCTACCTCTTGAATAAATTTCAGGACGAAATTTCCTAAAGGAGGGGAGACTGTAACGCCCCGTTTATTTGTACTTTCCATTTTTAGCAAGTCTTGTACGTGTTTCTATTTTTGAAAACCTTATGCGCTTGTAATCGTTCCTTCTTGATAATCGTTGTAAACTCGAGACTTGAATCATGAATTAGAACTTGCATTTCTTTAAATACGTGTTATACATGCTTCATACATTGTACACATTTAATGATGAAACAACTTGATACTTACTCGTGATACTTACAAACATACGTTGAATTCTTAAATACGCAACATTCATACTTGATACCGCGATTACATACGAGTCCTATACTTAATGTTATTCTTTTGATGCTTGAGGTACACTTGATACATGTCTTATATGCTAAAATACCCTAAAAAGGTCATAAAACACGTAAACTATATCATTGGGACAAGTTGCAGGTTTTAAATCATTAAAATAAAAGGTTTCTTGCTTCTGACCATGGCTTGCGCACCGCAACAAAAAACCCTTACGGTGCGCAAGGGTATCTGGGCGGGACAGATTGTGTTTCTTCGCGAAAATGCATGAAATCCCAACATCTAACCTCACCCAATCACCTCCAATCACCACCAACCTCTTCCACTATAAATACAACCCTTCTCCACACCATTTTACACTTTCACAAC
Source organism: Helianthus tuberosus (assembly GCA_030545235.1). NCBI lineage: Eukaryota > Viridiplantae > Streptophyta > Magnoliopsida > Asterales > Asteraceae > Helianthus > Helianthus tuberosus. The sequence goes on along the minus strand of CM060380.1, from coordinate 20,022,030 downwards.
TCAAAACATCTCACAAATTCACTCTCAAAATCTCTTGCAAACTCAGAATTCGGGCAGATTCATACACTTGCACTAAAGTGAGTATAACTTGCTCATTTCTTAACGAAATCACCCGATTCTTCTTCCTACTTGCTTGGATAATCATAGGGTATGATTCCTTGACTTCTCCTTGGAGAAATCAGACCTGGAAATCCCGTGAAATGATCCAAAAACTTTCTGTTTTGATTTATGTTCTTTCAAACTTGTTTAAACATCATCAAACTTGTGTCTAACACATCTCATACCTATGTCCCAATGCTTACAACCTCTTCTATGGTTGGTTAGGCTTAAAAACAAGGTTGAGACATTTGAAATCAGAGGATTAAACCTCAAATACTTTCTGTTTTGTTAGGGTATTTAACCCACAAATCATGTCAAGCTTAGATCTTGATGAATGAGTGATTATGGAACAACTTGGGTTGTCCTACATACAATCCTCACATGATTTGATGATTTCTTATAGATTAGATTAATTATATTATTGTACTAATCCTAGTTCGTGACCCTCCTTGGTTGTTTTTACATCAAGTGAAGTGGTGAACATACAAGGGGTTCCTAAACGGAAGCTAGTTCTTCCTACCCCATACTTGACATCCATGACTACTCGAGGTGCCTAAATGAAGATCCTAATCTTCTACCTCCTACTTGAATTATTGGACTAAATAATATGTAATACTTAAACCTAGATATATATATACACTCATTCGAACCTTTGATGTTGAAATTGTATTTACATGTTAAAGTAGTAGAACATCATATAAGACCTAAACCTTGTTGTGATTCTTATGGGTGTTCAACTCATGAAAACATTATCATAACCCTTGTGGTTACCAAGTGTCATACAAGTGTTAAGTGTTGAAGATGATTATTTTCACCTGTTATTCTCACATCTTATTTTTATGTTGTTTTAAATACCGAATCTCGACTCTAAGCATACTTGAACCTTAACCCTTACACATTCAATCTTTTAACCTCATCAACTCGTCAATAATTGGATAATTGGGAAGCATATGCAAACTTTGTGAGTATACTCGTATTTCCCCTTTTTCTTTTACCACTTTTGGGGTGTAACATGTTTACTTATCAACAACTTACACATGAACATTTTGCTTAACATTCCTATTAACATGCTTGTATACGTGATGGCTTGATATTTAAACTTGGGTGAATCTTATGTGTTGAACTTATCATTAACTTCGTACGAGCCAAACCGTGACATATGTAGCGCTATAGGATTAACGACCCGCCCGTAAACTTGAGGTTATGTCATGAGCCTGTTGCGTTTCCTTGGTTTGATATGTTAGACACATGCCATGTTTTTATGTTTATCTTGAATCACATGTTTGCTATGAGGAATTGTTCGAAACTTATCTTTTGTTATGTACGTACCAAACTTGTATACTCGCCTTTGCTTTTGCATTGAACTTTATTTTAAACATGTTACAGGTTGAGGATGATGATGCCATGAAATGAAGTAACGTTGATACCTAGATACACATATAGACGTTTAGATTAAATACGTTGTATAAATGTCATAATTGTTGTCGTATTGCTCTTTTTGTATTTAACATGTTGTATTTCAAATTTCTTGTATTGTAACATTTATTTATGAAGGAAATCAATTTATCTTTAATTCTATTGTCACAATTTAGTGTTATGTGTGATGAGCAATCTTTCTTCGTCTCACTCCGATGTTTCCGCCATCGGTTGGGGTGTGACATTTTCGATTCCAACAAAAGAGGTTTTCCCAAATTATTGGGTTTCCTCATGAATAGGCATCATGCCAACTAGAGATGAATATGATCATTTTTCCGGTGATCAGAGACTAACAACATTAGGGTTCTGTTAGTCAAGGTCCATTGGAAGCCAATATGGTAATAGTTAAGACAGCCAGTGGTATTTTTTGAAATTGGAACGTACAATATACGGGGTTCATAAAGATATAATTTTTTATTATTTAATATATAAAATTTCATTTATTTGACCCGTGTAATACACGGGGTTCTAACCTAGTATCATTATATTCTGATATGAACATGAAAATAATAAACAAATAAATAGTCAAAAAGAACATGGTACCATTTGATTTTTTAGCCTACTTATTTGATTTAAATGTTCGATCAATTTCATTGGTCATGAACATGTAGTTGGTTGCTTTTGGAGATATATGTTCAAAGATAAATTTGGATTACCGATGGACTACTCAAGTATCATCGTGTCATTAGGTGAAATCACCCGATCATATCTATCTTTATTAGGCATAATACTTATATACTAATTCAGGAGTAAATCCAATAAGTATAGGTAAAACCTCCTTGTAGGAATCGAACTAATAATCTATTGATCTCAAAATCTTATCCCGCACTTAAGGGTGAGAGGGGCACTCCTCTCTTAGGGGAGTCCCTTCTCTTACGCACGCCCAATCAGCACGCGCCACGTCAACTCCCCTCTTAACTCCCCTCACACCCTCAATTTGATGGTGGTACTCCTCTCTTAGGGGACTTGCTTTTTTCTTTTTCTTTTTTTGTTTTTTTTATTTGTTGTAATTATGCATGTTTATAAATTAAACAAATATTAATAAAAATTTAATAAAAGACATTTCATTAAATTAAAAATAAAAATTACATTCAAACTAGAAAAATAAAAAAACAAACTACTCGTCGTCGGAACTCACTTCAAGGTGAGGTAGATCTAAACGTCTGAGATGCTCAACGAGATCATGTTTTAGTCTCCAATGCGTTTCTTCGTCAATGAGCTCGCTATAAGCTGTATCATCGAAGACGGGTTCGACTGGAGGATCTTGAATGTGTACCGGTGCTATCGCCCTTCCGTCGTCTTTTATAATCATGTTATGTAAAATAATGCACGTATACACGATGGACCTTATCTTTTTCACCGTTTTCGAACGCATCGGACGATTTAGTATTGCCCACTTCGCCTTTAACACACCAAACGCCCGTTCCACATCTTTTCATGCGGCCTCGTGTTGCCTCTTGAACTTTTTTTCATTCGGGGTGTGAGGATATGGAAAAGACTTCACAAACACGGACCAGTTAGGGTAGATCCCATCAGTAAGATAATACCCGCGTTTGTATAAGTGGTCGTTCACTTGAAATGGACAATTTGGCGCCGTTCCGTTTCGTTGAGTAAGAAATAACGGAGATTGTTGGAGCACGTTGATGTCGTTTTGTGAACCCGCCGGGCCACAAAAAGCATGCCAAACCCACAAATCTTGAGACGCCACCGCCTCTAACATAACTGTCGGGTATTGATGATCGTCTCTCATATATTGTCCACGCAATTCTGTGGGGCACATTCTCCAGACGAAGTGTGTACAATCCAGACTACCCAACATACCAGGTAGGTGATGTCTCTCCTCATGAGCCTAGCCTGATACAATAGCGCAACGTCGTGGCTCGTTGGTCTACGTAAGAATTCACCGGCATACAGTTTGCAGACCGTCTCGCAGAAATATTCAAGGCACTCACGAGAGGTCCTTTCAGCCATATTTAAATACTCGTCGTTTTCGTCTGGTGGGTTACCGGTTGCAAGTTGTTTAATCGCAGAAGTAACTTTTTGCAACGGCGTGAAACTTTTCTTCATTCTCCCGTCCAAGCCCTCTTGAAACCACTCGTTGTTCGCTTCCACGTCACTAACAATTTTTAGGAACAAAGACTTGGACATACGAAACCTATGACGAAAAATATCGGCATTAAATTTTGGATTTTCGACAAAATAATCGGCCATGAGTGTTTCGTGGCCTCCCACACGATCTCGACGGACAGTTTTTTTTTTACTAGACGATGCCGTGTCTAGTAGCTCCGCTTGTTGGATGAGATTTTGGAAGAAAATTAAACTACCATCACTTGATGATGAATCTTCATTGTCGGGAAAGTCGGGCAGGGGAGAAAAAAACGGGAACTTGGAATCCATTTTTTTTAAAGATTGGTTAAAAAAAATTAGATGATATGAATGGGTGAGAGTTGTTTTGGGTTTGAAAAATAAAATGGTTAAAGAGGTAGTATTTATAGGGGTTAGGAAAAAAAAATTTAAATGTGTAACGGCTATATAGCCGTTTAAACTCGTTCCTCTCATCGGTGAATACACACCAATCTTGGTCACCGAATTCACTCACCGCGGTGATGGCGGCGGTGTTCCCGCTCGGGGACTTGGGTCACCGCCCCACTCCCCGCATGGTGCCCCGTATACCCTAAGATGCCACTATATAAAGTCATGAGTGGTCAATATCAACCACTTGCCCGGAATAGTTAAAATGATTATTTTGACTTTCTAAAACAAATTAATTATCACTTAAAACAGTTTAGATTTTCATGAATATTATTTTACAAAAACAATAAATGAATTAAAGTATTATATTCTTTTCTATATATATATAATTGGAAAGGCTTCATGAATAGTATAAATAGTAATTTTAATATCAATAATAATTTTATTTTTTAATAATACATATAACTTTTTAATATGTTTATTATTTCAATATTATAAGAAAGTTTATTATTGTATTTACTTTTAATCTTAAATATATTAAAAATAGATTTTTATAATCGCAATATCTGTATGGTAACGAATCGAACCAATGTCAACCGAACAACACCGGTACCAGTACGAGTATTCGTTTTTATGGATTTCAATTGATGTAAACACGAGTTGATTGTTGTGTATCGTTACGGTACTATAATCAACTAATACTGACTTAAAGCCCGCCGCAAAGCCCAAAGGAATCCAACTTTATATATTAATTGGAAAACGATCATGAATAGTAATTTAATTTTTATAGTAAGATATATAGTTTCCTTTTCCATACTTTTAGCATTTTATTATTGCAATATATTACTGTTATATTTATTTTAATATTAAATATATTTCTTTAATTTTAACTTTTAATGATTTTCTTTTTTACTATTACTAATACTGTCTGAACAATATTAATACCTTATCGAATAACATCGGTATATTTTCTATTATAGCATCATGTGCTTATTATTATGCATGATTCGATAAAAGTTCTATAGGAACGAGTCATATATAGTTAAATTTTTTTTTATCATCACAAACCGAAAATATACCAACAAACAACATTGGTAAGGGTATCGTATTCGTTTTTATAGTTTTCTCGACGTGGCTTTATAAAATTCATTGAACACAAAGTTATATTCGCAATAAAGTATTTTTTTGCATCATAAGCTATATCGAGTGTTTGTACGATAATGGTATCGTAACGGACCGATACCGACATAACAACACCAGTACCGGTACATGTATTCGTTTTTATTATTTTAAATCGATGTAAAACACGTGTCGATTAACAACGATTGTTAAATTTGGGCCAGTATCGTACTGGTATTGTAATGAACCAGACCGATAATGATCAAAGGCTCGCAGCATTTGATCATTATCAAAAAGTTACATTTAGACTTTTTATTGTTTACTATACAAAATTACATTTAGAGTAAATTATTTTCCGAGTCTCAATGTTTTAGTGGTTTTAACCACTTGAGTCCAAAATCAAAAAGTTTTACATCCAGAGTCCCTAAACGCAGGGGCGGGTCTACGCTTGTTTAGGGGGTTCCCAGGAACCTGTTCGGTTTGAAATTTATAGTGTCAAGTTATATACAAAAAGTTGAAGGAACCCCTTAATATTTGGTAAGAGAACCTTATAAACAAAATTGCAGACTGGTTTAGTGGTAAGTATCGCGCTTGTTATAGCTGTAAGTGCAGTTCCTGCCGGGTAACTGTCGCTTATCAGTTTTGTGTCAACCAAAGCAGAAGTCCAAGTTAAAGTCAATGATAATGAAGATTATCAATTGCTGAAGGCATTCCGGACGACTTTCTAGTGTTTCAGATTATTGTTTTGTTTTGTATCCCGGACAATGTGTTTTGTCCGGGTTTAGTCCCTAGCCTATATATATGTGTGTATTGTGTAGATTAGGGCAACTCTTGAAGCTTTGTGCTCCTCTCCCAACTTATTCTCCTGGTGTGAATTCTAGAGAGAGAGACTATGTGTTAGTGAGAGAAAGCTAGGGTTTAGATCTTTGTGATCTAAACCAGCTTGTAGAAGATGATGTATACTCGTTTGGTATGTAATCTGTGATGATTGTATTGAAATGAATGAGTTTGTCTTGCATCTTCTTCTTCATCTACCCTGTTCTTGTTCTTCATGTCTTGAATCAAGTGCAATGTTTGATGTTCGTCATCGATCCGGTGCTTTTACAGTGGTATCAGAGCATGGTTACCGATTTGGAATGGTCTAACCGCCTTCCGAATCACCATTGCTCTTGATTTGATGTTTGTTTCCGCCAAACATCTTGAAGACGTGAAGATTTTGGTCCAGATATGAAGATATTCGATCTGTGTTGGAGAGAACTGCTGGGTTTTTGGAGATCTAGGGTTTTGATCCAAAAAGGATGTCTGAGTTTAAAACTCTGTGTTTGTGTTTCCGGGGTTTTTGGTGAACCAGTGTGAAGTCACACTGGGGAGATAGTCCGGAGACTAATTACTGAAGCTTGTCCGAGCTTTACAATTTGGAATTATGAATAGTTCAGAGGTTTCAACTTTAGAGGTTGGTAGGTCCGAGTTTTAGAATCTCCAAAAAGGTCAGAGTTTTATAACCTTCAAAAGGTCAGAGTTTTGGAAACTTCAAAAAGGTCAGAGGTTTGAAAACTACAAAAGGTCAGAGTTTTGGAAACAAGGGTCAGAGTTTTGGAACCTCCAAAAGTCTGAGTTTTTTTTTTATTATTCTTTTAAAGTGTCCGAGTTTTAAAACTTACTTTGTGTATGAGTTTTAAAACTTCCTTTGTGTCCAAGTTTTAAAACTTTCGTTGGTCCGAGTTTTAATATGGATGAAGTTAATGGTCCGACTATTAAAGTTCCGACTATTAAAATTTCCGAGTTTTTGTCCTCCATATAAAAATTCCGACTTTTTATATGGTTCTCAGGTCCGAGTTTTTGGTTCTTGTTTATTTGTGTCCGAATATTCATAATATTCTTAGAATTTGTCCGAATTTTAAACTTGTTAGTAGTCCGACTTTATTTAGTATGGGTTAGTTAAGTCCGAACTAGTCCGAGTTTTGTCTCCTTTGAATTAGGTCCGTATTTTTAACCTTTCTTAGTGAGTCCAAGTTTGTTTCTCTTTAGTTAGGTCCGAGTTTTGTCTTAGATCTACTTTAGTCCGAATTTTATTAGTTTAAGTAACTAATAGTCTGAGTTTTTCTTAGTCCCTTGTGTCTGAGTTTTACTTGATCTTGACCTAGTCCGAGCTTTCTTAGTCCCTTGTGTCCGAGTTTCACTTGATCTTGACCTAGTCCGAGTTTTACTTGATCTTAACCTAGTCCGAGGTTTTCCATATAGTCTGAGCTTTGAAACCATGCTGTAGCGATGTCATTATACAAACCAGGGACTGTTGTGTCGGCCAATGGTTATAGGTCTACAGTGGTTTGTAGTGAACAAGGGTGATGATTGGTTATTGTTACGATTGTTCGTACTCTCTGGTGAGTTTAAGAATAATTGGAATGGTTCTCCGTTCGTCGGAGATGTGGTACAGGTTTTTGTCATTTGATGGTTCTTTGTGGGATTCGTGGCGGCGAAGTGAGGGGGTGAAGAGAATACGACATGCTTGGATTGTTGTATTGTTTACAAAGAAAAAGGGGGAGTAAAAATTTTGAAATTCCTGTCTTCTTTGTAAATCAAAAGCTCGTGGTGCTACATCGAAACAAGTTCATGTTTACTATCTTTGAGATTAACTTAGTGTTAATCTTACCGGTGGCGAAGTGTTTATAACATGAAGCAAGTTAGAGCTAGTGTATGATTGAGTTTTGTCAAGTTTGTTCGAGGTTCAATCAAGTGTTGACGTGATGAAGCAAATTGTTCGTTTGGCAAGTAGTTGAAGGTCATGCCTTTATCGTATGCCGGTTAGAGTAGAGAAGATTAGTCTTCTTGGTACCTCTTCCAAGTTGGTGACTGATCGGATTCTCGAAATAGGGGTTCTTACATTGAGGGGGAGATTGGAGACGAAAGTCATCGGGTAATTGGTGGATTCGTGAAGATACGAGATTGGATCTTGAAGATTCGAGATGAAATTATTTCAGACACTCGGTTGAAGACTCTGATCAAGATGGTGGATGTACTTTTACAAAGTTCAGTTTGTTATTAACTTATCGAACTGAGCTTCATGTCTTTGCGAAATTTGAGGTATTCAAGGTTGGGCATTGGAAATCCAATGTTTCTTTCTGCTACCGGTTAGGTTTGAAGATTAATGTATCGAGCGATATACCTACATATGGTTGTAGGTCGGTTCGCGTTAACTTGATTCGGGAGTAGTTTGAGGGGGAGGATCTACAGTGTTTGATGTTGTATTCTTCGGGTTTCTCAAAGCGGCCTTAAGTGATCGTCAGCAAGTCTTTAATTAGAAGGGTTGAAGATCGCTGTGCTCTACCTAAAAGATCAAGTCTCAGCTAAAGTTGAAAGCATACATGATATCATCAGTCAAGGGGGAGTCTGTAAGTGCAGTATCCAGTGATTGAAGATTATCGATGCCACACAGAACTGATGCAACAGTTAAGGGGGAGACTGTAAGTGCAGTTCCTGTCGGGTAACTGTCGCTTATCAGTTTTGTGTCAACCAAAGCAGAAGTCCAAGTTAAAGTCAATGATAATGAAGATTATCAATATTGCTGAAGGCATTCCGGACGACTTTCTAGTGTTTCAGATTATTGTATTGTTTTGTATCCCGGACAATGTGTTTTGTCCGGGTTTAGTCCCTAGCCTATATATATGTGTGTATTGTGTAGATTAGGGCAACTCTTGAAGCTTTGTGCTCCTCTCCCAACTTATTCTCCTGGTGTGAATTCTAGAGAGAGAGGCTATGTGTTAGTGAGAGAAAGCTAGGGTTTAGATCTTTGTGATCTAAACCAGCTTGTAGAAGATGATGTATACTCGTTTGGTATGTAATCTGTGATGATTGTATTGAAATGAATGAGTTTGTCTTGCATCTTCTTCTTCATCTACCCTGTTCTTGTTCTTCATGTCTTGAATCAAGTGCAATGTTTGATGTTCGTCATCGATCCGGTGCTTTAACAATAGCTGAAGTCCCGTGTTCTACTCTGCTTGAGACCGTTTTTATTCCATTTTTTGGCTTCTTTTTTTAAAATTCAAAATCTAATTAGATTAGATTAGGGTTTAGTACTTTAGTTGCCCTTGCCGCTTTCTTCATAATCCACCCAGACACAAACACCAAACAGAAAGATTAGGTGATTTATGGTGTAAATTGATGTTCTTACCTGAAGTGGGTAAATTGATGTTCTTACCTAAAGATTAGGTGATTTATGGTGTAAATTGATGAGGAAGATTAGGTGATTTATGGTGTATCAGTTTGTGAGGAAGATTAGGTGATTTATGGTGTAAATTGATGTTCTTACCTGAAGTGGGTCATATATCTGTTCAAATTATATTTGTGTAGAAGATTAAGTGAATTATGGTGTATATTTTTTATATATGAAGAGACGGCAATAGTTTATATTTGTAAATCAGTTTGACTTTTTGTTAGTTTCATTTGAGATCAAGCGAAAACAGATACTTCAAATTGTATATTAGAAAATTCAAGAAAAATGTTAAAAGTGAAACAATCATGATGTTCAAATTGTATATTGACATGTTTGTTTAGTCGTGATCTGAATTGATATGTTTGTTCAAATTAGACGAACATATTTTGCTTAGAGGTCCATACCAGCCGCAAGGGAAAAAAATAATTTTCCACAAACCCAAGTTGGTAGTGGTTATAAGTTAAGGCTTTTTTTATTTGACCCGAACCGTCGAACCGATCCATATTTTTTATGCCAGACATATGATATTGAAACATAAAAAAGTGAACCCCTTGAAAAAAATTATTGGATCCGCCACTGCCTAAACGCTTTTTTGATAAACCTTTTGGGTCCAAATTATTCAACCAGTGTAAGGCCAAAATGTCATTATAAAGATTATATTGCATTTTGGTAAACTCGGTATTTCAATATTTTGGAAATTGGTTCATAAAGTTTATATTGCATTTTCATTATAGAGGTTAAAAGTTTGATCACAAAATGTCAACCTTAATATTGTCTTGGTACAACAACTAGCATACTTTATGGATATATGAGCAAGCAAATCAAGTATACTTCAAAAACATCGTATAACAAAAAACACAAGATGATAATACATGACTAGTTTGAATGATATCAATGTCCGGATGAAGCCCTGTTATGGGATGACAATTTAAGCTACAAAGCAGTATATGATAACTCCCGCTTCTTATCAAGCTCGATAACATGGATGAAGTTGTTGACCATGGAGAATGCAGCAACAACTTTTACCATCACAAAAAAAAAAAAAGAACCGTGAAAGATTCGCTTCAATAAGAACAGCAGTTGTCACTTCTTTTTTCAGAGATTGTTGCTTCTCCTTCAAGATGTGTCTCTTTACTACTACTGATCCTTGCTAGAGTAGACTAGGTTTATCTAGTATCTGCACAGTTTCAAGACTTTTAACGGTTTGATACATCAGTTCAAGATTAGTTAGTCGATTCTGATATAAATCATGCTTGCCAAAAAAAAATCTGCACCCAGCAAAAAAAAAAAAACGCTGGTGTAATGACCCAGCCAAAAAAAACGCTGGTGTAATGACCCAGCCAAAAAAACGCTGGGTTAAGGGTAAGTCGTTGAACATATTTTGTCGAAGTAAGTCACTGAACATATCACACACACCCAAAAATTGGAAACTTGAAAAAAAACATACATGAAAACTCGTAAAAAACTATGCGAAAATCGGCAACCATGCTGGTGGTGTCTTCTTCTGCTCGTCTAGGGTTTGGCGTCGTCTCCTTTGGTGTCGTGTGGGCTTCAACGATTCTCAGGGAAGGGGAAGAAGACCGATGAAGTTTGATGTAGGGTTTGGTGTGGGAAAATGAAACGATGGTATGAAGATTATGGGAACAAGAGAAAGGGTAATCGAATAATTTCTCAAAAAAAAAATATAGAAATGTAATTATTTTTTTAAGGACACATGTAATAAGCCCTAGAGGAAACATGTAAAATTCCCTTACACAAATTAGACAATATTCCATACTTCCTACATAGTATTGAACTACTTTCCTACATAGGCACACTAAATTTTAAACACAAATTTAAAACTAAAATATAAATAATCTTCATGTCTAAATTTTGATGAATAGCAATATAAATATAGGGTGATGATATACTAGGAAGTTTATTTTTGATAGAAAGGTTATAAAGTAATCTTAATCATCAATTAATTAATCAAATGGTTTGATTAAATGAGTATAATTGATAAAAAAGAAGGAGGCACGTGAGTTTGTGAAGGGATATTCTAGTCAATCCAAAGCAATAGTTTTCCTCTCCCCCAAATTCCTCTCATTTTTAAACGTTAATTACTCTTTCATACGACATTATTTTTTTTATAAAAATTGCACCAAAAAAACGAGCGTTTTTTATCTTTAAAACGAGTATATTATTACTATATTTTTGAAAAAAAAAATCGAAAACCTAGATGCATAAAACGCAATGGACAAAAAGCATAAAAAATGATTTTTTTTCTAAAACGCAATTGACAAAAACCACAAAGAAATTCCTTGTTTCTAAAACGCAAAAGACAAAAAAACACAAAAGAAATGTTTTATTTCTATAACGCAATGGTTGGAAAACACAAAGAAATTTCTTTTTTTTTGTAAAACACAATGGACTAAAAACACAGAAATGTTTTTTTTCTAAAATTTAATGGCCTAGAAACACAAAAAAATGTTTTATTTATAAAACGCAATGACAGAAAACACAAAGAAATGTTTTTTTTTTCTACAACGCAATGGCTTAAAAACACAAAAAAAATGTCTTTTTTTTCTAAAGTGCAATGGACTAAAAACACAAAGAAATGTTTTTTTTTTTCCTAAAAAGCAATTGACTAAAACAAAAAAAAAAAAGTCTTTTTTTAAACATAATGGACTAAAAATAAGAAGAAATGTTTTTTTTTCTAAAACATAATGTAATAAAAACACAAAAAAAATGTTTATTCTAAAACACAACGTACTAAAAACCCAAAAGAAGGTGTCTATTATAAAACACAATTGACTAAAAAAAACATAAACAAATGTTTTACCTAATGCAATGTTCTAAAAACACAAAGAAATGTTTTTTTCTTAAAACGCAATGGACTATAAACACAATAAAATGTGTTGTTTTTAAAATGCAATAGACTGAAAATACAAAAAAAAAACTGTTTTTTCGTTCCTTTGTAAAACGCAATAACTCAATTCAAAAACCCAAATCGTAAAAATGCAATTAAAATTTTTCTTATATAGATTGAAGCCGATTTCTTTAGATTTCTTTAACGATTGACAAAATTTGAATGCTAGAAACACTTAGACCATCGGGTATGGGGGTTGTCCCCTCTCCGTCTCGGGTCGTCGCCATCGTCGCACACCAGCCCCCTTCGGGTCGCCGCGTCGCACATGGCCTTCTTCCGACGTAGGGGATGAAGGTTGGTGATTGGCTGCTTTAATTTTGGTGGGCCCCTCAAGTTTGTGCGCTCTCTCTCTCTCTCTCTCTCTCCTTGCATGGTACTAGTGAATGAGCACAAGGTACAACTCTTTGGGTAGTCATTGCTTCCCCTCCACACCCTTAGGTAGTCCCCAAGGGGATGGTCCTCCACCCTTGATGAGGTGGCGCCTACGTGGCGGACGGTCCCTTTGGGGACTAACCTCACCATACCCTATGGTCTTATCAGTGATCGACTCCAGTGATTATCGTCGAAATCACGAGAAAAATGAGATATTGTATGAAATTAAACTGGGTTTCTTCGAAAAAATTGAAGAACACGTTGATTGGGTGTTTGAATCAATGATTGATGACGAAAATCGCACTAATGTAATGATTATTGAGATAGAAAGTGAAGAAATTGAAGATTGTGTGTTTTAAAAATGGTGGGCTTTGAAGTTACAGGGAAAGAAGAAGAGAGAAGATTGCATAAAATTGCCTCAAATACCCTTCCTCTTTATTTTTAAATTTTTATCATATGTCATAATATTATTGCTTCCTATTAGGGCTGTAAACGAACCGAACGTTCAACGAACTGCTCGTGAACCGTTCGGCGGGAAGTTCGTTTATGTCCGTTCGTTTAATAAACGAACGAACATGAACAAGAAATTTCGTTCGATTAGTTAAATGAACGAACATGAACAAAGGTCTCGTTCGTTCGATTGTGTTCGTGAACGTTCAGTAAGGTGTTCGTGAACGTTCGGTAAGGTGTTCGTGAACGTGTTCGTTAACATTCATTGATTTGCATTCGTTTATGTTCGTATGTTTGTGTTTTAATTGAAGATCTTTGTACTTTCTTATATTTTATTTGTACTTTTTATATTATTAAACTTTTATTTATTTTATTACCCTAAAAATTAAACTAGGAAACTCACTTTCACCTTGTTTATGCATCATTTCCCTTTCATTTCTCATTATTTATATCGGCGAATACGATCGACCTCGTTCCATAATAAGGGATTCAAGTTCGAGTGCTACTCTCTAGGCCATCTGTCTTTATCATTCGTCGTGTTCGCCAAATTTATTTGTGTTCGTTTGTGTTCGTGAACCGTTCGCGAACACGCTCATTTCCTTAATGAACGAACACGAACATAAAAACTCGTTCGGTAAGTGTTCATGAACCGTTCGTGAACACATTTATTTCCTTAACGAACGAACCGAACGAACACGAACAAGACCTTGTTCGTGTTTGTTCGGTTCATTTACATCCCTACTTCCTATCCTTCTTGTTTAATCATCTTCCTATAAATATATACATGTCATTATTTTAGACTTGCATTTTAAATGATTTCATTTTGGTGGTGTAAAAAAAAAAAAGAAATCACGGTAATCTATAAATAATTTAAAATAATCGAAAACATAAAAATATCAAACTCAGAACTCAGTATAAACAGTGGCGAAGCTTGAGATTTCCGATCGTGAGGTCGAAAACGTATATACCTAAAAAAATTATAAAACCGAAGGGTCGAAAACTACATACCGAACACTACTGAGCGAAAAGTTCAAAGGGTCAGGCGCCCCCCTCCCCCTATGCTACGCCCTTGAGTATAATGATGCACGAGTTAACGTTTTGATTAAAATTGTAGGTGTGGAAAACTTTAAAAGAAAAAAAGGTCTTTAAAGATGTGGAAAATTTGTTTTGAATAAAATCGTAGATGTGGAAAATTTTAAAAGAAAAAAAGGTTTTTTAAGATGTGAAAATTTTGTTTTGATTAAAACTAGTAGAATGTCCCCGCGCGTTACGGCGGGAATCCGATACAATTTATTACGGTATCGCTAAGGTATCGACACTCGATATAGCAACCGAAAGACAAAACTCAAAAATAAAGTCATGATATGCACAAAACGACAACGATACATATTTTATGTTGACGAAAACCATAAAAACAAATATTAGTAATGATTTTAAAGGAATACCAATAATGATTATGTTGGTACCGTTACCAGTGTTGTTCGCCTAAAATTGACGCAACACCAATATTGTTGGGACGATATACATTTGGTTCATCACGGTATTGGTACTATATCAATACCCACTATAGTTTACGATATAAAATAGATACTATATATGGCTACCGAAGTTGTTCGCACAATATTGATTCAGTTCATTGTAAGGAAAAAAGGTAAAGTTTTCGTCTAGGTACCACTTCGGTTGATCACACTAAAGAACAAAAAAAATATATCAATTATATTTGATTCGTTTGTTTTTGAACAAAACATTTAGTGAAACGAAGATAAAATAAGCACATCCCATTAATTCTGAATTCGATTACACTATATTATTGGAATGACGAAAAGGATAACAACATCAATATATAAAAAAATTAATACGTACGATTGTGCTAACGATTACTTGTACATTACCAATCACAAAAAAACTCGGTTTTAGAAAAAAAAAAAAAAAACTTTATATCAAAACGTAAATAAAATCAGGCTCGTCGAAACAACATAGTAAAAATTATATAAATTATGATATATATATATATATATATATAAGTGCCCGCTAAAATGAGAACCACCTCGAGTTGTAAGAACCGTGAGAACTACTTGATCCAGGGTGAGGTGGAGCAAAAAAAAATTTCATAAACGTAGATGCGTGTATTATAAACACATTTGTAAAAAAAATCAAAAAAAAACTGTCGTGTGTGTACTTTTGAGCACCACAAGTTTGTGTTTACGGGTACCGTAAATTTTCCGGTTAAATTTACGGTACCCGTAAACACAAACTTGTGGTGCTCAAAACTACACACACGACATTTTTTTTGAATTTTTTTTACAAATGTGTTTATAATACACGCATCTACGTTTATGAAAAAAAAAATTAGTCCACCTCACCCCGGATCAAGTAGTTCTCACGGTTCTTACAACTCGATGTGGTTCTCATTTTAGCGGTCCCCTATATATATATAAGTAATAAATTAACTAAAACTGAAAAAATATTAAAAAATCTATTATGAAATAAAATAATGGGTAAATTACTTTTTGAGTCCCTGTGTTTTGTTGGTTTTAACTAGTTGAGTCCAAAAGCAAAAAGTTTAACGACCTGAGTCCCTATAAGCTTTTTCTTTAACCATTTGAGTCCAATTTTCTAACACCATCCACCAAGTCTGTTAACTATGAGGGTAATTTCGTCACTTACACATAAAGTACAAGTCTTATATGCACATGAGTACAAGAAACAAGTCTTTAATGCATAAACTTTTAATATAATATATATATATATATTACATATATATAATAAAAGTATAAAACACACACACACACACACATATATATATATAAGTAATAAATTAACTAAAATTGAAAAAATATTAAAAAATCTATTATGTAATAAAATAATGGGTAAATTACTTTTTGAGTCCCTGTGTTTTGTTGGTTTTAACTAGTTAAGTCCAAAAGCAAAAAGTTTAACGACCTGAGTCCCTATAAGCTTTTTCTTTAACCATTTGAGTCCAATTTTCTAACACGATCCACCAAGTCTGTTAACTATGAGGGTAATTTCGTCACTTACACACAAAGTACAAGTCTTATATGCACATGAGTACAAGAAACAAGTCTTTAATGCATAAACTTTTAATATAATATATATATATATATATATATATTACATATATATAATAAAAGTATAAAACACACACCAGCACACACACACTACACACACTTTCTCTCTCTATTACACACACTTTCTCTGTTACACACCACCGGCCACCGCCTGACTAACCGCCTCCACCACTGCCCCACCGTCATCCCCACCACTGCCACCACCATCGCACTACCGCCGCCTCCAAACACCAACCACCACCATCCAGATCTACACTTCATACTAGAAAAAATCACAAACAAACAAACAACAAATTCAGAAAATCAAATCCAAATTCCAAACAACAAATTCATCTTCTCATAATAACGAATCAAGAGAAGCGATAACGAGAGCTGAACCTCATCTTTTCCCCAGCGAGTTGTTTCATTTTCGCCGTAGGTTTCGCCAGAATAATCGCACGCGGCGGCGGCAGACACGGCCACGACGACGTCATGGTGGTGGTGGTGGTGGTGGCGTTAGGATGGTGGTGGTGATGGTGGTGGTGGCGTTAGGATGGTGGTGGGGATGGTGGTGTGGTTGAGAGAGAAAGGGGATTTTAGGTTTTGATGAATACCCATTCGTTGGTTGTGATGAAGAACAGATTGTATGACATATGGATTGAGGTTTTTGAGAAGATTTGTGGATGAATTGAGGAGGTGGGGCCAGTTGCGGTTTCTGAGAATTGTTGTGATTTCGTGGGGTGTTTGATGAAGATTTTCTTGAGTGAAATGGTGAGATGAATCTGTTGGTGATGAGTGTTGAGTTTCTGCGTGTGAATAGTCTCATCATTGTTTTGAATTTAGGGTGTAGATTGCATTTGTGGATTTGGTGGAGATTGTGGAGAAGAAGAGAACGCTAGGGTTTGATGAAGTTTGGGTTATGGAAGGAAGAGAGAGAGTAAACACTGTGTTGTGTGAGTGTGTGTGAGAGTTAGGTAATAATAATAATAATAATTAAAATAATAATATGCAGGGGCATTTTAGTCTTTTAATGAAAAGTTAACAGAAAATTCAAACAGAGTTAGAAAATTGGACTCAAATGGTTAAAGAAAAAGCTTATAGGGACTCAGGTCGTTAAACTTTTTGCTTTTGGACTCAACTAGTTAAAACCAACAAAACACAGGGACTCAAAAAGTAATTTACCCTAAAATAATTGAAAAAAAAACAATATTATAAAAATCTTTAAACACTATTCATCAACACTTACTTTTAATATGTATAATAATAATTGACGCAACACCAATATTGTTGAGACGATATACGTTTGGTTCATCACGGTATTGGTACTATATCAATACCCACTATAGTTTACGATATAAAATAGATACTATATATGGCTACCGAAGTTGTTAGCACAATATTGATTCAGTTCATTGTAAGGAAAAAAAGGTAAAGTTTTCGTCTGGGTACCAGTTCGGTTGATCACACTAAAGAACAAAAAAAATTATCAATTATATTTGATTCGTTTGTTTTTGAACAAAACATTTAGTGAAACGAAGATAAAATAAGCACATCCCGTTAATTCTGAATTCGATTACACTATATTATTGGAATGACGAAAAGGATAACAACATCAATATATAAAAAAAAAATTAATACGTACGATTGTGCTAACGATTACTTGTACATTACCAATCACAAAAAAAAACTCGGTTTTAGAAGAAAAAAAACTTTATATGAAAACGTAAATAAAATAAGGCTCGTCGAAACAACATACTAAAAATTATATAAATTATGATATATATATATATATATATATATATATATATATATATATATAATTAAGTAATAAATTAACTAAAACTGAAAAATATTAAAAAATCTATTATGTAATAAAATAATTGAGAAAAAACAATATTATAAAAATCTTTAAAAACTATTCATCAACACTTACTTTTAATATGTATAATAATAATCGTAGATGTGGAAAACTTTAAAAGAAAGAAAGGTATTTTTAAGACGTGGAAAATTTTAAAAGAAAGGTTTTTTTTATAGAATTATTGATGAATAAAGTAGAGTAAGTGTTGTCAATAATAAAAAGCGTTAAAAGTTGTTTAAAAAGCGAGCTTTTTATGACCTTTTTAAAACAACTTTTTACCCTATTCAAAAAAATCAAATCTGAAAGCACTTTTATATATACCAAACAGTCTTTTAACTTATTTGTTTTTTTCAAAAAACCAAGAAGGCTAAGGGTATGGGGGCATGGGATGGGTAATGGATTGCCACCTAAGATGGTGGATGATGTGCTACACCACATCCTTGGGGAACCACTATTGTTGGCATAAATTAATCCATGGCAACCATGCACCTATATTTCCTTAATTAGTTAAAAATATTTTACACAATTTTTTTTTTTTTTTAAATAAAGATGGTCGTTTGGGTCATAACCACCAGGGGAGGTTCTAAAGAGAGGTAATGTGGGTGCTCGGCCGGAGCACGTTTTCTTCAAGGGGCACAAAATTTTAAAAATTCCTGGTTATATATAGATACGAATGATCGTTTGGTAAAACTTTGATGATTTTCTTTTGTGTCTAACCTGTTTAAAGTGAAAAAAATATAAAAATATGATAGGTTGATTCTTGATTTACAGTGACATATATGATAGGTTGATTCTTGGTTAGCTATTAGCCTATTACGGTATATAATACACTCATTCTAATACCATGATTTTGCTAATTTCTATTTTTATTGCTATAACTTTAATTGTCGTTTAAAAAAATTGGTTTACATTATTTAATTTGTTAAGACCTTAGGGTAAGGGGCATATTTTTTGGCTCAGTTGGGACACCTAAATCCTCAGGATCGCCTCTGATAACCACACCATATAGGATGATGGATTTCGATGGTGGATGAGAATGAGGTGACATGGTATTAACATGGAGGGTAATGGTGGTCTTGAGGGTCATGACCACACCCTATAGCCTAAGTCAATAAGACCATGGAGCGTGGTTCCCATTCCCCATGTCTACATCAGCGCCACATCACCCTCCCCTTTCACCTTATAATCCTCCCCCAAACATGGGGTGTGGTTCCCCCTTCTTCCCTGTCACACCCCAACCGATGACGAAAACATCTGAGTGAGACGAAAACAAGATTGCTCGAGACATCATAACCCTAATTATGACAATAATTAAAAGGCTCCAATCTCATGAGTACTAAAATGAAATACATTGTTCAAAGTTGAAAAGAATGTATGGTACAATACAAATACAAATACAAGTTTTCAAAGATAGAATTACAACAATACTTTCCAAATAAGGAAAATACGAAAATGCAAAGCGTTACATTCCCCATTCCCCCCTTCAATTTTTTTATTTTTATTTTTTAATACCAAAATTCTTAAAAATATAAAAAGTTTTCATTAGTTATAAATAAAATTACAGAACCTAGAAAAAATACATAATTAAAAAACATTACTTAAAAATAAAATAAACTAAAGCCCACTTCCATTTAAAAAAATTTGAACTAACGAAATGGACTAATCGATATGGGTCGCGTTGCATCAACTTGAAAAAATCTTTACAAACTTGGTTGTAAAAGTCATCACGTTTTCAGTTGTTTGCTACAAATTAAAATTTAAAAATATAATAAACTCTTTAGAATCAAATATAAATACTAATTTTAATTTTCAATTTATAAATAAAATTTAAAAAATATACCTAAAATCGGATCACGCCTTGTGCTTTCTTGTTACTCGGGCCTTCTTCTTTCACACCTAAATTTCACAATTAACACGCTTTAATCTTATGTTCTCATCTCATACTTTTCTTAACATGAGACATTATTAATTTCTCACATTCTCGACATTAACCGTGTAACATCATAATCATTTAGAATCATTGAATTCACATAAAAATCTCTATTCTAAGCATTTCATCAAATACTTGGTGTGCATACCTAAATCAAAGCATAATGTAGTAGTCTATGCACATTCTTCCTATTTCATAACATGAATGATTATAATCAATCAGTTTCACATAATCTTCATCCCACATCAATTTATCTAACAATACTCCATTACATACAAGTTCATTCATCAACATTCCACCTATTTGCATCTACATGATCATCAAATTTCATCATACTGCTACTACAAATGGGTTTTCACTTTTAAATCATCAATTAACCAAATTCAAGTATAATTCTTGTTCTATAAGGTGATTCTAACTCATAACCATACTAATTTCACATGAATTTATGGATTGATTGCAATCCACTTTCTACAAAATCACCCTAATCATGAAAATTATGTTAAGAACACTTAGATGATGAAGAATTTATGTTCATGCATCAATGTTAGCTTCAATTGCTCTTTCAATTTTGCTTAATTGCAATGTTTGAGGGTTTTTCCATTGTCTTTCTTTTGCCCAGGTCGACACACTGTGTGTGTATGTTCTGATTTTAGTTTTTGTTTTTGTTTTATAATTCCATCTTTTTTCATTTTTCCCATTTGACCCCTAAAGTTTGCTACTTATTAATTTATTACATGTTAATTTCCTTACTCTCATAATGGTAACTTTTATAACCATATTAACCATTCTTAGCCACCAAGTCCATACTAAATACAAATACTTTGTTAATATTTTACCTGGTTCAGAACGTTAGTTATCATATTTCATTCCAAGTCATAATAATATAAAATTATTAACATATGTGCAGTTTAGGGTGTTACAAAATTCAATTCCAAACACCCTCTAAGACATTTAAGGTGTTAATGAATTATGTGTGATAATAAGGGTATGTTTGGCATGGAGCTTTTAGGAGCTTCTAGTTTTAAACTTTTAAAAAAAGCTCCTACTTAATAAAAAACTTTGTTTGATTAAAGGAGCTTGAAGCTTTTAGGTTAGGAGCTTGAAGTTTTTGGTTGAACGCTCCTACTAGTAGCATTTAGAAGGAGCTACAAGTTTTTAGAGAAAAAATGACTATTTTAACGTATAAAAATAATAATTTTTTTAATGCACAAACTTTTAAATTTTTAGTTAGAGTTAATTACGGTTTTCGTCCCTGTGGTTTGTCAAAAATCACTATTTCAGTCCATTAGTTTAAAAATTGCTATTTCAGTCCCCGTGGTTTCATTTTCGTAACTATTTCAGTCCACATTCGTTAACCCCATCCAATTATTCTGTTAGTTTTATACGAAATGACCATAATGCCCCTGTCTACTTTGTACCAAATGTGCACATTCACCAATACACTAGGGACTACAATAACTCTCTCTTAAGTCTCTAATCACTCCCAAAATACCAAACCAAATTAGGGTTTTCTCGTATCATCACCATCACCACCATAACACCAAAAACCTGCAAATCAGCAATCAACAACAATGAAGAAAAACTACACCAAAACTTCGAACTCCGGCGATAAAATTCCACTTTGACTTCAGCACCTGCTCGAAAAACAAAGACTTCACTGGCGCAATCACTCTCTTCGGTTACGCAATCTCACAAAACCTAAAACTCAACCTGCACCACTTAAACTGCTTCCTATACATATGCACAAACTCAACCTAGTCATTGGGTATTCCCACAGTTTGACATTTGCAGGTGAGTTTCTTCTGTTGTTCATTCTTGATGTATTTAAATGTGTTTTTGAACTTGCAAAAGTTCAATATTGGCAGTTAAAGAAATCAGAATCTTGCTTGACTTTAGATTGATTAGATGTCACTGGTTCAAAGATTCTAGCTTCAGAGTCCTTTGATCTGTTTTTTCCTCTACAGCCACTCGGTTGAACTCTAGGGTTTAAGCACCTTCACTCTCCACCGCATAACAAAAACCACCGTCAAGATGGCCGCCGCTGCCCGATCGTTTTTCCGGTCAAACCTTCGTCATAACGCAGCTGCCAGAATCTCCTCAGAGGCCAAATGCAAATCTGGTCCTTCTCCGTTTCGATTCTCTCAACTAAACCCCTTTCTCATCGTGTTTACAGTTGTGTGACGGGGATGGTGGTGGTGTGTGGCGGAGGTGGGTGGTATCGGGTGTGGTCTGGTGGTGGCAGTGGTTTTATGTGGTGGTGTAATGGTGTTTTTTTTTTTTGTGGTTCTGCAAAGAGAGAGAGATAAAGTATGGTGATTAAACAACATTTTAACAATTTAGTCCCTCACTTTCTTAGTTTGACAATTTAGCCCTTTATTTATTTGAATTTTAACTTTAATAACAGGGGCATTATTGTAATTTCATATAAAACTAACAGAATAATTGGATGGGGTTAACGAAGGTGGACTGAAATTGTTACGAAAATGAAACCATGGGGACTGAAATAACAATTTTTAAACTAATGGACTGAAATAGTGATTTTTGACAAACCACAGGGACGAAAACCGTAATTAACTCTTTTAGTTATGTCCATTTTGGTCATTTTATATATTTTATTAAAAGTTACAGCTACTCTGGCAAACACCAAATATATCTAAAAAACTACAGCTACTAGCTACCAGCTTCCAGCTTCCAGCCACCACCACCACCACCACCTACTTTTGCCAAACATACCCTAAGTCCACTAAGTTACTTTTATTGGGTAGTTATGGGCTTTATTATGTGCTAATGAGTTGTTAAATTTGGTAATATTAGGTTACACTAAGTCATTTTTGGCATTAATACCTTTTGTTTGATTTTAATCCGTTAAGTCATTGTTCTTGTGTATTAACAAGCCTTATTAAGTATTAGTGAGTTGTTTACAATAAGTCATTATAGGTTATTTCCAGTCATTTTAGGTGTTATAACTTGTGTATGACTCCAAGTCATGTTTTCCATGTGTAAACGAAGGAATGGATGATGTTATGATGAACTCTTTCAAATCACTGAAATGGCACATCATTAATGAAGATACATATCCGGGGCCGTACATGATCCCTTGGGATGCACTGGACTATACCTGAACGGACATTCCTAACATGTCCGCTCCCCATAACTCCGAGGACGAACCTCCACTCAAGTGCGTCTGGACGGATGATGTCATCTCAGTTGACCATTATAAATACCCAATCAAATACAAGGCCAAGTACGATTTTCTGAACCTTCGTCCTTACTTTCTCTCTCTACTTTCTCCCTCTACCAATACTTATCCTCACGCCGGAGGGTGGTCGCAGAGGGGCCCTCCCATCTCTGCGGCGAGCCTAACGGTTTTCTGTTTTGCAGGACGATTCTCCAGCTCTCGTATAAGATCCAAACCCTCGATTACAGGCTTCGGCCTAAATTCGATTCTTTGGCTCTTCAATTAACACATGCAACACTAAACAAGGATATTAAACTTCCTTTGTCTTCTTAAAAAAGACTTTTCTGCAGTTAGTAGTGATAATAGTTAAGATGTTGGTGACGAGAAAGAAGAACTTAAAGGCACACATGATGGTTCTAAAAACGAAGTTGAATCTATTTTTCTCAGATTATTACCATAATAACCAGTAGATAAGTACCTTTTTGTCTCATAACTCACATAATTTCAATAGCAAATTACCAACAATTGGAATTTTCATTAACCAGATAAAGTATAGATATTATCATCGATGAAAGTCCTTTGATCTGAACTGCACTGATGTTAACACATATATTAGGCTAGGAAAGAAAAAAAATTTAAGTCTTTCTCTTATGTCGAGCTTGATTTAATAGATAAAAACATTCGAATGATTTCATATTCCTACTTATATACACATACCAAGGTCGAAAAAAATACAAAGAAACTAGTTTTACAAAGTTAATATATTAATCCAGATTATTCAACACATTAAAAAATCTGGTTTCCATATATGCATGCATCTACACTCTTAATTGATCTTAACCAAACGTGAGGGAGTAAGAACTCCATAACTACCATATCCTTTGCCCATCTGATCATGATCGCCGGCGTTAACCAACCTCCGGCTCGGATCAAACCAACTAAACAACCCGTATCCAAACCCACATGACCCATGGGGCTCCATTTCTCTAGCTTCTATCTCTCCAACCACCCTATAAAAAAGATCCACTTCACATGGAAGCAATATTGGACCCGGTGTGTTATACCCGTATTCAACTTGAGCATCTTCTAATAGCATCTGAAACAACGGATGATTAGCATACTTGGTCTTGACCGCGAACCATTGTTTCTCCGGTCCAACGTATACTGGAAAAAAGCCTTCGGGCGCCACCTTTTTCTTGACAATGGATCGTCGCCACCACGACCGGATCAGAGATTTTTTCATGATGAAAATAAGAGTTTATGAAGTTTTGATATTGAATTATAATGTTATGAAGATTAAAGATTTGTTTGTGTATATGTATATATAATCTTGATGGTGAAAAAGACATGCATGACTTTGAGATGGGAACTGAACTGAATAGTTACTATCGTTTACAGGCCACTTGGATAACGAGGTCGATCCATACATCTTGCACATGTTCATTTTAGGAGTCTGTTAATATGTAAATAGTTAAAAATGATTTGTGTTAATTAGGGAAAAAATTGACTTTGTAAATGTGGTCTGGTAATGGTATACATTAAAAAACAAATGGTAAATCAGTGGTGTGCCACCTTTAGGAAACGAATTTTAATTTAATGAGCAAACCTGAAACACTTGGGACAAGTATTCGGGTATGGTTCGGTTTTTTTTTTTTTTAATATATATATATGGGTATAATAGAGGTACGATATTAAGTGATTCCTGACCTCCTGTCTCCCTGAAAAATATATACATGTTTATACAAACCATACACATCGTACATTACCATCCCTACTTCATGCTTAAGGTTATTTACCATCCAATCATTTTTATTTATCATATTTTTCGATTCTAATTATGATCACAAAACTATTTTCTTCGAGAGAAGGACGAAAATCATACATTTTGGGAAAGTCAGTAAATAACCAAGTTGACCTTTGAGTTTATATATTTTTTAACAGTGGTATTATATTATACATACTATAAAAACGCTATGTCGGTGAAAACCTTTTTTTTTTCTTTTTTTTTTTTTTTTTTTTTTTTTGTCTTTTCCTAGCAAACTTTGACTTTTCTTTTTTTTTCTTTTTTTCTTAATTTACGTTTTCGGCCCTTATGCTTTGTATGTTGTTTCTTAAATACCAACTTCTTTTGCAATTTACATTTTTCATCAACTTTTTAACTTTACGTTTTTACCCCTTGCACTTACGTATTTTTTTCCATCTCTTGTAATGTACGTTTTCGGCCCTTATGCTTTGTTTGTTGTTTCTTAAATACCAAGTTCTTTTGTAATTTACAGTTTTCGTCAACGTTTAAACTTTACGTTTTTATCTCTTGCACAATTTTTTTCTTTCTTTTTTGTGGTTTTGTTTTTTTACTTATAACCTTTAATTTTCAGCATTGACTCTTAAAACCTCCTAACTTTCTAAATACTTTTTAATCAACTTTGACGTCTTTATTTTTATTTACGTGTCGCTATAAGCTTAAGTTAATTAGCATTCACACTGACAACTTTTTTACTTTGTAAATACTTTTCTAATCGAGTTTCCCACTTGATGTAAGACATGTGTCGACATACTTTTGTATCGGATCAAAAATCGTGTCGCCCCGCCGCGAAGCGCGGGTGTAACACCCTAGTATACACTTAAAAGGCTATGTCGGTGGGCTAATCCGACATAGCCAAGTGTCGCCTTTTGGTTGGTCAAAAGATTTTTTTTGCTTTTAACCCTTAACTTTTCTAATTTACGTGTTTAGTCCTTCTATTACAACTATCATAATATACATGTTTAGTCCCTCTACTTAATAAACTTTTTTCCTCATTAGTTAACTTTGCTAATATAAATGTTTAGTCCCTCCACTTTAACTTTGCTGTCCTTCTACTCTAGCTTTCCTAATATACATATTTAGTCCCTCAACTTAATAAATTTGATTCCCCATTAGTTTACTTTGCTTATATACATGTTTACGTCATCTACTTTAACTTTGTTGATATACATATTTAATTACTCTACTTTACTTTTATTTAGTTAAGTATTTCGCCTTTTAGAGTTTTTGTTTCTCCCTAACGTGATGAACCAAAGCCAATCCAACTGAATAATATTGTTTCCGCTATTGTATTATTAGAACCAATATTTTTTCTTTTAGTATTTCGTTTGTTAGCGTTTTTTATACATACGTGGACGTTTCAATAATCCTTTTCCAATGATTTTATGTTATCTCTTTTGGTTGCTATACCGAGTGTCAGTACTATATGGATAATCAAACTCCCGCCGCAACGCGCGGGGTAAAATTTCTAGTTTTATTAAAACTAGGAATTTCCAACCGTGGGTTGCGGTAGTGAATTCACGTACAAACTAAATGGTAAAGACCAGCATAAAGCTACAAAATATAAATGTGTAAAACAACCTAACACGTATGTTTGGCATGGAGCTTTTAGGAGATTCTAGCTTTAAGCTTTTAAGAAAAAATTTCTACTCAATAAAAAGTCTTGTTTGGTTGAAGGAGCTTGAAGCTTTTAGGTTAGGAGCTTGAAGCTTTTGGTTGAATGCTACTACTAGTAGCATTTAGAAGGAGTTACAAGCTTTTAGGGAAAAAATGATTTTTTTAACCTCTAAAGATAATGAACTTTTTAATGCACAAACTTTTTAAATTTTTAGTTATGTCCATTTTGGTCATTTTATACATTTTATTAAAAAGTCCAGCTACTTTGCCAAACACCAAATATATCTAAAAAGCTACAGCTACTAGCTACCAGCTACAACTAACAGCTACCAGTTTTCAGTCACCAGCTACTAGCTTTCAACCACCAGCCACCAGCTACCAGGCTCGGGTTTAGGGCTGGTCAGCCTGGGCAGACGCCAAGGCCCAAAAGGTTTATAAGGCCCAGCAAAAATTTAAGATCAAGATTTTTAAGTGAGCACTCTTATCTTAAATGTCTAATAAATGACTTCAATAACAAAAAATGAAGCTAGTTCAATAGTTAAGATACTCAAATTTGAAAACCAATGTCATAAGTTCTAATCCCCTCCTTTACATTTTTATTTCCTAAACAATTTTCAGTTAGTCTCTTGCATTTTTTTATTTCTCAAACTGTTTTGAACTATCAATTCACTTAATTAATTAATTGACTATTCAATCTTGTTAACAAGATGATTATATGATTCATTAGTTAATGTTTTGGGTTATAATCTTGAGGTCATGAGTTCAAACCCCATGACTAACTTTTATTTTTAGTTAATGATTTTATAACGATTTATTTTCTAAAAACAAAATCAACATTTTATAAAATGAGATTACGCGACATGTTATGCCTAAAAATATATTTGAATCACATATTTACATTTACATGGGTGTATAAACATATTTTTATCAAACTACTATACTTTTGTTTTGTTTATTTTATAACAATTATCGTCGTATTGTGGTTTCTTGATATATATTTGATGATTTTATATTATAATAAGTGGGCCCATTTTTTTTTGTTTCGCCTAGGGCCCAATTTTTTTTATTATTCTCGGAGATGGCCCTACCAGCTACTTTTGCCAAACATGCCCTGAATAAAATGTAACAAATAGAAGAAAACCATGCGAATGTAGATAAAATATCCCGCACATTGCAATTGTACGTCACATCGTATATTAAACTTGAGGAAAATCGTACAAATGTAGATAAAAAAACACGAGTGTTGAAATATAGATAAAAACACATGTGACGGTTATTCGCAAATAACGAAAAGTTACCTCATAAATTAAACTCGAGTAAAACTGTGACATATCCAAATTTATTACAGTTAATAAATAAATTTAATAAAAACATGAGATAAAACATATTTTCCTTTAAAAATAACCTTAGGACAATCATAGAGTGATAGAACGGTCAAAGAATTCAACCAAAATGTGAATCAAATGAGAAATTGTGGTCCTAACAAAAGTGTGAACTGATTTTAAGTAGGTGGATGTGGACTTTGAGACACTGTTTCACAAATCACAATCCTCCTCTTCCTCTTAATACGAACAACTTGTGGCCATTGGCAAAGCGCTCCCCCCCCCCCCCACCCCCCCACACACACACACACAATTTTTTCGAAACCGGGGGCGGAAACGTATATACCTAAAAAATTTCTATACGAAAGTACTATTCATAGCCCTCCCGGACATACACTAAGTTGCTCCCCTGCTTGTGGCTATCTAACAAAGGGTTAGAAGATTCTTATGGCTGTGCTTAATATGTACGTGACCCAATGAACCAATGCAACTAGAAATATAATGGACCTGCCCCAGTTTCATGGCTCATGGTCGCACCTGTTAATGAAACATTTCTGAACCTCGCGTTTCATATATGAATATGTATGTGAGAACCTTGACACGTAGCCGAATGTAATGAAACATTTCTGAACCTCACGTTTCATATATGAATAACTACCAGTAGCGGAGCTAGCCCAAAAATTAAGGGGTATCCCAATTTTTTTTTTTTTTTTTTTTTTGGGATTAGAGGTATCCTTTGTATAAAAAGATAAAAATTTTACACTACGTAGACGAAGTTGAAGGGTATTTTTACACTACGAAAAGGGAGTTGAGGGATAGCCCGGGCTACCCCTCCTAGCTTGTACATTGGTTCCGCCAATGATAGCTACGTGACTTAACGATTATCGCTCAAGTACTTTTGAATTTATAATTTTGGTATGATACCATTAGAAATTATTTAAGATATTTGTATTACCATGGGTTAATTATCTAGTTAAATTAATCGAAAAAAAAAAACACTTTTTAGAAAAACAATTATCTATTTGCTTTCCTCATCATAGAACTCCTAATACTACGTTTCTTTTTATTTTAATCTATACATTTTAATGAAGAACATTAAGGAAAAAGAAAATACTGATAAATAAAATGATATTTGGGCAAGACAACTGTCTGAAAGACACGTTATTTTCATAATCATTAATCAATATAGGCTTATGTTATCGTAATAATTAAAGTTGACGAATTAGAAACAGATTAAAAGCAGGGGCGGACCCAAGTCCAGCCTAAGGTGGGCGGGCGCACCCCCGGGGAAAAAAATTAGTGCTAAATTTCGTCGAAAATCTCGTCCGCACCCCTTGGAATTTTTCGACCGCACCTCTTAGATTAAAAGTGTTATCAATTTATATTTTAAATTTTTTAGTAAACTCTTATTTAAAAAAAAAATACTACTTAAATTATATAACTTTTAATACCTAACTAACTAAACCCAAATACCCAAAACTTTACCCAATTATAATTCCTAACTAGCTAGCCCACTAAGTCTTAGCCCATTAACCAAATCCAACAATATTTCAAACTATAATAAAATAATTAAAACCAAAAACCTTTAGAAATTATCTCCCTCTCTCTCTCTCTCTCTCTCTCTCTCTCTCTCTTACGTCCCTGCACTGCCAACGAACAACATCACCCAGCGACAACAGTCCAGCAGCCGACGACCACCGTAATCAGCCACCATACCACCGCCGTTCGACACCAAATCTAACCGGAATCCGAACGCGGGTAAGTTTCTTTGTTATTTTGATGATTTTGGTTTATCATAGATCCCCATGGATGCTTAGTTTCCATGCTCAAATATACACATATTAGTGGGGTTTCCATTAAGAACCATAGTATTTTAGGAACAACAAAATTAATATAACATTTTGAATTCCGATGCTCACAGATTAGTAAAATTCATAGTTTTCATATCTTTATTGAAGCTTTAAACCAACAATATCTACAAACTTGCAAACGGGGGCGGATCTACCCTTCAAGAAGGGGTAATCTCCGTTACCCCTTAACACTCCGATGGTAGTGTAAAATTTAATGTAAATAATGTTGCCTCTATAGTAATTTTATAGATCCACCACTTCTTTCAAACACACTGATGCAATAATATTATTTCACTATTTTCTCAAATTACTTTCTTTCATAAACCTCATTTACACACATGTATATGTGTGTGTGGTCCCACTAGGTGACATCATTCTTTTATCATAAAACAAACTGATGCAATAATATTATGTCACTATTTTCTCAAATTACTTTCTTTCATAAACCTCATTTACAAACATGTATATGTGTGTGTGGTCCCACTGGGTGACATCATTCTTTTATCATAAATATGGACACCCTTTAGCTGATATTGCAACTTTTTATGAAAGTTGTTTATCTAGGTTTGACTGATGTATAGATAGTGACATATAATCGACCTATAAGTCAAGACCGATCTTTATCATATAAGTGTTCAAAATAAGCTACACAAAAATGGCATGTTTGTTGGAAATTTGTGAAATTAGCATTTTTCACAAATATAGAAAAATATAATTTTCTTAATTTTGTACTAGAAATAAATATAAGAAACTGAGTTGGTTTTATATATTTATTTGTGGGTTTGTGTTCTATGTTGGAAGAGCTGCGCAACGAACTAAACCACGTCCAAAACGGAGCTAAGATGAATGAGATATCGATCTCAAAGTTTGGTATTTGAAACCCTGGAAAATTGGGAAAGTGGCACCTTGTCCCACATAGGAGGAGAGTTGAAATTTAAAGGGGTATTTAAGTGGAAGCACTTCATCCTTATTATTTCATGGAAGCACACATTAGTGTACTCGCGAAGGTCTGCACCCTAACACGCACACGCGCGCGCGCGTGGCGTGGGCGCAATGTGGTTCTTTGATGATGCAATGTTTATTCTTTGTATTTTTGACCCCGCGCGCGTGGTGAAGCACAGAGGTTGCAAGGACCAGGTGGCTAGTGACGTGACATGCAGGCGCACGGGTACATGGCGCATGACCCAGGTGGGTCAGCGCGCAGTGGCGGATGAGCGCGTCCGCGCATGGTGCATAACCAGCTGGCCTGTGCGCTGGCGCATCGACTGATGTGACGTGCGCAACGCACAAAGTGAGCCAATACGACGCGACTGTGTGGCGTGATCGTATAGGCTCACTAGTGACGTGGCGCACGCGCACATGAGCGTGCAGACTAGCAAGCGCATGAAAGTGAGCCAAAACGGCGCACGTGCGCATGAGCGTGTAGACTTGCGCGCGCATGAAATTGAACCAAAGATGGCACGCGCGCAGAAGCTTCCAGACATTAATGACAGAGCATTACATTTCAACATTTGAAACTGACGAGTCAACGGTTTTGACTGAGAATTAAATGACGAATTAAAATGCATTGAAGACGTTTAATGCAATTTAATTCTCCCATTTAATTCATTTTTCAGTTTCATCGCAAGATCTTCAATATAAATAGAAGGCTACCTCTGCTGCAGAAGACACACCAAAATTCACAGCTTATACAACTTTCTCTCTACAGCTTCTTCATCTTTTTCTGTCTAGTAGCAAGGTACACATTCGGGTTTCGTCAAGTCCGACAGTGCAACTGCTTAGGCTGTTGTATCCTGGAAACAAACGAGTTCTCCTGGGACCCTCGAAATTTGTTTAAAGGGACTCGTGTCTAACACGATTCTCAGCCAATAACTTTTTATTTTCAGTAATCTTGTTCTTGTTTATATAGTATTTCACTTGTAATTGTATTGCAATTTTCAGTTTCATTCTGTTCTGTATTTGTAATTCAAGTTAATGAAAGTTTTATTTATTTTTGCACGTACGGATTACTACAATGTTTATCCATGGTATCTTGACCAAGGTGATCATAAGCAATCACCATAAAAGTTTAGTGTGCATGGTCAAGACGTTAAAAGCATAGAAGAAAACCCAACGTGGTAAGGTCTAAATTTGGTCATTATCCGAGGGCACTATTTTTTTTTCGACGGGCGGGTCATCAGTAATCTATATGACGGTAACTAAAGGTAAGATTCATGTCGAGGCTTTTTAGGTGTCTGTCAGTGAAATTATCTAAAATGAAGTCTTCGTCGATAGTCCTTCACTAAAATTAAAGATAAGATTCCTGCTAACCTTTTTAGAAGAAATTATTCCCATCTTTTCAAATGTTATTGGTATTTCAATACTTCATTAGATTTTCAAATATACGAGCTTCGTTATGTTGTTTTCTTCGTTGAATACCAATATATACTATGCATACAATATAGTTTGTTGGATTCGATGGCTTCGAATGTTAAATATGACAAATCTGGCGTTACATCCGTCATCTAAGCAAATACGGTGTTAACATGTTTGTTGGAATTGATGGTCTCGGAAGTAAAATCAAACATGGTGATCTATGTTGAAATTTGCACATGGTCACTCTATTTCATGTCCAATGCAAGTGGAGTTCCATTGACATACTTTTCAATCTAGCTCTGCATGAGGCCTCTAGATGTAAATACTCTTCCTTTCGATGAGATACTTGTATTAACAAGGTGTTTATGCAAACTATCATTACAAAACTTATAAAGATGTGTATATTTTATTTATTATGGTAACTATTAATCTTATTAAGATAGATAATCAAATATCATTATATTCTGATATGAACATGAAAATAATAAACAAATATATAGTCAAAAAGAACGGAACCATTTGTTTGGTGTTTTTTTTTTTTTTTTTTTTTGAGTCTACTTATTTGATTTAAATGTTCAATCAATTTCATTGGTCATGAACATGTAGTTGGTTTGCTTATGGGGATAGATATGTTCACATGATTAATTATTTGGTCAAGAACAACTACTTGCCCACAACTGTTGAAATGATTATTTTGACTTTCTAAAACAAATTAATTATCACCTAAAACAGTTCAGATCATGAATATTATTTTACAAAATGAATAAATGGATTAGAGTGCATAAATAAATTAAGGTGTATTTTGGTTTTCCATTAATTCATAAATTCAAAGATAATGATTAATGATTTTAGGAGCAGGAGGGGCCGGGTTTATAAATTAACTATTAAATACTAGTATTTGTACGTATACAAATACGTATGTACATACGTTATCAACGAGCAAATATGTCAACCAAAATGTTGATTGATTAGACGAAACTCTACGTGTCCCATTTAAGCCTTGGATCGACTTTTATTTCACTAATTTTATTTAAGAAATTTCTATCAAAGTTGGATCAAGAAATACATGTATACAATAGGGGTACGCAAGTTAACGCAACAAGATATAAATAATGGTATGTGCATGCATACGAATGCACATACGTGATAAGGGAATAATTACATAACCAAAATGTTGATTGGTCAGGCGAGATCTTACTTACCATGGTTAACTCACAGTTCGACTTTATTTGGCTAGTTTTATCGAAAGTAAGGGTGGATAGAGTGGGCGCCGGGAACCATCTCCGGAGAATAACCAACCGCAGGCACCGTAAGGTGGGGGCGATGCCCCCCCCCCCCCCAAAACTGGTAAATCCCCGCTCCTTCACACACGCCATTCTCCGCTCCGCCTTCATCTCCCTAACCTCCCCGAGCCTCCGTCTCCATAACTCCACGTGGAACATGTTGATTGGTGGGTGTTGGCTTTCCCGATGATGGCAACTATGTATTCTGGGGTGGACTCTATCCACCCTAATCTACTTAAAGTTTGGATCATGAAATACATGATTAATTTGAGTGGTCACAAAAGCTTCAAAAAATCATGGTTAGTTTAGGGGGTGTTTGGCTTAGCTTTTCAAACTCTTTGTGACTTTTTGAAAAAGTTAATAAGTCATAATGGAGTGACTTATTGACTTTTTCTCTTACATACACTCTCAATCTCAAACATCATTTAACTTTTTAAAAAATAAAAAGTCAATAAGTTATAAATTGGCTACAATAAGCACTTCCAAACACCCCTTTAATGTTGAGTGATCAACGGGGTAAACTAGGATGTGAATCCTAAATAACCATGCGTAGGCGTAGTTGGCCTTTTTCGAACGAGAGAGGGAATAAATCTTAGCCATA
Organism: Helianthus tuberosus; assembly: GCA_030545235.1. Classification (NCBI taxonomy): domain Eukaryota; kingdom Viridiplantae; phylum Streptophyta; class Magnoliopsida; order Asterales; family Asteraceae; genus Helianthus; species Helianthus tuberosus. Next base: position 19,988,058 of record CM060380.1, on the reverse strand, counting down.
GATTAAAAAAAAGTTAATGGTTTTTAAATGATGATGGTAATTTATTTATTTTTTAATAATTTAGTTTTATTTTGTAGATGTGTTGTATTTTAGACTTTTTTTGTGTAGGAAAACTTAATTGATTAAATTATAGTTACAATACACAATCAAAACCACCCAGTTATGTGCCAAGCTATTCTCAAAATTAATTAAAATAATACGTGTTAATCTCTAGAAAAATCATAGGTGAATTTTGCTTACATAACAATTAGTTTTCCTACACATGAACCAGGTTATAGATCAAATGTTTTTATTCAACCCGCAATCACCTTATCTATCGTGTATCAAGTATATTTGTTAGCTTTTTTTAAGATATAACTTTTTTTATTATTTGGTATATAAATTAGATTTGTTCAACACGTGTAATACACAAGGTTTTTTAAAGATATAATTTTGTATTGTTTACTATACAAAATTACATTTAGAGTAAATTACTTTTTGAGTCTCAGTGTTTTAGTGTTGTTGGGATTGAACCCTACCAGAGGAACAGATGATGTAAAGCCAAAACCAGGTCACAACAGTGGATTCACAATAAACAGTAGTTTACAACAGGCTTTCCCCTTGAAAGTGATTATAACATCTGATGTCCTCTATCCACTGTCCGTATACAACAGCTGTTGTCCATCAAACTGCTGATGAAGCCCTGAAGACTGTTGAGAAGTAAACACTGCTGGATCAATCTACTAATGCTAAAGGACTGCTCACTCAAGGACTGATCAACCTTGAGGAAAGCACTGATGGAAGAAGAAAGCAGTAGTTTAGTGTTTCACTTGTTTTGTATAAAGTCAGTGGTTAAGATTAGCAGTGTTTGTATAGGAACAGTGGTTACAGGTTGTTAGGTTGTTAGATGTCGCTTTCATGGTGATGTCAGCTGAGATGCTTCAGTGGTTTGGTTTGCCTATAAATGGAGCAGTACCCTGTACTGTTACATTTGATGGACTGAGTGAGTTCTTCTCCTCTGATCCAATCCTTTCATCTTGTGCAATCAACCATGGAGTATCAGGCTGAGGGGGAGTTTAGTTTGTAAGCTTGCTTTGTAATCTTTTGATTTGTATTGTAATCATTCGACTCAATGAAAAGCATGTGTTTATCAAAACTATTTTCCTCTTTGATTGTGTTTACAAAGTTTGTGTTCATTTCCATTGCACTTAAACTCTGTTCATTTCCATTGATTTGTTCAAATTATACAAACAAACACAATCATAAGTGTTGGATCGATGTGTGATCCTAACGAGTCAATCAGAAGAGTTTACAATCTATTTCAAAGGCGGAATCAGAAAAATAGACGTGTAACAGCTTGAATTTTCCTAAATATCTTCTTTTTATTGATTCCAAATCTTTTACAGATCGTTTGAAAAACTGGCAGCACCTCGGCTCTGAATCGGAAAAGTTACAAATGAACTAGCAACACACCTATATATAGTTGTGGTAATTCCGTTTGAAAGTGGCATGACCATTTCAAGCGGAATTAGAATGTTTAATTTCATTTGAAATGTTCAGTAGCCATTTCAAGCGAAATTACCCAAATCAACACAAACAAACCCTAAATTCCAACCGGTTGTGTGCTAGTTTATCCTATCTAGACATAAGACTCGATAAAGAAAAAGTTAACAGACATTCGTGCACTAACAGACTCCCCCTTGGATGTTGACGAAGTCTTCGGCGTCGAGTCTTTAGTCTTTGCCTATCTTCTTACTCTGTCCAATTTGTCTAACAATGTAAGCTTCCTTCAAATCTTCTCTTCTTCTATCAACAGCTAGCATGAATCACAGACTCTGAATCTTTAACAACCTTCAAACTCCCCTTTGAATGTAGATTCAGAAACTGTATTTGACTTTCAAGTCTTCAGACTTCCCCTATCAGATAGCTGGGATTTTGCTATGCTGTTATCTTAATAACAAACCTGTTACCTGCACAATCTCTACCTAAATATAAGATTTATGATTATGACAATTTCAATCCAAACTTACCATTTGACTTCATTTGTTGGTTTTATCAAAGTTTAGAAATCCACTTAAGTATCCAGGTCCAAATTAATGACCTTGAGAACTTAACTTGTCTACCAAGTCCAACTTAATGACCTTGGTTGATCTGAGACAAAGCACACTGACATTTTGTACAAACTAGTTCAATCAATTTTCTGAAATTTACAAGTTTCAATTTAATGAACATGTTTTGACTTTTCAAATTCACAAGTTTAACATTGTAAGCTCACAACTCATCTTCCAGCTCAGAAACTTCCTGCATCTGCTTCAAATTTCGAATCTGAAGATCAGCTTTCCACTTTGGTTTGTCGGAAAATAAAGCAGAAATGTAAAATCTTTTTGGATTTATGAATAAAGTTTCTAAACTAGAAATGAAATACATAAATAAAATGCAGTAAATGTAAACTATTTACAAACATATTTTTGGTGAGCGTGTTAGGGAATCATATCAGCTGTCGACAAGTCACAAGTACCGTTAAGCTTTAATTTCATACTCAGAATTAAACAATTCACTTAGATTGTCGATATACTGATCCACTTAAATTTTCACACAATTTTCAATCTGTTCAGGATACGAATTAGGTGAATTAAGAACTTAAACTCATTCATGTGTCCCACCTCTTGAATATACTCCCATATCCAAATCCCAATATTCAGTCTTACAGGTGAGTATACCACAGATGATATCTATAAGGGGTTCAAATGCGAGGGTCGTGAGAGCTCTGGTCAGAACTTCCGTTCAGCAGAGAGATGACGACTTCGACTTTTGATGTGTCCCCTTTAGAGGATCTTTTTTACAACAGCACATGATTAGCATTTTTCAATGTTTCATCATTTTTTATGCTGAGGGCGGTGCTATATTTCAAGCAAGCAGTAAAGTATTATACGGGGACTAGGCCATTGCTTCCGCAAAATCAGAAGTCCCGGGATAATACCCCAGATATCACTGAGTATAAAGACCTAGTATCTCAGAAAGAGGGATCTTTCAAACAAGATTTCAGGGGTTACCTATATATCCAAGTAGTGTTCCCCACGAAATAAACAAGTAAAGATTTAGGTTTATATCCCGAACAAACCTACTAAATGTGCAAAAACCTATCGGCACATCATCAGCGAGACTGTTTAAAATTTTTAAACTTTACATATCTTTAGCATACCGTAACTGTCAAGCTGATGTACTATCATTTTCCCTTTTTACACAAGCTCTTTTTCAATTTTTCTAATGTTTTTTTGATTTTAAAATATCTCATGTTTTGTATTTTTGAAATTTTTAATGTTATTGTATTTTCTGAAAAATATTACCCTATACTCCCCCTAAATACCAAAACAAGTAAAAAATCGACAAACCATTGTAGATTGCTTCTCAACATCATCTACAATGTCTCCTTCATCTACACCAAGAATCTCTTCCAACACCGATAAAAGCTTCATACCGTTCAATTTTAACAAGTATTGAAAACGAGTTTTATCAAACGCTTTGGTATGTAAATCAGCTTCTTGTTCGTCAGTGTGGATTTTCTCAATTCGTATCCACTTCTTCTCGAAACAATCTCGGATGAAGTGATGACGAATTTCTATGTGTTTCGTTTTAGCGTGATGAACATGATTTTTCGTAATGTTTATCGCTGCCTCATTATCAACAAAGATAGGGGATGTTAAGAAATTGCAAACCGTAGTCGCGCATCTGTTGCTGGATCCATAAGATCTGAGAGCAGCAACTGCTAGCAGATACATACTCAGCTTCACATGTGGATAAAGCCACAGAGGTCTGCTTCTTGCATTGCCAGGTGACCAATCGTGATCCGAAAAACTGGCACCCTGCTGTTGTTGATTTAGCATTAACTTTGCAGCATCCGAAATCGGAATCGGAATACCCTTCGAGCGGGAAATCGCCTTCTCTTGGATACCACAACCCCAGTGATGGAGTTCCTTTCAGGTAGCGTAATATCCGTTTCACAATCACCATATGCGAAGCTCTAGGATTAGATTGAAATCTTGTTGCGAGGCAGGTTGGGTACATGATATCGGGTCTTGAAGCTGTCAAGTACATCAGCGATCCAATCATGGAACGATACAACGTTTCATCTACCTTCTCTCCGGTGAGATCAGGGTTTATCCCATGGTTCGTCGCTAATGGGGTGGAAGCTGGAGTAGAACTTGACATCCCAAATTTCTCTAAGATATCATGAACGTACTTCGTTTGATGTATGAATATTCCCTTAGGCAGTTGATCAACCTGTAGTCCTAAAAAGAATTTCATCTCACCCATCGACGACATTTCAAATTTTTGCTTCATAACTCTTTCGAAATCTTTGCACAGATTCTCATTTGTTGACCCAAATATGATGTCGTCCACGTATATTTGAACTATCAAAAGATGTCCGTCGACCTCTTTGGTGAAGAGAGTGGCATCCACTTTTCCACGGATGAAGCTGTTGGCAAGTAGGTGTTGAGACAATGTCTCGTACCAAGCTCTCGGGGCCTGGTGTAAACCATACAGCGCTTTATCCAGCAAATAGACCTTGTCTTTGTGGATTGGATCGGTAAAGCCCGGTGGCTGTCCGACATATACCTCCTCTTTTACCTTCCCATAGAGAAACGCCGATTTAACATCTAGTTGATAAACCTTAAAAATTTTCCAAGATGCAAATGCTAGGAAGATTCTGATCGCTTCAAGTCTAGCAACCGGAGCATACACTTCAGTGAAATCTATCCCCTCCTACTGACTGAAACCCTGGTCTACGAGTCGAGCTTTGTTACGAATAATAACCCCTCGATCGTCTCTCTTACACTTGAACACCCACTTGGTGTTCATCTTCCTTTGACCATCAGACAAGTCTACCAATTTCCACACTCCTAACTTCTCAAACTGACTCAACTCTTCTTGCATAGCATTGACCCAGGAATCTTCAGTTAACGCCTCTTTGTATGTACGCGGTTCTATCTGCGAAATAAAACAACTAAGTGAAAACTCAGTTTGTAAAGAAGCAACTGTAGAATAAAAATAAGTAAGTCCTTGGTCAATTTGTCGTCTAGTGCGAACGCCTTATTGTAATTCTCCAATAATCAATTCTTCTGGATGGTACGAAAGAGTTCTCGGCATCACCTCGCCTGGAACATCTACCTCGCCTTCCAAATTTGTAACATTCTGATTTGCACCTTGTTCACTGACTGGAATTGTTTGACTTGATATCTGGATCTTCTCCCCCTCAGAATCTGAATCACCACGATCAAATATAGGTCTATCATCCGATTCTTGATTATCATTAACTGCCGTCTGATTATCAAGAGCATGTTCTGAGGATTGTTAAATATCATCATGTTCTCCAGCATTACTAGGACCAGTTTCATCATCGTTCGAAGCTTGTCGTTGACGACTATAAGTTTCTGCTGGGAATCTTTCCTGCGATTCTTCATATTCTCTCAGAATATCCAACTCGTCAAAGAAATCTTGTTCTTCTTCAATGTCAAACGAATCCCACAAAGTATCATAATTAAAACGCCATGAGTCGCCTGGATTCTGTGGTGGCATGGTATAACCTTGACACTCAACATTATGTGCTTCGATGATCCGCTTCAAACTTGGAACAAAGACTCGTTTCAATGGACTTGAGTAACCCACAAATATTCCTTCAATGCTCTTTGCACGAAACTTTCCAAAAGGCTCTAGAACTGTACAGGGAGACCCAAACGGTTCCAGATACTTCAGATTCGGTTTGCGGTTATTGATCAACTCGAAACATGTCTTGTTGAATTTCTTCACTGTTAGAACCAGGTTGAGTGTATAGCAAGCGGCTAATACTTCTTCTGCCCAAAATTTGACAGGTAGTTTGGAATCAGCAAGCATCGTCCTGGCCGTTTCAATTAGCGTCCTGTTCTTTCTTTCAGCGACTCCATTCTGCTGCGGAGTGTAAGGAGCACTAAATTCTTGCAGTATACCTCTCTTATCGCAATATTCTTCCATCTTATTATTCTTGAACTCTGTACCGTTGTCACTCCTAATTCTTCTGATTCGAGTTTGGTACAAGTTTTCAATTTTTCTGAACAACAGCATCAAACTATCAAATGTCTCATCTTTTGACTTCGGAAATGATACCCATGAAAATCTTGAGTAGTCATCTGTTACTACTAGACAATAAAGATCTCCAGTAATACTTTTGACGTTTACAGGACCAAACAGATCCATATGGAGTCTTTCTAGCGGTCTTGAGACTGAGTTGACTTTCTTTTGAGGATGTGATTTCTTCTTTTGCTTGCCTTTGATACAGCTAATGCACTCCCCTTCCAGATGAAAACCTTTCACATGAACACCAGTAACTAAGTCGTAATGCACCAGGTGATTCATTTTTCTTAGGTGAATATGGCCCATCTTTCGATGCCATAACTGTGACTCTTTTTCCGTTGCTCTTGACATAAAACAGTGAGCTTGACCCGTGGTAGTAGTTGCTACACTCATGTCCAACACGTACAGATCATTCACTCTGGGTGCTCTCATGATAACCCACTCTTCGGGAACAACAAATCCTGGTTTCAAGATCAAACATTCTTTGTCTGTAAAGTGTGTTGTATACATACGATCACAAATCTGAGAGATACTCAGAAGATTGTTTTCAAGCTCGGCGATGTAGTTTACTCTTTCAAACGTAACAATGCCATTAGATAGAGTTCCTTCACCAACTATTCGACCACCTTGATTTCCTGCAAATCCCACATAACCTCCATTAAACCCTCTAACATCATACAATAAGGTCTTCTTCCCTGTCATGTGCCGAGAAGTTCCACTATCCATAATCCAATGTGAAACGGATCTTGGAAACTCCTGCACATATCACAAACACTTAATGAGATTTTGATGCTACCCAAGCCTCTTTTGACTCAGGTAGGTTGACTTTGATGTGAGTTTTAGCAGTGTAAAGTGGCGGAAAATTCTTGTCATTCATCTTTAAGCTCTCCTCAGATCCAGTCTCAACCTCTTTGTATAAAAAGAAATCATTTTTTAGAGGTTGACCAGATGATTGATCTTTCTTTGGTACATACTTCTTTTCAGAAGTAGTAGCCTCTTGTGGTACAAATTTCTCATAGTAATCCACAGGTACAAACATCTTCTCAGTTGAAGATGATGTTTTTGCAGTCTCAGAAACCTTTGGTTTTGAAAAACTTGATTCTTTTTCAACTGATTTTGGTTTCCATGCTTGTTGAGACGAAGCAACCCGTTTGTAAAATTTGTGAATTTTAGTTACCACATTCTTTACAGATTCAGTTTTGAACTTGTTCTCATTTTTCAAAATTTTCTCAACAACCATTTGAGCTTTCCCTTTTGCATCAACTTTCTTTTTCTGACTTTCAACAACTTCAGACTTAGGCTTAAAGTTGGTGCACTTTCGTGCAATGTGTCCAACTTGATTGCACTTGAAGCATGTACGAGTATCAACTATCCGACTTGTGCCTTCAGTCTGAGGCTGTGAGGCCTTTTCCTCAAAAAACTCTTCATTTGTTTTTGAAAAAATCTCAGATTCTTGCTCGGAATGAGAACTCGAGCTTTTTACAAACACCTTTTTCTCTACAAACTTCTTGTTTTGAAAATTTCTTCTTTGATTTTTCTTACCACCCTGATAACCTCCCGACCATCTGTTTTGATAGTTGTTAGAAAAACGCGGTGGTACAACAGGTTTCTTATAATAAGACTTATCTTTTTCAAAGTTCAAATGCCTCTTTGTACTTTTCAAACTTTCAATCTCAGACACATCAATCTCAATCAACTTGAACACATTTCTCAATTTACCAACATTCACATTCTCCAAAGGAAAATCACAATCCGAATACAACTTATCAGATCCCAACATCTTGTACATTACAAGATTAGGTTCATCACTTAAGTTGTTTTTGGATTTTGATTTTGGAATGTATTTATCCAAAAAGCGTTCATCATCCTCAGTAGTGTCACTTTCAGATTTCAAAACACTTTCAACCACTCTTTTAACAACTTCTGATTGAACACTTCCTTCATCGGATGATGAAGTGAATGTAACATCAATTGTGTCTGGAAGCTTAACTTCATTTTCTTCTTCATCATTAACCAACCCTGATTTTTCTTTGAAAAATTGTTTAACACTGGCGGTGGAACCTGATGAAATCCAACCCCAGTTCCATCAAAGTATACATCTTCGCCTGCTTTGTTCTTCCCAATTGGTTTAGGAACGATATGTTGAAGAACAAAACTTGCGGAGCTGTAACTGTTCAATTTCAACTGGATGCATTCATTTTCAATTTTAGCTTCTTGAAACTGAAGCTTCAACTTAGCAATCTCATCCAGTTGCTGGTTGATTAGCTCTTCTTTAACCCTAAAAACACCTGACAATTGCACATTTTCTGTGTATGTCTTACCATTTCTTTCATCAGAATCTTTAACCGTTCGTTTTAGCTTCTCAAAGTTTTCTGAAAGTTGACGATTTTCATGAATTAACCTTTCGTTTTCTTTCCTAAATCTTTCTACTTCAATTTTATCATTTTCGATTTTCTCAGTTAATTCTTTTACTCGATCATTTGAAGCTTTTAACATTTTGTCACGGTTTGAGATCTGATCCTCAACATCTCTGACTCTTTTTGTCAGCTCTTCGATCTTTTTACCATTAAGGTAAGCAATTGTACTACAATCTTTGCAGTCTTTCATGCAATTTTTGCAGTCACTCTCAGTTTTGGCTTTCTTACCTGACTCATTAACTGAATCATTCTGACTGGCCTTGCTTTTAGACTCAATGCCAGAACCAGAAACTACCTCTAACTCTTTTGCAGCAAAAACTTTGTCAGCCATCTTCTTCAAATTTTCAGCAGTAAACTCTTGTGACGTGTCAATAATCCCGTCATCAATTTTCTTTGACTGCTGCTCTTTTCCTTTTTCTTTTTCTTTTTCTTCAGCTTCTCCTCCTCCCCACCACTCTCTCTGTCTGGCTTCTTCTTCTTCAGCAATTTGTTTGTGAGAACTTCAACATCAAGAGACTTTGGATCAATAGCAATGTTTCCGTTGGGATCAAGGTAACATTCTCTATCAGCATCCCATCTTTTCGCCTGTTTTGCTTCTCTGTATATATAACCGGCTTTAATCATCCTCTCTTGAGCTTTCATTTTTCTGTTGATGTATTTCTCTTGTTCGTTTCTGCTATCTCTGAAAGGAACAGCTTTTGTTACAAACGCATAGCCCACTACATCCTCTTCCGGTAACACTTGACTCCAATCATATCCCTCATCGTCATGGATAACAGCAAGTGTTCTGGATTTTTCTTTGGGATTTTCTTCTATCTGCTTCATTCTGGGGGGGTTCAGATTTGTTCTGATGATAGATTGCTCTTTTGTAGTAATCCTCTCTGAATGGATTGGCAGTATCATCAGCAGGTGCGTTTCGACGTTCTATTTTAAAATGTCCCTTTTGTTTACATCTGAAACATGTGACTTTTGACTTATCAAACCCAAGTTTTGTAGACGGTCCTCCAATTGAATGTCTGCCTGTAATCTCCATGAACCTTTGTGCTCGTCTAACCGCACTAGCCATACACCATCTTATATCGATCAACTCCATCTCTTCTGGGTCGATCGGGTCATAATCCTCCTTGGTGAGGTTAGTGTTTCCAATCTTTCCCGCAACAAGGCTCTCGTATGATTCAAGCACAGATGCTAAAAACACCATTTGCTGCTTTGCGGATTCTTCACTGAAATTTTGTGCATTCTTCAGATCCACAGCAATATTACATTGGAATAGATTCTTTGAAGCTGACTGTTGTTGTCGACTTGCAGTAGTCGATGATGACCCTCCATGATAGCCGCTGCTTGGACTTTCTTGACTTGTCATGTTTGCATTTTCTGCAGAGAAAGCTGTCTTTGGTGACACGGTTTTCGGGATCATACTTCCTCGATAATACAACTCTACATTCTGCTGGTACGAGGAGTTGTTGACTTTGTTTGATTTCTTTATTTCCAGCTCATGACTCTCCAGTCTTTCGATTAGCAGATCAACCGTCAGATCCTCTGACTTGATTGTGTTCTTCAGCATCAAGGCAAAGTATTGCCAGTCTTGATCATCCGGCAGCGAGTCAAACAGTTTGTCAACCAATTCTTCTCGAGTATATATGACTCCATGTCTTGCCAGCTCCATCTTCAAATGCCCAAATCTTACAATCATTTTTTATACAGATTCATTTTTCAAACATCCAAACAAATCAAATTCTTTTCTTAACAACTTCTTTTTGTTTTTAACTATTTCGGCACTACCCACACATTTCACTCTCAGTTTCTCCCATAGATCTTTCGCATTTATGTATTCAATCAAAGATATTATGTCGTCTCTCACAGACTGATGAAGTAATGCAAGGCACTTTTGTTCAGCAACATATCTCTCTATCTCCTCAGCTTCTGTCAAATTTTCATAATCCGTTCTTCCCATAACAAAACCATTCTTCAACATTTTCCAACTTGGATATGCAAACGCTTGTAGCCATTCTTCAAACTTTTTAGCCCATCTATTGTAATCTTCAATCGCCATCAGCTTGGGAGGTTTGTTGTACATCCCATAAGCACCCTCCACGCTTAAAGCATCAGAAAGAGTTTTCTTCGCACTTGGAGTTGAAACATTTTCATTTGTGTTGTTTGATGTATCATCTCCACTGTTTCCCGTGAAAGCAAAGATGTCACTAAACGGATTCATGAACTCATCCATCTTTACGTATCTGAAACAATCAACAAACACTTAGAAAATTTTTGGATTTTAAAACAACAGTTTCAAACGGAATCACTTCAAGCGAAATCAGCTTATCAAACGGAAACAAATTTCACGCGGAATAAGCTTTCAAGCGAAATGCCACCTCAAACGAAATCAAGGTTTGGTGCGGAATAGCTAATTTCGTTTGAAACTTTCAAACGGAATCTGATTTCGTGTGAAATTAGTGGCAGTTTCAAACGGGATTAGTCACTTTGAAGCGAAATAGCTAATTTCGTTTGAACTTTCAAACGGAATTAGTGATTCTGTGTGAAAACAAAGCAATTTCACACGGAATTAACCCACAAAAGCTAATTCCGTGCGGAATCACACGTGCAAACTCAAGCGAAATTAAGATGACATCATCCTGTCGGCCACCAATTTGTCAAATTGACCCTGATTTTGATCGTATTTTGGTCCAATTCTTTCAAGGATTCTTTAAAACAGTGTTTTACATGATATATTTGAAATTTAGTCCATTTTGTCCGTTAAATCTCGTTTAATTCAGAAAAGAAGGAGTAGAAGTGATAAAAACAAGCTGAATTGGTATAAACTCTTCGTCCTGAGCTCTGATACCACTTGTTGGATTCGATGTGTGACCCTAACGAGTCAATCAGAAGAGTTTACGATCTATTTCAAAGGCGGAATCAGAGAAATAGACATGTAACAGCTTGAATTTTCCTAAATATCTTCTTTTTATTGATTCCAAAGCTTTTACAGATTGTTTGACAAACTGGCAGCACCTCGGCTCTGAATCGGAAAAGTTACAAATGAACTAGCAACACACCTATATATAGTTGTGGTAATTCCGTTTGGAAGTGGCATGACCATTTCAAGCGGAATTAGAATGTTTAATTTCGTTTGAAATGGTCAGTGGCCATTTCAAGCGAAATTACCCAAATCAACACAAACAAACCCTAAATTCCAACCTGTTGTGTGCTAGTTTATCCTATCTAGACATAAGACTCGATAAAGACAAAGTTAACAGACATTCGTGCACTAACAATAAGGAGCCTCAGATCCTAACAATTGGTATCAGAGCATGGACAGTCAAATTCGATCTAACAATCAATTTGACATAACAGCTCAGCTCAAAATTCATTGATACTAAGGTTGATTGTATTCAGTTGAAAAACAGAGTAACGAGTAATCATGTTTAAAGTGGCAATTCAAAAACTCTGTAAAACAACCAAGATGTCATAGGACACACAAATTTCATATAACAAGTGACGTCATGCATAAATCACCTATAGTTTTCAGGTCTGAAAATATATCTGATAACTGTGGTATAATTATTTACGAAAATTGATTTCAATTGTTGTTTTGAACTTTGTGTTGTATCCATCATGTTTGAAGCTAAAGTATGTACCTCAGGTCGACAAAAACCTATGTTCATAAAAACATTAGTGTTTTGTTTACATAAAAGGAGGGAAATTAAAACTTTAGTCATTTAGATCTTATGTATTGAAAGACAGATTGAGAATCCTTCAAAAGGACCAAAATCAATTGTGTTAAGAATACATTAAGAAAATCAGAGGTCAAATATGACCAGATCTCTCAAAAACATTGCTGCAAAATGATTCTGGAATAAGTATTCCTTCAATAAAACCTCCCAGTGAGTATTTCAGTACTTATGTATGGGAAGGGTAAAAAGGGAAGAAGAAAATTACAAAAACTCAAAAGTGTGTTTATCTCAAAACTTTTGAAGTAAAGAGTATAAATATAAAACACTTAAGAGTACAAAAATAGGGTGGACAATGGTCATCAAGCAACTGTGTGCATTCATTGGTACAGGAAAGTTCAAGAAAAAATAGTATCACCAGTGATTAAACTTAAAAGAGGACTAGACATGTTTCGCAGAATCATCACATAGTAACAAACGTATGTGAACATGTCTCCTCATTTTTGCAATCAACGGACAAGGAAATGGTTCCAAACAGTGGTCAAAATGCATTTTACAACTACTTACCATTTTCCTAAATTTGAGTTTAATAAGATCATGTTCCTATAACAAGTCATATTTGAAAATATACCAGATCCTTTTGATGTTGTTTTCATGAAGACCTTTAATTATTTTTTTCTTATAAAGGTTTCTCTCAAATAAAGCAGGATATATTACTTTTCATTTTTCCTTAAGAGTGATATATTTTGTACTTTTGCTTGTTTTTTATAGCAAAAGTTTCAAACACCTGTCAGGATTATGTACCATCATTTTTTTTGGTAATATCCTTGAAAATAGGTCAAAAGGAATTGGTACAAGTGTCAAGGTCATGTCAAACTCAAGTTTGTTTTTAACACAGATCAAAGCTTGATTGCTAAACAGATTTTAAAATACTTGGGTATTCATGTCCTAATTCAAATATTATGACAAAAATGAGTAGCCATAGTAAGAAGTTTCCATCATCTGGGGTACTAAACCACTGTCAGGAATCTATAAAAGTTTCAAAACTTGTAATTGACATGTGGCATAACCTTGAATGAAAATTTCTGTAAAGATTGCTGACATATTGAACTTGACAATCTGCATCTAAAATGTATTTTGTTGAGGATAGTAATCATGCAGATATTTCAGAATCACCATCAACAGATGTTAGACTTGATATTGTGTTTTCACAAAATAAAATCATTTCTTTCATCAGAATAGCTAATGCTCAAATATTTGTTAAAAAGTTTATCCATTGGTGCACTAACAGTTGCTGATATACTAGTCTTTCAAATCTTTACCATTACTTTACCCCTAACCACTGTTTTGTTCAAACATTTGTTTCCTAAATACTGTCCACTGCTGAAAGTCAACCCCTGATCTTTCATTTTCTTGGCAAACACTGATGCTCAAAATCAGTGTCTTATCCACTGATAGTAAAAATCACCCACTGCTCTCATATTGTTACCGTTGTAACCACTGATACTTGCTTCATCAGTGGTTCTCCAAAATAACTGTCCTCCATTATTCATCTTCTCATCAGAGGTTGACACGTGGTCAGTTTCTAGCCATCAGATCTTTGTAACCGCCGCCGCATCAGTATTTACTTTTTCCCTAAATAAAACCCTGACTAAAACCCCAAACGGGTTTTTACACTATCGAATTGAATTCCAAAATTCTCTTCTCACAGCAGTTTCCAACCTTCCATCCCAAATCATCCTTCGTTCTTCTTCATCAAGATGACGAAATCAAAATCAAAATCAAAATCATCCTCATCTTCCAAAGAGGACACTCAAATGGTCGCTGAACCCATTGAAATCCCATACAAATCTCCTCACAATTATTTGGGTCTACTCACAAAACCCACTACCACCAACACTTTTGATTCCATCATCGACATCATGTCTGCATCAAAGTACAAAACTTTGCTAACAGCGGATGCTCCAATCTATCAACAAACCCAGAGAGAGTTTTGGAAAAATGCTACCCTTGATAAACAAGGCGAGAATGTCATAGCCATCAACTCTTCCATACAGGGTAAAACGATTCAAATTACTCCGCAATCCATCTCAGAAGTCTTTAAACTCGATGATCAAAAAGGTAAAGCTTCTTTTCTTAAAAGCGATTTGAAAACTGATTTTATGAAAAGGGGGTATGCAGAACAAACAAAAAGAGACACCTTACAAAAAGGTTTCTTCCCTTCTGCACCTAGATTCTTATTCCATACACATTTGATGTGCGTTTCAAATAAAACAACTGCTTTTAACGAAATACCATTGAAGATCCAATGTCTGGGGTATGATATTTTACATATTGAAAATTATAACTATTCCCAGGAGATCTTTGATGACTTGGTAAAAAATGTTGATAGCAAATCATTTTTACTTTTTCCAAGGTTTCTAAGCTATTATTTTAAACAAAAATTTGGAAAGGAAAATGAAAATCTGCTCAAACAAGGTGTTTATTTTCAAATAAAAGGTTTAACACCTGAAACATTCACTAGAATGTTAACACCTTCAAAAACAAATGCAGAGGTGCCTGAGCAGAATTTAGCAGCTACCACTGCTCCTCAGGTATCTACTGCTGAGCCCACTGCTCCAGGTGATCATAGCAGCACAACCACTGCTTTGAAACCCACACCTGCCATTACCAAAAAGAAAACTTCCAGAAAGCCCCCCAAACCAAAAACAAAGGCAACTCTGGAAGATGAGATCCCAGAGCCACTGCCAGTGACAACACAAATGTCACTTACAACCGCTGCTGCTACTTCCTCACATCAGATGGAAGAAAGATCTCCACCATTGCCTCAAACTCCTCCTGCACCTCACAAAAGGATCAGGTTGTAATCACAGGGACCCCACATTATGAAGCTCTGGATTCAATTGAATCCATCTTCCTCAGTCCTGATCCCAAGGACATGTCTCTTTCAACACCCCTCTTACTACCACAATCCATAATACCCTTGTTGCATGCTGTTGATATAGCTCAGACAAAAACCAGTTCCTCTCAATCACCTATCACTGAGAGCACACTCCTACAAGTGACTGGGTCTGATGCTTATACCTCTGCTATCCCAGCAACATTTGAGGAGGTTACACTACAGGAATTACAAGTAATTCCTGACAGTAGTTCAAGTGGAGCAGCAATTACAAGTGTTGGATCAACAGATCTACACTTAGCCAGTTGTTTCATAAATCAGACTCCCTTGAAGGCAATTTCTTCTATAGCACCTCTGGTAACCACTAGGGAGTTAGTTTTGACCACTGGTACCTTCAAAAGGTTATCAAGTGTTGAAGAAAGAAGACCCCAGAACCAAGAACAAGGGGCATCAATGAATGATTTTTGGGACTCAGTTCCTAAGTCACACATTGATACAACCACTGCTAGTGGGAAATCAGATGATCCCATTAACTTGGGTGATGATTTATTATACCAAGAATTGACGGCCAGAGTTGACAAACTAGACACATCTGTTGCAGAAATCAAAGGCATGCTGCAACAGGTGTTGAAAGATCAAAAGGTACCATCCACTGCTGCATCAACTTCAACAGTTGAGCTAACATACACTCTCACTGCAAGTGAGTTGTGGAATTTATTTCAACCATTGCTCAACCATCAAAAACAACTAGCTGATCAGCAACATGAGATTCAGGTTCAAAAGATCAGGAATGTTATGGATGCAAGGTTTAAAGACACTCAAACTGATATCAAGGCAATTAAGGCCCACATATTGAACACCACTGGCACTGTTCCTCCCTCTATCATAATTATAGATAACCCAAAACTAGCTGATGCCAAAAAGGGGGAGAAAGTGGAACCAGATGGCTCTAAAAAGATTGATGAAACCACTAAGATCCTTGTTGATGAAAAAACAAAGGTAAAAAGTGATTTGGAAGCAAAGGAAAAAAGCAAAGTTTGAACAGGAGAAGAAAGCTTTCATGGAACTGAATGCGCAGGGTACTTCTGAACCAAAGGATGATGAAAATCCCAAGGAAGAAAAGAAGAAGCCCACTAGACAAGTGAGGCAACCCAAATCCATACCATCCAGATCCAGAAAACACACTCCCAAACTTCCTGAAAGCTCCACACATCAATCTTCCACCCAAACAACTGTTGCAACACCTGCTGACTCAACAACTGTTGATACTTCAGTGGTTTCCGCAGTTGTTAACCCTACAATCACCACCTCAGTTACAACAACTGCTCTGACTCAAACTACTACCCCACCAGAAACACCATCATCTCCGAAAACCATCTCACCACCATCACCTCCTGCTAAAAAGTAGAAGACATCAGATGTTACAACATCTGTTGTAATGACAACAGTGGTTGAAACACCGGTTGTCTCAACACCTGTCAGTCCAAGCACCCTCACTTCACTTCAAGCCATCTTCACTCCAATCAACAAATCACCCAAAAGCACTCCTTCACTGGAGAAAACTTACACCAGAAAAAGAAAAATAACTCAGGTAAATGATGACAAATATGATCCTATTGCTGCAAAATATCCACTGGAACCTGAAGCTGTAAAAAATGAGATGAGACAATTCTACACTGAGGATGATCCTTCAAAAAGAAAATTTCCTTCTCTCATAGGCTTCATAATCCCAGAAAATATGGATGAATATCTCAAGCTCAAAGCAAGGCAGACTAAGATAAGAGCCAAACTTGAATGTGAAGATCAAGGTGACAAACCCATTTATGAAAGAATGGAATTTTTGCTCACTAAAGTCAAACAGATGGAAGACTATGCAAGAGATCTGAGCAAAGAAATGTCAAATTTACCACCCAAAGCAGATCTACGAAAAGAAATGAGAAAAGAATATCTTGCATACATCATGAAAGAAAAATTCTATCCAGCTGAAGAAAAACAATTCGAAGAATGGCCAATAGTTGCATTAAAGAATGAGGCAAACAGAATTGAAAGAATCAAAAATGATCCAAGCAAGAAGAGGACAACTCCAAATTGGAGCAAATACAAAAAGTTCATTGCTGATCTTACTTCAGAGTACAAAAGGAAGAAACAAGAGCTGGTGGATGCAAAGGTTGGACCTGCCAATGTCATAGAAAAATGGACTAGGCAATATACAGATGAGGCTTATGAGAGACTAAAGAAAAGAAAGATGACAGATTCTACTTTACCACAGAAGCCTGAATACAAAAAGCCAGAACAGCAGATTAGTACTTCCAAACCACTGATCACCTCAGCAGATACCTCTGTTATTGTGATAAACCAAGAAAAGAGGAAACAACTGACTGATGCAGAAGAAAAGGAAAAAGAAGCTGAGTACTTTAAAGAAGCCATCAATAAAATGGTTTTAGATGAAGATAGATCAGCAAAACTTCAAGACCTTGCCAAAAAGGTTTTGAACAAACCATCATCACCAAACACATCAGCAGATATCTCAGACATTGAGCTAGATCAACGAAAGAGACAAGAGCAGATTGACAAAGAAGTTGCAGAAGATATAGCTGCAGCAAATGATGTCATAAAAATGGCTTTCCAACAAATGTCTGAAAATTCTGAACTAGCAAAAGCTCAGGATACTGCTTCACAAATCTTTACAAGGCCAATATCTCCCAACTCATCAGTCAATAAACCTCTCCCAAGAAACCCATTGGGTTCAAAAATACTAAAATGGACGTCTGATCAAAAGACCCATGTATTGACTATGATCAGATCTAATGGTGAAGTCAAGTACATATCAAGGAAACAAGCACTAGGCCTTGGTGTTGAAGATCTACAAGATCTCCTTGAATTTACACTGTGCATGGATGAGGATGACTCAAGTTCCAAGGACTTTGAAGTGGAATTTAAAAGACAAGCTAAGGAATTACTGATGAGAAAATAAAGATCCAGAATAATGAAAGGTTTTGGCATCATCTGTTCCAGGGGGAGATTGTTGGGATTGAACCCTACCAGATGAACAGATGATGTAAAGCCAAAACCAGGTCACAACAGTGGATTCACAATAAACAGTAGTTTACAACAGGCTTTCCCCTTGAAAGTGATTATAACATCTGATGTCCTCTATCCACTGTCCGTATACAACAGCTGCTGTCCTTCAAACTGCTGATGAAGCCCTGAAGACTATTGAGAAGTAAACACTGCTGGATCAATCTACTGATGCTAAAGGAATGCTCACTCAAGGACTGATCAACCTTGAGGAAAGCACTGATGGAAGAAGAAAGCAGTAGTTTAGTGTTTCACTTGTTTTGTATAAAGTCAGTGGTTAAGATTAGCAGTGTTTGTATAGGAACAGTGGTTACAGGTTGTTAGGTTGTTAGATGTCGCTTTCATGGTGATGTCAGCTGAGATGCTTCAGTGGTTTGGTTTGCCTATAAATGGAGCAGTACCCTGTACTGTTACATTTGATGGACTGAGTGAGTTCTTCTCCTCTGATCCAATCCTTTCATCTTGTGCAATCAACCATGGAGTATCAGGCTGAGGGGGAGTTTAGTTTGTAAGCTTGCTTTGTAATCTTTTGATTTGTATTGTATTGTAATCATTCAACTCAATGAAAAGCATGTGTTTATCAAAACTATTTTCCTCTTTGATTGTGTTTACAAAGTTTGTGTTCATTTCCGTTGCACTTAAACTCTGTTCATTTCCATTGATTTGTTCAAATTATACAAACAAACACAATCATAAGGAGCCTCAGATCCTAACAAGTGTTTTAAACACTTGAGTCCAAAATCAAAAAGTTTTACATCCGGAGTCCCTAAACGTTTTTTTGGTAAACCTTTTGAGTCCAAATTATTCAACTAGTGTAATACACAGGGTTTTTAAAGATATATTTTTTTATTAATTAATATATAAAATTACATTTATTCAACCCGTGTAATAAACGAGGTTTTTTAAAATATGTCGTTTTATTATTTAGTATATAAAATTATATTTATTCAACCCGTGTAATACACATGGTTTTTAAAGATATATTATTATTATTGTTATTATTATTATTATTATTATTATTATTTGTTATACAACCGGTGTAATAAACGAGGTTTTTAAAAATATATTGTTTTATTATTTAATATATAAAATTACATTGATTCAACCAGTGTAATACGGAGTTCTAACCTAGTTTAATGTATATAGTAATACTTCTTACACAATAAACTACTTTCCTACCTAAGGATATGTAAGTAAAAAATTAACCAACTGGGGTAGCCCAGTTGGCCACCGACACCCACCTCTTCCCAGAGGTACCGGGTTCGAGTATTGGGAGTGGCATATGTCGCCCAGGGTAAGAATTCGGTAAGGGAAATTCACCGTGGAGCTAGCTTGGTCGGGTAGCGACTCCCGAAGTGGGACCACTCCGGCGGTTGGGAGGACCGTGCACCATCCCCCATGTAAGTAAAAAATTCAGTTTTTAAATTCATATGAATACAATAGTTTAAAACAAAAAACTTCTACGCCAACGAGGAATTTCAAAATGTCAAAGATATTTTACATATTTTCCCCTTTCTAAGATTCCTTATTACATATTTATCTAATCATAAAATTCAATTACATATTTCTCCTCCCTAATTTATATATATATTACATATTTTCTATTTTCATTAAAATTACTCTTATTGAATAACTATTTTACCCTTAATGACTTATTAACTGAATATTTATATATTTCCCTTTTCTAATATCATCAATCAATTATATATTTCCTAATTTATTACAATTTCACAATTCTTCTGCTTGCTAATCAATTACATATTTCCCAATATTTGTGTTTGTCCTTTGGTGAGGTCCCATGCCATCCCTACCTAAAAGTTGCCCAAATTCATGTAAAAAAAGATTATTTTTATTTTAGGAAAAAAAACATAGTTTGACTTTCAAAGTCAACATTTGTATACACTAGCACTGGTGAAATATGAACAGAATCAAACCTCTTCTAAAGGGATTATAGACTTATTTAAACAATGCTGGAAGAAGAATAATACAAAATTGTCAAATTTGACTTAGTAGTCAAACTAACAAATTTCAACTTCAATATCAGGATGGATTCTTTGGCATTTCATCAAGATGTCAATAGCAACATTGCTTAACAAGAAATAGCAGAACTCAGAATTTCGATATTTTGGAAATTGGTTCATAAAGTTTATATTGCATTTCATTATAAAAGTTAAAAGTTTGACCCTAAAATGTCAACCTTAATATTGTCTTGGCACAACAACTAGCATATTTTATGGATATATGAGCAAGCAAATCAAGTATACTTCAAAAACATCGTATAACAAAAAAAGAAACACGATGATAATACATAACTATTTTGAATGGTATCGGTTTAAGATGTCTGGATGAAACCCTGTTACGGGATGGCAATTTAAGCTACAAAGCAATAAACGATAACTCCCACTTCTTATCAAGCTCGATAACATGGATGACGTTGTTGACCATGGAAAATGCAGCAACACGTTTGACCATCTCAAGTCAAAACACCACAATAAAGGGGAATGAAAAATTGAAAATAATATAAAGAGTAAATTACAAGTTTTGTCATTTATGTATGTCCCAAATTGCAGGCGCTGTCCTTTGTCTTTAAAATTGATGAGTTTTGTCCTTAATGTTTGCAAATCTTGCACGTTATGTCCTTTAGGCCAAACCCAGTTAATTTTTTTGGTTAAAACTGACACATGAGGGTATAATAGTCTTTTTATCTTTATTATTTAAAAAAAATCTGAAAATAAAAATATATATATGCAACCACCACCGCCACCCTTAATCAACAACCGCCGCCACCACCGCCACCCTTAATAATCTACAACCACCACCCTTTACCACAATCTCCAAATCAACTCAAACACCCCCAAAATAAAAAATCCCCAAAAAAACCAACTCAACAAAAAATGATTCCGGCCACTGTGATACCACCACCAATCACCTCTCTCTCTCTTTTTCTTTCACTCTCACCGGTGGCACCACTATACCTTAGATATGCACTAACCTGATACCCAACATCACCATTCTCTATTCAAGGCCTCTTGATTCCACCGATTTAGCAAAAAAACGAGATATACAATTCGAAAACAACTCACTAGGCTTACCTTCAAAATCCAATCTATACGAAAATAGAATTTGCAGGTCAAAACAAGGTTACCGGGTTCCTGTCGGAACTTCATCGGAACCCTAGATGGGTCGCAAGAATCTTTCGATCTTTCTTCGATCTCCGGTCGTCTTACCTTCATCTTCAACTTTTGCAGCCGCCGCTGCAACAACACACTGCCACCATTCTAGCCGTGACAGTCGCTAGACTTGCGACTGTCACCGTCTCCACCATCGTCGTCCTGTTCATGACCAGGTTTGGTCAGCGGTTGGGTTTTGGAGATGGTCGCCGAAATGGGCGGTGATGGTGTGGCGGGTTAGGGTTTGCAGATAGGTAATCGGGCTAGGTTTTTAGTGGTGGAAGGTGAACAATTGTGGTGGTAGTGGTGGTGCAATTCGTAGATGGATAATCAGGTGGTGGGGATTTTTTTAGTCAGTTTCTTTTTTAGGTTCAAAAGAGTAATATTAACTTTTTTAGGTTCAAAAGAGTAATATTAAGAATAATAATGATCCAGTTATTGATATAGCAATGTAAGAGGTTGTAAACTTTTCTTAGTTTTAGACTGTTCAACCCTTTTCTTTTGTTGCTAATATTTTATGGTTCAATAAATTTTCACCGGTTACGAATAAATTTTGACCGGCTAATGAAATATGTTTTCAACATCTTTGAGTTTCGGCTTAGAGTCTCACTTTGGATGGATGGAAACTTGACATTGGTATCTTGCATTAGGAATTTCAATAGGAAACCTTTTAGTTTCTCTTTGCTCATCATTCATATCTCTCTGTTTTTGACATAAGGTAAGGGATCTACATCTACATGTTATATATATTTTTTTTTCTCAATATTTATGATTAACGATAAATTGTTTATAAAATATTATTTTATGAATGATAGTGAAGTAAGGGTTGAAGGGCTAGAAACAATAGACTACACTTTGACAACCTTTGTGAAAGAGAATGGTTCAGGGAACAAGGAGAGGACATTACTTTTGAATCCAGGTTAAATCTTTCTACTTCTTTAGTTTTTCTTGTAGTATAATCATTAGGTAAAAACTGGTATATTTCTTTAGGCCAGGGGGTGTGGCTTCGCACCCCCCGCCACCTCATCAACTTTAGCGCCCTATGGTGCCCTACACCACCCCGCCTTCGTTAATGGGGCGCTATCCTTGGCTTCCGCCAAAGGAATAGCGGGCGTGAGAGGAAGAAATCAAGGGGCCTCACCTTCATCAACCAATCAGATTTTTTTTTATTTATCTTTTTTTAATATAATTAAAAGGGGCGTTATTCCACACCGTGTAAGTTAGCGATAAAGTATCCTGCTTATGTGTCGCCTACGTCACTACGTGGCGCTTACGTGGCGTAATAAAGCCCCTAGGGCTTTAAACCACACCCTCTAGCTTTAGCAACATTTTTTTTTAAATTTTGTAAATAATCTATATGTTAAAATTTATTATAAAGATTAGTTTGAAATGATTGATTGTTTCAAATTGATCGCGTTTATCTTAGTTCTAATTGTATTGTTGTACTTAATCATGAAAGGGATATGTGTCTAGAAAGGAAGGATACCTGATACTCGTAAGCGTTTATCTGATTGCTACACTAATACATTCATATATACTTTAGATGCTTATTGAATTTGTGTAATTTGATTATTATGTATGAGACTCCATTAATGTTGGCTGCAATGCACGGGAAAATCTATTGTGTGAAGAAGCTAATTGGAGTTGATGCTAATGAATATCTAACTCCCTTTTTCAAACATTGCTAATGAGAATACTATTATCGGCCCTGCTATTGTCGGCAAGGTTTGTTTCTTCACCCTTATCCCTTAATATCATTCTGAACGTCGTTATTTTGTGTTCAGCTCTTGTAGATTGAAGAAGAACTCGGGTCAGAAGCAGTTTATTCTGGAGCCAACTTTAGGAAGCCTGTAGAGCCCTACTATATTTGCGTTTAATGCGGTTGAAATAAAAATCAAGGGAAGGGGCAAAATAGACCTTTTCCTCATAGTAATTGAATCTTTAAAGTTGAAATTGGATTTTGTTTTGTGGTAATTAATCATTATTATGAAATATATAGAAAATAAATTATAAAATGTTGTTATCTTTGTTGTTGATGTTAATCATGAACAAAGTACATGTCTACTTTTAAAGTAACCCGTCCAACGGACGGGTATTAAACTAGTTAGATTTGTGTTGCTATTATGTAGCAAACTTGTTTCAAAAATTTGGTTTTTATTTTCGTCAAAATTGCGTCACAAATGTGTCAGAATTTGCTACACAATTTTTTGCGTAGGAAATTTCCGTAGCAAATGATCACATTTTCTAGCAGTGCCTGGCATTGGAAGTGGGTGGTATGGTTTCCCGGGGAACACGGTTACCAAAATATCACGCCAGCGTGGACCCGGTTAAGACAACATATTCTGGCCAGAGTAGGGTTAGGACCCTCTGTTTAGGAGGGTGTGAGATCTCTCTCACAATAAGTTAAAGATTCTAACCGTTCAAAAAAAGCACGTTATTTGTCATATTTAGGTTATTACGTCATATTTCTATTTTGATTTGAATTTGATTTTGCTCCATGAGGTTTGACAAATTTTATAATTTTCATCCAAAAATTAAAAACATCAATTTGCTTCTAAAAGTTTCATCAGGTTTTTTCATTTTTACCACACCTCTAATATCGTTCATTCCTCTATTAAGTCTAACTCATGTGTCTGTCAAGTAATGGGCATCTTGGTCATTTTGTCTTTCACCGACTAAACTCAAGAAATCATCAACAATCCAAATCCCACCCATTGTCGTTAGTTCATTCCAAGGAAAACAAAACAGAACCAGTTACATTCCAAAACACAGAAATGTTAACGAAGGAAATGGATGTTGTTACAGGTTTGAATGAAAATGAAACAATTGCTAAAACTTTTGAAGGTAAATCGATCTTTATAATCCTTTGTAGGAAAATAGTTATATTTGTCAAGCTCGGGAAGGAAAACCAAGTTTAACTCTTCTCTTTTTCTTCCCTCTACACAATTCCTTTTCATGAAGGTATGATCCAAAACGACAGAAAAAAAAAATCAACATCTTTCAAGTACAACCTATCTATGCTTGTATAGTTGTAGTCAAGGATGACTAAGAAAAGTGTCTCAACCCTTTATTCTTAAAGTTTGGCAGCATAGTAGCTACGTCCTTTATTGACACCATCACATAAATTATGTCGAAATTCGATATTTAATTAGTTTAGGTCGAAACTCGATATTTAACTACATGCATTTGCTTTTCATCAAAGAAATTACACATAACTATTATAATAAATACGATTATAAACCATACCATTACAATGGTAATGTAATTTTTAGATAAAATTATCCTAAAGGTTTGTTTATAATTACTATATATTATTACTATATATTACTATTACTATATATTTTATTTTACTTTTTACTTTACTATATATTAATAAATGAACTTGAATAAATAGTGATTTTAATATTATAATAATATATAGTTTTTTTTAATACTTTTATTATTTTAATATTATAATAATAGTTACTTTCTTTGTTTTTTAACTTTAATCCTTTTTATAATATCAAGTTTGGGATAAGCTTGGTGTCAACCAGTATCGAACCAGTACTGGTATCGAAAATACCGGGAGAGTCCTGTTCGGTATCAGTACATGAAGGTAAAAACTCGCACTAATACAGAAAACGCCAAAAGTTGGTGTCGAATTGATATTGGAAATATTTTGGTTCAGGAAATTCAGTGCTGCTACCCGGTACCATTTGCTCATCCCTGATCACGGTTACCGTAGGAACAACGGTATCGTACAACTTTTTTTTGTTTCAGGAGTAGGGATGTTCTCGGTGCCAACCGATACAGAATCGGTACTGAGACCGAAAATACCGGTTACGGTACCGGTATATGAAGGTAAAAAACGGTAGTGAACCGGTACCAGGAACGCCAAAAGTCGGTACCGAATTGGTACTTTAGATCTTTCGGTTCGGCAAATTTGGTACCGGTACCCACCGCAGGTTTCATACGAAAAACATCGTTACCATACAACTTTTTTGGTTGATTTTCTTTGGGTTATCTTTTAGTGTTTTTTTTCTAGATTTTCTTTTTATTCTTGTCAGCAGTTCCGTTCGCAACACGTTTATAGTGATTTCAAAACACATATAAACACAGACTAAATAACAAAATAAATTCGCCGCAACGCGATGAACTTCTTTAAACCTAGTTACCTTAAAAGTACAATGTGAATATCTTTCAACTTGCTTAATAACCATTTCCATCATACTTGCATATCCTAACATTTGTTGTGTTGCAAATGGTAACACATGTAACGTTTTTCATAACCTTTTCTGAGTACTGATGAAAACTACAAAGAATGCCGACAAATTAGATTTAAATAATCCAATCTGGCTGTTTTTTTGCCAATAATAATCCCAACTGAATTTATTCTCGCTAGTGTTCCAACATTTTTCATTTTGTTTGTATAATGGTCCGCCTTTAAAAATAACTTACTGAAGTTAAGTTTTGTTTCCAAATTACAAACTGATGTTTTAGAGTTTTTAATCATAACAAGGATACGACTCAATTGATGTAAAACTTACCTCGAAACATTGTTCCAAACGGCTTGATTTTTGTTACTTGGAAGTTTAAACACCCGAATTGAAGCAACGTTTTCTTCGTTTGGAGCATTGTCTCGAAGTAAATTTTATATCAATCGACTCGTATCCTCGATCTGATCAAAAGTCCTAAAACATCAGTTTATAATTCATAATTTTTTTTTAACTCTGTTATGTTTTTTTAACGACAAATCATTATACATACAAAATGAAAAAATTGCGACGAATGCCCATCGATCATAAACAAAATAAAACCCACTTTTTACCCCCAATGATTGGTAGAGTGGTACATAAATTTGACTACACATGGACCATGGTGATAGTTTAAAGTAGAATAGCACATGGGCGTTTATGCAATTTTCAAAGATTACTTTATAATAGAAAAACAGTATCTATAAATCTCAAACGTTCAACTTTTGCATGACAAGGGCAATTATTACTATCTATAAATTTCTTTGTTGTTGGTTTAATAAATTCCATCTCACATATAACTTATAAGTGCATTTCTAGTTTATATTTTCTCACTTAAACACATCTTTGGATATGATTCACATGATTTTAAATGTCGTTTTTCCTCTTGTTTCGGTCATCTTGTTCATCGTCTTAGTTCCTGCATTTTGGTTGTTCAATCTCTTAAGGTTCTGCTTCAGATCTTTGTATCCCGAACAACTTGCTGGAAAAGTTATACTCATTACAGGTGCTTCAACTGGTATCGGCGAGGTAACATTTGTTTGCATTTGGTACTCTTAGTATACATGTGTTAGTTACAAATACACACATGCACATGATTCATTAATTTAAATTCTTTTTGAAGCACTTGGCGTATGACTTTGCGAAAGAAGGAGCGTGTCTAGCGTTAGTCACAAGACGAGAGAAACAGCTTCATCGCGTAGCGCAACATGCGAGCACAATTGGATCACCAAATGTGATTGTGTTACCTGGGGATGTTTCCAAGCTTGAGGATTGTAAAAGATTTGCGGATCAAACCATCAAACATTTCGGTAGATGTAAGTACACACCTTTTTAATATTTATCACTCAATTTGTCCGATAATAATCTCAAGTCAGTTATTGGCCGATAATAATACGAACTTGTCAATTTTTTTTTTTGTAAAATAATCCGCCCTTAAAATAGCTTAACGGAGTTAAGTTTTTTTCCAAATTACAAACCGATGTTTTAGAGTTTTTTATCAGAACAAGGATACGAATCGATAGATGTAAAACTTACCTCGAAATACTACCCCAACCCACGAAAACGGTGCTTCAGCTCAGGTGTTTTAACTTCCAATTAACAAAAATCAAGCAATTTCAAGATAAGTTTTACATCAATCGACCCGTATCCTCGTTCTGATCAAAAGCCCTAAAACGTCAGTTTGTAATTCGGAAAAAAAAACTTAACTCCGTTAAGCTATTTTAACGGCGGACTATTTTACAAAAAAAAAAAATTGACCAGTTTAAATTATTATCAGCCAATAACTGACTTGGGATTATTATCCGCAAAATTGAGTTAGGTAGGATTATTTATTTCCAATTCGCCTCGTTTCTAAAAGGGTTACTGTTTGTTCCATTGGTAACATATGACATATATTTGGTTGAAAATATATATTTAAAGTGTGAATATATATGTTGTAACGTACAGTGGATTACCTCGTAAACAATGCTGCAATCACAACATTTGGGTTATTTGAAGACCAAACTTGTGTCCTCGATCACACTTCGGTCATGGTATGTATCTTCCTTTTGCTCATTGCATTTTATTTTGCGCCTTTCATTTGTTTTGATGTATAATAATGGATTATTGATTTCTCATGTGGGTTTTTTATTTTCTTTATTTTCGTCGCTAATTTATTTGCTACGAATTTTAGCTACCGAAATCATTTTTGCAACGAGTTCAGCTATAAAAACTGACGTCGCTATTTTAGCTACGAATTAGCTACGAAAATGTTTGCTACCGATTTTTAGCTACAAGACTTTCCTACGGATCTTTAGCTACGAAAATATTTGCAACGGATTTTTAGCTACAAAGCTTTGCTACGAACTTTTAGCTATGAAATTTTACTATGGAATTTTTGCTACAAAGTTTGCTATGAATTTGTAGCTATGAAGATTTTGCTACATATTTGGCTACGGAGTTCTTGCTACGGATTTCGTTACAAAAATTTGCTAACGATTTGCTACATTTTTTACTAGCTGATATTCTATGGTATTTAGCTATGAATTATGTTAGATTTTTGTTACGGAATTAGCTACGCATTTTAAGTAATTTTTTACAATTTTCATAGTTTGTGTTATTTTTTATTTGTTGCTTGCAAACATTATATTCAAATTTCAATAAATATATATGTGATACCAAAGATAAATATCCAAAACCAAATATAGAATAAATAATTAAATTATATAAACGTCATACAATAAAGATCAAACTATCCAAAAAAAAAAAAAAAAACAATACCATAAATTTTCGAATCATATGTTCACCAACATAAACCATATCTAAACTCCATGGAAAGTTATGTGGCAGTTTTGTTACTGTCATTTATTTGCGCATTTCTTTAACTTTTTCTTTCACATAATGATCTCTGCTTTCTCTCATTCCAACTCCGATTGCACCTATAAGCAGAAAAAAAAATATAAGTACATGTGTGTAAATTCTTGAATAACTTATTTAAATTTTAAAATTATACAACACTTAAGAACTCTCACTTAGCATTTCAAAACTGGTAAAGATTAAAAAATCGCATTATTCCGTGTTTTATATATTAATGATTTTTTAAAGTCAACCAACATAATTTTATGAAATCCTCATGCAAGGTGTCCTAAACATATCATTTGTAAAAATTACTAGTTATGCCAAAGGCATTTCTTTTAACTGATTATATACCCACAGGCATCTACCCAACAAAACTTTGTCCACTTACTTCAACTGATCCATATTATTCAAAACTTATTTCTTATTAAAATTTAAGAGGGACATCATGTGGCATCGTCATCTTTTAGATGCCAATGGAAATGAACGCATGAATTGGTATGATTGTACAATGTACAAACCTTCAAATGTGCATAATGTACCTTGTGTCGAAGCAGACTAGTGAACAAACGAGATGGAGAGTCACTGAGTTCCTTTTCCTTTTTCGTGACGCATCGGCGGTTCGTTATGGCTTAGATAAAGGGTACCGATGAGCAGCTACGAAGATGAGAAGCGGTAAACTTCTTATTGGGTTCCACGGTAGGGATGGGAGTGGTCGGAGGCTCCACACATCACACATTGGTGGTATTTAATGGTCGGAACCTAGCAGGGCAGCAATGCGGTGGAGATGAGCAACAATATGTGTATTCCATGCTTCAGGGTCGTCACAATTTACAGGGTGTAGTCGTCGGTTCGCCGGAATATCCAGGCTACTAGAACCGGGGGTGATATCAAGAGAGAGTAGAGAAAGTGTGTAGGTTATGTGAGTCGTCTAAAGCTTATATGGAGAGTTGTCACATCGGTTGAGTCCGATTGATATGATACTTGGCGATTTATCCGAACGGTTTTGGTAGATGAGACGTGCTGATAAGAGTGGCGGGAAGGAAATCATGAATTTGACTTGGTTTCATAGTTTATTTTTTAAGGTTAAGATTATCAATTATATATCTCCCACTTGTAGTGGACTGGTGGAAAGAACTTTGGGTTTCCTTGGAGACCCGGGTTTGATCCCCACCTGTTGCATTTGGGGGACGTCTCAATGATGGATCGTTTCCTTCCGAGGTATGGAGCGGTCTTGAGGCCAACCCGGTTTTACCCAACTGTTACCTCAGCAACACGTGTGGGGGCAGCATGGTCTCCGGGCGAAAGTCAGCTCACGCGCCGGCCGGGGCCCGATCGAACATCGCGTCCGGAGATGCGGGGTTGACGGGGAATGTCTTAGACATGTCCCCGGAGACCAACCGGTCTTGTACAGAAAGTCTCCTTCCAAAAAAAAAGATTATCAATTATATATTTCTATCTAAACGAGCCGAGCTACTCGCGAACTACTCGAAAAAAGTCAAAAAAAGTCGTGTTTAAACGAGCTCGAGGCTGAACCTAAAAATAAGTTTGTTTAGTAAAGGACTCTGAGCCCGATCTTCACTTATTGAGCTCGAGCCTGCTCGCGAACCAAAACAATCCCATTACCTACATATACATTTGTAAGGTTAGGGGAATAGTGCCAGCAGCTTGCCTGACACTTCCTTATTAGACCAACCAATTTTTAATTTAATTTTATTTTCATTTTAAAATTACGCTTTCGTCCTTCGTTTAAAATTACGATTTTGCCCCCAGCTCAAAATAAAATTATAATTTTGCCTCTAGCTAAAATTACGTTTTCGCCCCGGCTCAAAATAAAATTATAATTTTGCCCTTAGCTCAAAATTACCCTTTTTCCCTCGGTTCAAAAACTCATTTTTAATTTTGTTCCTAGTTTAAAATTACGGTTTCGCCCTCCGTTTAAAATTACGTTTTTGCCCCCAGTTCAAAATAAAATGTTTTTCTCTCTAGCTCAAAATTACGTTTTGCCCCAGTTCAAAATGAAATTATGTTTTCCCCCCTATCTCAAAATTATTAGCTGCCTGTCACTTCCCTATTAAACCAACTCATTTTTTATTTAATTTTACTCCCAGTTTAAAATTACGCTTTCGTCCTTCGTTTAAAATTACGTTTTTGCCTCCAGCTCAAAATAAAATTATAATTTTGCCCTAGCTCAAAATTACGCTTTTGCCATCGGTTCAAAAATTCACTTCTAATTTTGTTCCCAGTTTAAAATTACGGTTTCGCCCTCCTTTTAAAATTATGTTTTTGCCCCCAGTTAAAAATAAAATGTTGTTTTTTCCTCTAGCTCAAAATTACGATTCTGCCCTCAGCTCAAAATTACGCTTTTGCCCACAGTTCAAAATTAAATTATGTTTTCCCCTAACTCAAAATTATGAATTTGCTCTCAGTTTAAAATCATGATTTCGCCTCCGGTTCAAAATATAATTATGATTTTGCCGTCTGTACAGACATACATGTTATGAGAGAAAAATATTCGGTTTATTGTCCCGCAACTCGGGCGGGGCAAAAACTAGTTATATATATAATTCTAATTTAATAATTTAAATTATAATAATGATTATTTATAAAATTATGATAAATACAACTAATATATATATATATATAGGGAAAGGTTCATTTGAGAAAAAATTAATTTGAGAAGAAAAAAAAGAAATGACATATTAGTAAAATACTATTTCATTTATAACTTATATCATTAATTTTTCTCTCTTTAACTAATTAGTCAACTAATCATTAATTATCCTACATATAATATACAAAACCTACACATATCAAAATTTTCCTACATATACCCTACATATTATAGAATTTGATCCTACACAGTCGAAATTTATCCTACACACCTCGAAATATATCCTACACAACTCGAAATTTATCCTAAACAACTAGTAATTTACTCTACACTTTAAATTAAGTTGTTGTTTATTAATTTGGAAAAACTATATATTTTGAAAAGGAGTTACAAATTTAATTTAGTTAGTTATTAAAGGGGAAGAATACAAATTAATGATTTATGTAAGTTTACCATTATACCCTTATATTAAAATTAAATACAAATATTAAATGAAGTAAAATGAAGCATTCTTATTGGTTGAAACTTTTTCTTTTTTCTTCTTACAAAAAAATTCTTCTCATTTGAATCCTCCACTATATATATATATATATATATATATATATATATATGTATGTAGGGGGCCGCTAGAATGAGAACCACCATGAGTTATGTATATATATGTATATATATATATACATACAGACACACACATATAACGTCATATATAAATTTAGAGTAAACTTCCGTTTTGCTCCCTGTGGTTTAGTCACTTTAACGGTTTTGCCCCAAACCTTTAAAAATAGCCATTTTCCTCCAATAGTTTGGTATGGTTTTTCCATTTTGCTCCCCGCCTCTAACTCCATCCAAGTTGTCTGTTTTTCCATTTTGCTCCCCGCAGGGAGCAAAATGAAAAAAACCATAGAAAACTATTGCAGGAAAATGGCTATTTTTAAAGGTTTGCGGCAAAACCATTAAAGTGACTAAACACAGGAAGCAAAATGGAAGTTTACTCATAAATTTATAATAAACAATAACTGTAATTTATATAAATCATTTAATAAATAGTAAAAGTGACGACCTTGAGTTTGAAAAGCTAGCAACGAGCCGAGCTTGAGCTCGAGTCTAGTCAATTACGTCGTTAGTCTATCTGGTTTGTAGAAAGTAACAATTTAGGGTACTGATAGTTTAAAGTAACAGTATTAACATTTCAATATGTAACAAACTAAGGTAGTCGTAGTTAGCCCATTTTAATTTTAACATAGTTCAAGGGTAATTACGTCGTTTTACATTCTCCATTTATCAGAACTAATAAAATACTCTAAAGAAAACCCGGGTTCCCCGTAAACCTGTGATCCCCTAACTTCCTTTTAAACTTGAGTTCTTCACAACCTCGGACAAATCTCCGAAGAACATGGTGGTGTGCAACAATAAAGGATTTGAATATTGGTGATAGAAAAATTAAAGCGAGTTTGGGATTATAGAATGTAGACTAAGCCATATTATTGCACAATTGGACCCATCAAACAAAGTCTACAAGATGTCATGTATCAAACCCCCAACTCATTTACATTAGTCTGGTTCAACCTGGGTTAGTCGACCACAACCTTTGGAATTGAAGAGATAAAGAATAGATGATTTTGTAATTGCCAAAGTAACCAATTTGTTATTGTTAGAGAAAATGAGATACCAGAGATGAAACTATTGTGATCGGAAGTTCATACATATTTACGAGGAATGAGGGTTTTTATTTAGAGTTCTTTTTATTAGTTAGCCTAAAGGGGAAGTGTGCAACCCAATACATTGTTAGTCCAAAGGGGAAGTGTGCGGCCCACCAAGGAACAACCCACACGGAGTGTGCGGCTTAATCCTTGGTGTGCGGTCATGCATCGGCCAATTATTCAGTGGGTTTCACTTGATCGTACGGGAGTTGTGCGGTCTACGTAGTGAGCAACCTGCTCAGCTCTCTTGTACCCTATGCAGTGACAACTTGTACACCGGGGTGTACGGTATTAGAAGTGTGCAGTTCTGCTGTGCCATGTTGTACGTCATGCAATATAGGTTGTATGTTTAGCTAGTGTGCGGTATCCATTTTAAACAAACATTATGTATTCAAGTTCATTACATCAAAACAGATTCAAATCTCCATTCAATCATTAATCTTCAAGATCACTACTCAGTCACTAGTTGATTTTTGTTATGCAAGATTATGATTTGTTTACCTATCTTACCGTATTGTCACCTTTCTCATATCATCAAAAGTCAGATCTAGAATCCTACCATTTTGTCATCCATCATAATGTCTATTTTGGCACATGAAGGGGTAAGGTCCCAAAAACCTTGCGCAGGTGCTCGGGACAATACCACAACTTCACCACCAATGAACCTCTTTCACAAAACCTTGCGCGGCAGTGCACTGGTTCTAAAGAGAGAACTTAAAAAAGAATAGCATTCAACATATGCGCGCCGAGAAAACCAATAACATATCCTTGCGCAAGCTCTCATACAACGGAACAGTTAGGATAAAGCCCTAACAACATCTCCGCGCGAATGTCACCCAGACTTGGACAGAAAATAACCTTTTTGTTACAACAGAATTTACATAAGCAGAACCACATAGGATTACAACTATAAATCTTCTAGAAGGCTTTATCGTGCACCACCATTCGATTATAACTGAATGGCCACGTGGCATCATCCTGTGCACCATTCTAAGTCACGATGATGGCACTGAATTGAAGGAAGATCCACACTTGCCCACTTTCCACGTGGCAGCTCCTCAGCCGTTGATCATGCCCACGATCTGTGTACATATACATCACGTTAGTAATTAACGGTAAGAAGAATAACTGCTTACGGAAATCGCTTTCCGTTACTTCCTCCGTCAATAGATTTTCCCGCCCAAATTCGGTTATAAATAAGACAATTCAGGTATCATTTCTCAAGTTACTCTCACTTCACTTTCACTATTAGTTCTTCTTCATCGAAACATGTACTTATTCTCACGCCGGAAGGTGGTCACGAAGAGAACCCCCGTTCTCCCCGTGACGAGTCTAACGGCTGTTCGTTTTGCAGTGATCATTCGAAGAAGGAGGTCTACCAACCCCGAATCAAACGAGAGGACTCACCCCTTTTATGCAGAACCAAACCCTATGGTCCGATTGATTCCGGTCATTCGAACCAGTGTTTCTTCGGCACATAACAACTTTTATTTTATCAAATAGAGTCTTGTTCCTAACATTACTCTAGATCACAGTCTAGTCACCAAACACAACCATAAATCACAGAAAGTCATATCTTATGAGGATCATACATTTCATCAATCACCCTATCATTTTGAAATCACTATTTTATTAAGGAATCGATTCGTCAAACATCACAGATCATACAATATCATCTAACAAATATCAACATTAATACTTTAACCATCACCAATCATGTACAACCATCTAATATGCAAAGCATCAACCAAGTTTACACCTTTATCATGTAATATCACCAAATATGGAGGAAATAAACTAACCGGTTAAATCAAGAGCAAAGGATGTGTAGAGTCAGAGGAAATGAAGCTCCTAAGTGATGAATACTAGCTATCCTTGAAGGACGATGATGCTGCTTTGCAAGCCCGAAGAAGAAGGAGAGAAATTTGTATGTTTTAGGGTTTTTCTTAGAGAAAGAAAGTATAGAGAGGGAGGAGGAGGAATATTTTGGGGATTGCTGCTGAATGATTGATGCCCAAAACCCTTGGAATGTCGGCTGCCATCATTCCTTATATACACATAGGTACCTCACACTAAGAAGTGTGCACCCAGTATAAGTGTGCGACCCTTTTAGGGTTTCTAGTTAATTTGTTTTGGGCCTAGTTCAGCTCACTGTGTGGTGGCCCAACAGGAAACAAAGAGTGTGCGGACCCAGGGAGGTGTACGGGGTTGGGGTGGAGTGTGCGACTAAGCTTTGATATGTAAATATATATATATATATATATATATATATATATATATATATATTTCATTCCATATATTAATCATATATCTCATATAAACATATAATCACAAAGTCATCAGTTAAATAAGTCCCGTTTATTATTTCACATAGTCACATCGTACAATAAAGTTGTGTAGGAAAACCTAAAGTCTCGTATTGATTCTAAGTAATCAAGTTAGTTTAATTTCAAAAATATTGTTTTCAAAAGAAATAAAATTGACTTTGTTAAACTCTTTTTAAATATATTTATGTTCTCAATTTTGTAAATATTTGATTAACTATTTCTCACTACCTTTTTTTTATATTTTTGCTATGGATGAATTTTATTACGAGTTTTATTGACTTAGTTTCTGGATTATATATATATATATATATATAGTTAGCTTTGCTACGGATTTTGCTAGTGATCCTATAATTTATTTTTAAAATATTTTTCTTGTTTTGCAACGATTTTTGCTACAGATGTTGTACAAATTTTGCTACATTAGTTTTTTAAAATTTATTTCTAGATTTTGCTACAATGTTCTTTAAATTATGTTTTGACTATTTAATTTTTCATGTTTGCTACAGATTTTCTAAGAATACTATTTAACTTTTATTTTTTTTGTTTTTAAATATTTATTTTCATATTTTAGCTACGGATTTTGCAACCAATTTTTTATTATATTTGTTTCCTTAATTTGGCTATGGATTTTGCTATGCATTTTGTTTGCTACAGAGTATGCGTAGCTAAATTGTAGCAAAATTTGTCCGTAGCATTTTTCGTAGTAAAAATCCATAGCAAACGCCTCTTTTTTGCTACGGATGTTGGTAAAGATTTCGCTACGTTAGTTTTTAAAAAAAAAATTCTAGATTTTGCTACGAAGTTTTTTAATTATTTTTTAAATATGTTGTTTTTTTAAGTTTGCTACAAATTTTGCTATGGATATTATTTAACTTTTATTATTTTAATTTTTAAATTTTATTTTCATATTTTAGCTACGGATTTTACTAGCGATATTACAAAGTTATTTTAACTATATTTATTTCCTTAATTTCGCTATGGATTTTGCTACGGATTTTGTTTGCTACGAAATATCCGTAGCTAAATTGTAGCAAAATTTGTCCGTAGCCAATCCGTAGCAATATTTGCGACCAAATGTTTTCGTAGCAAAAATCATAGCAAATGCCTCTTTTTATAGTAGTGTTAGTTGGTTTAGGCTTCAGATTTGATTGTGGTTAACATGACAACCATTATAAAGGTAAATTTAAAATTAGGAAAAAATCTTATTTATTATGTTTTATTAAATACTTTTGTTATATATTTGGAGAGAAAATTACATATTTTTTTAATGACTAAACTTATACGCCATAGGGAATGAACCCATGACCTTCTATTACCCTAAATTTTATCTAATTCACCAGCACCGCTAGTCTATTTCTAAGTGGATGATTACAGACGGTGTGTCTTGAATCTAAATATTTTTTACTTGAATTTACGAAATACATTGCAAGCTAGAACTCTAGAAGTGGTCATAGAAAGTTTCATTACTTTTAACAAATCATTATACATATTATTTGAAAGTGTCGATGAATAGTGGGTCAATTTTTTTTATTATTGTTTTTTATTCTGAGTTTGTGTTATTATATTGTTTTTTTATTAATTTAATTGATTTTAAACAATTTTTTCTTATAAAATGAATGCACACTGGTATCAATGTTGTTTGGTTCAGTTTGGTATTGTTTTTTTAGGTTTTCATTTTTATATTGTTTTCAATCAATAAAAATAAATATGGTATTGATACAAATGTTGTTTAATCGGTTTCGATTTGGTTTGTTATGATAGCGACACGGTATCTGT
Organism: Helianthus tuberosus; assembly: GCA_030545235.1. Classification (NCBI taxonomy): domain Eukaryota; kingdom Viridiplantae; phylum Streptophyta; class Magnoliopsida; order Asterales; family Asteraceae; genus Helianthus; species Helianthus tuberosus. Next base: position 19,951,255 of record CM060380.1, on the reverse strand, counting down.
TTTAGAAATAAAAATCGCAATGTTGAAATTACATATTATTTGAAAGTGTCGATGAATAGTGGGTCAAATTTTTTTATTATTGTTTTTTTTTCTGAGTTTGTGTTATTATATTGTTTTTTTTATTAATTTAATTGATTTTAAACAATTTTTTCTTATAAAATGAATGCACACTGGTATCAATGTTGTTTGGTTCAGTTTGGTATTGTTTTTTTTAGGTTTTCATTTTTATATTGTTTTCAATCAATAAAAATAAATATGGTATTGATACAAATGTTGTTTAATCGGTTTCGATTTGGTTTGTTATGATAGCGGCACGATATCTGTTTTAGAAATAAAAATCGCAATGTTGAAATAAAATAAACATAAAATGCAAATGAACCGAACCATTATCAACTAAACAACATCAGTTCCAATATCGATATATGTTATCATTGTTTTCGATCAATGTAATTTTTCTCTTTCGACTACTATAGCGAGTGCGGGTAACATAACAAACCAAGCTGATACTGACTGAATTCCCGCCGCAAAGCGCAGGGAAATCTCACTAGTTATAACTTAACATAAACTCTAGAAGTGGTCGTAGAAAGTTTCATTATTTTTACTTAAATTTATGAAATACATTGCAAGCTAGAACTCTAGAAGTGGTCTTAGAAAGTTTCATTGTTTTTAACAAATTATTATAACTTAATATAAACTAGAGTCGTCGTAGGTCTGTGCTTTGCGGCGGGCAACAACTTTTTCGCATTCCCTCATGCGATACGATGGTAATTCGCAATGAGGGTGTAGATGCAGTGGAAATTTACAAGGCTCGGTTTCAACCACGTGTACATTAGTATTCACCCCGTAAAAAACTAACGTTTGAACAGACGATAAAAAGAAACAAGTTCACATGAAAACGGCAATAACAAATATGCATTGCAAAAGTTCAGGGATATAATTGTAAATTAGGTAAAGAAAAAGAAATAATATAACTTGAGTAATGTAGGGAATAAAACGAAAAGCGATTAAAAAAACGTGCCCGATGCACGTTAGCACACCCACACCTTTGAAACCTCCCTTCTTGTATATATGTTATAATAGTTACAACGAAAGATATAAAACCTCAATAGAATCATATATCCAAAGCGCCTTTGGCCTATGATATCGAGGTGTGTAAAATGATGTCTCTGTGAATAGGTTGAGAGTTCAAATCACGTAATATACAACGATGTAGAATTAAGAATAAATTAGTATCATACCAATAATAAATGACTTTTGATGATAGTTTATTTGTGTTTTTTTTTTCTTGACCGTAAAGAGGAGCTCTATCCTTAACACCAAAGGTTTTGTAAGCACCTAACAACCAGTGACGGATCTAGAAAATCCGCATAGGGGTAACGTTTCAATAAAAAGGGTAACGAAATCGAGAAAATGTCAAATTTTTCCAAAATTTACACTACTATCGGAGCGTTAAGGGGCAACGGAGGTTACCCCTTCTATCACTCTAAGTCCGCCCCGGCTAACAACCCCACCCATGATAGCATATTTGTTACCCTTTGTTTCACCCGTTTAAATAATTTATAAATTTGTGTGTGGTTTATTTAATGTTATGCAATTAACATATCATTAACTTAACGTATTATATATTGTATAAATTTCAGAATGTAAACTTTTGGGGATCAGTTTACACCACGCATTTTGCACTTCAACATTTAAGGAGGAGCAAAGGAAATATAATCACAATATGTTCTTGTGGGGGTTGGTTCGCCACCCCAAGAGTAAGCATCTATAATGTAAGTGTACACACATTTAGTTGAGTGCTTTAAAAATATTCAAAAATTCTTAACATCCTTTTTATCCGAAACTTTACAAGCAAGAAAAGGGTTCCTAGTTAAAAAGGCAATAGTTAGAAAACTCATTCCTCGCATCTAAACATGACCCATTGTCAGTGGCGGACCCAGGATTATTTTTTACTGGGGTCCATTTTTTGTCGAATAATTTTTCACAACCAAATATTAAAATTTTCGGGTCGGTAATCGTAGTCGGGTCAGGGCTAAGAAATAATGTAGAAGCATTTAGTGGACATGAAACTACTACTTTATTAAAAAACTAAAAAACAAGACTTGTAAGACTTGAACTTGGGATCTATGTGTTAAACTAAAAAACTAAAAAACAAGACTTGTAAGACTTGAACTTGGGATCTATGTGTTAGATTATAAGAGGATTTACCACCACACCATCTTTGCTTTTAATACTATGGGGTCCAACTAATTTATTTTATGGGGTCCTTGATAAAATTAACATACCGGTTCTACTATTTAAAAAAAAAAACATTGGGGTCCGTGGACCCCGGTCCGGACCATGTGGGTCCGCCCCTGCCCATTGTTAACTACTACACAATGGTGTTGCAGGCAAGTAAAGGGGCACTGCTAAGTTTCTTTGAAACTTTGAGAATCGAGGTCGGTTCAGATATTGATATCACGGTAGTAACTCCAGGATTGGTCGATACGAGATTAGCCAACAAGGAACGGCTAGAGGAGGTACTTCATTGATGCATTCATCCCTCACTTTTTTTTCAATTTGCTTGATTTCTCGGCTATATGACTAGGAAAACGCATTGTGGGTACCAAGGATATCGGCTAAAACGTGTGCCAAGGCAATTGTTAGCAACACTAAACATGGAGATAAATATTTGACTGTGCCTTCATGGATGAAGACAATGTTACTATGGAAGACATTATGTCCTGAAATCGTCAACTCAATTACGAATTTTGTGTTCATATACTGGCCAAAGATTTCATCAAAACGAAGTCAAATCTCGCAACTCGGATTTTATCCAACGTACTGATATAGCGTACAAGCGAATGATTGCAATATTAACCAGGGCCGTCTCCGAAAATCACAAAAAAAATTTGGGCCCTGTTCGAGATAAAAAATTTGGGCCCTATTCGCAAATCTTCATATAACATAAACTCATCAATCATTCAATCATAAAAAATTTAGCCTCTTGACCCACATTATCGTCACCCAAGCTAGAACTAGAATTTTGAGTTTCTTTTGAAAAAAACTTGTTTATTCGGTTTTGTTTTACGTCGTCCGCCTTTCTTTTCTCTTCCTCTAGCTTCCTCTTCTTACGTTTTTGATTGCCGGATAGGTATTTGTATTTAGGAACGGGAGGCATAATTTCTAAATATTAACAAAAAACAAACATTGATTCAATATTTCAATCACATTCACAACAAGACATCACTTAACAAAAAATTTAAAAATATACATTCATTAATTATTAACAAATAGCATTCATGATTCATTCAATATTTCAATAAAAAAACCAAAACAAAAAGAAAAAAAAACATATGAAATCAAAATCGAATATATATTAACATTAACATATCTCCTCCGATTGAAATCAGAAATTCAGAATATATATTAACAGTTAACTGTTAACATAATAACATGCCACATTGCCACCGATTGAAAACATATGGAAATTGAAATCAAAAACGAAATCAGCGACCGATATTAATTTATTAACATACCTCTGATATAAAAAAATATTGCAATTGAACCTCTGAAATTGAAATCAAAAACGTCGTTTTGTTTCCCAGTTATTCCGTCGTTTTGTTTTCCAGTAACCTTTTTCCTCATATGAGATCACATATACACTTGGGCTTTGGTATACACTTGGGCCTATTTCAACATATACAGAAATTTTAGTTTTTTTTGGGCCCCATGCTGGTTTGGGCCCTGTGCACAGGCCCATCCTGCACATGGGCTTAGCCGGCCCTGATATTAACGGAGGTGGCTTTTAAAACTACTAAACCGATGATGCATAAATCTATACATATAATAAAAGAAACCAATAAAGGGACACATGTCATTCATTGGATCCATCTATTTTTTAGCTTTCTCATCTTTATCTCCTACTTAATTATAATTAATATTAATTAAAAGATAATTATAAAATAAAATTTAATATAAATTTAAACAATTCGTATAGGAGATAATATAGTATTTTAAAATATTTATTAGATTTCAAAATTATTCATCTTGAAATTGATAAAAGATGTACACTAATATAAATTAATATAATGTAAAGAGTTAAATGTCATTTTAGTCTCTCTGGTTTGTGTCATTTTACCAGTTTAGTCCAAATGTTTTATAATACACATGGTTTATAAAGATATAACAAGATATAACTTTTTCTAATACAGTTTTTTTGAAATATTTATTAGATTTCAAAATTATTTATCTTGAAATTAACAAAAGACGTACACTAAATATAAATTAATATAATGTAAAGAGTTAAATGTCATTTTAGTACATGTGGTTTGAGTCATTTTGTCAATTTAGTCCAAATGTTTTATAATACACAGGGCTTATAAAGATATAAAAAGATATAACTTTTTATTGATTGGTATATAACATGTGCTCAACCCATATAATATATGAGGTTCTTAAAAATGTAATTTTTTTCCTTATTTAATATATAAAATTGGGGTTCTTAAATATATAATTTTTTTTATTATTTAATATATAAAATTACATTTATTCAACCCATATAATAAATGAGATTTTTTAAAATATATTGTTTTATTATTTGGTATACAAAATTACATTTATTCAACCCGTGTATTACACGGGGTTCTAACCTAGTATGGTTATATAGTATATTTTGAAAGCTTGATTAAGTAAACCTGTTTAAATAATACCGTATGGTTACTAGGGTAAGGTTCATGCGAGAACCACCCTTATTGCGAGAACCGCGAGAACCAATGTGAACACAACCTAAAATAGCTAAAAAACCTAAAAAAAACCTAACCCCCCCCCCCCCCCCCAAAAAAAAAAACCTACCCCCCCCCCACCCACCCAAGCTAAAATGCTAAAAACTAAACCCCCAAAAAATCTAAAAAAAAAATTTTAATATTTTTTATGTTAAAATCGCTACTTTTAGTAGCAAAAAAAAAAATTAATTTTTTTTTAAATTTTTTTAAAATTTTTTTTATCGGCTTCGAAAAGTAGCGATTTTTTTATAAAAAAATATTTAAAAAAAAAAACATTTTTTTGTGTGATTTTTTGCTATTTTTATGCATTTTTTGTTGTGTTCACATTGGTACTCGCGGTTCTCGAAATAAGAGGTGGTTCCTAACGGATCTTTGTCCATGGTTACTAACCTTCATTTTTATCTATAAGGGTAAAATATATTGGTAATATAAAATTTTCATTTTGCATTAACCAAACAATATAACAAATAACCTAAATTTTCTTAGGGAAAGTTTTTAAAATGTCCCTTTGAACACTTTCTTTTTTTATTTCTAAAATGTCCCTTTGACTATCACTTCCCACAAAATGTAGTTTCAAACATGGGCGTAAGCGCCCATGTATTACGGTCAATCGTTGTTAGAATTCAATGAACTCATGCCATGTGATCATATAAGACCAGAAACGTCCATATATTTAGTAATGTATGCACCTCCCAAGGTGTTTTTGTGGTTTATGTCAAGAGTAGTGTCGCCTGTATTACACCCTGTCGCGAGCATCTTACCAGTATTATATTTATTGCTTTCATGGGAACATTCAACTCACTTCTTGAGCTAGACATGAAAGATCAAACTTTGTCGCATGTTAAATCTCACTCGAGGGTTAATTTAGCCTTTGTACTTTCTCTTATGATTTAGAAGAATATTTTGGAACCTAACATCAGTGCTTTGCAAGATGCATTTTCTGTCTATTGTGTAATCAAGAAAACCTACTTTTTACGTTTATTGATGTTCTTGTAAACATGGGCATCCGGTGGCAAAACCTAGCCGTCTCCAACAACAATAGAAAGGTGTCCGACATAAAAATATGAGAGTTGACACTCATGTTTGAAAGGGCATTTTGTGAGAATGGATAGTGAAAGAACATTATGGGGGCAAAAAGGTGGTCAAATGAACACACACTTTCTTTTAATTACAATGACCACATTCCTTGTTATCAACATGAATCCTACAATGACAAATTCATCTTATCTCGACAACCATGATATAGCTTTGATTTGTTGGGCGAGTTTTGTAATTTACTAATTTTATGGATTGTCAAATTTGACTTAGGGTACAAGGAGCACCTCCCGGTGTCTAGGGCTGGCAATTCCTAACATGTTATATGGCCTATTAATAGTTGTTTAGGCTACAAACTATATTTAGGTTACTCTTACGTTTTTTAGGTGTTAATAACTTTTGATTAATGATAAGTCGGATAACCTATTGTTATTGGACGTTGTGAGATCTTACTAGGTTTTAATGAGTTGTATTATGTTACACTAACCATGATGTGTTATAACAAGTCATTAGGTGTTATCGTATTATGTTTGATGATAAATATACTAATTCATTAGTATTGTTCCTAATGGGCTTTATTATATGTTAATGATTAGTGTTAGGGGTCAGGCGCACCCCCCCCCCCCCCGCCCCACTATGCTACGCCCTTGAGTACAAGGATGCACGAATCGTTTTGATTAAAAGTGTAGGTGTGGAAAATTTTAAAAGAAAAAAGGTCTTTAAAATGTGGAAAATTTGTTTTGATTAAAATTGTAGATGTGGAAAATGTTAAAAGAAAAAAGGTTTTTTTTAAGATGTGGAAAATTTTAAAAGAAAAAAAGGTTTTTTAAGATAGGAAGAATTACAAGTTTTGTCCTTTATCTTTATACCACTTTTCAGGCGATGTCCTTTTTAACGAATGTTGACAGGCGATGTCCTTTACTAGGTATTTTGTTGCAAGTTTAGTCCTTTACACCCAACCCAGTTAAAAAACCCTCTTAATTGTTGGGTATAAAGGACTAAACTTGCAACAAAATACCTAGGTTAAAGACTAAAATTGCAACGAAATACCTAGTAAAGGACACCGCCTGTCAACAATTAACAGGGTTTTTTAACTGGGTTGGGTGTAAAGGACTAAACTTGCAACAAAATACCTAGTAAATGACACCGTCTGTCAACATTCGTTAAAAAGAACACCGCCTGAAAAGTAGTATAAAGATGAAGGACAAAACTTGTAATTTTTCCTTTAAAATATGGGAAATTTGTTTTGATTAAAATCATAGATGTGGAAAATTTTAAAAGAAAAAAAGGTTTTTAAGAGGTGGAAAATTTTAAAAGAAATGTTTTTTTATAGAATTATTGATGAATAAAGTAGAGTAAGGGTTTACATTAATAAAAAGTACTAAAAGTTGTTTACAAATTCAGGTTTTCATCACCTTTTTAAAACAACTTTTTACCCTATTCAAAAAATCAAAAACTAAAGGCACTTTATAAACGCCAAACACCCCTTTTAAGTTATTTGCTTTTTCAAAAAAACCAAGAAGGCTAAAGGGTATGAGAGTATGGGACGGGTCATGGATTGTCACTTATGATGGTGGATGATGTGCTACACCACCCTCTTAGGTAACCACCATGGTTGGTATGGATTAAACTATATCAAACATGCACCTCCATTTTCTTAATTAATTAAAATATTTAACACAAAATAGTCAAACATGCACCTCCATTTTCTTAATTAATTAAAATATTTAACACAAAATAAATTTTAAAAATTAGGGATGGTGGTTTGGGTCATAACAACCGAGGGAGGTTCTAAGGAGGGGCAATGTGGACGCTCGGCCGGGGCACGTTTTCTTCAAGGGGCACAAAATTTTTAAAAATTCCTGGTTATATATTGATATGAATGATCGTTTGGTAAAACTTAGACGATTTTCTTTTGTATCTAACGTGTTCAAAGTGAAAAAGAAATATAAAAAGATGATAGGTTGATTCTTGATTTACAGTGACATATATGATAGGTTGATTCTCGGTTAGCTATTAGGTTGTTACGGTATGTCATACACTCATTCTAATACAATGATTTTGCAAATTTCTATGTTTATTTCTATAACTTTAATGGTTGTTTAAAAAAATAGGTTTACATTATTTAATTTGTTAAGGCCTTAGGGTAAGGGGCATATTTTTTTTGGCTAACGGAATAGTTAAAAAAACATTACTTAAAAATAAAATAAACTAAAGCCCACTTCCATTTGAAAAATTTTAAACTAACGGAATGGACTAATTGATATAGGTCACGTTGCATCAATTTGAAAAAATCTTTATAAACTTGGTTGTAAAAGCCATCATGTTTTCGGTTGTTTGCTACAATTTAAAAATATAATAATTCTTTAGAATCAAATACAAATATTAATTTTTAATTTATAGATAAAATTTAAAAAATATACCTAAAATCGAATCGCTAGAAGCTTTAACCCAAGCTTGAGCTTGAGTTAATAGATAAAAACATTTGAATAATTTCATATTCCTACTTTTTTTTGAACGGCAAGGTGTCACAATTTTTTGGGTGTGAGACACCCACACCCCCCCGCATTGGAGAGGCCAGTCGTTATTTCATATTCCTACTTTTTTTTTGAACGGCCCGTCGTTATGAATAATTTCATATTCCTACTTATATACACATACCAAACGTGAGGTAGTAAGAACTCCATAACTACCATATCCTTTGCCCATCTGATCATGATCGCCGGCGTTAACCAACCTCCGGCTCGGATCAAACCAACTAAACAACCCGTATCCAAACCCACATGACCCATGGGGCTCCATTTCTCTAGCTTCTAGTTCTATCTCTCCCACCACCCTGTAAAATAGATCCACTTCACATGGAAGCAATATTGGACCCGGTGTGTTATACCCGTATTCAACTTGAGCATCTTCTAATAGCATCTGAAACAACGGATGATTAGCATACTTGGTCTTGACCGCAAACCATTGTTTCTCCGGTCCAACGTATACTGGAAAAAAGCCTTCGGGCGCCACCTTTTTCTTGACAATGGATCGTCGCCACCACGACCGGATCAGAGATTTTTTCATGATGAAAATAAGAGTTTATGAAGTTTTGATATTGAATTATAATGTTATGAAGATTAAAGATTTGTTTGTGTATATGTATATATAATCTTGATGGTGAAAAAGACATGCATGACTTTGAGATGGGAACTGAACTGAATAGTTACTATCGTTTACAGGCCACTTGGATAACGAGGTCGATCCATACATCTTGCACATGTTCATTTTAGGAGTCTGTTAATATGTAAATAGTTAAAAATGATTTGTGTTAATTAGGGAAAAAATTGACTTTGTAAATGTGGTCTGGTAATGGTATACATTAAAAAACAAATGGTAAATCAGTGGTGTGCCACCTTTAGGAAACGAATTTTAATTTAATGAGCAAACCTGAAACACTCGGGACAAGTATTCGGGTATGGTTCGGTTTTTTTTTTTTTTTAATATATATATATATATATATATATATATATATATATATATATATATATATATGGGTATAATACAGGTACGATATTAAGTGATTCCTGACCTGACTCCCTGAAAAATACATACATGTTTATACAAACCATACACATCGTACATTACCATCCCTACTCATGCTTAAGGTTATTTACCATCCAATCATTTTTATTTATCATATTTTTCGATTCTAATTATGATCACAAAACTATTTTCTTCGAGAGAAGGACGAAAATCATACATTTTGGGAAAGTCAGTAAATAACCAAGTTGACCTTTGAGTTTATATATTTTTTAAGAGTTAAATGCTTGGTTGGTCCCCGTGGTTTCCAAAAATTGCAGACTTGGTCCTAGTGGTTTACTAATTACACGCGTGGTCCCAAAACTTGTCAAAAATGCACTCGGTTGGTCCCCAGCCCTAACATCAGTTAAATTTCTCAGTTAACTATGTGTGAAATGACTATATTACCCCTGAAAGCCTAATCATCTTCTTCAACCTCTTACCCTTTGACCTGTTGACCGTGACTGACCCGAACCGTTGACCGACCCGTTGACCTCTGTAACTAGACCCGAAACCAAATCTGACATCTTAGATGAAACTGAAACTGAACCCGACCACGCTGACATGAATCGTGATCCGAGATTAAAACCTGGTTCCCTACATAACTCAGATCTGAGCTATACAATATTTACCACAACAAAAATCAATATCATCTTCAATCTTCAGAAGATAAAAGGAATCGGAGGGGGGGGTTATATTTACCGGGAAATTTGTCGCAACCAAACACTACCTCCGCCGTTAATCTGTCGCCGGAAAACCAAAAGGCTTCTAGTCGTCGTCAACCACCGCCATTAACACCCTCATCATCTTCAATAGATGCATCAACTGCATCAGTCATCATCGGTAAGAGTGCCTCCGGAGCCGATCTGATCCGATCGTCGAGAGAGAGAGGAGCGAGATTTGGGGGGGGGGGGTGTTGTTCGTCGCCGGAAGAGAAGGAAGGTGTCATGTGGTGTAACAGGTGGGAGTTAGGGTGTGGGTGTTGTATCACCGATAAACAACGTCGGCCGTCGCCAGAATCCCTCCGGTGACGCCGTCTTTCTCTCTCCTCTGTCGATTTAACTTGTTCTTCGAAGAAGGTGGGTGTAGTAGGAGATGAAGAGGAGGTCGGAGGAGGTGTGGGTGCTCGTCGCCGTCAAACTGAACCGCCGGAAATTTGGCTCCGGTTGCCGGAGCTCGAGAGAAGACAGGGGCACTGTGTATGTGTGCGTGGTTTAGTTCTAGGGTTTCAATATTGTAACACCATCCAAAACTTACAATTGAATGCTATTATAAGAAACTTGTTTATACACTTACAGAGGATACAGTGAATCTATTGTTTCAGGGGTAAGAGGTTGAAGAAGATGATTAGGCTTTCAGGGGTAATATAGTCATTTCACACATAGTTAACTGAGAAATTTAACTGATGTTAGGGCTGGCGACCAACCGAGTGCATTTTTGACAAGTTTTGGGACCACGCGTGTAATTAGTAAACCACTAGGACCAAGTCTGCAATTTTTGGAAACCACAGGGACCAACCAAGCATTTAACTCATTTTTTAACAGTGGTATTTTATTAAAACTAGGAATTTCCAACCGTGGGTTGCGGCAGTGAATTCACGTACAAACTAAATGGTAAAGACCAGCATAAAGCTACAAACTATAAATGTGTAAAACAACCTAACACGTATGTTTGGCATGGATCTTTTAGGAGATTCTAGCTTTAAGCTTTTAAAAAAAGCTCCTACTCAATAAAAAGTCTTGTTTGGTTGAATGAGCTTGAAGCTTTTGGTTGAATGCTACTACTAGTAGCGTTTAGAAGAAGTTACAAGTTTTTAGGGAAAAAATGATTTTTTTTAACCTCTAAAGATAATGAACTTTTTAATGCACAAACTTTTTAAATTTTTAGTTATGTCTATTTTGGTCATTTTATACATTTTATTAAAAAGTCCAGCTACTTTGCCAAACACCAAATATATCTAAAAAGCTACAGCTACTAGCTACCAGCTACAACTAACAGCTACCAGTTTTCAGTCACCAGCTACCAGCTTTCAACCACCAGCCACCAGCTACCAGGCTCGGGTTTAGGGCTGGTCAGCCTGGGCAGACGCCAAGGCCCAAAAGGTTTATAGGGCCTTGCAAAAATTTAAGATCAAGATTTTTAAGTGAGCACTCTTATCTTAAATGTCTAATAAATGACTTCAATAACAAAAAATGAAGCTAGTTCAATAGTTAAGATACTCAAATTTGAAAACCAATGTCATAAGTTCTAATCCCCTCCTTTACATTTTTATTTCCTAAACAATTTTCAGTTCTTGCATTTTTTTATTTTTCAAACTGTTTTGAACTATCAATTCACTTAATTAATTAATTGACTATTCAATCTTGTTAACAAGATGATTATATGATTCATTAGTTAATGTTTTAGGTTATAATCTTGAGGTCATGAGTTCAAACCCCATGACTATCATCGTATTGTGGTTTCTTGATATATATTTGATGGGTGTATAAACATATTTTTATCAAACTACTCTACTTTTGTTTTTTGTTTATTTTATAACAATTATCGTCGTATTGTGGTTTCTTGATATATATTTGATGATTTTATATTATAATAAGTGGGCCCAATTTTTTTGTTTCGCCCGGGGCCCAATTTTTTTTTATTATTCTCGGAGATGGTCCTGCCAGCTACTTTTGCCAAACATGCCCTGAATAAAATGTAACAAATAGAAGAAAACCATGCGAATGTAGATAAAATATCCCGCACATTGCAATTGTACGTCACATCGTATATTAAACTTGAGGAAAATCGTACAAATGTAGATAAAAAAAAACTTGTGTTGAAATATAGATAAAAACACATGTGACGGTTATTGGCAAATAACGAAAAGTTACCTCATAAATTAAACTCGAGTAAAACTCTGACATATCCAAATTTATTACAATTAATAAATAAATTTAATAAAAACATGAGATAAAACATATTTTCCTTTAAAAATAACCTTAGGACAATCATAGAGTGATAGAACGGTCAGAGAATTCAACCAAAATGTGAATCAAATGAGAAATTGTGGTCCTAACAAAAGTGTGAACTGATTTTAAGTAGGTGGATGTGGACCTTGAGACACTATTTCACAAATCACAATCCTCCTCTTCCTCTTAATACGAACAACTTGTGGCCATTGGCGAACCCCCCCCCCACATTTTTTTTGAAACCGGGGGCGGAAACGTATATACCTAAAAAATTTCTATACGAAAGTACTATTCATAGCGCTCCCGGACATACACTAAGCTGCTCCCCTGCTTGTGGCCATCTAACAAAGGGTTAGAAGATTCTTATGGCGGTGCTTAATGTGTACGTGACCCAATGAACCAATGCAACTAGAAATATAATGGACCTGCCCCAGTTTCATGGCTCATGGTCGCACCTGTTAATGAAACATTTCTGAACCTCGCGTTTCATATATGAATATGTATGTGAGAACCTTGACACGTAGCCGAATGTAATGAAACATTTCTGAACCTCACGTTTCATATATGAATAGCTACCAGTAGCGGAGCTAGCCCAAAAATTAAGGGGTATCCCAATTTTTTTTTGGGGATTAGAGGTATCCTTTGTATAAAAAGATAAAAATTTTACACTACGTAGACGAAGTTGAAGGGTATTTTTACACTACGAAAAGGGAGTTGAGGGTAGCCCGGGCTACCCCTCCTAGCTTGTACATTGGTTCCGCCACTGATAGCTACGTGACTTAACGATTATCGCTCAAGTACTTTTGAATTTATAATTTTGGTTAGAAATTATTTAAGATATTTGTATTACCATGGGTTAATTATCTAGTTAAATTAATCGTCTTAAAAAAAAAAAAAAAAAAAAAAAAAAAAAAAAAAAAAACCTTTTTAGAAAAACAATTATCTATTTGCTTTCCTCATCATAGAACTCCTAATACTACGTTTCTTTTTATTTTAATCTATTATATATATTGTTGACGAAGGCTCATGAATAGTAACTTTATTTTTAATATATAGCTTTTTATTATTCTATTATTTAATATTATAATAGTATATTCACTTTTAGTTTAATATATATTTATATTATTATTTTACTTTTACAAAACCATATTTTCTTTCTCATTTATTATTTATTTTTTTAATTTAGTTTTTCATGAATAGTAACTTTATTTTTATAATAATATATAGCTTTTTAGTATTCTATTATTTAATATTATAATAATATACTCACTTTTAAGTTTATAATATTTTTATATTGTTATTTTGCTTTGTAAAACCATATTTTCTTTTTCATTTATTATTTATTTTTTCTCCTTAAATCATATTTCCGTTTTCAATTAGTTTGATATTTCTTTAGTAACTTATGTTCGTTAATTTTTTCCAATACCATAAGCAATGATTTAATTTTTTAATAATATTTACTTTTAAGTTTTAACATACTTTTTTTATTTTACTTTTTTAAAACTATATTTCTTTTATCTTTTATTTTTTTGCTTTTAGTAATTCATTTTCCTTTTTTAATCATATTTCCATTATCAATTAATTTCAAATTTCTCTAATAATTACGTTTGTTAATTTTTTCTAAAAAATTGGGTACGAGTTGTGTTTAATTATTTCCATCTACATTCCGGTATAAGTTTTGTTAAAATGAAATTGTATTCAAAATAGAGTATTTATTTGGTGTCCTAAAACGGTATGATGATAAACTAAACCGATTCTGACTGTTTGACTTTCTAAACAACATGCTTCAATTTCAAATAACGTTTTTTTTACATTGTCATTTGCTTCGTTTCGCCGCAACGCGCGACGTCAACGAATCTAGTACATTTTAATGAAGAACATTAAGGAAAAAGAAAATATTGATAAATAAAATGATATTTGGGCAAGACAACTGTCTAAAAGACACGTTATTTTCATAATCATTAATCAATATAGGCTTATGTTATCGTAATAATTAAAGTTGACGAATTAGAAACAGATTAAAAGCAGGGGCGGACCCAAGCCCAGCCTAAGGTGGGCGGGCGCACCCCCAGGGAAAAAAAAATAGTGCTAAATTTCGTCGAAAATCCCGTCCGCACTCCTTGGAATTTTTCGACCGCACCTCTTAGGTTAAAAGTGTTATCAATTTATATTTTAAATTTTTTTAGTAAACTCTTATTTAAAAAAAATACTATCTAAATTATATAACTTTTAATACCTAACTAACTAAACCAAAATACTCATACCTTTATCCAATTATAATTCCTAATTACTAGCTAGCCCACTAAGACCATGTGTAGTGGTAGTGGGTTATAATGCCCCCACCATGGGGCATTATCCGACACGTGGCGTCCTAGTCAGCGATGGGGCATTATAGCAAAAGTGGCGTAGTGGGGCATTATGCCAATAACCCCCATTCAATCATTTCACAATCATTTCACATTTATTTTTTTTAATTTAAAACATAAAAAAGTTCATTAATTTAAAAAAAAAATTACACTACTTGAAATTAAAAAAAAACAGAAAATAAAAAAACAGAAAAATAAAAAAACCGAAAATAAAAAAAAACAGAAAAAAAAAACCGAATATAAAAAAAACAGAAAAAAAAAACCGAATATAAAAATATGATCTAGAGTCCATATTTTTCTCGGGTTCGGATTCGGGTTGTGACGGTTGAGACCCGCCGGCTTGACCATAGGGGAAAGTGGGAGGCACAAACGGAGTGGCGCCGCTCAAGTAAGCCGCGTACGTTAAAAAGCTCGGGTCCATGTCTTGAAGGTTATACGAGTTTTGCGGTTGAGTTGTGTTCGGGTTCGTGGGTCTTGCGGGGACACCAAAAGGGGGTCGAAATGGATGCATGATTGTATAAAAATGTAGGAGAAAGTGGGTGTTTTTTTTTATAAAAAATAGAAGAAAAGTGGGAGAGAGTAGGAGATAAAGTGGGTTTTTTATAAATAATGGGTTGATATATATAGTGGGGTAATTTATTAAATTAAAAAAAAAAACACCTTTTGATTGTTTGACAACGGTCCTTTTCCTCGATCCTCGCCAAATTTCAGCGTTATTTTAAAAACGCCAAAGTGATTTTTTTTGAAAAAAACGCCCGGTCACGCCCCCTTTTATGGTGACTGGGGCGTTTTACGGCGTTATTTTCGAAAAAATTTTAAACAAAACGCCCCACTACAGGTACTCTAAGTATTAGCCCATTAACCAAATCCAACAATATTTCAAACTATAATAAAATAATTAAAACCCAAAACCTTTAGAAGTTCTCTCCCGCTCTCTCTCTCTCTCTCTTACGTCCCTACACTGCCAACGAACAACATCACCCAGCGACAACAGTCCAGCAGCCGGCGACCACCGTAATCAGCCACCATACCACCGTCGTTCGACACCAAATCTAACCGGAATCCGAACACGGGTAAGTTTCTTTGTTATTTTGATGATTTTGGTTGATATTATAGTGGGGAGTCGGTTTCAGTCGGTAAACATGTTGTAGATGTTACGCGGGTAAGTTTCTTTGTTATTTTGATGATTTTGGTTTATCATAGATCCCCATGATTCTTAGTTTCCATGCTCAAAAATACACATATTAGTGAGGTTTCCATTAAGAACCATAGTATTTTAGGAACAACAAAATTAATATAACATTTTGAATTCCGATGCTCACAGATTAGTAAAATTCATAGTTTTCATATCTTTATTGAAGCTTTAAACCAACAATATCTACGAACTTGCAAACGGGGCGGATCTACCCTTCAAGAAGGGGTAACCTCCGTTACCCCTTAACACTCCGATGGTAGTGTAAAATTTAATGTAAATAATGTTGCCTCTATAGTAATTTTATAGATCCACCACTGCTTTCAAACACACTGATGCAATAATATTATGTCACTATTTTCTCAAATTACTTTCTTTCATAAACCTTATTTACAAACATGTATATGTGTGTGTGGCACTGGGTGACATCATTCTTTTATCATAAACTAGTTGATGCCCCGCCCGCGTTGCGGGGCGTTAGGCCGAATATTTCTCAAACAATTAAAAAAACAATACCATAGTTTTGCTAGAAAAAAAAAACGAAATCGATGACAAGACTGTAATTTTGAGGTCAGGGCAAAACTGTAATTTCTCTGGATTAATGAGCGAGTGTTAGGCAGCCGCTTGGCACGAAAAAATATTAAATCGAGTGAACCAATTAAAACAAAACACTTATATAGTTTTGCTAAAAAAAAAACTAAAACAATGACTGTAATTTTGAGGTAGGGGAGAAATTGTAATTTTTGGCTGGGCTAAAATCGTAATTTATCAAAAGCTAAAGCGATGTTGATACTGTTATATTTTAAGCAGGGGCAAAATCGTAACTTTAACAGGGGCAAATTCATAAATTTTAACTGGGGTAAAATCGTATCATACACGGGCCAATGGGGATTTAAAAAAATAACTAAAATGATGGCAATTCTGTAATTTTTAACTGGGGCAAAATTGTATTTTTTGGCTAAGGCAAAATCGTAATTTGCCAAAAGCTAAAGTGATGGCAAAACTGTATTTTTTAACAGGAGCAACATCGTAACTTTGAATAGAAGAAAAAAAAAAAAAAAAAAAACCTCAACCGCCTTTTCCCCCAGTGGAATCCAAGACCTATTGCCGCCGACTTTTGGTTTTGTAGATATTGAATGAATATGGACACCCTTCAGCTGATATTGCAACTTTTTATGAAAGTTGTTTATCTTAGGTTTGACTTATGTATAGATAGTGATATATAATCGACCGATAAGTCAAGACCTATCTTTATCATATAAGTGTTCAAAATAAGCTACACAAAAATGTCATGTTTGTTGGAAATTTGTGAAATTAGCATTTTTCACAAATATAGAAAAATACAATTTTCTTAATTTTGTACTAGAAATAAATATAAGAAACTGAGTTGGTTTTATATATTTATTTGTGGGTTTGTGTTCTATGTTGGAAGAGCTTCGCAACAAACTAAATCACGTCCAAAACGGAGCTAAGATCAATGAGATATCGATCTCAAAGTTTGGTATTTGAAACCCTGGAAAATTGGAAAAGTGGCACATTGTCCCACATAGGAGGAGAGTTGAAATTTAAAGGGGTATTTAAGTGGAAGCACTTCATCCTTATTATTTCATGGAAACACACATTAGTGTACTCGCGAAGGTCTGCACCCTAACTTGCACACGTGCGCGCGTGTGGCGTGGGCGCAATGTGGTGCTTTGATGATGCAACGTTTATTCTTTGTATTTTTTACCGCGCTCGCGTGGTGAAGCACAGAGGTTGCAAGGAACAGGTGGCTAGTGACGTGACATGCAGGCGCACGGGTACATGGCGCATGACCCAGGTGGGTCTGCGCGCAGTGGCGGATGAGCGCGTCCGCGCATGGTGCATAACCAGCTGGCCTGCGCGCTGGCACATCGACTGATGTGACGTGCGTGGCGCACAAAATGAGCCAATACGACGCGACTGTGTGGCGTGATAGTATAGGCTCACTGGTGACGTGGCGCACGCCCACATGAGCGTGCAGACTAGCAAGCGCATGAAAATGAGCCAAAACGGCGCACGCGTGCATGAGCGTGTAGACTTGCGCACGCATGAAATTGAACCAAAGATGACGCACGCGCAGAAGCTTCCAGACATTAATGACAGAACAGTTACATTTCAACATTTGAAACTGACGAGTCAACGGTTTTGACTGAGAATTAAATGACGAATTAAAATGCATTGAAGACGTTTAATGCAATTTAATTCTCCCATTTAATTCATTTTTCAGTTTCATCGCAAGATCTTCAATATAAATAGAAGGCTACCTCTGCTGCAGAAGACACACCAAAATTCACAGCTTATGCAACTTTCTCTCTACAGCTTCTTCATCTTTTTCTGTCTAGTAGCAAGGTACACATTCGGGTTTCGTCAAGTCCAACGGTGCAACTGCTTAGGCTGTTGTATCCTGGAAACAAACGAGTTCTCCTGGGACCCTCGATATTTGTTTAAAGGGACCCGTGTCTAACACGATTCTCAGCCAAGAACTTTTTATTTTCAGTAATCTTGTTCTTGTTTATATAGTATTTCACTTGTAATTGTATTGCAATTTTCAGTTTCATTCTGTTCTGTATTTGTAATTCAAGTTAATGAAAGTTTTATTTATTTTTGCACGAACGGATTACTACAATGTTTATCCATGGTATCTTGACCAAGGATGATCATAAGCAATCACCATAAAAGTTTAGCGTGCATGGTCAAGACGTTAAAAGCATAGAAGAAAACCCAACGTGGTAAGGTCTAAATTTGGTCATTGTCCGAGGGAACAATTTTTTTTTCGACGGCCGGCTCATCAGTAATCTATATGACGGTAACTAAAGGTAAGATTCATGTTGAGGCTTTTTAGGTGTCTGTCAGTGAAATTATCTAAAATGAAGTGTTCGTCGATAGTCCTTCACTAAAATTAAAGATAAGGGTGAAGGGAGTGGTTAAACAGGTGAAAGTGGCAAACTTTAAAATGGACCAATCAGAGAGTGCCACGTCAGAGGGGAGAAAAAGTTTAAACTTTGCTGAAAAGTGTTGGCAATGGTTTAGACAGTTGAAAGTGGCAAACTTTTTTTATTCTTTTTTTTTCCTACCCTCCACAAATACCCATCACCTTCTTCAAATAACTGCCACCATCACCACTCGCCACCACCACCACCGGTTCCACCTCCATCTTCAGCATCATCCAATCATCATCAGCATCATCCAATCATCATCAGCATCATCAGCCACTCGCCGCCACCAACACCGCCGTGGCTCCGCCCATCGCCGCCGCACCTGTTCCACCGGCTATATAGCCGTTACACAGAAAACAAAACACCAATCATCATCCAATCATCATCAGCATCATCTCTCTCTTCTTTGGTCACTCGGCAAAGGGTCACCGATGTTTGAGGTTTGCCGATCGGCAAAGGTGGCCGGCGGCGGTGTTACCGCTCGGCAAACACCTTTGCCGATGAGTTTCCCGCTCCACTCCCTTCACCCTAAGATTCATGCTAACCTTTTTAGAAGAAATTATTCCCATCTTTTCAAATGTTATTGGTGTGATTAAGGTTCCAATGTATGTACCGTCAGTAATCCGCAAGAAATATCCATTGTAAATATTGTACAAACTAAAACTAGCTCGTTTTCTAACGTATTTCAATACTTCATTAGATTTTCAAATATACGAGCTTCGTTATGTTGTTTTCTTCGTTGAATACCAATACATACTATGCATACAATATAGTTTGTTGGATTCGATGGCTTCGAAAGTTAAATATGACAAATCTGGCGTTACATCCGTCATCTAAGCAAATACGGTGTTAACATGTTTGTTGGAATTGATGGTCTCGGAAGTAAAATCAAACATGGTGATCTATGTTGAAATTTGCACATGGTCACTCTATTTCATGTCCAATGCAAGTGGAGTTCAATTGACATACTTTTCAATCTAGCTCTGCATGAGGCCTCTAGATGTAAATACTCTTCCTTTCGATGAGATACTTGTATTAACAAGGTGTTTATGCAAACTATCATTACAAAACTTATAAACATGTGTATATTTTATTTATTATGGTAACTATTAATCTTATTAAGATAGATAATCAAATATCATTATATTCTGATATGAACATGAAAATAATAAACAAATATATAGTCAAAAAGAACATGGAGCATTTGTTTTTTTTTTTTTTTTTTTTTGAGTCTACTTATTTGATTTAAATGTTCGATCAATTTCATTGGTCATGAACATGTAGTTGGTTTGCTTATGGGGATAGATATGTTCACATGATTAATTATTTGGTCAAGAACAACTACTTGCCCGCAACTGTTGAAATGATTATTTTGACTTTCTAAAACAAATTAATTATCACCTAAAACAGTTCAGATCATGAATATTATTTTACAAAATGAATAAATGGATTAGAGTGCATAAATAAATTAAAGTGTATTTTGGTTTTCCATTAATTCATAAACTCAATGATTAATGATTTTAGGAGCAGGAGGGGCCGGGTTTATAAATTAAGTATTAAATACTAGTATTTGTACGTATACAAATACGTATGTACATACGTTATCAACAAGCAAATATGTCAACCAAAATGTTGATTGATTAGACGAAACTCTACGTGTCCCATTTAAGCCTTGGATCGACTTTTATTTCACTAATTTTATTTAAGAAATTTCTATCAAAGTTGGATCAAGAAATACATGTATACAATAAGGGTACGCAAGTTAACGCAACAAGATATAAATAATGGTATGTGTATGCATACGTATGCACATACGTGATAAGGGAATAATTACATAACCAAAATGTTGATTGGTCAGGCGAGATCTTACTTACCATGGTTAACTCACAGTTCGACTTTATTTGGCTAATTTTATCGAAAGTAAGGGTGGACGGAGTGGGCGCTGGGAACCATCTCCGGAGAATAACCAACCGCAAGCACCGTAAGTAAGGTGGGGGCGATACCCCCCCCCCCCCCCTCAAAACTGGTAAATCCCCGCTCCTTCACACACGCCATTCTCCGCTCCGCCTTCATCTCCCTAACCTCCCCGAGCCTCCGTCTCCATAACTCCACGTGGAACATGTTGATTGGTGGGTGTTGGCTTTCCCGATGATGGCAACTAGGTATTCTGGGGTGGACTCTATCCACCCTAATCTACTTAAAGTTTGGATCATGAAATACATGATTAATTTGAGTGGTCACAAGAGCTTCAAAAAATCATGGTTAGTTTAGGGGGTGTTTGGCTTAGCTTTTCAAACTCTTTGTGACTTTTTGAAAAAGTTAATAAGTCATAATGGAGTGACTTATTGACTTTTCCTCTCACATACACTCTCAATCTCAAACACCATTTAACTTTAAAAAAAATAAAAAGTCAATAAGTTATAAATTGGCTACAATAAGCACTTCCAAACACCCCTTTAATGTTGAGTGATCAACGGGGTAAACTAGGATGTGAATCCTAAATAACCATGCGTAGGCGTAGTTCTTTTTCGAACGAGAGAGGGAATAAATCTTAGCCATAGATTAAAAAAAAAGTTAATGGTTTTTAAATGATGATGGTAATTTATTTATTTTTTAATAATTTAGTTTTATTTTGTAGATGTGTAGTATTTTAGACTTTTTTGTGTAGGAAAACTTAATTGATTAAATTATAGTTACAATACACAATCAAAACCACCCAGTTACGTGCCAAGCTATTCTCAAAATTAATTCAAATAATACGTGTTAATCTCTAGAAAAATCATAGGTGAATTTTGCTTACATAACAATTAGTTTTCCTACATATGAACCAGGTTATAGATCAAATGTTTTTATTCAACCCACAATCACCTTATCTATCGTGTATCAAGTATATTTGTTAGTTTTTTTTTAAATATAACTTTTTTTTATTATTTGGTATATAAATTAGATTTGTTTAACACGTGTAATACACAAGGTTTTTAAAGATATAATTTTGTATTGTTTACTATACAAAATTACATTTAGTGTAAATTACTTTTTGAGTCTCAGTGTTTTAGTGTTTTAAACACTTGAGTCCAAAATCAAAAAGTTTTACATCCGGAGTCCCTAAACGTTTTTTTGGTAAACCTTTTGAGTCCAAGTTATTCAACCAGTGTAATACACAGGGTTTTTAAAGATATATTTTTTTATTAATTAATATATAAAATTACATTTATTCAACCCGTGTAATAAACGAGGCTTTTAATAATATGTCGTTTTATTATTTAGTATATAAAATTATATTTATTCAACCCGTGTAATACACATGGTTTTTAAAGATATTATTATTATTATTATTATTTGTATATAATTATACTTATACAACCGGTGTAATAAACGAGATTTTTAAAAATATATTATATTATTATTAAATATATAAAATTACATTGATTCAACCAGTGTAATACGGAGTTCTAACCTAGTTTAATGTATATAGTAATACTTCTTACACAATAAACTACTTTCCTACCTAAGGATATGTAAGTAAAAAAATTAACCAACTGGGGTAGCCCAGTTGGCCACCGACACCCACCTCTTCCCAGAGGTACCGGGTTCGAGTCTTGGGAGTGGCATATGTCGCCCATGGTAAGAATTCGGTAAGGGGAATTCATCGCGGAGCTAGCTTGGTCGGGTAGCGGCTCCTGGAGTGAGACCACTCCGGCGATTGGGAGGACCGTGCACTACCCCCCCCCTATGTAAGTAAAAAATTCAGTTTTTCAAATTCATATGAATACAATAGTTTAAAACAAAAAACTTCTACACAACGAGAAATTTCAAAATGTCAAAATATTTTACATATTTCCCCTTTCTAAGATGCCTTATTACATATTTATTTAATCATAAAATTCAATTACATATTTCTCCTCCCTAATTTATATATATATTACATATTTTCTATTTTCATTAAAATTGCTCTTATTGAATAACTATTTACCCTTAATGACTTATTAACTGAATATTTATATATTTCCCTTTTCTAATATCATCAATCAATTATATATTTCCTAATTTATTAGTGTTTCACAATTCTTCTGCTTGCTATTAACTGAATATTTATATATTTCCCTTTTCTAATATCATCAATCAATTATATATTTCCTAATTTATTAGTATTTCACAATTCTTCTGCTTGCTAATCAATTACATATTTCCCAATATTGGTGTTTGTCCTTTGGTGAGGTCCCATGCCATCCCTACCTAAAAGTTGCCCAAATTCATGTAAAAAAATATTATTTTTATTTTAGGAAAAAAAAACATAGTTTGACTTTCAAAGTCAACATTTGTATACACTACAAGCACCGGTGAAATATGAACAGAATCAAACCTCTTCTAAAGGGATTATAGACTTATTTAAAACAATGCTGGAAGAAGAATAATACAAAATTGTCAAATTTGACTTAGTAGTCAAACTAACAAATTTCAACTTCAATATCAGGATGGATTCTTTGGCATTTCATCAAGATGTCAATAGCAACATTGCTTAACAAGAAATAGCAGAACTCAGAATTTCGATATTTTGGAAATTGGTTCATAAAGTTTATATTGCATTTCATTATAAAAGTTAAAAGTTTGACCCTAAAATGTCAACCTTAATATTGTCTTGGCACAACAACTAGCATATTTTATCGATATATGAGCAAGCAAATCAAGTATACTTCAAAAACATCGTATAACAAAAAAAGAAACACGATGATAATACATAACTATTTTGAATGGTATCGGTTTAAGATGTCTGGATGAAACCCTGTTACGGGATGGCAATTTAAGCTACAAAGCAATAAACGATAACTCCCACTTCTTATCAGGCTCGATAACATGGATGACGTTGTTTACCATGGAAAATGCAGCAACACGTTTGACCATCTCAAGTCAAAACACCACAATAAAGGGGAATGAAAAATTGAAAATAATATAAAGAGTAAATTACAAGTTTTGTCCTTTATGTATGTCCCAAATTGCAGGCGCTGTCATTTGTCTTTAAAATTGATGAGTTTTGTCCTTAATGTTTGCAAATCTTGCACGTTATGTCCTTTAGGCCAAACCCAGTTAAATTTTTTGGTTAAAACTGATCATGTGCAAGGCACATGAGGGTACAATAGTCTTTTTATCTCTATTATTTAAAAAAAAATCTGAAAATAAAAATATATATATACAACCACCACCGCCACCCTTAATCAACAACCGCCGCCACCACCGCCACCCTTAATCATCTACAGCCACCACCCTTTACCACAATCTCCAAATCAACTCAAACACCCCCAAAATAAAAAATCCCCAAAAAACCAACTCAACAAAAAAATGATTCCGGCCACTGTGATACCACCACCAATCACCTCTCTCTCTCTTTCTCTTTCACTCTCACCGGTGGCACCACTATACCTTAGATATGCACTAACCTGGTACCCAACATCACCATTCTCTATTCAAGGCCTCTTGATTCCACCGATTTAGCAAAAAAACGAGATATACAATTCGAAAACAACTCACTAGGCTTACCAGCAAAATCCAATCTATACGAAAATAGAATTTGCAGGTCAAAACAAGGTTACCGGAATCTTGTCGGAACTTCATCGGAACCCTAGATGGGTTCCTGTCGGAACTTCATCGGAACCCTAGATGGGTCGCAAGAATCTTTCGATCTTTCTTCGATCTCCGGTCGTCTTACCTTCATCTTCAACTTTTGTAGCCGCCGCTGCAACAACACACTGCCACCATTCTAGCCGTGACAGTCGCTAGACTTGCGACTGTCACCGTCTCCACCATCGTCGTCCTGTTCATGACCAAGTTTGGTCAGCGGTTAGGTTTTGGAGATGGTCGCCGAAATGGGCGGTGATGGTGTGGCGGGTTAGGGTTTGCAAATAGGTAATCGGGCTAGGTTTTTAGTGGTGGAAGGTGAACAATTGTGGTGGTAGTGGTGGTGCAATTCGTAGATGGATAATCAGGTGGTGGGTAATAATAGAGGGGTCGTGGTGGTGGCAGGTGGGTGTAATCGACTAGGGGTGGGGGTGAAGGTGGTGGTGGTGGTGGTGGTGTTGGTGTGGTGTAGCAGAACTTGTAAGAGAGATGGTAGAGAGAGATGGAGTTAGGAGAGAAAGATAATAATAATAATGATAATAATAATATTTTTTTAAATTAGAGTAAATTGCCATTTTGGTCCCTGTGGTTTGGGCACTTTTGCCATTTTAGTCCAAATCTCAAACTTTTTAAATCCGGGTCCCTGTGGTTTCACTTTTATTGCCATTTTAGTCCAAAATTAAGAGTAAACTGCCATTTTGGTCCTTGTGGTTTCACTTTTATTGTCATTTTAGTCCAAATCTCAAACTTTTTGAAACAGTCAAAAAAAGGGGGATTTTGAATTTTGGACTAAAATGGCAATAAAGACGAAACCACAGGGACCCAGATTTAAAAAGTTTGAAATTTGGACTAAAATGGCAAAAATGCCCAAACCACAGGGACCAAAATGGCAGTTTACTCTTTAAATTATTTTGTTTTATTTTTTAATAATACCAAGTTAACAGGGTAAAAAGACTAAAATACCACTGGGTGATCAGATTTAACCAAAAAATCTAACTGGGTTTGGCCTAAAGGACATAACGTGCAAGATTTGCAAACATTAAGGACAAAACTCATCAATTTTAAAGACAAAGGACAACGCCTGCAATTTGGGACAAACATAAAGGACAAAACTTGTAATTTACTCTAATATAAATTACTTTAAATATTTTTAGATTCAATCATATGATATGGAGATGCGAAAAAGAAACAAGTAGGAGAATCACGATAATAATCTCTTGGTGCTTAGAAAAAAAGTAAATGTGGGCTAGTTCATTTGTTAGAGGTTCTTTGTCACACCCCTAAAATACCACATGCGAAAATACCGCGGGATGTGTGACGTACCAGGATCCAGCCACTAATCACATTGAACTATAACAATATATTAAATAAAAGATTCCATTTATTTCGTAATATAGTTTCAAATCATAACTTAAACCAAAACGTTCAGCGGAAGCATAATGTAATTTGTTATTCAACTGTTTCAAACAAGTGTACGAAACCAAAGATCATGTATTCAAGAGTTACGACCCATGACCACTCCAGCACACCCAGATAGCAAGTTCCAACCATGAATCTAACGACCTGCAAGCATGCAGAAAAGTGTATCAGACAACGCTGGTGAGTTTAAAGTTTGTTAACACGTTTAGTTACCAGATATGCGTTTAAAACATTTCAGATATTCGATGTTGTTAATAACTCGATTACCGCAGATGGCTCCAGATTATTTGTCCTTCCCCAATGCTCTATCAAACATTGGTCGAGTGGTTAAGGTAATTAGTTCACGCCCGTCCTCCCCTGTACGGTGTGAGGGTGCCAAATCTAATAGCGTTATCAACTAATAACCCCGTTGCCTCCCCGGCAACCTATTCGATATATGATGGGACTTAAATGATAGATTTGAGTGTATGAACCAACATGCCGAGTTTAACATTCCAGTCAAACCCATTACTCAATATTCCTCCCCAGAATATTTACCCGATGTCCCTCCCCGGGACGCATGCTTGAAAAAGAGCAGTGAACTCACCTTAGATTTGCTCAGTATATTAAGTTACCCGTTCCAGTTAATCAACCAAACCCTACCGTGGTTACCAATCCAGTTTCATAATCAACCAAGTCACGTATTTCATACAGATTGCATCCATCACAAGGACCATTACATAACATATAACAACTACTCAGTTCGCATACAAGCTCACATCCCACGTGAACGTAACATAACAACAGGTGAGTGTTCTAATTACACAAGTCCATCAGGTTTCTCATTCATAACCATCATTGTTATCATGTATCAGATAGTATTCATAACACAAATATCATATTCAACATACACAGTGTCACTCTAATCTTCGTGGGGTGCCTTCATGGTGAAGATCCCCTATGACGAAGGTTGATCCTTCATCGGAGTTAAGTATGGAAAGACTCCCTCGGTGAAGAATCATTCTTCGTCGAGGATGATCATGACGAAGACCCCAATGGTTCGTCGAGAGCCAATCAACGAAGAATCACATTCTTCGTCGTTGCACTTAAGACGGTTACAATTCCTTTATTTCAGCCTTAATGGATGCTAACACGTTTACAATTTTCGAATCAGATCAAACAACACTTTCAATCATCAACATGTACCATAAACATGAACAATCATTAACCATTCAAACATAACAGTTCTCAATCATCATACAACCCACACTAAACAATCATTGATCCTAATCTCTCAAAGACCACACACAATCAGATTATATTCTATTATGGATTAGGTTCATCAAGCAGAATTATCAATCTCATCATGAATATGAACGTATATACATCATCGAACCCTCATCATGCAAGTAATAGATTTACAACCTAATCAATGAAACCCTAATCTCACAACGATCCAACATCAGTATTTTATCAATTAACAATGATAAGCACTAACCGCGACACTGAAGTGATTAGGTTGCTCGGGATGAAGGGTTTCGAGAACTCACAGCCGTCGCCGCACAAGAAGGAGAGAGAGTTTTAGGGTTTGCCGTTAGAGTTTTGCAGTTTATGCACGAGTATACAAAATAAATAACATTAAAACCATACTGGGCCACTAATGGACCTGGGCCGCTAACCTCTTTTGGCGAAGAACCTGTTCGACGAAGCATATGTTCGACGAAGTATCTCTTGGCGAAGGACCCATCCTTCGCCGAAGAGTGTTGTGACGAAGACTCCATTCTTCGTCGCCTGGGGTTTCCATTACTCATTAACCATAAAACATTACACAATATGACAATAACATTAAACATTACACATTAAACATCCCAGCATCATAATACTTTAATCCTTCCAATAAACTACACATGACACTACGTAAAACAAATTGTAAAACAAGATTGTGACACAGTGATGCGTAAGGAAAAGACCTTGAAATCTCGGGGTGTCACATTCTTGCCTATTAATGGGAGGATTTTGGTTCAATCACAAGCAAGGTGTAGATTAGGAATAATTTGGTGTAAGACCATGGGGTATGGGGTTTGGGTTGGGGCGTGGGTTGGCTGAAAACGCCCAAGCCACCACCCCGGGGGCTTGGGTTTGGGAGTGGCCCCATTGGCGTGGGTTTGAAGTCGGGCGTGGGGCGGGCTAGTAACGTGACATGGCGGGCTCTCAATGGCCAAACCAAACTCATGCCCCCAACCCAAGCCCCCAACCCAAGCCCCACCATACCCCATGGGCGTGGGTTTTGGTGGTGGGGGGCTCTCCCATTCCACGTGTCAACAAATGCCCCAACCCAAGCCTCAACCCAAACCCCCCATACCCCACGTCCTAATTTAGAATCGAGTAAGATCTGCCTTTCAAAAAAACATTAAGTTAGCTGATTGATTACACATAGATAATAGCTATCCTTTATTTGCCCACATTATTTTCTCCTCACAAAATCAGTATTATTTTTTATTACTTTTATTCCTTATAATTTTCTTTTATAAATTTGTTACAGAATTTTTTTTTTAACCCCAACATTTTTCATTTTTTGCAAATTTTTCGTTTTATGTTTCGAACTAATTTTTACAAATTAACAGGTCGTGATGTATGTGTATGATTCAACTTTTTTTTACATTTACTCTTTGTTTGGTTTAGCAGCCCTAAATGCTAGTTACATAAAATTCAAACTTTTTTTTTTGTTTGATAGTGTAATTAACTAAATTAGTGGAGTTCATGAAATTAATCATTTCTTCGAATTCCATAACATTAAATATCTTAAACCAAAACACATGACACACACATACATAGAGTGCGGTCTTTGTACAAAACAGTATGTGTGTAAAAAATGTGAGAAATAATCCTTGCCTTTAATATACACAAGATTTAGACTGCGGAGTATGGGGCGGGAGTTTGGGCGTGGGTAGGGGGAAAACGCCCAAGCCACCACCCCGGGTGGGCATGGGTTTCGGCGTGGCCCTTGGGGCATGGGTTTCAAGCCGGGCGTGGGGCGGTCTGGCCAAGCTGACATGGCGGGCTCTAATTGGACAAACCAAAGAAGCCGTTGGGCTAGCCGTTGGCCAACGGCTACCTTAAAAAAAAAAAATTATTTTTCCACTATAAACCTCACAATTTCTTCCATTTTTTACCACATTCATCTACAATTCTCCATCTACAAAACGAAAAAATGCATCCTCATAACCGTCCTTTTGACCCGACCCACCCGTATGCACTCCAAGAAAATAATCCTAGCCCACCACCCATTCGTCCAATGCCTCGTCCATTTATGATACACTCTTCTATGCCCCAAGAAGCGAGTTATGCATCGTATATTGGGAATTGTTTGTTTACTACGGCATCACCTTCAGCTGAGAGTTCGCTCTTGCATAGAGGAATATACAGCGACCAGTTGGATGACATTTCATCCAAGATGGATACATTCAACGTCTTCCAACAACAAAGGGCCGAAATTCGGAAGAGCAAAGAAGCTAGAGATGCCGCTAGAGAAGCCCAGAGACAAAGACGGGAGGATTTGAAAATTCTATCCCAGCCGATTGATCACCTAAAGGGTGACGAGTTGGAAATAGTCTTGGAGATGAGAGAAGAGATAAAAAAACAAATATAAACGTTAGGAAAAATTTTTATGTAATTTTCTTTAATTTTTATGTAATTTTCTTTAATTAAAAACAAATACAAAGAGCCCAGCCGGGTCAGCCCAGCGAAGCCCACCAAACCCACGCCCCCAACCTCCGCCCCACAAATGCCCCAACCTAAGCCCAACCCCCGCCCCACCATACCCCGCAGTCTTACATTTGAGATCTGATTTCGTAATTAATTTGGAAATGTGATTGCATTTTTAAAGACTTAAGTGAAGAGATATGGGCCTAGACAACTGTGGCTTTGGGGAAAGCCCATATCTCAACCCATAACCCAGACAGACAGTTGGCCGAAACAACTCATTCATGAGGTAACCAATGACGGCACCCGAACCGGAACCACTGTACCAAAAATCTCAACTAGCATAGTAGAGACAAAAGGTAAAGCTAATAGCGACGTCCAGCCAATCACCATCCGTGGATTCATACTCCTCTTGATCCCCAATAGTGATTGACACAGAAGACACCATAAGGACATTCTAAAAACGACGTATTGCAAGCAGTGGCGGAACTAACAGAAACGGAGTTGAGGGGTATTTTTACACTACGGAAATGGAGTTAAGGGGTATTTTTACACTACGGAGACGGGGTTGAGGGGTAGCCCGTGCTACCCCTATTTACACTCTAAGTCCGCCATTGATTGCAAGTAATAGGCCGTAGACGCGCACCCTCACTTTGCAACCAATAATAGTCAGCTGGGTGGGGAACAAATGGATATTCCGATAGTGACGTCTCCGCCCAATTATCTCCCACCATTCCGGCTATAAATACTACACTCCGTGAAAACATTCCATTTTCTTTACTCTCACTTGCAAATTCTCTTTACAAGAGCTATACTTATTCTCACGTCGGATGGTGGATACGAGAAAAACCCCCAACCTCTTATTCTCATAACAAGACTCATGATATTGTTTAGTTTTGCAGATCGATCCATCTAAAGAACTTGTTAATATCGAAGCCTATTTACCCGGTCGAGCATTATCTAATCACTCGATTAGATTGATGTTTCTTCGTTAAGGATATGTTTTAATAAAAGAAACTTAGTCATAATCTCAAAAAAATCTCACAATTAATTACTTAGTATTTGCGATTATTAATAAAACTCAAATTCAAAAAGATTGTAAGTAAAATAAAAACATTAAAAATTTCAAATTCAAATAACATAACTAATTCACAACTGGTAATTTAAATCACAACTGATAATTTAAAGGTGAGAATATTATAACCTTTTTCTTACTTATATGACTTCTGATAATGTATGTTGCTAATTATAATTATGAACAACAAATAATAGTAACAAAAGCATATACGTTGATACACAAAATACACTGTTTGTTAAATGTGCATATATGCAAATTGCATTGTGTTATGTGCACATAAGCAAGTACTTTGCATTATTATGTGCAGATACACAAATGTCTTGTGCTGTTACGTATAGATATGCAGCGGAAGCTTTATTGTGGTCGGGGATGCTTCGGCCTCTATCAATTTTTTGCTCGTAGTGTTAATTTTATCAAAAATTTTCAAAATTTTCTTTTTTAGGTGTAAAATGTTGGATTTTTAAGAGTTGGACCCCACTGATTTGGATTTTGAGAGTCCAGCTCCTAGTGAGTTTCCATTCAAGCTCGGCCACTGTAGATATGCAAATACATTCTAATGTTATGTATTTATATGGCCTAGTGGTAGGAGGCTTGGGTTTTCCAATAAAGACTCAAGTTCAATTCTCATTTATGTCATATTGGGTTGGATATAGGCAATGAAGGATTTGGAATAGGCTTTGTGTGAGGTTGTCAGTTCGATTCCCGGGCCCAACCAGGTTTTCATCCCACCGTGTGTTACGTCAGAGAGTTCTGCTTTTGTGGTGGCACAACGACTGTCAAGTGGCAGCCGGTGGTATGGTTTCATGGGGGAACGCCCAAATAAGCCAAAACTTTGAATCCAACGTAGGCCCGGTTAAGACAACATAGTCTGGCCAAAGTGGGGCAATACGGTACTCTCCGATTTGGAGAGTGTGATAACCTTATACATGAAATAATAACCTTGATTTCATAAAACATATCACAACCAAAATACGAAAATACCTTAGATCATGTTGTTTTTGTTGGGTTTCCGTGGTGATCGGGTCAAAAATTATATTTATCAAACCCGGTTCCATAAATAATAGTTAATTAATTAAACGAGTTAATTAATAAAACGCAGCGGAAATATAAACTAACGATTAACAAAACGAAACCCGACAGGATCCGGTTACAAGCAAATACGAGCACAGTAAAATATATTTAACTACTGATGAGAAAGATATACCTCGGTTAATGACTAACCGGTCGAGACACCGAGGTTCAACGAACAAGCGCTAGTAAACGGACCAACGAAACGCGACGAAGGAGGGCGGCGCCAAGCGGCGGTAGTGGCCGATGGCAGCAGGCTGCGGCCGTAGTCGGCGGCAGTGAGGCGGTGGCAGAGACAGGGTGGCGACGGCGGCGGCGATGGCGGCCAGCGGCTGGCTTGGTGGCCGGTTGTTTTGTGGGTGTGGTTATTGAGAGCATTTTTGTGTTGCAACTTTTAATCTAACAACATCATCATCAAAATTGCAAGACCCACATGCTTTAAAGGACATGAACCATTTGCATGCAAGCCAAGTGGCACACATGCATGGTGCATGTGTTGCCATTGGCCAATGTGTTAGGTGCTCTACAAGTGGCGCAAGGTGAGAATACCCGTGTCACCCGGTCCATGTACCCGTCTCTCATTTAATACCCGCCTATGATCATAAATATAATTATGACCTGTCTGTATGTTGTTCGTAATTACCAGTTAAACAGGTTAAGTGGATTTTAGTTCGTTGCCCAAGGTGTAACTTTTATGGGTCAAGACCCGGTCGGCAGCGTTGACTTATCGAACCAGACATAATATCTAACAGCTCCCACTTGGACGGTCTCTGATAAGATCTCAACGCAGACAACCAGCGGTGTTCTAGCTACACATAGCTGCCCCCAACAGGTCATGACACTTTAAAGTCATTAACCAATGTATCTTCTCTTTAGCAACGGCTTGCTGCATGAAGAAAGTAGACTTATGGCAATTCTCGTCATCTATCCTTTCTGTAAAAGACATCAATTGAACAATGAGACATGGATCAGATTCAATCTCACATGGCGTTCAATCATTATCGTTCTCGTTCACAGAATCAAAGTGGTCCAATCAAACACACATTAAGTTTGGGTAAGGCCTTACACTTCACCAGTTTGAATCAACGAGGGCGCCCAGATGTCTAACTGTTGCATATAATGTAAGAGTACAGAATCCCATCTTGACTACATACAACTCCCACTGAACTTCAGAACCACTCCCAACCATTGCCTTTATGACTGGCAGTTACGCGACAGCGTTTGACACTGATCAAAGAATAATCTTTAGTAAACGAAAGTTCTAGTATGTATCTCAGGTCATAGGATATTAGATGAGTATACCTAAATCAAATACATCTTATGACTAAGATCCATGAAGATGATTTGATGCGAGTTACATCTAGCGTCATTCACAATGAGGCCTGTGAGTTTGGAAGTCAACTCCTTGAGTTCAAAGTCAGAATAGTCTTAATTCAGAGTCGTTCCCACGAGTTTAACCGACTACGGGTAATTTAGTACAAGATTCATGGATTAAAACGTATCAAAATCGAACACAGTTGTAAGATTCAAACTTTGCATTTAGCCAGTAAATCAAAGGTGAATTCAAAAGGTACAACTGTTTGAATGTTCGTACATCTAAATACTAAATCAAAACAAATGGTTATCCAATCTAAGACCGATAGCTTGTCCTGAGTCATTGGTTTAGTGAACGGGTCTACTAGGTTTTGTTTTATGTCTATTTTGCTTGTTAAGATGTCTCCTCGTTCCAGTATTTCCCGTATATAGTGGAACTTTCTTAGAATGTGCTTAAACCTGTGATCCGGGCTCCTTGGTTTGAGCAATGATTCCTGTGTTATCGCAGAATACCTAGATCGGTTTCTGAATACTTGAAACCACATCGAGGTCGTTGATGAACTACTTCATCCAAGCAGATTCTTCCACAGCATCTGATGCAACTATACATTCGGATTCGGTGGCTGAATCCGCCACTATACTCTGTTTAGAGTATTTTCCAATAGACAGCTCCTCCATTGAGAGTGAATACGAATCCTAATTGTGAGCGAGAATCATCTCGGTCACTTTGGAAGCCAGCATCAGTGTAACACCTTACAGTGAGCTCCTCTTCCACTCCTCTAAACACCAAGAACACATCTTTTGTTTTTCTCAAGTACCTCAGAATGTTCTTTACTGCAATCCATTGAGCAATGCCAGCACTATGCTGAAAACGACCGGTCATGCTTAAAGCATACGAGACATTAAGTCTAGTACATAACATACATGATTGAACCAATCGCTGAAGCATTTGGAACTACTTCCATTTGCTTAACTTCAATGTCCGTTGAAGGAGATTGCGATTTGTTCAACACGGTTCCTTTAGTCATAGGAACACTTCCTTTCTC
The DNA here is from genome assembly GCA_030545235.1 of Helianthus tuberosus. Taxonomy (NCBI): domain Eukaryota; kingdom Viridiplantae; phylum Streptophyta; class Magnoliopsida; order Asterales; family Asteraceae; genus Helianthus; species Helianthus tuberosus. The sequence continues at coordinate 19,917,208 of CM060380.1, read as the reverse complement.
GGAGTTTCCCATCCTGAAGCGTGTCGACATTTTTGTCTATGTACGTTATTTGACTTAGCCCTAGAAGCCGCTAAGATCTATCCCTATAGATCTTCATTCCTAGAATGTAAGCAGCTTTCTCCAAGATCTTTCATTGCGAAGCAAGATCCCAAAAAGTGTTTAACTTCGTTATAAATTGTTTCAAGCGTTATGGTTAAGACCGCCCCGTGTGCTCTAAGAAGTTTAAAATTTTCAACCGAATCCTAAGCCGAATTTATAAGACTAAAGGGTATGGAGAGCTCCATCCCCACGAGGATGGGCCGCCACATAGGCGCCACATCACCATCCCATGGAGGATGGGACTCCTTCACTTTTGAGGGAGGTGGAGGATGGGGCTACCCCACATATTTTTTTTATTGTTTAATTTATTTATTTGTTTAACTTTTATTGTTTAATGTTTAATTTTTATTGTTTAACTTTTTTATTTGTTTAACTTTATAAAAACAATTCAAAATTTAAATATAAATAACACATAAAAGAAGATAATAAAATCCATTACATAACATAAATAAAAACTACATAAACTAAAAAAAATACATTACCTAAAATTTATAAAAAAAGACAACATTTAAAAATTTTAAAAAATTACACTACTCGTCTTCGTTTTCGTCTCCGTCACCATCCCCGACGTTTACGTTGTTCCATATATGTTCTACCAAATCGTGTTGAAGGTTTGCATGCGTGTAGTCGTTGGTTAGCGCGAACGAGTTTAAATCCTGTTGCGTCGGATCTACCGGGACAGTATTCCCGTAAGATGCATTCTCATCATACTCACAAATTGCCCGACCTTCGTCTTCAATAATCATGTTATGGAGCAAAATGCAAGCGTACATACAAAGGCGCAACCTCTTCGGTGTGAAAGCACGTGCCGGTTGTTGAATGATGGCCCATTTTTTTGTAAAACACCAAAACAACGTTCAATGTCTTTTCTTGCAGCTTCTTGACGCTTGGCGAATTTTTTCCTTTTTTCGTCCTCGGTAAAAGAAATAGTCTTGACAATTGTAGACCAAGACGGATATATTCCGTCAGCAAGATAATACCCGCGTCTATACTCAACCCCTGAAACTGTAAAACGGGTGTCCGGACCGGTTCCATTAACGGCATCACTAAAGATCGCCGATTGGTATAGCACGTTGAGGTCGTTAAGTGAACCAGGGAGCCCAAAGAAAGAATGCCAGATCCACAAATCTTGTGACGCCACGGCCTCAAGTATTAAGGTTGGATGGCCGTGATCGCCTCGCGTGTATTGGCCTCGCCACGCAGTCGGGCAGTTATGCCACTCCCAATGCATACAATCAATGCTACCAAACATTCCCGGAAACCCGTGCCTTGCTTCATGAGCTTGGTACAACTGTTGAACATCATACGTGTTTGGTTTCCGTAATTGCTATACAGTTTCACCACATTATGGCAAAACCGATATAAACATTCCCGCGAAGTTCTTGCCGACATCTGTAAGTACCCGTCCAAAGCGTCGGCCACTGTCCCGTACGCCAGTTGGCGAATGGCCGCAATACACTTTTGTAACGTGGTGAACCCTTAATAATTCCGAGCATCGGGTCGTTGCGTGAAAAACGGGTCTAGCCCCGCCAAATCATCAGCAATCCGTGTGAATAACCGGCGACTCATTCGGAACCTTCGTTTGAAAATGTCGGCATTGTAAAGGGGTGCATCCGAAAAATAATCATTCACCAATTTCTCGTGCGCTCCTGTCGTAAAAAATATATAAATACGAGGAAATATATAAATATATAAAATTTATTAATGACAAACCTAGGCGGTCTCTGTTAATCCGTATTCGTCTGGTAATAACGTTTTCAGACGAGCCATCTTCCTCTTCCTCCTCCAAAAGAATGTGCGCCGCCTTTACCACAGCGTTTGCGAAAAACATCTCCTCTTCGTCAGAAGAAGACGAGGACCACCAAGAATTAGATGCCATTGTGGATGAAAATATATTTTTTATAAAAGATTGGTATAAAAATGGGAGTGTTTTTTTATAAAAATGGATGAGAATGGAAGAAGAATGAGTGAAATATTGAGGAAATGATATAAAAAATTGGAAGAAGAATGAGTATATATTTAAAGTGAAAAAGTTTTTTTTTTAATAATTCTAGCCGTTACAACGGCTATTTGTTTGAAAATGGGCCCGTCGACTTCGTCTGTGGGGAGCCGGATACGCCGGGACAGGAAGAGGGGGGCGGTGTGGGGGACCGGCGCCACGCCTCGCCGGGCCTAAGCCGGCCCCCATACCGCTTAGTCTAAGTCTTAAGATCAAGTAAAAAGGCACCCAGTTTTAACCAAAAGCTCAGATTTTGACAAATCTATGTTGCGTGCTAGCACCTTCTTAAGACCGGTTGCTTGTTTGCTTATACCATTAGAAGAGTCATTAACATTCTATCATCTAAGGCAAGTATTCTGGTTTATACAATAAATAGCTTGTTTGTTTCTTGTTACTTACAATTAGACCTTAACATGAGATCTGTCGTACATTTTATCACAGATCATCGTATGTTAAGGTTTTCCGTCTCAATGACATGAAGGGGCCGTAAAGATTCAACAATCTTAGTAGGGGTGTATACGATTCGGTTAATTTGTCGGTTTTCGATTTGGTTTGGTTAATAACCAAATCAAACATGTACTAAAATTTTTGTTTAGAAATACATGTAATGGATGTATAAATACATGAAATAGATGTATAAATACGTTAAATAGAGGTACATATATATATATATATATATATGAAATGGAGATATAAATAAATACAGTGGAGGTAGAAATATATGAAATGAAATTATAAAACATGAAATACATAAAATGGAGGAATGAAAGTATAAAACATGAAATACATAAAAATGGAGGTATAAAATAAAAGCTAGTAATGTATGAAAATATAAATGGTTCGATTCGGTTAATTTCAGTTAACCAGTGGTAAAAAAATATCCGATAGCCGACTTTCGTCGGTTTCGATACGGTTTCAGTTAACGGTTCCATCACCGCACACCCTTAAATCTTAGACCACCCATAGTGGGGGGTTTTTTTTGGGCGTTTTCCCCCTAAAAACGCCCCACAACGCCCATTTACCACCCCTGGGGGCGTTTTTTTTTTTTAAATGCAAATGGCGTCCTTTTTTCCACGCCCATGTTCAAGATCTTTGGTCAATCATAGGTTTTCTTCTTTTTGGTTGATCAATACCCTTTTTTTATGGTTTTTTTAATTTAATTTTTACACCTCTTTTAACATAATGCTCACATCACCACTACATTCATTTTAGAAAATGTCCCATTACTAACTAGACTGTCACATAACACAAAACACCGAAGGTCATATGGTCTTAGTGTCCCTCTCCACTCTTGTCACACGTGCTATATTACACTTGTCCCATTGTCACTTTCTTTTCCTATTAGACCATGTGTAGTGGTTTTATCAATAATGCCCCCACCATGAGGCGTTTTCTGCCATGTGGTAGCCCAGTCAGCATTGAGGCATTATTGGGGGTTATTGCAAAAGTGCCGTAGTGGGAATAATGCCCAATAACGCCCATGCAATCATTTCACAATTTTTATTTTTTTTAAATTTAAACCATAAAATTCTTCATTAATTTAAAAAAAATTACACTACTTGAAATAAAAAAAAACCGAAAAAAAAAACTTAAAAAAAGGATGATGCTCTAGAGTCCATATTTTTCCCGAATTTTTTGGCGATGCATTTGCGCAAGGATCAACGCGTCGCCTTGGAGGTGGTCGATCGGTTTGGACAAAAACTCAATGTCCTTTTCCATTTGCCTCGCCTCTTGCATCTCGTTAAACTTTTTGGTTTCGGCCACTCGTTCTTTCATAATCTCACAACGTTGGTGGCCGAGGTCGCGAATGTCTTGGAGACGACGGTTCATCTCCTCGAAATCTTCCTTCAACTCGAGATCGGAAGACGACTCCACCGTTTGTTTCCCGGTTCGCTTATCCTTTCTTCTACCGGGCGGTCGGGCCAACTCTTCTTCAAGTTGCTCTTCGTCAACCTCCACAACATCATTTAGATCGACATTGCGGGCATCCGAAGTCGGTGTTTCAGGGTCAACGGAGGATGATGTTTTTGACCATTTAGCTCGACGTCTACTACTAGACGTCATGGTACCTACTACCGCCCACTTTGGACTTTTTCGTAGTAGATCCCAACACTTATAGTACGGGAAAGGGCATTTCGTTCTCTCGTACTCTTCTAAAGACTTTGTTAAAACCCCGACGTCACCTTCTCCGCTCGGGCGATTATCGTAGTTACGTTGGTACACTTCTTGGAAGGAGTGACACTTATTGTTGATGTCGGTCCATTTGCTAGAAATGGAATCTTTGTTCCGATGCTCGCCTTTACCCCACGTGCTATAAAAGAGTGCACGAACCCTATCCCAAAAAGCGGGGACCGTTTGAAAATTTGCTACAAATTGAAAAAATAAAAGTAAAATATAAGTTGTATGTTAAAAATAAAAGTAAAAAAATAAGTAAAAAAAATATAAAAGTTACCAATTTCGTGGTCCTCTGAAACGTCGAGCCAACGTGAATTCCTCCTCCTTCGTCCAATTAAAGTAAGAATGTTTACGTCGAGGTTCGTTCGTTTCCTTCTTCTTATGCGACCTTCTGCCGTGTTTCGATTTCTCTGGCACCGATTCGGGTTGCGTCTCCGGCACGATATCCACATCGGGTTCGGCTTGTTGTTGTGAAGGTTGCGACCCGCTGGCTTGACCAAAGCCGAAGGTGGGAGGCACGAACGGAGTGGCGCCACTCAAGTAAGCCGCGTACGTTAACATGCTCGGGTCCATGTCTTGAAGGTTAAACGTGTGTTGCGGTTAGGTTGTGTTCGGGTTCATGGGTCTTGAGGGGACACCATATGGGGGTCGGAATTGATGCATCTTTTTATAAAATATAAAAGAAGTAGTAGAGAAAGTTTGAGTTTTTTTATAAAAAATATGGAAAAGTGGGTAATATATATAGTAGGTGAATATTGGAATTAAAAAAAATAAACAATTGACCGTTTGGCAACGGTCATCTCGAGCCCCAATACAAAATTCAGCGTTGTTTTAAAAACGCCAACCCAATTTTTTCAAAAAAAACGCTCGAAAACACCCATATGTAATGGTTATGGGTCGTGTTTCGGCGTTTTTTTTGAAATAAAAAAAAACGCCCCGGGGTCTTATACATTTCTAGAAGAGTGTACCTATCCACACACTCATCTCACTATCTACACACTCAAAAAGGTGATTTTTGTCTTTACATGCACACCCTACAGTGTCGAACTGTGGCCAAAACGAGGCGTTTTGGTCCGATTAACCAGACAAAGACTGACGGGTCTGTTGACCGGACCAAAACGCTGAGCTTTGGCCGCGATTTGGTCCTGTCAACCAGACAAAAGACTGATACCCGGTCTGGTTGACAGGACCAAAACGCGGCCAAAGCTCGGCGTTTTGGTCCGGACAACAGACCCGTCAGACACCCGTCAGTCTTTGTCTGGTTAATCGGACCAAAACACCCCGTTTTGGTCACAGTTCGACACTGCAGGGTGTGCATGTAAAGACAAAAATTACCTTTTAGGTGTATGGATAGGAGGTGTGTGGATAGTTTGGCCTTTCTAGAATATATACATTATTTTCTTGAATATAATCAAAAGTTAAAACAAAAGTTTGTTGGTCACTTTCTCGACATACTCGCAGGTTGACCAGCATAATCACCGGCGGCGACAGAGTCCCGGAGATCATCACTCCACTCAAATTCTCCAAATCATGAAACAATTTCGAGTTAAACAAGAAACCATACACCAATTGGGTAGTGAATCCACCAACAATTCAGACACTCCGGTGATCGATCTCGACAGTTCCGACGACGAGAATATGAAGAAAGGTGGAGACGACGTCGTTTTGCCTGGTGGGTTTCTTGATCCTTTGCCGCCCAAGTATGCGGGTCAGAAGTGTAAGAATTTTTGGAAGGCTGGTGATTTTGAACAACGGTATGATGGTAATTGGGACACATTATCTGGTGAGTTACAATGTGGTATTAATTTCATATTATATTGTTGGTTAATTTAAAGATTTTGAAATAGAATTGCTGGTTGTTTTTTTTTTTTTTTACTTATAATACAAGTTTATACCATTTTTGGTTTGTGATAAGATGGGAAAAAGAAGAGATGATCATGAAAATAATTGTTTTGTTGGTTGTGGTATATATGTATAGTCGTGTCAGAAACAAATCACTCATTTAGCCTCGAGATGCGTGACTGAGAGCAGTGGCGAAGCTTGAGATTTCCGACCGGGGGTCGAAAACGTATATACTCAAAAATTTCTATAAAACGAGGGGGTCGAAAACGTATATACCCAAAAAGTTCCGGGGGGTCGGCCGCCCCCTCCCGCCCCCACTATCCTTCGCCCATGACTGAGAGTTGCGAGTTGCGTGTCAGACTTTTGACTGTCGATAATGTGATACATGACACAATATAGCGTATGTATTATTGTTTGAAATATGTAGAATGAAATTATTTAGGATTTACGCGAGTAAAAGTAGATAAGCGACCAAAGATTCGCGTATCTCATGTAGTCATGCTTATAAGCGTAAAATTTTTGTGACATGGTGAATGTATTGCTTTAAACTTTGGATTTTATGTTAATCCCAAAATTCTTCACAATTTATATTGCACATTTTAGTTTTCAACATGTAAAATCTATAAATATAAATGTTAATTGACAGACGGCATGGATCATGTAAGGGTTCATCCAAGGTTTCTGCACTCTAACGCAACTAGCCATAAATGGGTTCTTGGTGGTAAGTATTACTTAACCCAATTTAAAGTCTTCATATCGGTTATTTAGTCATTAATCTTGCCTGCGTAGTTTGTTTGTACACTCATCGATTCATGGGTGTGTCTGTTCATATAGCTTTTGCAGAACTTTTGGACAATTCATTGGATGAGGTACTTTCTAATTTACATACCTCATTACTTTAATCTTGTTAGTGTACTTAAATTACATACAATTGGTGTTTGCGTATTCAGGTCTGCAATGGAGCTACATATGTCAACATCGATATGCTAAGAAACAAGAAAGATGGAAATAAAATGTTGTTAATAGAGGGTATGTGGTTTAATGATATGCTATAGTGATAGGACCGGACCTTCTTGCTTTTACGTCAATGGGGTGGCAAAATGGGCAGGTTGGGTAACGAGTCCAAAGTCCAAACGGGTCAGGGTCAACTCGTTAATAGTTTTATGTCCATTTTCTGGAATTACATATATATTTAATGTATTAAATAAGATCATAGAAAGTTAGAAAGTGTATCGTCTTTGTTGCTAACTATTCTTGCCACTGTTTATAATAGATAATGGTGGCGGGATGGACCCAGATAAGATGAGGCAATGCATGTCTCTTGGATATTCTTTGAAAAGCAAGGTTGCAGACACTATTGGACAATGTAAGTGAAACTCTCATATATTCGATTAAATGCACGACACCCCTTTTGTGTTTCGTGGAAGAGATCAAAATAAGTATACAGTATCGACTTATCGTTCTCGTTTATGGTACTTATTTCCAATTTTCATATTTTTGACAGATGGAAATGGTTTCAAGACGAGTACCATGAGGCTTGGGGCTGATGTTATTGTATTCTCTCGCTGCTCTGCAAAAGATGGAAAAAGGTCGGTAATTTCTTTATATCTCAACAGAACATATCTTTATACTCTTAATCACCGATTCATCGTCACAGGCACAATAGATATGTTTTCTTAGAGGTGGCGCTTTTGACCCATTCACTTGTGAATGTGTTGATTTGGGATGTGTTTTATCTCAAAGGATTAGTTGAAAGTTGCCTACACTCCATTCCAAATGCATATAACCTCCTAAACAACTTTTTTTAAAGAGTAAAATGCCATTTTCGTCCCTAAGGTTTGGTCAAACTTGCAACTTTCGTCCAAATGTTTGTTTTTCCGTATCTGGATCCAAAAGGTTTGAAATCTTGCCATTTTCATCCGGCTCGTTAACTCCATCCATTTTTCTTCGTAAAGTCAGGGGTATTTCCGTCTTTTATGTTAACTTAAAGGGGAATGTTGTCTTTTTCAGGGGTATTCGGTCTTTTTACATAAAGTGAAAAAGACCGAATTGCCCTTTAAGTTAACAAAAAAGACGCAAATACCCTTGACTTAACGGAAAGATAAATCTAGTTGAAGGAAAGATAAAGGACACAAATAACAGTATATTTTTTTTGTCTTACAGTTCTACACAGAGCATTGGACTCTTGTCCTACACGTTTCTACGAAGCACTGGAAAGGAAGATATAGTAGTTCCCATGGTACTTACGTTAACTACTCGCTATTCCCAATCTAGTTAATTTTCTATACTACTAAATCCTAATAATACTGCCATTGAAAAGCTTGATTACCAAAAAGAGGGTCGAGAATGGAAGAAAATCATACGCTCATCGCCTGCTGACTGGAATACGAATGCCGACGCAGTGTTTCAATGGTCTCCGTTTTCAAGTGAAGCAAGCCTCCTGAAACAAGTAAAATAATTTATTTTAATATTTCTGATTTGGAGCTGATATGTTATTAGTTTCTTTAAACTTTGCGTCTTGTAGTTTGATCATATAAAGGATCAGGGCACTCGCATAATCATTTACAATCTGTGGGATGATGATCAAGGACAGCTGGAACTTGATTTCGAAGCTGACGAAGAAGTTTGTTTTATTATGCCTTTATATATTTATTGATATTACATGGTTAATATTAAGTGAGGTTAATTTACATTTCATTCATTTCTTGTAGGATATTCAAATTCGAGGTGTTAATCGAGATGAGAAGAATATACGTATGGCCAATATATACCCAAACTGTAGGCATTATCTGACCTATAAACATTCACTGAGAGTAAGCCTTTCTAGTTGCTAACAATTATATCTAATGAACTTAATTCATGTGGATTCTCTTTGGTTATTATCATTAGAGGTGGTAAAATGGGCCTGTTGGGTGTCGGGCGGGTGTAACGGGTCAAAACGGTTTGGTCAAAAGACTCGGAATCGGTAATTGTAAGGAGTTAAATTCCCTTTTTCTTGAATTTTATAAATAGCTAGTGTATTATTAAATATCATTTTAAAAACTGTATCATTAAAATATAATCACTTTGAGTAAAGCGATTAAACATTCACACCATTTTCTTGCAAAAACATATTATTTGTTTTATATATAGGAAACTAATTTTTCAATTAACCCATTAATAACAAATAAAATAATACAAAAAATCATATTTTGTATAGTACTCTTCTTAAAAAATCATGTATCTTGTTTATGGTTTTATTATGCATCCTTTAAAACAAATAGTTATATATTTGTCATATTATGTATATTTGTATGTTGTTTTACAGAGTTATGCATCGATTCTTTATCTAAGAATTCCTCCTGGATTCCGGATGATTCTTCGTGGAAAAGATATTCAACATCATAATATAGTTAACGACATGATGATCGTGAACGAGATTACATATCGTCCTCAGCCCGGTGCTGATAAAGTTTCTCAGGATTCAAATGTGATGCCTTTTAATGAGTTTGTTGCTTATGTATTGTTTTAAACTATTTCATTATCGTTTTGGTGTTTTAATTAACAGATAGTTGCAGTTGTTACTATGGGGTTCGTCAAAGATGCGAGAGCTCATATCGACGTTCAAGGATACAATGTTTATCATAAAAACCGACTAATTAAGGTTTGAATTCTTTTTTACATGGTGATCATTGAGACATTTTATTTAAAATAGGGTTACAACACTTCTTATTTTACAGCCATTTTGGAGACTTTGGAATGTTGCGGGAAGTGATGGTCGTGGAGTAATAGGTCATGTTTCTTCTTTAAAGAGTCGGATGCGTTATGCGAATACAAGTTATTTAAGAATGATTGTGAAATATGTTTTTTTGGCTTCTTGATGTTGATTAGGTGTTTTGGAGGCTAATTTTGTAGAACCAGCTCATGACAAACAGGGGTTTGAACGCACCATTGTCCTTTCGAGACTCGAAGCACGTCTTATTCAGATGCAGAAGAGCTACTGGTATGCTCTGTAATGCCTGCCATTTTTTACCCGTTTACCTGTGAATGGGTCGTTCGGGTTATGTTTTACCTACACCGGGTGAAGAAAGCTGAATACAACTGGGGTGGCCTCGTCACACATAAACCCTGTTATATTTGAAAGAGTTAACCGCCATTTTCGTCCCTGTGGTTTGTCCAATTATGCTAGTCCAGTCCAGGCCAAATTTCAAATTTGTACCATTTCTGTCACTGACATTCTTGAAGCATGCCAGTTCCGTCCAAAAAACTAACGTCTGTTAAAACCTGTTGTTTAATAAAGCGTAAAAACGTCATTTTCCAATCTTCTTTTATTTTCTCATTTTTAACCCTATTAAAATCCCACCCCTTTTAAGAAAAAAGGAAAATGACATTTTTACCCTTCATTAAACAGAAGGTTTTAACAAACATTAGTTTTTTTGGACGGAACTGGCATGTTTCAAGAATGTCAGGGACGGAAATGGTTCAAATTTGAAATTTGGCCTGGATTGGCATAATTTGACAAACCACAGGGACGAAAATGACAGTTAACTCTATTTGAAAAGTTAAGGTTTCATCAAAATAATTATATCGTTATCACTTTTGAGACCACTTATTTAAGTGTTTTGGGTCAACCATACTATGCCTGTCAATGGGTCGAGTCGCGATCTATCAATCTAAATTGGTTGGGTATTGGGTCCGGGTCTTATGATTACCTAGTCCGACCCATTGACAAGCGTAAACCGTACCGTTACAAAAAGATATCCATTTTACCATCTTTGCAACTAACAAAACATAATCACTTCTTGATATAGGCGTGCTCACTGCCATAAAATTGGATATTCAGGATATCCACAAAGGGTCAATAAGAACAGCCCGGAAGATGGAGGTACATGTTGTTTCGAATTTGTTTCAATGGATTATCAGTTTAATTATTTATTTATTTACTTTTTTGGTCAGGGTCCCATGAAACTTCTTCTAAAAAGAAGAAAGGTGCATCAACACCGCCGAACAATTCTTCGAATAAATATCAGAAACTTAAGTCTACACCTTTGACTGAGAATGTTGCTGATGATGACTTGCAAACCACCCCAAATTTGAGACACACAAATGGCGGTTCTCATATTGAAAAATCAGCTAAGGAATGTACTCCGAAAGATACTTCTCGTTCGGCACACGCTGCACATGCGGAAGCCATGCATGATTATTCTCCTAACGGAAAGATCGCGCAAATCGTCATTGGCACTCAGTCGAGGGTATATTTGTCATTTTATTCTAGAGGGTACACGACATGTTTGATAAAAAATATGATTTAGTTCTGAATGAAAAATGACTGTGTGATAAATGCTCTGAATTAGGATTGTGAATTTCTGACACTACTCGAAAACACAACACGAACCTAACACGAATTTCACGGGTCTGGGTTTAGTCTAAATGGGTTCAGGCCAGTTTCACGTTGAACCCGCGAACCCCTTTAGCTAAACGGGTCGGTTTTGTGTCGAACCCGGTGAATTGGCAGGTTGACCCGTTTAACTCATTTATATTATATTTTAAATTTTTTCAAAATGTGTTTTTATTTCCTAAGTTAAACAGTTTGGGTATTTTCTGCAACAGTTATATTGAAAGATATAAGATTTTATAATTAAAATGAAATTATTTTATATACATTTGTATTTTTTTGTAAAATTTTATTTTGAAAATATTAATATACGAAAAAATAATAACAAATAAAAACTTCGGGTTAAACGGGTTGTATTCGGGTCAACCTGCGAATATTCGTGTCGTGTTCGGGTTCGTGTGTCTGACGCGATTTTGGGTTCGTGTAAAATTTTCGGGTTTGGGTCTGGTTGGACCCACCAACCTGCGAACACGACCCGTTTAGCACCCCTGCTCTGAATGGACTGCGTGAAGGACGAGAAATTACCATTTTAACCCTCTGTTTGATTTTGATACAATTTCTTATGATTGGCAGTTTCCGGTCGTTGGTGAAAACCAAAGTACTCCTATAAACTCTGGTACACCTGATTTACATCAGTTGATGGAAGAGAACCGCAAATTGAAAGAGATGTATGCCATTCTTTTCCCGTTATATTTCATACAACTTAAACTTTGTTGCGCGTATATAATTCATTTTATAATGTCGTTTTTGTTCTTGTCTTCATTAGGTTGGAAAAGAATGATGACGATGTTGTAGGTGATCTTCTTCATAATTTAGAAAGACAAAGAAATCAACGCGTGGATCTTGAAGCGCAGGTATCTCATAAGAACCCAACGTTTTCCATCTCGTATAGCAGTTGACCTCTTGAAATCGCGATAATCAGGAGTCATCTTTGTACTTCAAACTTATTATAATTGTCATTTGTAATTAGCTTGAGGAAGTAAAGGAAAATTGTGAGAATCTCAACAAGGTGCAAGGAAGTATGATCGACGAATTTGCAGAGGAAAGAGAGAGACGCGAGGTTGAGCAGGCGTCTTTGACGAACAAGTTGAAGGTTCTTCCTTTTCTTACTTTTGGGTTAGAGGTGTCAATTTTGACTCATTTTTACTAACAGATCGATTTAGTTTATGTTTCAATCTCTAACAGATCAAACAGGTAAACGAAAACAAAAGATTAGCTACAAACAAAATGGGTCAAATGGGGTCTATGATACACAAGTTTATAAAGATTATATACTTTTCGAAAAAAAAGTGTTTCTAGTTAGCCGAACCCCAACTTAAACCAAAAATAACTTACAAGGTCTCATTTTGACCCGATACCTAACGTGACCCGTCCATTTAGTTCTTAAAATGTTTTCCTTTTTGCAGGACGAGACTGCAAAAAAACAAGATTTAGTCAAGCGGGTGAAACAATTAGAGTTGGAGAAGATGAAAAGCAATGAATGGAGCGCGATCTGTTGAACGGTAGTCGGTTCTTAGTGTAACATCCGCAAAAAAAAAGAATCACGAAGTCCGACCAGTTTTGAAAATTGGATCTGAACCATTTGTAAACCGGTTCGAATCGTTATAAATAAAATATATTATATTAAATTTAACCCTACTCCGATTTTTATGAAACTTAGGTCATATGATAGAGAAAAATACGCGCGTCCCAACGATATATTTGTATCTTTATAAAACATTGTATTTATCGAGATATACGAGTAAAACGAGTTAAGCAGCTGGATTACATATATATATATATATACACACACACACGATCACTTTTAGCTAATGCAACTCGGGAAGAAGCTGCTAAGATCCCGTCGCTTACAAATGCTCCGGCGTGAAATAAAGACTTTTTAGGTACAGGGAGAAATTCGTACAATAGTGCGAGGACGGAAAGAAAACGACCTTCTTTGACGCATGTTCTCCCAATAGTGCGAGTACTGACTTGTTCGTAGAAAAGAAGAGTCCTAACTAGTATATCGTCTGTTATTCTTACTAAATCTCAAGATTGAATTGGTAGTTGTACAATTGAACACCGTATGGGTAGGAGTCAAGTGGAACATAGAATTGTTTGTAGTCAAATTGAACATAGAATTGTTTATTGACAAGTTTGTGGGTATGTGGTTTTTGCATTTCGTTCATAGGGGGAACACGAGACCTGCAAAGAAAGGGGAATACAAATCATTTTTTTTTAGATTTTGACGCATTAGTAGGATTCATTCTTTTCCTCTCCACAGAGACCGAGATCTATCCTTAGATATACCGAGATCTATCCTTAGATAGACGCACTAGAAAGTTGAACAGGAAAGTTGAGACTGGCTTGTTCAAGATAGATTGTTGGTATGGCTGCTGCTACCAAAAGCACACTAAGTTAGTCGTAGATAGAAACCTATGAGCTCTACTAGCTCTCCGACTCTATAAACTGAACTTTTATTTCTCGTCGTTTCGCCCCTTTACCCCATCTTTCTTGCTTGCTATGAGCGTTACTGCCACTCAGAACGGTCTTTCTTTGTCGGTTGCCAAAGGCTCTTAAAACCGACAGAATGACCCGGTAACGTTGCACTCCATCGGCTGATTTAGCAGCAGTAGCATCAGCGGCTTGGCTTTTCGGACTGAAGGAAGAATCCTAGGGTGGAACCAGAAATAAACGGATAGAACCGATTCAACAGGGATTGAAGCTGACAAGCGATAGCCAAGTTAGGTGTAGGAAGGAAGATAAGCATCCTAATCCTCTTTTTCTTCCTTAGCTTAGTCTGCTCTTAACACTTCTCGGCAAGTCCAATAAAATACAGACTCTCTATGACTCAAAACCCCCAACCTACATCGTACCAGATCAGACTAGTCGCTTCGAGATCCCTTTCGCCATTTGAAGAAGAAGAAAGAGATCTTGTTGTACGAGCTCTATTGCCCGAGATGGATGTGGAAAACCTTGTCTTTCTTTCCATTAGTTCAGCCGCTGTATCAATACCTATAGGTGAAGCAGCAGATCGGGCAGTGTATTAATCTTCAGAAAGCCGAGGCGTAGGCCAAAAGCGAACCCTTCTTGATTTGTCGCAACCCCCGATCCCTGATTCCCGGGAACGAGCGGCCGCGAGCCAGTTTCGGTGGTATCATGGTATTTGTCTAATTTGGCAGCGGAAATTTTCATCAGGACCGTAGTTAGGAAATATTTATCAGAGTAAAACCACCATATTTGATATTAATAATCACATGGGTAAAACCCAAGTTTCTTATTACAATACATTCATAGGGATAAACCCTATTTTATTGATTTTTAAACATCATCTTTTAGGTAACTTTTATAGCCACATTTTTCCCAAGCCTTCAGTGCTCTCCAGCTGGCTTTTTACTAATTGGCTGTCACATTTTGTTACCTGAAACATGTTTTAAAAACATTTATCAGCGGGAAATACTGGTGAGTGAATCCCAGTTTAATCAAGAAACATTTTATCAATTAAAACAGTATTGAGAGCGATCACAATGTTTATGTCTACACAATTACTCATTCAGTACTGTCAATCCTGACTTGTGGGTCATATTACTCATTGGCTAACTCTTTGTCCAATGGTAACGTCCTGTCATCCCCGACTTACTACTCACAAGGTAGTAAATTTTGTATACAAAACCCCAACATACCGGCAGTAATTGAAGAACTACAAAGACTCAATCACCGCTTAATTTCATTGTAAAACATTTAAGGTTTGGTAAAACATTACCAAAAGATTAACAAAAAGAGGATAAACTCACTTTGCTATCTTAGACTTCGCGTAAGGGTTTCCTGGATGTAATCTATAATTTATACAAATGTACATTGGTTAGTACCATAACCCTTTGAAAATATTAATGATACCATCCCCGAGATGGCATTCCAACAACTACATCGGGCAGAACCACGACAGTTATTACGGAACCCTAAATCAATCGGGCAGCGTATCTACTATGAAACCGGGGTTATAATACTTACAACGGAGCAGAACCTCGCTAATTAGGGGTATAATACCCGACTATTATAACTCTTCTACAGAAATTGAGATTGAGAATTGAATTGTGAACGACGGAAAGTGAAACCCGATGGCCTGCTTATATAGTTGCTGAAACTGGTCTCCACGCGGCCCGCGTAAGGGAAGGCATAGGGCTACGCGGCCCGCGTTGACTCCGGTCAACTGCATAGCTTAGCTGGGTCATCAACTAGCTTGTCCGGGTGTTGGGCCACGTGGCCGCACCGGGCTGCGCCACACTTCAGGGCACTCGCGACCCACGTAAACTAAACGGGAACACTTACGTGGCCCGTTTGAACTTAAGAAATCAGACGAATCAGATCTAGACCTTCATACCGCCCGCGTAATGGCTTGGGGTGGGTCTACGCGGCCCGCCTCAACTTAATAATTAAATTTTATATTTTATTTTATATGTTATAACACATTTTGGGCTCGGTTTTCACATACGGGATGTATTATAAGACATAAGGGAATATTTTAAAATATACTAGGGTGTCGGAAATATTATGAGGATGTCGGTTTTACCGAGGGTTGTTACATTCTCCCCACCTTGTTTTAGAGCTCGTCCGCGAGATCTACTGGAACAAGTGCGGATATTTCCTTTGCATTTCAGATTCAAGTTCCCATGTATACTCAGGTCCTCTTTTGGAGTCCCATTTCACTTTGACCAGAACTAATCTCTTACGCTTGAGATTCTTGATTTTCCTGTCTTCAATTTGTAGAGGCCTTTCTACAAACTTGAGTTGTTCATTTACCTCTATATCCTTAAGAGGCACTATCAGTGATTCATTAGCTAAACACTTTTTAAGATTAGATACATGAAACACATCATGTATTCCTGTCATTTCCTCTGGCAGTTGTAGCTGATAGGCTACAGATCCTATTCTTTTAATAATCTTAAAAGGTCCAATATACCTAGGACTTAGCTTTCCCCTTTTAATGAATCTTACTACTCATTTCCAAGGAGAGACCTTCAACAATACTTTATCTCCTACTTTAAACTCCAATGGTTTGCGTCGGTTATCAGCATAGCTCTTCTGTCGATCACGTGCTGCTTTCAGTCGTTCCTTGACTTGAATAATCTTATCAGTTGTTTCTTGCACTATCTCAGGTCCAGATAGTTGCTTTTCCCCAATTTCTGTCCAACAGACTGGGGTTCGACACTTTCGTCCATAAAGTGCTTCGAATGGTGCAGCATTGATACTTGTGTGATAACTATTGTTATAGGAAAATTCTATTAAAGGTAAGTGTTCATCCCAATTACCTCTGAAATCAATTACACAAGCTCTAAGCATGTCCTCCATCGTTTGAATAGTTCTTTCGCTTTGTCCGTCCGTTTGAGGATGATAAGCTGTACTCAGTTTTAACTTAGTTCCCATTGACTTTTGGAAACTTGACCAAAAATGAGAGGTAAATCGGCTATCTCTATAAAAAATAATTGATAAAGGAATGCCATGTAAAGAAACAATTTCATTTACATATAATTTAGCTAATTGTTCCATACTGAAAGTTTCCTTCATTGGTAAGAAATGAGCTGACTTGATTAGCCTATCTACAATCACCCAGATTGTATCATTTCCTTTCTTTGTTTTGGGTAATTTAGTAACAAAATCCATTGTTATCAATTCCCATTTCCACACTGGCATTTCTAACTGTTGTAACAAACCTGAGGGTTTCTGGTGTTCAGCTTTAACTTGTGAACAAGTTAAACATTTAGAAATATAGGCTGCTATGTCCTTTTTCATTCCTATCCACCAGAAATTTTTCCTTAAATCCTGGTACATTTTATCACTCCCTGGATGCATCGTATACTTAGACTTATGGGCTTCTTCTAATATACGATTACGCAAGTTTCCTAATTTAGGTATCCACATTCTCTTTTTATGGAATCTCCAAATTCCATCTATTCCTTGTTCCAATTCTTTTAGCATACCTTTTAATTTTTCAGTATCATCCTTGATTACTGATTCTTGTGCTTCTCTTATCTGATCATTTAAATCTACTTGCAGATTTAATTTAAGAGAACGTACTCTTTTTGGCTTTTCATGATACTTTCGACTTAAAGCATCTGCTACTATATTTGCTTTTCCTTTATGATACTGGATATCACAATCATAATCACTAAGCATCTCCATCCAATGTCTTTGTCTCATATTCAAATCCTTTTGCTTAAAAATATACCTTAATCTCTTATGATCAGTGAATATGGTAAACTTACTACCATAAAGGTAATGTCTCCAAATCTTAAGAGCAAAAATTATAGCTCCTAGTTCTAGATCATGGGTTGAATAATTCTCTTCATGATTCTTAAGTTGTCTAGATGCATAAGCTATAACCTTTTGGCGTTGCATCAACACACATCCATAACCTAATTTAGAAGCGTCACAATAAACTACAAAATCTTCAGTTCCTTCTGGTAACGCTAATATGGGTGTATGGGTTAATCTTTGCTTAAGAATTCTAAAAGCTTCTTCTTGTTTTAATCCCCATTCAAACTTAACAGATTTACAGGTTAACTTAGTTAAAGGAATGGCTATTCTAGAAAAATCTCGAATAAATCTTCTATAATAACCGGCCAATCCTAAGAAACTTCTAACCTCAGTTGGTGATTCAGGGGTTTTCCATTTAGTAATCGCCTCGATTTTTGTTGGATCTACATGAATTCCTTCATGATTGACTAAATGTCCAAGGAATTGTACTTGTTCTAACCAAAATTCGCATTTGGAAAATTTAGCATAAAGCTTTTCCTTTCTTAATAAACTTAAAAGTACGTGCAAATGCTTTGCATGATCCTCTTTATTCTTAGAGTAAATGAGAATATCATCTATGAAAACGATTATGAATTTATCCAAATATGGCTTACATATTCGGTTCATCATGTCCATAAATGCAGCTGGGGCATTGGTTAAACCAAATGGCATGACAGTAAATTCATAATGTCCATACCTTGTTCTGAATGCGGTTTTAGGAATATCCTCTTCCTGTACCTTTAATTGATGATATCCTGATCTTAAATCGATTTTAGAGAAAAATCGAGCTCCTTGTAGTTGATCAAACAGATCATCGATTCTCGGTAATGGGTACCGATTCTTAATCGTAACCTTTTTTAATTCACGGTAATCAATGCACATACGCATTGATCCGTCCTTCTTTTTAACAAATAGTATCGGCGCTCCCCATGGCGACGAACTTGGTTGTATAAATCCTTTCTCTAACAATTCATCTAATTGTTTCTTTAATTCCTGCATTTCGGCGGGTGCCAAACGATAAGGTGCTTTGGCAATTGGTGCCGTTCCTGGTAGCAGATGAATTCTGAATTCAACTTCTCTGTCTGGAGGTAGTCCTGGTAATTCTTCTGGAAAGACATCTGAAAACTGAGACACTACTAAAATGTCTTTTAGTTCTTTTCCTTTAGTATTAGTGATTATGGAAATCATATACACCATAGAACCTTTTCTTATATATAGCTTGCAGTTTTCATCACAGAGATGAATTTTGTGGATCTAAAGGGCTTATCTCCTTTAATTGTGATCATTTTACCTTTTTGTGAATTTACTTGAATTGACTTTTGATCACATAAAATACTGGCTTTATTGGCTATTAACCAATCCATTCCTAAAACAACATCAAATCCTGCCAGATTCATAGGATAAAGATTTGCAATAAATTTCTGATTTAAAATTTCTATTCTTGCTCCCTGCAAGATTTCAGAAATCCTAATGGTTTCTCCATTGGCTGTCTCTACTAAACATTCTTGTGGTAGTTTAGTTAATGATTGATTTAGAAATTTGCAAAATGATGTATTAATAAAACTTTGGTTCGCACCAGAGTCAAATAATAATTTAGCAAAAATATCATTAACTAAAAACGTACCAGCTATGACATCTGGAATCATCTTGGCTTCATCTGCAGTTAGAACAAATGCTCTAGCATTTTTGGTATTCTTGTTGTTTGTAGCTGGAGCTAATTTTGGGCAATTAAGCTTGATGTGACCTTGTTCTCCGCAGTTGTAACATATCTTGTTATTAGCTTTCTTCCTGCAGTCTTCTTCCTTGTGTCCATATATTTTGCAAAAGTTACAGTATATGGAGCATCTTCCTGAATGCTTTCTGTTGCAATGCCTACAGTAGGGTGCAGATGTAGAACCTACATTTCTTCCACGGTTAGAATTTCCAGAACGAAATTCTTGAGTCAACTTCTGGGTTAGGTTCCTCCTTTGATCCTCTTCTCGGGTACGGACTAATTCATCAGTCAAGGTATTGGCTAGTTCTATAGCTTCTTCTATGGTTTGAGGTCTAGCTGCCTTGACTACATGTCTAATCTCTCCAATTAATCCCCAGATATAGCGGGAGATTAACACTGGTTCTGGTGATGCAAGGGTTGGCACTATTCTAGCATATTCGAAGAATATTTTAGTGTATCCCTTACTATCCACACCAGTCATTCTAAGGTTTAGGAATTTGTTTGCTATCTGTTCCTTCTCATTGGGTGGGCAGAATTTCCTTTCTACCTTGTTCTTAAATTCTTCCCATTCCATATTGTAGGTTCTATCACTTCCTCTTGATTGAAGGATAGTGTTCCACCATTCTAGTGCTGCATTCTTAAACAGATTAGAAGCAAACAATATCTTATCTTCTTCAGCACACTTACTTATCCTTAAGACTGCCTCAGTCTTTTCTATCCAGCATAGGGTTGCAATGGACCCTTCGTTGCCCGAGAATTCCATTGGTTTACAAGACCAGAATTCTTTATAAGAACAACCGTAAGGCATGGTTCTTCTTCTTTTAGGAATAGGCATTTGAAGTACAGGTCCATTGTTCACGCTATTTTCAGGTTCGATGGGTCGCTTACTGCTATGCTTACTTTTATTATTCGCTTCTTGAATAGTTTGAATAATAAATGGCATGGCATCTATGATTCCTTGTGCCACTATATGTTGAACGGCACTATTATCCATTTGGTTTTCGTTGTTATTTGAAGGGGTAAGGTCCCAAAAACCTCATAATAAGTATTTGGGACCATACCATAACTTTGCTTTTTCACCTTTTAACCTTGCGCGGCCGCGCACTGGTCTTGCAAAAGGAGGAAAGTAATCAGCAATCTATAATCGCGCGCCCAAAGGAGAACATAAATCCTTGCGCCTTCTCCCGTTAGCAAAGGATAAAAATCCTGAGATCAATACTTTCGCCCAAATATCCAGACTTGGATATTATTTTACCCAGACTTGGGATTTATTCATCTGTTTCCACACGGTAAGGTATCACACCAGATTACAGCAGTAATCTTCCAGAAGAAATGCAATCGTGCACCACCCAGACGGTTATAACCGTCTGGATACGTGTCATTACCACAGGCACCCCTGAAATCACAACGAAGGCATGCAATTGGAGAGTAATCTCCACTTGATCACATTACACGTGGCAAATCCCCAGCCTTCGATCAAGACCACAATCCGTGTGCTCTCACGTCGGATCAAAGAACTTAAACGGAAGGAAATGTAACCGCTTACGGGGTTAGTATCTTCCGTTAACTTTTCACTAACGGGTTTTCCCGCCTAAAACGACTCCCGGCTATAAATATGAGAAACAACCCAGGTATGAATTCAAGTTACACACACTTCTCAAATACATTCTCTTCTTCATTACCAATACTTATTCTCACACCGGAGTCGGGTCAAGGAGAGAACCCTTTTCTCCCCTTGGCGAGGCTAACGGTGCTCTTTTTTGCAGAAGCTTTCAGAGAAGAAGATCGATCACGTCTGAATCAATCGAGAGAGAATTAACCTTTTTATGCGGATTCAAACCCCCTAGATATCTCGGTTCCGACCATTTATCTAGTGTTTTTCATTGGCGCCCACCGATTCCTCTGTTTTCTAGTTTTTATCTCGTTTCGATTCAGTTCGTTCCATTTTTTGTTTTGCACATGGCAGAAAATTCGTCATCTCACCGACAACCTGGTCCTCGACCAAACGTTGGAAACAATTTACCAGTAGAAGGAATCCTGGAAGACGCCTCGGACGATAACGAGGTTCAATCCAATCGAGCAAATGATCCTGTCACTCCAGGAATGTTACCAGCAAACCCTGCTCAATCAATTTTACCACCAGGCGAAACTCCGATATCATGGTATGTCCGGTCCCAAGGGGCATTAAACGCAGTGTACACACAGTTGTGTGCTCAAACTGCTCCTCTGACTCAATCACGGAGACCGGGATCTAGAGCTCATGCCTCCCAACGAGAAGAATCAACTTATGAAGATACAGAAGTTCATGCCAGATCCACGTCACAACGCGGGTACATTCAGTCAGGCAGTTACCAGCGGCAACACCACGGGGAACCACATCCTCATCGAAGACAATCGGTTCATGATAGGTTGGGTTCCCAACGGGATACCCATACCGATGAATCTGATCCAACATACCGTTTGAGTGCAAACAACAGTGTGTTCAATCGACTACAGCCAAACTATAACAAATGCAGACCTCGAGCGGTTTATAACCCTGAGGCAGAATACAACTATGACTTAGTTTACCGCCCTGCAGAAGCAGCGGAAAACTCGAAGTTCATCCTGGAGATAGCTCTAGCTCCATTGGAGAAGGCCAAATTGCCATCTAACATAGGGAAATTCAATGGGTTAACTGACCCATCAAATGCGGCGGAACTATCAGAGAGTAAGTTAAGTTCCATATAATTATTAGAAAAACTTTGTAAAGCCTCTGTGCTCTATCCATGAAAAAAATTACAAAGTTTCTATTATTTTTGTGTTTACAAAGTGCATGCAATTTCTTTTTAGTAAGCGCAAAAACATTATGGTAGTATAAAACAAGCTCCATGCGCGGTCAGTGATCACGTCACAAACGACCATAAGTTCACACATGAGCTTTATACCAACTTCATTCGCCTTACTCAATAAAAGCAATTGTACTCATGCAAAATATTGTAAAGTCATTAAACGAAACAAATAGAAACATACTGTTTTCAGCGTACAGATACGCCCTAAAGATTTTCAAACACGGCAGTGTTTAAAATACTTGCGCAGCAGCGCACCATCAAAACAGGGATTTACATCCCGCATAAAAATTGTTCAATACAATTTCATACTACTCTAAATCTTCACCCCCATCCGGAAAGATTTCTTTAAGTTGCGCCACGTGATCGACCGATTGCAGCGCCACATTTATCAGTTCCATGACTGGAAGTTTCAAATTGTTAAACTCTGTTTTCATAGAAGCAAGCGCGGCAGCAGTATTTACGCCAAAAGTCGCAGATTTGCTATCATCCCAGTTAACCTTCAACGCACTTTTCACATGCTGGGAACATTCCGCATAACCTTGCGCATACCCATCTCGTCGCGCAGCAACCATTAGATTAACAACAGTTTTATCCAGCTCTTCAGAGTTTAACACAGATTCAGCAACCTATGAAATCAAGCAAAAACGAGTATAAAAAAAAAGAAGCGCATATATGGTCCCACAACAAAAAAGAGAAAAGAAACTTACACAGGCGATTCCGCGATCTTTCAACCAGGCCATATCATTCTTTAAAGGTTCGAGCTCGCTTTCCGCTGTAACTCGCGCCGTTTCAGAATTTTCTAGCTTCTCTTCAATCTCAGCCAAACGGCGGGAGGTTTCAGCATTCTTTGAACGTGCAAGCTCCAGATCCTTCTTGAGTTGTTCCTGATCAGAAACCAAAGCAGTAAGTTCCTCTAACTCTTTATCTCTAAGGGCAAGAGTGGCGAAAGCTTGTACCTCCCGTTGCTCACTACGTTCCCTATAAGAACGAGCTTCCGCTAGCGCAACTTCTACATCGGCTTTCTCTTTCTTCAATCTTTCTACCTCCGCATCTTGATTTTTCAATTTTTCAACCTCAGCCTTGAGGTTATTAATGATATTACGAAGGTTTGCCTTCTCAGCATTGTCTTTCTCGCAAATTCTCCTCCAATTTTTGCGTTCCTCAGACAGGAGAGCAGCTTCAGCTTCTGCTTTCCTCTTCCAACCAGCAACAGACCATTCCTCAGTCTTGCGCTCAGCTTCAAACTTGGCTTGATCAGCTTCTAATTTGGCCTTCAACTAAGCCACACGTTTTTCATCTTTGGCAAACTTCTTTTGAGATGCTATAAAAGATGCCTGCTCCTTATGCATACTATACCACTCACGCACTATGTGGTGAGTGGTAGAAACATGAGAAGCAGCTTCTGCAAGGTAAGACTGATAGGTCTGTTCATAAGGTCGACTTTCCTGAAACTTGATCTCGCCAGGCGGAAGTATCCCCTGCAACCAATCTTGGCACACACGCCAATCCGAGAAAGTGTCGCCTTTCTTCAAATTCCAAACAGGGGCATGAGGATCAGAAGCATCTTTTTCCGTATAGGTCCGGTAGTAATAATCTCCCAAAGTTTCTTCCGGACGGATTGGAGAGTGTTTATCAATACCAGCAGAACCTTGCTCTTCAACTGTCACCTTTTCAACACGCTCTGGCATGGCGTCAGAAGGTTTAGGGGAAGGAGTAGAAGTGCTTTCAACAGTTGGTTCTTTCCCCAAATCTTGAAAAACAGCTTCAGGGGTTGGTAGATTATCAGCACCATCCCCCACGCTCGGTTCAACAATCGTTTCAACCTCTGTATCAACACCAACAGGCTTCTCAACCTCAACAGTCTTCTCCACACCATCACCAGCAACCTCTGTAGGCTCTAGCTGGTCAGCAACAAAAGCGCGCGGAGGAGTGGAGGGAAGGTCTTCATTAACTACAGATTGCAGTTCTGTGGGAATGGGGGAAACAGGAACTTCTGGAAAAATAAAAATCTGTAAAGATTTGGCCTGCTTAAAGGAAACAAGGAGAAACAACACTCACCAGGAACAAATTCCGAAACAAATGCATCAAGATTCCCTTTTCTGGTAATCTTCTTCCTCTGCACTTTCTTAGGAGGTTGCCCCTCCGCATCAGTATCAGTTTGCTTCCTTTTACCAGCTTTCCTATGTACCAAATGTTCGGGACTAGAATCCAAATCGATAGGCTCGTTCGGGTTAGAAGGGGGGATATCAGCAGAATCCCTCGGTTCAGGCTTCGGTTCTCGAACAGTTACTGCAGGAGTTAGACCCTCCAAAGAGTCAGAAACCACCACATAATCACACCTGGAGTCAGAGGAACGGCGCGTACCTTTCTTCTCTCCAACATTCTTCGCCTTCAAAGGTTGAACTTTAACAGCCTCACTTCTCTTCGGCGCGGAAGTAGAGGTAGTTGCGCGATTTTTCTTTTCAGGGCCTATGCCCAAATTCAACAACTCACCTACAAAAGGCGCGATGCAAAAATTTACCCACAAAGCGTAAAAAGGAAAACAAAAACAGATATAACTTACCAGCACCAGCAGCCGGTTGAGCAGATAGATCCGCATCCCGCGGAAGAACAAAATTTCTTACAATACGGTGGTACCAAAGCTCCTCTTCAGGTTTCTTCTTGATAGTACCCATTCTTCCGCCTTTCCTCTCAAAGGCAACAACATACAAAGAGACAACTACATTCGAAGAGGGAGCAGGTCAAAAAAAAAAAAAAAAAAAAAACCCAAACTTACTATGACCATCCTCCGTGTATACGGGTTTGTCATCACGCTCCATCTTCCAATTCAAACTCATGCCGGCTCCGACAAGAGCTTTCTCCGGCAACGAAATATTGGGCACATCCTTCAAATCCTGATACCAGTTTTCATCAACCGGAGTTTGAAGGGTTTCGATCGGAACATCTTCTTTCCCCCTGAGAACCATCCTCACCGGAATTACTCCGGCCTTGATAAAAAAGAATTTTTGCTTCCAATCATGAAAAGATTTTGGGGGTTGATGAAGAATCTTCTTTGCAGAAGCCCTCTGAACGAATGAGTAAAATCCTTGGGTACAATGCATCTGATGAAAAACCCTAAATCGAGGAACGGTTGGCTCCACATGCATTGTCCTACACACGAATTCGAAATGTCGAACCCTAACCATGCCAATAGGGTGAAGTTGGGAAATATGCAAGTTGTAAAATCCAAGGATTTCAAGGAAAAATCTAGTAACAGGCAAACGAAAATTCCCATCACAGAAAAAATCCCAAAAAAGGGTAATATACCCAGCCGGAGCATCCGCCGCTGTCTGCCCCTCCTCAGGATATAGAGCTCCCCAGTTTTCCGGGAATTTGAGATTCCGAATCAAACCATCAAAAAATGATTTAGGCCACTTCAACGTTGGAAGTTCAGTCGACATCTCTTCAACAAGATCTTCTTGATGTTCTCCGATTGACATAAGAGGATGAATGATGGAATTTTTTCTTCTTAGGGAAAAAGGAATGGAAAGCTTTTCAACAAAACAATGATTACACAGAGGAGGTTACCCAAACGTTATATATACTCATCGCAATAAATAGCATCAGTAACCGTCACAGCAACTTTTCCGGGTATCACAGTTCCCCAAGCAGCATGAAAAGTAAATGTCAGACACACACGCGTTTACACGCGCGCGTGTAAGACACGGACAGTAAAAAACAACTGACAACGACAGGTTGTCACTCAATTTACTGTACCAGTCTCATTAAAAGTCAAAGATTTTCAAAAAATCTTTACAAATATCAAAATGAATCTTCGTCCAGAAGTTTTCTTATTTCTCGCGCCCAAAAGCATTTCCCTCTTATAAGTCCAGTGCTCCACTTATTTGCATAAGTACAACACTAGGCTGGGGGGACTTGAAGGGGTAAGGTCCCAAAAACCTCATAATAAGTATTTGGGACCATACCATAACTTTGCTTTTTCACCTTTTAACCTTGCGCGGCCGCGCACTGGTCTTGCAAAAGGAGGAAAGTAATCAGCAATCTATAATCGCGCGCCCAAAGGAGAACATAAATCCTTGCGCCTTCTCCCATTAGCAAAGGATAAAAATCCTGAGATCAATACTTCCGCCCAAATATCCAGACTTGGATATTATTTTACCCAGACTTGGGATTTATTCATCTGTTTCCACACGGTAAGGTGTCACACCAGATTACAGCAGTAATCTTCCAGAAGAAATGCAATCGTGCACCACCCAGACGGTTATAACCGTCTGGACACGTGTCATTACCACAGGCACCCCTGAAATCACAACGAAGGCATGCAATTGGAGAGTAATCTCCACTTGATCACATTACACGTGGCAAATCCTCAGCCTTCGATCAAGACCACAATCCGTGTGCTCTCACATCGGATCAAAGAACTTAAACGGAAGGAAATGTAACCGCTTACGGGGTTAGCATCTTCCGTTAACTTTTCACTAACGGGTTTTCCCGCCTAAAACGACTCCCGGCTATAAATATGAGAAACAACCCAGGTATGAATTCAAGTTACACACACTTCTCAAATACATTCTCTTCTTCATTACCAATACTTATTCTCACACCGGAGTCGGGTCAAGGAGAGAACCCTTTTCTCCCCTTGGCAAGGCTAACGGTGCTCTTTTTTGTAGAAGCTTTCTGAGAAGAAGATCAGTCACGTCTGAATCAATCGAGAGAGAATTAACCTTTTTATGCGGATTCAAACCCCCTAGATATCTCGGTTCCGACCATTTATCTAGTGTTTCTTCATTATTGATGCTTGGATTCTCATTAACCACGTTAATGTTACTCTGGTTATCATTATTCAGATTTCCTTGATTTCCTTCATCGGCCATCTGAATTTTAAACATTTACCCCGTTATTAATATCACAAGATAATAAGTAATATAGTTAATCACATGACACGCAATTTAACCAAAAGCGTCGATCATTGCGACTTATACTCTATTTCCATATACTATGCGTCTATTACACACTAGTACTGAAATAAAATTACAATACCAATAGAAACAGAATCACACTAAAAGTAATATGCATCCGTACACACATATTTTATTTTATTTTATCTTATTATTATTACTACCATTTCCTCCCTTCTCACATTCACGGATATGGATTTATCCAAAAATCCATATTGCGTTCATCGTATTTCCATACGAGACGCTCTCCCACCTGACGCATTCTCTCACTGCTTTCTAAAATTTCCTCCCCGAAAGTCCTAAGTTCTTGGACGTTTTCTGCACTCATTGGGGGTGCAGGTTCTAGGACTGGGTTTGGAATCTGGGGTGCTGGTTCTTGATATGGGGGTGAAAGTTCCTGAAATTGGTAAGGATCCTCTAAGATCTCCCTAATATAATCATCTAGGTAATAGGGATCTAAAGGGTCCATACCTGGGTAGGCTTCTATGTTCTGTATAGGTGTGTCTTCCTGTATCGGGTAACGTTGCACAAAGTCCCTATTATCGTCCCACCAGGGGTCGTAATTTGGGTCTAGTGGGTTTGGTGCAGGTACCCTAGGGATTTCTTGTCACACCCCTTTCTGCGGCGGAAGCACGAGGTGTGATCATGAAAGGTTCTCATTGCATACGAAGAGTAAACATACTACATGCTCAAAAATATCTTCAAATATTACATTACTGAAAACATATGTCAAGTGTTTACAACACAAGATAACATATTGTCTTAAAAGTCACAACTTTATTTAAAGATAAACAAAGCGACATCCACGAGCATGAGTAAGACCACGCGCACATCCATCCTAGTTACCTGAAATACATGTGAGTTTTGGAAAAACGTCAACATAAAGTTGGTGTGAATTCATGCAGTTTTGTATTTCATGTTTGTATACTTTGTATGAAAACATAGTTTGTGTAAATCAAGTTTTCATAAATAAATTCAGTTTCATGTGTACACCACGTACACATGTATAATTCAATTTCTTCTTGAGTACCCCACGTACTCAAGTATAATTCTCATTTTCTTGAGTACCCCACGTACTTCAAATATAATTCAATCTTCTTGAGTACCCCACGTACTTCAAGTTATATATCAATTTTAGTATGGTATGAATTTTATGTAAATACAGTATTTCTGTAAATATCAGATTGTTAATGGGTTGCAAAGCCATTAACATGTGACACGACATAGGAAGTCACCAAACCTAAGGCATTTAATTGGTATATTCTGAGACACAAAAGCACTACTCGATTCTCGCCCCGACCGAGTGTGAGGCTGCCAGGCACCCGTTAGATCTAACCTTTTGTTCTGCGGTCTAAGTATGTACACGATTAATGGTGCTTCTGTACCCTATTCGTGACACTATTTCTCATAACGCATCCTACTTGGTTCTCGTTCTCACCAAGCGCGTTTCTTGTTATCATTTCTCATAGCGCCTCATACTTGGTTCTCGTTCTCACCAAGTGCGCTTCTCATATTCTTATATTTCGTCACACTTGGTTCTCGTTCTCACCAAGTGTACTTCTTGTATTTATATCATACCAATTATAATTTTTGTACATTTGTACATTTGTACATGTATTTCACCCCCGAAGTTATAAAAACTGAAAACAGTTAAAGAGAAAAGGGGGAGCATGAACTCACAACTTTGCGTTCCTGTGCATCGTAAACTTCACCGGATTTGCTTACTTAACGTCGTAACCTATACGCGTTTTCTTAATGTTAGTCACTAGACTTGTATCGCACAAGTACAGTCACTCTCTTTTGTATTTGTATTGTTGTGTTAAAAATATTTCATATTTTTAACTACGTATCTTACTTATATTATTTCCTCTAAAATAAATATAAGTCTTTTGTGTTTTGCACTTCGCACCCGAATTATGTATCTTGTATTTTGTATGTGTATTTTTATGTTTATACTCCTCACGAGTATTTAGTGTATTTTTAAGTCTTAATACGCTAGCACGGAACACATACTATATACACTTGGCACAAAAGTTGGTGATAAAATAATATATATTTTTTTCTCAAAAAAATATATACATAAGATCCATTTTTATTTTTGAAGAAATCACCGTTTCTTATCACCAAAAATTAGGGAAACCTTGGTAATACTTTTAAATACATTTTTAGGGAATAAGTTTCTCAAAAACTTATATTTTTCTAAGTGTCAAAATTTATAAAAATTTTGACAGAGTTTCCCCTAAAAATGGACGTTTCCCATGTTTTCAAAACATGTGTTTATTTTCTTTTAAATCGTCAACAATCATCAACAACAATTATCAACAATAATCATTAACAATAATCACTAATTTCTCCATTTCATGAACTTGAATATTTACAAAAATGTGTAGTAACTTACTAGCATATTTAGTAAGTCTTGTCATCTTTAAAAATAATTTTAGTTTCTTAAAAACTTTATTTTTAAAGAATATGAAGTTTCACAACTTCTAGTCGAGATTCGCAAAAATATTTCTTTGTTAAATTTTTCTTGCGACACAAGTGTCTACACACTTGTTTATGTACTTAAATGCTTTTAGTTCGGATAAGATCCGGGTTTTAACAAAACTAATATTTTTGCTTGGTTCTTCCGAAAAACCACTTGTAGATCTTTAGATCTACTAGTTTAGAACTTCATTTTACAAGAAAAATTACTTTTACACAAGTTCATGTTATTGAGTGAAAGGGTTCGTCATCTAGTTATTTTTACACTAAACATAGTGCTAGTTCATGTTCCGTGAACATGACCTAGCGTGGTTAGATGACGATCCGTTCCCCTACTAGCATCCAACAATAATAAATAATCATAACAAAACAAGTTCCATAAGTTTTACACTAGCATTCATTCATTAACCACCAAGTTTATTATTTTTAGTAGACTTTTAGTTTTGGTCTCTAGTGTTTATAATTTTTATCCGACAAATCTCTTATTAACCACTTTAGACAAGATCAATAGGGTGTTTAGAGTCACTTACTACTAGCTCGTGGCTAGGGAAGAAACTAGACGAAAAATGGGTGGTTAATAGCGTTGTGGTGAGGTCCTTGCGATTCCGTATGCACCGAGCCTCCTTATATGTGATCCTTCACACTTCTATGTATATGGTTTATCAAGATGGAAACTTGAAAGTGGTTGGATGGTTGTGTGACCTCTCGGCCGTAGGTAACAAAGGAAGAAAGAAAGGAATTTTTTTTTTTGTCAAGTGAGTTGTGAATATCCTTTAAGCTTTCTTATATCCATCATCTAATAAACCCATTGGATAACATGTCTCTTAGATATTGAGCACTCAAATAAAATAATCAAGTTGGCAAGAGTGGTGTCCCCCATGGGGGAACCAAACGATGGTGGAGGTGTGGTTTACAAATGGAATTTCAACCATAGTTAGTGGTATAGTTTGTTAGTTTAGTTTAGATATTTAATTTAGTTATTAGTGGGTTGTAATTTATAACGGGTGTTAGGGTATTCAGGGACCCTAACTGGCTCAGAAAAAGATAAATAATGAAAATAACAATATTTTCATGTTCCGGGTATAGTCTGGTCGTTCGGTTACATACCGATTCGTTAAAGTGCTAAATTACACTTTTTAGTGTCGTTTAAGTACCTTTCTTGTACTCTTTCAATTCCCAATACTTAGGGAAATATTCTGGATAATAAAACGACATTTCTGCATAATATTTATGTGTCTAAATGCTGAATTATTGCTGATTTGTATAAATTCTGCACTTAAAGTGCGTTTCGGGTGCTTTTTAGTGCTTATTTTTGCTTTCGTATTGCATATAAATTAAACCCTTGTATGCACTCTTGGGTTTTAATGCATTCTTGTTGTCGGACCTACACCTAGGCTCCAATTTTATTGTCTGGCTGCTTTCTGCAGTTCCGTTGACACAGTGTGTCTTACCGGAGAGTTTACTATTATTCTGACGCAACGCTCTCGTTTATGCATAAAGCCATATTTTGTAGTATACAACATGCATGAATTCACTTGTTTAATCATGTGTTCAGACATTGCCGACACTTAAACTCATAATTGCAGTCATTAAGCAATAATTAATGTGTACGGAAATTACCGGTTTGGGCCAGTTGTCACATTTCTTCTGGGTTAAAGTCATGCATTTCCACTTGGTTTTCAGGGTTTTCTATCTCCATGGGTTGTTCTGGGATTTGCAATTGTGGTTGTGGGGCTACTAATTGTTCCAAACTTGGGTCAGCAGCAGTTGTAGCTAGGATATGGAAATTGGCTAGGCTTCTATTAAGCATATCCTATGTATGGGCATCTGTCTTTCGCTTAGCGGCTGCTAAAACTCTTTGCTGTTGCAACTTTCGCATTCTTTTCCTACGAGCAAAGGCTTCCTTACTGAAATATCCTCTCCTTTTGTGAGGGAAGGGTTCTTCCGATTGAGCTTTAAAGGCAAACATTCATTCTTCCTGATCAGCAGTATACCCAGAGAGGGCAGGCTGTGAAGAGGTACCTTCACTCCTAGGTGATTCAGACAACTGACGACTCATATCTGAGGGTCCTTGATCACTCATACTGTAAACTAACAAATAGTCAAATAACACATAACAAATAAATACAGTTATGCACATATTTCCGTTATTTCCTAACACAAAATTTAAAACTTAAGTGTCAGCAGAACACTTCTTTGGCTCAGACCAGTGGCTAGGCTCTGATACCACCTTCTGTCGCAACCCCCGATCCCTGATTCCCGGGAACGGGCGGCCGCGAGCCAGTTTCGGTGGTATCATGGTATTTGTCTAATTTGGCAGCGGAAATTTTCATCAGGACCGTAGTTAGGAAATATTTATCAGAGTAAAACCACCATATTTGATATTAATAATCACATGGGTAAAACCCAAGTTTCTTATTACAATACATTCACAGGGATAAACCCTATTTTATTGATTTTAAAACATCATCTTTTAGGTAACTTTTATAGCCACATTTTTCCCAAGCCTTCAGTGCTCTCCAGCTGGCTTTTTACTAATTGGCTGTCATATTTTGTTACCTGAAACATGTTTTAAAAACATTTATCAGCGGGAAATACTGGTGAGTGAATCCCAATTTAATCAAGAAACGTTTTATCAATTAAAACAGTATTGAGAGCGATCACAATGTTTATGTCTACACAATTACTCATTCAGTACTGTCAATCCTGACTTGTGGGTCATATTACTCATTAGCTAACTCTTTTTCCAATGGTAACGTCCTGTCATCCCCGACTTACTACTCACAAGGTAGTAAATTTTGTATACAAAACCCCAACATACCGGCAGTAATTGAAGAACTACAAAGACTCAATCACCGCTTAATTTCATTGTAAAACATTTAAGGTTTGGTAAAACATTACCAAAAGATTAACAAAAAGAGGATAAACTCACTTTGTTATCTTAGACTTCGCGTAAGGGTTTCCTGGATGTAATCTATAATTTATACAAATGTACATTGGTTAGTACCATAACCCTTTGAAAATATTAATGATACCCTCCCTGAGACGGCATTCCAACAACTACGTCGGGCAGAACCACGACAGTTGTTACGGAACCCTAAGTCAATCGGGCAGCGTATCTACTATGAAACCGGGGTTATAATACTTACAACGGAGCAGAACCTTGCTAATTAGGGGTATAATACCCGACTATTATAACTCTTCTACAGAAATTGAGATTGAGAATTGAATTGTGAATGACGGAAAGTGAAACCCGATGGCCTGCTTATATAGTTGCTGAAACTGGTCTCCACGCGGCCCTCCTAAGGGAAGGCATAGGGCTACGCAGCTCGCATTGACTCCGGTCAACTGCGTAGCTTAGCTGGGTCATCAACTAGCTTGTCCGGGTGTTGGGCCACGTGGCCGCACCTCCCTGCTCCACACTTCAGGGCACTCGCGGCCCGCGTAAACTAAACGGTAACACTTACGCGGCCCGTTTGAACTTAAGAAATCAGACGAATCAGATCTAGACCTTCATACCGCCCGCGTAATGGCTTGGGGTGGGTCTACGCGGGCCGCCTCAACTTATTAATTAAATTTTATATTTTATTTTATATGTTATAACACATTTTGGGCTCGGTTTTCACATACGGGATGTATTATAAGACATAAGGGAATATTTTAAAATATACTATGGTGTCGAAAATATTATGAGGGTGTCGGTTTTACCGAGGGTTGTTACATGATTCATCAGGGTCAGGAAGCCCACATCGCCTAAGTTATTTTCTGATTTGTCTGTGACGGCAAGTGGGGTGGAAGTAGAAGAAAGACGCCCCATAGACTTGATTCGTGAGGTGGCCACCTACCTACTACTAATTATCAAAGGCCAACACAATGTTCAGAGTACAAGTTCCGAGCTTGTGAAGAAGGGAAGGGCCGATTTCCGAAAGAGCTCAATCAACGAAGGAAAATGAGCCCCGACCCCCTTGACCCAGTTTAATCGGTGACTTAGGGAAGCTGCTAGAGCCAGGCGAAGACGACCGTGCCTTGAACTTCCTCAAGCTTAGGCCCTAGCTAATACCACATAATAAAGCAATGGATGGATGAGGGGGCAGGAGGGAAGTTGTAAGTCAGTTGAGAGACTCAATCAAAAAACCTCGAAAAGGGAGGGGAAGACATCGAGATTGGTATCCGTACACTGATACTAGTCGGAAAGTCAAGCCCCGCCAACAAAGGCTAATCATCGGCTACGCTGTCAGCCAGAAGAGCAGAAGCAAACAAATAACATGTCGTTTGGAGGACATATTCCCTACGCGGATCTATTATAAAAAGAGGGCCCGGAAAGTCTCATCGTCAAGTTTTGTTAGTGAGACCGAGATCCCCTCACTGGAAAAATGAAAGAATAGGTCCCAAGTCGATGGAAATTGCATATTAGGATTAACCGAATCAGCTGCGTACGGGGGATAAATCGCGCGTATGCGTTTTGATTGAATGAACACCACCTTGGTTGTATTGTTTTCAAACAAATCCAATGTTGGAGAAAGCTTTCGCTGTCCAATCGGTCCTTGTTTTTTACCTAATTCCTGGAGAGGAAAGATCAACGACGGAGCTACTAGTCGGTCAACCTGTATCCTAGCGAGGGATTACCAAGCTAGAAAGAAGAGTTGGTGCATTCCTCAGTTGATAGAAGAAAGAGTGTAGCCCAGCGCTACGTGTGATTTATCCCCCGTACAGTACGGCATGATGCCTTTTCTATTGTAAATAATAAAAAAGAAAGATAAGAGCTAAGATTCAGGAAAGTAACTAAGGGGAGAACCTTTCAGTCGAGCTAGGCTGAAGACTTTCTAAAGGGGCCCTAAGCCAGCGGATCTTGCCCCTAGTTCAAAGCTTGGGCAGAACAGTATTTACGAACAGATTTGTCCATCAATAATAGGGATCACATTAGTAGGAATATAGGTTGATACGTCTCCAGCTTGTGTTTCAATGACGGGAAGGCGGTCAAGCTACCTGCGCCTGTCTGGTCCGATCGTTTAGCGGCTCTTTCTAAAAGACGGGAATGTAAATAGAAAACATCCCCTGGGAAAGCCTCACGGCCTGGTGGTCGGCATAACAATAATGACATTTGTCGATATGCCACTGCCTGTTTACTAAGATCATCATAGATTATTAATGCGTGCATTCCATTATCGCGGAAATATTCCCCCATGGCACAGCCAGAATACGGGGCCAGAAATTGCAGAGGAGCAGGATCCGAAGTGGTGGCTGCTACAAGAATGTAATATTCCATAGCATTCGCTTCTGAAAGAATTTGAACTAATTGTGCCACAGTTGAGCGTTTCTGTCCAATCGCTACATAGACACAATACAATGTCTCACTCTCAGAGGTGCTCCTTGAGTTCATTTGCTTTTGGTTTAATACCGGGCATTAGGTGTACATTTCTCTGTGCTAAAGGGGGTTATGTGAGGCTCCACTCTATCCTGTTGATAGCTGGAGGAAGAGGGAAAAATGGAATAATACCCTGCTTTTAGGGGAACTCAAGCAGATTCCCTCATCTTTTGCAACTCGATTCCCTCATCCATAAGGACAATGGGATTCGCTTCCTCTTGATCACAGTAATGCGGGAAGTCTGGCTAAAGGAAGATAACATCATAAAGAGATGAAAAAAAGAAAAATGAAGGCGTCAGCGAGGGACCTCTATAAAGTCATTATCTGATAGCTTTCACAGGGCTTCTTGCTAAAGATAAATTGACATAGAGAGCGACTGATTCCAGGCTTAGTATCTTCGGTTTCATCTTATAGGTTGACTTGCATCACTCTAATAGGATTCCTTGCTTGCATCATGTCACACCCCGATATTTCCACATATTACCGGTGGGCCCGGCGGGGAGTATCGTGACGTAGTTGATATCATCATTGTCAATACACACAATATAATAGCACAGCGAAAGGCTTGGTGAATAAACTATTACAAACCATAATGTCTGAGTGTTCGACGAAAGAATATACAGACTGGAATGTAATAAGATCCACAGGCGGATCATAAATAAAATACAAGAAACGGAAAATAACAGACTCCAGGTATCTAGGGATTTGCAAGATCCTCTTATATGACACCTAGTAGCTCCAGCCTATTTACAAGAAGTACCTGTCAATCAATCTTTAGAAAATACGTCAGTTTACACTGGTAAATACAATTAACAACCATAAAGTATCACCACCTGCCACCGTCACCTGCCGGCTGCCATCACATCATCCACACCCTGTCGGAATACCCTAAAACAACCATAAAGTATAAACATCATCCACCACCGTCACTTGCCACCACATCAACCATAACAAGATCAAAAATCTAGATATGAACCAAAAAAGATGTGTTTTAGTAAAGAAAAACCCCTAACTTAAACCTAGTTTCACTGTTTCTCTCTCCCATTCAAACCCACCATCACTAATACCACTAAGCCGTCGCCACCACCATCACCCCCCTAAGAACCTGCAAATTGAACCAAACTGCCACCATTACCCACGGATGAACCTGCAAATTGAAGCCCCAATCACACCTGGCAAAGAGCCCCATGGAATCGATTGAAAAAACGATTCAATATCACGGTGTGAGAACCCTTAGAACAGCGTCGTGGAGATCTGATTATCTGATTTTTGGAAGAGATGTTGGGTAAGAAGAGGTCGTGCGGAGATGGTAGTGGGTGTTGACAGGCAGCGATGGGGGTAATGGTTACCATCAAGAGAGAGCGAGAACGTGTAAGGTGGGTTGGGGTGGTCGGCTGGTGGAGTTGTAGTGGTGGTGGTGGTGAGGGTTTGGGTTGGTGATGGTCTGTTAAAAGTTCAATTTTGTGTACTGAGGAGTTAGAGATAGAGAGTGTAAATAATGATTATATATATTTATATATTTTATTTATATTGAATATCAATAAAAAATGAATTTAAGGAATTAATAATGGATTTTAAAAAATCAATTTAAATACATATTTATAGAATTACTATAATAGGGGATGGTTCATTTGAGAATAAATTTAATGTGAGAAGAAAAAGAAGAAATGACATAATGGTAAAAGATTAAATAGTTTATAACTTCTCCCGTTAATTATGTTATCTCTCATTAATAAAGTAAAAAACATTTTATCTTACACATTTCAAAATTTATCCTAAATATATCCTACACTTACCGAATTTTACCCTACGTATATCTAAATTTATCATACAAATTTAAAAATTTATCCTAAACATACTAAAATTTATCTTACACATGTCGAAAATTGTCCTTCACCCTAAATTATTTTATCTTGAAAGACTATATTTAAAAGTGAGTTACAAGTTTAATTAGTTAGCTAATTAATTACAATTAGAAATTTACCTATATGCCCTCATTAATAACAATAATTAAATACACATATTAAATGAAGCAAAATGAATCATTCTATTGATTTAAAACTTGTTCATTTTATTGTTACAAAAAAATTTCTTCTCATTTGAACTATCCACTACTATAATACTCTTATCTTTAACAAACATTTTAGACAGAGTTAAAGGCGAAGAGTGAAATGAAGATAAGTTAAACAGATCAAGGAGGAAAATGATTATTTTTAAAGGTTTGAGCTAAAACTATTAAAGTGATCAAACAAAGGTAGCAAAACAAAAGTTTACTCTTCAAATTAACCAAAATTAAATAACCTCCTATTAACCACAGTTACTTCTCCCACGTGCAACTTAACCATGGTTAACCCTCCTCACACACAACTCGCATTTTGTATTCACAGAGAATAAAACCCACGTCCACTAGATGACAGTTTTCCCCACACCCTAATTCTTCTCTCTCTACAAAAAAAAGTTTCTCTCTCTACATTCATATACATACAGATTTCCGCTTACATGCACACTTCTCGGAGCTGATCATCCTCTCTCTCTTCCTCGATCCTGCTATCATTCTCTCAGCTGCAGATTCAAAGGTTCCATTCGTATTTTTAACTTTCATTTTTGCATCCATTTTATGCATATAAAGTTTGATCTTCTCTGCCTTTTTTGTCTCAACAATCTGAGGTTCCATTGGATTGATTCGAATATATTGCATATTTGCACAGTAACTGCTTAATTTAATACTGTTTGAGCTCATTACAACTGATTTTTGGCAAAATATCGTGAAATTAGGTCAGAAACAGTGAAAACACTTTCCGTTTTTGTTCTGTATTGGTTTTGTAATCGAGGCTATCAATTTCAATCTGTTTCCATACAAAAATTTGTCGATCTGAACTTTTTCAACACTTTTTTAATAAGATGTACGTGTTTGTCCATTGAATAAAGCGATTTACCGAAGCGGAAACTCAGTAGTCAAAACATCTTCATGATTCGGCGGTAGAATTTTGTTGTTTTGCTTTTTCTTACAATTTGATTGATTCGATGTTTACTCTTATACTGTGTGTGTACTAATTAATATTATTATATATCTATCTCGTGTTGTTGCAGTACATATATCAGTCATTCAGTCGCCGTTTCAACCTCTTCATGTAATAATAATCCATAAAGTCAAAGATCGATTCTCGATTCACCGATCTGCAACTGATCTTCACGATTTCTTCGTACAAACTGTTCGTCGCATGCGTGTATTTACTATTCATCGTCGGAGTTTAGCTCGGATTCGATATAGATGATACAGATCTGATAACGGTTTGCGGAAGAAGACGTTATCGTTACATGTTCCGATGAGTTTGACATCCGTTAACGGTTTGCGGAAGAAGACGTTATCGTTAACGGTGCTAGTGGTGGTTGCCTTCGTTGTTACAGGTGTGTTAATCTATTTAATTAAATCATGTTATTAAATTTGCTTTTATGTTTTCATCTATCCGTTATTAAATTCAACTTTGATGTTATCATGTTCATTGTTCAGACACGATGATTATGGATACCGTTCCGTAATAATATCGTCATAATTTTGTCTGATTAATTGAATGAATAACAACAATGATTTACGCTTTATTTCTTCATCTACCGACGTATTTATTATCAGGCACGTTAACGTTACGATTCGGTAGCATTTTGATGGAGCCTCTGAGTACAACTGTTGTTGCAAAGAGTACAACCTACAACAGCAAGCTGCATCGCAAGCTTCTTCATCATGATCATAATCATCATCATCATCATCATCACGGTAATCTCAACAAAATCCTACCTCTAGATTCATTAATTATGTTCATTAAATCTATTTCGTCATCATAAATTAATAATAAATAATACCAGTGTAACTATAGTAACATATTAAATAATAATAATAATAATAATAATAATAATAATAATAATAATAATGGTACAAGTGTGTGTGAGGTAAAATTTGGTATCTGTGGTGAGCACCGGCGGGGTGTCGGTATTCTCCGGTGATTTTTCTTTGCTTAAACGCTGCAAGACTCCTGCAGTGCTGCACTGTGAGCTCTGGTGAAATGGCACAGAGCCTCTTTGCTCAGATATATTGGTGTTGTGGTACGGTTTTTGCCGTATTGGTGGTGGTGGTGGTGGTGCACGTATGTTTTGTTCTACTGGTCGAATTTTTACATGCTGGTTTTTTGCCCTCATCTGGTCCCCATTTGATAACCACCAACCCCCATGCAAATCACCGTTTTAACCAACATTTTACACGGTTTTCATTTAATAAACTTTGTTAAAAATATAATTATTTTGAAGAGCATTGTATATATGCATTGAAAATTTGTGTTTTTAGAAAGATTTAATATTGCCAGTTTTTTTTTTTTGTGATTTTCCAAAAAATTATATTTTTAACAAGATAATTTTTGGTTGGTGATTTTTATGTAATTAATAACACTTAATGTAAATCAGTTCCTCGAGGTCTAAATTATAGAGTAAAAAGATTATATGTAGCCTGGGAGTATTAATTTCATTAAATTAAATAGCTTTTGGGATTTGTATTTCAATCGAAAATATGCATATTGAAAGGTTGCGTTAGTAGCCTGCGCATGTTAGCTAGCCAGGCATCTATGCCTCGTTAGTAGCCTGCGCATGTTAAATGTTAAATGTTAAAAATACTGTTATCTTCTTGCTTAATAATCATTTTCTGATTGATTTAGATGCTTTCATATTATATAAATCTTAGGGTGTAGGGAGTGGTTAAACACTTTGAGTGGCAAACTAAAAAATCAACCAATGAGAGTGTGCCATGTCAAAGTGGTAAACTATGCTCAAAATGTTGGCAATGGTTTAGACACTTGGTGAAGTGGTAAACTATTTAAAAAAAAAAAAGGAAAAAGGTGTGATTGGTTGAAATTGGATTGGACCCCACCCCACAATACCCTCTCTCTCACATCCCAAGCTTCCCCGAATCGGTGTTCCCTCACCGATTTTGCCCCCCTTTTCGGTAATATGTTTTCGGCAAACAAGTCGGCGGTGGGTGTTATGCGGTGCCGGGTGGGTTTACCGCCCCCACACCGGACACCCTTATGCCTTATTTGATAGAACTTTTGACAATTGAAAACTACAGTCAAATTTACTAACTTAGCACTATTTTTTTTTTTGAACGGCGATTGACTCCAACAGTCGAGAGGATCACACCCACATTGCATGGGTCCCTAGTCCCCCTCGGGCGAGGCATCCGAGGTTGACCATAGGCGCTCCACGAGAAAATTTCCAGCCGACAGCCACTTGACTGCCGTTGCAGCCTCCGCACTCAAGAGCCGGAGTAACCGCACTGTAATAGAAAACTCGTGTGCGGCTCAAGACTCGAACCCGGGCTATTACGCACTCAAGGCTCTTATCCATCATTGCCATGACCCCTCAACCAAGGTTGGGGTCATTTACCCCCAAATGCAACAGGTGGGGATCGAACCCGGGTCTCCAAGGAAACTCAAAGTTCTTTCCACCACTCCACTACAAGTGGGGGATACTAACTTAGCACTATTGAATATAAACTTTTGACACTATTTAGTGACGTAGGTGGTCAATTTATAAGAATATTTGATGCTATACCTAATCGATCTTGAGCTTATATTCAGGACTAGAGAAATTTTACCTTTTCTGTTATATTTTTCTTTTTTATAAATGTAAAGAAAAAAAGGTTCTACAATTGGTTATGGATTTAAGTTAATACTCATAGTTTATACATAAACCATATCATTTATTCCAAGTATTTTTTTTAAATATTGTTATTTGGAAATAAAAAAAAGTGATAATAAACAGGTGATTAACACAAAGTACCTCTGGACAAAAACAGTAAACGTAAATTTTTGTTCTCACTGGAAACCAAAATTGTTGACTTTTCACCAATTTTGCCTTTTTCGTGTAAGGATATTGCAATAAAGGCATCTTATTTTGTTTGTGCAGCAAAAGTACTGGAACCAGACCGAATATGGGGGGACAAATGTTCTATGTCCGACATTGTCATCAACCAGGGTCCCACAGACCCCCTTCCAAGTGGCATTCCCACTTACACCGTCGAGATCATGAACGTTTGCACCACCGGCTGCGACATCTCCGGCATCCACCTCAGCTGCGGTTGGTTTAGCTCCGCCAGGCTCATCAACCCACGCGTCTTTCGACGCCTACACTACGACGACTGCCTTGTTAATAACGGCAAACCGCTAGTTAATGGCCACACCATCTCATTTCAATATGCCAACACGTTCCCTTATCAACTCGCGGTTTCCTCCGTTGTATGTTGACCGACCAATCGGTTTCTAACACGTACCAAGTCCAGTTACACAAGTGCATTATGAGATGTGTCACATGTTTAAGTTAAGGGTCCAAAATGAGACGAGATCGAGTTACCTTGAAAGTAAAAGCAAAGATGAAAATGTAGTTGAGTTTGTAGCTAGGGGAGACACTTGTACATGAGATGATTAGATCTGAAATTTTGGTAGCGAGATATATAAATCATATTACTATATATGTGTAGTTTTAAACAATCTGTCACACAATTGCCGTATTCGCTCACCATCTACTTAATCAATTCTCAATACTCAGACCATGGATAATGGTTAATGCCCTTTAAGATGTATTTTTTGACACATCACTATCATAATGCTCTATGTAGTGGTTAAAACTTCTTAGATTGAGGGGAGTGGGGCGACTCCCACCCCCAAATCGCCTGGTACACCGCCCCCTATGGCACCTCCTTGAAAATTTTGGCATGCCCGACTTGTACAGGTCGCCCACTTTTTCATTGAAAATTTTGTTTTATCCGATCATAAAATAATAACTTATTTAACTACTAATCACAACATGCCACCTCAACAGTAAGTTGCCATGAACACCACCCCCACTTTTTTACCCAACTTCCTTCACGCTGACGTGGTGCCACATGGCGCAAGTCGCCCTTCCTTGGGTAGCCCCACTCCCCTCAGTCTTAACGCCCTTTCATTTATTAGTTTCATTGTTTTTCCTTCTTATTGGGCATTATTCTAGAAATGTCCTTTCCTCTTCATGTCTCTATAAATATAATGCCCATAGGGGATGGTATAAGGGCATTAACAAAACATTTCACGCACCTATACCATTACGTATGGTCTCATAAACTTTTTTCAGACAATCAATCTATCTTAAAAGCATTCATCTAATTTTCACATCAATATCATCTTTTTCGTTTTTTTTTAAATTTCACCACTTTCTAATGCTTAATGAGAATTCTAAAATTAAGCGCTCTTTATAAGAAAAAAAGTCTGAGCTATCTTTGGCGAAGCCATTAA
The DNA here is from genome assembly GCA_030545235.1 of Helianthus tuberosus. Classification (NCBI taxonomy): domain Eukaryota; kingdom Viridiplantae; phylum Streptophyta; class Magnoliopsida; order Asterales; family Asteraceae; genus Helianthus; species Helianthus tuberosus. The sequence goes on along the minus strand of CM060380.1, from coordinate 19,874,790 downwards.
TTATAATAACAATCTAAAATCTTCTAATTGAAATGTAAATACAATGGTAAGTACCTTAAATTTATTAAAAATAGGGTTGTAAGCGAACTGAACAAATGAGGCGATTATGTTAGTTTGTTAAACTTTTCGTGGACAAACGAACACTTCATGAAGACATAACCAAACCGAATTTCGTGTTTGTCTCACTTCCTTTCACAAACTAAGAGCATTAGCATGCCTTCCACTAAATTACGAGGGTGATTTTTATATTACTAATTTTTATCTGATATTTTTGTTTTTTTTTAAGGTAAATTTCATTCAAAAACAAACGCCCCTAACAGTCCTCAAAACAAGGACCATCGGGCTAAAACGAAGTTACATCGAGTTCATAGGATTATTACACCAAGCATTCCAATCTATACCTTTCGATCTAGATCTATGACGAAACCAAAAAAACGACACGGACTTAATATCTAGATCTGATATTTTTGTTAAGTTTTAATTTTCCTTTATCATATTATTATATTTAATTTTATTTGTTATTTAATTATTATAGTATTTTATTATTATAATTATTTTTAGTATATTTGTATTTTGCTTATAACTTTATTCAAATGTGTTAGGTAAAGTTTACCGATAGCGGTATTTGTTTTTTATGGTTTTCAATTGATGTAGAACACGTGTCGATACCCTTTTAAGCGTTTATCTCTTTTAGTTGTTATTCCGAATGTCGGTACCGTATCGAACTGAACCGATACCGACCGAAAGACTGTTGTGGAGCACGGGTAATCCCACTAGTTTGACTTTAAAACTCAACTTTTTTTTTGAACGGTAAGGAACGACGTGCCAACCACCGTGACACCGGGCGTTGTGGCCAAGGTCAACTACTCGATCGCCGCCAGCCCCTTGGCACTCCCAGATGCGCGGAAACCCGGCCTCTACCCGCCCGAAGGCACGAAAGTGGAATAATCGGTAAAACCTCGCCTCCCATCCAAGACGAACCGACGCCATCCGTATCCGCCCTTCACCCAGATGCCACATAAAATAACGAGGAGAGTGGGAGTCGAACCTGGGTCACAAGAAACACAAAGTCTTTCCCCAACCGCTCCACCACTACCTCATTAAAACTCACCTTATACATCAAATATCAAGATGCACAAAAACAAACTTCTAATGATATTGAGCACAAATATTCAAAGTGATCAACGTTTTAGGGTAGAAAACTTCAGACCCGATTATTCGATTAAATTTGGATTTCTGGACTGCATTTTTTTCAGAATCAATGAACGCTTATGATTTCGAGTAGGGGTGTAAACGAACCCAGCCAAGCACGAAAAAGCTCGAGGACAAAACGTTTAAAATATTTCTAAAGCTTGAGCTGGTTTCGTAGATATTTTAAAGCTCGGGCTCGGCTAGTTTATTTTTAAAAATTTTTGATTTATTTTATATACTTTTAAAATTATTTGCATAAAAGCTCGTATAAGCTCACGAGCTGGCTTGAGCTCGTTTATTAAATGAGCCTCAATAAAAGCTTGAGTTGGGGATTGAGCTCGTTTAAGCTCGACTCAATTCGAGTTTTTAGCGAGCCAATCTTGAGTAGCTCACGAGCAGCTCGACTCGTTTACACCCCTAATTTCCAGCCCGTATGAACACTAATGATTCATTATCTCTGAAGTTTATTCGAGGGTTCTCGATAATTTTTGAGCTTCTTGACGATTTTTCCTTATGTTTCTCGTAATTTCGCCGTTTCATAGTTAGATGATTTATGTTGCTTCAGACCTTACTAGACCTTTGACTTAATTTATACATATTTATACATATTAATTTAAAGGGGTGATGAATAGTGAAACTAAAGTTTTAATATTATATTTATTTTTTTTAAATGGATACCGTGCTGCTATTGTACCAAATTGAACCGAAACTGATAAAAATCGATACCGTGACACTATCGTACCAAATCAAAACGAAACCGACAATGAGATTTTTCTTTGTTTTTTTCTAACGTAAACTATACAAGTGCCAATAAAAACATAAAAAAAATATTTTTGTATCGTAAACAATACGAATATTGATATGGGACTTAGCGAACCAATTTCAACTGAATAACATCAGTACACATATCAGAGGTATCGGAACCAATATTCTTTTTATGGTTTTCGATTCGTAAACTGCAAACTATACGAGTACCAATAAAAATATAGAAAAAAAATATTTTTTTTTATCGTAAACTATACAAGTGTTGATACAGGATTAACTGAACCGATTTCAACCGAACAATATCGGTAGTATTGGAATCGGTATTCTTTTCTATGGTTTTCAATTGATTTAAAACGCGTGTTCTTTTGGGCATATCACAACTTTATTTTTTTAGTTTTTTCTTTTAGCTACAAGTGTCGGTACCAAAACGAACTCAACGGATACCAATTGAGTTCCCGTCGCGTAGCGCGAGGGAAAACCACTAGTTTTCATAATAATTTAAGCGAACATGTAATGTTTAAGAGGAAGCTTTCTACTTCATTACAATGGTCCAAAAAGGTAAACTCAATTAATTAACTTTAATTAACTACATATGAATTTAGAAGGCTAATAAACAGTGAATGCTTGTGATTGGACGGTTAGAATCAGTGGCCCACGTGGCAATCGATGATTGGACCACAACCGCCGCCACCAATAGTTAGTTAACTTTCTATTACTTAAAACAAGTATTTTTACCCCACGCGTTGGGGAGATAATTTGATTGGTATCAGTTCGTGTCATTACGGTGTCGGCAATCAGTAAAACAACTAAAAAAAATTCAAAAAACCAGTATTGTACCGATATTTTAAAACGTTAACCTTGACGTAATTATGTATGGTCCCCCAAGGGACAAAAGTGAAATTGCACTAATTTTAACGTTATTTTACTAATTTCATGAAAATAACGTTAAAAGCGTGGGAGACTAATCATACATCATGTGGTGGCGTTGATAGCCGAAAGACAAGGTGGTGCATGCACAAATCGGCCTTTGTCCCGATTGCCGAGTGTTAGTTGCCGGTTTAACAACCGGGCTAAAAGTATCTTCACAATCTATACCAACAGTCTGCGATTTACCATTTACGACCAACCGTGCTTTGTAGCGTTCAAGAGAACCGTCTGATTTAAATTTATGTCGGAAAAGCCACATACACCTATTAACTGGACGATCATGAGGACGGGGAACGAGTTCCCATGTTTCGTTTTCCTGTAACGCACTAAATTCGGTTTGCATGGCATGCAACCAATGAGGGTCGGCAAAGGCTTTTGCATAGGTATTAGGAACCGGAGAGATAGTAGTGGAGGTATGTAGGATTTTGTCTTTTGAACAGGTGGTCATGGGGTGGGTGTTAGTTCTGGGTTGGGTCGTAGCCGAGGGTGGGGTTTGGGCAGATTGGGCCGAGGGATGTGTGTGGGCTGGTGGGGCCGTGGGGATGTGTTGGGTTTGGGCGAATGATGGAGGGGCTGTAGGTGGTGGTCTTGGGCGACAGGAATAGGTTAGGGGAAATGGTATGACCGAATGGTGATAGGTGGTGGGATTAGTAGCGGCGGGTGTGGGGAGTGTCAATGGTTGAGATGGACGAGTGAAAGAGAACCCCGGAGGGGTAGTGTCATCGAGAAAGGTATAGGCATTAGGTGTGGTGGGAATAGTATATGGAAAGGTATGTTCATCAAATGTTACATGACGTGAAATGTGAACCTTCCTAGTTGTCGGATCGAAACACCGATAACCGCGAAAATCCGGTGGATATCCAAGAAAAATGCACCGGACTGACCGGCTGTTTAGTTTATGAGGCTGGGTGGCGGAATGGTTTGGATAGCAAGCAGATCCGAACACACGAAGGTGGTCGTATGTAGGGTGGCGAAGGTAGAGGGCGAAGGTGGGAGTGAATAAGAAGGATGTTGTGAAGGTAGGTGGCTGTATGTAGAGCCTCAACCCAAAAGGTGGGTGGAAGTTGGGCATGGATAAGTAAGGAACGAATGATATCGTTTAAGCGACGAATCATTCTTTCTGCACGACCATTTTGGGATGAAGTTTGCGGACAAGAAAAACGGAATAAGAGGCCCTGTTAGGTAGCGAAGGTTTTAAACGCATTATTGTCGAATTCGCCACCCAGATCGCACTGAAAGGTTTTGATTTTGCGTTGAAATTGGGTAGTGATAAGGTTGTGAAATTTGACAAAAGTTGGGAAGGTTTCTGTGACAACTGTGTTCTGTAATCAATATACAATGTAAAACAATGTTGATTATTAATAAAACAATGTGCTTTGATGTTATTATATGTGTTTTGGTGTTATTATGTGTGTAATTGTGTTTGGTGATTTTACAATTCGACCCGATTCCGATTTCAAGCTTTAAATCGCTTTCTGGAAGGTTATACGCAAACTGGCGCGTAAACACAGTCAGTATAACGCGACAAACACTCCGGAATAATGAAATAGGCCTAACATACCTTAAATAACCTCCACATAACTTAGAAATAAGTTTTGGATGGTTTGGTGTGTTGAAATCAACTTTGTTCGATCGCATGGACTATTTGTGTCAAACTGCGAAACTATACTGATTTGTATAGAAACGAACACTCTGGAACTTGATCATAAGTTAAACATACCCTAAATATCCTTTACATAGCTTATAAATAGGCTTTGAGGGGTTCGGTGTGCTAAAATAAACTTTATTGATCAATAGGGACTAAAAGCGTCAAAAAGTGCACAAGTTTGCATTTTCGCGCATATCTTACGTTCTGAATATATCCAGACATCCAAAAATTTATGTAATCATTGAAATATTTTATTTTAGTGATTGGGATGCTAAAACTTTATTCGTTTCGCAATTTGGATCGTACACGCGTTCGTTACGACTTTCGTCGTAATTAACCGAACAACGCAACCGTACGGCCAAACGAACCGACACCCGAGATGTTTTCAAGCATATTTCATGTTCCCTATGTTTTAACATCATTTTGGAGCTTGAAAATGAGTTTGACGGGTGTTAGAAGTGCCGATACGCAACGAAACAAGGTGCAGTGGCTAAACTGTAAATAAGTGAAAGTTGCTGGTCTATAGGTCCCTTACGGACCGTATGGGCCATAGCTTACGGTCTGTAAGGCTTCCCCAGAACCACAAAATTGCAGAAACAATGAATCTGGCCTATTCCACTTGCTCAAATGGTTTTTACCCCTTGAATTACACACTATGGGCTGGTATTTGATTTCCCCATGGTATTCAAAACCTTGTGCCCAAGTGTAAGGCCAAGATCATTCCCTTTTCTCCAAGAAATGATCCTAATGGTTGTGAAATTACTATAAATAGCAAGGCCCTCTTGCTCATTTCTTCACACTTGATCTGAAATCAGCTCTAAGTTGGGGTGTTTGCACTTCATACCTGAGCTATTTTAGATCAAACATCCTTCTTGGACCCTTTGTAGGTCCTCTCCTTGCTTGTTCTTGTATTTCAAGCATGAAAGTCAAACAAGTTTGACTTTCAGCTTTGACCAGTCAATGGTCAACACAAAGTTCCATTGAACTTTGCAATGTGAGCGTAATCACGATGGTTATAGTCCCTTGTGACTATACCTACTGATTACCACGTTGACTAGGCGTAGTGACGAGTCGTAGTTTCGGCCAAAATGCGTGTTTATGCGTATTTTGTAACCAAACTACTATAGGGTATCAAAACCGTTTGTTTTGATATCAAAACCTGTTTTCTAACTTAACTAAACATGTTTTAGCATGTTTAGCTCGTCACTTTTAGATTAGTGCTTGTGTAGAGTCGTAAGTCAAGCGGACTAAACACCCGCTTAGACTTTCGAACTCGACCCGTTTGGTCGATCATTAGGATCCGACCAAGCATGTTTAGTGACCATAGTTGCATAGGGAATAACTTTCCAAGGTTATACCTTATGGTCACCTAGTTTAAGTAGTTGTATGATAGGTAGTTTATATGGCTTAGGTAAATGACCAAAATGCCCTTTTCATGCATAATTGGTAATTAAGCATATGTAACATAAACTTTTGTCACGTAACTGATTATGTAACATATTTAAACATGTTTAGGCATATAACACTTGTCATAGGACTAATTAGACGTCTCGAACGCGCTTCGTGCGCCCGACGCGTTAAAGTGGCGTAAGCTACCTTAATGGGTCGCGATGGGTCGAAAGCACTTAGGTTAGGTTCCGATTTAGAATGTAGGCTTTGTTAAACCATATCACATGAGTTCCAACACTCATTTGGTTTACAAGACCTCATTCTGTCCGATCTTCCGATTTAGGCGTCTATTGTTTGACTAGTGATTCGATTACTAGGTGCTGTTTGATTTCTCTGGTTTGCTCGAGTTTGTTGAAGTCTATTGATTGAGGATACTTTGCACTTCATGTGAGTACATAGTTCCCCTATTTTACTATTTTCAATTGTTTTGGGGTGATTCATATGTGCTAAATGTTTTCAAGGTTTTAACAATGGTTTTCAAAACGATTTTCGATATTATAACGATGATTTCAAAAACGATTAAGATGGTTTATACTAAACTAATAACGATTTCAATAAAGTGAATTAACTAGTTGGTTGTATTTACATAATGAATGGCATTCATTAGCATTGATCAAGCCGACCAGTATTAGGTTATGGTACCATAGGATCTGACAAATCCCCTTATCAGACTGCACCCATGGTTGTGTGTGGGTTAGGTGGGTAACGACTGAATCTGTGATTGTTAATTTACCCTTTGGTGGTTTATTAATGCGAGAAGCGATAGGCGAGATAGTCGAGTCACGAAGGTTTGAATGTTATTAGCGAGGCGACCATAAATAGTTTTCACAATTAAAACGAGGATGATTTAAACAATTTAAACGAGTTAACGATTTGGAACGATTTGAACACGATTAAACGAGTTGGATAAACGATTGGTTTTTGGTTAAGTGTTTAGATAACGGGACGGGTGTAATGTGGTGAAAACATGGTAGATACGTCGCTGGTACTTCTTATATATAAGTGTTTTCAACATATTACATACCGTGGCGTTATTTAGTTCACTTGGGTAAACGATTTGAAACGGTGTCACACAAACAAGGTTTTCGAAATGATGTAAACCATACGAGTTTTATTAACGAGATTTATTAACGAGTTTTATTAACAATTTAATACGAGATGTTTTACAAATTGGTTTTCTAAAACAAAATGTTTTTGGGTTAAGAATCATGGCCACGAGGTTTTGTAAATTATAACCAGCTTGATTTGAGTTAGTTAATTTCGTTGCAATATTATACACTTTTCAAAACAAGGTTTTAATAAGATATTGCAACATTTAAACTAGCCATGATTCCGACACTCCTATAAAACCTATGTACTCGCCAACATTTCTTTGCTGACTTTGTTTTTACATATGTTTCAGGTGATGTTGCTTGATGATGATTACTAGGAAGCATGAGTCACATAGGATCTGGACGAGGCCTTAGTGACATAATAATCATGATAGTCGATATGTAATTTGTTTGTTATGTGTTAAGACAATGTTAATGTTTAATATCATCAATAAAACGAAACTCTTTTTGTATCCATGGTTATGAAACAATAATTCTGCCACGACACTCCCCGACGTTTCCGTCGCGGTTTTGTTGTTTTAACGCGGTCGGGGTGTGACAGTTTCGGATTTGTATTTAAGGGGGTATACCCAAATAAAGTGTGAGAAGTTATCAATTAGGACCATGTAATATTTGTAACCGGTTTTACTAGTTATTGGGGATGTCCACAAATCACAGTGTATTATATCAAAAGGTGAAAAAGTAAACGAACTAGATTCATAAAAAGGAAGACGTTTACTATTAGATAAATGACAAGAATTGCAAAAACTAGAAGTGTGTTTATTACATAAAAAACCAGAATTACGCCTAAGAATATCTAAGACTTGAGATCCAGGATATCCAAGTCTATCATGCCAGGGAAGAGATGCTGTTGAAAGTGAGGAAGCTTGTGGTGGTTGTGTTGGTGGGGTAATAGGATAGAGATCTCCCGTGCTATTGTGGCACGACAGGAGGCGTCCTGTCTTGAGGTCCTTCAAAGAAAAACCAAAAGGGTCAAATTCAATTGAAACATGATTATCACGTGTGAAACGTCGAACATATATTAAATTTTTAATAATTTGAGGGCTAAACAGGATATTGGGTAGGATATAGGTGCGGTTATGGATAGGGAGAAAACCAGTGCCCGAGCCCTCGATTGGTAAAACATTGCCATTACCTACCAAAATTTTTGTGGAAACAGGAAAAGAATCATGGTGAGTGATCATACCTTTGTTGTTGGAGACGGTCCGCTCAGCACTTGTGTCAAAGTAAGATGATGGTCCGTGTAGGCAAGATGGGACGTGTTGTAGGCAGCACTTAAATCAGATGGGTTGAGAGCATCAAACCCGTGCTGAATATGGCCGAATGGACCGTAGCCCATTGGGGACTGCGGCTGACTGTAACCAGCGAAGTGGGCCGCAGGCGGTGGTGGTGGTGCAGCAGTGTTGGGCCTCCATTGTGACCGTGTCGGGTATGGACACGGTGGTGTGGTCCACCAAGCCCATTGCGGGTAAGAATTCGGTTGATAGGCCCAATGGTTACTGTTGGGTCCGGGTGGTCGGTTTCCGCGGCCGCGACCACCGCGGCCTCTGCCATTACCTCGGCCACGATAAGATTGACCGTGATAGGGCTGTTGTTGAGATGTATCGGATGGTGGAGGGGTCGCCGTTGCGGAGGAGGTGGCGGTCGGAGCAGCAGGTGCGGCCAAGACTGAAGACGTCTTCTGAGTACGAGCTTCCTGGCAGATAACTTCATCGTGAAGCATGGAACGAGCCAAATCCCAATCAGCCTTTTGATTATTAATCAAGGTTGCTGTAGTGTCAAATTCGGGTGATAAGCATGGACCAATTTAAGGATGAGTCGGGACTCGGTAACTGGCTGATCAACGTCTTAAAGTTGATCGGCTAAGCTTTTTAACTGCTGACAGTAATCATCGACGGAGTTGCACTGTTTAAGGGTGAGATTAACAAACCGTGATTCGAGGGCAGCGGCCTTAGCTTGCTTGTTGCTGAGGAATATTTTTTCTAACTTCAACCATGTGGTGCGAGCCGTAGCATCGGTGTCAAGAACACGCGTGAGGAGGTCGTCCGAGATTGTGCTGTAAATCCATTAAGAAACCAACGCGTCCAATTCTTTCCAAGTCGGATATTGCGGATCTGCAGAGTCAGGGGCTGGTGTGTCATCGATGTGGTCAAGAACCTTATATGCCATGGTGTGAAGTTTGAAAAGCTTCACCCACGACGTATAGGTGACCTTGGTTCCATCAAGAATACGAATCTACGTTTGAATGTTGGTAACTGAGTACGCAGGGTGGAGGGTTTTGTTTTCGGAACTGTGCGATGGGGGCTGATCATTGGAAGTTTTGGTTTCTGAAGTGCTCTTCGTCATGGTGAACTGGGCAGACAAAGATGAAGAGGGAGGATGAACTGGGCAGGTGATCGAAGGAAAAAGAAGGGAAGGAAAAGGGTAATCAGAACCGTAGCTCTGATACCATAAAAGCTCGAATGAGGCTCTGCGATCTTTATTGATCTCCAACTAGGGGTGTAAACAAGCCCAGAGGCTCGAGAGCTACTCGTGATCGGCTCGGTTAAAAGCTCGAACGAGCCGAGCCTTAACGAGCCCGAGCCTGAAATAGAGCTCGTTTTGTTATCGAGCCCGAGCTTGAGCCTGAAATGCAAAGCTTGTTTAGGCTCGCGAGCCTAAACGAGCCTATACAAAATTTTAATTTTTTTATATATAATATATTAATAATGATGATAACATTGATGAGGCGAGCTAGAGCCGAGCTTTGGCTCGTTTAAGCGATGTTGAAGTGAGCTCGAGCCGAGCTTTTAGCTTGTTTAAGGTTGTTCTCAAAATCGTTCGAGCCGAGCTCGAGCTTTGGGTTTTACTCGCGAGCCGAGCTCGAGCTCAAAGAAGTAGGCTCGAACCGAGCCGAGCTCGAGCTAGAGCTTCATAAAAACCTAACGAGCCGAGCTCGAGCCTGGGCGAGCTCAGGCTCGGCCCGACTTGTTTACACCCCTATCTCCAACAATAATACAATGTGCCCTTTATATTGGGATCAAATACAAAGAAACCCTAAACACTATTTTAGGAGATGATAAACATTCCTAATTACAAAATAACTACAAAACTATTTTAAATAAATATACATAATATTATCGAGTCGAGGGTCTCACTGGAAGCAGCCTCTGTATTTCTACGTGGTAGAGATATGATTGTCTACATCTTACCATCCTTAGACACTAAATTAGTTTTGCTATTGGACCTATTTGTGGGATTTACCAAGTATGATGATGAATTTTTTTTTTTTGTTTAGATGATACAATGTTGTTATTTTTAGAAATAATAATGAATTAGTAAATTTGAAAGAAAAAGTTGAAAAAGATTTCTTAAATCGTATTGGTTCGCAAAATCCATAAAATCATCTATTAGTTCATTTTAAAAGAATAATATTATTGGATGATCAAATTAATTCATTTGAGAATTTAAGAATTTGATTGGTGGTTACAAATTGAGTGGGATGTAGTTTATGCATCAAATTGATTGTAATTTGTACATCAAAACTTTTAGGTTGGAGGGAGTGGTTGGAGTTTCCTAGGGGCTTTATCAGACCACGTTAGTGTCATCTAAGATCCACCTCAGTCATGGGGTTTTATCACGCACCCCTTTAATTTGTATGGTGTTGATGAAACCCCATATTAAACAAAATTAAAAAAAATTTTCATTGGTTTAAATCAAGTGGGCCACACCTAGTAAAGCCCTTCTCCCTCGTTACCATGATGGAGCCCCATCAATGGCGTCCCCTCTTGAATTCCTCGGTGTGGTTGTATAGCGTCCCAGGGCGCTATAGAGGCTGAGTTGGCCTGGGTGACGCCCCCACACTCTCCAGCGTTGTAGCAAAGGAAAGTTACCTTACATATATATTTAATTCCTTCTTGTTTATCTTTTGTAATATATAAATCTAAAAGAATGATGCTCATATCCTCAAAGGGACTTGCTGCAAAACAATTTCTTCTCGGTAGAAAATGAAAAACATGTGTGATTTAAACTGGGCCGGACTAAAGTACTACAAGTGGCCCAAGCCTCAATTTGAATACCCTCTCCCTTAGAAAATTGGGCTTTATGGGCTGGCCCAAAAAATACAAGAAAAAGACACTTCTGTCACCAGTGTACTTTCACACACGACACGACCACCTCGTAACACGATACCTTTCCTCACAATCATTCAAATCTAATCTAAATTACCTCATAATTTATTTCCATCTTAGAAAAATATATATTTTTTCTTTTCATAATTCTTCAACTTCCGATGAGATTAAGAAGACATCATCAAAGTCTACTAATCTCACCAAAAACTTTAATCTTTTCTTGCTTAATATGCACCCTTTTAGGATTACTACTACTCACCATCTTCACCGGCGGTGATCTCCCCGCCGGATCCACCGTGCTGCCACCACCGGAGCTGCACTATACGCCGGAGAAACCACTTGCACCTACTTGTGCCACCGTGGAGGAGATGGGAAAAGAAGCGGTTGATCCGTTTGGTGGCGGGGATTCTTGGAAAGAAACGATGAGAGTTCGTGAATTGATTAGAAATCATTTTGAGATTCAAGGTATAGAGATTGATTGTTGACATTTTTTTTATTTAACTGTTTATGTTTTTTTTTTAATTGTTTTTGTTAATTGTATTGGTTCGAATCTTGCTTTCACTGGTTTGGGCCCGTAAGGTGCGGTTTAGTTGATCCAGACCCAGGAACTATTTTCTAGGGGTGCGGACGATAGGTTTAACCAAATTTTCAAGTGCGATCGGGATTTTGCCCTATAAAATACACTAAATCTTTTTTTTTTTTCAAGCGGTACGCCCACCCAGCCCTCTACCTAGGTCCGCCCCTGAGTTGATCCCAGTGGTTAGTAGGTAGGGTATTGATGGTCCCGTGAGTTTACGGGTAACGGGTTTTTTTTGTAAGAAAGTTACAGGTAGGCTAAGCTCATACGGTTGGTGTAACACCCTAGGCAAATCTCACATTACATCTGCTATAGATAGCTATAGACAGGAGAGATGTTGGGTTCATAAGGAATACTGGACCTCGAATCAGGGGCGGGACCCCTTGATGCTCTGGCGGTAGTGTAAATTTTGGAAAAAATTGACGTTTTTTTGATTTCGCTGCCAAAGAAACTTTTGAAATGTTGCGGACCGCCACTGCTTCAAATATTACCAACGCGCTTTAGACACATTGACTGTGGACGAGAGAACTCTACAGTTAATCGTGCTCAAATGGGAGTGGTACTAGGATGGGTGACCCACTGAGCTGTGTCCACTTGGGCAACCCAAAACGTGGATGTTATAGTTGTTATAGGTTCGATTCGCACTTTAATAGCTCCAAAATGTACACTAAAACTCAGCCCGCTTCGCGATTTCGATAATCTTTCATTTACAACACAAGCTTGATTCGGGCCCGACAGTCGGCCCGTAATAAAAACTGGAAATATGTACATGTTGTACACATACAAAAGGCTTGTGAGTTGAGAATATGAATCTTTATATGTTTTAACTTAAATTTGTAACTGATATACTATTATATGTTTATTGGTATATTAGGAGCTTCACGGGTTCGTTTACTATCTCCTGACCAGTTCTGCAAGCAGAACTTTGTGATGGGTAAGGCTTCAGAGGCTGGATTCGGGAACGAAATGTACAAGATCTTAACAGCTGCGGCGCTCAGCATTATGCTAAATCGCTCACTGATTATTGGTCAAACGAGGCATATTGGTTCTTTCTTTTTCTTAACCTTTAGATATAACCAACTCTAGAGGTGGCAAACAGTGTGTGGGTTGGTATTTGGTCAACAACGCTGAAATGTAACATTTTCTATAACGGGTCACAATGGTTGGGCCGGGTCGAGTCAGGCCATGAAATAGTTTTTTCGTTTCTTGAATTCTATACTTTTGTATATAGTTAATGTGTTGGATATGATTAGAAAAACAATATTATTACATTGATCATATAGTTTTTGAAGTAAAACTAATTATGACACATCCAACATAGTTTGGGTGATTTTCGACCGCTTTGTTCGACCCGTTTTCATTTTATTTATTTTTTAAATTTACCCGATTGACCCGTTCAAAAGTGGGTTGAAATTGCCACCTTAAACGAACTCAAACATATTTCTGGAAATTAAAAAAACAAGTACTTACTTCTCGATTCGTGTTTATCAGGGGCAAGTATCCGTTCGGGGACTATATAACGTATGCCAATTTCTCATTTACTTTAAAAGAAGTGAAACATTTATGGAAAAAGAACGACTGTGTAGGAAAGTTCGGGCGGCATCTTATTATGAAGGTTGATGATTTTGAGAAGCCTTCGGAAACAAATGTACTTTGCGGTAACTGGAAAAAGTGGAAGCAACCGATTATATGGTAATCTTTAATGTTTGGATGAACTGATTATATCATAATTAGATAAACCGATGATAATAGTGATTTTAAACGCGTCGTACCAGGTTTAAAGGTACCACAGATGCTGTGGCAATGCAGTTTTTCTTAAAGAATATACACGTTCAAATGAAGAAATCGGCTTCTGCATTGTTTGGCAACACTGAAGTTCTTCGTTCTAGACCGAATGTAATTGGCGAGCTGCTAAGGGTGATGATATCGCCTTCACCTGATGTTCAAAACGCCGTTAATTCGGTTATTGATGGAGGCCGTGATCCTCATCTTGCGGTGCATATGCGCATGCTCATGAATAGGTACTTCAAGAATTTACAATCTTAATAATCATTTACTTATGAATGGGTCGTTTCAAAATATATTTAGTCTCTAACGGGTAGGGGTGTTCAAAAAGTTCACGGCTCACGGCTCGCTCGAAACTGGCTTGAAAAATGCTTGTTTTGTTTTCGAGCTGAGCCGAGCCAGCTCGTTTCAAAATATATTTAATCATTTTAAACATTGTTTTACTCCTCTCTAACGGGTAGGGGTGTTCATTTGACACCTTTTTTTACTTGAGATAAACTTTCACTATATGCATTCGGGTTCACCGATATGTTGATTTAGTCTTTAGTCTTTACGTTTTGTAACAAGTTTTACTCCATGCTTATAGGTCTCCTAGGGCAGTCAATGCGGTTTTGAATTGCATCAAAACCACCATTGCGGGAATCCAACAACCCCGTGTTGTATTGGTCTCCGATACTCCGTCCCTTGTTAACGACCTCATGCCGAAACTTCATGGATTTACGGAGGTACGTTTTTGTTAGTCAAACATTATAAATTTAAAACCCCATTAATATATGACAGGTTTAAGGTTTAGTTTGTTTTTCATTATTAATATTGAATGATTCATTGTTAGGTTCTTCATTTTGAGTACAAGAAGTTTAGAGGGAACATTTCGGGTGGTAGCATGGGTGCCGCTTTTAGAGCGAGAGACTGGGGCCCCGCACCTCGGTGGGTTGCTTTCGTTGACTTCTTTTTGGCCTCGCGGGCAACACACGCCGTAATTACGGGTGCCCAAAGACGTGTAGGGACCACTTATGCACAACTTATCGCAGCATTAGCGGCAAGTTATCAACTTGGTAATCAAATCTGCCAATAGTTCTTGAAAGTGTTCACTCTAAAGATCCTTTTTCTTGTTTCTTTTAGCCCGTACTAGAGGTGGAAAATTGGGCAAGTCAAACTAGAGTTGGCCCGAAACACGACATGAAAATAATCAGGTTTTAGGTTATCATAAGTAACCTGTTTAATAAACATGTCGTGCTCGGGTCGATCTGTTTAATAAATTGGGTCGTGTTGGGGTTGACATGTTTAACCCATCTAATTGAACATATCGGCTCTTTAACCTATTTTTTACAACCCACCAATCCATAAAACATGCTTACAACTTGACTAGTACCTGTCAACCCATTTGACACGTTTAGATTGATGAGTTAAACGGGTTGTGTTCGGATTACACGATTTAAATGTGTGCGGGTAGAGTTGATGTTTTTGACACATAAAATATGGGTCATGTTCGGGTTGAAAATTCAACCGCCAACCCAACCCAACCCAACCCAACCCAACCCAACACGATTGACACCCTCAGGTCTGACAGACAAAAGGGTTCGGGTCAAAATCTATAATTTTAAGAACAGATCGAGTTGGGTCAAACAAAAAGGGTTCGTTTCTTGAGTTTTCCAAATAACTAGCACGTTAATTATGATTATATAAACTATGTTACTACAATGATTGTCCAGTTTTATTTTTAATAAAATATTTTAAAATGTACTACATAAATTTAATGTGTAGGTAACTTGGAAAGAACTAATGTTTCTTGAAAATTTCAGATCAAGATCATGGCGGTCCTGCGAATTTTTCATTCATCAGCAGTTTTCAGAACAACCTTTTGCGCGGAGGGTTACAAAATCAAGTCGGGTGGGGTCATGTTTGGAACCGATTTGCGGGTCAGTTAAGTTGTCATAGCCAGCCGAACCAGTGTGCACTCACTCCGGTTCTTCCTCCCGGATGGTGGGACGGCTTGTGGCAATCACCGATACCACGAGACATACGCAGAATGGAAGCGTATGGGGTGAAACTTACAGGATTTGGAACGATCGATGAAAACCGTCTTCGAGGTTATTGTAAGGCTAAAAAAGCTATCACAAGAACTATTCCTATTTGTGTTAGATTCAAATGCTCTTAACAAACCACTAAGTAGTTAATATGCCATTTTTTAAAAGTCAATGCAACATACAGAGTTTAGTGGATAGAAATCCAAGCACAGGAAAATGTCATTGAAAAAATTATCCGTTGGGTTTACCTGACCCAAAATCCGTCGGGTATGTAAAAGTATAACATATATCTACAATGTATATAAATAAAATACTAAAATGTATATAAAAATACTCATATGAATAGACGACAAAATAGTATATGCCAATAATTGATGTATCGTATATATACATACTAAAAAAATAAAGAAATTATATCAGGTATATAATCGGGCAAAATGGTACACTTTATCGGGTAATTGGATAAGTTAAACGAATATATCATCAAATCCTAAACCTGTCCAAACCCACAAAAAATAAAACTAATCCCAAACCTGATTACCCACCCCAAAATTGTTTCAAATGTATCGGATTTCGGATTTACTCATCGGGTTCGATTGCCATCCCTAATTATGTGACACATATGTGGTTTGATTTTGATGGTTTTAGTTATAGAATATTAAAAAATAAACATATTGAAAGACTTGTAGTTTTTATTACAAAATCAATAATTAGATAAAAGGCGTCCTCATTTTTTAAACAACAAAGGTTATTCATAGTTTACTTGACACCAATTATTATTTTTATGACCATATTGACCACTAGTACTGACTGACTGAAATTGTCGTAATGCACGGGGTAAAATACTAAAGTTATCATTTAATCTATAAACTAAATTAAAGTTATTTTCTTCTTTTATATACAAAAATACCAAAGGGTAAATATTAAAGTTATCATACAGCTTCTAAACTTAAATAAAAACTTAAATAACCAATTGGGCTAGCCCAATTGGCCAGGACACAATGATGGTTTAGGAAACTCGGCTGAGGTCGTGGGTTCGAACCTGAGGATCCGCAGGGGGTTTTCACTCTAGTCACCTAGTGCGGGGTTTCCTCCTGGAACGCCCGGGTGTAGACCAGCCAATGAAGCCAGGTATCGCGAAAGCGTGCATTGGTGGAGGGCCCAGAATAACCTGCCCTCGGATGGCTTCTGTGGTTCGAACCCGGGGATTCCCATTCACCTAGCGTGTCAACGACCGCTGGGCTATATGCCGTTCAAAAAAAAAAAAAAAAAAACTTAAATAAAGTTATTTTTTCTTTTTTTACTAACTATATTGGGTGCCAATACTACAACGTGCATGTTAATATATTAATTTGCAACTCTTTGTGTCTCACCATTCACTTTATCCACTCACACGTTGCCACATAGCTAGCTGCCTTTACTTTATTTTCCTATTTTTGGCTTTTACTTTACATTTTTGTTTACACTTCGTTCATTTTAATAACGTTCTCATTTAAACTTCAAAAAAGTTAATTTCTTTCCCTTTCTTTGATGGCTACATCGACTACCTGTACTACAGCGGTGATATTGTCGTAAGCGCAAAATAAAATACTAAAATTATTATACAGTCTTTAATCTTAAATGCAATTATTTTTTTTTCTTTTTAAAAAACTATACCGAACGTCAACACTATACTATGCTCATACCACTAAAAGACGTGGAATATACTAGTTTATATAAAAAATTCAAGATCTTGTTCTACATCATCAGTCATTAGTCAATGCGGTGCTATATCATGTCACATTAAGAATTTTTGTTGACACATCATAGCAAAATAAATGGCGACTAATTTAGTTGTCATTATTTGAAGGTTAATTATAATTCTTATAATAAATATAAGAAACATTCTACACACATATCCAATAATCATAAAATAAAATAAAAACATTTATATACATACAAACACAAAAGAACTTTTAAAAGAATTTCCGAGTAGCTTCTTCTAGCTCCAACTTAACCCACTGATTTCGACTAGAACTGTGAGGATTAAACTAATATACATAACTTTTTATTTAATATATCAAATATAAACTATATAATAACTAGTATTATATAAAAATAACTATTATTAAAATAAAATAACTATTATCTATACTATCTATAATAAGAGATTATGAGCTGATGTAAATCTGCCTATGTGTCAACTTCTAAGGTATGCCACATGTCAATGATGATGTCATAATTCCGGTTTACAATCTACAAATAATCTATAAATCTGATTTTTATTTTTATTAGAATTAATTAGTGGTTTTTTTAGGCGGGACAATTTAAAATTCAAAATTTAAACAACTGACCCATAAAAACCTCTCTCTAAAATTCAAAATTTCACTTTCAGAAATCAATCCATTTCTCTCTGATGGAGTTGGTTCTCCTGTTCACTCCACACTCTCTGCTTCTCTACCGCAACCCCTCAACGCCGCCGTGCTCCGCCGCTGCCGGCATCGGATTGCCGTGTCTATAGCCGTAAACCTATCATCGACTCAGGTCACAATGTCATCAACGACTCGTGATTTTCAACTACTCAAAACAAAAACAACAAGATTGATTATCGTTCTATAGGGTTTTCATTCTTCAATCGCCGATTATTCCAACCATTAATTCGTTCGGTACTCTCTCCACTTATGTTTTGATTGTTCTCTCAAGTTAGGGTTTTTTGTTGTGCAAATTCGGTATGAATTTTGTTGAATTTACGGTGCATTTGGTTGTTATGTGTGCTTCATTTGTTGTTAAGGTGTGCTTGATCTGATAGTTGCTGAAACGGTGCCGTTTTGTAGGTATGAGATCAAAATGAAGAATAACGCACCAATCTTCTCATTCTTGGTTTTGAGTTTGACGCTGCAATTTCAGATTAAAGGACCTGCTTGGGAAGAATAACGCACCAATCTTCTCATTCTTGGTTTTGAGTTTGACGCTGCAATTTCAGATTAAAGGACCTGCTTGGAGTTGCTTCTGTAGGTCCAATACCTCTTCTAATTGTTGATGGAACCAGTTGTAGTTATATGAAGTTTTTCTAATACATTTTGAGTTTTTTTTGCTTATCTTACCAGATGAGACGTATTACAAGGGATTATGGTCTTCAGGAATTATTTTATGCAAAGATGGATCTAGAACATTCACCAAGTCACAGCTTAATGTGATGGCACCGGTGAACCAGTTTTTCTAATACATTTTGAGTTTTTATGACTTATTGTGCAATTAGGTTTGAATTCAACTTGACAAAGTTCAAAGTAGGTTTGAATTCAACTTCATAGATATAAACTTTAATAAGAGTGATTTTTTGATGTATCGATGAGCAAGTTAGGTTTGAATTCAACTTGACAAAGTTCAAAGTAGTGCACTTATCTTAACATAACGGTATATGTGGCTTTGCAGGAACATCAGCATGCCCCACTGGAAAATTCTATTGCAGAAACGCTGGACATAGTGCCCTGACTATAGTTTTTTGTAGGATAAATGATGGTGGTATCTGTGATAAGTAATGTTTTTACTCACAAATCTTCACCATATCACATGTAAGAAACTACAATCCTTATTTTCTGAGTTTAAGCTCTCAGTGATTAGTTACTTTGTCTTTTTATTCAAAAAGAGTCTTTATCTACTTAACATGGCAAGGGTTATCTGAATAATGTTTTATTGAGTCCTTTTTCGCATTAAAATAATGTTTTAGTAACATTTTGTTTAAATATTAATTATTTATTGATTATTGATTTATAATTTTAATTAACCAGGTGGATACGATAAGGAAGACAAAGCAGCTAGAGCTTATGAATTAGCAACCCTCAAGTATTGGGGTCCCACCACCACCACCACAAACTTTCCGGTAGTAATCTTTATCTTTATGCCCTGAATTAATTGAAAGTAAGGATCGGCTTGCTAAAAGCTTATACACCGAGTCTGATCATATTTTATATAAATTTGGATGATTTAGGTTTGCAACTATGAGAAAGAACTTGAAGAAATGAACAACATGACTAGGCAAGAATTTGTTGCTTCACTTAGAAGGTATATATAAGTTGTGTCGGTTTCACTTTGTGAATTAAGTGCAATCGTGAGTGCATTAGGTTATATAGAGGAAAAGCAGTGGTTTTTCTAGAGGAGCCTCAATTTATAGAGGTGTGACAAGGTAACAAATGTTAGTTATCATATAACCGGATGTTCACCGTCCAGTTCGCCAAGTTTTTGTGAAAAATATGGATTAAACTGCTAATAATGGTTTTAGATTAAGAAAACCAAACCGACCAGGTTGGTAATTGGTTGGGCTGCCAGTCACTATCACAGTGCAATATACTATCATTTTAATGGCTAAATTTTCAATATCTTTTGCAGGTGTCTTCTTTATTCTTTGGTTCAACCCATGTGCACAACTTACTATCACTTATTCTTTTCATTTGTGGATTTCTGCCTTTGACATAGGTACGTAGAACTAATTTTCTTGCAATTTGATTATAATATGTTTGATAATTACATAATCTGTTTGTGGTTTCTCTTCATATGTTTGGTTTAGACTTAGTTTTAAGGACGAGCACAAGCTCAAAAACACCTAAATTTATAACTACTAAATTCCATAAACAAGTGTATATTTTCTACTTTATTTAATTTTTCTTTAGCTTCTATTTGTCTTGGTATACCGAATTACATTGTTGGAATTGAACCTTAACAGAGGAACAGTTGATTAAGGCCAAAACCGGTTCAGAGCAGTGGAACCAGAATAAGCAGTTGTTAGGCTTCAGACTTTCCCCTTGACAGTGGTTCAAACAACTGCTGATCTATAATTCTGATTTGTTTTATCCACTGCTTAGCACAACAGTTGATGTGAAGACTAAAAGAATGCCAAAGACTAAGTACTGCTCTTCCAACTATTGCCTTCAGTCAAGCATTGCTGAGAAGACCAAAGCCCTGCTTGGAATAAAGCAGTGGAATGAAGAAACAGTTGTTGATACAACAGGAGTTATATCCCCTTCTTGGGTGGTTGAGGGGAAGTTTTAGTTTGTAAGCATGCAATGTAATCTTTTGATTTGATTTGTAATCTTTCGATTAATGAAAAGCACGTGTTTATCAAAACTATTTTCCTCCTTGATTGTGTTTACAAAGTTTGTGTTCATTTCCGCTGCATAAATCATTGAATCATATTCATTCATTGTTCATCTATTACAAAAAAAAACACAATCAATTTAACAATCAATTTAACAATGAATTTAACAATCAATTCATCTATTACAAAAAACACAATCATAACGATATCTGAGCAGCAGATGTACAAAACAGATGTTAAAGCTCATCCACTGATATACCAACAGTTGCTGATCAAATTAAACTTCAAATCCACTAAAAGACAGAAAGTTGGGTAGTGTCATATAAGAAGAGCTTCAACAGTTCAGGGAAAACAAGTTTGAAAACTTGCACACTTACCAAAGGATGAGAATCTTTTGGGCAAAAAATGGACCCTCAAAAACATTGTATATGTTGGAGTATAGTTGTCAAGATTTATACTCATCAAACTAAGCACAAACAACAGATGTTTCCACAACCACTGTTTTGAAGAAGACTATGTTGCTGCTGCATATTGAGAAAATAACTGTTTGTTTCCTCTAAATATGATATTTGATTTTGATATAATTGCTCAAAAGACTTCTTTTATACAGGATTGTCAAGCAGCTGAAATATATCATCAAAAATCTTATACCTCATACATCCATCCTCACTTATCATCAGACATCACTTTGTGAGGGATTGCTATAAAAAAGGTTTGATTTGTCTGCATCATATTCCCACTAAGGATCAGCTTGCAGATGTGCTAACCAAAGGTTTAGACACATCTATCTTTGAAAGCTTGATCTCTATGATTGGCATGCTAAACATGGAATAACAGGCAAAATCCTGTTTTTCTATGAATAAAAGCATTAAAATGTTTTCAGAAAATCAAAGTCTGTCGTAACCACTGATTGGTTCAAACATCTGTTGGTTTGTAGCTATCCACTGTTGAAAGTCAACATCTGTTCCATCATTTTCATTGTTTTCCACTGTTACCAAACTTCAGTGCTTTAAACCACTAACACAGCTATCCACTGATAGTTAAAGTCACCCACTGTCCTCATTTTCATTTGTAATCCACTGATATTCATCCATCAGTGGTTTCCTTAACAACTGTCTTCCATTATCCTTCATTTCATCAGAGGTTGGCATATGGTCAGTTCTTATCCGTCAGATCTTTGTAACCGTTGCCACGTCAGCAATCACCTTTTTCCCTATAAAACCCTGATAAAAAACCCCAAACAGGGGTTTTACTGTCGATTCGAATTCACAAAAAAACTGTTCTCAAAGCAGTTTCCATCTTCTTATCTCAAATTCATTCTTCGGTTTTCTTCATCAAAATGACGAAATCAAAATCAAAATCATCATCATCTTCCAAAGAGGTCGCTCAAACGGCCGCTGAAACCATTGAAATACCATACAAATCCCCTCACAACTACTTGGGTCTACTCACAAAACCCACCAACAATCACACCTTCGATTCAATCATCGACATCATGGCTGCATCAAAGTATAAAACTTTGCTTACAGCAGATGCTCCAATTTACCAACAAACCCAGAGAGAATTTTGGAAAAACTCTACCCTCGAAAAACAAGGCGAGACCGTCACTGCCATTAATTCTTCCATACAGGGTAAAGCGATTCAAATTACTCCACAATCCATCTCAGAAGTCTTTAAACTCGACGATCAGCAAGGTAAAACTTCTTTTCTTAAAAGCGAGTTGAAAACTGATTTTCTGGAAAGGGGGTATGCAGATCAAATAAAAAAGGATACCCTACAAAAAGGTTTCTTCCCCTCTGCAACTAGGTTTTTATTTCACACTCTTTTGACATGTGTTTCAAATAAAACAACTGATTTTAACGAAATACCATTAAAGATCCAATGCCTGGGTTATGCCATTCTACATAATGAAAATTATAACTATTCCCAGGAAATCTTTAATGGTTTGGTGAAAAATGTTGATAGCAAAGCATTTCTACTTTTTCCAAGGTTTCTAAGCTACTATTTCAAAGAAAAAATTTAGAAAAGAAAATGAAAATTTACTCAAACAAGGTGCTTATTTTAAAATAAGTGGTTTAACCACTGAAACATTCTCTAGAATGATGGCACCTACAAAAACAAAAGCAAAGGTGCCTGAGCAGAATTTAGCAGAAAACACTGCTCCTCAGGCATCTACTGTTGAGCCCACTGCTCCAGGTGATCATAGTAGCACAACCACTGCTATGAAACCCACACCTGTAATCACCAAAAAGACCAAAAAGAAATCATACAAAAAGCCCACCAAACCCAAAGCAAAGGCAACTCTGGAAGATGAGATCCCAGAGCAACTGCCAGTGACAACACAAATGTCACCAAAAACCACTGCTGCTACTTCCTCACAGCAGATGGTAGAAAGATCTCCACCCTTACCTCAAACTCCTCCTACATCCTCACAAAAGGATCAGGTTGTAAACACAGGGACTCCACATTATGAAGCTCTGGATCCACTCGGATCCATCTTCCACAGTCCTGATCCCAAGGACATGTCTCTTTCAACACCCTTATCCTCACCTCTCACATTACCACAATCCATAATACCTTTGTTGCATGCAGTTGATATAGCTCAGACACAAACCAGTTCCTCTCAATCACCTATCACTGAGAGCATACTCCTACATGTGACTGGGTATGATGATTATACCTCTGCTATCCCAGCAACAACTGAGGAGGTTACACTGCAGGAGTTACAAGTAATTCCTGTCAGTAGTTCAAGTGAAGCAGCCACTACAAATGTTGAACCCACTGGTTTACATTTGGACAGTGGTTACATCTATAAGACTTCCTTGAAGGCAATTCCTTCTATAGCACATCTGATAACCACCAGTGAGTATGTTAAAACTACTGGCAACATTGAAGGGCTATCAAGTGTTGAAGGAAGAAGACCCCAGAACCAAGAACAAGGGGCATCAATGAATGATTTCTGGGACTCAGTTCCAAAGTCACACATTGATATAACCACTGCTGGTGGGAAATCAGATGATCCCATTAAATTGGGTGATGATTTAAAATATCAGGAATTGACGGGCAGAGTTGAAAATCTTGAAACAACAGTTGCTGAAATAAAGGATATGGTGCAACAGCTGTTAAAAGCTCAAAAAGCACAATCCACTGCTGTTCCAGCACAAGCACCTGCACAACCTGCACCTGCTGCAAATGATCTATGGAGTGTATTCCAACCCCTGCTTGAAAAACAAAAACAAATGGCTGATCAGCAGCATGCAATACATGTACAAATGCTGACAAACATGGTGGAGTCAAGGTTCAAAGATACTCAAGCAGATATCAAGGCTATAAAGGCCAGCATCCAAAATACCACTGGCAAAGCTCCTCCCACTTTACTATTCATTGATAACCCCCTTCCAGATAATGCCAAAAAGGGGGAGAAAATCAAGCAGTGGAGGAAGAAGGGAATAAAAGATGGCCTTTATGTTGAACCAGAAAAAGAAAAGCAGGTTTCAAAAACTGCTAGCCAAACAACTGCCATCTCTTCAACACACACCACTACAACACACACTACAGCCACTGCTCTACCTCCACCTAAAATCACCTCACCACCAAAAGCCATCACTTTAACTACATCACCAGCCATCAAATCAACCCCTGCTCAAAAGCAGAAGACATCTACTGACACATCAGTAGTTGTAATGACAACAGAGGTTGAAACACCTGTTGTTTCAACAGCTGTTTGCCAGTCATCCACCACTGCTCTCATCAATGTCACATCACCACCATCACCTCTTGCGAAAAAGCAGAAGACATCAGATGTTACAACATCTGTTGTAATGACAACAGTAGTTGAAACACCAGTTGTTTCAACAACTGTCAGTCAGCCACAATCCACCACTGCCCTCACTTCACTTCAAGCCATCTTTACTTCAATTAATAAATCACCCAAAAGCACTCCTTCACTAGAGAAAACTTACACCAGAAAAAGAAAAACAACTCAGGCAACTGATGACAAATATGATCCTAATGCTGCAAAATATCCACTGGAACTGGAAGCTATAAAAAATGAGATGAGACAATTCTACACTGTGGATGACCCTTCGAAAAGAAGATTTCCTTCTCTCATAGGCTTCATAGTCCCAAAAAATATGGATGAATATCTCGAGCTCAAAGCAAGGCAGGCTAAGATAAGAGCCAAACTTGAATGCAAAAATCAAGGTGATGAAGCCATTTCTCAAAGAATGGAATTCTTGCTCACCAAAGTCAAACAGATGGAAGACTATGCACGAGATCTGAGCAAAGAAATGTCAAACTTACCACCCGAAGCAGATCTACGAAAAGAAATGAGAAAAGAATATCTTGCATACATAATGAAAGAAAAATTCTATCCAGCTGAAGAAAAACAATTCGAAGAATGGCCAATAGTTGCATTAAAGCATGAGGCAAACAAAATTGAAAGAATTAAAAATGATCCAAGCAAGAAGAGGACAGCTCCAAACTGGAACAAATACAAAAAGCTCATAGCTGACCTTACATCTGAGTACAAAAGAAAGAAGCAGGAGCTGGTGGATGCAAAGGTGGATGCTGCCAATGCCATCGCAAAATGGACTAAGCAGCAAACAGATGAGGCTTATGAAAGGCTTAAGAAAAGGAAGATGACAGTTTCTGACACTCCAAAGAAGCCTGACTACAAAAAGCCAAAGCAGCAGATCAAAACTTCTGAACCACTGATCACCTCAGCAGATACCTCTGTCACTGTGATTGACCAAGAAAAAAGGAAACATCTGACTGTTGCAGAAGAAAAGGAAAAGGAAGCTGAGTATTTTGAAGAAGCCATCAAGAAAATGGCTTTAGATAAAGATAGATCAGCAAAGCTTCAAGACCTTGCCAAAAAGGTTTTGAATAAACCATCATCACCAAACACATCAGCAGATATATCAGACATTGAGCTAGATCAACAAAAGAGACAAGAGCAGATTGACAAAGAAGTTGCAGAAGACATAGCTGCAGCAAATGAAGTCATAGACAAGGCTTTCAAACAAATGTCTGAAAATTCTGAGCTAGCAAAAGCTCAGGATACTGCTTTACAAATCTTTACAACGCCAAAATCTCCCAACTCATCAGTAAATAAACCTCTCCCAAGAAACCCATTGGGTTCAAAAATACTAAAATGGCTCTCTGATCAAAAGACCCATGTATTGACCCTGATCAGATCCAATGGTGAAATGAAGTACATATCAAGGAAACAAGCACTGAGCCTTGGTGTTGAAGATCTACAAGATCTCCTTGAACTTTCATTGTGCAGGGATGAGGATGA
The DNA here is from genome assembly GCA_030545235.1 of Helianthus tuberosus. Taxonomy (NCBI): domain Eukaryota; kingdom Viridiplantae; phylum Streptophyta; class Magnoliopsida; order Asterales; family Asteraceae; genus Helianthus; species Helianthus tuberosus. The sequence goes on along the minus strand of CM060380.1, from coordinate 19,848,827 downwards.
CTCAAGTTCCAAAGATTTTGAAGCAGAATTTAAAAGACAAGCTAGGGAACTTCTGATGAGAGAATAAAGATCCAAAATAATGAAGAGTTTTAGCATTATCTGTTCCAGGGGGAGATTGTTGGGATTGAACCCTACCAGAGGAACAGATAATGAAAGCCAAAACTGGGTCACAACAGTGGATTAACAATAAGCAGTAGTTTACAACAGGCTTTCCCCTTGAAAGTACTTATAACATCTGATACCCTCCATCCACTGTCCACATACAACTGCTGCTACCCTTTAAACTGCTGATAAAGCCCTGAAGAAGCAAACACTGCTGGTTAAATCTACTGATGCTAAAAGACTGCCCACTCAAAGACTGATCAACTTTGAGGAAAGCACTGTTGAAAGAAGAAAGCAGTAGTTCAGTGTTTTACTTGTATTGTATAGAATCAGTCGTTAGGATTAGCAGGGTTTGTATAAGAACAGTGTTTACAGGTTGTTAGGTTGTTAGACATCGCTTTCATGGTGACGTCAGCTGAGATGCCTCAGTGGTTTGGTTTGTCTATAAATGGAACAGTACCCTGTACTGTTACATTTGATCGTTTTGAGTGAGTTCTTCTCCTCAATTCAATCCTTTCATCTTGTGCAACCAACCATGGGGTATCAGGCTGAGGGGGAGTTTAGTTTGTAAGCTTATATTGTAATCTTTTGCTTTGATTTATAATATTTCAACTTAATGAAAAGCAAATTTTATTCAAGGAAATAAAGTTTGTTATTCATTTCTCTTTGCTTTGGTTACACCATTGTGAATCTTTCTCTTTGATTGTGTTTACAAAGTTTGTTATTCATTTCCGCTGCACTTAAACTATGTTCATCTCTATTGATTTGTTCAAATTATACAAACAAGCACAATCATTAGAGCCTCAGATCCTAACATGTTGTATCAACAACTGTTGGTACCTCAGTGGTTTCAGCAGTTGTTAAACCAACAACCACCACCTCAATCACAACAACTGCTACTGCTACTTCAACACACACCCCTCAAATACCTGATCTGACTAAATCATCCACCACCACTTGCACACTTACCAAAGGATGAGAATCTTTTGGGCAAAAGTGGACCCTCAAAAACATTGTATATGTTGGACTATAGTTGTCAAGATTTATACTCATCAAACTAAGCACAAACAGCAGATGTTTCCACAACCACTGTTTTGAAGAAGACTATGTTGCTGCTGCATATTGGGAAATAACTGTTTGTTTCCTCTAAATATGATATTTGATTTTGATATAATTGCTCAAAAGACTTTTTTTATGCAGGATTGTCAAGCAGCTGAAATATATCATCAAAAATCTTATACCACATACATCCATCCTCACTTATCATCAGACATCACCTTGTGAGGGATTGCTATGAAAAAGGTTTGATTTGTCTACATCATGTTCCCACTAAAGGATCAGCTTGCAGATGTGCTAACCAAAGGTTTAGACACATCTATCTTTGAAAGCTTGATCTCTATGACTGGCATGCTAAACATGGAATAACAGGCAAAATCCTGTTTTTCTATGAATAAAAGCATTAAAATGTTTTCAGAAAATCAAAGTCTGTTGTAACCACTGATTGGTTCAAACATCTGTTGGTTTGTAGCTATTCACTGTTGAAAGTCAACCTCTGTTCCATCATTTTCATTGTTTTTGACTGTTACCAAACTTCAGTGCTTTAAACCACTGACACAGCTATCCACTGATAGTTAAAGTCACCCACTGTCCTCATTTTCATTTGTAATCCACTGATATTCATCCATCAGTGGTTTCCTTAACAACTGTCTTCCATTATCCTTCATTTCATCAGAGGTTGGCATATGGTCAGTTCTTATCCGTCAGATCTTTGTAACCGTTGCCACGTCAGCAATTACCTTTTCCCTATAAAACCCTGATCAAAAACCCCAAATAGGGGTTTTACTGTCGATTCGAATTCACAAAAAAACTGTTCTCAAATCAGTTTCCATCTTCTTATCTCAAATTCACTCTTCGATTTTCTTCATCAAAATGACGAAATCAAAGCCATCTGCAACATCCACTTCGAAATCATCTAAAAAGGCCTCTCAAAAGGCTACTACACCCATCGAAATCCCATACAAATCCCCTCACAATTATCTGGGTATTCTTACAAAACCAGGCACCACCGATGTTTTCGATTCCATCATTGATACCATGACTGCATCAAAGTACAAAACTTTGTTAACAGCAGATGCTCCGATTTACCAGAAAACCCAGAGAGAATTTTGGAAAAATGCCACTCTTGACAAACAAGGAGAAGACATCATAGCCATTAATTCCTCCTTAATGGGTAAACCAGTCAAAATCACACCACACTCCATCTCGGAAGTCTTTGAACTCAATGATCAGCAAGTTAAAACTTCTTTTTTCCAAAAATGAGTTAAAAACTGATTTCCTTCAAAGGGGGTATGCTGAACAAATAAAGAGGGATACCTTAGAAAAGGTTATTTCCCTCCTGCAACAAGATTTTTATTTCATACCCTGTTAATGTGTGTTTCAAATAAAACAACTGCCTTCAATGAGATACCATTAAAGACTCAATCCCTGGGGTTTGCTATTTTACAAAATGAAGATTTTAATTATTCCCAGGAAATCTTTGATAATTTGGCCAAAAATGTTTTAACAAAATCCTTTCTATTATTTCCAAGGTTTTTAAGTTATTACTTTACAAAGAAATTTGCAAAGGATGATGTTCATGTATACCAACAAGGTGAATCTTTTCAAATTTAAAGCTTAACAGCTGAAACTTTCACTAGAATGTCAACACCTTGCAAAACACAAGCATAGGTGCCTGAGCAGAATTTAGCAGCTACCACCGCTCCTCAGGTATCTGCTGCTGAGCCCACTGCTCCAGGTGATCATAGTAGCACAACCACTGCAATGAAACCCACACCTGCCATTACCAAAAAGACCAAAAAGAAATCATCCAAAAAGCCACCCAAACCCAGTAAAACGGCAACTCTGGAAGATGAGATCCCAGAGCAACTGCCAGTGACAAAACAAAAGTCACCAATAACCACTGCTGCTACTTCCTCACAGCAGATGGAAGAAAGATCTCCACCATTGCCTCAAACTCCTCTGACATCCTCACAAAAGGATTCGGTTGTAAACACAGGGACCCCACATTATGAAGTTCTGGATCCAATCGGCTCCATCTTCCTCAGTCCTGATCCGAAGGACATGTCTCTTTCTACACCTATTCCTTCACTCGTCACATTACCACAATAAATGTTACCTTTGTTGCATGCAGTTGCTATAGCTCAGACACAAACCAGTTCTTCTCAATCACCTATCACTGAGAGTATACTCCGACAAGTGACTGGGTCTGATGTTCATACCTCTGCTAGCCCAGCAACAACTGAGGAGGTTACACTGCAGGAATTACCAGTAATTCCTGTCAGTAGTTCAAGTGGAGCAGCAACTACTAATGTTGGACCCACTGGTCTACATTGGGTCAGTTGTTCCAAAAATAAGACTCCCTTGAAGGCAATTTCTTCAGAGACAACCAAGGCAACCACTGGTATGTTTACTTTAACAACTGGTGAGTTGTTCAAAGTGTCCATAAATGAAGAAAAAAGTCCCCGGTACCAAGAAAAAGGGGCATCAGTAGATGACTTTTGTGACATATTCCCTAAGTCTACTGCTGATACAACCACTGTTGGTGGGAAATCAGATGATCCCACTAAGTTGGGTGATGGTTTAAAATACCAAGAACTGACGGACAGAATTGACACACTTGACACATCTGTTGCTGAACTAAAAAATATGATGCAACAGATGTTGGAAATTCAAAAGGTACCACCCACTGTTGTTCCAGGTCAAGAACCTGCACAATCTGCACCTGCTGCAAATGAGTTATGGAACTTATTTCAACCCCTGCTCCAACAACAAAGACAGTTGACTGATCAGCTGCTTGACATACATGTCCAAAAGCTGAGGAACATGATGGAGTCCAGATTTAAAGACACCCAAGCTGACATCAAGGCCATAAAGGGCCATATCTTGAACACCACTGGCAAAGCACCTCCCACTGTTCTCTTCCTTGATAATCCACCACCAGATAATGCCAAAAAAGGGGAGAAGATCAAGCTGTGGAAGAAGAAAGGGATTGAAGATGGTCTCTACATTGAGCCACAAAAAGATTGTATGACTAAAGACATTCCCTTGCCAGATGGGAGCAAAAAGATTGATTTTACCATAAATGCACTTGCTGATGCAAAAGCAAGTGTAAAAAGGGATAGAGAGGCAAAGGATAAATCAAGGTGGAATGAAGAGAAGAGAGCTTACATGGAGCTGAATGCACAGGGTTGTTCTAAGCCAAAGGATGTTAAAAATCATGACCCAAAAAGAAAAAATCCCACTAGAAAAGTGAGGGAACCCAAATCCACACCATCCAGACTCACAAAGCATACTCCAAAACCACCATCTAAAAGCCCGCAACATCAATCTTCCACCCAAACAACTGTTGTATCAACAACTGTTGATACCTCAGTGGTTTCAGCAGTTGTTAAACCAACAACCACCACCTCAATGACAACCACTGCTACTTCAACACACACCACTCAAACACCTGATCTCACTAAATCATCCACCACCACTTCAACCACATCACCAACCATCAAATCATCACCTGCCACTGTGCAGAAGACTTCTACTGACACATCAGTAGTTGTAATGACACATCAATCTTCCACCCAAACAGCTGTTGTAACTCCTGTTGTATCAACAACTGTTGGTACCTCAGTGGTTTCAGCAGTTGTTAAACCAACAACCACCACCTCAATCACACCAACTGCTACTTCAACACACACCACTCAAACACCTGATCTGACTAAATCATCCACCACCACTACAACCACATCACCAACCATCAAATCACCACCTGTCACTGTGCAGAAGACTTCTACTGACACTTCAGGAGTTGTAATGACAACAGTGGTTGAAACACCTGTTGTTTCAACAACTGTTAGTTAAACACTTCTCACTTCAAACACAACCACTGATCCACCCAAAACATCATCAGTCTCTCCTCAACCAAAAAGGAGAAGGTTAATTTTGATTGATGATGAGCCTTCACCTTCACCAACATCTTCACAACCTCTACCACTTGTCACTTTACCAAACCCTGTACCTCTCTCTTCAACACAGATACAAAAGCCAATCACTGATATTGCTCATGCAGGTGTTCAATTTCCTCTAGAACTTATTGCTGTCAGAGAAGAGATCAAATCCTTCTACTATGAGGATGATCCTGCAAAAAGGAGTTTACCATCTGTTGAAGGATATCCTAGGCCTAATAATATTGATGAATATTTAAAATTAAAGGCCAAACAAGCAGAGGATATTGCTAAAAGAGAATCAACAGGGAAGACTGAAAAAGAATATCAAAGGCACTACCAATTTTTGTTTACTCAAGTCAGATCCCTGGAACAATTTGCAAAGAATGTTTGTCAAAAATTATCAGAAAGAGCAGATGAATCTCTGAGAAAAGACTATGTTGAGAATATCATAGCTCACAAGAAGTATAAGGGAGAGACGCATATGTACAAAGATTGGACCATTCCTGAGCTTGAAAGTGAAGCAGCCAGGATCCAAGAGATGCTTAAAAATAAGGTTAAACACACTCCTCCTGACTGGGAAAAATTCAAAAAGAATGTACCTGACAAGGCTTTAGAGTTAAAGAGAATGAAAGAGGAGCTGATAGCAGCTGACTATGGGTCAAAGAATTCAGTGTCAAAGTGGAGAGAAGATAGGGTCAGGGCCACTTACAAAATGTTGGAGGAACTAAGGAAGAAAGATCCAAATGTTCCACAAAAACCTGACTATCCTAAAACTGAATGTTCAAAAAGACCAACAAAGTTACAAATCAAGAGATGCACTGATCCAGCAGGTGCTGCTATTTATCAAAGAAAAAGACAAAAGCAGATGGATACTGAAACCTTGAAGGAACTTATGGCTCGTGATGAACTTGTAAAAGAAGGTATCAAGAGAATGGTGATAGAAACTCTTGAACTGAATCAATCTGCAGGCACAGATCAGATCTGATGGTGATGTGATTCTCTTTGATCTTCAACTGTGCAGGGATAAGGAAGATACAGATTCTGTTTAACCAATTCTACTTTTTTACTATATAGTTTTTTTTTTCTTTTTGAGGTTGAATTACATGTTAAACTCACGAAAAATTATTAGTTGGTTTTGAATGTTGATGACACTGATGGCCAGGTACATTATGTTATCATGACGATAACTGGAATAGGTTGATCAATTCTTCTTTTTTTACTTTTTGTAAATTTTTATCATTTAGTTATGTTGTATAGAAAAGTAAAATATACTAAAGCTTCTTGCTAATAAAGTAGAGCTAAAACAAAAGTTTCATTGAAAATTAAAATTATAGATTTGATCGGTTTGCGGATATTATTAGACATAGATGATTTATTGAAAATGTGTATTACCAAGATCGGTAGGCAAAGTACCAGTATTGGGATGTACTGAGTTTGTGATTGGGACTTTTAAATGTATACTTAACTAAAATGCGAATGTGAATTCATCAAATATTTGTTCACATGATAGTTTACATATTTACATAGACAAAAACTTTTATCATTATAGTTATTATAATACTAACACATACTGTCTTTAACATTATTTTATAAAGATATAGATCTGAAGACCAAAATTTAAATGATATATTATAATCTGTTTTTTAGTATTTGATTTCGATCATTACTAAACTTACCCGTGTGGTTACACGGGTCCTACACCTAGTTATCATAATAAGGGTTGAGTTATAATACAAAGTAATTAAAAATAAGAAGGGTAAGAAGCCACCAGATAGTGACAAGTGTCCTAGGAGGAATTAAATGGAAAGGGTAATTTTGTCTACAAGAGGAAAGAGAATATTCACATGCAAGTCACATGTTATTCCCCCCCCCCCCCCAATTTTTAAACGTCCGTAACTTTTTTATACATCATTTGTTTTTAAAAAAAATTATACCATAAAATCGAGTGTTTGTTTATCTTTAATATGAGTACCATATTGTTATATTTTTCAAAAAAAAAATTCAAAAACCTAGTTGCATATTACACAATGGACATGATATAAAACACAATGTAAAGTAGATCAAAAACACAATCAATGACAACAAATAAAGACACAATGGACAACATACTAAAACACAATGACCATAACGTATAACACAATGGCGATAACATATAACACAATAAGTATCAGACTAAATAAAAACACAATTGATGACAACAGATAAAAGACACAATTAATGACAGCAGATAAAAGACACAATGGAGAGCAGATGAAGACACAATGGAAAACAAACTAAAAACACAATACACAACAAACTAAAAACACAATACATAACAAACTAAAACACAATGAACAAATATAATAAAAAAAATTGAACACATTATTAAAACACAATGGGAAACATATTAAAACACAATGAATAACATATTAAACACAATGACCTGAACTAATAACACAATTTATAGAAAACCCAGATATAACACCATCTTCATTGTGTCATATATTGTGTTATAGGTTCTTATAAAACAATGGATAGAACCCAAATTAACATTGTGTTATAGGTTTTGATAATAACACAATGGACATGATGTAAAACACAATGTAAAGTAGATAAAAAACACAATCAATGACAACAGATAAAGACACAATGGACTAAAATACAATGACTATAACGTATAACACAATGACGATAACATATAACACAATAAGTATCAGACTAAATAAAAACACAATTGGTGACAACAGATAAAAGACACAATTAATGATAACAGATAAAAGACACAATAGAGAGCAGATGAAGACACAATGGAAAACAAACTAAAAACACAATACACAACAAACTAAAACACAATGAACAAAGGTAATAAAAAAATTGAACAAATTATTAAAACACAATGGACAACATATTAAAACACAATGAATAACATATTAAACACAATGACCTGAACTAATAACACAATTTATAGAAAACCCAGATATAACACTATCTTCATTGTGTCATTTATTGTGTTATAGGTTCTTATAAAAATGCAATGGATAAAACCCAATTAACATTGTGTTATAGGTTTTGATAAGAGTAAATTGTCATTTTAGTCCTTGAGGTTTGGTCCAAATTGTCATTTTAGTCCAAATAGTTTTTTTTTTCTCCCATGGGTCCCTGTCTTTTCTATTTTCTTGCCATTTTGATCACATTACCTAACTGAGTCTAAAAATCTTGTTATAACTAGGGGTATATTTGGCATAACTGTTGTGTAGTGATAATCAGGGGTAGTTTAGAACATAATTTATAAACCTCATAATAATTTAATGCAAAAAATACCCCTGATTATAACATTGTTTTTAGACTAAGTTAGACAGTGTGATTAAAATGGCAAGAAAAAGGAAAAGTCAGGGACCCTGAGGAGAAAAAAGAAACTATTTGGACTAAAATGACAATTTAGACAAAAACTCAGGGACTAAAATAGTAATTTACTCTTTTGATAATAACACAATGTATAGAAACTCTACCGACCAAAACCCAGTTAAAAGACACAATGACCTGAACCTTTAACACAATGCAAAAAAACCCAGTAAAAATGAAAATTTTTATTTTATTTTTATATGATAATATGGTACTCATATTAAAGATAAAAAAACGCTCGTTATTATGGTGATTTTTTTTAAATGTCGTATGAAAAAGTTATGGACGTTTTAAATCGATGGGGGAATTGGCATGTGCCTTACATGTGGAGAGAGAAAATCCATAAATATATGATTCCCTTTATGCCCTTCTATTATCTTCTTTTCCCTACAACTAATCTCAACCCTTCAAATCTAAGATCAATGGAATAGAATCCTTCTTACTCTTCTTATTTATTTTATCCTTTGTATTTGATCGTAACCCATCATAATAATACCCAACTAAGATATATATATATATATATAGGGAAATTCTAAAATGAGAACCATCTCGAGTTGTAAGAACCGTGAGAACTACACCGTAGGGGGCGCGGTGGACCAGATTTTTTTTTTCATAAACGTAGATTCATGTATAAAAACAACATTTGTAAAAAAAAATTCAAAAAAAAAATGTCGTGTGTGTAGTTTTGAGCGCCACAAGTTTGTGTTTACGGGACCTGTAAATCTGGCCGGAAAATTTACGGGTTCCGTACACACAAACTTGTGGTGCTCAAAACTACACCCACGACATTTTTTTTTTGAATTTTTTTTTACAAATGTTGTTTTTATATATGCATCTACGTTTCTGAAAAAAATAATTTGGTCCACCTCGCCCCGGATCAAAAAGTTCTCGCGGTTCTTACAACTCGAGTTGGTTCTCATTTAGCGGATACTTATATATATATATATAGGACAAAGATCCGTTAGGAACCACCCCTTATTGCGAGAACCGCGAGAACCAATGTGAACACAACCAAAAATGCCTAAAAATAGCTAAAACACACACAAATTTTTTTTTTTAATATTTTTATGTTAAAATCGCTACTTTTAGTAGCCAACAAAAAAAAAACATTTTTTTTAAAAAAAATTTTGGCTACTAAAAGTAGCGATTTTAACATAAAAAATATTAAAAAAAAATTTAGATTTTTTTTTATTTTTTTAGATTTTTTAGGTTTTTTGGGGGTTTAGTTTTTAGCATTTTAGCTTGGGGTGGGGGTGGGGGTGGGGGTGGGGGGGGGGGTTTAGGTTTTTTGGGGGAGGGGGGGTGGGGTTAGTTTTTTTTTTTTTGTTTTTTGGGGGGTTTTAGTTATTAGCATTTAGCTTTGGGGGGGGGGGGTGTTGTGTTTTTTTTAGGTTTTTTTAGCTATTTTAGGTTGTGTTCACATTGGTTCTCGCGGTTTTCGCAATAAAGGTGGTTCTCGCATGAACCTTACCCTATATATATATATATGGCAAGGATATATAGGAAACCATTTTTTAGTGAGAAAACTAAGGAAACCCAATTGTGACCATTGATCTTGATCATCTAAGGGCTAGGGAAATTTGATGGTTATTGATTTAAATTTAATACATTACTTATGTTGATGAGTGGGCCAGGAGAGTATTTATGTAAAAGCAAATAGAACCCAAGTACATAAAATATTTTAAAATATTGTTGATTTGATATGATCAGTGTATCACATCAAACCATCATCATTTATATCTCATTCTCTCTCTTCTTCTTCTTTCACAATTCAAAATATCAAGAATTCTCATCATGTTCATCAAGAAAGAGAACAAGAATCTCCAACGTGTTCATGTGTGATAGAAACATTGTTTTTAGAGAGAGAAAGTTGCTGTTTTTAAGAGAGAGAAATGTTTGGATCGAGAGAAGCTAGGGAGGCGGTTCGAGAGAGAGAGACAAGGATGATGGAAGCCATTGGAGGTTTCCGGCGTTTGCAGTACCGTCTACGGCGGTGGCGGCGGTGTAATCTGGTTCCGACCAGTATTTCGGTCAAATTCCAGCGGGTTCGAAAGAGGTGTGTCGATCTGAGTTTTGTTTCGGGTTTTATCTCGGGTCACGTGGTTTCAGTTATAGTTCAAGCGGGTCAGATTTGGTTGCGGGTTTGGGTGTTATAAGTCTGACTCGGCTTCGGTTCAAGATTCGGGTGACGTCTCGGGTTCCGGGTCAGATCTAGTGTGGTTCGAGTTCGGGGCAGAAGAAAGTCTCGCCGGAGAAGAAGAAGTCTCGCCGGAGAAGAAGAAAAAGGTGCTACGGTGAATCGCGAAACAGATTTGAAGATGAACATGAAGATGAACATGAGAGAGAAGCAGATTTGAAGATGAACATAAGAGAGAAGCAGATTTAGAGAGAGGAACAACAATCTTCATCGTGTTCATCTCGAACACCAAGAACACACGCACAAGTATGTGAGAGAGAAGTATGTTTGAACCTAATTTACCTTGATTTTAGATAGAGAGACAACAATCTTCATCGTGTTCTCGAACACCAAGAACACACACACACAAGTGTGTGAGAGAGAAGCAGGTTTGAACTAATTTACCTTGATTTTTTTTTTGTTAAGGCTGTTGTTAATAGGTTTTGTTTTTGTATTAAAATCATTTTTTTTTGATATTATCAGTTGTTATTAGCTTACAAATCTATATCTTTTTAAATGTTGAAATGTTATTTAAATGGGTTGAAATGTTATTTTAAATGGGTTGTTAGTTGAAATGTCTTGCTGGCATAATTAGCTACATATGTTGTAATAATGTTACACGTGTTACTTATGTTAAAACCAGCCCTTTCTTGGACACAAAAAGGAGCTACACATATGTAACACATGTTTGTAACGTGTGTTACACTGGAGGATAACACATCTAAAACAATTGTTGTGGGGAGCACAACTGTCCAGTCTATAAAACAAAAACAAAAGCTATACGACGTCAAACAAATATGAAAGGTTGTGCTAACATATGTTACATGTTTGTTTAGTGCTTGCAGCGAGGGAGTTGGTTCTATCGGATAGTAGTTGTTCGAAGTTTATGGTAATTGTTTACATATGTAACCTTTTTTTGGGTGGTTTTGCTTAGTTTTTTTTATTTGTGAAATGATGCAGATAAAACTCAAAATTTGGGGAGTCTTCAAGTTAAGGGCATAATTGGGTAGAAGGTAACTAGTGTTAGTTATGTTACTACTATTTTTTTTAATTAGTAGATTAAAAATACTGGACTGTAACTTGTGTTATTATGACTTGACCATAGCTGTTGCAGCCAAACGAGAAGGGATCTTGGCAGGAAGAAAGAGAACCACAATATCGGATACGACAAAAGATGGCCATAAAGCGAAAGAAGGTAGATGGAGAAACCGATGAAGAATGGGAACAAGAAGTCGATGAAGGGCAGGTGGTGGGTACCTTTGACGTTGTACAGAAGTTACCCTCCAGTGTAACACATGTTACAAACATGTGTTACATATGTTCAACCTCTTTGTTACCAAAAAATCGGGGCTGCACATATGTAAGACATGTTTATAACTTATGTTACACTAGAGGGTAACACATGTATGATCATTTTTGGATCATTTGTATATATTTAAGTATAAACCTACAACATCGATACCCCCAAAAAAGGTTACACATGTTACGACAGAATGGGAAATGTGTAGCAGCGTTCAATACTGTTCTTTCACTCTATAGTGTGTAACATGTGTGACATGGCGTTTGTCAGCAAAACATATAACTTGTAAGGTGATACGGTTGTGTCTTTAAAATACTGGACTGTAACTTGTGTTATTACGACTTGACCATAGCAGTTGCAACCAGACGAGAAGGGATCTTGGCAGGAAGAAAGATAACCATAATATCGGATACGACAAAAGGTGGCCATAAAGCGAAAGAAGGTAGATGGAGAAACCGATGAAGAAGGGGAACAAGAAGTCGATGAAGGGCAGGTGGTGGGTACCTTTGACGTTGTACAGAAGTTACCCTCTAGTGTAACACATGTTACAAACATGTGTTACATATGTTCAACCCCTTTGTTACAAAAAATCAGGGCTGCACATATGTAAGACATGTTTGTAACTTATGTTACACTAGAGGGTAACACATGTATGATCATTTTTGGATCATTTGTATATATTTAATTCTGTATAAACCTACAACATTGATACCCCCAAAAAGGTTACACATGTTACGACAGAATAGGAAATGTGTAGCAACGTTCAATACTGTTGTTTCACTCTATAGTGTGTAACATGTGTGACATGGCGTTTGTCAGTAAAACATATAACTTGTAAGGTGATACGACTGTATCTTTAAAACATGTTTACCTATAAGTACTTACGTGTTACAGGTTGTATCTTTAAAACATGTTTAAACTGGAAACAGGAAACACTTACAATGTATAAAGCAGAGTTACAGAAGATGTAACATGTGTAAAACTGGAAACACTTGTCTAACATTTTGGTGTAACACATGTTACAGGTTGTATCTTTAAAACATGTTTACCTATAAGTACTTACAAAATATAAAGCAGAGTAGGAACACAACTTTTAAGGATGTTACATACATTGTAGAGAAGATGTTACATGTGCACACACAATTAACATGTGTAACATGACGACAAGTGTCATGTGTGATCTTTTTTTGTTACCCTAGGGTGCTAAACGTATTACAACGTTCATAACACACGTAAACTTATACTAACATCCGTCCCTATGTCCACAGATGATCTAGAACATACTCCACGTTACCATATTTACTAGTATTCTAATGGCACTAAATTGTGGACACCGAATGTCAATGAGCAATATCATCCTATTATTGTTAAATCATACGTCACACTGGAAGAACTTCTTGCCATGTGTAATACTTATAACCAATAAGCTGGGTTCAATGTAAAAAATATACGTTAATGCAGTTTTTTTATCTACTAATAACATTGTTAATAACAAGTCTAGGTACTTATGTAACATGAAGTGTATCGTTTGTCCCTTTAATTTGTTACACTAGTCTCATATACTTATAGTTACATATATTACTTGTTTGTTCATTGATATGACATTTTGGATGATGTAATGTTGTTACATATGTAATTTTGCTAAGTTTAAATTGACACCAAAGGGGCTGACATATGTAACACATGTTTATAACATATGTTACAATATGGGGTATATATGTAACACATGTATAGCAATCTTACACATGTTACATATAGTTGTTGCATCCAAAAAAAAATTTGCCTTCACAACAACATCCGTATTCATCCAAAAATTGGCATACTAACAATGAAAATAAAAATAAATTTTATATCAATAGTTGTAATGCTTCTAAAAATGGTCTTCACAACACATAGCAGCCAACCAAAAAACACACCATCGTCACCACGAAAACCTAATGATGCGTTGTAATCCTTCCGCGGGTTTCGCTTCTTGATAACCATCTTCATCTTGAACACAAAACATCTTTTCACCTATGAACAAAACAAGTACATCAATATTAAATATTCTATAGTTAAAACTTATTAATCTTCTATGTAACATGTGTAACGTGGCTATACATGCGTTACCTCTCTAGTGTAACACATGTTACAAACATGTGTTACATATGTGCACCCCCCCCCCCTTTGTGTCCAAAAAAGGGTTGGGGTAACTATAAGTAACTTGCGTAATGTTGTTACTACATATGTAGCTAATTATCCCACCAAAAAACACGACTTTTTATTTGTAAAATAAACGAGATATTCAGAATAAATTATGAAGTTTATACATTTTAACATTTAACAGCCAATCTAAAAAAAACAATAAGCTGGTCTCATATACTGGGTGTAACACATGTAACACCCTGTATGCAACATATGTAACCCGCCGTGTAACACGTGTTACAACATATATGACAAACAGTTTAGAAATTTTAGCATTAATCTTCGTAAAAATAACAATATACTCTGCACAAACAATTTAGAAAGTCAACATTAATCTTCGTAAAAAATATCAATATACTCTTCGCATAAATGTAGCTGATAGAAATGTAACATATGTAACAAATTATGCCAGTAAAAAACACGAATTTCTATTTGTAAAACAAAACCGATATCCGATTAAATTATGAACTTTCTAAAGGTAATGAAAATGTAATATCGGAGTGAATTTATTCAAAAAACAACTAAACAACAAAGAAATTTGAAACATACATCGTAAAAATTATGGATTTTCAAACTAATTATCTACCATCAATGGTGATGCTGAATTTAAACAAAACCAGAAAACAAATTAAACCAAATCCAATTCATAAACCCTAAAAAAAACCCAGCTCACCCCCCCCCCCCCCCCACACACACACAAAAATCCAACTAAAAGCAATCATTAACTCAAAATCGCTGGACAAACAATTTAGAAATTTAACTTTAATCTTCATAAAAAAAATCAATACACTTTGAAGAGAGAAATACAACATACAAAATTTTCTTATAGATCTTGATTTAAAAAAAAAAAATAAACAAACTAGCTCTGATTTTAAATCTACCAAACGTTATACAAAGTATAAATCTAAACAAATTACATAAATTAACAAAAGTAAGATCTTTAAACCTGTTTCTCTCTCACACACTTGTGCATGTGTTCTTGGTGTCTAGGTGAACAACATGAAAATTGTTATCTCTCCTTCCAAAACATTAGCTTTCTCTCTCTAAAAAACAGAAAGAAAAATGTGATTAAAATGACACCGAGCTTCCTTTTCTTTGAGAGCTTTGATGGTGGCTTCGATCTTCAATGGTGGCTTCGATCTTCAGATTTCAAGGTTGGAAGGGATGAGTTAGAAGATATGGATTTGTACTTGATATCTTGAAGAGTAGTGGGAGAGTATGCAGGAAGATCTTCCATTATTTGGTGTGGATCTCCCATTCTAAAGCAGAGAAAATTGAAGAAGAGAACAATGGAGTTTTGAAAAAGATGATGGATGATAAGAAGTACAAAAGGTGATGGATGATGGGTTGGGTATAATCGAGTGGGGATGTGGGGAAATGTGATGGTTAGTGAAAAGTACAAAGCACAATCTTCAAAGAAAAAAACAAAAAGACCAAAATACCCTTAATGGATGGGTATGGATGAGGTGATGTGGGTGAATGTGGACCACATATTCTAGTTTGCTAAGTTTTCTCACTAAAATTGGTTTTCTCCATATACTTACACTATATATATATATATAGGGGACCGCTAAAATGAGAACCACCTCCAGTTGTAAGAACCGTGAGAACTACACCGTACGGGGCGAGGTGGACCAAATTTTTTTTCATAAACGTAGATGCATGTATTATAAACACATTTGTAAAAAAAAATGTCGGGTGTATAGTTTTGAGCACCCAAAGTTTGCGTTTACGGGACCCGTAAATTTTATTTAAAATTTACGGTACCCGTAAACACAAACTTGTGGTGTTCAAAACTACACACACGACATTTTTTTTTTAATTTTTTTTACAAATGTGTTTATAATACAAGCATCCACGTTTATGAAAAAAATTTTTGGTCCAACTCGCCTCGGATCAAAAAGTTCTCACGGTTCTTACAACTGGAGGTGGTTCTTATTTTAGCGGAATTCTATATATATATATATAGAATCACGCTAAAATTAGAACCACATCGAGTTGTAAGAACCGTGAGAACTACACCGTATGGGGCGAGGTGGACCAAATTTTTTTTTCACAAACGTAGATGCGTGTATTATAAACACATTTGTAAAAAAAAAATTTCAAAAAAAAAAAGTTTTTGAGCACCACAAGTGTGTGTTTACGGGTACCGTAAATTTTCCAGTAGGATTTACGGTACCTGTAAACACAAACTTGTGGTGCTCAAAACTACACACACGACATTTTTTTTTTTGATTTTTTTTACAAATGTGTTTACAATACACGCATCTAAGTCTACGAAAAAAAAATTTGGTCCACCTCGCCCCGTACGGTGTAGTTCTCATGGTTCTTACAACTCGAGCTGGTTCTCATTTTAGCGGTCCCCTATATATATATAATTAAAAAATAATAAACAAGTCGAGCTCAAGTTTGGCATACAACTTACGAGGCCAGCTCTAGCAAAAAAGTTCAAAACAAGTCAAACTTGATCAGTTCTCTTGAATTATATGAGTCGAGTTTGAGCTTTGGCGAGCTCGGCTTGACTCGTTTACACCCATTATTATATTATTTTATTAGCCTTATCACCAAACTATTAATTTACATAATAACTGGTGCATTCTCCCATGCATGGCAGTGGGAATTCAATTGCTATCAAGTTGGTTCGTTACGGTATATATATGGTACCGGCATTCGGTATGATAACAAAAGTCATGATATTTTTAAAAAGATATCGACAAATGTTTGACATCGATCGAAAACAATAAAAATGAATATCAGTATCGGTTCTGATAATACTAAGGGGAGGCGGGGTGGTCCGTGATGGCCACCCCATCACGCGTGGAAAAAAACGAACACCGCCGCCACCTAATTTATAACGCGTGGTAGTCTTAACGCGTTGTTTATATCACGCGTTGAAATTGGAATGATTTTGAACGTTGCACATTTTTCGACCGTTGAATAACGGTAAAGTTTATTAAAAAAAAACCTTTAAACCTTTTATCTATATATATCTCCATTTTAAACCATTTCACACACACCAAAAACATAAACCCATTTCACACAATCTACATCTTTCTCAAATGGAGTTCCCTACGGATTCGACGTTTCCGATGTCTAGCGATAGCGATACCGAGTCGTCTTCCGACAATGAGACGCTAAAATATTTTGTGTCGGTGTATAACGAACTTGATACTAGTTCGTCCCGCCCAAAGAAGAAGATGGTAGACCGTGATCGTATACGTGTCAACGAAGTGTTAATGAACGATTATTTTGTGGAGAATCCGCTCTACAATGCCGAAACATTTAGAGATCGGTTTCGTTTACCCAAAGAATTATTTTTAAAGATTGTTGGAGACATCGAAACAATCGAGGAATGGTTTCAAGAACGTTACGATGCGAGGGGCAAACCAAGTTTCACGCCGATACAAAAATGCACATCCACCATTCGCTAACTAGCAATGGGTAACCCTCCCGATCAATATGATGAATACCTAGCTATGGCGTCCAGAACTTCCCGTGAATGTTTGCAATTTTTTTGCAACGCGGTCATTAAGTTGTATGGTAAAGAGTTTTTACGTAAACCGACGAGCCACGACATCTCACGTATTTACGCCGCACATAAGGCTAGATGACATTTTCCCGGGATGCTCGGTAGCATCGATTGTACACATATCGAGTGGAAAAATTTTCCAAGAGTGTTGCGAGGGGCGTATGTTAGGGGTGACATCAAAAGACCAACCATCATACTAGAAACGGTGGCGTCGAATGATTTATGGATTTGGCATTCGTATTTCGGTGTTCCAGGTTCAAACAACGACATCAATGTGTTGCACACATCGCCGTTGTTTCAAACCGTAACGGATGGTACCACACCTTCCTCTCCTTTCTATCTTAACGGACTACATTACAAACGAGGCTTTTTTCTTGTGGATGGTATCTACCCGTCATGGTCTGTTTTTGTGAAAGCTCCCTCATTTCCTGTCGAGGCTAAAGAAATCGTGTTCAAAAAATTGCAAGAATCGGCAAGAAAAGATGTTGAGAGGGCATTTGGTGTTTTAAAGGGTAGATGGGGTATACTACACCGACCGGTTCGTGCGATGAACAAGAAAGCAATACATAGCATAGTGTATGCATGTATCATATTGCACAATATGATAATCAAAGAAGACGGACGTGCAATATCCCCGGATTGGGTGCCGGATCCTCCTACACAAGTTCAAGTTCCACAAAATATCCAACAAGAATTGCGTAATGAAGAAACTCACTTTCGGTTGAGATACGATTTAATCGAACTAGTAGGTTCTCTAGGTTTGGAGTTTCATGAGTCGGACGAGGAGTAGAGTTTTTTTAGTATTTTTTTTTAAATTGTAGCCTAAAATATTTCTAGTATGTTAAATTGAACTAGTATGTTTTAATTTTAATGAAATTTATAATTTTAGTGTTTTATTGTTAATTTCTAATTTAAAATAAAAAATGAAAAAAATTTGTGAGTGATGGAATTATATCACTAGTGATGACCACCGCCACTACAAAATGCTTGTGAGTGATAGAACAGTGGCTGATGACATGGCAGGAGTTGATTGGATATTGTGAGTGATAGATTTCTATCATTAGTGACCACCCCCACTCCCCTAATACCGATGTTGTTCGGTCGGAATTGGTTTAGTCTATCACAACATTAGTATAGTACCGACACTTGCTATAGCCTACAATACCAAAAAACACTATACCTTGAATATATCTCTATTTTTAACGAAATTTATATGGGAACGTCGAAAAAAAGTTAAACACATCAATGTATACAACTTTTTCCTAAAAAAGTTAACAAACGTCAATTATTAGAGAAAAAACAAACTAAATAAAAATTAAGTGAGTTACCAATACCATTTATAGTAAACTAAGTGAATATGAAAGTAGAAAGAAATTAATAAAAAAGGCCTGATCTATTCGCACACGTCCTTAGTCTATTTAAACACTCAAAGCGCCTCGCTATGGCCAAAGTGGGGCGCTTTGGTGTAAAGTCAACAGACAAGGTTTGACAGGTTCAGTCCTTGTTTGTTGACTTTACATCAAAGCGCCCCGCTTTGGCCTAAGCTCGGCGCTTTGGTTTTTTTTTTTTTTTTTTACATTTTGGGCGTATTTTTGACTGGTGACTGGTCTATGTTTAAGTTCAAATTTTACATTTTTGGTCCAAATTTTACAATATTTAATTTGTTTGTGCACATATATCTAAAGGTGAAGTCCCATCTCAATATTTAATTTGTTGAGGCATCTCACTGTCGCGTACAACCCTTTCCAACTCTTTGACTAGTCCCATCCTTGCTATAGTATACATTTAGCAGTTCTTGTGGGCTCCACAATGCCACAATGAAATATAGTATACATTAGGGTGTAGGGAGTGGTTAGACACTTGAAAGTGGTAAACTTCAAAATTAACCAATGAGAGTGTGCCACGTCATTCAGTCATAAGTGTTTAAACTATGTTGAAAAACGTTGGCAATGGTTAGACACTTGGTGAAGTGGTAAACTTTAAAAAAAGAAAAAGAAAAATGTGTGATTGGTTAAAGATGGCATGGACCCCACTACCGACGGAGCTTCAAGGGGTCTCAAGTGAAATCGAAAAAACGTCAACTTAAAATTAGTATTGTCTAATTAAAATAATCAACAATAGATTCAAGTTGTTTATTTATTTTGTAAGTTTCCATTGTTAGAAATTAACATAGTACATTATAAAATACAAATATGGGTACACAAATAATTTACCTAACAATTGTTTGAATAAAGTTTGACTATGGAACAAAACTCACTGTTCTTTTTCATGATTTTATCCTGTGTCGTGTTCTACCGTGCACTAACAATTAACATGTTTAGTTCTAATTAATCTTCTTTATCACATCCATTTGAAATCTTTTCTTGAATCTTGATTTTATATGAATTTACAAGCAGTGGCGAACCCAGGATTTTATTTCAATGGGGTCCATTTTCGGGTCGGTCCTCGTTCGGGTCGAGTTAAAGTGAGGTTTGAACTAGATTTTTTAAAAAAATAAGAAAAATGGGCTTATCAAGGATTGAACCCATGACCTCTTGGTGGAAAAGAGGGAGATTTACCACTACACCAGCTTTCTTTTTATTTCTATGGTGTCCACCTAATTGTATTTATGGGGTTCATATACAATTTAATATACCAAATCTACTATTTTTTAAAAAGATTGGGGTCCGGGGACCCCGGTGGCACCAATGTGGGTCCGCCCCTGTTTACAAGGCTTGTTGTATGAGATTCTTGAAAAAAATAGTTCAAATATAAAAAATAAAAAAAAATAAATTTTTTTTACAAAAGTATTAATTTCAAACTCAATACATCAATCCATGTGATAAAATGACAGTATTGATTTTATTACTTTTAATGTAACCCCATATGTTCAAGATGTATGTTAAATGTGTTTAATAATAATCACGTTAATTCTTTTACAATCCAAGAGTACGTTTGTGTTTGTTCAATATATGCGTTACATCACGTTAAAAACCGAATGTCACCGACACGACCCAATCAGATTCAATACGCACTTGTACGACCAAAAATGACAATATACATCATAATACTACAATTAATGAAAAAATATGTCATGTACATGTACGGTAGGCGGCTGATACACATAAAACTACTCATAGGAGTACTTGTGCTTTCAAACCAAAATGATACGATATAATGGAATATGACATCACACGTAACCGATTTGATCCGGAACTTGCAGTATAGTCCATATATATTAAAAATGATGTATAATGGAAAAAGCGTAAAATTTAGACTATTATCGACACGTTTGTGAATTAAAAACAATTTTAAAAAATTTAAAAAAGGCCCTAAGCGCTGTGCTTTGACCTAAGAGGGGCGCTTTGCCCCAAAATGTAAAAAAAAAAAAACCAAAGCGTCGAGCTTTGGCCATAGCGGGGCGCTTTGATGTAAAGCAACAGACAAGGTCTGACCGGTTCAGTCCTTGTCTGTTGACTTTACACCAAAGCGCCCCACTTTGGCTATAGCGGGGCGCTTTGGGGTGTGAAAATAATTTTCTCTGTGTGTGAATAGCATGACCCATAAAAAAACTAAAAAACTAACATTTCACTGTTCATTACCTACGGAATTTACTATTAACTAGCCAGTGAGATTCCCGCGTGACGCAGTGAGATTTAGATATATGCAGAAAACATAGATTAATGTTTATGATAGTATAAATAAAAGTTATAAACATGTGGGTTACAAATGCAGAAAACATAGATTAATGTTTATGATAGTATAAATAAAAGTTATAAACATGTGGGTTACAAAGTTAAATTGTGGTACGAGTATTAAAAGTACCGATACCGTGTATCGAATCGAAAAAGTATAAAAATAATTCCTTTATAGAATTTGTCCATACAAAATCATTTTGTAATATTGTTTGGATGTATCTATATAACACTAAACATTTTTATATAAACTTGCCACTATTATTCGTATAAAATCATTTACTATACAAATTTTCATATGATTTTGTTTTTGGTATTGATTTTTGTAGAGTTTATTCATCATTGTCCTTCACATGTTCATTTTCGTGAATATTAATTAACATTACATCACCACCAACCATCTTGTAAAGGGAAACAAAAACTCTTAAAAGTTCATCAGAGTCCTTCCTCGCACCTCGTGGAAACTTAATCCCGACTGCCAGGCTCGAACCCGTGACCCCGGTCAGAAACCCCACTAAGATGGGTAAACCTTACCACCTCACATGCAGTTAATGGGGATCGAACCTGAGCCTCATTTGAGAACTCAAGCACTTTCCACCACTGGACCACAAGGTCATTGGCGATCTCCCGTCAATAGCTAATCACCATAAACCACCACCAAAAACACTTAAAACGTCCTACCAACAGGGGCGGACCTAGAGTGATAGAAGGGGTAACCTCCGTTGCCCCTTGACGCTACGGTGACGCTCCGACGGAAGTGTAAATTTTAGAAAAATTTAACGTTTTTTCGATTTCGTTACCCCTTTTTATTGAAACGTTACCCCTATGCGGATTTTCTAGATCCGCCACTGCCTACAAAGTAATCGAATTCACATCTAATCAACATTAATCCATAGGGCTTAATTTGTTTATTTGTATATTGTTCGTACAGGAAAAATGAACAAGTATGTATAGTATTACCGTAAAAAAAAAAACAAGTGTCATCATCATCATCATCATCGTACTCAGTATATCCCACCTATAGCAAAGCTAAGGTAGGGTCTGAGGAGGGTGGGATGTAGACAGCCTTACCTCTACCCCGTAGGAATAGAGAGGCTGCTTCCAATGAGACCCCCGGCTCGATTGTGGTTTTGCATCAAGCCTTGGACATAAGGCACATAACACTCAGCAATTGAGACAAACGCCAATTGGTGCATGTACCCCCTTGTCTTTCGGCTATCAACGCCACCACATGATGCCTGATTAACGATCCCCTCTTTTTAACGTTATTTTCACGAAATTAGTAAAATAACGTTAAAAATTAGTGCACTTTTGCTTTTGCCCCCCCGAGCGCCCACACATATATTACATTATATGAGCAGACCGCAAGCGGGCCGAAAAAAAAAAAAAAAAAAAAAAAAAAAAAAAAAAAAAAGTGTAAAGTGTTAAAAAAATTTAAATGTTTATGAAAAACTTATACATCAAGTTTTAATACATAAACAAGCCATGTGAAGATTCAAAAACAAGAATGAGGTTCAAACAAAAGGAACTGCTGATAACATCTTTTCAAAAATCTAATATGTCAAGAAAAACCTAAACATCAACTTCTAATAAATAAACAAGCCATGTGAAGATTCAGAAACAAGAATATGAGGTTCACACAAAAGGAACGGTTGATCACGCCCTTTCAAAATTCGAAACTGTCAAGAAAAACCTATACATTAAGTTCTAATACATATTTTCTCTAAAAAAAAAAAAAAACGAGCTCACGCATCCTTAAATATACAAAACATATCAATGTAAAGATGAATGACGGGTATTCATGTTGAGCGTACGATTAAAGAAAAACGACCATATTCTATAAATCTCATAAAATATATCTTATAAACTATAATAAAGTTTTATAATATAACTCAAGATTTGTAAAAAAAGATTTGGTTGATTAGGATACGACATAGAAACCTAAAGATATAATAACACTATATCCTTGTTTGCCATTTATTACGTTACATTATTAAACAATTTAAAAAAAAATCAAAATAGTTTTTATGAGGCATTATCTTAAAATGAGTGTAGTGGTAAACGGGGTGTAAGGTAAGTATATATTTAAAAGTGAAAAAAAAATCTATCCAACCAATTTTAAAGTTACTGATGTTGGCAACAGCCTATTGGCCAAAGAAAACAAGGAGAGGCGTTTTAAAAAGGAAGCCTAACCCATTTTTTTCAAAAAGAACACCCCTGGGGTGGTTGTGTGACGTGAATGGGCGTTTTTTTGGGAAAACGCCTAAAAACCCCACTACGTGTGGTCTAAGTGAGAAGTGGTGTTGATATCTACCATACCATATCCTTTCAAAAAAAAAAAAAAAAAAAATCTACCATACCATATGAGAAAGACATTTATACATCATTAATTCCATTGTCTAAAGAGATGTTAAATGAAAAACAAACACCTAGTTAAAGATCAAAGAAGAAGGGGTGCCTTATTCCCACATACCCTATATCTTATTTTCACATCCCCTATTGTATACGGGCCGTATACAATTATACGGCTCGTATAGAATGTTTTTGAATAGGAAAATGCGCAGGGAATGTTTTTTTTGTTTTATTATATACGGCCCGTATACTGTTATACGGGTCGTATACATGTGTATACGATTTGTAAAACGTATACGGCTCAATTGATTTATTTTTGTGGGTTTTTGATGTTACCACATGTATACGGGCCGTATAACTATATACGGGCCGTATATATTGGCGTTTTTTCAAGTATCACGTTTTATTCCCGTAAAAACACAATCATTCTAGGGTTTCTAAACTCTTCATCACCTTTAACAATGTCGATAAACGTTGATCGGAACATGCCGCTTAAATCGGAGCACAGGTAGAGTAACGTTACCGATCAGTCCGTTGATGAAAACCTTAGCGATCGCAGAGATCTTCGTGTTGGTTATTTATCGATTCCGAGTAACTAGCAGAAGAACCTGACACAAACAAGTTCTCCACAGTTTGTTATTCAGATCTTTGTTCGGTCATCTTTCCAAACTACAACACACGATACTTTTAATAAGCTGTCATAGTTGTCAAATTCGATTTCAACAAATCTTTTCATTTTCCTTCAATTTCTAAAACATTCTCTGTTACATGAAGACGTGTCGGGTTCTTGTACTAGTGGTATTTTACTGAAGTATTGAAGATTGAATGTGCAAACCCAACCGTTTTTTTACTACGGAAACGATGGCTATGCGAAATACAAACCGCAACCGTTTTTTACTACGGAAACGGTGGCTATGCGAAATACAAACCGCAATCTTTTGTGACTATGGGAAACACAAGTTTTCTTTTTGAGCTTGATGGATGTCCGTTATATCAGTTGAGGCGGGCATTGTTTAAATCTGAATATACTAGATGTTACGTGTATCAGCGTTGTTTATCACCCTGTGTGAGCATTGGAAACCCGACAAACAGTCTTGACAACTGTGACATTTTATCTATCTATGTGTGTCACATCCATCCTATTATAGCAATCGATATGATTAATTTTTACAGATTTTTTTCTAATTAGCGTTGTTAACTACCAAAAGAATGCATACACAAATAGTTCTAGTGGACGAAGCAAAGAGACCGTTGTGTATCTGAATCAGGTTCTCAAACAAACACTACCAAAGATGGGTTGGTGATAAATACCGGAGCTGTTATCTCGGTTGTTCAGTACTTTCGTGATAATAAAACAAGCAGGCATTGATTTTTCCAAGATTGAAGGAAAGAATCTGGCCATAAGCGTTGTGGATTCTCAGCGTTATTCGAATGTAAGTGGATCGAGTGATACGCTTATCTATAACAAAAGACGGATGCGGTTTGCATATTCAATCTTCATTGCTTCATTAAAATTACAACACACGATAAAATGCTTGGAAAATTGCATCAACTCTCCTATATCAAGTTGAACGGTTGATGGTTACAAGGATCGTTCTAATATATTAAAGAGAATCAATTCAAAACCCTCACCCTCAAAATCAACCAGAAACCAAAGGAAAAAAAGGGCTGATAATGGCTGATGGTTCTTCGTTGAGGAAACCAAACGTAGACGGAGATGATGGACCTGGTAACCGGAAGAGAAATCAATTGTATTTTTTTAGTTGCTTCTCTTGTTAAGTTTCTGAACCAACCGAAATCCACAAAGTTAATATTCACTGTGGTGGATGCAAGCATAAAGTTAGAAAAATACTCAACAAGATTGAAGGGTTTTTCTGCTAGTTATTCGGAATGTTTCGAATCATCACAGCAGACGTGTCGGGTTCTTCTGCTAGTAGTATGAGTCTGAGTCCATTGTGGTTCGTGAATGTTTCGAATCATCACAGAAGACGTGTCGGGTTCTTCTGCTAGTAGTATGATCCAAAAATTCCGTTGTTTAAATCAGAATCAGGTTCTCAAGACAAGGATCGTTCTAATAGATTAAATAGAATAAACCATTTTTTACCATTTTTTACCCATAGTATACGGGCCGTATCATAATATACGACCCGTATACAATCATCGTATACATTGTATACGATCGGTAAATTTGTTTTTTACCGAGAGTATACGGCCGTATAAACGGTATACGGCCCGTATACATATGGTAAAAAATGGTAAAAAATTTCTTTCTTTCCTTTTTTTAGTTGCTTCTCTTGTTAAGTTTCTGAACCAACCGAAATCCACAAGGGTTGTATCGGAATCAGGCGTTGGAAGGATTGTATTAGCAGGACATTGGTACCACTGTGAAAATTGCATCAGGAGGGGAGAAAGGCTGATACAATAAGGATGTTGGGAATTAAACGCATGTACGTGACAAAATAAGGATGTTCGCATAAACATATATTCGTTTCATAACCTCCTCCTATAAATCAACCACAACTGACAAAGAGCCTGTATTAGAAGCCATCCTATGTCTTTTACGAACCACAATGGACTCAGACTCATACTACTCACCCTCCCATGAGGAAAAGTTTTCCCGACGACTCAAGAAAATCCACAATCAATGTATACAGGTGCAAGAGAATGGCGGGTGATATAGTAATTTTCAATAATGTAGGAAGGATTGAAGTAGTAGGACATTGGAATCTGGTTCTCAAACAAACCAACAAAATCCTGATAGTGAAAAACATCAACAACCATTTTTTCTTTTCCTTCAATTTCGAGAACATTCTCCCTGTGTATGTGCTTGTGCTGTAGAAACCGGTGATGAATTTGTATACACAACTGAACGTTAATTGATATTGTTTTAGACAACAATAGATAATGAACGGATTGTTGGTGGATAACGCAAACAAGTTCTCCACAGTTTGTTATTCAGATCTCTATTCGGTCATCTTTCCAAACTACAACACACGATAAGTTTAAACTTTATAGTGTGTGATTTGACCAGGAAATGATTGGAGGTGAATGTTCAGTGCACGAAAAGTTTCTTACGAAATGTACGTGACAAAACAAATATGTTGGGAATGAAACGCATGTCCGTAATCCCGTGTTGATAGCTTCCGTTTTATTCAGACTCCTTACAACTCTCATCAAATGCCTCACCCTTCCTTTTATTCTATAAATATTAAATAAAGAATAACACCATGCCCGTAATCCCGCGTTGATAGCTTCCGTTTTATTACAGTCATACGACACTTTTTCTTGTTCTTCAATCTTTGTTACTTGTTGATGTTTTATTTTTTTCTACTTTTAGAAAGTTTTGAGCACCTCACGACTCTAAAATACTTGAAAAATCAAATTTTCGTTCCATACGGGCCGTATAACAGTATACGGCCCGTATACACGTTCGTATACATTGTATACGACCAGGCAAACTTATTTACACATGGTGTATACGGGCCGTATACTGTTATACGGCCCGTATGGAATAAAAAAACTGACAAAGTCTGCTGTCACAGACTTTGTCAGTTGTTTTTATTCTATACGGGCCGTATAACAGTATACGCCATGTGTAAATAAGTTTTCCCATGTGTTAATATTAGGACCCAAGAAGAAACGTGTGGTGGATTCGTTATCCACTTAAATCGGTATAAATAATTGTGATTTTGTTGTGACATATTATTATATATATCAATTTACAACATGTCTTTGCTACAGTACCAGAGGGTATTTTTGTAACTTCAAAACCTCATGCAATTAGGTTACCCACAGTCTGATTTGGTCCTCTGTTCCCCACTTCTTCCCCACTTCGTACTCTCCAGAACAGAAGAGAGCGTCCGCACCACCACCGCTACCGAATCGTTGATTACCCTGTCCCGTTCGCTGATTCAAGTGGTCTACCGATCCCAAAGCAGGTTATTATATCTCTACCGTTCACTGACTCAATCGGCCTACCGATTCCTTCCACCGTTCGCTGATTCAATCGGCCTACCGATTCCAACCCAGGTTACTATATCGAAGCTCTAATTACCAGTTTCTTAGTTGTTTACCAGTTTCTTAGTTGGTTATTATATCTCCACCGTTCACTGATTCAATCGGCCTACCGATTCCTTCCACCGTTCGCTGATTCAATCGGCCTACCGATTCCAAACCAGGTTACTATATCGAAGCTCTAATTACCAGTTTCTTAGTTGTTTACCAGTTTCTTAGTTGTTTCAATGTTAGTGTTTTTGTTCACAAAATTTAATTTTAGGCCATCTTTAATTTACTCAATTGGGTTTACTCTTAGGGGAATCATGAATTTTGGGAAAGAATGCATCCACCTTCCCTCATATGATTCTCAACCTGAAACAACACAAATTTGTGTTGTAGCTTCACTTTAATAAATACAGTAAACCAATTGGAAAATCATGGCATATGAGCTTTAATTCATGCAATAAGTTACTCATGAGTCATGATAAGGCTTTCATAGAAAACACTGAACCTGGTTCTACAATTTATAGAAAAAGTAGTTTAAGAAACAAAACTTTTAAGTAATAGTTGTTTTAGAAAAACAGTTGTTTATTGTAGTTGTAGATTTTCTAGCTAGAATTTTACCCAGTTAAAGAACTCAAGTAGGTAGTTGTGATTTTCTAGGTAGAATTTTTCCCAGTTAAAGAACTAATTTTTCCCACTTAAAGAACTCAAGTAGGAAAAAATATGTGGCCTGGGTTTCAGTCAACTAAACAACTAGAACTTCAACCTATAATGACATGGAAGTGAACATAGAAATAGAGAAACTGTTTAGGAACTAAATTATTTTTAATCATAAAAAAGATGTGCTAATAAGTTATAGAGGACAAAACTAACCATTGACTATCACCTACGTAGGTTTAAAGTGCACGCATAATGCGTGACGCTCACGATGCGATGACACAAACACATCAAGCCATCAAGTGAAGTGATTCGTTGAGATTATGTGAATGTGCGCATGTATGAGGTTGTACCGTTTCGACGCGAACCATTTCAACCTGTACCGTTTCAAATCGAACCGTTCCGACACAAACCATTTTGGCATGTACCGTTTCGAATCGAACCATTTTGGTTTGAGTTACCAACAGTCAATGCTTCTCCTGATTTTTTTGTGAAATGTCCTCATTTGCAACCTTTGTATTAATGTCGTTAACGTAATGATTAGTGGGTTTAAAAGTGGATTTCCATGATAAAAAAAACAAGAACTGTTTATGCTTTATACTCATTAATGTATTTTTTTAAGTTGTATGGTCTTTGCCTTGCAATTTTTTAAGTTTAACATGTTAAGAAATTTTTTGGGGACCCATTTATGCTGGTTACACGCATGGCTATTTTGGTCCGATGATATATATTTTATCTAGGCTTTATAGGGTTTTGTTTTTTTAATATGTTAAATTATTAATTTCCTGCTTCTCTTAAAAAGTTCCTGAGGTTTTGTTAAATTTGAAGTGTTGTGTTTAGAGTTTTGATTAGTATCATCTGTTTCATTAAAGTTTTGTTAAACAAGTAAAAGTACATTAAAGATTGAAGTAATAATTAGTATTTGCATTTGTTTGGTAACTGTTAATTTTATATCTGTTATATATAATACACTGACTGACTGTGGATAGGTTAATTTTGACTTGGGTTTCGACTTTCATGGATTCAGGACCTGTCATCGCAATTGAAGATAGGAGCCATAGAAGGCCACACACATGCTTCATGGTATTCTTTAATCGTTGTTCTCTCCAAACCTATAGCATGAAGGTAGTTTTAATTCTCTTTGAAGGGCTCATGAAAATTGCAATGTACAATTTGTTTTAGCAACTCTTTAATCAGCCTCTCTAAAAAGATTGCCGGTTGTATATTACAGGTTACAATAGACAATTGCTTCCCGGTCCGTGGTTGTTTACTTTCGGTAATATTTTAATTTAATAAGCAGTATATTTGTTAAAATGTCACATACCGCTATTAGTTTCATGTTTACGGTTGTTTTTATAACTGACTGATCATATATGAATGTTTACTACTTACGCATTCTTTAGTGTTTTATGAGATGTCACCACAACGGTCGCGTGGTAAACGTCCATTGAGCGATAGTGTGTACGAAGTTGGTGAATCTTCACGTGTTCGCCCATCCCGTAGAATGTCGCAACTTATGCAATCAGTTATTGGTGACAACTCTGCCGCATCCTCGCTGATTTGGAGGCCACTTCCTGTCTATTTAGATTCTGGGGACTGCCGTTTCGTATATGAGTTCTGTAGTGCAATGTTCTGGTTTGGAGAAAGAGTTTTATATGCTTCCCGTAGTGAACGGCCACGGTATAATCAATGTTGTAAATCGGGTTGTGTAAGGCTGCCATTTCCTCTTAATCCGCCAATTCTCATCAGGCAACTTTTTGAAAATTCTCATTTCATGGAAAATATTAGAGCATACAATAATATGTTTTCCATGACATCGTTTGGAGCAGACATTGATGATACCATTAACGATGGTCATGGTCCCCACGTCTTTAAAGTTTCAGGACAGGTTTCGCATTGGATTGGATCTTTATGTCCTCCATCAAACGAGAAACCCCGTTTTCTTCAAATGTATATTTACGATACAGCAAATGAAATTTCAAATAGGCTTCGCTTCTTTACTAACGCAAGCCGCCAGAATCTTTCATCTGCAATTGTAAGTGATCTAAGTGAAACGCTTCATTCTTGCAATGAATATGCTCGCCTTTTTAAGAATTCTATTGAATTGTGTGGTAACGGAAATGCCACTGACTTCAGTATCCGTCTTTATAACAATGTTCCCGATCGAAGATATGAACCTCCTGCACCTGGTACATTAGGTGGCATCGTACGTGCCGATGATTCAAATATTAGCAATTATGATATTGTTCTTCACAAGAAGGATGGCACTCCTCAAAGAGTAAGCAAACTTCATCCATCTTACATGCCTTTGCAATATCCTCTGCTTTTCCCTTTTGCTGAGCAAGGTTGGTCTCCAAGCCTTCGATTGCATATGGCTGGTCATTCACAAAACAAAAAAATGACTATCAACATGTACTACAGTTATCAACTTCATGACCGTCAAAATGTCTACTCTCTTTTGCTAAAAGGTGGTCGATTATTTCAACAGTATTTAGTGGACGCATATATATGCATAGAACAGAGTAGGTTGGAATACATAAATGCCAACCAAGATTTGTTCCGTTCAAAGTATGTCTCTGGTCTCTATGATGCTCTTTCTAGAGGTGATACAAATTGCCACAATATAGGCAAGCGAATCTTTTTGCCATCTTCATTCACAGGGGGGCCACGGTATATGTATAAGCATTTTCAGGATGCCCTAGCAATATGCAGGGTCTTTGGTAATCCCCAATACTTCATTACATTCACATGCAATGTTAAATGGCCCGAAATCGTTAGACACTTTATTGCCATTGGTTGCACGCATTCTGAAGATCGACCTGATATTGTAGCACGCATTTTCCAAATGAAAGTTCAGGAGTTTATTAAGTTTATGAAGGAGGATAAAACGTTTGGTGACGTTGCGGCATGTTAGTATTTCTTTTCCTTTGTTATTTATTTCTCTTCACTTTGTTCACTTATGTGCCTAACAATTTGTTTTATTAATTCTTCCTCAGACCTGTATACTATTGAATTTCAAAAGAGAGGTCTACCACACTGCCACACTTTACTCTGGGTAACCGCTCCTTTCAGAATACAGGATGCCTCAGAAGTTGACCCCTATGTTACTGCTGAGTTTCCAGACCCTGACACAGAATCTTCTTTATATAAAACTGTTACAGAGTGTATGGTTCACGGCCCATGTGGATTGCTCAATCCAAATGCTCCGTGTATGCGCGATGGTAAATGTTCCAAAAGTTTTCCGAAAAACTTCGAAACTGTCACCTGGTTTGACAAGGAAGGATATGTTCATTATAAACGATCACCGAATGTCCATCATGTGTTGAGGAATGGTATTCAAATTGACAATGGTTATGTTGTCCCTTATAACAAACGTTTGTCTAGCCGTTTCAACGCCCATATAAATGTAGAATACTGTGGATGGAACATGATGATTAAGTACTTATTCAAATACATATCAAAAGGAGCAGATCGTGTTAGATTTGCAATTCAGCAAGTCGAACATGATTCAATATCTACATCCACAAATGGTCATTCGTCGGTTGATGAGATTAAAAATTTTGTAAACGAAAGATTTATTTGCCCACACGAGGTGGCATGGAGAATTTTGAACTTCGCAATTCACGAACGCAATCCTGCTGTGCAAATACTAGCAGTCCACTTGGAGG
The DNA here is from genome assembly GCA_030545235.1 of Helianthus tuberosus. Lineage (NCBI taxonomy): Eukaryota > Viridiplantae > Streptophyta > Magnoliopsida > Asterales > Asteraceae > Helianthus > Helianthus tuberosus. The sequence goes on along the minus strand of CM060380.1, from coordinate 19,816,805 downwards.
GAATGCAAAACGTCACTTTCAGAGACAATAGCAAATTACAGTCCATTATCAACAACCCGTCTTTCGGGAAGACGACTTTAACCGAGTGGTTGTCTAACAACAACTCAGAAACAGAATCAGAAGGACAAAATCTGACCTACACTGAATACCCTTCCAAATATCGCTGGGATGTATCTGGGAAAGTATGGATTCGTCGAATACAACTACGTACTCCAGCAATAGGACGTCTTACGTATGTTCATCCCACTTCAGGGGAGTTATTTTATCTACGCATGTTGCTATGTCATCAAAGAGGTTGTAAGTCATTTGCAGACATACGCACAGTTTCAAACACTACACACGCAACTTTTCGAGATGCATGTGAGGCACTAGGTTTAATAGGTGATGATAGAGAATGGCAAACAGCCTTTATTGATGCTTCTACTTGGGCCACATCGTCTGAATTAAGATCACTTTTTGTTCATATGCTTTTGTTTTTCGAGGTAAATAAACCTCTACTTTTATGGGAAACTGAATGGAAAAAGATGTCTGATGACATACGTCTGTCAATTAATGGTTTTTCTCGAAATACCAATTTATTTGTAAATGACTTCGATTTACAACAACAAGTATTGTTGGAAATTGAAAAGCTGCTAAGGTCTGTTACTCCATCAAAGTCACTTAAGAATTTTGGTCTTCCCATGCCATCTGAGACTGTCCTTGCAACATTGAGAAACCGACTTCTAATGGAAGAAACAAGTTATGACAGACCAGCTTTAGCTGCTCAACACTCTCAAATGCACGCATCCCTCAATGCAGATCAATTACGTGTCTATAATGTTGCGATACATCCACACACCAGTGAAACTCAAGTGCTGTTATTTGTTTACGGCCATGGCGGAACGGGAAAAACTTTCTTGTGGAATACAATAATATCCTACTTTAGGTCTATTGGCAAAATTGTGCTTGCAGTTGCTGCCTCGGGAATTGCCTCTCTTTTGTTGCCCTCTGGTAGGACAACTCACTCCCGGTTCCACATACCAATAGTGTTAACAGATCAGTCGACATGTTTCATAAAAAAAATACTCAACTTGCTGATCTTCTAAAACAGACGACGATAATAATTTGGGATGAGGCGCCAATGAGTGATCGTCGGTGTTTTGAATGCCTTGATAGAACATTGAAAGACATTCTTGACAATGCTACACGTCTATTTGGTGGTAAGTCTGTACTTCTTGGAGGTGATTTTCGTCAAACACTCCCAGTGAAACCCAGAGGCACACGATCAGAAATCATCGCCTCATCGTTACCAATGTCCTACTTATGGCAGTTTTTCAAAGTGTATAAATTAAACGAGAATATGCGTGTTAGAGGTGATGCTCAAAACCCAACATCTATGCAAGATTCCAACAACTTCGCTTCATGGCTACTAGACATTGGGAATGGGTTAGTAGGAGATCCTGATGTGCAAGATCCACAGAACACACGGACCATTCAGATTCCTTCTAATTTTCTAATTGAACCTGGTGAAAATGGCGTCCGTTCTCTTATCAACTTTGTCTATGATGAATTCATACTTAATTATCCATCAGCTGAGAATTTATCAAATAGAGCCATTGTTTGCCCAAAGAATGAAACAGCAGATGAAATAAACAAAATCGTGTTGAATCTAACTCCTGGAGAAACAAGATCTTATATCAGTTATGATTCAATGGTACCATATGCGCAAAACACAACAGATGCTGATGCCTTATATCCACAAGAATATCTAAACGAGCTAAGTTTTCCTGGCATCCCCCCTCATCGACTAGATTTAAAAGTCAATACACCTGTCATGCTTATTCGTAACATAAATCAAACGCTAGGTCTATGCAATGGTACTCGATTGTTAATATCTCAATTATTGCCGACTATCATAGAAGCACGCATAATAACTGGTACTTCAATAGGTAATCGTGTATATATCCCAAGAATTAAATTTGTACATAAGACTAATGATTTACCTTTTTCGTTTATAAGAAGACAATTTCCGTTGAAAATATGTTATGCTATGACTATTAACAAAAGCCAAGGTCAATCTCTTAACAAAATTGGCATATATCTTCTTGAACCAGTATTTACTCATGGTCAATTATACGTTGCCCTTTCCCGAGCAACTTCTCCATCTTCACTTAAAATTCTTATCACACCTTCTAACACCACCTATGAAGAGTGTACCAAAAATGTTGTTTTTTCTGACTTGATGAGTAAAGTAGATGACCATCAGGTTCTTCTCATAAAACACTCATTTCATACATGTTTGTTTTGTCATTGTAATATATTAATCTTTGATGCACAACATTTTAGACTGTATTCAATCTAATATATTTAATCTACTTACCATCTCAACATGAATTTTTTTCTATAATCACATCCCAGGTTCCTACAAATGTTGACTGAAAAGATATCCTCCTTAGAGCTGGGTTCACCAAGAATCACAATTGAAGTGCCCGCTCTCAGATTGGAAACCACATATGCACTCAAACAAAAACTGCTGCACTTTTGTCAATAATGTGAGTTTATATTTGCTTAACATTTACATCACCCCTATCTATTTTTCTCCGATAAGTCAAGGGTATTTTCGTCTTTTTTTTAACTTAAAGGGCAATTTCGTCTTTTCCAACGGTATTCGGTCTTTTTATATAAAGTGGAAAAGACCGAATTGCCCTTTAAATTAGCATAAAATATGATAACACCCCTGACTTAACTGAGAAAAATAGATGGAGTTAACAAGCCAAATGAAAATGGCAAGATTTGTTTGTTGACAAAAATGTTCATCTTACTCATTTTGATTTAACAACTTTGTTTGTTTGCCTCAAAACCAAGAAAAGTCTCAGAAAGTCTCCCCAACACAAACAACTCACAAATCTCGCCTGATTGCCTGAAAGCTTTCTTCCGACGGGGTGATTCTAGGCAACGTCGCGGCTACGACATCGGCGCAGTGGGAAAGCTAACAGGGTACGCATTTGTATTTCCGACGAGACATTACGGTTCCACTGTTCCAGTAAGCCTTACTTTCACTTGAATGTTTAACGATTAGATATATCGGCTATTGATGTGTTGATTAACACTACTACGGTGTTAAAAATTTTAGGCGAGACTCCGACAATGCTCCAACGAACCCACACCGCATAGATTTGAGGAGAAGAGGTAAGAACAAAGCTTTCATTCCATTGTATATGCGCTATTGATCTGCTCCTCGATTTTATCGAATCAGTCGATTGAAAACTAAGTCATTTGAATTCCTTTTCTGCTTTGCTCAAAGATGGGTTTGGATTCTTGCCTACATTTGTGTAGGAACATTGTAATTCGGATTATTCAGCCCCTATCGTACCTGATTCTCATCCGAAGGCAGGATTTTTTTGAAAACTGTTCAGCTGCGTTTCAGCAAAGTTAGGGTTTCAGCGAGTTTTCCGGTAAGTCGTATTTCACCTGTATGTTCTATTCCTGACGCATAATTGTATGTTGGTTGCAATTTGGGATTTCATATTTATTTAATTTGTTGATCATCAAGAGTCCAATTTCTTATGAAATGGTTTTGCTTATGATCTGTTTTAATTTTGTTAGCATAGGGACGCTGCGTACACCACCTAACAACACCAGTGGAGAAACCACCACAACTAGACGAATGGTAGCTTTGTATGAAACAGCAGACGCGACAACTTTTAGGGTTCATGGGGTGTGTGATGGTGTGGATCTTGCGATAAACATTCCTGACAGTTTAGCAGAGTTTAGGTGCGTTTATCTTGCCTTTCCGATTTCTGCCTTTGCCTTTGTATGCACTTCTTACTTTTTCAAGTATTACATTTTGCTTCCGGTAGGTGTGGGCATAGGTGAGGAGGTGTTTGTGAATGTGATGAAACGGTGTCTAACAGGACAAACCGAGGCCGTGAGCTCAGATCTAACATATTCGTACACAGTAACAAAAACCTGAAATGGCACCTTCTCACTTGTAGGTTGTACTTATTTTGTTTACTTTTTTGCTAATACTTTGATGTAAATACCAGATTAGATTCATGAGGGTTTGATATCTATTGAAGATAAATAATTTGTAATATTTTCTTCAGTTTTAGGTGCTGACTGATATGAAGCTTGATGACACAATCAATACGAATGACATGCTAAACAGGTTTCTGCGTTTGGCTTCTCTAGCGCAGAGAAAAGTTCGTGATAGTGTCTTAAGGATTGTTGAAGAGCAAAACGTAAGCTTGCTGAATACCAGTTTTAGCAAAGTATTCGCATTCGTCTTCATTGTCGAAACAGCTTGCTTATCACTTTAAACACTGATTATAAGGTGTCTCTGTGGGTGGCTTTTTACTCCATGTCAGCCCTCTCATTTTGCTAAGAGCTTAAACTTTGATGGATTTAGGCAACATCACAACAGTCTTGGATTCATGCCAAGAATTAAAAGGTCAGATGCTGCCTTTAGTTTATTTCATAGCTTATGTATGTTTCTAATTTTTAACAACGGAAACTCATTGTCAGAATTTGATGTTGCTGCTCATGCTTGAACAATCCGTTAGCTACAAGTATATGTTGTCTTTGAAAGCTATATGTTACATTATTCGGAAATTAAGATTAAGATTTTATGTTCGTTTTAGTTTATCCTTCATTCTTTTAAGTCCAATTACCTGAGAAGGAAAGTGCAAATAAAAAGTAGTGATAATATTTCTTATAATTCTACGTTTAGTTACTTATAGTTTTAAACTTGGTATTTCTTTCAGGCGTACTTTTAGCACGTGGCAAAGAATACTCGAGCGCTTATACTTCTTGACAAGGGAAACCAGATGGGGCACATTACTACATTAGAGATGTCTTTTTAAGTACACAAGCTTAAACATGGGCTTCCTTTAGTTTGTAGTTACGTTGGTGTTTATTTTTTAACTCTAATTGTGAGTGCACTTTCTAGGGTCAACTTTCTTTACTTCTAAAACTTTAGACTTTCATCATCACACGTTTTAAATATGCTTGATCTACCGCGCAACGCGCGGGTGGGGAACAACTAGTTTCTATTATTACTTAGATCCTTTGGTCATAAAAGATCTCTTGAGTAGTTTCTATCTTTTTACAACTACCATTGACCGAAAGACTCCTATCATTGGGGTGTGATAAATATACACAAGATAAAGATTAATATACCCAAAAGTCAAATTTAGTAATGATTTAGTAATGATTAACTACTTTATTATATTATTTTATTATAAAGTTAAAAGTAATAATTATGTTTTATTATAAAGTCAGAAGTAATAATTATGTTTTTTATCTTATTTTATTTTATAATACTTTTGTTACTTTTTTTTTTATATTTTGTTATACTCTTTCAACAATTTGGTTTTGTTTATAATAGTGAAAACTTATTACTAGTGGTTTCATTCATGATTTGATCTAAAATCCGTCAAAAGAAATTGTGAACGGCTCAAATAAAACCCTAACGCCGTAACAAATTTAGTAATTAAGAAAATAAAAATGTTCAATCAAAAAGTTTACTATTAGAATCATAAGATCAATTGAACCATCCATAACTAAACGGTTAAGCGTCTCAAATGAAGACGGTTCAAGAATACTCAACAAAACCGATTGTATATACCATTTCTCATCTAAGCCGGCTTAAAAAATATTGCTTAATCTCAAACTAAATTTTGAACCACCGATTTTTTTCATTTTTACTTTGATTCATAGAGTTCTTTTTTTTCTCGTTTTTATTAAACATTGTTACTGTTACAATTAGTAATTAATATTATGATTTATAAAACTAAAGTTGTGGATATATTTTTTTTAAATTCAAACGGTTAGTTTCAAAACTGTTAAATATTTGAAATTTAACTTTCGTTTACAAAATCTTTGATTTGGTTATATATGAACTTTTGAAAATGTTGTGTATTAAATACACCCTGGTCAAAGAATTAAAAGTTGAGATGAGAGAAATTATTAGTTTATGGAAATAACGAATTAATCACCTAGATCGACAAAATCGCTTTTACGACGATAAAGTTGAGTATAGAATTTGAGATGCCACCTATACATGGTCTTCAATCCAGCCGCAGACATGTTAATGTTGCGAAAATTCCAACATAATAATTCTACTTATTTATTTATTTATCAATCTCATATTAATTATAAAAAAAACAAATTAACGATATTATATTTCTTAAAACTATTTGTTTACGATAACATTTATTTATTCAAGATAAAAATTTAAAAATAAAAATTTAAAAATAAAAATTTAAAAATAAAAATCCATTATTAACGTATCAGTAAGCTACCCTTTTAAAATTTAAAAATAAAATTTCTTTTGCTTCACTTTGAGAACTAAGAACGTTTTCAAAAAAAAAAAAAAAACAAAAAAAAAGAACTAAGAACCAAACTCTATGTAATGTGATCAAGATCGCATCAACTTGATCAATGTGTATGCTCCTCAAAACACGGCGGCTAAGCAACAACTTTGGACAGAGCTTTCTACCCATATCATCCCATCTGATGGCAAGTGGGTTCTCGTGGGGGATTTCAACGCAGTTCGGTATCCGGAGGAAAGAAAACATTCGAAATTCAAACACGTTTGCGCTGAGAATTTCAATAGATTTATTTTTGACAACGGGCTGCTGGAATATCCTTCGAATGGTCGGAGATTTACGTGTATCAGGGGTAACGGCAACAAACTCAGCAAGTTGGATCGATTCTTGGTCTGTCACGATTTTTTCAACAAATGGCCGTCAGCGTGTGTCCGTGTTTTGCCCAGCAGACATTCAGACCACTGTCCAATTCTGTTAGAGCTCGTTGACCGCAACTTCGGTCCCCGTCCTTTTAGGGTGTATCGCTCTTGGATCGGGAAACCGGGTTTCGAGGAGGCCGTCAAGGAAGCTGTGGAAAATTTCGAGCCTTTTGCTTCGGCCGTTGTCAGTCTCTCTGCCAAGTTTGCGTTCATCAGATCCCGTTTAAAGATTTGGAGAGATGACTTCTTATTAAAGGAGAAAGAGAGAGAGAGCAGGTAGCTCTTGCGGAGTTAGAAAAGTTGGAAGTGGATATGGAAACAAGGAGTTTGTCGGAAGAAGAAGAATGGACGTTGGCTGAAAATAAGAGAATCATTAGAGAGGTGGACAATAGAAAATGCTCGGACCTTAAGCAAAGAGCCCGTTCTAAGTGGGCTTTGGAAGGTGACGAGAACTCCAAGTTTTTTCACGCCTTGGTAAACAACAGGAAAGCGTCCAACTCGATTCACGGTCTCAATATCAATGGAGAGTGGTGTTCGAAACCTAACCTCATCAAGAAGCACGTCCTTTCTTTTTTCCGTGATAGGTTCAGAGAAGACTTTCCTAACAGGCCCGAGTTTATTTGTAGCAAGTTTAAAAAGATTTCGGACATCGACAGCGAGCTATTGATTGAGCCGTTTTCTGAAGATGAAATCAAAGGGGCGGTTTTTGGTTGTGGGGAAGATAAGGCTCCTGGACCGGATGGGCTGAATTTCCACTTCGTCAAGCATTTTTGGGACCTTTTCAAAGAAGATTTTGTTTGTATTTTTGCTGAGTTTCATGCTTCTGGAGAGATCGATCTCGGTAGCGGTGCTTCCTTTATCACTTTGGTTCCCAAAGTTAGTGACCCGATTACTCTTGACAATTATAGACCCATCAATCTCGTCGGGGTCATCAGTAAAGTCCTTTCCAAAGCTCTAGCCAATCGGATGAGGAAAGTTTTAGTCGACATAATTTCGGAATCCCAGCCCGCGTTTCTGCAAGGTAGATACATTCTGGATGGTCCCATGATTGTTAACGAGCTTATAACGTGGGTCAAGAAGCGGAAGTCCAAAGCTTTCTTTTTGAAGCTTGATTTCGAGAAAGCTTACGACAACGTGAATTGGAAATTTGTGATTAGTGTACTTTCTCAAATGGGTTTTCCGGATAAGTGGTGTTTGTGGATCTTAGGTATTCTTAAATCGGCGAACTCCTCTGTTTTGGTTAACGGGGCTCCAACGTTCACTTTCAAGTGCGGTAAAGGTATGCGACAGGGGGACCCTCTCTCTCCGTTTCTTTTCCTGGTCGTCATGGAGGCGTTGTCTTGTATGTTTGAGTGTGCGAAGGAGGCGGAAATCATCAAAGGCATTGTCACCCCCAACGGTCCAACAATCTCGCACCTTCTGTACGCGGACGACGCCATGGTGATGGGAGAATGGGACAAAAGTGAGGTTCTGAGTATTGTGAGGATACTTCGTTGCTTCCATATTGTATCGGGCCTTAAGATTAATCTCGATAAATCAAATCTTATTGGGATCGGAGTGAGTTCAGATGAGACCAATGTTATGGCTTTGGAAGTGGGATGTAGGACGGTTTGTCTCCCTTTTACTTACCTTGGCCTTATGGTGGGTGCCAATATGAATCGGGTTGCCAATTGGCAACCGGTGATAGACACTTTCAGGGCGAGGTTAGCCAAATGGAAGTCTCAACTTTTATCCATCGGGGGTAGGGTGGTTCTCATTAAGTCGGTAATGGAGAGTCTTCCGACATATTATTTTTCTATCTATAAAGCCCCTAAGAAAGTCATTGACTCATTGGAATCCATGATAAAAAAGTTCCTATGGGGTGGTTCTTCGGAAGATAAGAAGTTGCATTGGGTGGCGTGGGAGAAAGTCTCTTGTCATAAGAAAAAAGGTGGTCTCGGTTTGAATAAATTGCAGGATATAAACTCTTCTCTCTTAGCCAAGTGGGGGTGGCGGTATAAAACGGAGAAAAGTAGTTTGTGGAGGAGGATCATTGACGCTTTTCACTCGTCTAGGGTAGGCTGGGAATGTCTTCATATTAAGAAATCTTCCAGCGGAGTGTGGAATAATGTGGCTAAAATTGTTATAAACATTAAAATAGGAGGAGTGTCGATTAGGAATTTCTTAAAAGGCGAGGTGGGTAACGGAGAAGAGGTAGCGTTCTGGTTAGACCCTTGGCTCATTAACGAACCTCTTAAAGTCAGATTCCCGGAACTTTTTCGTCTTGAAGCGGAAAAAAAATGCAAGGTGGCTGATAGGATTAAAAGACAAGGCGCTGATCAGTTAATTGTTTGGAGCTGGAGAACTCAGATAAGCGATCCGGACCTGCTGAGAAGCATTAACCAGGTCAGTTTGCTGTTAAATTCTTTCAAGTTATCGGCTGTTTCCGACAAATGGAAGTGGGTGGCGGACAAGGAAGGCTGTTTTTCAGTCAAGTCAGTCAAAAATTTGCTGGCTTCGGCTGACGGGCAGAATTCCGGGTTTATTTTAGACTGGTGCAAATGGGTTCCGGCGAAGTGCAATATCCACGTGTGGAGATTGGGGTTGAACAGACTTCCGACGGCCGAGGCGCTTAGTAAGAGGAATGTGTTTGTAGAAGATTCAGCATGTTCGTTCTGTGGTTACGTAGAAGAATCGGCTGATCACGTTTTTATTGCTTGTCAAGCGGCTGCCATTATTTGGAATCATATCAGTATTTGGTGTAAGATTCCGAGTATCTACGCTTTTTCAATTACAGACTTGCTGTCTTTCTTCAAAGATCTCAGAGTTTCGGACAAGAAAAAAGAAGCGGTGCACGGGATTATAATGATTGCTTGCTGGAGCATTTGGCGTGCCAGGAATAAAGCCAAGTTCTCGGACGAGTCGATTCGGATAGATAATATCATTAGTGAAGTCAAGGCGTCGGGTTACTTATGGTTCTCGAGTCGGTCTAAGTTCAAAGATATAGGTTGGGGAGAGTGGCTTTCTTTTGTAAATATGTAATTAGTTGAGGTTGTGTTTGTCGGCCCGGCTTGGGTCGGCAGTTGTTTTCAATAAAAGTTACCTTTCAAAAAAAAAAAAAAATGTAATGTGATCAAGAAATTAATGTCTTTTTTTTGTGAGTGTCTGATTCTTCTGGTCCGTATTATTTACATGTTATTAAATTTTATAAAAAGTTGACTAGTGGGAAAAAAGTAAAAAAAGGTTGACTTTGTGGTGTATTTAACACTACCCCTACCATCTGAAAAGAGTTGTAAAGCCCGAAAATAGATACCCTCATCATTAATCAAGTACTTTGTGTTAAATGTAATTCTTTAAAAAGAATTTGCAATCATCTTACACCAATGGCTAGCTTTGGTCTTGAAAAATTAACCATAGATCACAAAGTGTTGGTCCTTTTTGTGTCATAAAGGCCACTTTAGCTTAGTTGGATTTTCCTAATATAAAAGAGAACGAATATAAACATTGTTAGAATTTAAGTGGTGTGTAGTACATATTTCTACAAGAATATGCTCAATTCTAGCACTTCTAACATGGTTGTTTAAGGGGCAACCCCCCCCCCCCCCCCCCCCCCCCCTCTAGCACTTCTAACATGCTCAATTCTAGCACTTCTAACCTGGTTTTATATGAACTTTTGAAAATGTTGTGTATTAAATACACCCTGGTCAAAGAATTAAAAGTTGAGTGAGAGAAATTATTAGTTTATGGAAATAACGAATTAATCACCTAGATCGACAAAATCGCTTTTACGACGATAAAGTTGGGTATAGAATTTGAGATGCCACCTATACATGGTCTTCAATCCAGCCGCAGACATGCTAATGTTGCGAAAATTCCAACATAATAATTCTACTTATTTATTTATCAATCTCATAATAATTATAAAAAAAAAATTAACGATATTATATTTCTTAAAACTATTTGTTTACGATAACATTTATTTATTCAACCCGTGTAATACATGGGTTTCTAACCTAGTTATTAATATTTGATAATTTAATCAGTTAAAACTAATTTTATGATAAACGTTAGTTTACTATTTTTGTTATATATATTAAAACATTTAAAACTAATTATTAATATTTGATAATTGAATCAGTTAAAAATTCTAGTTATTACATTACTAAGAATAAAAATTTAAAAATAAAAATCCATTATTAACGTATCAGTAAGCTACCCTTTTAAAATTTAAAAATAAAATTTCTTTTGCTTCACTTTGAGAACTAAGAACGTTTTCAGAAAAAAAAAAAAAAAAAAAAAAAAAGAAAGAGAACTAAGAACCAAACTCTATGTAATGTGATCAAGAAATTAATGTCTTTTTTTGTGAGTGTCTGATTCTTCTGGTCCGTATTATTTACACGTTATTAAATTTTATGAAAAGTTGACTAGTGGGAAAAAAGTAAAAAAAGGTTAACTTTGTGGTGTATTTAACACTACCCCTACCATCTGAAAAGAGTTGTAAAGCCCGAAAATAGATACCCTCATCATTAATCAAGTACTTTGTGTTAAATGTAATTCTTTAAAAAGAATTTGCAATCATCTTACACCAATGGCTAGCTTTGGTCTTGAAAAATTAACCATAGATCACTAAGTGTTGGTCCTTTTTGTGTCGTAAAGGCCACTTTAGCTTAGTTGGATTTTCCTAATATAAAAGAGAATGAATATAAACATTGTTAGAATTTAAGTGGTGTGTAGTACATACTTCTACAAGAATATGCTCAATTCTAGCACTTCTAACATGGTTGTTTAAGGGGCAACCCCCCCCCCCAAGTGAGCAAGGGTTTCAATGGCAACAACCCTAGTGGGGTCCATGAAATTTGCATGATTGGTAAGAACCACATAAAATAGTAGTTAATGGAAACTAATGATAAGTTGGAACTGATCATCAGTACCAAGTTTGTATTAGGGTAGGGGGTGGTCACTAGTGATAGAATTTCATCACTCACAATATCTAATCATGTTCCGCCATGTCAGCAACCATTTTTCCATAACTCACAACCTTTTTTTTAGTAGGGGTGGTCATCACTCACCACCACACCCAACAATTTCCCCCAACCAACAATTACCCTCACAAAACAAAAAATAACGCCGTGATAAAAATAACGAAAATTTGATTTCATGGAAGATTAACGCGTTATACAATGACCGGCGGTGGAAGATTAACGCGTTAAACCATCACGCGTTATAGTTTAACGCAGTGCCCCGCCTCCTCTTAGTTATGACTTTGCAACATTGACAATTTGGAGTAGAAGTATACTAAGATTTTGCAGCTAGTATAACTGACAATGGTTGATAGTTATAACCGCCAAATACCTTTGCTCTTTCATTAAAAGTCGTAATATTTTGTTGTGTCTGTTTTCCACCTATATAAGGATTTTGTTCTTATTTTTGGTATTTATTAATAACAAGATTTTCGTATTCGTTCTTGGTTTCTTTTGGATTATCTAGTTAAAATTTTGGACTACTGTCAAATTACATTAATTTAAAAGTGATTAGGACATTATTTATCCAAGAAATGCATTTACATTAATTCAAATCCTCAAGAATCCTAAATTCTTTAACTCAATCCGATGATAAGAATCAAAGATTTTATTCTGTTTCACGTACACCACTAATGTTATTTGTTAATGTTTGTTAATCAGGTTTCAAATCATGTACTGACTCAACATTGCCACACCTCCTTATATCTTTTGCTTGCTTCCATGATCCATCAATCCTTCCAACATACACATATAACTTTGTTCCTACTTTATCTACAATCATCTTTCTTTAAGACTTTTATCTTCATCTTCATTTAGCAATAAAGAAAACCCAAAATCAGTTTGGAATGTAAAAAATGACATCCTTAATTGGGACTATTTTTTTTCTATTTTAACTTGTAGGTGAATTATTGTTGTTTATCTATTGAAACAAAGAAAGTAGACATTCATATACATATGCATATACATGTCAAAACTTACTTTCTAAAAGAAAAAAAAAAGTAAAACAAAACAATTTCTAGTGGATTTTGCGTTCAAAAGCCTTAAGTTCGTTAAAAACAACATATTATCCAAAAGGAAACACTAGATATTTTTTTAGTGAATTTTTTCGACTTGCCAACCTTTCGGATACCTTTTCATGTTCGAAGTCTAATCATTTGGAAGCTAAAAGAATGAAAAAGGTGAGATTTTATGTAATAAACGCTCAATATATAAATAAACAAGACGTTATTATAGGCATAGCTCTTGTTCTAGAGTTTATGGTAATATTGAAAGTAGAAATGACAAATCAACAAACATGATGGAGAGATAGTCCTTGAAGTCTCATATTCTATCCTGGTTGTAGTCGGATCATGACACTTCCACGAATATAGATGGTTTTTTATATGTACAAAATTGCTGAAAATATACACTTACATTTTTACGGACTTTTTGTTTATATGACCAAACAAAGCAAAGATGTTGACATTTTATTCCACAATCATTAACCCATAATAACCTTTTTCGGCAATGCTATAAACTCTATGTTAAGGTACTAACATGCTTTGACATATAACCATTCCTATAGTGCCACACTTGTGTTTTTTTAAGAGCAACAATAATATTTAGTACATGGAACTTGTTATTTAGTATCTGATTAACATGCTTTGACATCTAACCATTCCTATGGTGCCACACTTGTGATACTAGTACTTTTTTTAAGAGCAACAATGATATTTAGTACTTGGAACTTGTTATTTAGTATCTTATTAATAACTCAGACCTATGGGCATTCGATCTTTTGTTACGGGAAGATGATATATCAAAGAGTTGACTTGTGTTTGGACCATTAAGGATGGCAATGGGTCGGGTATTGGTAATTTCATACCCATACTCGGTTGTAAAATTCTGTCCATACCCGACCCAATACCCGTCGGGTATTTGTCGGGTAATTACCCGTCGAGTATCGGGTATACCTCGCGGGTATCGGGTATACCTGCGGGTATCGGGTATACCCATAAGTCTGTTAAAAGATATATATGTTGGGATTTCCAAATACATTTCTTTACTATTATAATTATTATATGATTTCATTTATACAACAACTATTATAAACAAAATATGTACATTATATACATATACGTTTTATCATAAATTAATAATAATTTTAAGAGTTAGTTGTCTGGATGGTCCCTGTGATTTCACGTTTTTTCATGTTTACTCCCCACCTTTTGGAAATAGCATGTATGCTTCCTATGGTTTGTCATTTTGTTACTCGGATAGTCCCCTGAGTAAATGTCAGGGGACTATCCGAGTAACAAAATGACAAACCATAGGGAGCATACCTGTTATTTCCAAACTGACATCTACTCAGGGATTATCCGAGTAACAAAATAACAAACCATAGGGAACATACCTGCTATTTTCAAAAGGTGGGGACTAAACATGAAAAAACGTTAAACCACAGGGACCATCCGGGCAATTAACTCTAATTTTAATATACTTATACACTTATATGTATATATTTCACATTATGAACATACTAAAATAAATGCTATTATCAAATACATTTGCTAAAAAAATATATTTCACATTATGAACATATTAAAATAAATCACTAATAGACAAAGGTTAATGAAAAATATAAAATCTGAATTAAAAAATTCGGGTACATAGTTCGGGTAAATAGTATGTGGTTTCGGGTAATCGGGTCAGGTATCACCTAATCCCAGACCCGACCCATACCCGCAAAAATTTTAAAAACTAATCTCATATCCGCCCCAATACCCGTCGGGTATCGGGTTTCAGGTATAATCGTTGGGCTCGGGTATTTTTGCCATCCCTACGGACCACTAAACACGTCTCAAAACCGAAACATAACAAGACAGTATGGGATGTCAGTCTCTCGTGGGCAGTCTCTGCAAGTGCCACTGCCATTCCCAAAAGCTCTCCACCTTCCAAACTTAACTTGTCGTGCATACTAAAAGTTAGTTATGCTGAGTGAGTTCTATGTTTAATAAAATATTGTATAATTCTAGCAAAACAAACATTTAATAAAAATGTTTACATATTAACTTTTCTCATTGTCGAAACACCAATGAGTGGTCATCAGCGCCCTTATCGGGAATTGTACAACTACTTGTAGCCCCATAGGTCACCACCCTAAACTTGCAGCATCGTGGGTAATTGTGATCTATACTAACAGTCCCGTAGGTAACTGTCTATACTCGCACCCTCGTAGGTATGCTCCTTACGTCAGGTTCAAGACCTTGGATCGCGTAACAAGACTTGTAGCCTCGTGTACAATGCATTGTTACCATAACTTTACCTTCTCATTTACGTGTTAGGTTGAATTCAATCAAACTATCATTTCAAAAAATTATATTAATTAACTTAAAAAATTTTCCTATATGTTTCAGGTTAATAACCCAAAACAGTTCATTTCGTAATACTTTCATTTTGAGTATGCACATCCCCCAAAACTATCTAAAACAGGTCTGAAACTTACTAGTAGTACTTTGCTCTAATTCACTGAAACTGAAGGATTCTGGCAGTTGGAGTCTTAATTCGAATTTGGTTAAAACGTACAAATAGAAAGTTAGCATTGCGCCATGCCGCCCCATGATCCATGGGTAATCCCACCCTCACACGTAATTCCATGCCCATGCCCATGCGCATGTACAGTGACACCCGAAGTATAGTTCCACCTAGGGTTGAGGGCATGATGTGTCATCAATTATACATATTTTATATGCATATTTACCCTATTTATATGTACTTTTGAAGCCTTATTATGAGAAAACACTAGCTAAACCATTTATTTTTTTATAGGATTTAAGGGTCTGAAATGGAAAGTAAGTGAAAAACGATGAAAACAGACGGGAAATGCAAAATTTTCTCATGCACGCCTAGGTACACGGCCATGTCGCCTCAAGACCACCTTTTGAAAAAAGTAAATAGCTTGGTGGGCAAGTAAAAAAGGACAGGTACTCTCGTGCACATCATGGTGCACGGTCGTGCCTTTAGAAAAGACAAACCATAATAAGAAAACTCTGAAGACAAGAAGTACGCTAGTAGCTTGGCACGCCGGTGCATGTACCTGCATATGACAAAAAAGACAGCTTCCGGAAGAATCTACGACAAAAAAGGATGTGCAAGCCCGTGCCCTATATGGTGCACAGTCGTGCACACCTGCCTCCAGCAACACTATAACTATAGACCTCATCAATCATTCTAAGTATGTCTTATTCCTTCTTGTGCCTTGGAGTGCCAAGTGTTCATCTAAGGACTTGTCCAGAGCTTTGCGGGACCCTTTGGGGCCATATCTCCCTTGATGTGTGGATGATCCGTGGATCTTAGTGCGTTGATGCTTAAGTATGTCATTCTTATGATTCTTCCCAAGCCTCCTTGCTTGGAAGCTTCTTCTTTTTTATTTTTAGAAAAAGAATCGAAGATGAGAGGTTGATTCTTAGGGAAGTCCTTCATATCAACTGAAACCCCTCCAAAGATAGAGTTCCAACATTCTATCTTTGATCTCCCACTTCAACAATAAGACATCGATAGTTTAACTGTAATAAATGAGAGACTTGAGAGACATACTACTTTACATACACACACACTGTAACACCCTGGTTACTAATTAACGATTTTATATGTAAATACCAACAATTAGTTGTGTAGTTAAGCCTACACATACTATAAAAATACGAGTTTATTAAAACTTTTACAAATCATAAGTTATTCTACATAACTTGGTTGAATTCGTTGTTTAAAATTTACAATATGTCAAGTGCGGAAGCATGTATCTATATCGTGTTCGGTTCTTCGTTGAGCTTGATCGTCTTCCGGCATCCAAAGTGTACCTACATTTCATAAACATGAAATGCTTTAGTCTTACGGGCTTTAAAACGTGTCCAAACGAGTCCGGGAAACCATTGATTCCAAAAACAAAATTTAAAAATGACCTCCACCGTAACTTACCGTGGCACCGTAAGTTACGGTGGCCTCTGTAATAAAATTTTCCTACCGTACAAAAGTAGGCAACTACCGTAAGTAATTCAGCTCCACCGTAACTTACGGTGGCACCGTAAGTTACGGTGGCCCCTGCATTCAGCCTTTCCATTTTGCCGTAATTGACACGAAATCTTTCGTATCTTTAAATTCGCTTGTCCGTTTAACCTACCGTTTCTTCCTACATGTTTGTAATTTGATTCTCCATCATATGGAGTTAAATTCCGACATCCGGCTTAATAAATTTTGAGACTTTTATGCATTCGGCTTATTACCTTTTTACAAGATTTTGACCAGTTTATGCATTTATCCAAACAAACATATTTGTTTGATCATTATTTCACATGAACCACCTCAATTCAATATTTTCTATCGTGCTAGGTTCTAATTGCGGGTTTCTTATATATTTTAACCCGTCTTCGCTCGTATGTTTATTTTGACCCGTTAAAGGCATTTAAGTATATTTTAAACATGATTCACATCCATTTGTATCTAGCCTTATATTGCCACATTTCTTACCAAGTAATCTTCCACCACAACAATATTTGTGGTGGATTTAATGTGGAGATCTATATATTCCGAGTTTTACCCCTCGAATTATCATTTTACGGCAAAAACTCATATAAAGTCTTTCGACCCAAGAATTTACATCTTTCACTACCTATACTCACTCTAAGCATTTATTTAATCATAAGACTCGTTTCCGAACCACCTTTAAGGTTCGTTCCTTCGAATTAGCTTACAAGGGCAGTTGGTAAATTTTTTTCATCCTTCTTTCACTACAAGGACCTTTAAATACTTGTTTGACTCAAAATCCAATTTTTAACTATAGTTCTTTTTTGTAAACCCATGTGCTTCTAAAACACTAAAATCATAACTCAATTTATTCGGCTCACCTAAAAGATAACCGAATATCTATATTTTAACCTTGTCTAACTCTTATAGAACTCCAAATTCTACATGACGAGTTGTGTTATTATACATACCTGGCTCGGATCAATATATTGACCCGTTTCAATACCTTGCCTTAGTGGCTGCTAATTGACAGCGCTGTAAACATCCATGTGTTATTTATTCCCTAAAATCATACAACTCGACAATCCATTAGTTGATGTTGTCAAGGGTGATAATTTCACCTTTTGACCCGTTTGGTCTAATTGACCAATATATTAGCGAGAGGACATTTATTACCACCTCATATATATGACTCGCTCCGATTTACACCGTGCGGTCACTTTTCTTATAAACCCATTTCTTAAAACTTTTTGGCCTACTATGGCTTACGTCATAATTGTCTTTTTCATAACACGACAAAAAAAAGATATTCTAAAATATATGACTAGTGTAAGATATACTTACCTTGCATCCGAACTATGCTTTTCCACCATTCTTGCTTTGTTTGACCAGCTTCCTTTCCAAGCTTCCTCCTAGCTTGTTAAGAGTCAACTATTACCATAATTCGTAAGACGGTTAGTTTAGTCATCATTATTATGACTATTTCATCTTACGGATTTTATATCGAAACTTCTATTCTACTTCATCTTTGGTTAGTTCGACTTTCTAAAATCAACTACCTTTAATCATATAATATGAACAACCAAGGCAATTCAACATTATGATTAGAAATCGCATTATCCCATATCTTATATAATTAGTCAAGTTAGCTAATTACGCGTTTCTTTCATAATTCCATCTTTTTATACCAAACCCAATTTATGGTAATTATGATTCATGTACCCAAACACCTAAATTGTTCAAGTACTATATCTTTACTATCTAATATGATGATTCTAATCACCAATTAGACACTAACATCATCATATTATGAAAACCCATTTCAAGACATGTATGTTCCACATTCAAACTTGCAAATTGTTCAAGTATCTTGTTTCTACTAACAACTATGATGATTATAAACATGTGTATATCATCATCTTCACTACATAATCAAAACCCACTTAGCACATAATAGGGTAATTTTCAAATCCCTAGTTTTAACACCAATTTTCCAAGTTTTTTTTTAACTAGGGTTTGTTTCTAAACAAAGATTTCATCACAATAGCACTCATAGATTCAACATTCATTCCAGAATTTCGGTTATGATTATTCATCATAATCTCAAAGTATCACCAAATCATAAAATTCTACATACCTTGTAATCCCCACGACTAGGTGATCACGAATTTGTAATCATGCAGACGATTTGGGTTTGATTTGAGCATCAATTTGAGAGATTCTTGAGGGACTAGGGTTTTGAGCAAGAGAGCCTTCCCTGGCTCTGCTTGAAGTCGCAGACACACACACACGTATGTGTGTGTGTTTTGTTTATTTAATTAGTTTTAATAAAACTTTATCTCATTTGCCCATGTTTAGTCCCTCAACTTTACACAAGTTATTTAAAAGTATTCTAACCATATTTGTTCTATTATGTCAAGACACTAACTAACTAGGTTAATATTCCTAGTTACTTGGTGGGTCCCGGGAATTATAACCCGTTATATTTTAAGTCCCGTTAACTCGGGCTCTTATAAATTCAATTCCCTAAAACTTTGATTCGCTTGTATTTACTATTAGTATTTCTTATTTAAACCCAAATATTTACCGGGTTATTTTTACTACTAATGGTACTTTACCCGTCTTTTAGTATTAACGGAGTTTTGATTACCAATCCCGTTTTCGGGGTGTTACAAGTCTACCCCCCTTAGAGAGGTTTCGTCCTCGAAACTTTTTCTTACATAATTCATTGAGTTTATACTCAATTCATTTGATTCGAGAAATCTTTTTAAACATTGCTTATATTTTTAACCAATTGTTAGTATTACCAGATAAGTATGGTAACATCTTTTTTTGTCATTAATTGTCTATGTATCTCATATGGCATAATGCAACTTGAAATAACGTAATCTCGTTATTTCCACTAGTTTAGTTAACTTAGCGATATCCATCGCTTTCATATACTATCGAATTCTTTATGAATTCGTTACTTTGACCCGTTTAAAGGTCTTTAGTGAAATCTTTCACTTTTAACAACAAATTCTTTTGTTTTTAAATTTATTTATTTGGTTCAGTTATACCGAATCTACCGCTTACAAGCAAACCAAATTTCTTGATTTGAATTACTGACCTTAACCGGTCTCACTAACTAGACTTATTAGTCCAGTTACTTTTACCGCTCGCTTGGTTATAATGTGATTCTACTTTACATTGCATTTCATGACCGTGATCGTGTCACATCATGTTTAATTCATATCAACCTTTCATTTTCGAAAACATCACCTTTTCGAATTTATCGTCTTGCGCCTATTAGTGTCAAGACTTGTATCCTTCGTTCTTACTATTTAAATTCCTATCAGAATTTATATTTGTAAAAACGTTATTTCTTACTAAAACCAAAGTTTTAGTTTAACGTTTTATCTTTAATTTATGTCAAGCAATTTTGACGACTTGACATTTACTCTTTTACAGTCTTTGTTTTACGCGAGGATTCTTAACTGGTTCTCTCGCTTTGTTTAAGTAACCCGTAGGTTCTCTCACGTAGCCTCGTAGGCTATTTCCTTAGGTCTTCACCCCCTTTTTAATGGGAACCCTAAGGTTTATTTCCCTTTCTTTTCGTGACCCGAGGGTCATTCTGGTCCCATAGACCTTAACACTAATCGCATTCCTGTAGGTTACGATGATCCCACAGATTCATCTTTTTACTTGTATCTACATTCAAATGTATATATGCATATATAGCTTCAAAGCATGTCTTGTTATGTTTGGAATCGTATATTTTCACTTTTGAACTTTAGTTGACCTTGACCGTAGTCTAAGGCTTTATTCGTTTATTTTCGGGCGAAATTTTCCGACTTTATGACTTCTCATGTCATCTATGCGTCAGTTCATCTTATGCTCACCATTCTCCAGTTTACATATATCCGTATTCGATTATGTCCCATTACCGGGCTCATTATTCTAATGTAATACGCTTCCGTCATACGGCTGTGCGTTTACATTATTATCAAATATTTTGCTCATCTGATTCATTTGGGTACTTTTTAATTTGTCCCACTCGCCCCGTCCTTACTACATCGGACGTAAATGTGTATGCTACAAGAAGTTATGGTACCATATGCCACTACTTACTTGGCCAGAGTAAGCGATCAGCACATGACACACATGACCTTTTTATAGCTTTCACATCACCCCCTATGTAAGTAATGCCTCTA
This sequence comes from Helianthus tuberosus, assembly GCA_030545235.1. Classification (NCBI taxonomy): domain Eukaryota; kingdom Viridiplantae; phylum Streptophyta; class Magnoliopsida; order Asterales; family Asteraceae; genus Helianthus; species Helianthus tuberosus. The sequence continues at coordinate 19,795,884 of CM060380.1, read as the reverse complement.
TTTATTTCATACTTCTAATTTCATTTAGTAAAACTTTATTTAATTGCAAAACAACAATCGTTAGTTTTACTAATTTTTACATTCGAACATATAAAATGTTTTTCTTTTCTATCGAACTACTATATAATCACATTCGTTATTGTGATCGCTACTTTTCTCAATAGCGTTATATTGAGAGTTTCTCACTTGGATAATTACCCCCCGTCCAAGTTCTCATATGAACTAATCTTATTATTTCCTTGTTATTCATCATCGTGAATAACACATGTTTCTATTAAACTTTTCTTAGAAACATCATCCTGAATAGATATCCTATTCAGGTTTTATCAGATATATGCAACCGTTATCCCCTACGTGTTAGTTGCATATTACTATTTGTGCGATTAATTTAAAAGCGTGCACCTGGTAATGCTTGTCCTAACGGGCTTCTCTTGCCGCTAACTTTGTTCGCGGTCGTTACGCAATTTAGTCCTCGGTGAGCATGCTCCTCTTGTCATACTTCGGACCGTTCCTCTATCATATCCTTAATTTGTTTAACTCTTGTCATCTGTAAATGCAAGTGTCCTTCAATCAAGACATTCACAAAAGTTAGTAATGTCAACTTTACTAAATGCCCGTATCATAATACAAGGCTTTTCTACTATGAGTGTCAACGCACGAAATTTTGTTAGCTATATCTATCATTTAATTTGGGTAACGTGTATTACACGATAACCGTATGTGTTGTTTACAACACTTTAATACGCTAAACGATTAACATACATGCACTTACCGGATTTGCGATCAAGCATCGAACCGAAAACCAATCTTTATTAAGAGCATAAGATTTAAGTCCAAGCATAGTTTTCCCCACCATACTTGAATCTCATAAACCAGGGCTCTGATACCAACTTGTAACACCCTGGTTACTAATTAACGATTTTATATGTAAATACCAACAATTAGATGTGTAGTTAAGCCTACACATACTATAAAAATACGAGTTTATTAAAACTTTTACAAATCATAAGTTATTCTACATAACGTGGTTGAATTCGTTGTTTAAAATTTACAATATGTCAAGTGCGGAAGCATGTATCTATATCGTGTTCGGTTCTTCGTTGAGCTTGGTCGTCTTCCGGCATCCAAAGTGTACCTACATTTCATAAACATGAAATGCTTTAGTCTTACGGGCTTTAAAACGTGTCCAAACGAGTCCGGGAAACCATTGATTCCAAAAACAAAATTTAAAAATGACCTCCACCGTAACTTACCGTGGCACCGTAAGTTACGGTGGCCTCTGTAATAAAATTTTCCTACCGTACAACAGTAGGCAACTACCGTAAGTAATTCAGCTCCACCGTAACTTACGGTGGCACCGTAAGTTACGGTGGCCCCTGCATTCAGCCTTTCCATTTTGCCGTAATTGACACGAAATCTTTCGTATCTTTAAATTCGCTTGTCCGTTTAACCTACCGTTTCTTCCTACATGTTTGTAATTTGATTCTCCATCATATGGAGTTAAAGTCCGACATCCGGCTTAATAAATTTTGAGACTTTTATGCCTTCGGCTTATTACCTTTTTACAAGATTTTGACCAGTTTATGCATTTATCCAAACAAACATATTTGTTTGATCATTATTTCACATGAACCACCTCAATTCAATATTTTCTATCGTGCTAGGTTCTAATTGCGGGTTTCTTATATATTTTAACCCGTCTTCGCTCGTATGTTTATTTTGACCCGTTAAAGGCATTTAAGTATATTTTAAACATGATTCACATCCATTTGTATCTAGCCTTATATTGCCACATTTCTTACCAAGTAATCTTCCACCACAACAATATTTGTGGTGGATTTAATGTGGAGATCTATATATTCCGAGTTTTACCCCTCGAATTATCATTTTACGGCAAAAACTCATATAAAGTCTTTCGACCCAAGAATTTACATCTTTCACTACCTATACTCACTCTAAGCATTTATTTAATCATAAGACTCGTTTCCGAACCACCTTTAAGGTTCGTTCCTTCGAATTAGCTTACAAGGGCAGTTGGTAAATTTTTTTCATCCTTCTTTCACTACAAGGACCTTTAAATACTTGCTTGACTCAAAATCCAATCTTTTAACTATAGTTCTTTTTTGTAAACCCATGTGCTTCTAAAACACTAAAATCATAACTCAATTTATTCGGCTCACCTAAAAGATAACCGAATATCTATATTTTAACCTTGTCTAACTCTTATAGAACTCCAAATTCTACATGACGAGTTGTGTTATTATACATACCTGGCTCGGATCAATATATTGACCCGTTTCAATACCTTGCCTTAGTGGCTGCTAATTGACAGCGCTGTAAACATCCATGTGTTATTTATTCCCTAAAATCATACAACTCGACAATCCATTAGTTGATGTTGTCAAGGGTGATAATTTCACCTTTTGACCCGTTTGGTCTAATTGACCAATATATTAGCGAGAGGACATTTATTACCACCTCATATATATGACTCGCTCCGATTTACACCGTGCGGTCACTTTTCTTATATACCCATTTCTTAAAACTTTTTGGCCTACTATGGCTTACGTCATAATTGTCTTTTTCATAACACGACAAAAAAAAGATATTCTAAAATATATGACTAGTGTAAGATATACTTACCTTGCATCCGAATTGTGCTTTTCCACCATTCTTGCTTTGTTTGACCAGCTTCCTTTCCAAGCTTCCTCCTAGCTTGTTAAGAGTAAACTATTACCATAATTCGTAAGACGGTTAGTTTAGTCATCATTATTATGACTATTTCATCTTACGGATTTTATATCGAAACTTCTATTCTACTTCATCTTTGGTTAGTTCGACTTTCTAAAATCAACTACCTTTAATCATATAATATGCACAACCAAGGCAATTCAACATTATGATTAGAAATCACATTATCCCATATCTTATATAATTAGTCAAGTTAGCTAATTACGCGTTTCTTTCATAATTCCATCTTTTTATACCAAACCCAATTTATGGTAATTATGATTCATGTACCCAAACACCTAAATTGTTCCAGTACTATATCTTTACTATCTAATATGATGATTCTAATCACCAATTAGACACTAACATCATCATATTATGAAAACCCATTTCAAGACATGTATGTTCCACACTCAAACTTGCAAATTGTTCAAGTATCTTGTTTATACTAACAACTATGATGATTATAAACATGTGTATATCATCATCTTCACTACATAATCAAAACCCACTTAGCACATAATAGGGTAATTTTCAAATCCCTAGTTTTAACACCAATTTTCCAAGTTTTTTTTTCAACTAGGGTTTGTTTCTAAACAAAGATTTCATCACAATAGCACTAATAGATTCAACATTCATTCCAGAATTTCGGTTATGATTATTCATCATAATCTCAAAGTATCACCAAATCATAAAATTCTACATACCTTGTAATCCCCACGACTAGGTGATCACGAATTTGTAATCATGCAGACGATTTGGGTTTGATTTGAGCATCAATTTGAGAGATTCTTGAGGGACTAGGGTTTTGAGCAAGAGAGCCTTCCCTGGCTCTGCTTGAAGTCGCAGACACACACACACGTATGTGTGTGTGTTTTGTTTATTTAATTAGTTTTAATAAAACTTTATCTCATTTGCCCATGTTTAGTCCCTCAACTTTACACAAGTTATTTAAAAGTATTCTAACCATATTTGTTCTATCATGTCAAGACACTAACTAACTAAGTTAATATTCCTAGTTACTTGGTGGGTCCCGGGAATTATAACCCGTTATATTTTAAGTCCCGTTAACTCGGGCTCTTATAAATTCAATTCCCTAAAACTTTGATTCGCTTGTATTTACTATTAGTATTTCTTATTTAAACCCAAATATTTACCGGGTTATTTTTACTACTAATGGTACTTTACCCGCCTTTTAGTATTAACGGAGTTTTGGTTACCAATCCCGTTTTCGGGGTATTACACACACACACACTTACACTTGAGCTTGAGCTTGATCATCATGCAAGATTGGTAGTCGCCATGAGTAAAAGTGTTAAGATCTTCATATGGCTGTAGTCTCTATGTCTTCTTAAACTCTTGGATTAGTTAAACTTATATAATCAAGTAGTTTATTATACCAACTGTGTTTATCTTTTACTATTTCTTGGTTTGTTATCTATTGTGACAGGATCATTTGGCTCCTTTAATACATTGTATAGTGAGAAAGCTCATACCCGCCTTTAGACGAGATCTTATATATGATTATCGTAAACCCTAGGAGCCTCTTTTCCTTCTGCCCAGTTCCCCCAAAACAACGTTCGACTTTTTAGCAACAAGATAATTCATGAATCACTTAGTCAAAATCGATCTAAAGGTTTGACAAATTATTCGCAGACAAAAGAAGAAATGAAACATAGAATTGATAGATATACTAGGGTGTATGTGCGACTCGTTCAGATCATGAACTAGAACAAAGGAAAGAGAACAATGTTCGAATACCAATGATCAAAAGGATAGACCGATTAACTTAATTTAACTAAATTAATCTAATCTAACATAACTTGACCGGGTATGCGTATGACTTCTGGTACCCTTAATTAGATTTGATGTAAGCTTTTAGTATTGAACCAGATCTTACTAGGGGTTTTCTGGTGTTGAACCAGATTCAGGTGACAAGCTTCTAGTATCGAACCAAATCTTGGGGTAATAAAAGGCTCCTGATATTACATGAGATCTTTAGGGAGATTTCTGGCAATGCACCATATACAGTTTGGGGGGTAAAAGTTAAGAAAGGTTAGCTAATAAGGGTTGGATAATTCGACAAAGTAGTCAAACCGATGAGATATTTACTAAGTACTTATATATCTGTTTGACCCGAGAAGGGACCACGATTATAGAGATGTGTAAGGTAACAAGATCAATATGTTTTGACAAATTTGAGGGAAAGATAGTAACCTTAACAGGAGGCTCTTCCAATTTTTATAAAAGATAAATTAAAATATTTAAGTATTTTACACACTCATAAAATTACTAATCAGTTATCTATGATCAATGAATATAATTAGGGCTAGTGTCGTTATATTAGAGCTTCCTGGATAGTGTTTTGGAGGGAATTTGTCTGGGTTTTTTTTCTCATTAGTGAAGCCCCGTTTTCCTAATATGATCCGTTTTATGACCCGAACATATAAACCATCTAAAAAAAAAACCTAAATCTCTCAATCGCCTAATTCTTCTCCTCCACACTTACAGAACCCTTGATGTTCATTCTTCTCCTTCTGCTTCAATTTCTGTAATCCATCTGGCGGTTGATTCTATCAATAGACCCTAATGAATAAATACCCGATCAATCATTTTTTTTTAATTTTTTCATTTCTTTTTCAAATCTTAAAAAATCCAGCCATACATAGATTGAAGAGATTCAACAGGTTCGGAATCCTCCATTCATATGTGATCTTACTTTCTCATGTTATTTGTTCAAACAAAATTGAAGTTCTTGGGTTTGCATCATTATTCCGCCATTCGATGCGTTCGAAACTCCGATTAGTTTCATCCGGGTAATGAAAGCCTATTCTTCCCTTTGCAATCCAACTTTTGTGATCTTTTTTTCTATAAATCGAATAGATGTGGATGCGACGACGACAATGGATGACTGATATGCACCAAATGCAACATATAAATTGTATCAAATAAGGTATAAAATCAACTCTTTTTAGTACTAATGTTGGAAAAAGTGCGTTTCTTTGTAAACTTTTGATTTTCAGGATTAAAAGAGCTTAAATGTACAAAAGGAACAAATTAACGACAAAAACCAGCATAAATACAAAAGAAGGGAAGGGAAGTTGATACATCATACCGACCCTCCAAGTTTCACCACAAGACCAAAAACAACAAATCAGAAGACAAGCACAGGGTCGTGCCACCAAGGCATGGGGCCGTGCCCTACTCAAGATTCCACAAAGAAAAAGACAAACAAAAGCAGACAAGAGACACGGGGCCGTGTCCCGACTAGCGATTAATGGATTGATTAATGAAAAATTACTCAGTTACTAGCCGACTAGTGATTAATCGCCGACTAGTCGCAATTTTTACAACACTGTAATTTATAAAGGAAACCCAAAGCCTTTTCAATCTAATGTTGGCCATTGGCCAAGAAACTTATTCAATGACAAGGTTTAGTCTTTAGACCAAGAAGGTTTTCAGCCCTAATTTTTGGTTTTAACCTAAAAACGGACTGACCCGACCCAAGTGTAAGTAGATGATGGAAGTTTGAAAGTTAATGGTCAATTTTTTTTCATTTTCTAACTAAAACTATAACAATAGGAGAAACAAATAATCATAAAAAAATGTGAAAAAAAGAAATTGCATTATTAGTTGTTGGTAACTACAATTTAAAAAGTAGACATTAATTCATTACAACTTATATACTCAATCATCGTAGTGATGAACTTAAAATCATACCGGTATTAAAAGTATCAGTTTTGAAAATTGCCAAAAGTGGTACGGTATTCGACGGTAAAATGTGATAAAATACCATACCGTATCGAACATGTCTCGGACCGAAAGTACTAATCCCAATAACATAAAAAATGGGTACCCAGTACCAATTGCTCATCCCTAAATCATGTAATCAGGTAAAAGTTTCTTTTGTGAGTGACATATATTAATTTTTTTACAAATCTTTAAAGCTTAGTGTACAAGTTATTAAAGCACCAAATTTTCTATATTCTTATTGTTTTACGTTTCGGTCTGCATTTTGGTGAGTTAACACGTCGCAACGTGCGTGCGTGGTTCAACATTTTACGTCTATCTTTTGTTCGATTTAACGACTCCATTACAACGCACGGGTCCTATATACTAGTTTATTAATATTTTAAAAAAAGTATCTTTTTGCTACTTCTATTTTATATGGTCCAAATGAAATATAAAATAAAAATCAAGTCTACACATGACACAATTTGAGTCACGAATATAAGCTTTTGTAAGATTTTAACAGTGCAAAATACTATCATTGAAAAGCCATTATTATGATATGGTTTCAAAGCAATAATAATTTGACACCGTTGGTACACAAAAAAGAAAGTTTGTTTGATCGCCTCTAATTTTGATATTTTTATACTATACTTAACAAAGCGGGGCCCATCACCATCTTCGCCAAGCCCTGTTGAGCTATTTAAAAAATATTATTATTTTATTTACTTTAAATATCCATATATTAGATTTTTAAAAGCGTTATATTTATATATATCCAACTCTTTTACAAATGTAATTATAGCTCTCTAATGTTTTTGTCCATAAACTCTTTAATTCTCTCCAATTAAAAAACAATGGATTTGTATCGAACAATTTTTCGGAGTCTGACTTGGAAGATGAGTTGATCGTTACCGTGGTTTGAGCGTGGGTCCATTTTCGTCTACCAGCTCGAAACTTCACAACCACTTACATGACGAGCTCCACTTGAGCGGGATCGTGAGACTGCTCATAGTCATTTGGTAAATGATTATTTTTCTGAAAATTTGTAGTATGATCTTGATACTTTTCGGCGCCATTTCACTTGAGTCGTCAACTAATCTTACGATAGGTCGACGATTTAGAACTCGAGTTTCAGTATTTTTAACAAAGGGAAGGCGTAAACTAGAATTTATGCTTTGCAAAAGTGCACGTCCGTAATTCTTCAATCGGCGTACAACACTTTGAACGACGCATATGACGAGTATTTAAAGAAGTCAGAAAAATGTCCCGAGATAGTCTTCAATATTTTTTTAAGGTATTATTTTTTTTATTGTTAGTTTTTTGTTGTTATCATCGGATGACCCATCGTTAATACTTGAGATAGTGGCATCATATGATCTTTTGATTTGACATGCATTCTTTGGTATAGCCGATGAAACAACGATATTAGTGTTATAGAGCAATATCATGTATTCGCCAATGTCATAGCTGAAGGTACACCTGTGTTTTAATTTTACGCAGATGATGTGGAGTACGAGTATGGTTATAAGTTGTTGATCGTATTTATCCGAAGTCCTCATTTTGAAAAATCGAATATATATTTAAAGAAACAGCATGAATCGGAAAAAAAAAAGATATTGAAGAGTGTGGTATTGAAGAAACAATGGACTATCGTTGCTCAATCGACATGACTATGGATCAAAGAAAAATTAAGGAACACTATGTATGTCTGCATTATTTTACGTAATATGATCTTCAAGGACTTGGGGAATATGATTTATCAAGACTGTGATGATGACATCCAATTGCCAACTACACTACTAAATACCGAAGAAAAACAAGCTAATTCAAGGATAATGCATCGTGTATCGAAACACATCTTAATATTTACTAGGAGTCGGTAGAACATCTATGGTTGAATTGTTGTGATGGCGATAATGACAATGATGACAATTAAATAATTGTAATTTTTTTAGTCGTTTATCTATGGGCTTGCCTATTTGGACACCATGCTTGCCTATTTGGACACCTTTAAGCCCTAGACACCTCGTATAGGCCTATACGAGGCGTATAGGGTTACATCAAAGTCAGTGTCTGACTCATGTCACTTCTGGTTTGACTGCTTCAATATGCCTCGTATAGGCCTATACTGGGCGTATAGGGCCCCTCGTATAGGTCTCATATGTGACCCTTTGCCCCTTATATGCCTATACTAGGCGTATTTAAGGGGGTTTTTTTTAACAAACATTTTATACAATATTAATCGTTTTAGCAAACTTTTATACAAAAACAAGTTTTTTATTTTAAATAATTAATATTAGGACCCCTCGTTGGTGTTTTTTTGAGTTGAAAAATGGATGTTTTGGTAGGGTAATTTGATTGTTTTTTGAGGGTGATGTTTTTTTGAGTAAAAAAATGGGTGTTTTGGTGGGATAATTTGAGTTGTTTTTTAAGAAAAGTTTTATTTTTTTATAAAAATATTTTACCGTTTTCAAGATCGGCCTTTAAAAATATTCGATCGTAGAAATATTACATTGTTTTTAACATATAGTGTAGTATAGGTCTCGTATAGGTCCCATATAGGTCTTGTATAGGCCTATCGACGTATACGGGCGTTGTATCATATCCTATAGTATCGTATCGTATTGTATCGTATAGTGTAGCATAAGTCTCATATAGGTCTCGTATAGACCTATATGGGACCTATACGAGACTTATACTATACAATATACGATACAATACGATACCATACTATACGATACAATACGATACAATACGATACAATATCGTATGGTATAGTGTATAGTATAAGTCTAGTATAGGTCCCCTATAGGTCTTGTATAAGCCTATAGGCCTAAACCACACGTATACGGGTGTTGTATCATATCATATAGTTTCGTTTCGTATCGTATCGTATAGTGTAGTATAAGTCTCGTATAGGTCTTGTATAAGCCTATCGTGTTGTATCGTATAGTATAGTATAAGTCTCGTATAGGTCTCGTATAGGCATCGTATAATTAATATTAGTGTTATTATAATTAATATGAGTTTTTTATAATTAATATTAGTGTTATTGATATTAATATGAGTTTTTTATAGTTAATATTAGTGTTATTGATATTTAAAAAGAGAAAAAAAATAGACGCCTAGTATAGGGCTATACTGGGCGTCTATGTGGACCAAAAGACCATTAAACCCATGAATTATGCCTATACTAGGGGCAAAACAAGGTTATAATGGTCTTTTGGACCCCTCGTATAGGCCCAGTATAGCCCTATACTAGGCGTCTATTTTTTTTTTTTTAATATTTAAAAAGAGAAAACAAAAAAAATAAAAATAGACGCCCAGTATAGGGCTATACGAGGGGTCCAAAAGACCATTATAACCTTGTTTTGCCCCCAGTATAGGCCTAATTCAGGGGTTTAATGGTCTTTTGATCCACATAGACGCCCAGTATAGCCCTATACTAGGCGTCTATTTTTATTTTATTTTTTTTGTTTTCTCTTTTTAAATATCAATAACACTAATATTAACTATAAAAAACTCATATTAATATCAATAACACTAATATTAATTATAAAAAACTCATATTAATTATAATAACACTAATATTAATTATACGATGCCTATACGAGACCTATACGAGACTTATACTATACGATACAACACGATAGGCTTATACAAGACCTATACGAGACTTATACTACACTATACGATACGATACGAAACTATAGGATATGATACAACACCCGTATACGTATGGTTTAGGTCCCGTTTAGGCCTATAGGCTTATACAAGACCTATAGGGGACCTATACTAGACTTATACTATACACTATACCATACGATACGAAACTATAGGATATGATACAACACCCGTATACGTCGATAGGCCTATACAAGACCTATAAGGGACCTATACTACACTATATGAGGCGTCTTGAAGGGTGTGGAAATAGGGAGTTGGGTGTGTGAATATGTAGACCCTTATCTATTTTTTTTGAAACTTTTTATTTATTTTATTTCAGTTTTGTAACTTCCCATTTTAGTATATGTATATATATATATATATATACATATATATATATATATACATATACATATATAGGATTAGGTTCAAACGTGAACAATTTCTCCAGCGTGAACTGATCTTGGCCGTTGATTTATATGATCTTAAGTTTTAAATGAGTGGCATGATGGTAATTAGTTGGTTAATTTTTTTCATTTAATTAAATACAAAAAGGGTATAACCGTAATTACGCAATCAAAATAATTCAAAAAAAGAAACCTAAATTCTTTCAATTATATTAATCACACAAATATCCAAACACACAAACAAACACATTTTACAAATATCCATGGTGGTGGTCGACGACGGCCATGGCAGCGCGTGGCGGTCAACAGCGGCTGTTTGTGTGGGAGACGGATAGGAGTGCCGACAGCGGGTGCTCGGTGTTTGTGTGGGAGACGGAGGGGTGGCGGCTGTTTATGTGGGAGACGGAGGGGCAGTGGGTGCTCGGTGGTGCTGTGTTTGTGATGGATGACGACAGGGGTGAAGTGGCTCGCGGCGGAGAGGAGTGCCGACAGCGGCGGCGAGGTTTTAGGGTATCGACGAACTCCGACAACCCGTGATAACACCAGATCTGTAAGTTTTCAACTCATTTTTTCGTTTCGAAACCATTCCGGATGGTGTTCTTCACAGATCCATTTAAACCGATTTCTTAGGTCGTTTTATTGTTCTTCGCAGATCCATTTAAAACGATTACTTGTGGATTTCGATTATTCAGTTTTAGAAAACGTTTCTTTTTTCTTACATTCTGATTTTAACCTAATTGTTAGTTGAAACATTAAGGTTGCAATGCCTGTTGGGAACTATACTACATCGAGCATGAAATTCAGGTACTAGTCTATTTCTATCTAGAACTACAGTTTTGATGTGTTATTTGAATGGACTATAACTATACACCGTCATTATTAGATGTGCCATTAGTTTTTTCACTGCTTTAAGGCGATGTACACATGTGTATTATGATTTTGCTTGTTTTTAAGGCGTTGTACACATGTGTATTCTGATTTTTGCTCTGGTTTTAAGGCGCTGTACACATGTGTATTCTGATTTTGCTCTGTTTTTAAGGCGCTGTACACATGTGTATTCTGATTTTTGCTATGTTTTTAATGCGATGTACACATGTGTATAGCGTCTGTTTTTGTGATATCTCATATTTTTTTTTGTGTATTGAATGTGTAAAGTTGTTGATGTACACTTGTGAATTATGCAAAGTACTAATTGCTAAGTTTTTTGTGTTATTATAGGAGACATCGTAAACGAGGAAAGTGGAGATGGAAGGTCGATAAGGATGATTCACGTATGAGGTCGATAAGGATGATTCACGTATGTTTGTTTGCTTGGTCGATAAGGATGATTCAGCATACAACGCGGCGAATAGTTGTAAAAGACTATGTCTTTTTTATTTTTACTATTATGTTGAGTTTATTGTTTTCACGAAACTGGAACTTGTAATTGTATGTTTTTTTTCGTTTGGCAAACATTATGGAAATTGTTATTTGCTTAATATAAAATAGGTTTACAAGTTTTGTTTATATGTATGTAGTATGTAGCTAATTACACATATGTACCATGCTGAGTACACATGTGTACTGTTCAATTCATATCAAAGTACACATGTGTATACCGTTGAAATATGAAGGTTACGTGAATCTTAAAAATCATAATCCGAATTCTGGTGGTGAAATCTAAAAAATAAAAATGAAATAAAAGATAATGTGGATAATGAGTTTAAAATAGGAAAGATGTAACTTAATTCAATTATTAAAATAATGATTTAAATCTAATTTTTTATATAATTACAATCATACCCTTAACAACTAAAAAGGAAATCAATGGTCCAGATCAGTTCACGCAGTTCACGCATGGGATTAGGTTCACGCTGGAACCCTACCCTATATATATACATATATATATATACATATATATGTATATAGGGTAAGGTTAACGTACAAATGCCCTTATCGTACATTACGTACGCTACAATCTCAGCCGTCCGATCATTTTCCCGCATTGAATTCACATGTTGTTTTTTTTGTAACAATTTCGCATGTTGGTTTTTTAACATGCGATTTCACCAAAATTACCACATGCGAAATTGTTACAAAAAAACAACATGCTATTTCATTAAAATTATCACATGCGAAATTGGTACAAAAAACAACATGCGAATTCATAAAAAATTATCACATGCGAAATTGTTATAAAAAAAACAACATGCTATTTCATCAAAATTATCACATGCGAAATTGGTACAAAAAAAAACATGCGAATTCATCAAAAATTATCACATGCGAAATTGTTATAAAAAAACATGCGATTTTAAAATGCGGGAAGATGATCTGACGGCTGAGATTGTAGCGTACGTAATGTACGATAAGGGCATTTGTACAGAACTCTTTACTTATATATATATATATATATATGGTGCCGCTAAAATGAAAACCACCCCCAGTTGCAAGAACTGCAAGAACTACGCTCCACCAATCAAATCAACCAAAAGGCTAATATAGTCATTTAGTCAAAACCATTAAATTATCTTTCTCTCCTCGTTAAAGGCTCTTTTTAAAGTATTTTCAGTTTCTCTCTCTTCACATTTCTCTCTCCTCTTTTTGTTATTTTGTAAAAAAGTTTTTGTAAAAAAAATTGTAAATAAGTTTTTGTAAAAAAAGTTTTCGTAAAAAATGTAAAAAAGTTTAGAAACGTATGTGTAAAAAAAGGTTTTTGTAAAAAAAAGGTTAAAACCGTAAAAAAGTTTTCGTATAAATTTTTGTCTTTTAAAAAAATGGTAAAAAAGTTTTTGTAAAAAAAAAGTTTAAAACCGTAAAAAACGTTTTCGTTAAAAAACGTAAAAAGGTTTAAAAACCATGTGTGTAAAAAAAATTTTTGTAAAAAAAAGTTTAAACCGTAAAAAAAAATTCGTATAAATTTTGGTTCTTTGTAAAAAAAAATTTGTAAAAAAGTTTTGTAAAAAAAGTTATTTGTAAAAAGAAAGTTTAAAACCGTAAAAAAAGTTTAAAAACGTGTGTGTAAAAAAACGGCGCGTAAATACGGGGCGTAAAAAACGACGCATAAAAAAACAGCACGTAAAAAACGGGGTGTAAAAAACGGCTCGTAAAAACCGGGTGATAAAACGACGCGTAAATACGGGGGCGTAAAACGGCGCGTAAGACCGGGCGTAAAAAACGGGGCGTAACAAACGGCTCGTAAAAACGTTTTACGTAAAAAAATCCTGACAATTTTTTTGTAAAAAAAATCAGATTTTAAAATGTTTTTTAATTAAAAATCTGATTTTAATAAAAAAACAATTAATTTAATAAGACAAAAAAAAAGTAATAAAAAACAATATATACAATAAGACAAAACAAACAAATTTACTAAATTGTCATTTGACATTAAAATATTAAAAACATAATAAGACAAAAAGAATTTAATATTGTTTTTATAACTTTTAATCTCATCCATCTATCTTCAAAGATTAATGGTTGGAAAGTGGTTCTCGTGGTTCTCTTAACTGGGGGTGGTTTCATTTTAGCGCTCCTATATATATATAGAGAGAGAGAGAGTCAGGTTAACGTACAAGAGCCGTTATCCTAGATTACGTACGCGTAGGGCTGTAAACGAACCGAACGTTCAGCGAACAGTTCGTGAACCGTTCGGCGGGAAGTTCTTTTATGTTCGTTCGTTTAATAAACGAACGAATATAAACAAGAAATTTCGTTCGATTAGTTAAATGAACGAACATGAACAAAGGTCTCGTTCGTTCGATTGTGTTCGTGAACGTTCGGTAAGGTGTTCGTAAACGTGTTCGTGAACATTCGTTTATTTGCGTTCGTTTATGTTCGTATGTTTGTGTTTTAATTGAAGATCTTTATACTTTCTTATATTCTATTTGTACTTTTTATATTATTAAACTTTTATTTATTTTATTACCCTAACAATTAAACTAGGATACCCTTTTCACCTTGTTTATGCATCATTTCCCTTTCATTTCTCATTATTTACATTAGCGAATACGATCGACCTCCCTTCCACAATAAGAGATTCAAGTTTGAGTGTTACTCTCTAGGCCATCTATCTTTATCCTTCGTCGCGTTCGCCAAATTTATTTGTGTTCGTGAACCGTTCGCGAACACGCTAATTTCCTTAATGAACGTGTTGGTGCATCTAGTGTCTGTTAACTTCGTCTTAATCGAGTCTTATGTCTAGATAGGATAAACGAGCACACAACAGGGTTGAAATTAGGGTTTTATGTGTTAAAGTGGGTGATTCCGCTTGAAAGTGTCATTGTGCAGTTCAAGCGAAATCAACATATGTTATTTCGCTTGAAATGTGTTGTGGCAAGTTCAAGCGAAATCAGCTATTTCGCTTGAAACATACATGTCTCATTCAAGCGAAATCACCACTCTATAAATACCCATGTGCTTGTGTCATTTGGAGCGGAATCTGGTCATATGTTCTGAGCCGAGGTGCTGTCCGTTTGTCATTTGAACGTGTAAAAAGCTCAGGATTGATCAATAAAAGGATAATTAGAAAGGAACAAGCTGTGTTGACATCCTTTACATTGATTCCGCCTTTGTACTTGATGATGAACTACTCATACTGACTATTTAGGGTCTGATGCGTGTGAAGTGTCGTTAGTTTTTAATATATTTATTAAGCCCTTTTTAACACTTTTTAGCCAAGTTTTAAATTTATAAAACACGATATTTACTAACACTAAACACACATATGGGCAAGTGCACCCATCGTGAGCGTAGTATAGTGTTGGCAAGATACCGAGGTCGTCCAAGGACACAAGAGTTTTTAATACCGGTTTATCCTCAACGTCTAATCAAATTAAAAATTTAGAAAAAGGTTTTAAACTAAGAACATAAAAATTAACTAAAATGCTGAAAAATAAAAATAAAAGAAAAACAGATAGACAAGATGAATCACTTGGCTCCGACTCGTGTTTAGTGTAACCTTTGATTATTTCCGCACTTTTGCACTATTTAATAGATTATCTTAGTTATTGTAGTAGGCCCCTCTTTTGGAGGTGACGTTACCCTCAACCCAGTAGTTTGAGTCAGCAAGGATACAATCCTAAAGGGTCGGATTATTGAAAGATAATTAATTAAGTTATTAATGCAAATTATGGTAGGCCCCTATTTTGAAGGTGACGTTACCCTCGACTAAGTAGTCTGAGTCAGCAAGGATACAGTTCTAAGTAGCCGGGTTATAGTATTAATAGTAGTTTAACTTATGAGGGGATCAAAGAGTTTGGACCCCCGCCATCCAATATCGTTAAGTATTGAAGGAGGTCCTACCAAATTTGACCCAGGTCCCTTGCAGGATCTCTAAACGCTGAACAACGGCAAGACTCTTACCAAACCGTTCCCTTAACCACCGACCAGGTAGCCAACATACCTCCATATAGACCGTGGAGATATGAATGGTGAAAATCTTTTATTTTATATAGACAGTAAAATAATGCCAAGACACCACGGACAAACGATAAGGAAGAATCACCTTCAACATAAGAAACTAGTTATTAAAGTCATTAATACATAACCAATTAAAAAGTGCGAAAAGATTAAAAATAAAAAGTATTACACTAGACACTTTGTCTTCACCAAGTGATGTAAGAGACTTAGGCAAACATGGCCTTGATTGTCAAGAACTCTTACGATCAATCTTGGATCCCGAGACGACTCACACACTCTATGATGGACAATGGATGATGGTGGTGGATGATAGTGTTATGGTGGTGGTGGGTGGTGGGTGAAGTGTGAGAGAGGTGGTGTGCCAAGGGATGGTTTGAACTTGAGCCAAGCACTCCTATTTATAGGCTGAACAGAAGCCTGGACACGGCCCCGTGTCCGCTGGACACGGCCCCGTGTCCACCCTTTTCTCTTTCTTCAATAATTGCTCTTGTCCGCATTAGTTGACCACGCCCCCGTGTCCGCTGGGAACGGCCCCATGTGCAGAAGCATGTCTGTACTATTAGATTTGGCAAGATTCTGCGTATCTTTGCGTTGACCACGGCCCCAGTCCGCTGGGCACGGCCCCGTGGTGGGCAATAGAAGCTTCTACATGTTTGTCTTTTGTGCCAGGGCTGACCATCCTGGACACGGCCCCGTGCTCGCTGAACACGGCCCCGTGTTGAGCTGGACACGCCCCGTGTCCGCTGCACACGCCCCGTGCTCAGCTGGGCACAACCCCATGCTCAGCTTTCTTCTTGTTTTTGCTTTGGGAGATGCTGTCGAGGGGTCGGGCATGCCACGTTTCTTCCCTTTTCTTGTATTATTGTTAGATTTAGCTGCATTTTTGCTTCTTTTGTTCATTTAAGCTCTTTTAATCCTGAAAATACAAAAGGAAGACAAAAACACACTTTTTCCAACATTAGTACTAAAAAGGGTTAGTTTTATGCCACGTTTGATGTAATTTATATGTTGCATTTTACGCACATCAGGGTCACCGAACGATCCAACAAGTGGTATCAGAGCTCAGGACGAGGAGTTCATACCAATTCAGCTTGATTTCACCGGATTCTATCACTTCTACTCATTCTTTTCTGATTTGAACAAGATTGAACGGTTGAAATGGCCTGATTTTCACACATATCAAGCGAAACATAGTTTTAACTAATCCTTGAAAGTATTGGACCTAAATTCGAACAAAATCGGATTAAAACTTGTAATTTCGCTTGAAAAACTGTTCGAACATGCTGACATCATCCTAATTCCGCTTGAACTTGCACGAGTGATTTCGAGCGAAATAAGCTATTTTAGTTATTTCGCTTGAAGGTATTTGTCTGATTTCGCTTGAAAATTCAAGCGAAATAGGTTATTTCTCTTCAAAAACCTGATTTCGCTTGAACTGTCTTATTTCGCTTGAAAAGCAATCTAGCTTACAAGCTGATTTCGCTTGAAGCTATTTCGCATCAACTGATTCCACTTGAAACTGCAAGTTTCAAAATTTCAAAAATATTTCTAAGTGTTTGTTGATTGTTTCAGGTACTTGAAAAATGGAAGATTTCATGAATCCTTTCTGTGATGTGTTTGCATTTACCGGTGGTTCGGGAGATGGCACTTTAGATAACACAAATGAAACTACACCAACACCCAGTGCAAAGAAGACTATTTCTGATGCATTAAGTGTTCAGAGTGCTTATGGAACGTACAACAAACCTCCAAAGTTGTTGGCGATAGAAGATTACAATAGGTGGGCTACAAGATTTGACGAGTGGCTTCAAGCTTTTGCATATCAAAGCTGGAAGAGTTTAAAGATTGGTTACATTAGAGGATATCGTTTTTGTGAAAGTTTGACAGATACTGATCAGATTGAAAGATATATTGCTGAACAAAAGTGCATCGCGTTAATTCATCAGTCTGTGAGAGATGATATGATTTCATTGATTGAATATGAAAATGCAAAAGATCTTTGGGAGAAACTGAGGTTAAAATGTGTAGGTAGTGTTGAAATAGTCAAAAACAAAAAGAAATTGTTAAGAAAAGAGTTTGATTTATTTGGTTGTTTAAAGAACGAGTCTGTGTCCAAGATGATTGAGAGGTTTGGACATTTGAAGTTGGAGCTGGCAAGACACGGGATTGTATATTCTCGAGAAGAATTAGTTGGCAAATTATTCGATTCGTTGCCGAATGAACAAGATTGGTAGTACTTTGCATTAATGCTGAAGAATACAATCAAGTCTGAAGAGTTGACAGTGGATCTGCTTATCGAAAGACTGGAGAGTCACGAGTTGGAGATCAAGAAATCTAGCAAAGTCAACAACTCATCTTATCAGCAGAATGTTGAGCCGTACTACAGAGGAAATCTACCAAAGACTGGTTCTCCAAGAACATCATTTTCTGCAGAGAATTCAAATAATGTGAATCAAGAAACTCCTCACAGTGGTTTTCATAGTGGATCTTCTTCAACAACTCCAAGCCAATCTGCATCAAAGAATATGTTCCAATGTAACATTGCTGTGGATCTGAAGAACGCTCAAAATTTCAGTGAAGAGTCAGCAAAACAACAGATGGTGTTCTTAGCGTCGGTGTTAGAATTGTACGAGAGCCTTGTGGCTGGCAAGATTGGAAATACTAACCTGACTAAGGAGGACTATGATCAAATAGATCCTGAAGAGATGGAACTGATCGATATCAGGTGGTGTATGGCCAGTGCAGTCTGACGTGCACAACGATTCATGGAGATTACTGGGAGACATTCTATTGGAGGGCCATCTACAAAACTTGGCTTTGACAAATCAAAAGTCACGTGCTTCAGGTGTAAACAAAAAGGACACTTCAAACGTGAATGTCGTAACGCTCCTGCTGATGATACTGCAAATCCATTCCGCAAGGATTACTACAAAAGAGCGATTTACCATCAAAACAAATCTGAACCTCCCAGAATGAAGCAGCTTGAAGACAACCCCAAAGAAAAATCAAAGGAAGTTCCTTTCAAAGACACAAGAACTGAAGAACAAAAATACCAAAGCAGAGAGCAGAATTCAAGATGATGAGATTGTCTAGGGTGTTCAGTGAAGCCATGAGAGCAAAGAGATGGGATGCTGATAGAGAATGTTACCTTGATCCTCAAGGAAACATTTCTATTGATGCGAAAACTCTTAGTATAGAAGCTTTCATTGAGGAATTTGCTGCAGAAGAAGACGCCCAACAGAGAGAATGGTGGGGAGGTGGAGAAGAGAAAGAAAAAGAAAAAGAAAAAGAGATAGAGAAAGAGTCTCAGTCTAAGAAGATTGATGATGGGATTATTGATACTTCATTAGAATTCACTGCTAAAAACTTGGTGAAGATGGCTGACAAAGTGCTTGCTGCAAAGGAACTTGAGGTAGACTCTAAGTCTGAAACTGAGTCTAAAAGCAAGGTCAGTCCAAACATTCCAACAAGTGAGTCAGGTAAGAAAGTCAAAGGTGATAGTGACTGCAAAAGTTGCATGAAAAACTGCAAGTTTTATAGTACACTCAATTATCTTAGTGATACAAAGGTTGAAGAACTGACAACAAGAGTAAGAAAGGTTGGAGATCTGATTCTAGACCGTGATAAAATGCTCAAAGCGTCAAATGATCGAGCTAAAAATTTAGCTGAGAAAATTGAAAATGATAAAATTGAAGTAGAAAGAATTAGGAAAGAGAATGAAAAGCTAATTCAAGAAAATCGTCAACTCTCATAAAATTTTGACAAACTAAAACGAACGGTAAAAGATTCTGATGAAAGAAACAGTAAAACCAATAAAGAAAATGAGCATTTAACTGTAGTTCTCAGATACAAAGAAGAGGAAATCAACCAATAACTGGATGAGATTGCTAAATTGAAGCTTCAGTTTGAAGAAGCTAAGATTGAGAATGAGCATATCAATTTGAAACTGAACAGTTACAACTCTGCAAGCTTTGTTTTACAACACATTGTTCCCAAACCCATCGTGAAAAACAAAGCAGGCGAAGATGTATACTGTGATGGAACAGGGGTTGGGTTTCATCAGGTTCCACCACCAGTTTTAAACAATTTCTCAAAGAAGAAATCCGGGTTGGTTAATGATGAAGATGAAACAAATGAAATAAAACTTCCAGAGTCAATTGTTGTTACATTTTCTTCATCTGATGATAGTGTTAAAACTGAGATTGTGCAAGGCATGGCTGAAAGTGTTTTGAAGTCTGATAGTGATTCAGTTGAGGATGAAGAGTGTTTTCTGGACAAATACATTCCGAAATCAAAATCCAAAAACAACTTAAGTGAAGAACCTAATCTTGTGATGTACAAGATGTCGGGATCGGATAAGTTGTATTCGGATTCTGAATTTCCGTTGGAGAATGTGAATGTGGATAAATTGAAAAATGTTTTCAAGTTGGTCGAAATTGATGTTTCTGAATTTAAAAATCTGAAACGTGCTGAAAGACAATTGAATTTTGAAAATGATAAAGCTTACTACAAAAAGCCTGTTATACCGCCGAGTTTTTATAACAACAATCGAAACAGATGGTCGGGTGGTTATCAGGGTGGTAAGAATTATCAGAAAAAGAATGTTCAAAACAAGAAGTTTACTGAGAAAAAGGTGTTTGTTTCAAGTTCAAGTTCACTTTCTGATGAAGAATCTAAGATTTTTTCGAAAACAAATGAAGAATTCTTTGAGAAAAAGGTCTCACAGCCTCAGACTGAAGGCAAAAGTCGAGTAGTTGATACTCGTACATGCTTTAAGTGCAGCAAAGTTGGACATATTGCACGAAAGTGCACCAACTTAAAGCCTAAGTCTGAAGTTGTTGAGAGTCAGAAAAAGAAAGCTGTTGCAAAGGGAAAAGCTCCATTGGTTGTTGAGAAAAAGGTTTTGAAAAATGATAATACCAAAATTAAAACTGAACCCGTAAAGAATGTGGTAACTAAAAATGACAAATTTTATAACGGGTTGCTTCGCCTCAACAAACATGGAAGCCAAAAAGTTCTCTAAAATCAAAGGTTTCTGAGACAGAAAAACAATCGTGTTCTACCACTTCGGTAAAGATGAATGTTCCTTTGGATTATTATGAACAATTGGAGAAACAATCTTCTACTCCACCAGAGAAGAAGAATATTCAAAAGAAAGATCAACCAACCGGTCAACCTAAGAAAGATGAGTTTTTCTTATACAAAAAGGTTGAGGTTGGGTCTGCAGAGAGCTTAAAGATGAACGACAAGAACTTTCCGCCACTTTACATTGCAAAATCTCACATCAATGTCAAGTTACCCGAGTCAAAAGAGGCTTGGGTGGCATCAAAATCTCACTAAATGTTTGTGATATGTGCAGGAGCTTCCAAGATCCGTTTCATGATGGATTATGGATAGTGGAGCTTCTCGGCACATGACGGGGAAGAAGACCCTATTGTACGATGTTAGAGGATTTAATGGAGGTTATGCGGGATTCGCAGGTAATCATGGTGGTCGAATAGTTGGAGAAGGAACATTATCCAATGGGATAGTTACGTTTGAAAGAGTGAATTACATCGCTGAGCTTGAGAATAATCTTCTGAGCATATCTCAGATTTGTGATCGCATCTATACAACGCACTTTACAGACAAAGAATGTTTGATCTTGAAACCAGGATTTGTTGTTCCCGAAGAATGGATTATCATAAGGGCACCTAGAGTGAATGATCTGTACGTGTTGGACATGAGTGTAGCTACTACAACCACGGGTCAGGCTCACTGTTTTGTGTCAAGAGCAACGGAGAAGGAATCGCAATTATGGCACCGGAAGATGGGTCATATACATCTTAGAAAAATGAATCACTTGGTGCACAATGACTTGGTTACTAGTGTTCATGTCAAAGGTTTTCATCTGGAAGGGGAGTGCATTAGCTGCATCAAAGGAAAGCAAAAGAAGAAATCACACCCTAAAAAGAAAGTTAATTCAGTCTCAAGACCGTTAGAGAGACTCCATATGGACCTGTTTGGTCCAGTGAACGTCAAAAGTATAACTGGGGATCTCTATTGTCTAGTAGTAACTGATGATTATTTCAGATTTTCATGGGTTTCATTTCTGAAGTCGAAAGATGAGACGTTTGATAGTTTGATGGCGTTGTTCAGAAAAATTGAAAACTTGTACAAAAGGCGTATCAAAAGAATCAGAAGTGATAATGGTACTGAGTTCAAGAACAACAAGATGGAAGAATATTGTGATGAGAGAGGTATATTGCATGAAGTTAGTGCTCCTTACACTCCGCAGCAGAATGGAGTAGCTGAAAGAAAGAACAGGACACTAATCGAAACGGCTAGGACGATGCTTGCTGATTCGAAATTACCAGTTAACTTTTGGGCAGAAGCAGTCTCAGCTGCGTGCTATACGCTTAATCGGGTTCTCACTGTAAAGAAATTCAACAAGACATGTTTTGAGCTAATCAATAATCGCAAGCCGAATCTGAAGTATTTAGAACCGTTTGGGTCACCCTGTACTGTTCTAGAGCCTTTTGGAAAGTTTAGTGCAAAGAGCATTAAAGGAATATTTATGGGTTACTCAAGTCCACAAAAGCGAGTCTATGTTCCAAGCTTGAAGCAGATTATTGAGGCATATAATGTTGAATTTCAAGGCTACACAATGCCGCCGCAAAATCCCGGTGATTCATGGCGTTTTCATTACGATACTTTATGGGATTCGTTTGACATGGAAGAAGAAAGGGAAGAAAAAGAAGAAGATTTATTTGACGAGTTGGATATTCTAAGAGAGTATGAGTCTTCGCAGGAAAGGTTCCCAGCTGAGTCTTCAAGGCGTCAAAGGCATACTTCAAATGACGATGAAGCAGGTCCAAGCAATGCTGGAGAACATGATGATATTCAACAAAATGTAGTTGCTCATGATAATCAGACGGCACAGAATGATAATCAAGAATCTGATAATATGACAGTATTTGATCATGGTGATTCAGATTCTGAGGGGGAGCAAATTCAGATTTCAAGTCAAACAAACCCAGTCAGTGAACAAGGTGCAAATCAGAATGTTACAAATTTGGAAGGCGAGGTAGATGTTCCAGGCGAGGTGATGCCGAGAACTCTTTCATACCATCCAGAGGAATTGATCATTGGAGAATTGCAAACAGGCGTTCGCACAAGACGACAAATTGACCCAGGCTTTACTTGTTTTTATTCTACAGTAGCACCTTTACAAACTGAGTTTTCACTAAGTTGTTTTATTTCGCAGATCGAACCGCGAACTTACAAAGAGGCGCTAACTGAAGATTCTTGGGTCAATGCTATGCAAGAAGAGTTGAGTCAATTTGAGAAGTTAGGTGTGTGGAAGTTAGTAGACTTGCCTGATGGTCAAAGGAAGATAAACACCAAGTGGGTGTTCAAGTGCAAGAGAGACGATAGAGGAGTTGTTGTTCGTAACAAAGCTCGACTCGTAGTCCAGGGCTTTAGTCAGCAGGAGGGTATAGATTTCACCGAAGTGTATGCTCCAGTGGCTAGACTAGAAGCGATCAGAATCTTCCTAGCATTTGTATCTTGGAAAAATTTCAAAGTTTATCAGCTAGATGTTAAATCGGCATTTCTTTATGGGAAGGTAAAAGAGGAGGTATATGTCGGACAGCCACCGGGCTTCACCGATCCAATCCACAAGGACAAGGTCTACTTGCTAGACAAAGCGCTGTATGGTTTACACAAGGCCCCGAGAGCTTGGTACGAGACATTGTCTCAACACCTGCTAGCCAACAGCTTCATCCGTGGAAAAGTGGATGCCACTCTCTTCACCAAAAAGGTCGACGGACATCTTCTGATCGTTCAAATATATGTGGACGACATCATATTTGGGTCAACAAATGAGAATCTGTGCAAAGATTTTGAACAAGTTATGAAGCAGAAATTCGAAATGTCATCGATGGGTGAGATGAAATTCTTTTTTGGGACTGCAGGTTAATCAACTACCCAAAGGAATTTTCATACATCAAACGAAGTACGTTCATGATATCTTGGAGAAATTTGGGATGTCAGGTTCTACTCCAGCTTCCACCCTATTAGCGACGAATCATGGGATAAACCCTGATCTCACCGGAGAGAAGGTAGTTGAAACGATGTATCGTTCTATGATCGGTTCGCTGATGTATTTGACAGCTTCAAGACCCGATATTATGTACCCAACCTGCCTCGCAGCAAGATTTCAGTCTAATCCTAGAGCTTCGCATATGGTGATTGTGAAAAGGATACTACGCTACCTGAAAGGAACTCCATCATTGGGGTTGTGGTATCCAAGAGAAGGCGATTTCACGCTCGAAGGGTATTCTGATTCTGATTTCGGATGCTGCAAAGTTAACGCTAAATCAACAACAGCGGGGTGCCAGTTCTTTGGACCACGTTTGGTCACCTGGCAATGCAAAAAGCAGACCTCTGTAGCTTTATCCACATGTGAAGCTGAATATGTATCTGCGAGCAGTTGCTGTTCTCAGATCTTGTGGATCCAGCAACAAATGCGTGACTACGGTTTGCAATTTCTAAACACCCCTATCTTTGTTGATAATGAGGCAGCGATTAACATTACTAAAATCCAGTTCATCACGCTAAAACGAAACACATAGAAATTCGTCATCACTTCATTCGCGATTGTTTTGAGAAGAAGTTGATACGAATTGAGAAAATCCACACTGACGAACAAAAAGCTGATTTACAAACCAAAGCATTTGATAAAACTCGTTTTCAATATTTGCTAAAACTGAATGGTATGAAGCGTTTATCGGTGTTGGAGGAGATTCTTGGCGTTGATGAAGGAGACATTGTAGATGATGATGTTGAGAAGCAATCTGCAATGGTTTGTCGATTTTTTACCTGTTTTGGTATTTAGGGGGAGAGTAGGGTAATATTTTCAGAAAATACAAAAACAGTAAAAAAATTCACAAATACAAAAACATGAGATATTTTCAAAATTCAAAAACAATAGAAAACCAGAAAAGAGCTTGTGTAAAAAGGGAAAATGATAGTACATCAGCTTGACAGTTACGGTATGCTAAAGATATGTAATGTTTAAAAAGTCTTAAACAGTCTCGCTGATGATGTGCCTGATTTTGCGGAAGCAATGGCCTAGTCCCCGGAAAATACTTTACTACTTGCTTGAAAAATAGCGCTGCCCTCAGTATAAAATGATGAGACAATAAAATTGCTAATCAATGCTGTTGTAAAAAAGATCCTCTAAAGTCGAACCGTCATCTCTCTGCTGAACGGAAGTTCTGACCTGAGTTCTCACGGTTTCGCAATTTAACCCTTTACAGATATCATCTGTGGTATACTCACCTGTAAGACTGAATATTGGGATCTGGATACGGGAGTATATTCAAGAGGTGGGACACATGAATGAGTTTAAGTCTCTAAAACACTAAATCCGTATCCTGGACAGATTGAAGTTTGTGTGAGAATTTAAAGTGGATCAGTATATCGACAATCTAAGTGAATTGTTTAATTCTAAATATGTAATTAAAGCTTAATGGTACTTGTGACTTGTCGAATAGCTGATATGATTCCCTAACACGCTCATCAAAAATATGTTTGTAAATAGTTTACATTTACTGCATTTTATTTCTGTATTTCATTTCTAGTTTAGAAGCTTTATTAAAAATCCAAAAAGATTTTACATTTCTGCTTTATTTTCCGACAAACCAAAGTGGATAGTTGATCTTCAGATTCGAATTGAAGCAGATGCAGGAAGTTTCTGGGCTGGAGGATGAGTTTGGAGCTAAACATGATATTTGAGATATTGAAAAGTTAAAAACAAGTTTATTAACTTGAAACTTGTAATTTTCAGAAAATGTTTGAACTAGTTTGTTTTCAAAATATCAGTGTGTTTTATCTTAGGTCAACAAAGGTCATTAAGTTGGACTTGGTAGATAAATTGAGTAATCAGGGTCATTAATTTGAACCTGAATACTTAAGTGGATTTCTTAAACACTGAAGTCAAATGGTAAGTTTGAATTGAATTTGTTATTGTCATATATCTTATAGATAGGTAGAGATTATGCAGGTAACAGGTATGGATTTGAGAAAGCAGCTAAGTAAAATCCTAGCCTACTGATAGGGGGAGTCTGAAGACTTAAAGTCAGATGCAGTTCCTGGATCTATATTCAAGGGGGAGCTTGAATGTGTTAAAGATTCAGATTTTGTGATTCATGTTAGCTGTTGATAGAAGAGAAGAATTGAAGAAAGTTTTTTACAATGTCAAGACAATTTGGAAAAAGACAAAGACTAAAGACTCGACGCCGAAGACTTCGTCAACATCCAACGGGGAGTCTGTTGGTGCATCTAGTGTCTGTTAACTTCGTCTTAGTCGAGTCTTATGTCTAGATAGGATAAACGAGCACACAACAGGGTTGAAATTAGGGTTTTATGTGTTAAAGTGGGTTATTGCGCTTGAAAGTGTCATTGTGCAGTTCAAGCGAAATCAACATACGTTATTTGGCTTGAAATGTGTTGTGGTAAGTTCAAGCGAAATCAGCTATTTCGCTTGAAACATACATGTCTCATTCAAGCGAAATCACCACTCTATAAATACCCATGTGCTTGTGTCATTTGGAGCGGAATCTGGTCATATGTTCTGAGCCGAGGTGCTGTCCGTTTGTCATTTGAACGTGTAAAAAGCTCAGGATTGATCAATAAAAGGATAATTAGAAAGGAACAAGCTGTGTTGACATCTTTTACATTGATTCCGCTTTTGTACTTGATGATGAACTACTCATACTGACTATTTAGGGTCACCGAACGATCCAACAGAACGAACACGAACATAAAATCTTGTTCGGTAAGTGTTCATGAATTGTTCATGAACACATTTATTTCCTTAACGAACGAACACAAACAAAGCCTTGTTCGTGTTCGTTCGGTTCGTTTACATCCCTACGTACGCAATCATCTCAGCCGTCAGATCTTCATCCCACATTGAAATCGCATGTTGGTTTTTTGTAACAATTTCGCATGTTGGTTTTTAACATGCGATTTCATCAAAATTAACACATGCGAAATTGTTACAAAAAACCAACATGCGATTTCATCAAAATTATCACATTCGAAATTGTTACAAAAAACCAACATTCGATTTCATCAAAATTATTACATGCGATTTCATCCATGCTATTTTATAACATGCGATTTCACATCGTGTACGTATCGTACGTTAAGCCATTTTGTACAATACACTTTTTCTATATAGAGTTATATATATATATATATATATATATATATATATATATATATATTATTGTTATTATTATTATTATTATTATAAACTATAAAAAAAGCAACATGTATGTGCATATGGTAGTTGTACCATTAGTTTTGTGAGTTTTTTAAAAATTATTGGATTTTTCCTTTCCAACCCTAAAGTTTCAATCTTTGGCAATTTAAGTCTAAAGTTTCATTCTTTAGTAATTTAAACTCTTTGATTAGTATGATTTTTCACTTATAATTCAAAAGTCTCTATCTTTTGCAATTTAACCCTTTGATTTTTTTTACTTTTAAACCAAAGTTTTTCATCATTTGCAATTTAACCCAAACGCTTTTTAACTTTCAACTTTGATCCCTTATACTTTTCATCTTTCGTAAGTTTTTTGTTTAATGTTTCGTTCTAAATTTTCCGAGTTAACACGCCGCAACGTGCGTGTGGGGTTCAAAGTTTTTTCATCTATTTTTTCCCGTTTGAGAGGGCCTTCGCAACGCGTCTATTTTCCCCCGTTTGATAAGTCTGTCACAACGTGCGGGTCAGAGATCAACTTAGTTATTCTTTACTATGTTTTACACATAGGTTCGCGGTCATGTAAGAAACATTTGACTTTCATATGATATATAACTAACGAATCCACGCCGCATTGCAGCGGGTGGTAATTCTAGTTATTATTTATTTATTACATATAACGCCAATCACCATGGTAGGGAATAGTGTTTCCCTGCAATTGGTTGAAATGGGCGGCCAGCTGCTACGCTGACATTTCTCCATTGTTCAAGCTAAATTACGATTTTGTCCGTTTAAATTTACAGTTTTGATATTGTTTTTGTTTTTTTCTTCCCAGCCAAATTACGATTTTGCCCTCAGCTCAAATTTATAGTTATGCCATCCTTTTGGTTTTCCCCCTATGAAAGTACGATTTTGACTCTAGTGTAAAATTGCAGTCATGCCACCGTTTTAGTTTTTTTTTTTAAATTATGGTTATGTTTTTTTTTAATTGGTTGAATCGGTGTAATTTTTATTCGTGTCAGTCAGTTGTCTAGCACACGCTCATTTATCCAGAAAATTACAATTTTGCCCCCAATTTAAAATTATAGTGATTCCATCATTTTAGTTTTTTAGCAAAACTATATAGTATGATTTTTTTTTCATTTGTTGACTCGATGTAATCTTTTTTTGTCGTGTTATATAACAACCCTCGAAAACACCCTATAAAACCAGACCCATGTAACCCTAATTTTAAAAAAAATCAAATAAAATAATGATTTTAGGGCGCTCACGGGCTGCGACAAGCTTGGTCGTGTGTGTCCCGGGGTGCAACAGGCCGTTGCTTGCCGGTCACCCATGATGCCACGTGTCCCGATGTGTGGCGAGTCTACGTTGCAACTCGGCAACCCTAGCCGTAGCTAGGGTGCCCTCGCGGGGCGCGATAGGGGTAGGGGTGACGGGTCGCGGGGCGCGAGAGAGCCTGGATTCACCTATAAACTGAGCAAATATTATACCCCTAAAACACGAATCTCTGCCCCGTTGTAAGTATTTTAACCCCAATCATTTCGTTACCCTACACGATTGATTTAGGACCCACCAACGCATGTCGAGGCTCTGCCGGTCTAAATTCGTTGGGGTTCTTTCTCGTGATGTATGGCTAATGTGATTTGGGTTATCTTACTAACACGTGTGCATTGTATGTTTTTCATAGAAACTCAAGAAAATAATCAAGAAATATTACCAGGAAGCCCGTAGAAATACCTAAGTCTACAAAGTGAGTCCATTCTCTTTTCTCACAGTTTGTGAGCCATTATTTCAAATGCTTTGCAAAAACCCTTATCAGTTATAATTACAGTGATTAAGTCTTTGTATTCTACAATTGCTGCCAGTATTATAGGGTTTGTATACAGTACTTGATAACCTTAACAATTGGGCACGGGTATCAAATGTGTGATATGACCATAGTCACAGATCCGTCGAGTGACAAGTACTGAACGAATAATTGGGTAGATATAAACATTGTAATCGCTCTTAATACTGTAAAGTTATAAAAGCTCATTTTTATAAACTGGAATGTACTCGCCAGTATTTCTTGCTGATAAAATGTTTTTGAAACGCGTTTCATGTAACTTAATGTGAAGTTATAAGAAGCCAGCTATGGAGCACTAAAGGCTTAAAGAAAATGGCTATAGAAGTTACCTAAACAAAAGTTCATGTTTTCAGCAACTAGGGTTTATCCCTATAAAGATATTATGAAACATTGGTTTTATCCCATTTGTTTATTATAAAAGTTTGGTCTTTTGAAACTCCTGATGTCTCATTTCCGCTGCCAAATTAATGAACACCGATACCACCGGTTGCTGTCTCGCGGCTCCCGCTTCTGGGGTAGGGGTCGGGGGCTGCCACATGTTATGAGTAGTACGTACAAGTAACCGAATCATAGACCTACATGTTATGAGAGAGAAATGTTCTGCTTAGTGCTCCGCAACATGGACGAGACAAAAACTAGTTATATATTAATTGTTACTCTCAATGAACAATAATTAATATCTTTTAAGTATTTGTTTTTTAATTTTTAATGGCATTTTATTTATTACTTAATTTAATTTGATTTGATTTTTTTAGTAACATTTTGTGTTTGTTAATATTTAAAAAAAAATATGCATCTATATTTATTTATTTTTTTAACATTTCAAGTTATTTTCCCGTATGTTGTGTCGGTACGTTATCTCGGGGATTGGATCGGTATCGGATCGTTTCATTACGGTATCGGTATGTTACATGCACTCAGTATAAAAATCAACACGTGTTTTAAAACGATAAAAATAACACCGGTACCGACACCGATGTTGTTTGAACAATTGAGATTGCATGGTACTGGTACCGATATTCAATTATCGTCGCAGAAAGAGTTGTACAAATGAAATTATTTCGAAATCGAAAACTATAAAAATGAATACAGATGTCGGTAACAATGTTGTTCTGTATGTTATGGTACGCTAGCGACATGGTGTTAGTTTATCGAAAGAAAAAAACAAGTGAACCAAATACTTGTACCGAAACCGACGTTGTTCGTTTGGTTTCGGTTTAGTTCACTACGGTAGCGATATCGTATCCATTATCAAACAAGAAACCATAACAATAAATACATATCGATATCAATGTTGTTTCGTACGGTACGGTATAGTAGCGATATAGTGTCAGTTTACCGAAAGCAAAAACAATAAAAATAAATCCCGATACTGATGTTGTTTAGTCAGTTTCGTTTTGGTTTGGTACTATCGTGGCAAATATCCGTTTTCGATAAAATTTATATTTAAATGTGGAAAATTATAAACATAGAACGCCACCGAACCGATATCAACTAAACAACATTGGTACCTAGAATGCAAACGAACCGAATCAATATCGGCACTGGTATCGATATTTATTCTTATTGTTTTCCATCGATGTAAGGTTTTCTATTTCAATTACTATAGCGAGTGTTGTTACTGTAATGAACCGAACTTATACCGGTCGAATTCCCGCCGTGAAGCACGAGAATATCACTTGTTTCTTTTATATTTGTGTAGCTTTATAATTGTATATTAATATACTTAATTAATGAAAAGAAGAAATTTATATAAATAAAAAAACAATGAATAGCTAATGATTGTGTAATACCCCTAAAAATATCTAATACTTAACATTAATATTTACCATGATGGTAAATATTATAAACATGAATGATATTATAATTTAACTTGGTTAGTTGTTTGTTGATTAGTTAATAAAACACTGGAAAGTGCCCCTTTTTAATAAACAATAAATGAAGGGCTGAAATGGACAATTAGGAAATCTATTTTAATAAAAAGGAAATAAAAACCCAAAACACACACTTGTGTGTGTTCAGGGGCGACCCGAGAGAGAAGAAGGAGGAATCCTTCTTTAAACCTAAATCAACAAATTGAAGATCAAATAGGGGCCTAATTTCGTGCATGATTAGATATTTGCATTCATCTAATAATAATTAACACAAGGTATGTTGCAATTTTTGTTTTAGTTCATAATGATGTTTATGGAAGAACTTGGTTGATTGAGTTCTTGAGAAATTGTTGTTAATATGGCCTAAGGAAGGTGTAATATAGACCTAAGGCTTTAATTTTAGCTGAAATTGTAAATGCTTTAGCAAGAATCAAGAGTTAGGGTGTGATCTTGGTATATGAGAAAGTGGGTTTTGATGATATTGTGTGATATATGGATTATGGTAGTAAAATCTCATGTTTAATAGAAACTCCATTGAATCCTAGTTACTAATTGAGTATTTGATCATGTTGAATTCATAGGATGCAAATACATGGCCTAATATTGAATAATAGAATCCATTTAAGTAATATATGAATTCATGCCCACAAGGTGCTTGACAATATAACTAAAAGAAGATTTATTTGTCAAAAAGGTTAAAAAGTAACAATAATGAACTTGTGAATGATAATTGACAAGTTTATAAGTCATAGAATGTGCTATGAGTTCTAAACGATAAATTAGATTGCACTCTTTAGGCAACTCGAGTGGAACTCCGAACGGTAAAACCAGGATGGACACACGTTTGAAAGGAAAGCTCTAATGTACGTGGATTTATGCTTCGTAGGAATTTATTAATAATTTAGTATTGAAAAATGTTGAATAATGAAGTAATATTAGATGAATTCGGTTCATTTATAAGTGATGGATTTCACACAAATGAACCGAGTGGATAAATAGTGAATTAAGATATGTCTGGTTGTTTAAAAGTGATGGCTATCACATAAACAAGCAAACGAGTCAAAATAGTGAATTATGATATGTTTGGTTGTTTAAAAGTGATGGTTTTCATGTAAACAAGCAAACGGGTTAAGATGAAGTCTTAACTCATACTGGAATGGGTGCGTGAATAATGACTTCGGTATAAACCCGGTTGATGGGTAAAATTATGAAAATAAGCGTAAACGAGTAATGAGAACGCGGACTAAAAGTCAAAGGACTCGGGTAGCGAGTCATAATCAAAAGGTGGTGAATTCGTGAAAAGAATTCGGAATAATTAAGTTCAACTATTATAAGTTGAACGAGTGAAACACGTGTAAATGCATACCGGATAACGGATGCGCAAAAAAAACGATAGTAGCCCGGGTAATGGGGAATAATAATAGAAATGACATTAATGTGAAAAAGATGTGATTACATATGCTCGTTTGCTTAAATATGCAAATGGGTCAAATACTTTTATAAATAAAACTTAAGCCGTTAACATAAAGGATAAGAAATTATTACTTCAGATGGCGGATTTTAAGTCTATATTGTGGGGATTAAATTACGATCAGGTAGGAACAAATTTGAGTCCAAATGGATAAGTTTATAAAAAGATATGAATGTTTTCGTGTTAAAGGGAAAAACATGAGATAGGGAACAAGTAGACTTGAACCGTAACTTACGGCCGACTGCCGTAGGCTACGGTAGTTAAGGAAAAATCAGCAGATCACAGCCGTAACCTACGGCTAAGTATCGTAGGCTACGACAGGGCTTGACTGCCCAATTTCAAGATGGTGTATCGTAAGCTACGGTACTCTTACTGTAGCTTACAGTGGGAGTTTCCTCAAAATTTTTATTTTGTCTAACTTGGTTATTTGGGTCATTAAATTATATATTTAGCATTCTATAACAAACGTTTAGAATGTTAAATGATACTTAGGTCATTCCTACAAGAGAACAGATGGAATCAAGCTAAAGAAGAACCGAACACAAATATTGACCAAGCTTCCGTGCTTGTTTAATCGTTTTCGCTTAACTAAACATTGTAAACAAGTAGAAATGTTTGTTTTGAATACTTAAGAAGTTTTATGTAACACCCCGTGTTTTCACAAGTCAAAGTCAAACCAAGGTCAAAGTCAACGACCGATTTCGCGCAACTTGACTCGTAGAAACTTCTTTATTTAATTCGTATTATGTGGAGTAAGTGTTGTTAATGACAATAATCGATGTGTGTTAATCGTTAATCAATCGACTTGCGACTGTGAATTACAGGAAGTAACAATGCGATAAAGTTAACTAATCAATAATCAAGCTATGCTAACCGAATCGACTTCAAATCGCAACTCGAGCTACGAATTCTTATTTGTTAGTATACGTGTGTGTGCCTTACGTGTTACCTGTGCATGTTTATTTATGTTGTGTTGTGATAATCAAGCAAACTCAATCGAAACTCGAAGTCTAACTCGAATTACAATTGAACCCAAATCGTGAACGAACTATGATAAATGGTGGAAAATAGATTATGTGAGATATGAGTGTTTGGGACTGAAAGTAATTTGATTAGGAAGCCCTATCGTATCATACCGCTCGCAATCGAAATCGAAATATCAAAAATCATCGCGCGAAACACTCGAAAGGGCCGACTGATCGATCAGGCTCCCAGCCGATCGAACAGCCAGCCGAACGGACTGCTGTCCGATCGGATAGGCTGTCCGATCGAGCTGCCTGGCCGATCGGCCAGCACTTACCCCTTTTGGCATCCTATAAATACCCCTGTCATTGTCATTCTTTCCACTTTTGGAAACCTTTGACCGACCAGCACGCTCAGCTCATCTTTTCGCAGATTTCTCTCAATTCCAGTAAGTTTTCGCCCTAATTCTTGTATTTTCTTGATCTATACACACTCCTACACCTTTCTATCTTTCAAATCTTAGCTTTTAACCGTGAAATCATCAAGAATCAAGTGTTCTAGGATGATGTCATCATGGGTTCTTGAAGAACTTCATGATTTGGCCTCAATCCACCAAGAGTAGCCTGGGTCTAACCGATTTCCACATAAACAAACAAAGATCTGTAGTAGATCTTAACATATACTCGGTGAAAAGGATCGGAAGATGGATTTTCCAACTTTCTTTCAACCCTTTTCACTCTATAACTTCAAAACCCGTAGAAACGGACCCTGAGCCGGTTTACAAATCACTTCGGTGGTTGTATGGCTCAAGATCCAGATTCTACCTACGAGGTTAACCGGTTACGGGTTAAACGTTAAACTCCGTTCCGAACAGTCCACCGACCGGATTTGGGTGATTCCTGTCCGACCAGGGAACCAAGTAAGGACGAGGGATCTATGGTTCTACCCGTTGTCAAAATACCTCAATAAAACGACAAGCGAACAGAACAACCAAGTATTAGACGAAAGGACTGATCAGGTCAGGAAGCTGACCGATCGGAGTGCTGCCCGAACGGACAGCCAGCCGATCGGATAGTCAGCCGATCGACCGGCCAGCCGATCGGCTAACACATGGTCCCACACAATCAACTAACCCATTTTGAAGACTAGTATTGAACGAACTGCCGTTCGATCGAACTACTGTCCGATCGGATTACTCTTAGGATCATGAGATGCTATGCTTCAATACTTAATCGAATTTTTCAACGTGTTCAATGCACTAGAAGTGCCACCCAATCGAACAGCCGTCCGATCAGGTGACACCCTGTTGTCCGATCGAACAGCAGTTGTGTTATTCGATCGATCAACTATCCGATCCACTGCACCACACTTTACATTTCGTTTAAGGTCTTTGACTAGTTGACCTGTCCGATCGAACACCTGTCCGATCCAAAGACTAAACATTGCAATTCATTTGAATGTCTAACCGATCGGGTTGCCGGCCGATCGAACGACCGACCTGAAAGGTAAAGATACTTCAAAGTTTTCAAATGCTACAATGAAAAATTCAAAAGTCAAGCCATCATACACAAACACATACTTCTTATAGGAAGAAACAATCCACTCGAACAGCCATCCGATCGGCCTACCGACCGACCGGACAGCGGACCGAACCGACTGTCAACCGAACGGTCAGCCGTCCGATTGAACTACCATCCGATCGACCAGCTGTCCGACCCTCCAACACTTGTTTTCCATTTTACGCTTCACTTATCGTTATACAACCTAATCTATTCAGGCTAATCTTACTCGCTAAGCGCTCCCTTCAATCCATCAATCGATGTGAGTATACTCGATCCCTTTTTGCTTTAAGCACTTTTGGGTGTTACATCGTAACGAATATTCAAACTACAATAATCACACTACTCAATACTATTTGGACGCTAACCGTTAATGCATGTTATACGTGGCTTATGAATGCTTGTTTGTTATGTTTACACATGGAATGCTGTCTACCTGCCTTAGCAACGATAGTACTATAGTTTGGACTCAGCACCCGTTCACACGGGGGTTGTTAAGGATCTTTTACTTGCATGGATTACGGTGGTAATCATGTATTGCGAACTGCCTCGGGCAGTCAACCCGCAGTCATTGGTATCGATGGATCTATGTCGATAACTAACGTGCTTCATTTCACTATGTGTACGTGCTGGTTATGCGTAAACGAATTCGAACTCTATATGCTATTATCAAACTTGTATGCTCACCTTTACATTTTATGTATTGACTTTATTTTAACGTATGTGACAGGTGCTTAGGATGCATATGTGGTAGGAATTTGAAGCTAGAATAACGCTTTAGAGCCCAACAAATAGTTGTCTGTAGATAACAAATCAAGGGTCTCTAGAAGCAGATAAACAATTGTTGTCTATTTAAATCTGAGTTTTCAGAACAGAATATTTGACTGGATTTATGTCTGTAATAATTATTTTGCTGTTTGAGATACGGTATGGGACGTATTATTTAAATTGAATAGTAATGATAATTTTTATGGAAACTTCTGGACAGATTGGTATCAGTGCCATAACTATAGAGAATTAGGCAAGACTCGACTTAGTCCGGGTCGATGTCTTAGAAACCTAGACTATAGTTAGGAACCAACAGACCGATTTGTGCACAGCCAGTAGGGAATATGCATGAGCTCACTACTATCACTCGCTATTCTTGCTTATTCTACACTATCACTACACACGAATTTTCAACTATAAATAGGCAATAAGGGTCGGGATTAGGTGTGAAAACCACAAACTCTCGACTAAAGTTGGTTCATCCACCCGCATTTTAACTATAAACGAAGGGAATTATGCCAAATCAGGAGTGAAATCCATATTTTGATGAATAATCTCCTCTATTATATCAAATCAGAGACGAAGTTGTTAAGCCAGGGGTGAAACCCTAACCTTGACGACTTGTTCCGCATATTTTACAAGATTCTTACCAAAGTCTCGACGGACTCCAACGACCTGAAGTCACGACACGACTAACGGAATGTGTGCCCAACGCCCAAGAATCGAGGCAAGGACACAATTCTGAAAGTCAGACGTAGACAACAAGTCCTTGCGAATAGTCGAACCGCTTTGGTCAGTCGAAGTCTACTAGCCGCAGACAATCTACCTCTCGAATTTTATGTGTTTTAATTCTGAGCCGCAATTGTTGACTTTGATGATTCGCTAATTTTATGTGCTTACTTGTTAACGTTTTGAGGTATCACTAGTTCGATCTAGCGCCCTTGTTTTTGCTACTCACACAACACACTACACATTGTTAACAAATCGTTAAATGGACGACTTTATGTTGCGCTTATACTACACGACTCGATATAACAAACGCGAATGCTATATTCGGACAATCGCGAACTGTAAATGATAGGTTTCTGTTTTCTGACTGCCTCTAGTGACTTAATGCGTATGTGCTTCGTTGCTTCTATGCCCTACATGCTTAGGCGTTATGTGAATATGTGCTCTACGTGCTTAGGCGTTATGTGATTATGTGCTCTACGTGCTTATGTGTATATGTGAAATTGTGCTCTATGTATTATGTGTTTACGTAAATCTGCGTGTTCCTGAGCTTTAGTAGTTAGTAGACGTGTGAGGTGAGATTCGAATACAATGTGTTGAGTTCCGTGGCGATGTCTATTGCAGACAATGTTGTCTGGATCCCGTCACGCACTTTCTCGTCAAGAAAAGAGAGACAGACGTCTCGCTTCCATCATCGCTAAAAGCGTAGCAAAGGCTATGAGTGATGTTTACGAGAATGCCAGCAAATCATCTGAAGAATCAAGAACCGACGCTCCCAAAGCTGCCTTAAGGCCTTTCAGCTTAAAGCAATTCAAGTCTTGTGGGCCAAAAGAATTCACTGGCGAAGGAGGTCCAACTGCATTATTTCATTGGTTTGACTCCATTGAGGTTACTCTGCGACAGAGTGGTTGCCCTGATGACCTCCATACTCTGAATGCTACCGGATTTTTCCAGTCCCGAGCACTAGACTAGTGGACAGCCGAGAGGAACAAGCGAGGAAACGATGCAGCCTACGGTCTGTCGTGGGACGAGCTCAAGGAAGTTATGCTAGAGGAATTCTGCCCTCCTCACGAACGTCAAAAGCTAGAAGATGAATTTTGGCACATACAGCAAAAGGATGGTGACAATGCTGGTCTTACTGCTCGTTTCAAACAGCTCAGCATTATCTGTCCCGACCAAGTCAATACTCCCGACATGACAATCAAGAAGTACATCCGGGCCCTGCCCGACTGCGTTGCTGATTTCGTGCAAGCGGCTAAGACTTCGACGATCGAGGAAACTTATTTACTGGCGCTGAAATCAACGACAAGCGGGTTAAGGCTGGTGTCTGGGACAAGACTTCGAAGCATCAGCATCAAGCTACCGCTACCGCACCAACTGCTGAACCCACCTCATCAAGCAACAAGAGGAAGAACAAGAGAAAGAACAGATCCACCAACAAGAACTGTGCGATCACTACTGCACCGATTCAAGCTGTACCCGCCCAACAGCGTCAAGTAGCGGCGCCTGTGGCCAATGCACCGCCTGCAAAGCATGCATACACTGGACCACACCCGCTCTGCCCTACTTGCACCTACCAGCACCCAACTGCCATTTCTTGCCGTTACTGTGCTCATTGCAATGTATACGGCCATTTTACTGCCAACTGCCGTATCCGTCAAGCTCCTGCCAATCAAGCTCTACTCATTGCCCCACAGGGTCAACAAGCTCCTCCGGCACCCACGGTCAAAGCCAGAGCCTGCTTCGCATGTGGCGATCCTAACCATTTTGCCAAGATGTGCCCAAACAGGGTTGTGAAACAAGAGCCTCAGCAACAGCAACCACAACAGCAACAACAACAACAACAACAACAGCAGCAGCAACAACATGCCGCACGCGCCAGAACTTTCAACCTCAATGTGCGTCAAGCCCAGGCCGACAACAACGTGGTCAATGGTACGTTCCTTGTGAATGGTATTTATGCTTCATGTTTGTTTGATACTGGAGCCGATAACTGCTCTGTGTCGTTCGAATTTGAGAAACTCCTTAGTCGTAAATGTTCCCAACTCTCCTCGGCATTCGATGTTGAAGTCGCTACCGGAAGAACCGTCGCCATCAATTCCGTTATCCGTGATTGTACTCTTGAGCTCAACAATCACATCTTCCCAATTGACCTCATACCGATGCAACTCGGAAGTTTTGACGTCATAGTAGGCATGGACTTTTTTCAAGAAAACCATGCTGAAGTTATGTGCTTCGACAATATGATTCGTTTTTCGCTCGCAAGTGGTGACTTATTGTGTGTTTATGGCGATACTACTTCAAAGGGGCTCAAGCTTATGCCATGCGTGCAAGCCAGCAAGTATCTCCGCAAGGAATACAGGGCTTTCTTGGCTAACACTGTGGTAGCGGACAAGGAAAAGAAAGAGAAGAAGGAAGTGAGAGACGTTCCTGTGGTTCGAGAATTTCCTAATGTTTTTCCAGAGGATCTTCCCGGACTACCGCCAAGTCGTGACATCGACTTTCGTATCGACCTCATTCTTGGAGCCAATCCTATTGCCAAAGCTCCTTATCGACTTGCGCCGTCCGAAATGCGCGAACTCTCAACCCAACTCCAGGAATTACTTGAGAAAGGCTTCAATCGCCCGAGCACCACTCCTTGGGGCGCGCCAGTCCTTTTCGTCAAAAAGAAGGACGGGTCGTTCCGGATGTGCATCGACTACCGGGAAGTGAATAAGTTAACTATCAAGAACCGCTATCCCCTACCTCGCATCGACGATTTGTTTGATCAACTACAAGGCGCTACGTGTTTCTCCAAAATCGACCTACATTCAGGATATCATCAGCTACGTATTCAAGAGGAGGATATACCCAAAACCGCGTTTCATACTCGTTACGGCCACTACGAATTCGTTGTCATGCCTTTTGGTCTAACCAATGCACCAGCGGTTTTCATGGATCTGATTAATCGCGTGTGTAAACCATATCTCGACCGTTTCATCATCGTATTCATCGACGATGTCTTGATTTATTCCAAATCGAAGACCGAACATGCGCAACATCTACGTTTGGTTCTCGAGTTACTCCAGGGGAACCAACTCTATGCCAAGTTCTCCAAGTGTGAATTCTGGTTGGAGGAAGTTCAGTTTCTGGGTCACATTGTTAATAGTCAAGGTATTCACGTCGATCCTGCAAAGATTGAAGCTGTCAAGGGCTGGGTTACACCTAAGAACCCGTCTGAAGTCCGCTCTTTTCTCGGACTAGCGGGCTATTATCGACGATTTATCGAGGTATTCTCAAAGATCGCTGTACCACTTACCTCTCTCACGCATAAAGACAAGCCTTTTGTTTGGGGAACTAAACAAGAGACTGCTTTCCAAACCCTCAAGCACATGATCTGCAATGCTCCTGTTCTCACGTTGCCTGACTGAAACAATGATTTCATTGTCTACTGTGATGCTTCCAACCTTGGTCTTGGTTGTGTTCTCATGCAACGGGACAAGGTCATAGCTTACGTATCTCGTCAGCTAAAAATCCACGAGAAGAACTATACAACCCATGATCTCGAGCTAGGCGCAGTTGTTTTTGCGTTAAAGATTTGGCGACACTACCTGTATGGTACCAAGTGTACGATCTTCACCGATCATAGGAGCCTACAACACATCTTTAATTAGAAGGAACTTAATATGCGTCAACGCCGATGGGTAGAACTTCTCAACGATTACGACTGTGAGATCCGTTATCACCCAGGCAAGGAGAATGTTGTTGCTGACGCACTTAGCAGACGGAGCTACCTCCTTAGCACTCGTAATGTTCAAGCCCAACACGATCTCGAAACCCTCATCCGCGACGCTCAACATGCTTGTTTTAATGAACGCACCCTGAAGAAAGAAAGAATCTACCCCGATGGAGCCCAACTTGTGAGCAAATCGAATGGGATATTCCACTTTTTAGACCGAATTTGGATTCCCAAACGAACTGAATTGCGACAGATTTTGATGGACGAAGCCCACAAATCCCAGTATTCTGTTCATCCCGGTGCTGATAAAATGTACCAGGACCTTCGTTATAAGTACTGGTGGCCGGGTATGAAAAGAGATATCGCTCTCTACGTCGAAAAATGCCTAACTTGTGCTAGAGTCAAGGCTGAACATCAAAGACCCTCTGGCTTACTCGAACAACCACCAATTCCCATGTGGAAGTGGGAAAGTATAGCTATGGACTTTATAACCAAGCTACTGCACACGTCATCAGGTCACGACAACATTTGGGTTGTGGTCGACCGTTTGACTAAATCAGCTCACTTTTTACAGATACGAGAAGACTACAAGGTAGAACGATTAGCCCGAATCTACACCGACGAGATCATTTGTAATCATGGGACTCCTCGTGACATCATTTCTGATCGTGATGCTCGGTTTACCTCACGACTGTGGGAAACGTTTCAAACGGCACTCGGTACATCGCTTAATCTAAGTACCGCTTTCCACCCACAAATCGACGGTCAGACTAAAAGAACGATCCGTACTCTTGAAGACATGCTCCGTTCGTGTGTCTTAGACTTCAGTGGTAATTGGGATAAATACCTACCGTTAGTCGAATTCTCGTATAACAACAGCTACCATTCTAGCATCCAAATGGCACCATTCGAGGCATTATATGGAAGAAGATGTCGATCGCCTATTGTGTGGCACGAGATCGGTCACTCGCAACTAACCGGTCCTGAGCTATTACAAGAAACGACGGACAAAATTTTCCAAATACGGGACAACCTAGTGAAAGCTCAGGATCGACAGAAAAGTTACGCCGATAAGAAACGCAAGCCCCGGGAATTTGACGTTGGTGACCACGTACTCCTAAAGGTATCACCTTGGAAGGGTATGGTCCGATTCGGCAAGAAAGGGAAACTCGCGCCTCGATATGTTGGACCTTTTAAGATTCTGGAAAGAATCGGGAAAGTCTCCTACAGATTCGAACTACCGGAGGAACTTAGTAATGTCCACCCGAATTTCCACGTGTCAAACCTCCGAAAGTGCCTCGCCAACCACGATTTACATGTTCCTCTAGACGATCTACAAGTAAACGAAACATTACACTTCGTGGAAAAGTCTGTCGAAATCATGGATCGCCAAACCAAGCAACTCCGACGCTCCCGCATTCCTATTGTGAAAGTCCGATTGGAAGGCAAACGAGGCGCAGAGTTCACTTGGGAACTCAAAGGCGACATGAAGGCTAAGTACCCGCAGCTGTTTAAAGAGAAAGTCTAGAAAGAGAAAGTTCTCAAACGTGATTCACGGTGATGTACAACTTCCAGCTTAATTTCAGGACGAAATTCCCTAAACAAGGGGAGGCTGTAACACCCCGTGTTTTCACAAGTCAAAGTCAAACCAAGGTCAAAGTCAACGACCGATTTCGCGCAACTTGACTCGTAGAAACTTCTTTATTTAATTCGTATTATGTGGAGTAAGTGTTGTTAATGACAATAATCGATGTGTGTTAATCGTTAATCAATCGACTTGCGACTGTGAATTACAGGAAGTAACAATGCGATAAAGTTAACTAATCAATAATCAAGCTATGCTAACCGAATCGACTTCAAATCACAACTCGAGCTACGAATTCTTATTTGTTAGTATACGTGTGTGTGCCTTACGTGTTACCTGTGCATGTTTATTTATGTTGTGTTGTGATAATCAAGCAAACTCAATCGAAACTCGAAGTCTAACTCGAATTACAATCGAACCCAAATCGTGAACGAACTATGATAAATGGTGGAAAATAGATTATGCGAGATATGAGTGTTTGGGACTGAAAGTAATTTGATTAGGAATCCCTATCGTATCGTACCGCTCGCAATCGAAATCGAAATATCAAAAATCATCGCGCGAAACACTCGAAAGGTGCGACTGATCAATCAGGCTCCCAGCCGATCGAACAGCCAGCCGAACGGACTGCTGTCTGATCGGATAGGCTGTCCGATCGAGCTGCCTGGCCGATCGGCCAGCACTTACCCCTTTTGGCATCCTATAAATACCCCTGTCATTGTCATTCTTTCCACTTTTGGAAACCTCTGACCGACCAGCACGCTCAGATCATCTTTTCGCAGATTTCTCTTGATTCTGGTAAGTTTTCGCCCTAATTCTTGTACTTTCTTGATCTATACACACTCCTACACCTTTCTATCTTTCAAATCTTAGCTTTTAACCGTGAAATCGTCAAGAATCAAGTGTTCTAGGATGATGTCATCATGGGTTCTTGAAGAACTTCATGATTTGGCCTCAATCCACCAAGAGTAGCTTGGGTCTAACCGATTTCCACATAAACAAACAAAGATCTGTAGTAGATCTAAACATATACTCGGTGAAAAGGATCGGAAGATGGATTTTCCAACTTTCTTTCAACCATTTTCACTCAATAACTTCAAAACCCGTAGAAACGGACCCTGAGCCGATTTACAAATCACTTCGGTGGTTGTATGGCTCAAGATCCGGATTCTACCTACGAGGTTAACCGGTTACGGCTTAAATGTTAAACTCCGTTCCGAACAGTCCACCGACCGGATTTGGGTGATTCATGTCCGACCAGGGAACCAAGTAAGGACGAGGGATCTATGGTTCTACCCGTTGTCAAAATACCTCAATAAAACGACAAGCGAACAGTACAACCAAGTATTAGACGAAAGGACTGATCAGGTCAGGAAGCTGACCGATCGGACTGCTGCCCGAACGGACAGCCAGCCGATCGACCGGCCAGCCGATCGGCTAACACATGGTCCCACACAATCAACTAACCCATTTTGAAGACTAGTATTGAACGAACTGCCGTTCGATCGAACTACTGTCCGATCGGATTACTCTTCGGATCATGAGATGCTATGCTTCAATACTTAATCGAATTTTTCAACGTGTTCAATGCACTAGAAGTGCCACTCGATCGAACAGTCGTCCGATCAGGTGACACCCTATTGTCCGATCGAACAGCAGTTGTGTTATTCGATCGATCGAACACCTGTCGTTTAAGGTCTTTGACTAGTTGACCTGTCCGATCGAACACCTGTCTGATCGAACACCTGTCCGATCCAAAGACTAAACATTGCAATTCATTTGAATGTCTAACCGATCGGGTTGCCGGCCGATCGAACGACCGTTCGACCGACCGACCTGAAAGGTAAAGATACTTCAAAGTTTTCAAATGCTACAACAAAAACTTCAAAAGTCAAGCCATCATACACAAACACATACTTCTTATAGGAAGAAACAATCCACTCGAACAGCCATCCGATCGGCCTACTGACCGACCGGACAGCGGACTGAACCGACTGTCAACTGAACGGTCAGCCGTCCGATCGAACTACCGTCCGATCGACCAGCTGTCCGACCCTCCAACACTTGTTTTCCGTTTTACGCTTCACTTATCGTTATACAACCTAATCTATTCAGGCTAATCTTACTCGCTAAGCGCTCCCTTCAATCCATCAATCGCTGTGAGTATACTCGATCCCTTTTTGCTTTAAGCACTTTTGGGTGTTACATACGTAACGAATATTCAAACTACAATAATCACACTACTCAATACTATTTGGACGCTAACCGTTAATGCATGTTATACGTGGCTTATGAATGCTTGTTTGTTATGTTTACACATGGAATGTTGTCTACCTGCCTTAGCAACGATAGTACTATAGTTTGGACTCAGCACCCGTACACACGGGGGTTGTTAAGGATCTTTTACTTGCATGGATTACGGTGGTAATCATGTATTGCGAACTGCCTCGGGCAGTCAACCCGCAGTCATTGGTATCGATGGATCTATGTCGACAACTAACGTGCTTCATTTCACTATGTGTACGTGCTGGTTATGCGTAAACGAATTCGAACTCTATATGCTATTATCAAACTTGTATGCTCACCTTTACATTTTATGTATTGAATTTATTTTAACGTATGTGATAGGTGCTTAGGATGCATATGTGGTAGGAATTTGAAGCTAGAATAACGCTTTAGAGCCCAACAAATAGTTGTCTCTAGATAACAAATCAAGGGTCTCTAGAAGCAGATAAACAATTGCTGTCTATTTAAATCTGAGTTGTCGGAACAGAATATTTGACTGGATTTATGTCTGTAATAATTATTTTGTTGTTTGAGATACGGTGTAGGACGTATTATTTAAATTGAATAGTAATGATAATTGTTATGGAAACTTCTGGACAATCTGTTTCGCTCAGTGCCGCGCCTCGATGATTCCGCTATCGGTTGG
Source organism: Helianthus tuberosus (assembly GCA_030545235.1). Lineage (NCBI taxonomy): Eukaryota > Viridiplantae > Streptophyta > Magnoliopsida > Asterales > Asteraceae > Helianthus > Helianthus tuberosus. The sequence continues at coordinate 19,751,253 of CM060380.1, read as the reverse complement.
GGTGTGACATTTTAATTAACTTCAAATTATGTTTTTAGGATTTGGTATTAGCATTATATATTTACATAATGCAAAATTTTATAAAATACTTTATATATATTAAGTATGGGTCTTACAGATTGAAAATTCATATATGATAATAAAGGAACTGAATGAACAATTCATTATTATTATTATTATTATTATTATTATTAATTAATACTACTTTTAATATTATAATAAAATACATGTATGATTCTGTTTGGTATCGGTACAAGACTGTTCGGTATCGGTACAAGAAGGTAAAAACCAGCATCAGCCAGGTATAGAAAACACCAAAAGTCGGTACTGAATTGATATTGAAAATCTTTTAGTTCGGGAATTTCGGTACTGCTACCCGGTACCATTTGCTCATCCTTGATCACGGGTGCCGTAGATTTCTTCAACTTTTAATGATTTCTTTTTTTTAGTTTCAAGGGTAGGGATGAGCTCGGTGCTAACCGATACCAAATCGATACTGGTACCGAAAATACCGGTTACGGTACCGGTATATGAAGGTAAAAATCGGTACTAGGAACGCCAAAAGTCGGTACCGAATTGGTACTTAACATCTTTCGGTTCGGGAAATTCGGTACCGGTACCCAGTACCGTTTACTTATTTTTTACCACAGATTTCATACGAACAACATCATTACCATACAACTTATTTATTGATTTTCTTTCGATTATCTTTTAGTGTTTTTTCTACATTTTCTTTTTATCTTGTCAACGGTTACGTGCGCAACGCGCTCGTAGTGATTTCAAAACACATGTAAACACAGACTAAATAATAAAAGAAGTTCGCCGCAACACGGCGACGGTGATAAACTGTAGTATTATAAAATACATAATGTAAGAAAAACATAGAGCACATTTGCAAGTATTAAATAAATTGAGTAAAGTTAAATTCTATACAATCTTAAAGGACAAAGTCGGTGGGTTTTCCACTGGCTTTGTCTCCTTGCCCCCTTATTTTTATGATATTGCAATTTTAGCCCCTTGACTTTGTAACTTTAAAGTTTCATAAAATGACAAATTTAGTCCCTAAACCTTCTACTTTGAATTTTCAAAACCACAACCATATCTTTCAAACTTTGCTAGCACCAACCCTCTACTTTGGTTTTCTACCATCACCCCCTTAGCTCTTGCATAGTTACGCACCAACCCTCTTCGTTTACATTTCCACTAACACTCCCTCATCTTTTACACATTTCCGCCACCACCCCTATTCTTTTACACTTAGTCTTTTTTAGACTTTGCTTTTTTACCCCTTGCACTATTACTCCATTTTTACACCCGCCCAACTTTAAAAAAATTGCAATTGTAATCCCTAGACTACAACTCCTACTTTTGCAAATGCCAATGCATTGTGTTTTACGAAATGTCTTAGGCATTGTGTTTTACACTTTTTGTAATTGTCTTTTACGCACTGCGTTTTACGAATCGTGTTTTGTCTTGCTATATGTTTCCACCCGTCGCGCGCCGCCGCAACGCGCGGCGGTCAAAATACTAGTTTACTTAACAAATACACCTTTATAAAAGAGTGAATTAGTTAAAGGTCACTGTTTACGTGACAAATAAGTGGCAATTGCTTTTGCATTTTTTGTTAACCCACTACGCATCATCTTCATGCTCTCTTAGTAACCGTAATGGGAATTTTTTTTTTCTAGAACGGATAACTAGCACACCCTATAATCATACTCCTAATACTTAAATTGTCACCACATAAGAAGAAACACTTTTTTTTACACCTTAATATCTATCACTATTCACTAGGCCAAAGAATTTTGATGGGAAATTGCTTTTTATTTTAAATAGTTAATATTTTAACTTTAAAATTAATTTTACTAAAATCCAATACAATCCACTCTCACAATTTCAGTTTTTTAAGTTAACGGATGAAAGTTATTAGAGAAAACTAAATTTATTAAAAAAGTTATTTGGTTAAAGGTGTATGTTAGTATTAGTTCGGCTTGTTAGATACTAACACTCGGTATTAGAACCGAAAGAGGATATCCATACGTGTTTATACTGATCGAAAAAAAACTGAAGTCGTGCTATGCCCAAAAGGATATCGATACGTGTTTATACCGATCGAAAACCCGCACTCGCTACAACTAATGACACCAAAAAATACTCTGTTTTGTAGTATAACAACCGAAAGAAAATAACCCAAAATATAAAGTCATGGCATATACACCTAAAAGGATATCGACACATGCTTTATAGTTTATATCGATTGAAAACTTGCATTCACATAGCTAGCTATAGCTTATGATACCAAAATATAGTCTATTACGAATACGACTTTGTTTTCAACAAAATTTGTTCTGCAACGTTGAGAAAAAACCAAGCACAACTGTATATTCAAATTTTTATATAAAAAATAAACAAAGTACTCAAGTTGTTATTAAAGAAAAGAGTAAACTTCCGTTTTGCTCCCTGTGGTTTGGTCACTTTAACGGTTTTGCCTCAAACCTTTAAAAATAGCCATTTTACTCCTTGATGTTTTGGTTTTGTTGCCAGTTTGCTCCCTGCGGGGAGCAAAATGGAAAAACAAACAATTTGGATGGAGTTAGAGGCGGGGAGCAAATTGGCAAAAAACTGAAACATCAGGGAGTAAAATGGCTATTTTTAAAGGTTTGGAGCAAAACCGTTAAAGTGACCAAACCACAGGGAGCAAAACGGAAGTTTACTCTAAAGAAAAATTAGCCAAATCAGAAATTAATTGGATTTTGAATGCTCTATTTGATGAAGGGTGGGTCTGTCTGCACATGTAAGTATACTCTGGAATGGACTATTTTGGCTCCAAAACTAACGATGTTTAATAGATTATGTTCATAGATTGTTGGATTGAATCCAGTACGAACCCGTAAGTTTTATGCAAATCCTAATATTGTGTCAAACACATTAGCTATATGTGACTTGTGTGTTTACGAGTTGATATGAACACGACTAGTTTAATCATATGTGTGAACACGACTAGTTTAACCTTAATTTTTTTTCTATACATTACTACAGCAAAATAATTTATAAAAATAATGATTAGCATGCAAACCCTTATGTTAATATTAACTAGATTCGTTTTGCTAAGCAAGATTGTGGGATCAAATCAAAATTGATCCAAATTCGTTCAGTCTAAACTTAAACATGCAATTATACCTGAGGTTTGTGTTAATGTTAACCATACACATACATACATACACACACAGGCATCCGCGCATACACACACTATACATATTAATGCTAAAAGGCTATTATGTCTAAAAAGTGTAAAAAAGATGTTGTATCAAGTTTGGCTAAACGCATCCTCCCCTCTACTAAACGTACACGTCGATGTGAGCGGACAGGCATCCGCGTACATGTAAGGAATTAGAGTCGCTTGGTCTTGATATTGGATATGCGTTGTCAAGGCTACGATAATGGGGCAAATATGAGAGGAAAAAACAAAGGTGTTCTAACTAGATTTTTAGAAAAATATCCTAGAGCTTTCTATAGTGTTTGTGGTTGTCATAGTCTAAATCTAGCATTGTGTGACATGGCTAACACAATTACCAAGTCTAAAGATTTTTTTGGAACAATACAACGGTTATATACTATCTTTGCCCATTCTATTAATAGGTGACAAATTTTGAAAGACAATGTTAAAGGATTAACTCTTAAATCATTGTCTACAACTCGTTGGGAAAGTCGTATAGATAGTATTAAGCCTATAAAAAAATCAACTTGGAGATGTAAGAAAAGCTTTGCGAGAAGTTAGGGAGACGGATAGAGATGCTAAAATCATAAGTGAAGCAAAATCATTAGAAGAGTATGAACTTGGTGATTTTGAATTTTTGGCACAAATTGTCATTTGGTTTGAATTATTATCAAATGTGAATGTGGTGAGCAAACAGTTGCAATTAAAAGATGTTGTTCTTGATGTTGCTATTGATGAAGTGGACAAATTAATTAAATTCTTTAAGAATTATAGAGAAGTGGGGTTCTCTAAGGTGCTTGATGAAGCTAGAGAAATTGCAAATGAAATAGGTGTTAATGCGGAATTCCGTAAAAAAACGTGTGATATATAGGAAAAACAATTTGATGAATCGTCAAGTGTAGAAGAAGTAACATTTTCACCCGGGGAGGATTTTAGAATACATTATTTTTATGTATTGTTGAAACAAGATTTGAACAATACCAAAAATTCGAAAAAATATTTGGGTTTTTGTTTCCTAAACAGTTGAAGACTCTTGATGAAGCCAAGCTTAAGGAGTGTTGTTATCGCCTTCAAGATGCATTGAAGTATGAAGGAGAGTCCGATATTGATGCTAAAGAATTGTATACGGAGTTGAAGTTGATTAATACAATTTTACCGAGTCACATTGACAACCCTTTTGATGTTTTAGACTATATCTTCCAACGCAGTACTACTTATCCTAATGCTATAAATGCATATAAAGTGTTGTTGACAATTCTGGTAACCATGGCATCGGCAGAAAGAAATTTCTCAAAGTTGAAGTTGTTGAAGACCTATTTACGTTCTACAATGTCACAAAAAAGGCTAAACGGGTTGGCGACAATATCTATTGAAAGTGAAATATTAGATACTATGGATTACGAGGAGTTGATCGAGAGCTTTGCTTCAAAAAACGCTAGAAGAACCACACTGTTCGCTTAGCAAGTAGGTTCGATAATTTGATCATTTTTGCTACACTATTTTTGTTAATTTGTTTTATCTATTTGATAACAATTATCTTAGTATTATGGGTTTTTAGTATTTATATATTTGATTGAATGATTGATGAGTTTATATTATATGAAGATTTGCGAATAGAGCCCAATTTTTTTTATCTCGAATAGGGCCAAATTTTTTTTTTTTTTTTTTTGTGATTTTCAGAAACGGCCCTGTGAGCGATAATACATTTTTAATAGTGGGCCATGTCCCATGTTTTCTGAGAGATAAGGGTATGTTTAGCAGCACCCGCACCCATTACACGTACTATTGATCATAGGTAATCAATGGCTATTGTGTCTGAAAGGTAGTTTTGTAGTTGTTTTGGCAAGGAGGGGTAAAATGGTGGCAGGCCATTGTTTAATTTTTTTCTTGTTACATTATTTTTTAACTTAAATAACTTTTTTCATATGTTATATTAAAAAAAATCACACCATAAAAACGAAAATTATATTTTTAATTCTGTATGTTATTATTAATATATTTAAAAAACAACTTTAAACTATTTTGAAATGGAAACGTATAACGATAGTCTCATATGTATTTTTTAGAGTAGTGTCCTGAATTTGTGAATTTATGCAAAGTTCTTTTATATTGTTGAAACAGTTGGGAGGTTCGATCTTAGTCCCACCCTTGGGACACGTGTAGTGCGTATATATTGCCAACTTCATAATATTCAAGTACTATGAGCTTTTCTTCTTTATTGTTTGGGTGGACAGGCCACATGATCTTTGGCTAGCGGGTAAGGACTCCTTACCCGCATGAGTTACATCGTCGACGGTTTGGCAGGTGGTGGCCGACGGAGAAGGTGAAGGTTGAGTGCAAGCCGCTGTTGTTGTTGGTAGATTTGAATACTTTTAATCGTTCAACGGTCATTTGACATTTTTTTTAGAGTAAATTGCTAAATTCGTCCCTGAGGTTTAGTCAAATTTGCTACATCCATCCAAAAAACTTTTTTTTTCTCACGTGGACCACTGAGGTTTCAAAATACTTGCTAGATCCATCCATTTTACAAACATTGTCAAAAATTAAAGTTAACTAATGGGTACTTTTGTCATTTTATATACATGTATTATTTACAATTTTCTTTTAATTTCTATTTAACTTTAACATAAAAAGATAAATGTTCCTTTTTAGGTTAGATAAAGGGAAGCATGCATATTATATGATCTTCCATTTGAATGTCAAAATCTTTTTATAAATTAGTTGGTTAATACAGAAAGAATTTTTAATCCTAAAAACTGTATTATGTCAACTTAAAACTGAATTTACATAAACTAAGGGAGATCCCAATTGGCTGCAACATTGTTAGCAGATTGAGCTGAACCGCAACCATCCAAACCATGGTCACTTTGCACCACCTGTTAACCCAATGGCCAACCCCCAATTCCAGTTAACTGGCTTGTTGTTACTTGGTTAGCTTCGGCTGAAACTGGCCACTCCATGAGATTTGTGTCAAACAAGCTGCTAGTGTTGGGAGTTTCTAGCCATGGGATTTCAGTAGACCATGGCACAGTTGCTGGCAGCAGAGGCTCGTAGCAACATTGCGAACCATCATAGCGATTTGGGCTCGCTTGGTGGTCATGGTTTTGATTCTGAAGAGCTGGCAAGCGGTCAAGTTCGTTGCTCGCCAGTTGTTTAGGAGGTGAGGGTGCCACCATCTGTGGGGCTTTTCTCTTTCTTGTATTGTTTAAACACATTGGTTGTAACGTCGTTTTAGCATGGTTTGGACCGTCCTTTTTATATAGCTTAGCTTTAAGTGCACCAAGAATCCCTCCTTCACCACCCTCCAAACCACATGCTTCTTCAAACGAAAATGGTTCACGCAAACACGTAAGAGCATTCACACTATTGGGCAGTTCAAAGTTGGTACGTGCATTAGAAAGAGAGGGGGTTGGTGGTTTTTATAAAAAATAACATTTATCTTTTTATGTTAAAGTTAAAAAGAAATTAAAAGAAAATCGTATATAATACATGTATATAAAATCACAAAAGTACCCATTAGTTAACTTTAATTTTTGACAATGTTTGTCAAATGGATGGATCTAGCAAGTATTTTGAAACCTCAGTGGTCCATGTGAGAAAAAAAAGTTTTTTGGATGGATGTAGCAAATTTGACTAAATCTCAGGGACGAATTTAGCAATTTACTCTTTTTTTTAACTTAACTTATTTTATAAATGCATACAAATATCACACAAAATTTATGAAAATTCAACCACACACTCTCATTCATCTCTATACACTCGTAAAAAATGGCAAGAAGACTGTGGAACGAAGATAAAGACATAGATCTGGTAACCTCTTGATTGGACGTGTCCGAAACAGACGAGGAGGCGTTGCATCTAGAACAACCTTATTTGAAGAATTCCGCCAACGTGTAGGTGAAACCAATCGCTCTTCGCACCAAGCTTCGGCAATGTTTCGTATTATGTTCAGGAAGGTTTGCCAATTTCATCAACTCTTCAACATTACAATGGCCAACGGTGACGGCTCAGTAAAGGCACAAGGGATTGCTCAGGCCCATCATGAATACCAAATTAGATACAATGGAATATTTACTCACATTGTGCCTTGGCAGTTAGTAAGAAGCCATCGTCGTATGTCACCAACTATGCATTTGGATGGCAAGTCTGATGATTAAGGTGTTGATGATTAGTTTTTTTAATTATCTAGTTTGTTTACGTTTATTTATTTATTTTGTTTCCATTTAGTTATGTAATTTGTTTACGTTTATTTATCTAGTTTGTGTAGGTTTAATTATGTACTTTCTGTAATATTTCTAATTTTAATTAGTTTATGATGTGTCGCATTTTGATACATTTAGTTATGTATTTTCTATTTGATTTATTATTTTGTAAATTTTCGGTTAAAATGATATATTTATATTTGTAATAATAAAAAAAAAAATAAAGAGGAGGGGAAGAAAGTCTAACTATTGCCATTAAGACGCACGGCGTGGAGGGGCATGAAGCGCAACATTACAATTACGTTAATAGGGGGCGTGGTAACACTGGAATATTTACTCACATTGCGCCTTGGCAGTTAGTAAGAAGACATCCTCGTATGTCACCAACTATGCATCTGGATGGCGGGTCTGATGGTTAAGGCGTTGATGATTAGTTTTTTTAATTATCTAGTTTGTTTACGTTTATTTATTTAGTTTGTGTCCATTTAGTTATGTAATTTGTTTACGTTTATTTATCTAGTTTGTGTAGGTTTAATTATGTACTTTCTGTAATATTTCTAATTTTAATTAGTTTATGATGTGTCGCATTTTGATACATTTAGTTATGTATTTTCTATTTGATTTATTATTTTGTAAATTTTTGGTTAAAAATGATATATTTATATTTGTAATAATAAAAAAAAGAAATAAAGAGGAGGGGAAGAAAGTCTAATTGTTGCCATTAAGACGCACGGCATGGAGGTGCATGAAGCGCAACATTACAATTACGTTAACAGGGGCGTGGTAACAATGGAATATTTACTCACATTGCGCCTTGGCAGTTAGTAAGAAGCTATCCTCGTATGTCACCAACTATGCATCTGGATGGCGGGTATGATGGTTAAGGCGTTGATGATTAGTTTTTTTAATTATCTAGTTTTTTTACGTTTATTTATTTAGTTTGTGTCCATTTAGTTATGTAATTTGTTTACGTTTATTTATCTAGTTTGTGTAGGTTTAATTATGTACTTTCTGTAATATTTCTAATTTTAATTAGTTTAGGATGTGTCGCATTTTGATACATTTAGTTATGTATTTTCTATTTGATTTATTATTTTGTAAATTTTCGGTTAAAAATGATATAATTATATTTGTAATAATAAAAAAAAGAGATAAAGAGGAGGGGAAGAAAGTCTAACTGTTGCCATTAAGACACACGGCGTGGAGGGTCCTGAAGCGCAACATTACAATTACGTTAACAGGGGCGTGGTAAAAAAACACGGGGTAGAAGGGCTTGAAAATAGTGTTTTAAAAAATAAAACATAAACATTAAAATCCCAAACAAACAATCAAAACAAATCTTAACAACAACAACAACCAACCACACATTACGACCTCACCAACCAACATCCCCTTCATCAAGGGCACAACTTTGAGGGGGTGGGAGGAGGCGGCCGACCCCCCGAACTTTTCGCTCAGTAGTGAAGAGTATGTAGTTTTCGTATAAAAATTTTCGGGTATATACGTTTACGACCCCCGGTTTTATTGAAATTTTTGACTATATACGTTTTCGACCATTTGATCGGAAATCTCAAGTTTTGCCACTGTCTTCCATGCTGGTGGAAATCCTCATCCCCCCCCCCCCCCCCCCCTCCCCTCCATGCCACAACCACGCCATGGCACGGGGCGGGTGCCGGCGTGGTTGAGGCCTCCACGCCATTTCAACGTCTCCACACCGTCCGGTCTAAGAGGGTAGTTCAGGGTGGTGGATAGGCTAAGTGACGTGATGCAAAGGGATTGACGGGAGTTAGGGTACCTGGTCTTGCCGTCCCTTGACGTTTCTCGAAAAAAAAAATGCTTTTAGAATTCATTTATAAATCTAAAATGAAATTACTGTTATCATCATTGTTTCTTGAGCTAAAATGTAATAATAAGTAATATTTTTATTTACTCTGAAAAACGTTTTATGACTTATGTAAAAGGAATTTAAAGAAGAAATAACAAGTAGGGTACGGCGTTTATACTCTAATAGATTACAGTTTAAAAAAAATTGTAAAAAGTTATAAAAATGCGTAGCATGCACCATAGGAGTTGTAAATACGCCCAATTAGAAAGAAATATCGGCTGACGCACCATTATATGATTTAGACATAAACAAGAGAGCTATTCGTGATCGGCTTGGTTAAAAGCTCGAACGAGTTAAGCTTTAACTAGCTCGAGCTCGAGTCTGAAATAGAGATCGTTTAGTTATCGAGCACTAGCTTGAGTCTGAAATAAAAAGCTCGTTTGGGCTCGTGAGCCTAAACGAGCCCAAACAAAATTTTAGCTTTTTTATATATAATATTATAATATTGATGATAATATTGGCGAGCCGAGCTTTGGCACGCCTTAGCAATATTCAAGCGAGCTCGAGTCGAGCTTTTAGCTCGTTTAAGGTTATTCTCAAAATAGCTCGAGATTTGGGTTTTACTCGTGAGCCGAACCCAAGCTCAAATAAGTAGGCTCAACCCGTGCCGAGCTTGAGTTTCATAAAAACATGACAAGCCAAACTCGAGCCTAGTCAGACTCAGGCTCAGCCCAACTCATTTACACCCCTAGACACACCATATATTGAGCGAGCGATTAAGTTAAGACCAACGGTCCTAGCCCATAGTCTTACACACCAATTTATCAACACCTTTAAAAAGAAAGTGTTTTTCTAAAAAAGTATAACAAGATAAAATGTTTGGATCCTCTCCCCCAGCCCAGTTGGTCCCATGATGTTGGGCTTGTGTCTTCCTTTGGGTGGTCATAGGTTCGAAACCCGGCTGCGGCATTTCGGGGGAAGGACGTCCCAATGATAGATCGTTCCTACCGAGGCATGGTGCGGTCTTGAGGGCAACCCGGTTTTACCCAGCTGTTACCCAGCGAGTCTCTCGTGTGGGGGCGGTATGGTTTCCGGGCGAAGGTCAGCTTGCGCAACGGCCGGGGCCCGATCGAACATCGCGTCCGGAAGAGCGGGGCTGACGGGGGATTGTCATCGACATGAACCCAGTGACCAATAGGTCCTGTACATAGAAAGTCAACCTTCAAAAAAAAGATAAAATGTTTGGCTTTATAGTAAAATCTAAATCGATAAAAACATAAAAGCTTTTGTATTTAGAAAATCAGATGAAATCTAAAAAAATATGGCCTTTTCTTTTAGCTCCTAGTAAGGCCGGTGGGTGTGGCATGGCGCCACTCCGCCACATCATCGACGATAGCGCCCCCGGGGCGCCACCATCCATACCGCACGATTTAAAAAGGGCGCCATCAATGTCTCGCCAGCACGTTAACGGAGGTGATTTGGTTGATTGAGGGGTGTTTGGTCAAAGTTACCGTTCAACGTTAACATTTAGTTTAAAAAAAATTAATTTCAAACTTTATAAAATTCACCTATAAATACCCCACTTTTTTCCATAATTTTCATCCCTTCTACCTCAATCTTTATACAAAATCTCTACACTTTTTTTATATAATGACACAATGTTTCCCAACAACCAAAACGCGTGGGATCTGACTCATCCGTTTTGGCAAAGTGCGCCAAGCAACGAGCAAGAAGACCGTTATCGAAGAGACCCGCGGACAGATGAGCTTGGATATTATTCGATGCCACCTAGCACCCCAACTTCTCCTCATCCGACCACTCCACCGATTACCGGTTTTTACGGATATTATTCCCAACCTCGATTTTTACCCAAAACATACCCCAAACCCAAAACACACCCTAAACGAATCCGTTCCCGAAACCCAAGCCAAACCCACTTCCTCAAAAGGTGGATGATCGAGAAGGCATCGTAAGAAGGATGAGACCGAAACACGTGCTCCTAAGAAGGTCGAATTGTGGACGCCTAAAGAAGAATTTGTGTTGGCACAATCATAGCTCGACGTATCGGAAGATGAGATTGTTGGTAAATTTTATCTCCATAAACTTTTTTACATACTTTTGTAAATTTATTTTTATAATTAAACATTTTTATAGGAAACGACCAAGATGTAAAGGTATCTTGTACCGCCGTTTGACCCAACCGCCCATAGGTCAAAACGGTCCAAATCAGCATCCACTTTGTAATGTTTTTCTTTTATTTTATTGAAATTATGTTTTTTTTTTTTTTTTTTTTTTTCTAGTTATTAAAATTGGCATTTAATTTTAAAAAAATAAATATATAAATAAAAAAAAATAATTAGGTAATGACGATGGAGGCTTTATAACACACTCTGCAAATTAAAGGAAGGGGTTTTACCCCCGATGTGATACGGACATAACGTGGCGCTAAGGTAACATAATAAAGCCCCTAGTAATTTTATACCAGACCCTCCAACCTAACAACTAACTTCAACAACTAATTACATTCATCATTAATCATTCGTCAGTCGTTTTCTCATGAATTTGATCTTATTATTAAATTGCCCCATATCGTAAATAAATAAATTAATTAGTGGTCACTTTTTCGAAACACTGTACCAGATTTTTTGATTTTTTGTTGAAATCATCTCTAAGATCTTGGCGAATAGGTTGAAGAGGGTATTAGCTTCCATCATTTCTGCTTCTCAATCTGGTTTCTTGAGCGGGAGGTTTATTTTGGATGGTCCTCTCGTTTTAAACGAGGTACACAACTGGGTCAAAAAGTCCAAGAAGAAGGTTTTCTTTCTGAAGATCGATTTTGAAAAAGCGTATGATAATATTAATTGGAATTTTGTGCTTGATATTTTGGGCCAAATGGGCTTTCCTAACAGATGGTGCTCGTGGGTTAAGGGGGTTCTCGCTTCTGCCAGGGCTTCGGTTTTGGTTAACGGGGCTACGACATTTGAATTTCCTTGTCAAAAAGGAATGAGGCAAGGGGATCCTGTCTCTCCGTTCCTTTTCGTGGTGGCGATGGAAGCCCTCTCTTGTATGTTAAGTAAAGCGTGTGACTTGGGTATAGTTAGAGGGATTTCCATGCCTAATGATGGCCCTTCGGTTTCTCATCTTCTTTATGCAGACGATGCCCTTATTTTAGGCGAATGGTCCAGCGAGAATATCCGGAGTGTGGTTAGAATTTTGAGATGCTTTCACGTGTGTTCGGGCTTGCGTATTAATCTCGGTAAGTCGAACTTATTCGGGTCGGGGGTGAATTTCGGGGAAATCGAAGAAATGGCGAATCTGGTGGGATGTAAGGCGGAAAACTTTCCCTTTAAGTACCTTGGCTTAACCGTCGGGGCAAACATGAACAGGATAAACAATTGGAGACCTGTTTATGAGATTTTCGAGAAACGTCTGGCTCTTTGGAAGGTCCCGCTTCTGTCTATGGGGGGAAGAGTTGTTTTAATTCGGTCGGTTCTAGAAAGTCTCCCCTCGTATTACTTTTCCCTATACCGAGCTCCTTGTAGAGTTGTGGAGGATTTGGAAAGATTGATTAAGAGATTTCTGTGGGGAGGCTCCAGTGTTGACAAGAAACTTCATTGGGTAGCGTGGGAAAGGGTCGCATCTCCGAAAAAGTTGGGAGGCTTGGGGCTGCAAAATCTTAAAGACGCGAATACGGCGCTCCTTGCTAAGTGGGGTTGGAGATTTAAAACAGACAAAGACAATCTATGGATCAAAGTTATCAACGCCATCCACGCTGGAGGTTCTGAATGGGATTTTCTTCCTGTTAAAAAAATATTTGGGAGGTGTTTGGTGTAATATCTCGTCTGTGTTAAGAACGCCGGTCGTGGGTAACTTCCCGATTCGGAATTTCTTTAGAGGGGTGGTCGGTAGAGGGGATGAGATTTTATTTTGGCTCGATCCTTGGCTGTTTGAAGTGCCCTTAAAGTGCAGGTTCCCCAACCTTTTCAAGCTTGAAATCGTGAAAACGTGTAGTGTTCGGGATCGGCTCGAAGGGGGCGGTTTGTGGCTTTGGAGGTTCGACCCTAGTACCGTTTCTGAGCATCTTGAATGGCAGGAGTTATCTCAGGCTCTCGAAGTGGTGGTTCTCGCTGATAGAAAGGATGGCTGGAAATGGATTGGTAATGGCTCGCCCTCGTTCAGTGTAGCGGCAGTTAAGAATTTATTACTTTCAAACAAAGATTTCAGTAACCGGTACGTCATGGATTGGTGTAATTGGGTGCCTCTTAAATGCAACATCTTTGTTTGGCGGGCCGAGATGGACAGGATCGCCACCGTGGAGGCTCTAGCTAAAAGGGGGGTATTGATTTCCGATGACATGTGCTTCCACTGCAGGTCTGGTCCCGATTCAGTTGACCACCTCCTAGTTGGCTGCGAGTTGGCGTTGGGGCTTTGGGAAAAAATCTCCTTTTGGTGTCGTGTTCAAAATTTTTTCGCCTTCTCGATCAGGGATTTATTGGAAATGTTGAATTTCTGCAACAAGGGAGCGACGGAAAAAGCGGCTTTGCAGGGGATTGTGGTTGTCGCTTGCTGGTTCCTTTGGGTAGCCAGGAACAATCACCGTTTTTCCGGCAAAAGGTGTTGTGTTGATGGCATTTTCAGCGAGGTTAGATCGACTAGTTTTTTATGGTTTAAACAAAGATCTAAGTTCGGGGAGATAGTTTGGTCGGATTGGTGTAAATTTGTATTTATGTAGTTTGTGTTGTGTTTTTTGTCCGTCCCGGTTTTCGGGTTCGGTTTGTGTTAATGAAGTTTGCTTTTCAAAAAAAAAAAAAAAACTAATATATATCGTTTCTTAATAACTAGTAGAGAAAAACATCATCTTTGCTTGTATATACCAAAGGACTATCATGCCGGTTATCCTTTTTATCTAAAATTGCTAGTTTCGTAATTTAAGAGCAACCAAAAGTTATTAAACATCGAATTCATTTATTTTGATAATTGTCACAAAACAGAAACAATAGGACACGAAGTTAGCTGCCTAAATTAGGATAGTTTTCAACTAAACTATCCAAACACAAGAACCAATATATAACAAGATCTACATGACCGAATTGAACCATGAACCCTTCAATTCGTTTCGAACCAACCATATTGATCGATGACTCGATCATGAGCTCATGCAGCCACTTCTATGGTGTGGTTGGGCACTTGTGGTTCAAGAACCAAATGATCATCAACAGTGATGTTGTTGTTGTTCTCGTTTGGTTTTGAAACAACTGGAATCGAACGCATCAATGCGCTGAGCTTCACGACATCAATGATTTCTTGATCTTTGTTTTCTTGGATCTTTTGTTCATGGGTCGCAATGTTCTTTATTTCTAATTCTGGCTTCTTTTCGTCGCAAACGGGCTTCTTGTTTTTGTACACAAAGTAAAGGACAACTTGAACAACACCAAAGGTGAATCCAAGTACGTTTGGGATCTGTAATAAATATTCAAAAAAATTATTAATTTCAAACACATTATCAAAAGATATATATTTATGTTTTTTTTTTTTTAACTTACTGCAATGTTGAAGTCATGAAGAAGTAGGCCATAAAAGAACCATGTAACAGCATTGAGGGTGAGAGCCACAGAGAGTAGAATGGGCATATATTCCACACTTTTTGATTTAATTACTTGTCTCTACAAAGTTCAAATAATTTATCATAATACTGATTAGTATTGATGTTATTGTAATCAGTATCGATATAATTTTAATGTATATATGCATACCACAACGCCTAGGGGTGCAACGAAAACACATAGAGCGAATACGAGGCAAATCCATCCAACTATCATGACACGATTGGCTCCTTGAGCGCAAAATTGAGTTAGGCCAACAATCAACCCGAATCCAACTACTATCATCAACACAATCAACTTCAGGCATTCAATCTGCACACAATTGTAATTGTTATATACTTATATATCTCTCATCTTTCAATAAATAAAGTTAACTAGGCATTTATTACTTGCAATGGCAAGAAGAAAAGATCAATAATCACATACCCTAGCCTTCTTTGGTGCATAGAAGAGGAAGAAGCAAATGTAGCCGGTTTGAATGACGCACCCCACAGAGTTGATGGTGATAAGAAGCATCGCGTTGGCCTTAAGGAGCGCGTAATATATCCAAAGCATGGCGCTGAACAATGCCACAACATATGGCACCGATTGAAACCCTTCTGTTGATTTCTTTTTGTAAACTTTGTAAAAAGTCGGTCTGTGATTTTAAATAACAAAAACATTAGTTAGCCAAACTTGAACATGTTTATCAAGAAAATATAAATGAAATAACTTTGTAATAAATAAAGAGACTTACAATGGGGCAAGAAACACCATAAATGATACAGCATTGCCTACAACATATATATTAGGTACATCATTAGTAAAACATGATAAAAAAACTATATGATAATCCAAGTTCACATGTCATAATTTTTTTTACAATGAAAAATCATTTTATTTTCATTTCAATCACCAGGGCAAATTACATTAACCGAAGCCCACAAAATGTCACAAATATACATATGGCTTTCCTATTTAGAAAAAAAGGTTTTGTATATTTATCATAACTTGCTTGGTAATGTTATATTATCATCATGCATATATGTATGTATATATATAAGAGAGAGGGAGGGAGGGAATATATATATATATATATAGAGAGAGAGAGAGAGAGAGAGCGCTATATACCAAGAAGGCCAAATGCAAGAGTAAGATGAGCAAAAGTTTCTGTAGTCATCTTCTCTATCAAGTTTTCACACACACTCAACACAGACAAGAGATTCAGAGAAATGAGAATTCTTTCACTCTCTCTCTCTCTTAGTTCTCTTTCTAGCTCTTAGTCTTGACAAGTGGTGCACATAAAATGTTTGAGTTAAGGGTTTATATAGGGGAAGTTTTGATGAGAGTGGTGGGGCATCTAATGAACATAGCCATGTTTCTTAAATTAAAAGTATAGGAGAAAGAAAGAAGCTAAAATTGTTGTTATTATTGAGTGGACACATATATAATTGTAACAGGTATTCATTTTCTCCTCTTCCCTATATTTACATCATATAAATTAGCAACATGTTGGTGTATGGATGTGTTGTACCCTATGCTTAGGAACTTTAAAAAAAAAAAAGTTAATATTACACTTTTAACCCAAAATTGTTTGAATTTTTACTTTTAGCCCAAAAGTTATCACTCATTTACAAACAAAAGTTACTTTTGTTTTTCATTCCATTTTATTTTCGTTTTAAGTTTCTAAAGAAAAAAGGTATTTTGTTGATAGAAAGTTACTTCTTTGGATAGTTTTGTTGGCTCTTATTTTTATTTTGTTATGTCGAATAAAATAATTAAACTAAATTATTTATTTAGAAGTTAGTTAAGTAAATCAAAGCATACACGATAAGTCATTTAGGATCACACTTTTTTATTACCATTTCATACCCAATTTATTTTTAACAAACTTTATGGTGTTTTGTATATTGAATCTTACTAACAATACAAGTAACCAAATGGCTTCTAGGTTTCTAGCCCAATGGTAATGAGGTGTTGCATTGATGTTTATCTTTCAAGTTGTGAGAGTTCAAATCATGTGTGAGATAAGTGACGTAGATTTTACTTTTTAGGACCATAAGTTTATAAAGTTATGAATATTTCACAAAAAGTAATAAATAATAGTTTGAATTTAAATGTTAATTTGTGTGTATATACACACAAGTATAATTCATTATTTATATAACAGTTAAATCATTAAATACTTTAATATTAAAATAAAAGGCCTCAACTTTTACAATATCATTATGAATGCTCTAAGCCTGTATCTTTAGAAAAAATCTCTCTTTTAACAATTTCAACATCAATTTTTTATATAAACCGAGTATTCTAAACAAAGTTTGTATTTTTTTTTAAACGGTAAATTTTGATCACTGACGGACCACTGGAATATTATTGTGCCATAAGCGGAACCACCCGATCATATCCATCTCCACTATGCATAATACCTATACACCAATTCTGGGGAGGAAACCCAATAAATGTGAGAAAACCCCCTTTTGTGGGAATCAAACCCAAAATCTTTTGGTCTCAAAGTTTTATCTCACCTCCAAAATGTCAATAGACTATAAAGCCATGAGCATAAAAAGAGTTTGTATACATTCAGCAATCTTACCTATAAGATACTTAGGGGCTGTTTGGTTACCTCTTAATCCATTCAGACGCTGTCTCTTAAAGAAATCATTTGTGGCCCTTATGTCTGAATGAATAAGAGGTAACCTTATGTCTGACTGGATAAGAGGTAACATCTGAATGGTAAACCATCACATGTCACATTTTTCTACATTATCTTTGTTAAACTCTTAAATGATTTCATTAAGAGGTAGCCTCTTAATGTCATTCAGATGCTACCAAACAGCCCCTTATTCATAAATTTTAACAAACAAAATATTATCTGACAAAATTGTTGTAGACTAAGTTAAGCATGTAAATGTATAAATGGTTACGACTTTTCCATAATTAGTAAATCACTTACTTTTATATATTTTTTAAATAAAGGCGTATAAACTATAAATTAACAAGATTTGCTAATATACGAATAAAATATTGTATTATTAAACAAATTCAAATCATCTTAGGAATAAAGAAAAGGAGTTGTTGACGTATTACTCATCACACAATTAAAAGTTGCTCAATATAGAATAGAAGAATATGAGCATCACTAACTCTACAAACACGGTTCTATTCCTGTAAAAGAAAAAACAATTTACGTGCGAAATGTTAAAAATCAATTTTGTACTAGGCAAGGCAACAATTGTCTCTACTAACTATAACAACAAATGTATCATGTATATAGTCACGCACTTGTATGCCGTATGTATATAATTGTACATCATTTTGTATATATTATGCATGGTTATATATATACGCACACGGGGAGAGGAGGAGGGGGATTGTTGCGAGGGAACATATACACTGTTAATACGTAATGTGATGTATATTTTTTTTAAATTAACAAAAGAAAAACTAAATCAGTACCATTCTAAAATTAAACAAAATAAATGCTCGTTTATTTTTTTACTTTTACTACTTCAAAAATAATATATGAAAATATTATGACTGTTTAAAAATTATGAAGATCTTGGTTTAAAACTCAACAATGTGTTTTATCGGATTGTATCATATGTTTTAAAAGCTATAACTATTTAAAACCAACAAAAAAGAATAGTATACTTTTAGCCCTTCTCATTTTAGCCACAAGAGTTTAGGTACTTTCATCTTGGGCACTATATGTTTAAACTTTTTTGTGCCTTGTCAAAATCATTAAAAATAATTCTTTATGTTGTATCTTTAGGGATTGGAAAAATTAGCCGTTGGAATAATAGCCATTTGAATAAAAAGAGCCGCTTGAAAAAAAAGTTGTTGAAAAAATTAAATATTTTTCATCACTTATTTTTTTATTTAATAGAGTAAATTACTATTTTGGCTCATGTGGTTTAAGCAGCTTAACCCTTTCAATCCGTAAATGAATCTTTTAATATATTAGACCTTGAGGTTGCATTTTGTAATGATTTTGGTTTCTAAAACTAACTTTGTTACTATTTTCAAATTAAGTGTAAGGGTATTTTAGTTCTTTTTTACTTTAGGTTGTTATTCTAAACTACAAAATATTTTGAATATTTAAGGGGTCTATTTATATAATTACTCAACTAGGGTTGTTTGTCTAAATTACAAAGTATTTTGAATATTTAAAGGGTCTATTTATATAATTACTTAACCATTATTATTATTATTATTATTTCATTATTTTAACGATTATTATTTAATAAAATATGTTTCAAATATACAAATAAATAGGTATTTTCTTTAACAATTTGTTTTTTATAAACACCATTTTTAATCATTTGTTTTTGAAACTTTTATAAAACCGTCCATCTTCTTTAAATCGTTCGCTTTTAAACCGTTTGGTTTCTAAAATTATTCTTTTTAAAGTCGTTCATTTTTTTTTTAAACAGTTCATTTTTATCGTTCTTTTAAGATTTGTTTGTTTTTAAACATTTTGTAATCAACTTGTTTTTTTAATCTATCATTTTTAAAACCGTTATTTTTATACCATTCATTTTAAAATCATTAAAATTTTAAACTTTGTATACTATAATTTACTTATAGCCGTTAGGAAAAAAGAACTTTGAAAATAAATGATTTTAAAAACTGATTGAATTTAAAAGCTAATGATTATAAACAAACAAACAAACTATAATGGCTTAAAAAACGAAGACTTTGAAAAAAGACGTTTATAAACACAAAAGATTTAAAAACTAATTTAAAAAAATGTGAGGTTTTAAAAAATGAACGATTTTAATATATAAAAGGTTTTAAAAATTAATGAAATTTGAAATAAGCAAACGATCCAAAGAAATAGATGATTTCAAAAAAGATGAATAGTTCTAAAAAAAGTTAAAAATGAACACTTTTAAAAAGAAGTTTATGAAAAGGAAAACGCTTTTAAAAAAAGGACATTTATTAGTATATTTAAAACATGTTTTATTGAATAATAATCATAAAAATAGCGATATAATAAAAACCAAATAACAATAAAAATATTTAGAAGTATTTTTTTTAATATACAAGTACAAAAACTCATTTAAAACCGAAGAGAGTATGAGGTTGGGGTTGATTTTTGTTAATTTGTGTAATTACACAAATAGATCCCTTAAATATTCAAAGTACTTTATAATTTATAAAAACAACCCTAAAGTATAAAAGGATCAATACATCTTTACACTTAATTTGAAAAAAAAGTAATAGAGTTGGTGTAAGAAAATTAAACCATAGGGTCTGATATATTAAGAAAATTAAACTGAAAGGGTTAAACTGTCTAAACCACAAGGGCTAAAATAATATTTTAATATGTTATTTTTTTAGTTTACTATGAAGTTTTTATTTAAGAATAATAAATAAAAAAAATCTAAAAAGTTTTATGAAAAATATATTTTTGAATATAAAAGAAATACAATTATTATTTATATAATTTATTAATGAGTAAACTCATTTTTGAGTCCATGTGGTTTTTGCATTTTAACTATTTGAATAAAAAAATCAAACTTGTCTTGATTTGAGTCCATGTGGTTTGTACTTTTAATCGTTTGAATCCAAAATGAAACCCCATCCAACCCTTTGAGTCCCGTGGTTTGTATTTTTAACCTTTTGAATCCAACACTTTTAGTCCATGATTTGGATGAGGTTTGCGTTTTGGATTCAAATGGTTAAAATTAAAAACCACATGGACTCAAATCAAGATAAGTTTGGTTTTTGGATTCAAATAGTTAAAATGCACAAACCACGGGGACTCAAAAAGGACTTTACTCTTTATTAATATATTAAATAGATTAGATATAGATAATAAAAGGAAAAGTAGGTGATGATGTGAAGGTTTGGAATAGTTTAGCGTTAGAAGAAAAAGTTGGGTATGAAATTATTGAGATTTGAAATGATATGTGATCGGAGTGTCGCGCCGCGGTCAAAGATAATATTTATAATCCAACATTACCTCAAACTAATAGCTAGTGGTAGTCAGGGGTCGAACCACGAAGAGTTTGTGGTTTGTGTCAGGATTCAGTCAATTATCAAGTTGGAAAGCTTGCTATGCTAATAATTTCTTTGTTTAGTTTGTTTGGAAAAGGTGTCGGATTGGACCGACAAGTTTACTAATAATTATGAAAAGGGGAATTGACCTGTAATAATACCAACTAGACGTCATTGGTCATTGCTAGTCCCACCTTTGAATATTCCCAAAGCCAACCCACCTTTCACCTATTTTTCATCCACCAGTCCTCAGTTAAAAAAACTTAACGGAGTTGAGTTTTTTTTTCGAATTACAAACTGACGTATTAGGGCTTTTGATCAGAACGAGGATACGAGTCTATTATGTAAAAATTACCTCGAAATGGTGCTCCAAACAACTTGATTTTTGTTAATTGGAAGTTTAAACACCCCAATTGAAACACCGTTTTCATCGTTTGGAGCACAATTTCAAGGTAAGGTTTACATCATTCGACTTGTATCCTCGTTCTGATTAAAAGCCCTAAAACGTCAGCTTGTAATTCAAAAAAAAAACTTAACTTCATTAAGTTTTTTTAGCGGAGGACCGGTGGAGGAAAAATAAGTGAAAGGTGGGACTGGCATGGGGAATATTCGAAGGTGGGAATAGCAATGGCCAATGACGTCTAGTTGGGATTATTACAGACCAATTCCCCTTATATAAATAACTTACTTATACTATTGCTATACTTGTGCGTCGGCGACGTCATGACTGGGTTTCGTGCCCGGTTTCTTTGTTTCGCATGTTTTGGTGGCCCTAGCTTCGTCCCGATGTTCTGTAAAGTCCCCGAAATGCCCCTTTAAACTCCGTTAGACATGGAAAACACAAATCTCATCAAAGTATGGCATTCGAAACTCAAATTCATGTAAAAACATAAACTTTAATACGATTAAACAATGGATTTTCAACCACGTATCAATATGATATGCTGATGTGGCAAGATTTTGAACGAGGTTTATTATTGTGGATGGTCTAATGTATAGGGTAGCGGCGTAGGTTATGAGTGGTGTTTCACAACTCATGAAAGTTAGGGGGTACAACCTTTGAAAGAGTTATTATTATTAATATTGTAGTAGTAGTAGTTGTTGTTATAATACTGATTTATGGCTAAAGAAAGTATATGGTACAAGCTTAGAAGCACATGTGTTTTTATTATCCTAATTAGTTTTGAACATAACTGGTTTTCTCTTGTAATTTTTAGAATATGATTGTTTATAAGATTATGAGTATAACGTTGCGACCTATTTATTGTTATGTACATGTTGATATAAGTTTTATTTGAAAGTGAGTTGATAAAAAGTGTTATTCAAAATTGAATGGGTTAAATATAATTGATTTCTTTGTTCTTTATTTTCCAATATGATTTCGTTATTCCTTTGTAAATTTCATATATAATGTTTTATAAAGTTTTGAATATAGTGTTAGGTTCAAAGTTTATAGGTTCGCATTTGATTCGAAAACGAATAGTTTGGTCCGGTTAATGATCAACTTCGAATACTAGAAATACGAATTCGAATATGTACATTATTAATGAACCGAATTGATACTGGTATCATTATTATCTGAACCAGTATTGGTATAGTTTTTATGGTTTTGCAATCGATGTAAACATATGTTGAAATCCTTTTAGGTATATTAAAACATTACTTTTTTGGGGTTTCTCTTTCGCTTACCTTATCAAATGCCATTACCATATCGATACCGACATAACTACCACATGTAACGAATGCCATTACCATATCAATACCGACATAACTCCTGAATTGCCATCCCTTTGGGTAGGCCAAGTGGGTACCCAAAACGGGTATCATTTACTGCAAGTTGATATCTATCATTTTACCGTTTAAACAGCCCGTTGGGGAGCCCTTTTCCTAAAAAAAATAAAGACTTTCTAATAATTAAATATAAATAATACCGAACCTTTTATCATATTTATTCAACCAAAATACAAACCATATTCTTCTACATATTGACGTTTCTACTCAATTTTATACCCCGTTTGTATTTATACTACAACATGGATAATTTCTCCAATGATGAGCTCGCATTATTTATTCTATTCAACGATTCTGGTAATGATACTTTCTCAAATGATGGTAGCATACAATTTTTCAAGGATCTTATAGACCAAGTCGAAGATGAATACACGAAAAAATTTAATAAAGATACGTGCCAAGGATCCTCTGGTCGAGCCCGTTTATGGCGATAATGTCCTTGTTGAGTTGATGGATGAAAATACGTATTTCCAACTTCAATTTAGTCTTGTGGAACATCTTGCAAGGATCTACCATACCTCCTTGAGTTGGACTAGGAATAGTTTAATTTTATGCCCATGTATTTTATTTTTATTTTTTCTTGTTTTGATGTTGTTTTATTTGATTTATGTATTTTTAATTAAATTTTAAGTTTATTTATTTTTTAATGTTTAATTGTTTTACTTATTTTTATTTAAAAATATAAAAATGTTCTAGGCTTGTTGAGATGAATGTTGTCTTTAGTAGCAGTGGCGGATGCAAGATTTTATTCTAATGGGTTTCTTTTGGTAAATTCTCTTTAATTCTCACTAATTTTTTCTAAATTCTACAAAGTTCTCACTAATTTTTTCCGTTTTTTTCCAAATGCACTGGGTTTCTGGGAACCCACAAATGTAGGCTGGATCCGCTACTATTTAGTAGTACGTGTTAAGGTAGTTTGAAGGTAAAAATAAGATGAGAGTGAATAATTCACGGGTTATAAAGTAAATGAAAGAAACTCCTCCCTAAAAAAATTTCAAAGTTTAGCGTGGTGGTCCATTGGCAAAGGTAAAACCTTTAAAAACACCTAGGTTGAAAAGGGGAAAGTCTTGGGTTCAAGTCCTACAGACCACATGTGATTAAATAAATTAGCCGTTAAAAAAACCTGTATCCGTCTATATTAAATGATCTGCACAATAATAAATGTTTCATTAACAAGTATTAAACCGACAACAAAATATTAGATTTTTAGACTAGATTTAATTTAACCCGTGGAATTTGTTACATTGTGTCTTCTATCGACATGTATAGTAACTATCGCGATTCATGTAAGCTTATTTTCTTTCACGTAAAAATTACTATAAAAGCACCAACAAATACTAAAAATTTACTATGAATCATGAACATTGTACCGCGGAACTAGACCAAAAAACATGAGTAACAAAAAAGATAAAAGCAAACCGAATCCTAAACGTTTTATCCTTAATCTTATATAGTTAAAACATGCATATAGATTTATAATATTTACTAAACATAAAATCAACTTTAACATATTAACTTTAAACACACTAGTTTGCCCATTTTAAGACTCACATGTAAAGCTAGAACTATTATACCCTATGATTAAAGTATAAACTTGCTTAGTACATTCCATATTGCCTTCCAAATATACTTGCACATTTTGAGGCTCAAATTTAGTGATCAACTTATCATAACCTTTGATCAAAAGACAGAAACTTGCTTATCACCTCCCAGTTTTAGGGTGGGTGTTCCTTAACCAAGGTGGCACTCAAGATTTTGTAACCTTGACAAGCCTTCATTCATAAAAATCAAAAGATGTGTTGGACCAATACAATCTTGCAATGTCAGCACTTTTACGGTCTTGATTAAGTGCTTTTGATCAAAATTTGAACATAAAAAACAAGATAATTTTCTTGTGGTGTATCATCAATTACCCAATCTTTCGTCTCTCCTTTGCGCTAGTGCTTTGATGATTTAAAGATAATTTATCCACTAACACGTTTATACATTTATTGAATCATTGAGTCACATTTTGAGATATTACCGGGAGCCAAATGTGATAATAATAATAATAATAATTATTGTGGTTGTTGTCATCGTCGTCATCATCTTAAATGATTGAGATGGAAACTCTAATAGTCAATATTGCTCATAAAAAAATATTTTGGTCGCAAAAAGCAGTTGTGGCTAGTCTAAGACTCCCAAGTGATCGTCGAAAGTGGTTGGAAATGAATAATAATAATAACTAGTCGTTTGCCCCCCGCATTGCGGTGAGGGGGCGTAAAACCATGCTACCAACGTTGCAGGGAGGGCGTAAAATCATCTAAAGTAGCAACCGAATGACGATCAAACCGGGAAATAGTGAAAATAAAAACACGAATTTCTAACACCAAGTGGTTCACGTGACGTAAAACGTAGACGATGTTGAATTTATATCGGCATGTATTAGAAAGTCAATGGGGTAAAAAAAACTTGAGAAATCACATGTAACCACCAAACACCATACTAAATAATAACCGAACAACAACCAAATCTGAAAAAGAGCAAAAACAAAACGAACAACAAAAAAAATAAAATCATTTAACTTTTATGGCAATATAATAAAAACCAAATTTTCATTACAAAACAAAAAACCTTCTGTTTATCATGCAAAAGACAAAACTAAAAAAAATAACACTATTCATCCTAATATAATAATGTTATGAATTAATATATATATATATATATATATATATAGAGGTAATAATAATAATAATAATAATAATAATAATAAAATTATTTTCAAGAAGCGTCTAAAAAATCATTATAGTTTCAAAAATACTGATGAAATACATACCATATATAATTGATCAAAATCATTACTTGTCCTACGTACTACAAACGTTAACGTTATATAATTATTGGTACTAAATGATTGTAAATGTTTTATCTACATAAATGTTCATTATTCTTGAAGATGCCACGTGTGTGTGCCCATGTACACAAGATCTCAACATTTTTCAATCATATACAGAATATTGAAAGAAGCACGCAATCGAATTTAGAGAGGTTTAGTTCATTACACATGTACCAAAATACACAATCTTTATGTGAAAACAACTCAAACTAAAATATTGCATTTATGCATAGGTTGGTAGGTCGATTTTATTAAAAATGACACGACCTCATAATTATTGTAGCCTATTAGTGAAACGAAGTTGTGACCCAACACTCTCATCAAAGTTTTATGCTTAATTATTTTCTGTACAAGTCATCATTCTTTTTCTAAACTTTTTCATAAACGAACACTGCAATGTAAACGATATTTAATTATTGTAGCGTATTAGTGAAGCGAAGTTGTGATCCATCGCTCTCATCGAAGTTTTTATGCTTGATTATTTTCAATACAAGTCATCATTCGATCTTTTTTGTAAAACGAACATTGCGAAGTAACCCCCCCCCCTCCCCCGAATGAAAAGTATTATGTTCCTACTCGTTCTCTTATATTTACGTTGTTACCTTTTTCTTCAGAGAATTTTTACTTATTCTCACTTAGAATTTGTTTATGAAGTATGACTCTAGTGATGTACGATGCTTTTCTTTGTCTACATAGCCTTCAAACGTCAATGATGTTCCAAACTAAAAATTACAATGGATAGTTGCAACACTTAAGTTTGGCAAATTAAAAATCTTCTAGGCTTGTTTAAAAGTAATATATCATTTTTTTAATGAATGCTTGAGGCTTGTTTAACACTTAAGTCATCATTTTTTTATGTGCACTCGTGCAATTTTCAGTCATGACCATTGCTTTCCTCACATACTTTTTATATAGTCGCCTTTTTTTCTTGGTTCAAATTCCACACATTGTGGAGATTGCCGGCTAGAGATTCTACAAATTCAAAAAACAATTGCTTCAACTTACAACTTTCTCTTTCAATAAAAAAAAAACCTATTTTTTTTCTTTGCATGATCAACTAAGAATAATTACATAATTTGTGGGAGATTTCTTGAGCTACAAGTCTATAAAGTGGTCGTTTGAGGTCAAGAGAGAAAAGTGACTATTTTAGGTTTATGTGGTGCATAACACGTTCTAAAGCACTTTGTTTTACTTTCTAATGAATCTTTTCAAATTGATTTGTTTTATTAGTTTATCAAGTTATGTTTAAACAATATTCCTAAGTTGTACTCTCATACATTTCTCTTTGACCTTCTCACAGTGTTGCATGTTGAAAGATACCTACACTCTGGATTATATATATATATATATATATATATATAGGGGAAGGTTAAAATGAGAACCACCTCGAGTTGTAAGAACCCGCGAGAACCACCCCCGCGGGGGGGCGTTGACCACGATTTTTTTTTTACAACTAGATGTGTATATTTTAACAACCTACGTAAAGTTTGGGTTTAAACGGCGCGCCCGAGGGGGTAGTTTTTTACGCCCAAAGTTTGGGTTTTTTTATTTTTTTTTTTAATTTTTCTTTTTTTTTAACCAAACTTTGGGCGTAAAAAACTACCCCATCGGGCGCGCCGTTTAACCCCAAACTTTACGTAGGTTGTTAAAATATACACATCTAGTTGTAAAAAAAAAATCGTGGTCAACGCCCCCCCGCGGGGGTGGTTCTCGCGGGTTCTTACAACTCGAGGTGGTTCTCATTTTAACTTATTCCAATATATAATATATATATATATAGAGAGAGGATAGGGTTCTAGAGTGAACACTAGGTTGAGAGTGAACTGTGTGAACTAATCTGGGCCATTGGATTACATCATCTAAAAATTTTTAAACAATGGCAAGATTGTAATTATAATGTTGTAACCTCCCTTTAAATTAATTGACATAAGGGTATTTGCGTCTTTTGCAAATTGCATTTATTAAACAATATAATCAAAATCCCTAAAATCTCGCTAGTATCCGTATATACAAGATACACAACTGTTATTGTATACACATGTGTACAGTCTCGCTAGTATTAGTTTATACCAGATATACAGATTTTAGTTTATACACATGTGTACAGTCTCGCTAACTATCAGTTTATACAAGATACACAATTGTTACTTTATACACATGTGTACAGTCTCGCTAACTACCAAGTTATATAAGATACACAGTTGTTAGTTTATACACATATGTATAGTCTTTTATACATCTATGTATTATATTCAAAAATGGTTACATATGTGTATATTAAAAACTTATAGTATATTATGCATGCGCACGAGTAGCTTCATATAAAAACTATGAAATTAATGAAAACGAAACATATCACATGTATGCAAAAATAAATAACTTCATCACATATTAAGAAAAGAGTTAATACCCAAAAATAATTATAATTTCAATCTCAGAGAAAATTTTCAATATTTATTGAAAATTATAAAAAGTTAAAAACAATACATTTTGATATCTATATATATATATATATATATAATAAAAGAAAAACAATATTAAAGCTAAAATTAAAACAAAATCTATGGATAAAGAAATCATAGAGAAATAATTAGAAATGAGAGAGAGAGAGAGAGAGAGAGAGAGAGAGAGAGAGAGAGAGGGAGAGTTAAGAGAGGAGAAAATTAAGGGATTTTAATTCAACATACTTGGTTAATGTCAATCTTACCATTTTAATCTAAAAAATGATCAAGGGTCAAGATTAGTTCACACAGTTTACTCTCAAGAAGTTGTTCACTCTTGATATATATATATATATAAAATTCTGAAAGATAGCTAATACGTGTGTATATATTGTTTTAATTATGGTACATGTGTATATTAAACAACTTATGTATTAATTGATAAGTAAGGTGATTATGTAAGTGTGTGATTTAAAAAAAAATAACTAACACACACATATATATACACTATTTTAGTTGTGATACATAAGTTTGCTATATGAGACGTATGCATTGATTGTTTTACCTGTGACACACCCCCTCTACCCAAGTTTTGTATGTAGTTCTACATGTTTTACTTTATTTGCTATCAAATCTCTATTAGATAAATGTTACTTTTAAGTATGTATATAAATATATCTTAAAAAATAAGTAACCTATTGTTTTAAATATGGTACATACATGTGCTATATGTCATATATATTTATTGTTTTACTTGAGCCCCCACCTAAAAAAAGTTGTATGTGGTCTTACATACATACTTTTATTTTATGTGCTATCAAAACTCTATTAGATAAATATTACTTATACCAATGGGGTGGTGATCCATTATAAAAGACAAAGTTTTTAAAACACCTAGGTTGGGAAGGGTAAGGTCTTGGGTTCAAGTTCCACAGACGACAGGAAATTAAAGAAATTAGCCGTTCAAAAAAAAAAGATAAATATTACTTATACGTGTGTGTATATATATCTTAAAGAATAACAAATACGTATACATATTGTTTAACCGTGGTACATAAATGTGTTACATGACATATATATTTATTTTTTACTTTAGATACACCCCTTCCCCAATTTTGTATGTAGTCCTATATACATGTTTTTATTTTATTTGTTATCAAAACTCTATTGGATAATCTTACTTTTAAGTGTGTGTATATATATATCTTAAAAAATTACAAATGCGTATACATATTATTTTAAGTGTGATATATAAATGTGCCCACATGACACATATATTTATTGTTTTACTTGTGATTAACAAGGAACCCCCAATTTCCCAATTTTGTATGTAGTCCTACATTCATATTTTTTTTTATCCGGCTCATTTTCATATTATGGCAAATTTTAATATCCATTAGACTATGACGTCATTTACAGTCACACATCTCGCTTACTCTTAAGAGTGCACATTAATCTAAATTCAGGGCCGGCTTAAAAGTTTTTTGCCCCAAATGGATAACATAATTGGGGCCATTTTCGTATAAATAAAGAAAAAAAATATTTTAGATTCTATAGTTCATCAATTATTCTTGTGTATGCATAATTATAGATTATAAACTTCAATGTTAACAATCTTAAAGTCAATATTCACCTATATACAATATTTTTTTATAATTTTGAGGTACTAGGGAAGTGGAGCCCAAAGTCGTTGCTTTATTTCACTTCCCATTGAGACGGCTCTCTCTAAATTTCATGTCGAATTTGAAGTTAACTTTAAACTCATTTTATGCTACAAATCCTATAAAGTAATACTTTTAGTTGTTTCTCATAATTAGGCTAGAAGTCGAAATATTCTAAAGATTCACATTTATAAACGTTATATATTAGTACATTTTAGTACCTAAAGTTTACATAGCTGTAGTGGTGACCACTTTTTCGTCAACATCTGACAAAAAAGTTGGTCTTAGTCTTCCGTGCGTTCAAATGCAAAGGTTGCAACCGTAGATTGCTTAAAGCAGTAAAGGGATGGTTGATGGTGAATGATTTGGAATAAACTAAATGTTATAATATGAACCAACGGTTATGCCATTTCTTTGAAGAAAAAGTGTTATATAACATTATGTTTGGTGGGGGAGGTATATACAGGGTAAGGTAAAGATGGTAAACAAATATTTTGGTGTTGTAGACACGTTTTAATATCATATTTAGAATTTTATATTTTAAAACGCTACACATTTTCATAAAATGCTAGTGTAATTTTTAATAGTGTATTCAGTTGATACACACAAGTGGATACCAACTAATTTTCAAAAGCTTTTAGCCTAGCGGTATCATGTTATTAAGTAAATGTGTCCCTTTCCATAACTTTGATGTTTTAAGTCTCATGGTGGACATACGTGTAGATTTAGGAGTAGAATAAGGTGTGTTGGTAGGTCGATAAAAAAGAGAAAAACATGTTTACTAGATTTTTATATAAGCTATACATTGGTGTTTTCTTGTATTCACCCGTGAGCAGACTGTGGGTAGGTCGGTAAAAAAAGAGAAAAATATATATATTAGAGTTTTTTATAAGCTATATGTTGGTGTTTTCTTGTATTCACCGTGAACGGACCCTATATATTTCGCATTTTTATGAAAATGTTAACGTGTGCGTGTGTGTGTGTATATATATATATATATATAGGGTAAGGATAGTGTAAAAAGGGT
This sequence comes from Helianthus tuberosus, assembly GCA_030545235.1. Taxonomy (NCBI): domain Eukaryota; kingdom Viridiplantae; phylum Streptophyta; class Magnoliopsida; order Asterales; family Asteraceae; genus Helianthus; species Helianthus tuberosus. The sequence goes on along the minus strand of CM060380.1, from coordinate 19,720,626 downwards.
CTAAAGTGTGAGAAGTGTGAGAAGTGTATTATAACACTATATATAATACTATATAACACCATATAAACACCGTATAACAATATGTAACACCATATAATACCATGTAACACTGTGTAACACTATATAACAAATATAACACTATACATCTATTATAGACATGCTATTAGACAACCTATAGTGTTATATTTGTTATATAATGATATATAGTGTTACATAATGTTATATGGTATTATATGGTGTTACATATTGTTATACGGTGTTTATATGGTGTTATATAATATTATATATAGTGTTATAATACACTTCTCACACTTTGAGCACTTTTTACAGGATCCTCTACCTATATATATATATATATATATATATATATATATATATATAAAGTTTAAAATATAAAAGCCATTAACATGAGAAATGTACGCGAGCAGTAGTATAACGTGCTTGATTATGTTACAACATGCGTAATTAGGGTTTGTGACCATGCGTGATTTTTGTGTTCATGCGTAATTAGGGTTTGTAAATTATAACATGTGTAACTTTACCATGAACATGCATAATCTACTTGCGTACGCTTCACATGTTAAGCAACTATTTTACGTTAACCTTCCCCATATATATATTTCGTGTTTTTACGAAAATGTTACCGTGTTCATATATTGCATTAATTGGGGGTATAACACATTTTTCATAAATTACAAATATATTATCACATAATCTCTTTTTATCAAATAGACCAAATGACTAAAAAGTGTGTGTATGTGGTGGTGGTGGTGATGGTGATGTGTGTTTAAGAGAGAGAGGGGGGGGGGGGGTTGGATGTGGGTTTTATATAGGGTAAATTACATTTTTTGTTATTTATACTAGTAAAATTGCTAACATACCCTCATATGTAGGGCACATGTCATATTAACTGAAAATTTTAACCAGATTAGGATCAAAGAACGTAGCGTGTAATGTTTTTAACAAAAAAAGAACAGTCACTGTAATTATTGAAGTTAAAGAGTATCCATTGCAACCCGATACAAACATAAAGGACGAAAAATGTAATTTACCCTTAATTTAGTATGATGATAGTTATATATCATTTTACACAACAAAAAATAAAGCTAATGACTTTTGCCTTTTAATATGATATTTGATTATTTACAATGATGCGTCTAAAAAGCAAGGTTCAAAGGACATACTCTTTATGCAAGTTGCACTCGTTGTTTAGCGGGTGGGTCGATCACACTTCTTTTACGAGCTTAAAGACAACGAGACATACAACGGTTCAAAACCTAAATTGTTGATCAGTTCTATTTAAACATAAGGGAAAACATGTAAATAATACCTGATACAGCAAACAGGCCAACAGAGAATCCAATCAGAGACACAGCCACGGAGTTCGACATAGTTGTCAGCTTGATCTGGTTCCCCTTTAGGATGTATCTTCTTGATGGTAGTACCGAGTTCTTTAGGGTTGAAGAACTCGTAGTAATGGAGAGAGAGGAGGGGCGATTTTGAGTGTGATGTTATGAATGTCTAACCCTAATCCCCCTCTAATAATCTCCTTATATACACCCAAGGGGAAACCCAATTAGTTAATTAGGGTAATCTGGCCCATCAACAATTACCAACTAATTATATTATAGGTTTTAATATATTTTGATCCATATTATATAAATAATAATGATGGCTACTAGATTAAATACATATAAATAAAATATTTAATCTTACATTCTCCCACTTAGCCGAATAATCATTTATCATGAGCATTAGATAAGTCTGATCAGAAGTTAACACTCATTTTAGCTTTAAACCAAGAACCGTAGCAGAGAAATACAGCCGTTGAATCATTATGCGACTCAGGACCCCCATTAGTCATACTACAGCCTCAATTTAAAACCTAACAGTTATGATCAAAATACAAACAAGCCCTTTAGCGTTTGATTTGTATTTATATTTGTCTATATGTCATTACACCGGCAGAACATATATTAGAGACATACAAAATCAAACTGTCGAGGAAAATTAAAAAAGGTTAATCATTCATAGTACGATATGCAGTTGTACATAATCATCAATATACCCGTGATTATTATAAGCGCTTACATAATAGTTATGGGTGATAGACTTTTAGTTATAGGATCCTTAAGCATATCATGAATGCATTCGATACAAAGATTTAGTTTCCTCAATTCGTTCATAAACGAATAATTAATTGCGTATCGAAATTTAATGCAGCACCTCTCGAACTGTTACTGTTCAAGGAGACATGGTAGCTGACTTTATCACAATAAGTCTTCAATATATTAATTATATGGAGTTAATAAAGTTATGAGTCCACTGATAAATTTTCAACAACATTTAGTGACTATATTATGTCGTTATAACTTAGGTTGTTGATATCAATCCATTATGACTCCTCCATGAGATAGGTTTTGTCTGCTGACATAAGGATATACCCGAAATTACATTTTGTCAGCTTTGAACATTACAAAGTTAAAGTAATCAACCGGTTTTAATTCTCACTTCTTCTTTAAATTGTAGCCTCTCGTTTCTTTTAAAGATATTGTAATACTCCATTAGATGCTTCACATTAATCTAGACATATCTAGTGTGTTGCAATGTAAGTAATATCTAAACGAGTATAGACTTGAACTTACATAAGGCTTCCAATTAATGAAGCGTAAGAAAATAATCTCATTTATCCTATTATCCTCTAAAGGAGAGCAGTATTGTTTGTTACATGTGTAAGGACCCATTTAACGTTAAACTTATGGAACGAAACTAATGTCCCATTTGGTCTATCTCGGTATGTTATGATATCTATCACGTAAGAGATATCACTGAGATCTATTATATCAAAGTTTATGTTAACAATGTTTTGACTTATGTAACATATACTTGTCAAAAGAATATCATCTATATAGACAAGTTTATCTTAGTTGCTCCCACTCATCTTGAGGTAGGTACATTAATCCACTAGGTTCTTGATGAAAATAATTGCGTTAAGATTTCATCACATTGTTTGCATTAACCCATACATAGATTTTATTGACTTATAGACAAACTGTTCTTTAACCTTAAGTTTAGAACTTTCAGGTTGTTTTATGAACATGTAAATATGTCAGCCAGTTGTTAGGGAAAGTTGTTTTAATGTTCAGCTAATGTAGCTCAAAACTATTATAAGCTACTAGAACAGTGATCATCCTAAAAGAAATCTTTTGTTAGATATGTAAGAAAGATTCTTTAATAATATATCTCTTCCTGAGTATAACCTTTGACAATCAATCATGCTTCTTTGTGTCTTAACGTTTATATCATGATTTGGTTTAGTTATGAACACTCTTAGGTTATTCAATCATATCCCAAACGTTATGCGAACACATAAAATCAGTTTTACTAGAAAACTATTTTATTCCATTCAGAAGATTGATTGACACTAATGGCTTAATTAGAAGAGATAGGATCGGTAAACTTTTCCAAAATCCATTTCAACTTCAATTAGGGAGGTTATGTAATCATCAAAGTTAGTAGGTTTTTAAACCTAGATGACCTCCTGAGTTGATTATTGAGTTTGTTAGAAGTTTCAGTTTTATGGATTAGCTCTTGGTTAGGTTGCTATCATTTTCAGGATTCTAAGTTTGTAAGAGTTGGTGCAGTATGGTGTACAAGAGGTGTAATCAGAGTTAAATTCAGAGTAAAATTTAATGACACTCTTCCCCCCGCCTCTTGTGTTCCTTGCAAGTCATGATAAGGACTTTGACTGCTCCCACTGACCTTAGAAATCTTTAGGAACTCAGCATGCTTAGTGTCAATATTTAATGACCAACAAATTCTAATAGAGAAACACAAATTAATGACGTTAATCGTTGTAGTTTCTCTTGTTGAGGATTATGTTAGTTTAGGTAAGAAACCTAAGTGTGCCCACAATTAAGCAACAATGAAACTTTTGTAAGTGTAGCATTAGATTGTAAGGAGACAAGTTTTGATGAAACAGTGCCAAAATGAGCAGTGTCTTGTACAAGAGGTGTAAATTGAAGTAACGTGAAGTTTGCACTCCCCCACCTCTTGCAACTTTTTACAAGTTATAATTAAGACACTTAATGCTCCCACTGATCTATGATGTCTCTAGAAATGCTACAAGATAAGTTTCAATTAGGTATGTGACGTGGGAACCTATCATATATATGTTAGACTTTACTTGATTTCCTTAATGTCCAGATATCATAAGAAACTTAGGGACATATTTAATAAAATCATGTTAAGCACATATATGAATAGATTTCTTTAAGACCATGGGCCATATGCGACTAATTTAGATACAAGCAGATAGTCTTTAATTGATAAATGAATTATGTCTGAATATTCCATTTTGGAATAAGTTTCACGAATGTTAATGAAATATAACTTATGGTGGACCCATACTTATTCCTTAAGCCAAATAATGATTTAGGGCTTTTAACGTCATGATTTAAAATCACTTAGAATGAGATTAGATAAAAAATCATCCTCATTAACCATGTCATGATTTCTCATGAACTTCGGTCATAATGGATGAATTTATAAGTCTCATTTTTATTTTATCAAATTCTCCTTTGCATGATGACAAAATTTGTGAAAGTTTAAGGTATCATCTAGTTCCATCTTAGTAATGTTTCTATCCAGATATTAAAACAAATAATATGAGAGTTTAAGTAAGTGTGACTTTATGTTGACCATGCAAACCTCACAACCTTCATAACATATCTTAATTATGATACTATATTCTGATTAATCTTCAGAATATGTAAGGCATCGAAAAGTTTTGTTAGAAGACTGCTTATTATGGTTTTTATAGCCTTAACATTTAATTTTGTCACTAACTCTCATGTTAATTATTTGTTGACTTCTGGTAAGGAAACGTTTAAAACTAGAGTCAACTAATCATGTGTTAATAGGAATATTAAAATTATCAGACTTAGATATCATTAGGAAGTGACTACCTAATTAACTTATCCAACCGTTCTTCTGAATAATGGATAGTCTCGTTGCTTATGCCTAGTCTAAGGCAAAATTATGCACTGAGATTTTCCCTTGAAGAACCATAGAGGTGGAATTAGCACTTGTAATTTGTCTATGGACCTTAGAACAATCCTCTTTTAAAGTTTAAGTGGTTGTAAGGTGAGTAACAACTTATTTTCCAGCTTCAAACATTTATTTCTTTGTACATATGTTGATTATCAACACACTCATTATACTTTCGTACTTTTGAGTGTTATAGTTGATTTATAAGGCATCAAATTGTACAAGTGAAAATCTTAGTATGTAATGTACTGGAAAAATGTACTTATTTCCATGCGTAAGCCCTTAACTTTATGGGTCATTGTATTGTACATTATTATGCATTCACATATACCACTTAGCTTTATATTTTATAATTTTAAATGAAGGCATGCATCTTAGTAGTTCTTGTGATTATTCCACAGATAATAGATTAGTCTTAGGAAAGACTTAATCTAGAATAACTTTAGTGATAACATTTATGTTAGAGAGTTCTTGATTATCATAAGAGACATCATGTTCGATTTATCCTATTCATCATGCTCTAGGTTTCTTTTGTAGTACTTATATTAGAAGAGAGCAATAGGATTATCGTGTCTTAAGAGATAATCAAGGATTTAATTTAAGAGCTAATTCTTATAGAAACTTTAAGTAAAGCAAGAACATATTAGGTTTATAAATTAGAGTGGATGAGATATTGATTTATAGAAGAAAGTTATAGTGAGTAAAATTATGGGTACTAAAAAAAATAAGGCAGACGAAATGATCATAAAATTAATGAAGGATCATTGATATAAGGATCATTATGCGAAGAGGTTGTGATATGTCTATTACTAACATCAAAATAATAGACTTATTTAAAGTTCTACTTAAACGAAGACAAATCAGCTTTGGCCAGAAGTGTAATCATTTAAGCATATTTGCAAAGTAATCGTGGCAAATCAGCTTTGGCCAGAAATGAGACAATCACTTTAGTTATGCACTTGTTAAGTATGCTATACATGAAAGAATTAAATCAGCTTTGGCCAGATATTAAGACATTCACGTTTGTAATGCACACTTAACATAGCTTTCGTAATACTTGAACAATAAATAGATGCATCAAATCAGCTTTGGCCAGAAGTGATACATCAGAAGCTCATTCAAGTTAAGCCATTTTGGTTTGGTAAAACATTACTTGATCCTTATTAATTAAGTAAGTATTTACAAAACCAATTATTTAATAGCAAACCACGGGGTTCGGGGCGGAGCCCCGAGCTAAGTCTTAGTTCACATTAAACAGCCTAAAATAATGAGGTTTCGAGTGAGACCTCGACTCAGCTATGAGGTCTCGAGTGAGATCTCGAGTCAAGTCTCGACTCATCTGTAACATTATGAGGTCTCGACTCATCTAGGTCTCGAGTCGCAACCTCGTTGTTCCGAGTCAGAACCATGGTCTCGACTACTGTATTTTATGAGTCTCGACTCATAATGAGGTCTCGAGTCGCAACCACGGTCTCGAGTTGTGAAGATTGAAGCCTTTAATCGAAACCTCAGTGGTCTCGAGTTGAAACTTTATGGTCTCGAGTCGAGACCTTTGTCTCGAGTTGTAAAGATTTGAGGACCTTTTGATTTCAAGTCGAGACCTTGTAGTCTCGAGTGAGACCTAATGGTCTCGAGTCGTAATCTAATGGTCTCGAGTCCACTGTTAATAGCTGTTATTGTGATAATAACTGAAAACTCGAAATTTTAGGGATTGTGGGATAATGTTTCCTGTTTTATTGCTGATCTAAACTTGTCAAAAGATTTCGAAAATTATAACTGGTTATCTATTAACAGTTTTTGAAATTTTAAAAAAATAAAATTCAGATAAAAAACAGTTAAAACATCCACTAATCCAAATCATATTCCAAAAACTTAAGGAATTTTCGAGTTCTTCTTAGAACAAATGATGAACCCTAGAAAATTAAAACATAATTCTGGAACCCGAAACCTGAAAATTAAGGCTTCTATAACAGATTTCGGACATGTTGATTTTAACCATTATGATTTCTAGTTACTGATTTAACATTCTTTTTTCGAAAACAATGATTTCGGGTCATGACTCGAAATCGCCTGATTGTGATTATAAAGTTCAAAATTTCTGTTATCATGATTTCCGAAACACTGACTCGAAACAGTAACTCGAGAACAAAGTTTCGAATTTTATTAAACTTTGAAAATTTATGTTTTCCAGATTTCAATCCCAGAATAATGGATAGGAAAACAGAACTGATTAATCAACATATGCTCTGATACCACATGTTGATCAGTTCTGTTTAAACATAAGGGAAAACATGTAAATAATACCTGATACAACAAACAGGCCAGCAGAGAATCCAATCAGAGACACAGCCACGAAGTTCGACATAGTTGTCAGCTTGATCTGGTTCCCCTTTAGGATGTATCTTCTTGATGGTAGTACCGAGTTCTTTAGGGTTGAAGAACTCGTAATAATGGAGAGAGAGGAGGGGCGATTTTGAGTGTGATGTTATGAATGTCTAACCCTAATCCCTCTCGAATAATCTCCTTATATACACTCAAGGGGAAACCCAATTAGTTAATTAGGGTAATCTGGCCCATCAACAATTACCAACTAATTATATTATAGGTTTTAATATATTTTGATCCATATTATATAAATGATAATGATGGCTAGTAGATTAAATACATATAAATAAAATATTTAATCTTACATAAATGATTTACACAAGCATGTAAGATGTTACCAAAAGACAGTAGTAGTATACAAATATGTTTGTAAATGGTTAGTACCAACACATATAGTAAGAAGTTCAATTCACTGTCAAAGCATTGTTTGTACATCTTCAAGGGGTGCACAAATTTGTATAGAACTATAGAGCAATGATGTAAAACAATTTGGACTTATTGATCGTATAAAATAGTGTGTTAAATTTTTTCGTGGGTTGTTAACATTAAAAACAAATGAACAAAACTTCATCTTATATAAGAGTCCGCCAAACAATGTCATTGACCTTATAAATGGCCAGCATGGGATACACTCGGATGTATCTATCTTAAAGAATGCATCTAACCTATTCTCTCTAGTTGTAATTAGTTTTTTACTCACAAGCATAGAACGATGCATCTAACCCGTTATATGATACGTCCAACTTATTAGGTTTGCCTCCATGATATAGTATTTTTTATGCACATGTATCATGTATGTAATATTGTGTAAGTCATTACAACAATATCACAAGTTTGATTCGATGTTTCACAACCATCGAATAAAATAGGATAAGGTTTTGCTTACTAACACTTTGAAAAAAAAAAAGAACAGTTAATCAAATATAACAAACCCTTGTTATTTTTTATATGTAAAAACACAAATACCTGTGTACAAAACTAGCTAATGTTAAAGTTCATGTTACTTCTCATAGATGATATGATGTTACAAAAAATATTCACAAAAGGATTTTTTTTTTTTTTTGCACCGCCAACACTACTAGAAAAGTGGCTACTTTGTGACAGCCAAATTTGTAGCAAATTTGTAGAAAATTGGTCTTATCTACAGATTTGCTACAAAAATTTTCGTGCAAAATATGCTTGTCGAAAATCAGGTTAGCTACAAAATTTCTCACAAATTTTCGACAAAACTTTATCGTCACAAGCATTGCCACAAAATACCTACAAACCGGTTTTTTATGTTTTTCATACAATTCTTCCACAATTATGCCTATTTTTGTATTTTATTTTATGATATTTTACTTTTAAAATTAATAACACTAATGAGAAAAATTATCCATAATCATTACTAATTATTTTTATTTTACTACAAAATTCCTACAAAATTATAAAACTTTCTCTTAACAGTTTGCTACAAATTTCCTACAAATAAAAAATATATTTTTTAATGTTGCGACAAATTTCCTACAACTTAAAAAATGTTTTTTTTTTAAGTTTTGTGACAAAATTTCTACAAACAAAAAAAAAACCCAAATTTAAAGGTTACGACAAAATTCCTACAAATAAAAAAAACAAAATTTAAAGGTTACGACAAAATTCCTACAAACAAAAAAAACAAAATTTAAATGTTACGACAAAATTCCTACAAATCAAAAAAACAAAATTTAAAGGTTATGACAAAATTCCTACAAACCCAGAAAAAAATCCTGCAGCTATTTGCTACAAATTTCCTACAACCCAGGAAAAAATCCTGCAGCTGTTTGCTACAAATTTCCTACAACCCAGGAAAAAATTATGCAGCTGTTTGCTACAGATTTGTAACAAACTTTAACAAATTAAAGAAATTAAATAAAACCATTTTTTATGCAAAAAATGCAGCAAAATTACTATTATATTCCAAAAATAATTGCAGCAAAATTCTAAAACATTCTAAAAAATATTAAAACAACATTCCGAAACATTCCAAAAATTTTAAAACATTCCAGAACGCACAAAAAATCCTAATTAAAAGCATTCAAAACTAATCCGATCTTTAACATTCTAATACTTAACAAGACGACAGCTTTTACTTATTTCCGATGTTTTTGAGCTTTTCTTCCATAGCTTTTTGCCATGCCGCTTGATCGGCCCGCTCTTTTTCGCGCTCTTCTTGAAATTGTTCGAAACGGGATTCTATTTTTTGTCGGGCCTCGCGTTCTTTTTCTAATTCGGCCTGAACTTTTTGAAGCTGAAAGTTGTACAAAAAGATATAATTAATACGTATTAACAAAAACATATGGTCAAAATTCACATATCATTTAACAATACGATATTCAAATATCGTATTATTGTTTATAAGTGATTCTTTCTGATGCAAGCTCTCCAGGAGAGGGAGAACACAAAATCATGTCATTTATACGACGTCAACGCACTTGCAAAGGATATGATCCGAATACGAGACATGTCTTGTATGGTCTGGTAAGCGAAACCACAACTTATTACTACTCAATTTATATGCTATGCCAATTTGAGTGTCTTGAATGCGTTTTAGTTTTACATGACAAATGTGTTGAAAGGGTAACACTATTTTTACCTGGTGAACTTAAAGGAAATCAGTTAAGATTTTGCTCTGGACGTGTTCAAACGCATACAACTTACCTTCTTAAGTCTTCTAACATGTTACGTGAAATAACATATACAGTTTTTGTGATGGTATTTAACAAACAATAACTAACCTATCTTACATTCCTACATTATTCGTCGCGACAAGTAAAATAAGTGCAATTAATTGCGCCTATCATTTCCCGATTATTTATATTGTTCTAGATTGGTTAAAAAAACGTACCGTGTTTAATTAAGGTCGAAGCAACCAAACTCACTTTAATGACTTTAGAGTGTGTTCTAACCTTATATTCTAACCTTATATTATACATGTCATTAGAATGTTCTTGTTGAACCTACTGAACCTACTACTGCTACACCAAAAAGTGTAAAGCCAAGGTGTGAAACTTAAGAGGCTGATTTTAGAAGCAACTTTTTCTTTTTGTGTTACATAGTAAAAATCATATACAGTAAAAATCATTTCCTATATATGCTTTACATGGTTTGATTCGAGCCGAGGATTGAATGCCTTAGATCAAACCTATTATCATCTAGTGAATAACTCTATTTCCTACTTATTTACATCTATTTCAGCAAACTCATTCTTCCCAATATCTTAAATTTTTTTACGATATCAAAATAACAAGAATAAATAATGATACCTCCTGCGAGTGTCGGGCATCATCGTTAGACTCACAAATTCTGGATGATATTTTCCCGGTCACCAAAAAATCAGGATCAGAAGATCCTATGCCAAACGTCTTGCGACCCTTACATTCAGGATGCAGACTCTTCCACAAATCTAAATCATCGCATTCTATGTCCCCATACAAATCTTCAAGTTGTTGCGCGTACGCGACCTAAAATTTTATCAAATGAATGTCTTCAACTCGTAAAAGTGTCAGAATAATTATACATAAATGATAAAAGAGAGCTTACATATGAACGTCTTGCACGCTCGGTAACAAACTTTAACCGATCATAATCTTTTTCAGTTATCTCCCTATCTTTTAACATCTTTTTGCATTCCTTAGTGGCGTGGGTCTGTAAGAACACTTTCAGATATCCAACTGATTTACCCTTTTCTTTATCCTACATAAAAACGAGTAATGTAACTTGTAAGTGTTAAATGTAAAGGTAGTTAATAAAAAATGCAAACAAAAAAAAAGTATGAGAGACCATAATCTTTATTAAAAAACTAAAAAAATCCAGTTTATAATCAAAATGGATGAGAGACCATAATCTTTATTCGGTACAAAAAAAAAAGAGTTTGTTATAAAAGTATCATCTTTTACACATATATTTTACCAAAAAAAATATTAAAAAGTTCTGACCCGAACCTGTTTTGACCCAACCAAAACAACCCTTTTTTTAATTGACCCGTTTTGACCTGACCCGTTCTGACCCTAAATAATGCAGTTAGGCTACAAGGGAATAAGATTAGATAATACTCAATATAGGTAATCACATTAAGTCAATTTTATGCAAGCATATGAAAATACAATATAATTAGACAACTTACCTTCTCAATGTAGGAACATAGAATAGTCTCGATTTGTTGCACAATGTTCTTAGATTGTCCCTATAAAGATACGTAATATGTTTAAAAGAGGAGGAAATGAGTTCAAAAAAGTAGTTAGAAAAAGTATATAGCATTGAGACTCTAACCTCATCAACAACTACTTCTATCAGACGTGGAAGACCAACTACGGTCAAGTGCACAACTTCCAAAATTGTACATAAGTGATATATTGTAAGCAAAATCTGGGAAAATCTAATCATGGCAGTAGTTGCATGAAATCTGTTTGGTTTTTCCCCTCTTTTGATTAGTCTCGTCTGAAATTTCCTTCCTGACAGTAGTTGCATGATCAAATCAGAAAACAATAACATAACTTGAAAAACCAGTCGGTAGCTAGAGGTGTCATGTACAATAGACCAGCAAATTTAAAAATAGTTCTTATATATTGATAGAGTACTCTTGTTTATTCATATAAGCCACGCTTCATCTCCTTTTCAATCTCAAAATTAACTCCAGACAAAGAAATCTATAACACCCATTTTCGGTGAAAATATACCAAAAAACAACTTATTATTAACAGAATACTCTATCTTCATTATCAAACATCCATCCCACAAGTTAATGAGTTTTGAAGATGAAGCTTTTTTTATCAATAGTTGTTTTTTAAGTATAAGCATCTGGCTTTTTAAAATTAGATCTGGAGCTGATATGGTCAGTACTTAAGCATGGTTACAAGATTAGCATAAATCGTGATTTATATCTTGTGATTTTGAGCACTGGGAAAATAAAATGTCTGGTCGACTTGACTCAATGACTCAAAGAATCCTTCGATATGGCAAACATGTAAACTAGTATATTGTGATTAATATTTTGCACCCCCCCCCTAGTGAACCTGTTATAGACCAACTATTACAACAACCCAATAGACCAAAGAACATTTAATACTAAATTGTTTATATCAGCTCCAAATTCATGATGATGCATCATCTCTAATTCACTTAAATTCATACACCTTGCTAAAATTTACATCATCATAGTAATTAGTTGAAAGATCCAAAATCAAAGGGTTGTATGTGTGTGTGAAAGGATTAGAACTCAGGAGCTTACCACAATGAGAGGGTTTGTAAAGCTGACTTTGGAGAAAAAAAAAAAGGGAGAATCCAGTGAACAAATGTAAACTGGGGGTGCCACCATTATAACTGATCGGATTCACATCCAAAAAGAACCATTCTCTTCTTCTTCGTCATCGTGTTCATGATCCTATCATCATCACCAAGTGTTTAACCTAAGCCTAAAAAGCTACTATGAGTTTACCTCAAGAAAGTGGATCAGAGCAATGAGAATGCCTTGCATTACAAGCTACTATGGATTGATGAAGTCTAATGCCTTTGACATGCAATAAACACCATGAATAAAGTTCTTAACAAAAATTATACGACTTTGATTATAGAGATTGCCATGAATAACATGTGACAGGCAATTAATTCATTCATTCAATTATATATACATACAATAGTAGCCTAGAGAAAAAACTAAACAACAAAAATAAGATTTTGTCAAGAGCAATTTAAAAATAGCTTCTAAATTATCCTCCATTCAGTAGCAAACACCTAATAACTAAACCAAACCCTAAATCCCCCTTCCAGCTCGTGTTAAGTAAACAAACACAATTATAGATCAACAGTCACAGTTAATACACAAAGATCCATATAAAAACATAAATCAACATTCAGATCTGATTATAAAAGTGAAACATCTAATCACACAGAACAGTTCATGTTCAAAGGAGATAGATGAATATGAAAATGGAACTCACTCTTGCCAAGCGGAGAAAATGAAGATGGAGATGAACAGAGCACGACCAAACCCTAACCCTAGCTCTTTCATATGGTTCAGCAGATACAGAATCAACCATATTAGTGTTGAATTCCGTTTCATTGGTGACTTCTGGCGGTGCAATTGGGCGAAGAAGTCAATGATTCATACTGCGAAGAAGTAGAGAGAAAAGGTACCTTAGAAGTTTGACACCTTGAGCGCTAATTCGAATGAGAACCCAAATCGACGAAGGGCTGGGGAATGGTCTAGTGAAATGTGATTTTAGGTTTGAGATTGCTTTTTGGGGAGATGGTTTGATTGTGTTGAAACTTTCAGAGGAAAAACTAAAAGAATGGGAGGGAAAATTTTAAGAAAAAATTTTATTAAATGGTTTTTAAGGAGGGAGAACGGGATGATTGAAAATTTAAGTTTCCAAAATTTTTGAAAGTTTAAGTGTTCTTTATGTAATAGGCATTTGAAAATTTGAGTGGCATAGGGGTGTGCAATAACCGAACCGTTAACCGAAACCGAACCGAAAACCGAAAAAACCGAACCGAAATTAACCGAAAGTCGGTTAACGGATATTTTTTTTACCATCGGTTAACCGAAATTAACCGAACCGAACCGAATCATTTTTTTTTATATATTTCTAACTTTTATACCTTTATTTCATGTTTTATACTTTCATTTCATGTAATAATACCTCTATTTCATTTATTTATGCCTTCATTTCATGTTTTACACTTTCATTTCATGTAATAATTTTAAACTACTAGTACCTTAGGGTAGGTAGTGTTTGGTATGCATGAATGAGAGGTTGAATGGAATGAATTATCGTGAGGGAATGAAAAAAAGTGTGTTTGGTTGGTCAACGTAATGGAATCACCCATTACACAAGTCATTCCATTCTCTCAAATGCATTCCATCCACTCCCCCTGTTTTTTTTTCATTCAATTCCCTCTCTCAGGCTACGTCACAAACACCACCCATCACCTCCACCATCTACCACCACCACCTGCCGTCGTCACCACCCGCCACCAACCTTCGCTGACCACCACCACCGTCCTCCGCCGCCGCCGTCGCCTGCCGCCACCGCCATCGACTACCAGCGTTGCCACCCGCCATCGCAAACCACCGCCACCCCGATTTAAGAAAATCGGGTTATACCTGAACCTCTTCGAAGAGTTATAGTTTTGTACGTTAATATCTTATGCTCTGGTATCATATAGTATCGCATCGTGTTGTATAGTATATTATAGTATGGTATAGTCTAGTATAATAAAGTCTAATATGGTATATACTATGGTATGGTATACGATCTATACTAATATAGTATAATGTGGTAGTATAATATCATAACGTATCGTATAGTATAGGTATTAGTATATATAGACATATAATAATAGATATATACATAACCATTTTCTATTATGTAACCATATTCATTTTGATATTATTATTATTTTCTATAATATAGTATCGTATTGTACGGTACGGTACGGTAGAAAACAGTATAGTAAAGTTTACCATAGTGTATTATAGTACAGTATACCATAGTGTAATGTTGTACAGTATAAGATCGTATCGTGTTGTAAAATACAGTACAGTATCGTATATTATATTGTATAGCATGGTATGGTACGGTACGGTATGGTATGGTAAGGTATGGTACGGTACGGTACTGTATGGTACGGTATTGTGTGGTAAGGTATGGTATGGTACGATAGGGTATGGTACGGTAGGGTATCGTATATTATGGTATGGTATAGGATCGCATCGTACAATATAGTATCGTATACAGTATAGTATAGTGGTACGGTACGTTACGGTATGGTATCGTATAGAGTATAGTATAGTGGTACGGTACGTTACGGTATGGTATCGTATCGTATCGTATCGTATCGTATCGTATAGTATAGTGTTGTGGCATGTTGCATAGCATAGCATAGCATAGCATAGCATAGCATATAGCATAGTATAGTATAGTATAATGTTGTGTTGTGTTGTATAGTATAGATCGTATCGCATCGTACAATATAGTATCATATACAATACAGTATAGTATAGTATACTATATCGTATAGTATGGTATGGTATGGTATGGTATGGTATGGTATGGTATCGTATCGTATAGTGTAGTATAGGATTGTATAGTACAATATAGTGTCGTGTTGTGTAGTATAGTATTGTTTCGCATTGTACAATAGTACAATATAGTATAGTATAGTATAGTATAGTATAGTATAGTTTAGTATAATATAGTATAACATAGTATAGTATAGTATAGTATAGTATAATATAGTATAGTATAAGATAGTATAGTATAGGATAGGATTGTATAGGATTCTATGGTATCGTACAATATAGTATAGTATCGTATACTATAGTATAGTATCGTATCGTATATCATATAGTATGACATGCTATATCAACATTATATTTTTTAAAATTATATTTTTTTAGGAAGTCACTAGTGTTAGTTTGCTACAAATTTAAGACAAATTTAACATTTTTATTTTGTTAACATTTATAAATAACAAATAAATAACGGTTTTTGTAAGAAATCTGTAGCAAGTGGGATTAGTTTGCTACAAATTTTTGACAAATATAACATTTTAACTTTTAAAATTATTTATTTTTCTAAAACTGATAAATAACAAATAAAGTAACATTTTTTTGTAGGAAATCTGTGGTAAATGGTGTTAGTTTGCTACAAATTTACGACAAATTTAACATTTTTTTTTTAAAATTATTTATTTTTTTAACATTTATAAATAACAAATAAATAATGGTTTTTGTAGGAAATCTGTAGCAAGTGGGATTAGTTTGCTACAAATTTTTGACAAATCTAACACTTTATTTTTTAAAATTATTTATTTTTCTAAAATTGATAAATAACAAATAAAATAATTTTTTTTTGTAGAAAATCTGTAGTAAATGGTGTTAGTTTGCTACAAATTTTCGACAAATTTGATATTTTATTTTAAAATTATTTATTTTTCTAAAAATGAATAATTACAAATGAATTAAGTTTTTTTTTTGTAGGAAATCCGTAGCAACTAATTTCAATTTGCTACAGATTTTCGACTAATTTAAAAAAAATTTCTTTAAAATTATTTACTTTTCAAAAATTAACAAATGAAAAATAGATTAACTTTTTTTGTCGAAAATATGTAGCAATCGGTATCAATTTGTTACAACTTTTCGACGAATTTAGAAATTTTATTTTTTAATTATTTATTTTTGTTGTGGTTTCAAATTATATAAACTTTTAGTTTAGTTTGTCTGAATTTTGTCGAAAAGCTAATAAATGTTGTGACGAAATTGCTACAAATGGTTTTTGTGTGGAAATTTTGTTAGAAAATTGTAGAAAACTTTTGGGTTTTTTTAGGTTTTCTTTTTTGTTAAAAATATATAGTTTTCTAGTAGTGCGATATTAATAAATCACAAGTTTGAAATAAAAAGGTGATCTTAAATCAGAATCATTCAACGAAGATGAGTCTTCAATTCATTGGTGGCTCCATGGCAATGTTAACGAAAGTTGTCACTATCGCTGTACCCCAAATGTAATAAGTGAGGATCTAAATGACTGTACGTGTACATACATGGAGTGATTAGTGAGAAAAATAAAGTAAAAAAAATATTAAGTAACTTTAATGTTAATTGTTGTAAGAAATAAAATATATTATTACTACCTAATTTAAGTATTTAACTGAGTATATAATTTAAGTACGTGTACATCCATGGAGTGATGAGTGAGAAAAATAAAAATATTAAGTAACTTTAATGTTAATTGTTTTAAGAAATAAAATATATTATTACTACCTAATTTAAGTATTTAACTGAGTATATAATTTAAATGAGAAATATTATCTTACAAATCTTTCTTAGATTTATGAAAAAAAAAATCTAAATATACTCTATGTATAATATATATAGTTGTATGCTTCTTAAATTTAGTTCACAAAATTAACAGTTTGATTTAAGTAAGTTGGTTCATATACCAATAAAATATTTTGTTGGCAGTTAAAAAAAGTTTTAATTTAAACTTTACCTAGAAGTAGTATTGAAAGATCTAATCTTTGTGTATTAAAAAAACCTTTTACATTATGGGTGTGCATGTGCATGCTTTAATCCTAATTAGGTAAATTTGCTATATCATTAATTTAACTGATAAACTAATCATTTTAAACCCAAGTCTTTAATTTAAGTTGTTTAAGCATCCGTGTGAAACAAGAAACCGATCATCTTGACGTACACGAGCCATATTTAGAACCATATTTCAAAAAATACAATTCTATTGTTTAGTTGTATGTATGTTAACTAGTCGTGAGTTTGAAGTTCTCATCTATCTTTTTTCTTCCTTTTTTCCTGGTTAACTAAAACGATCAAATTCAATGTTTCAACCTGAGTCCCGGTTCGAATTGAAAGAATTACCAGTGAGATAAAGTCTTTAGGATATCTTTGGTTTTCTAATAGATCGAAGTATAGGGAGATTGAGTGGGATAGTTGATGTAAATTTGTATAATGTAGTCTTGTTGTTGTTTTTGTCGGCCTGGTTTTTGGCCGGCGTTGTTTTTTAATGAAGTTCTCCTTTCAAAAAAAAAAAACCCGAGTCCCGAACTCGTGATGTATTTTATCTAACCGAAGTAATCGATCCTAATCGTCAAAACGAGTCCCAACTTTAACATGTATGGTTTGTATGATTATCAAATGAAACTCACAAAAAAAAAATCTTAAGTTCGATTCATACCATCTTTAACCTTAACCTTTTATGATCCTACTTTAGGAAAACTATAATAAATATATATATAATGCGCTCCATTAAGAAAAAAGTAAAGATGGGCAATTGGTTGAAAAGCCTCCCCTTTTAAGTTTTAATAACACTGATTACGTCGTCCACCACCTTAAGTGATATTAGCAAGGACAAGTGTCACGAATACTTGGAAGCCGTCACTAAAAAACTAATAATGCTTTCTATCTCCATCACTTGATGCTTTTGTAATGTGATGAACACGATGCTTTCATGCATCTAGCTGTCTCGTTAAATAGTCCCAAATATGTAGTCGTGGTACTAAGAATTAGGTTTGGGAGTGAGGGATTATATATGTATAAATTAGTTTATTTAAATTTATATAATATAATACAATGATAAGTTAATTATTTTGAGTGGACCTTTACCCTTTTGCTTAGATGTGACAGATATAAAGATTTAGGAAAGAAAAATTTAACTCATCAGTACGTTAATGTAGGATCGGGGATTCGATCTAAACGAGTCGATCAGAAAAGTTCTCGATCAATACGAAAGGCGGAATCAGACGTATTGATGTTATAGTAGCTTGATTCACACTTAGAATCACTTTAACTGCCGATTGTATTGATTTGATAGTGTTTACAGATCGTTCGACACTTCGGCAGCACTTCGTCTCTGGAATCAGAATGTTACAAATGAAGATCCAATACCACCTATTTATAGGAAATGCCAGGTCGCACGAACCAGACTTGTCAGGTCGCACGAACTGGCCAGGTCGCACGAACTGGCCAGGTCGCATGAACCTACCAGGTCGCATGAACTTGGTGGTTCAGGCCTGTTTCCCGATTCTCTCGTTCAACTAGTCCAGGTCTATCTATTCTAGTTACATGACTCGATACAAGACATAAGACGAAGTCAACAGACATATGCACTAACAGTTAACAATAATGGTTATTAGGTGTAATGTAAATATCTAGTAACATTTAATAAAATTTAAGAAAAATCCGCAAGTGCCACGTAATGCATGCATTTGTACATGATGTTAGAGAGATATAATGAGAGTTAAAAAGAGAGTAAGATAAGCGGATAAATAATCATCTTATGTATTTATTGTAGTTAAAGCAAAGATTACACGTGTTTTATGATCCGTAAAAATAGTTATTTAATATTGCTCTTAAATATATACTTTAAATTCAATAAAGATGAACTGAGAGATGCATTTAACAAAATTCAATGATTTAAACTTTTTTTTGATTTTAGACATCATAAAGATACAAGTTTTATATCATATAGTACTGGATTGATTGTAATACGGCCGAGTTCTCGGTGAATGCCAATAGAAAGGCTTTAATTGCTGGTAGAGGAAATTGTCATCTCCCTAACTTCGATTGGTGCAAATGAGAGTTTCTCAACTGCAACATCATGGCGTGAAGAGGTAATTTGGATCGATTAGCTACAAGAGTTAATTTAAGAAGAAGGAATGTGAATATTTCATCGATCGTGTGCCCTTTTTGTGATGACTTTGAGGAAACGGTGAAGCATTTATTTACTGGGTGTTCGGTGGCGGATTGGGTGTGGACGGCTTTTAGTGTTTGGTGCAAAATTCCTCAGATTTACACATTCGATTTCGAAGACGTTCTTGATATTCACAATTTCACTCAAGTTGGAAAGAAAGCGAAGACGCCCATTCAAGGTTTGGTGATAATTTCATGTTGGTGTATTTGGAAAGGAAGGAATGAGTTGGTTTTCAACCAGATTAGACGAAGCCTGCAAGAGATTTTAGGGGAGATTAAATCGAGAGGTTTCGTTTGGTTTAAAAATATATCTTCTTGTAATTATATTAGCTGGGTATAGTGATGTAGATACTCATTGTATATGTTGTAATTGACTGCCATTTGCCCGTTTGGGTCGGGAGTGTTGTTATTTGGTCTTTTGCCCGTTTAGTTTGAATGTTTGTTTTAATGAAGTTTACTTTTAAAAAAATGTAGTACAAAGTATAATAGAAACGTGATAAATACTAGAGATACAAAATAAGTAAAACATATCTAAACTCTTATTCAAAACACTAGTATAGGATCATGATTGATGTAATTTATGTGGATTGCTTTCTTAATCAATTCCTGTATAGTCATTGACAAGATTTTAAAGACCTAAGAATATTTATTAGCATGCTTTTTAAGTATAGTAAAAGTGGTCTAGAAATATATATATACGTATACGTTTCTTGCAATACACGGGTCTATAAACTCGGATTCTTAAGTATTTTTTATAATTACAAACGATTTTTTAAACCACTAAATTTTGTAATTACAAAGGTTTTGATTGTTTTCTAATTAATATGGGCAATATAGTTATTGATCGAGTTTTAAAAATACTAAAATCAAATAGTACTCTTATTTGGTTAAAGTTGGAGATGGTTTTAATCATTTTAAACTTTATCATCAATAAGTTTCTTGCTATTAACTTTGTATCTACTTATTTGAAACATCCTGAGCCCAAAATCATAGATTTGCGGAAGTTACCATATCTCACAACATAAGAAAAGTGTGTAACAATCCTTGTTGTCAATCAACGGGCCAAGTACGTCGTCATGATTCATAAAAACTTATAATCGCAACCGGAAGTGACATGCGAATCTCAAACTCGCTACATGTACCTCAAGTGGTTACTTGTTTTCCCGACAAACAAGTAGCGTTACCAAAATGAATTAAAGTAGAAGTAAAGTCCTTTTTGAGTCCTTGTGGTTTGTGCATTTTAACTATTTGAATCCAAAAACTAAACATGTCTTGATTTGAGTCCATGTGGTTTGTATTTTTAACCATTTGAATCCAAAACGCAAATCTCATCCAAATCATGGACTAAAAGGGTTGGATTCAAAGGGTTAAAAATATAAACCACAAGGACTCAAAGGGGTGGATGAGGTTTCATTTTGGATTCAGAGGGTTAAAAATACAAACCACGGGGACTTAAATCAAGACAAGATGTGAAATACTGTAATCCCTTGGGGAATATTATTAACAGAGAATGAATATAAATACATACAAAGGAAAAGGATAATTACGGAAATAATCAAAATACAATCAATACATTTATTTACAAAATATTGATCCGAAAATTGTGTGGCACAATTATCGGTTAACACGCCCCCGCAGTTTGAGCCGGAGATGACCGAAGGCATAAACTGGATCGAAAACGTTGGAACAGATGCTTCGGTAATCCTTTCGTGAAAATGTCTGCATACTGGTAATCGGCAGGGACGTGAAGGACCTTGACAGAGCCAAGGCGGACCTTTTCTCGGACGAAATGGATATCCAGTTCTATATGTTTGGTGCGTTGATGTTGAACCGGATTATCTGAGAGGTAGACAGCCGAGATGTTGTCACAATAGATGAGCGACGCGTGGCGAACAGGAACATGTAACTCGAGTAGAAGATTGCGAACCCAGCTGAGTTCAGCAACGGTGTTTGCCACGGCGCGGTATTCAGCTTCTGCACTTGACCTGGAAATGGTGGATTGGCGTTTAGAAGACCAAGAGATCAAGTTGGATCCCAAATAAACACAATACCCGGATGTAGAACGTCGGGAGTCAGGGCACCCACCCCAATCAGCATCTGAATAGGCAGTCAATTCTGTGTTGGATGACTTAAAAAGCAGTAAACCGTGATCTAAGGTGCCCTTGAGGTAGCGAAGGATCCGTTTCAGAAACTGAAAATGCGGTTCTATAGGGGTATGCATGAAGAGACAGACCTGTTGAACGGCATAGGCGATGTCAGGTCTGGTAATCGTGAGATACTGAAGAGCCCCGGCTAAACTCCTGTATAGAGAACCATCTTCAAAAGTTGAGCCACTGTCTGCACTAAGTTTAGAGCCAGGCTCGACAGGGGTGCTAGCGGGTTTACAATTAGACATGTTTGCACGAGTCAGAATGTCCGCTGCATAGGTAGACTGAGATAGAAATAACCCGTTAGCATGTTTAGTCACAGCAATTCCCAAGAAATGATGCAAAGTCCCCAAGTCAGTCATTTTAAATTCAGTCGTAAGGGACTTAATTATTTTCCGGAGCAGACCATCACTGGATGCAGTTAATATAATATCGTCCACATATAACAAAAGATAAGCCATCTGATCTTCGTGATGGTAAATGAAAAGATACGTATCGCACACACTGCTCCGAAATCCACACTTGATTAAGTAACCTGCAAAACGTTGATACCAGGCTCTAGGAGCTTGCTTTAGACCGTATAAAGATTTGTTAAGTTTGCACACATATTTGGGGTTAGCTGAACAAGTGAAACCGGGTGGCTGAAACATGTATACAGTCTCCTTTAAGTGCCCGTGTAAAAACGCGTTTTTGACGTCGAGTTGGTGAGTCAACCATCCGCGTGATATGGCAAGACTAAGCACAGTGCGAATGGTAGTGGGTTTGACTACGGGGCTAAAAGTTTCATCGCAGTCAACACCCACGGTTTGGCTTTTCCCATTAACAACCAAACGAGCCTTATGTCGTTCCAGAGAGCCATCGACGTGGAACTTGTGCTTAAAAAGCCACATGCATAGTATAACCGGAACATCAGGTGGTCGAGGGACAAGTTCCCACGTGTTGTTGGCCAATAGAGCTTCATATTCGTCAGTCATGGCAACTTTCCAGTTCGGGTCGGATAGGGCGGTTAGGTGAGACTTTGGAAGAGGGGACATGGTGGGAGTAGTGTGTGTATGGAGAGAGTAGGGTAGTTTAGGTTTGAAAATGCCCGAGCGAGAGCGAGTTTGCATATGATGAGATGGTGTAGGTGTGGGTTCAGCTTGGGCCTGGGAGTGGGAAATGTTATCGGTGGGAGAGGAGGAGTGGGTCGGAAGAGGGTGGGCCGTGGAGGAGGGTATGGGCTGGGCCGAGGGATGGGCTGGTAAAGAGGTGGGTATGGGATGGTTGGGTGATTGGGCCGGTTCAATAGGCGGCTGGGAAGTAGGCATGGGTGACTGTGGACGAGGTGGGCTGGGTTGGGGGGTATGGGCCATGGGCTGTGAAGGGGTAGAGAAGTAGGTAGGGTCAAATATGAGGGGGTTGGGGTCGAGGAAGTCATGCGAGGGCGGTGGGGTGGTGGGAGTGGCCATGGGAAAAACTTTTTCGTCAAAGGTGACATGGCGGGAAAAGATTGTTTTGCCCGAGGTGAGGTCAAGACAACGGTAACCACGGTAGTTGGCCGGGTACCCGAGAAAGAGACATGCGACGGATCGGTGGGTAAGTTTGTTGGGTCGGGTGGCGGAGGTGTTAGGGTAACATATGCATCCGAAGACGCGGAGGTGGTCATATGATGGCTCACGAAGATATAGGAGGGACAAAGGGGTACGGTTTTGGTGCAGTTTAGTGGGAAGAATGTTGTGGAGATACGACGCGGTGTGAAGAGCCTCAACCCAAAATGTTGAGGGAAGGGAGGCATGAGTCAGGAGGGTAAACATGATTTCGTTAATACGACGAATCATTCGTTCCGCCTTCCCATTTTGTTGAGAGGTGTGAGGGCATGAAAAACGAAGTTGTATGCCGTTTTGAGAGGTGAAGTTGTGGAAGTTGGTGTTGTCAAATTCACCGCCCATGTCGCATTGGATGGCTAGTATGGGTAGCCGAAATTGTGTGGTAACAAATTGGTGAAAATGAATTATTTTTGAATAAGTTTCTGATTTAAATCGAAGAGGGTAAACCCACGTATATTGAGTAAAGTCATCAATGATTACTAGATAGTATTTATAACCTGCATGACTTACTAAAGGTGATGTCCACAAATCACAATGTAATAATGAAAAAGGACATAAAGTAGAATTGCTAGAGTCGGAAAATGGTAATCGTTTGTGTTTAGACAACTGACACGCATGACAAAGAGACGAACTCTTGTGTTTATTACAAGAAATAAAATTATTCAAACGAAGAAAATCCATAACGGGTTGACCCGGATGACCGAGTCGGTTGTGCCAAAGTGGAGATTCTTGGGTAGACGCAAAACAAGCAGTGGCGGAAGCATTGGGTGTGAGCGGGTACAGGTCACTCTAACTGTTGTGACGACTCAGGATCGTGCCATCCTTGAAATCCTTCACAGAAAAACCATATGGGTCAAATTCAATGGAAGTGTAATTATCAATATTGAATTGGCGAACAGAGATAAGGTTTTTGACAATATTGGGATTAAAAAGGATATTTTTGAGGTGTAAAGGTTTTGAGGCAAAATTAAGGGTTGAGTGTCCCGAGCCCAAAACCGGAACTTTGTTGCCATTACCGACAATTATTGACGCTATTGGTGCAAACGTAGAAAACATGTCAATATTAGTTTTATCAAAAGAGATATGAGAGGAAGCACCTGTGTCGAAATTCCACTGATCATCGCTTGAACCTGAATCCATAGATAGAGCATGAACCGCGTCCGCAAGCTGGGTGGGTTCGAGAGGATCCACTTCAGCCAAATTAGCCTGTGCCGACCTGTTATTGCCTTGGTTGGACTGGGTGTGTGTAGGGGGTGGGGGCTGCCATGGGTTGGACCAATTTTGAGTTGGATAAGGGCATGGTGGGGGTGTCCAATAGGGTGGGGCCCAAAAGGGTGGGTAGTATGGCTGCTGGGGTGGTTGAGTGAAAGCTCTGTTGTAGGAGTGTTGAGATGGGGCATTGTGGTTTCGGTTTGAGTAGTTGTTGGGGCCACGATTATTGTTGTGATTGCGAGAGTTGGAGCGGGTATTATTACGTGGGTTGGGGTTACGGGTGTAGTGGGCTGGTGGGTTACGGGTGTAGTGGGCTGGTGGGTTGAACTGGGCTGGCCTATGATCAGAGGGTGCAGCCGGTTGGGGGTTGGGTGGTGTCGGGGAGGGTGGGATGGCAGCAACCATAGCCGGAGAGTTAACAACCGCATCTCGGGTTTTTATACGTCCAGATTCGGAGAAGAGTTGGTCGATAGCATCTTCCCATGACGGGAGAGATTGGTTGAGAATAGCAGAGATGGTGTCATACTCTTTTGGTAAGCCCTTAACAAGATGTAAAATGCGCTGTTGGTCGTTCATAGGGAAATCCAAGGCATGTAGTTGGTCGGTTAGATCACGTATTTTCTGACAATACACGTCCAGGCTAGGCATAGAGGCAAGGGTGAGATTGGCAAGCTCATGTTGGATAGCCTGGGAACGGGGTCCTTTGTTATTCACAAAGAGTCGTTTGACCCGTTGCCAGGCCTCGGCAACAGTGGACTGATCGGCTAGAACCCGAACGAGTAAATCGTCCGAAAGGGTGCTATAAATCCATTGCAATACAATGGAATCAATGTTCTCCCATGTCGCGAATTCGGGAGAGTCTTTAGCGGGGGACGGCGAACCGTCAATGTGAGAGAGCACTTGGTAACCTTTAGCATGAAGCATAAAAAGCTTAACCCATGATGCATAAGAAACTTGGGTACCATCAAGAGTGCGTACCCTGTGCTGGATATTGCTAACTGTGTAAACTGGATGTAAAGGTTTGTGGGTGGAATCAGTGGTGACTGCAAGAGTTTCTTTGTCTGTCATGGGGCTGATTTAAATGGAGGATGAAAAGGAAAAAAATAAAATAAAAGGTGTGAAGGCTGATAGAAGTCAAGAAAGACGGCAAAGAGGGTTGATCGAAATCAAAAGCCCTAGAAGGGTGATACCATGTGAAATACTGTAATCCCTTGGGGAATATTATTAACAGAGAATGAATATAAATACATACAAAGGAAAAGGATAATTACGGAAATAATCAAAATACAATCAATACATTTATTTACAAAATATTGATCCGAAAATTGTGTGGCACAATTATCGGTTAACACAAGATTGGTTTTTGGATTCAAATAGTTAAAATGTGCAAACTTCGGTTAACACAAGATTGGTTAGGAGTAACTGAGGAGCAGTTAACTCTTAGCAAGGACGGAATTCTAAGATTAAACGGACGAATATGGGTTCCAATTTATGGAGGACTTCGAGATGTCATCCTCCAGGAAGCCCATAGTTCCAAATACTTCGTTCATCCTGGAGCTGATAAGATGTACCAGGATCTAAGGGCAAATTATTGGTGGATAGGCTTGAAAAAGTCTGTAGCCACCTATGTAGCTAAATGCTTGACATGTGCGCAAGTCAAAGCCGAGCATCAAAAGCCGTCGGGCTTGCTACAACAGCCTGAACTTCCTACGTGGAAGTGGGAGATGGTAACTATGGATTTTATTACCAAGTTACCTAAGACAAGGAAAGGAAATGATACAATATGGGTTATAGTTGACAGACTGACTAAGTCAGCACATTTCCTACCCATCAAGGAGACTTATAGCTCCGACATGTTAGCCCAGTTGTACGTTGATAAGATTGTAGCCTTACATGGCATACCTGTGTCTATTATCTCTGACTGAGATACTAGATACACGTCACATTTTTGGAAGAGTTTCCAACAATCTTTGGGCACACGCTTGGATTTTAGTACGGCTTATCATCCTCAGACTGACGGTCAGAGTGAGCGTACTATTCAAACGCTGGAAGACATGCTACGTGCATGTGCGATCGATTTGGTTGGTAGTTGGGATAAGAACCTACCATTAATCGAATTCTCCTACAACAATAGCTACCACACCAGCATAAAGGCTGCGCCTTTTGAGGCATTATATGGTAGAAAGTGTAGATCGCCCGTGTGTTGGGCGGAAGTTGGAGATGTCCAGTTATCAGGACCAGAGATAGTCTTCGAAACGACGGACAAGATTGTCCAGATTCGTGACCGTCTCAAAGCTGCCCGTGATAGGCAGAAGAGCTACGCAGATCCGAAGCGTAAAGCTTTTCACTTCGAAGTAGGTGATAAAGTGTTGCTTAAAGTGTCACCCTGGAAGGGGGTGATGCGATTTGGTAAGAAAGGCAAGCTAAGCCCGAGATACATAGGACCTTTCGAGGTTATTGAACGTGTCAGGTCAGTTGCCTATAAGTTAAACTTACCAGAAGAGCTCAGTGGAATTCACAATATGTTCCACATCTGCAATCTGAAGAAGTGCTTCGCTGATGAATCACTGGTTATACCACATACAGATGTGCACATAGACAAGAGCTTAAAATTTGTGGAAACACCTTTGTCGATTGAAGATCGACAGGTAAAGAAGCTTCGAAGGAAGCATGTACCTATTGTAAAGGTCAAATGGGATGCCCGTAGAGGTCCCGAATACACGTGGGAGGTTGAATCCACGATGAAAGAAAAGTACCCTTATTTATTTCAGTAAATCTCGGGTCGAGATTTATTTTAAGGGGGTGAGGATGTAACACCTCGAAAATTCACGTCCTATAATGTGTTGACACGTGTCATATGTTTGAACGTGTAAATGAATGTTATCGAAGGACTAAAGTTGACAATCATGGAAAGTATGTGAATATACGTATTCTAAATGTCAACAGTGAATAAATATACTTCATAATAACCCTACACGATGTTTATAACATCAAACGAATAAATCATGGATCATACGAAGCTAAAAGTGAGAGATTACAAACTACAGGGGTTAAATGTGTCAACATGTTTAAGTTATACCTCTGAGTGACCTTTTGACAAACCCGAAGCTTTGTAACTGTTAATTATGCTCACTAGAATGCACGATATAAATTTCATAAAGTTTCGTAATCGTATGAGAAAGTTATGATCAAATTCGTGTGCGAGGGGTTAAAGCGTTAACGTTGAAAGTAATGACTTTTCGGGTTAACCGGAAGTGTCCAGGGACTTGGCAAAGTGGGTATAAGTCCTAAAGCCCTTGTGGGTAAATAAGAAGGGGTCAAATTTCAAGAATAAAGCTTGGTTGCCCTTTCAAAGAGCCAAGGGACATTTATGTGGCAAATAGAAAAAATAAAAATCTGATAACAAGGCCCATGCGGCCCGCGTTAATTTTAAGAAAACCTTAGGCGGGCCGCGTCAGACTTACAGTAACAGAAAATGAAGACAACAGCCTATAAACGCGCTCAATCGACCCTTATCAGATATTTGCACATTGTGGGCGACCCCTAAACAGTCCTAGACACTTAGGGACACTTGTTGGTGATTTGTGGTCAATGGTAGACTTGTGTGTCAACAAGTTATGGTGATTTGATCACTATATAAAGCCATGAAGTTGCAACATTGTTCTTCACACCTTCCTTCAGCTTTCTGATCATTCCTGGAGCTCAAACCTTCTCTCAAGTGATCACCAATCAAGCTTAGGACTTCAGTAAGTGTGCTAATCCCTTCTTAATTAAGTTTTAGCTTAAAAGTCAAACCGTCGTAATTAACGGTTGACTTTAAGATTAATCACTAATGGTCCAGTGATTAGTCGAATCAAAAGAACCTTTAAGTAAGTAATTATGTGGGTAATAAAACCTCAAAAGGGTTCCCCCTGATTCCCACTCTAACTAGGTCAAATGTCGGGTCAAACTTGTATTTAAAAAGTCAACAGAATGTGTAAATTACAATTTATGCATAATTAGCAATGTAGAACACATACAACCTGTTTGATCATTAATATAACTTGGTAATTAGTGTAAGGATATGTCTAAACATGTTCAACCCGACAATTTCCTGTTTAGACCCGGTTCGGAACCGAAAGTCGCATAGTTTGACTTATACTTTGACTTTCAGTTCTGACCCGTTATGGCATGTTTTAGAAATGCCTTAGAGATTTATTTGGACCAGGTTACATGCTAGTATAACCCTCTGTGATTATACACCTTGGATCATTAGTTATCCAATTAATATGCATGATTCCGTTAATTGCTCATATGTTGACCATTATGCCCTTATTACCTTAAAACGTGATTTTTGGAAATGTAAAAGAGTAGAAACTTTAATTACTGATATATAAACTTGTATGCAAAGTTTGACATCAGTTTGAGGTGTAGATTAAGAGTTATGCTCGTTAGCGTAAATTAGAAGCTTTATGTTAATTAAACGGCATATTTAGCGTATAGCCTATTTAAACATACTTTTTGATATCAAACTCTTTACCCACTAATGTAATATATTATTTTGGGATTTTTAAAGATTTTTAATTAATTTTAGGCTGAGCATAACTCATAGTCGTAGGCTTAATCCGGTAATTGTCGGTTTTGCCCTTACGGGCTATAAAAGGAGTTTTACATATCTAAACGACTCCAAACATTTTGCTACTGATCACATATGATAAATAAATTATTTTAAGCCTTCTGGAAATATAAAAATATCAGATTTATGTATCAAACCCGAAAATGGCTTTTAATCGCCTTATTAAGCGTTTTAGCGCATAGTATGCACTAAGAGTATTTTTAAACATACAAGGGTGATACCTACTGATATTCGAGGCAAATTATAATATTTTAACAGTAAGCAAAAGTGGTTAAACTCAGACTTCAGTTTTGAGCTTTTCGGATTATGTGAAATTACCAAAATACCCCTACGGGGCATAGTTTGGTTATAATTGGTAAATTTCACATATATACTTTATCCTACTGTTATAACTTGGTAAAATAAGTATTTTTACTGATTACATCAGACCTGTAACTCAGTTAAACACTTAAACTCTTTTATAACCTTGTAAATGACCAAACTACCCCTACGGGGCATAGTTTGTGTTTAAACTCGTTTCGGGCATAATAAATGATATCTTACTGATGTCACAACATATATGAAGCATATTAACTTAGGAAACCTGTAAATAGCTCTCATGAATACCCGTTACGCTTATTAAATTAGCCTAAACGGGTCAAACCTTATCGGTTTTATCTCAAAATCCAGAATGTGTATGAAATACTCATATTAAACAAGTCTCTGAACTTGTTCGGTTCGGTTTATGTAACTAGTTTACATAAATTAGCCTAAACGGGTCAAACCTTATCGGTTTTATCTCAAAATCCAGAATGTGTATGAAATACTCATATTAAACAAGTCTCTGAACTTGTCGGGTCTAAATCACATTCTATCCGGTCTTCGCTTAATCGTGCGTACGAACCGTGTCTGTTAAACTAACCGGTCTAAGCTTAAGCTTAACTAAAAACCCGTTAGGATTCTAATAGGTTATTATAAACCTTCGTTCCAGATTAGGAGGACCAGTAAAAGCTACTTGCAATTTGCTTATTGTGAATTATACTTTGCTCAGGTAAATACTTTTAACTTATTTTCCCTATACGGGCTTGGGTTACGGTATATAGAATACCGCTTGATCGGGCATCAAAGTCTCCACCGTTGGGTGGGTAATTGAATAATTTGATCGGCTCGTTTAAACAGTCTTGTTACTTAAAGCCTTTGGGGGGTTAATGACCATGTCTCGGATATCCTTGGCATCATTTTACGAAATGACCACGACTTAAGCGCGGGGTGTAGGCGTACACCCGTCAGTGCATAAAAGAATATTGTGGTGTGTCTATTGATCTTTAACCCGAACAAGATCCGGGCTACTGAACTCACAAGGAACATGTAATTCGTTCACAAGATTATATTTTTAAATAATTCTCCCAAGTTAAATAAAATGTTTATGCCACGTGCATCCAAACCAATTTTCAATCATTTTCCAAAATTAGTCAGTTGATTGTATTTACCAGTGTAAACTGACGTATTTTCCCAAAAAGATTAAATGCAGGTACTAAGCGAAATTGGCTGGGATTTCTCCTTAGCATCATTAGAAGTCTCGCAAGCTTAAGATGCCTGAAGTATGTTGAACTATTGTTTCATATTTATTTTCGATCCTTCTGTGGATAAACTTCCGAATATTGTGACATTTGATATTACAATATTAAATTCGGTTGTATTATATCTTTTAAAATTTCTTCTGCTGTGCATATTAAATATTGTGTTGTTTGACTATTACGTTGCCAACCACGTCACGATAATCCCCCACCGGGCCCACCGGTGACACGTGAAAATCGGGGTGTGACAGGTTGGTATCAGAGCCAACATTGAGTGAATTAAACACTAGCCTTTTGTGTTTAATCTCAATAACACAATTGCACATTTCTAAACTTTCGAGTCTAGACAAATAACATAGGACAAATTCTACCTTGTTTGGTTTTTGTTTTGTCCTTTAATTTCTATATGTTGTTATTGTTATCTCATGATATATTGACAGGAATTAAAAATGCCGCCAAGATTCTTCAGGAGAAGGGGAAGAGGCAAGGGGCCAATCACCGCCCCCAACGATAAAGAAGCTGGACCATCACATGTGCGAGCTCCATCTACTACCGAGGGTGACGACCCTCGGCAGAACAGGAGGAACTTGTTTGAACCAGCCAGACGATCGGTATCACACAGCTCTACACCTCCGGTCCAAAACCCTTACGGGCCACAACCGGAGTACGAGCCCAACAACCCCCAACCCTCCTACATACCATTACAGCGATCTTTATCGCATCATTCTTTCGGGGACCCCACACCTGCTTTCAGGGGCCGGTTTGACCCGGCCAATTACATCCAAGAACCCGTGGGTTTTAACCCACTGGGGCCAGAAGATCACTACTCCGGAGATCACGCGGAGGATATGGACGAGGACACGGATCCCGTCGAACCTGCTAGTGGTACGCCAAATCATCCCATCGAGATCTCCGACGGATCTTCGTTCCACGGATCTCCCTATGTTGGTCCAGATAGCTTCCAAGCTATGTTTACCCGGCACGAATGGTACTATACACCTCCTCACCATTCGTCGCCTCAGCAGCAGCAGCCGCAGCAACAACAGGATCCCTCTGAGGATTCCAGATTCGTGGCAGTTACGCCACCGCCTCCACCGCCTCCAGTGCAGCCGGCACCTCTTCAACCACCGAGGCGAAGGAGAACCGGTGCGCGCATGTCGTCACGAGCAGGGGATTTCCATTTCAGTTCCCCACGTCAATCCAGTGGCAGCCACTATCCGCCACATCAGGAGGACCCACAAATGGGTGGACCCTCTAACCCAGCTGTTCAACAGCCACCGCCGATGGGTTTTGATAACCCAATTCCAGCATATACAGGTTCTATGGCATACAACCCGTTTGAGCCGCTGGTTCACCACAACTACGGTTACGCAGAGGCCAACCCTTACATGGTAGCGGCTAATTATAACGCTCTTCACCCGGAGGGACCATACGGAGCTCCATGGGGAGTAGGTTACCCGACTCAGGGATACCAGATACCTCCTAGACCTATTATCCGGACGCAATCGCAGCCGCCACGGTTTTCTCCCCCAGAAAGGGAGGAAATCCTACAAAGGTTGGATGAAGTAGAGCGGGGCTTCCACCGTGACCGTAGGGAGAGACAGAGCTTCTTCCAAGGATTGGCAAGCTTGATCAAAGGGAAGAACAAGAAGGATCATTGAATCCTTCCATTTGTTGTTAAGCCCCTACGTGGGTATGTATGTTGTGTATTTAGACCCCTGCGTGGGTCTATCTTTCTGTAAACCCCTACGAGGGTATGTTATTGTTTAGGTCCCTGCGTGGACTATTATGTTTATTATTAAGCCCCTGCGTGGGTATGTGTGTTATTAAGCCCCTGCGAGGGTAAGTATTTATTTAAACCCCTACGTGGGTAAGTTGTTATTTGAAAAGACCCGTTTAGGGCAGCGTGTAATATTGTAATAAATTAATGGGATGTTGTTTTATAAATTTCATGTTTGCCATATGTGCATAAATAATATATATATGAAATAAATAAATTAAAATCATTCCTTTTAATAAGAATCTGCCTATGTAAATTTTAAATAAGAATCTTAAAGAGTGAAACCTAGCCTTCGGGTCATTATACGGCCGGGCCAAGATGGTAAGACCTGTTAAAAAGATTTAAATCCCTGTTAACATTTGAAAACATGTTAACACTCCTGGCAGATGTGATTCATTTGAAATCACACACGTTATTATTATATAAGGATCTTTTCAAAGGTTCCAAACCCAACTAAATGATCTCTGAATCATGGGTTAAATCATCAATTAAGATGATCATACTTGTACCATACGTGGTAATACGTGCCTACGGGCCCTGCTCATTTCTATATGAGCCAAAAGACAGTGGTAGCTATGACTCCCTGTCAGATAAAGGTAATGAACTAGGTTCAAACCTCAAATGCTTTGATTCTCTGAAATCCTAGCATATAATTTATAAATGTCCTTGTGACTAGGCATATTGTGCCAGTATACCTTCATGTTTTGATTCTCTGAAATCATAACTTATAAATTGAATTGTCCTTGTGACTAGGCCTTTTGTGCCACCAATAAAACTGTTATTGTTTTATAATTAGGATAAATTATTATAGAAATCCTAAATAAATATGATTAATAAATTAACCAAATATGGTCTCTGTTTACCATGGTTAATGAATTTCCCTAAGTGACAATTCCAAAATAAACTCCCAAATAAACTATTGTCCTTGTTTTCTGCAACAGTTCAATTAAAATGGCTAACTCGGACGAGGGTAATAGTCATCCAGTGGAGAATAACGCGAACGCCCGAATTAATTTAACGGGTGCTGAATTGAAAGCAATAATAGACGGCGCAGTTACACAAGCTTCGGAAAGGCAGTACGAAGAGTATAGTGGAACTCGTAGTAGGACCCTATCTACACAGCCTTCAAAGCCACCGTCCAAGAAGGACGACCCGAAGAAAGATGATGATCGGCACTCCTCGAACCACAGTGCTCCATCTCAGCAGGTTATACTAAACCAGGGACCCCGTGACAAGGGTTGCTCGTATAAATATTTCGTTTCCGGCAAACCCCGGGATTTCACTGGGGAGAAAGGAGCCATCGACTGTATGACGTGGCTGGATGAGATGGATACGGTTGTAGATATCAGCGGATGCGCTGAGAGAGACGTGGTCAAGTTTGTGTCGCAGTCTTTTAAGGGTGAAGCTTTAGCATGGTGGAGATCTCTGATTCAAGCCACCGGAAAAATCCCATTGTACAACATGTTGTGGGATCAATTTGTTGCCCTTATCAGGGAAAATTAATGCCCTCAACATGAGGTGGAGAAGATAGAGTCTGATTTTCTATCCTTGGTGATGACGAACCTCGACTGTCAAGCTTACCTAACGAGCTTCAACACGATGTCCAGGTTGGTTCCCTATCTGGTAACCCCAGAACCAAAAAGAATCGCTCGTTTTATCGGTGGTTTAGCCCCGGAAATCAAGGCAAGCGTAAAGGCTTCTCGGCCAGCTACGTTTAGGTCTGTAGCTGACATATCTTTATCCCTTACTTTGGATGCGGTCAGGCAGAGATCGCTGAGGAATAAGGAGGCTGAGAAGAGAAAACGTGAAGATGATAGTTCACGCAGGTCGAACAAGAAGCACCGTGGGAACGGTGACAACAAGAAAGGACCTGAGTCAAGGAAAGATGGGCATAATTCTGGTGAGAAGCCCAAATGCAAAATTTGCAAGAAGCAGCACTTTGGAAAGTGCAGACTTGAGTCGAACTCACAGACTCAGTCAAAAACCTATGCTTGCGGTATTTGCAAGTCCACGGATCACAAAACCTTGGATTGCAAGAAGATGAAAGACGCAACGTGCTACCGTTGCAATGAAAAGGGGCACATTAAGACCAACTGCCCTAAATACAACAAGAAGCCTGAAGAGGCCAAGAAGACTAATGCTAGAGTATTCAGAATGGACGTAAAGGAAGCGGTGCTAGACGACAACGTTATTACAGGTACCTTCCTTGTAAATGACGTCTATGCTAGAGTACTTTTTGATTCAGGCGCTGATAAATCTTTCGTTGATAATAAGTTTTGTGAATTGTTGAAATTACCTGTCAAAACCTTAAATGTGAATTATGAGGTGGAGCTAGCAGACGGCACGCTAGAAACCGTCTCAACTGTCTTAGATGGATGTGTTATATCCATTAAGAACCATTCTTTTCCTCTGTCTCTACTTCCATTTAAGTTAGCTGGTTTTGACATAGTTCTGGGTATGGACTGGTTATCTCATAACCAGGCCCAAATCGTCTGTAACAAGAAACAAGTGGTAATAAAGACTCCGTCTGGTGAATCACTTACCATTCGGGGAGATACCCAGTATGGGCTGCCTGAGCAAGTGACTATGCTCAAGGCTTCAAAATGTTTAAAGAAGGGTTGTGTCATCTACATGGCACAAGTGATTATCGATGAGCCTAAACCGAAGATCGAAGACATCCCCATCATTTCTGAATACCCAGAAGTTTTTCCGGAAGAACTACCTAGTTTGCCACCAGATAGGCAAGTGGAATTCAGGATTGATATCGTCCCCGGAGCAGCACCAGTTGCTAGAGCACCTTATAGGTTGGCGCCCACAGAGATGAAAGAATTGAGGACACAGCTATATGAATTACTAGCCAAGGGTTTCATTAAACCTAGCTCGTCTCCTTGGGGAGCGCCAGTCCTGTTTGTCAAGAAGAAGGATGGATCGATGCGTCTGTGCATCGACTATCGTGAGCTTAACAAGGTCACAATAAAGAATAGATATCCTTTGCCCAGAATCGACGATTTGTTCGATCAGTTACAAGGGGCAAGTTATTTCTCGAAGATTGATTTGAGGTCAGGCTACCATCAACTGAAGGTTAGAGATGAAGACGTGCATAAAACTGCATTTAGGACTCGTTATGGTCATTACGAGTTCCTAGTGATGCCTTTTGGGCTCACTAATGCACCGGCTGCGTTCATGGATCTCATGAATCGCGTTTGCAAGCCGTACTTAGATAAATTCGTCATCGTCTTCATTGACGACTTTCTCATTTACTCTAAGAGCCAAGCTGATCATGAGAAACATCTTCGATGTATTCTCAAACTTTTACATCACGAGAAACTCTATGCCAAATTCTCTAAGTGTGAATTTTGGCTACGAGAAGTCCAATTCCTTGGACATGTGGTCAGTGAGCGTGGTATCCAGGTGGATCCCGCTAAAGTTGAAGCTGTTATGAATTGGCAAGAGCCAAAGACGCCTACGGAGATTCGTAGCTTCCTGGGATTGGCAGGATATTACAGGCGCTTCATTGAAAAATTTTCAAGGATTGCTGCGCCCCTAACTTCTATAACTAAGAAGAAGGTTAAGTTTGATTGGGGGCCTAAGCAGCAAGAAGCTTTCGATATTCTCAAGCAGAAGTTGAGCAATGCTCCTGTGTTGACATTGTCTAATGGGATCGAAGAATTTGTAGTTTATTGTGATGCATCACACACTGGCATGGGGTGTGTGCTTATGCAGAAAGGCAAAGTTATTGCCTATGCATCACGACAGTTAAAGGTGCATGAAACGAATTACACCACCCACGACTTGGAATTGGGTGCCGTTGTATTCGCACTAAAAATGTGGAGGCATTATCTTTATGGAATCAAGTGTGTGATCTATTCTGATCACAAGAGCCTCCAGCACCTGTTTAATCAGAAAGAGTTAAACATGAGGCAACGCCGTTGGATGGAGACTTTGAATGACTATGATTGTGAAATCAAGTACCATCCCGGCAAGGCGAATGTAGTCGCTGATGCCTTGAGTCGAAAGGAAAGGATGAAACACATCCGAATCAATGCCAAGCGCATGGAGATAAAGAATAATTTGATTGAAAGGTTGTTAGCTGCACAGAAGGAAGCTGTGTTGGAAGCTAACTATCCTAAAGAAAAGTTAGGAGTAACTGAGGAGCAGTTAACTCTTAGCAAGGACGGAATTCTAAGATTAAACGGACGAATATGGGTTCCAATTTATGGAGGACTTCGAGATGTCATCCTCCAGGAAGCCCATAGTTCCAAATACTTCGTTCATCCTGGAGCTGATAAGATGTACCAGGATCTAAGGGCAAATTATTGGTGGATAGGCTTGAAAAAGTCTGTAGCCACCTATGTAGCTAAATGCTTGACATGTGCGCAAGTCAAAGCCGAGCATCAAAAGCCGTCGGGCTTGCTACAACAGCCTGAACTTCCTACGTGGAAGTGGGAGATGGTAACTATGGATTTTATTACCAAGTTACCTAAGACAAGGAAAGGAAATGATACAATATGGGTTATAGTTGACAGACTGACTAAGTCAGCACATTTCCTACCCATCAAGGAGACTTATAGCTCCGACATGTTAGCCCAGTTGTACGTTGATAAGATTGTAGCCTTACATGGCATACCTGTGTCTATTATCTCTGACTGAGATACTAGATACACGTCACATTTTTGGAAGAGTTTCCAACAATCTTTGGGCACACGCTTGGATTTTAGTACGGCTTATCATCCTCAGACTGACGGTCAGAGTGAGCGTACTATTCAAACGCTGGAAGACATGCTACGTGCATGTGCGATCGATTTGGTTGGTAGTTGGGATAAGAACCTACCATTAATCGAATTCTCCTACAACAATAGCTACCACACCAGCATAAAGGCTGCGCCTTTTGAGGCATTATATGGTAGAAAGTGTAGATCGCCCGTGTGTTGGGCGGAAGTTGGAGATGTCCAGTTATCAGGACCAGAGATAGTCTTCGAAACGACGGACAAGATTGTCCAGATTCGTGACCGTCTCAAAGCTGCCCGTGATAGGCAGAAGAGCTACGCAGATCCGAAGCGTAAAGCTTTTCACTTCGAAGTAGGTGATAAAGTGTTGCTTAAAGTGTCACCCTGGAAGGGGGTGATGCGATTTGGTAAGAAAGGCAAGCTAAGCCCGAGATACATAGGACCTTTCGAGGTTATTGAACGTGTCAGGTCAGTTGCCTATAAGTTAAACTTACCAGAAGAGCTCAGTGGAATTCACAATATGTTCCACATCTGCAATCTGAAGAAGTGCTTCGCTGATGAATCACTGGTTATACCACATACAGATGTGCACATAGACAAGAGCTTAAAATTTGTGGAAACACCTTTGTCGATTGAAGATCGACAGGTAAAGAAGCTTCGAAGGAAGCATGTACCTATTGTAAAGGTCAAATGGGATGCCCGTAGAGGTCCCGAATACACGTGGGAGGTTGAATCCACGATGAAAGAAAAGTACCCTTATTTATTTCAGTAAATCTCGGGTCGAGATTTATTTTAAGGGGGTGAGGATGTAACACCTCGAAAATTCACGTCCTATAATGTGTTGACACGTGTCATATGTTTGAACGTGTAAATGAATGTTATCGAAGGACTAAAGTTGACAATCATGGAAAGTATGTGAATATACGTATTCTAAATGTCAACAGTGAATAAATATACTTCATAATAACCCTACACGATGTTTATAACATCAAACGAATAAATCATGGATCATACGAAGCTAAAAGTGAGAGATTACAAACTACAGGGGTTAAATGTGTCAACATGTTTAAGTTATACCTCTGAGTGACCTTTTGACAAACCCGAAGCTTTGTAACTGTTAATTATGCTCACTAGAATGCACGATATAAATTTCATAAAGTTTCGTAATCGTATGAGAAAGTTATGATCAAATTCGTGTGCGAGGGGTTAAAGCGTTAACGTTGAAAGTAATGACTTTTCGGGTTAACCGGAAGTGTCCAGGGACTTGGCAAAGTGGGTATAAGTCCTAAAGCCCTTGTGGGTAAATAAGAAGGGGTCAAATTTCAAGAATAAAGCTTGGTTGCCCTTTCAAAGAGCCAAGGGACATTTATGTGGCAAATAGAAAAAATAAAAATCTGATAACAAGGCCCATGCGGCCCGCGTTAATTTTAAGAAAACCTTAGGCGGGCCGCGTCAGACTTACAGTAACAGAAAATGAAGACAACAGCCTATAAACGCGCTCAATCGACCCTTATCAGATATTTGCACATTGTGGGCGACCCCTAAACAGTCCTAGACACTTAGGGACACTTGTTGGTGATTTGTGGTCAATGGTAGACTTGTGTGTCAACAAGTTATGGTGATTTGATCACTATATAAAGCCATGAAGTTGCAACATTGTTCTTCACACCTTCCTTCAGCTTTCTGATCATTCCTGGAGCTCAAACCTTCTCTCAAGTGATCACCAATCAAGCTTAGGACTTCAGTAAGTGTGCTAATCCCTTCTTAATTAAGTTTTAGCTTAAAAGTCAAACCGTCGTAATTAACGGTTGACTTTAAGATTAATCACTAATGGTCCAGTGATTAGTCGAATCAAAAGAACCTTTAAGTAAGTAATTATGTGGGTAATAAAACCTCAAAAGGGTTCCCCCTGATTCCCACTCTAACTAGGTCAAATGTCGGGTCAAACTTGTATTTAAAAAGTCAACAGAATGTGTAAATTACAATTTATGCATAATTAGCAATGTAGAACACATACAACCTGTTTGATCATTAATATAACTTGGTAATTAGTGTAAGGATATGTCTAAACATGTTCAACCCGACAATTTCCTGTTTAGACCCGGTTCGGAACCGAAAGTCGCATAGTTTGACTTATACTTTGACTTTCAGTTCTGACCCGTTATGGCATGTTTTAGAAATGCCTTAGAGATTTATTTGGACCAGGTTACATGCTAGTATAACCCTCTGTAATTATACACCTTGGATCATTAGTTATCCAATTAATATGCATGATTCCGTTAATTGCTCATATGTTGACCATTATGCCCTTATTACCTTAAAACGTGATTTTTGGAAATGTAAAAGAGTAGAAACTTTAATTACTGATATATAAACTTGTATGCAAAGTTTGACATCAGTTTGAGGTGTAGATTAAGAGTTATGCTCGTTAGCGTAAATTAGAAGCTTTATGTTAATTAAACGGCATATTTAGCGTATAGCCTATTTAAACATACTTTTTGATATCAAACTCTTTACCCACTAATGTAATATATTATTTTGGGATTTTTAAAGATTTTTAATTAATTTTAGGCTGAGCATAACTCATAGTCGTAGGCTTAATCCGGTAATTGTCGGTTTTGCCCTTACGGGCTATAAAAGGAGTTTTACATATCTAAACGACTCCAAACATTTTGCTACTGATCACATATGATAAATAAATTATTTTAAGCCTTCTGGAAATATAAAAATATCAGATTTATGTATCAAACCCGAAAATGGCTTTTAATCGCCTTATTAAGCGTTTTAGCGCATAGTATGCACTAAGAGTATTTTTAAACATACAAGGGTGATACCTACTGATATTCGAGGCAAATTATAATATTTTAACAGTAAGCAAAAGTGGTTAAACTCAGACTTCAGTTTTGAGCTTTTCGGCTTATGTGAAATTACCAAAATACCCCTACGGGGCATAGTTTGGTTATGATTGGTAAATTTCACATATATACTTTATCCTACTGTTATAACTTGGTAAAATAAGTATTTTTGCTGATTACATCAGACCTGTAACTCAGTTAAACACTTAAACTCTTTTATAACCTTGTAAATGACCAAACTACCCCTACGGGGCATAGTTTGTGTTTAAACTCGTTTCGGGCATAATAAATGATATCTTACTGATGTCACAACATATATGAAACATATTAACTTAGGAAACCTGTAAATAGCTCTCATGAATACCCGTTACGCTTATTACGCGTTCGGTTCGGTTTATGTAACTAGTTTACATAAATTAGCCTAAACGGGTCAAACCTTATCGGTTTTATCTCAAAATCCAGAATGTGTATGAAATACCCATATTAAACAAGTCTCTGAACTTGTCGGGTCTAAATCAAATTCTATCCGGTCTTCGCTTAATCGTGCGTACGAACCGTGTCTTTGAAACTAACCGGTCTAAGCTTAAGCTTAACTAAAGACCCGTTAGGATTCTAATAGGTTATTATAAACCTTCGTTCCAGATTAGGAGGACCAGTAAAAGCTACTTGCAATTTGCTTATTGTGAATTATACTTTGCTTAGGTAAATACTTTTAACCTATTTTCCCTATACGGGCTTGGGTTACGGTATATAGAATACCGCTTGATCGGGCATCAAAGTCTCCACCGTTGGGTGGGTAATTGAATAATTTGATCGGCTCGTTTAAACAGTCTTGTTACTTAAAGCCTTTGGGGGGTTAATGACCATGTCCCGGATATCCTTGGCATCATTTTACGAAATGGCCACGACTTAAGCACGGGGTGTAGGCGTACACCCGTCAGTGCATAAAAGAATATTGTGGTGTGTCTATTGATCTTTAACCCGGACAAGATCCGGGCTACTGAACGCACAAGGAACATGTAATTCGTTCACAAGATTATATTTTTAAATAATTCTCCCAAGTTAAATAAAATGTTTATGCCACGTGCATCCAAACCAATTTTCAATCATTTTCCAAAATGAGTCAGTTGATTGTATTTACCAGTGTAAACTGACGTATTTTCCCAAAAAGATTAAATGCAGGTACTAAGCGAAATTGGCTGGGATTTCTCCTTAGCATCATTAGAAGTCTCGCAAGGTTAAGATGCCTGAAGTCTGTTGAAATATTGTTTCATATTTATTTTCGATCCTTCTGTGGATAAACTTCCGAATATTGTGACATTTGATATTACAATATTAAATTCGGTTGTATTATATCTTTTAAAATTGCTTCCGCTGTGCATATTAAATATTGTGTTGTTTGACTATTACGTTGCCAACCACGTCATGATAATCCCCCACCGGGCCCAACGGTGACACGTGGAAATCGGGGTGTGACATTTTTATAAATATGACCGTTTGTTTGTTGTTTAAAATGGAAAAAAAAAATTTCAACGGTAACTTTTTGGTTGGGGCCCCACCTTTTTGGATCGTCGCAAACGGCGAGAAGCGGACGAGGACGACGCGACGTGGGGGCCGGCACGGTGTTCACCCCGTCGCCAAACCAAGACGGACCGGGGACGAACCCCATACCTTGTAGCCTTGTCACCACAAATATATAATTTGGTCGGGCATACTTAACACACAAAACCAAACCAAAAAACACTAATTTTGTAAATAATTTTCTGAATTAAAAACATGTGAAAGACATGTTTGGTTATTTTGTCTAATTATAATGTTAATGATTAATTGAAGTATCCAGCAAACAAAACATACGGAAGCTACAAGGATAACTACGTCAGACACGTACAAACTTGATACCGAACACGTATGAATAAAGCTGAAAATCAAACTGTACAGCTGCTTACACCATTGTTCTAATCAATGAATTGAATACCAGAACAAGATGATGAGAGCCACTTCATATATATATGTCGTGTGGAGCTAGTGAGCATGACTTGGATACCAGAACATTGACAATAGGATGTCATTTCACACTAACGAGCTGTTTTGGTAAGGAACTGTTTTCATAACTAGACTGGTTATATCAGAACACTTGTATACCCGGTATGGTTGAGTCTCTTTGAAGTTTTGAACAAGCTATTAAATCGGTTGAATTAACCGTGAGCCGGGTGGTTGAGTCGGATTTTAATTTTCTTTTTTTTTTTAAATTTATTTACCGGTTAATTTACTACTTTACAATCCATAACTTGTATATTCTAGGTTTTAGGCCATAAGGTATACCTTAACCCTTCTTACCGTTATATGAGCGTACATCACCTGTTTTTTATTCCACCTTATCCTAGGAATATGGTTTAACTTTGTTAACTCTACCTCACTCACTGTTTTTTAAGTTATTTTGAAATTAAATACAAAATAATAATAATAATAATAATAATACCATATCATTAACTTCTTAGCTAAAACAAAAACATTGATAATAAAAAACATTAATTTTTTCGAGGTGTTAACGGTGACATGACATGTTAAGTGGCATTGCAAACCACTCCCTCCTTGTATTAAAAGGTATTAAATGAGTTATTTGTTAACATGTTAACCGGATGTTAAAATAGTTAATTAATTATTCTTTTCTTTTTGTAAACAAAAAACCACTAAAAATAGGGTTAGATGAAGTTAATGTGGTTAAACCATTTCTTTGGAGTAAGGCATAGTGAAATAAGGGGAAAATGGGTGATGTGACACTTAGGTGAAATTAATGAGGGTTAT
Source organism: Helianthus tuberosus (assembly GCA_030545235.1). Taxonomy (NCBI): domain Eukaryota; kingdom Viridiplantae; phylum Streptophyta; class Magnoliopsida; order Asterales; family Asteraceae; genus Helianthus; species Helianthus tuberosus. The sequence goes on along the minus strand of CM060380.1, from coordinate 19,677,689 downwards.
AGCATACCCCAAGGGTTATAGTATACCAATTGAAGTTTTAATACCTTTAACATGCGGAGGGAGTGCTTTGAAAAACATGTTAACTTATCATGTCATCATTAACATCAATGAAGTTAGAATACACCTAAGGTCTTATAGTTTATTAACATTGCAAATTTTAGAAAGGTAAATTAGTTTCATATTTTGGTTTAAATTAGTATACACACCGACACACACAAGTGAGTTTCCTTTCAAAACACTAAATTATTAGACGAAAAAAAACCACATAATTCGTAAATCGCCCATGATATTATAGTTTAGTGGCATCTTGGGGGTGAGAAAAGACTTAGGTCACGGGTTCGATTCCCACAAGGGAGGTTTTCTCATATTTATTGGGTTTTCTCCTGAATTGGTGTATATGCATTATTGCCTAGTAGAGATGGATATGATCGGGTGGCGTTGGTGGCACGACGATAATTTTTCAGTGATCCGTTAGAGATCCAAATTTACCGTTCATAAAAAAAAACTTAATTCGTAAATCACGTATTTTTACTACTAGTGCAATTAGATTGTCTTTGGATTGGATTGTTTTTTTTTTTCTTTGAGCTCCATTCAAAATTTAATTAAAGCATCATTAAGAATATTAAACCTTAATCATATATAGCAATAAGATATAGTGTCTGGTGTATAAAAATTAAGAGGCTTGTCGGTTCATTAATTTTAGTAAATTTAGGGATTGTTTTATCACTTTAATTTTTTAAAGGGATTATTATAGTGGCGTATTGGTGCATCTGGAAGGCGAGGAACGAGAGGAGGTTTTCTAATATACCGGTCGAAGCGGAGAATATCATTCAAAATATTAAGTTTGTTGGGTATTTATGGTATAAAAATAGATCTTTGTATAAAACTATTAGTTGGGATGATTGGTGTAGTTTTAATGTAATGTAGTCGATTGTTGTTGTTTGTTATGTGAAACTAGAAGAAAACCTTTAAAAGGAAGTAAGGAACAATATCATGTACACACTTTGATAGATACCCCTAAGGTACAAATCTTTGGTTTTTCAAGAGTTTAAATTAGTGACAAAAACAATGTGGTCAGGGAGAATACTAGCCGCTACACCAATAGCCATCTTTCTTCTCTTCCACACAAATATATTTCTCTTTATTTTTTGAAGGACACCTGCCAAATCAGCCTAATGAATAATGCCAAATGACAGCAGAAAAACCTGCTCTAGTCGCTACGTCCCTTGATGAAGGCATGGTTGATTTTTTAAGCATTGATATATATAATTGACATTATTATATTATTCTCATAACAATACTCAAAACATAAAAAAAAAAAAAAAAAAAAATTCGTTTAGTCATTAGTCAGTTTTCTTTTATCTAGTTGGTTAAAAAAAAACTCTAGTCCTCTCCATTAAGCTCATTAAATTTATTTAGTAAAGTCCTTTTTGAGTCCATGTGGTTTGTGCATTTTAACTATTTGAATCTAAAAACCAAACTTGTCTTGATTTGAGTCCATATGGTTTGTATTTTTAACCCTTTGAATCCAAAATGAAACCTCATCCACCACTTTGAGTCCCTGTGGTTTGTATTTTTAACCCTTTGAATCCAACCCTTTTAGTCCATGATTTGGATGAGGTTTGCGTTTTGGATTCAAATGGTTAAAAATACAAACCACAAGGACTCAAATCAAGACATGTTTAGTTTTTGAATTCAAATAGTTAACATGCACAAACCACAGGGACTCAAAAATGACTTTACTCTTTATTTAAATTGTTGTAGGGGTTTGTTGCTGGTTAACTCTTGGTAAAAGTTATATATTAGACCGTGGGGTATGGTGGGGCTTGGGTTGGGTTGGGGTATTCGTTGACACGTGGCTTTGGGGGGGCAGACATGGGGCGACCCACATTAAACACGGTATGGTGGTGGGGCGGGGGTTTGGTGGGCATCGCTGGGCTGACCCGCTGGGCTGTTTGTTTTAAAACAACAAATTTAATTTTTTTTTAATATTTTTAATTAAAGAAAATTACATAAAAAAATCCTAATGTTTCGTGTGGGGGCAGTATGGTTTCCGGGCGGAGGTCAGTCAGAGCGGCAGTCGGGGCCCGATCGAACATCGCGTCTGCGAATGCTGGGCTGACGGGTAACCGTCCTTGACGGGAACCCGGTGACCAATGGTCCATGTACATATTGAAAGTCACCCTTCAAAAAAAATATTTGTTTTTTATCTCTTCGCTCATCTCCAAGACTAGTTGCAACTCGTCACCCTGTAGGTGATCAATCGGCTGGGATAGAATTTTCAAATCATCCCGTCTTTGTCTCACGGCATCTCTAGCGGCATCTCTAGCTTCTTTGCTCCTTCGTTGTTCGGCCCTTTGTTGTTGGAAGACGTTGAATGTATCTAACTTGGATGAAATGTCATCCAACTGATCGCTGTATATTCCCCTACGCAAGCCCGAACTCCCAGCTGAAGGCGAGGCCGTATCAGATCTTGATTTTTGAACACGCCTTTTTGCGACATATCTTCCATACTCAGCCCGGTTTGGGCTTGGCGAATCATCCAAAAGGTCCTCAAACTCTTGATCTCGTGCATCAGATTGGGCTTGGGACGAGGCCCTTGACCTTTTGGAAGACGTGTTACTTTCGCTACCACTGGGGATATTCGCTACCACTGGGGATATTCGCCCACTTTGGATGGAACTTACAAATCTCCCAACAATGCATGAAACGGAAGTCGGTCTCCACATTTGATTTGAATTGAACCAATGCATTCGTCACAATGTCGGCTTCGGTTTCACCACTTTTTGGGTTTTGTTTTGCTTTATTTAAATAACCACTATATTTTGTAAGTTGGGTGCTTATCTCGCTCCACTTCGAGGATAAGCTATCGTTTTCACGATAAACCTCTCTTCCCAATTCTTGATGGAATACTCTACTAACCCCTTGCCACAAATGGGTTCAATGTTGAGAATTTCCTATTTTAATAAAAACAAAATTTAATATATTACAAAGTTATATAAAAAAAACCATTAATAAAAACAAAGTTTAAGAATACCTAAAGTTGCATGTTGAGTTTGTTGAAACCAACCCCTCGCCAATGCAAGTTCTTCAGGAACGGTCCATTTTAGTTGTTTTCGCTTGACGGTTTCAAGTGCTTTATCCGCCTCGGTTTTTTTTCTTATGGCTTCTCTTTTTGATGGGTTTCGATGCGGAAGGACCATCGTTGGGTGGTTGAGTTTCAGGGACGGTTTTGTTTTGTGAAAGGTCGATGGAGGTTGGTGAAAGGTTGATGGGCGTTTGTGTAAACGGGGTAGGTATCGAATCATCGGTGTGTGGGAAGTTAGTAAACAAATGATTCCCAATATACGATGCATAACTCGCTTCTTGGGGCATAGAAGAGTGTATGAAAAATGGACGAGGCATTGGACGATTGGGTGGTGGGCCAGGATTATTTTCTTGGAATGCATACGGGTTGTTCGGGTCAAAAGGACGGTTACAAGGATGCATTTTTTCGTTTTGTAGAAGGAGAATTGAAGATGATTATAGAAGATGTGGTTGAATGTGGTAAAAAATGGAAGAAAAATGTGAGTTTTATAGTGAAAACATATTTTTTTTAAGATAGCCGTTGGCCAACGGCTAGTTTGGTTTGTCCAGTGAGAGCCCGCCATGTCAGCTTGGCCAGACCGCCCCACGCCCGGCTTGAAACCCAAGCCCCAAGGGCCACGCCCCAACCCAAGCCCACCCGGGGTGGTGGCTTGGGCGTTTTCCCCCAACCCACGCCCAAACCCCCGCCCCATACCTCATAGTCTTAAATAAAGGGTTTGTATTACAAGAGTACCAAATGTGTAGTAAAAGTAATCATTCCAATGTAGTTGAGGGTTTTACTATTCTAGTCACATAATGATAAACACTCATATAGGTTTAAGATCAAGTTTGCAGAGTGTGTGAAAAATATCTTTTTGACAAAAGTACTATTAGTTAGATGTTTTTAAAACATATAGACGAAACAAAGCATTGTTGTTTGAAATTAATTCATTCAATATAGACTCACTAATAGGGGCAAAGCTTTATTGGGTACAGGGGTTTCCCCGGTCCTTTTGTTTTTCGCTTCATAATGTAATTTTACCAAAAATGTCCCAATTATACATATTATTTGAATTTAAAAAAAAAAGAGTAGAAGAGCACAACAGCGAGCAGCGACATTCACTTCCATCCATCCTCATAGCATAGCAGCCCCACCTCCTCCACCTCCGGCCTCGCCCACTGCCGCCGCGACGCCGCTGCTGCGGGGTTGTGAGTGTCGTTCGCCACCCCACCTCCTCCTCATTCTTCCTCAACTCTACTCTCATCCAATTTGGATATTTCCTATTTTTATATAGGTTTTTTCCTATTGTTTATGGCTTATGCAATATTTTGGAATTGTTTAATTGCAATCGATTATTGTTTTCATCTAGTCATAGTTATGTTCAATTTTATGTGTCTTGTAAAATTGAGGAATTTGGAAGTTGGAAGATGAAAAAACAAAGTCTTATTAGTAATCTTTTTAAACGAAAATTCCAAGAAAGTGATGATTTGGGTCCAACGCCAAGTTCAAATATTGTTGATGATATGCAAGAAATTGAAGATATCAGTCCAAGTTCAAATAATGATATTGATATGCAAAAAAAAGAAGATATCGGTCCAACTCAAAGTCCAAATATACTTCAGCTTCAAGTCCTTCAACACGAAATAAAATCAATTTGAGTGATCTTCCTTTGGATCCCTCCGATAGACCACCTATTGCTAGTTATCATCCTAATCAAATAGACGATATAAGAAGAGCGTATCTTGTTTAAAAATACTTTTCAACGACGAGGTCATGACTTTAAATGGACAAACTATGCTAGTGGCCGGAAACGTTTTAATGTAAAATGGTTTGATAAATATCTTTCGTTGGAATATAACACTAAATAAGAAAAAGCGTCCTCAGGGGTGTAGCTCAGTTGGCCAAGGCGGGGGTAAGTTGCATCCACAAGCGCGAGTTTGATTCTGGGCTATTGCCCTCTCGCCCCTAAACCTTAGTCTCTGACCGCGCGGGGGGGGGGGGGGACGCCTCCACCATCATCGGGGCAATGGTGTGGGCCGGTTAGCGTGTCCGGTAATAAACGTTTTGCATCCACTAAATAAGAAAAAGCATATTGTTTATATTGTTATTTGTTTAATAAAAGTGTTGGTAATAAAGGTTGAAGAGGGACTTTTGTAAGTGGAGGCTTTTGTAACTGGAGTAAACCGGGTGTCTTAAAAGAGAATGTTGGGTTAGTTAACAGTTTACACGATAAGGCGGTGCAAAAATGTGAATATCTCTTGAACCAAAAACAACATATCGAAAAGATGTTGGCAAAAGTGGCATATTTTTGAGAAAAAAAAACATTAAGATGTTAGATATGGCGGAAAGTTATGGTAATCAAAGAAACCGAAAGTATGTCATTACTAATCGACATCGTTTTGAAGTTGAAGTTTTTAATACAGTTTTGGATATGCGAATTCAAGAACTTGGAAACCGATTTAGTGAGGTCTCAACTAGTTTGATAGAAAATATGTCGGGTTTAAATCCTTGTTATTCGTTTACTAAGTTTGACATATCAAAGATAGTGACATTTTCTAAGATGTATCCGAATGACTTTAATAACGAAGAAAGAGGGTGTCTTGCGGGTGATCCTTCGACCTTTTATTACACTATAAAAGAAGATGATAAATTTGCAAAATTGACTGAATTGAGCGACCTTGCTCGTGTAACGGTGGATTAAGAAAGAGGGTGTCTTGCGGGTGATCCTTCGACCTTTGAAACACATTAGGCAAATCCAACATGATCTAAAATAGTATTGTAACATTTCTTTGTGGAACCATTGCTTTTACGCCATCTGGCTCGTTAGTGTGACAAACCGGTTTTCCAAGGCTTTTTAACTATGAACTATTTCTGCCTATGCTCCGTTGTACTTGCAAGCATGTGCTCGTTTTGTGAATTAGTAAAGATGTTTGATATGTGAATGTTATAAGTGTATGAATATAAATTGTTTGGTAGTTACATTTCGTTTATATGTGAGCTCTCGGCCCAACCCTCTCGAGCCCAAGATAGGCCCGACTCACCTATCTTGAGCGCATACACACATGAGGTTGTGTATGGTTTTCATAATTTGCAAAAAACAAGAATTAGCAAAACCCTAGCCCAAGATAGGCTCACCTGTATTGTTACATGGTAATGTGTTAGGGATACATGATAATAGAACTTTTGTTGAAATTGTGTTCATAGATCCGAATGGAATTATTGGTCTTAAGAATCCTTACGAATATGAAATGATGTTGTGTGCTCGTGAGAGCCGATGTGATAATGTGATGAAACAGTTTCGGATTTAGGTTGTTGGTTTATGATATCATGATAATTTTGATCTAGGGTTGATTAACAATGTGCCGTTGAATCGGGTTGTATACATGCTTCTTGATCGAGTTGGATGATGTGCATGATTGGTTTTGTTGTTTTGATTTAAGTGATGAACTAGGATCACATGTTAGAAAATATGTTAATGATGTTCGTGTGTTCTGATGCCTATAGTTTTGGCTGGATTAATGATCATGTATGTTAGAAATTCTGATTGTACATGGTCACGGTATGATTGTGGTATTGCTAGTGTAGATTAGTGACGACAATTAGGGTTGTATGAACCTGTATAATAACTGATAAATCATGTTTGATCTAATTTGGAACATGGCAAAGTGTTTGCTGAAATTACGGGATGGTTGTTAATTGGGGAATTGATCAGTTAAGGTGTATGAGGTTTCGACAAAGGTTGCAAGTCGCAATCTCTTGATTTCGACTCGAAACCAGACTTCACAAAATAAATAGACTCGAGACCATTGGTTGCGAGTCGAGACCAGTGTGGTTTAGACTAATGAAGTAAATACTCGAGATTAGTGGTTGCAACTCGAGACCCCGGAGATTGCTAGTCGAGATCTAACGGTCTCGACTGATGACCACTCGAAACGATACTTTGAGCCTTTTGGGCCACATGCTGGTTCTTGGGCTCAACGTACACTGAATCGCACACTTACATTGGCTATACGATGAAATTGGACTGTTGTGCCACATGATTTACTATTGAAACTTATACGTGTTGAATGTTGTTACGTGTAATACTTGTATGCTATGTGTTAAATGTGTGTAAGAAAATACGTGACTACTTGTACATAAAACTGATAAGTATTGGTAACCATCATAGGGCGTGGTTGATCAACTTGAAACAAGTAAATAACCAATCGAGCAATCTAAGGTGAGTTCACTGCTCTTTTTCTAGCATGCGTCCCGGGGAGGGACAGCTGGTAGATATCCCGGGGAGGAATACTGGGTTATTGGGTTTAAATTCGATGTTGGATAAGACACTCAAATCTATCACCTTAAGTCCCATCTACTACCGAACGGGTTGTCGGGGAGGCAACGGGGTTATTAGGTTATAGCGCTATAAGGTTTGGCACCCTCACACTGTACCGGGGAGGATGGGCGTGAACTAATGACCTTAACCACTCGACCAATGGTTGATAGAGCATTGGGGAAGGGCAAACAAACTGACGCCATCTTGCGGTACTCGAGTTATTATCAACATGTTTTTAAATTAAACACTTGTCAACTAAACGTTACAAAACTGTGAACTCGCCAGCTTTATGCTGATACACTTGTTTGCATGCTTGCAGGTCATTAGATACGTGTCACGGGACCTGCAGTCTGGCATGCTGGAGTGGTCATGGGTCGTGATGCTTGGAGTAAAATTGAATGTTGGCTTAATGAACATTATGGTTTTTGAAATGCTTGAACAATTAAATTATGCTTCCGCTGAACATGACCGTGTTTTAAATTAAATATTTTGAATTGCACTGTTCACGTTAATGGGAATTTTATTTATTACTTAACTATTAGTTCAATGTGATTGGTGGCTAGATCCTGGTACGTCACACGCCTCGCGGGGGTTTCCGCGTGTGGTATTGATGTGCGTGAGTGTTGTATAGTTTTTAATGTATATTTTAAGCCATTTTTAACACTTTAGTCAAGTTTTAAATTTATAAAATACGATATTTACTAACACTAAACACACATATGGGCAAGTGCACCCATCGTGAGCGTAGTATAGTGTTGGTAAGATACCGAGGTCGTCCAAAGACACAAGAGCTTTTAGTACCGGTTTATCCTCAACGTCTAATCAAATCAAAAATTTAGAAAAAGGTTTTAAAACAAGAAAATAAAACTAACTAAAAATGCTGAAAATAAAAATAAAACAGATAGACAAGATGAATCACTTGGATCCGACTCGCCTTTAGTGTAACCTTTGATTATTTTCGCATTTTTGCACTTTTTAAGAGATTATCATAGTTATAGTAGTAGGCCCCTCTTTTGAAGGTGATGTTACCCTCAACCCAGTAGTTTGAGTCAGCAAGGATACAATCCTAAAGGGTTGGATTATTGAAAGATAATTAATTAAGTTATTAATGCATAATGTGGTGGCCCCTCTTTTGAAGGTGACGTTACCCTCGGCTAAGTAGTTTGAGTCAGCAGGGATACAATCCTAAATAGCCGGGTTAATATTTTAATAGTAGTTTACATATGAGGGAGTCAAGGAGTTCGGACCCCCGCTCTCCAATACCAGTGGGTATTGAAGGATGTCCTACTAAACTTGACCCAGGTCCTTGCAGGATCTATACACTGAACAAGGCAAGACGCTTACCAAACCATTCCCTTAACCCCCGACCAGGTAGCCAACATATCTCCATATAGACCGTGGAGATATGAATGGTGAAAATCTTTTATTTTATATAGACAGTAAAATAATGCCAAGACACCACGGACAAATGATAAGGAAGATTCACCTTCAACATAAGAAACTAGTTATTAAAGTCATTAATACATAACCAAATAAAAAGTGCGAAAAGATAAAAAAATAAAAAGTATTACACTAAATGCTTGTCTTCACCAAGTGATGTAAGAGACTTAGGCAAACATGGCCTTTGATTGTCAAGAACTCTTACGATCAATCTTGGATCCCGAGACTACTCACACACTCTATGATGGATGATGGATGATGGATGATGGATGATGGTGGTGGATGTGGGTTGTGATGGTGGTGGTGGGTGGGTGAAGTGTGAGAGAGGTGGTTTGCCAAGGGATGGTTTGCAAGTGAGCCAATCACCTCTATTTATAGCCTGCACAGAAGCCCGGACATGGCCCCGTGCCCGTTGGGCACGGCCCTGTGTCCACCCACCTTCTCTTTCTTCATTAATTGCAGTTTGTCTGCATTAGTTGACCACGCCCCCGTGTCCGCTGGGCACGACCCCGTGTGCAGAAGCGTATCTGTACTATCAAGATTTGCCTAGATTCTGTGAATCTTAGCGTTGACCACGGCCCCGTGTCCGCTGGCCACGCCCCCTTGTTGGGAAATAGAAGCTTTTACAGCTTTGTCTTTTCTGCAGACACTTGGGCACGCCCCCGTGGTCATTGAGCACGGGGCGTGTTCAGCCTTCTGATGTCTTGTTTTTGCTTGGGAAGATGCTGTCGAGGGGTTGGGCATGCCACGTTTATTCCTTTTCTTGTATTATTGTTAGATTTGGCTGCATTTTGCTTCTTTTGTTCCTTTAAGCTCATTTAACCCTGAAAATACAAAAGGAAGACAAAAACACACTTTTTCCAACATTAGTACTAAAAAAGGGTTAGTTTTATGCCCTATTTGATGTAATTTATATGTTGTATTTTGCACACATCAGGTATTTTGGGGGTGTGACAGTTAGGATCGATAACAACTTCAAATTTAGGCTTTTTTTTATTTATCTTAGATATTTCTAGAACTTTCACAATCGAATTGCTCACAATTGCGGTTGATGACAATTGGCTCGCAAAACTGGTCTAAAAAAATCCGGTCACAAATTTGGTCAGTAAAAATTCGGTTACAAAACTGGTCATAAATAGTTGCAAAAGTAATTTACCATTAGAGTCTAAGCGACTGTTGAAGCCGGTAACAGAACTGTTACAAAAGGAAAGGGAGTTACAAATCTATATACTATCAATTAGCAACATGTTTATGCATTTTTTATTTGTAAATTAGGTTGATTGAGTGGTTTGTGTTTATTGGGATGTAACTTCTCTTTGTAGTGTTATGCCCTCCTTGGGTATTTAAGTTGTGTAAGTGTGTAAGGTTGCTTCATTTTGAAGCACCCCACTCTCTCACCTCTCCACCGACTCCCTCCTTTTTCGTCGTTGCACCGCAGTAGCGGTACCACATCCCCTCCGTCATGTCGTCGCTTTGTGGTAATACACTTTGACGATTTTATTGTCTATTTGACGGGGTTTTGTTGGAATCTTTGGCTGAATTTGTTGGTTTATGTACACGGGTGCTTTACTTTTTCGTCGGTTTCTTACCAATCCCAAATAGATTTGTTATTTACTAGTTTTCTTGTCCGATGCTGTTCTGTTTTGGGCCTTTAATGTTCTTGCATGCTCTTTTTGAGTGTTGATCTTTTTTCACGTTGTTTTTTTTGGGATAATTTGGAGATTTTGTTGTTTAAGATAGGCTTATGCCGATGAAGATAAAACTTTGGTGTTCATCCGAGGCTTCTTGACGTACTGTTTTTCTAATCCCTTTTTCATGGTTATGGTTTTCTGTTTAGGATCGTTTGGAGATTTGGTTTTTTAAAAGGGATGTTATGCTGATGAAGATGAAGCTTTTGTGTTTATCCAAAGCTTTCTGATTTACTACATCTCTTTTCATGTTTTTACAGTTAGGGTTTGATGTTCGTTTGAGGCTTGATGTCGATGAAGATGATTCTTTTATTTTTCATTGGAGTTTGTGTAGTTTTTGTATGTGTATAAACAATTTTTTTTGGTTTGATGCATGTTAATTTTTGTTTGATGACGATGATTTGATTGTCATCTAAGAGTGCGGCTGTAATGGTGCTTCGGTTTGTGCTCGACACTTTTTGATGCAACCAACTGAAGTTGCTTATAGTTTGTTTATGTACTATCAATTAGCAACATGCTTGTGCATTTGTTCTTTGTACTGGATTTGGGGTTATTTGTCTACTATTAACAAGCAACATATTGTTGCATTGGTTTTTTGCATAGTAGGCTTATTATGTTGTTTGTGTTTGATTGGGTTGTAACTTGTGCTTTGGTGTGTTGTAACCTCCTTGGGTATTTAAAGTGTTTGTGTGGCTTGGGTTGTTTCATGTTGACACTGGGTGTTGGACTTACTTGGAGTTGGTACCATGTTTTTTGTGAGACCGATATGCTCTTTCGAATGGGATTATTGTTTTTTTGGCTGCAATGTTTTTTGTGAGAATTTGGGTCATTGTGGCTTTGTAGCGACTATATTATCTCAGTTTGTACTCTATGAAGTTATGCGTCATATGGCACGGCATGGCATAACATATATTGCAGCTGAGTCGTGTCCATGTGCATTTAACATGTAGGAATGGCAATGGGACCCGGTTGTAATTATTTATCCCATACCCGGCCCGTTACCCGTCGGGTATTTGTCGGGTAATTACCTGTTAATTTCATAAAAATACCCGTTGGGACAAATGTGTAATTTTTACTTTGATGTTTATATAATTTACTATTTTATTGACTATAACAAATGAAAATATGATTAATAACTTACATATCATATTTAGACCTAATATACCAAACTAAATCAAAATGATTAGTTAATTAAGTAATTGTATCAGAACCACCTAATTGCATAATCATCCATGTAATAAAGGGTAATAGCTTTCATATCCAATATACATGCTCAAGAATAAGTTATTTGTTCACTAACCACCTCCCAAATACATATCCACGTATGACTATAGAGAATGTAAGTACATGTACTAAGTTTATATATATGAAAATCCATAATATGATACTTTCGGGTATAATTCGGGTAAATGGGCCGGGTATCGGGCGAGTATCACTAAATCCCATACCCGTACCCGATTTTTTTTCTTTTTTTAAGCCCCGTACCCGGCCCATACCCATTGGGCTTCGGGTGTACCCGGCCCATATGTTTTGGGTTTCGGGTATACCCGTCGAGCTTGGGTTTTTTTGCCATCCCTATTAACATGTTAATTGATTGTATATAACTGTTACACGTAAAAAGGCAATGATGGATTATATCTTTGTTTACAAATTGTGAGGACTTATTACAAGTAACCTTTTTACATAAGATTTTCTGAGCTAATTTGTAAATATGATCAAACTAATCGAGTTAACGGTTGTCTCAAAGTTTTATCGTGTGTTTTATTGTGTCTCCTTTATATCATTTTTTTTCTTTTTTATGGGCGATGACAAGTAACATCGAACCAGCTTAATGCTTAATGCTTAATGTGATGTATACGAGCCTAACTTGAGCTAATAAACAATAAGTTATATTATTTTGGCTTAATTTATTTAAAAAATAAATTGAACTCTTACTTATACATCAACTCGTAGGTAAAAAATAACAAAGTTGAACGAGGAGTTTTCGAATAATTTGGACATATTCTCGAACAAGTAGTTGAGTCTATTCGTAGGATAAACGAAAAATTAGTGGAGCTAACTAAACAGATGTCAAGGATCCGTGAGAAACAAGTCGAGCTGGCACTTGAAATCAACGTGCTTTATGCGCGTTGCGCAAACCCTAACAACGTTAACAGGGGTTAGTATGTTTAGGCGTTGTGTGTTTTAGTAATCGATGATTATAATTTTGTTGTAATTTTTAATAGCAATCAATGATATGTTTTTATGTTTAGCATTGTGTGTTAGCATCGTGGGTTACGAAGTCAGAAAAAAATACAACTCCTGCCGCATGCGGCAGGGCTAAAATATACATGTATTTCTCTAGTAATAATAATATAAAATAAACAATAGTATGTGATAAAAAAGGTTCCAACAAGAAAGTTTCAATCATAATCATTGAGATATCCTATATCAATTGGAAAATGTTTTCTACTTTGTATTTAACTTTTGAGTTGGAAATGCCAATCAAACATGATGGACACTTGTTCAACCATTTGCTGCCATGAAACTTCACATATGTTTCATTTGGTAATCAAACTTTAAGAATAAAAAATGATTAAATACGTCACCATACGAACATGATTGAGTTTTATCTTTTATGATCTAAATAGATATGGGACCGACGATTTCGAATCACAAAGAGATATTTTGCCACGAAGCTTGTATGATAAAGACTAAAGAGTGGATAATAAATCGAAAAGAGCTTCTTGGTCTAGGTTAAAAGGATGTTGGTTTGTAAATCGATGAGCTACAATGGTAAAAGGTTTGAGTGTGACGAGCTCAAAGCATGTTAAATGGCCTTTAATTCTTTAAGTTGATCACTACAAAGAAAGAATCATTTTTGTGACTAAGCTATAAGTGACAAGAATAAAAAAGTGTTACTATGAATGAGATTTTCTATTTACTCGTTTGATCATGTTAAACATAGTTATTGTATTATTATTATTATTCAGATTTATTTTTATATGATTCACGAGATTCCAAAAGGGTTTTCTAGAGTTATTTTCTTGTTTATATTGAGTAAATCCTATCCATTATAATTAATCTCAGTTTATTTTACATGGTATCAGAGCTAAGGTTCTTTGTACAACACAAACCCTAGTTGCCACATGTATACAACCATTGCGACCATGTGTTCCACACCTGCTTCCATGTGTTTCCTATTCTAGATTTTTCGTTGCAGCCTCTTCACTACCATTAAACCACAGCCTGTTTGGTCTAGACCTGATGCCGCCCATATTAACTTACACTTCCACCCAAACATGAACAAAGTAGCCAATTCCGCCACAAACCTGGGTTGTCGTAAACCCTACTCCATGTTTTACTTTTCGAGTTTCTTATGTTTGAGTTATCATGTTAAAAAATTTCTCGTTCTTGGCACTTGGTTGTTACTCACTTACTCTTTGCACATTGAGGTGTGCTTATATGTGTGTGTGCGCGTGTGTGTAACAAGAGAGGGAGAGCGAAGATATCATAAGAAAACTTCCTAAAAAACACTCTCGTAAAGAAAAAAAAAACTCTATGTGCAGTGGCTCCTAAAATACATGTATATACCCCAAATGAGATACACATACATATAAATTTATGAGCTACGTATATGTAGCTTCACAAACTATTCGGTAACCTTATAATTAAAAGAAATTAAAAATTAAAGTAAAAAATCCGATTGATTGATGGGTTGGCCCTGATTGATTAAAAGAACCAAAGCTCAAGTTTTTTTTTTCTAATGTCGAGTCAACCTTGGTCGATGGCTACATGAAAACCACGCGCTTGAAACCGCTCGTAAGAGAACAAAATAACAAGTGACTCTCTAAACTGCTGAGCAAAGCCAGCACCCCATAAAACTTGATTAAAACCCACAAGAATCCCTTAAACCAAACTTTTTCACCAGAGTTGACTTGGTGAGATGATAAACACAAATATGGATATGTTCATGGCTAAGCTGAGGTGGCTAGTATACGAGAATAACAATATATAGTCATATAGATTGGAAACAATAGTTTTATCGAAGCAAAAAAGCCTAAACTTGAAGCAAAAAAGCCTAAACTTGAAGATTTGCGGGCTTGGCTACTTGATTGGACCTGTTTGAAAAACAAGACATGAACTGGGCTTGCAATATATAGTGGCCTATTTGATGGGCCTATCATATTCTATTTGTGATTGTGAACGATTAAAGAAATTAATGTAACGTATAAATTATAATTAGTTAAAAGATTAAACTTAGACTTCAATTATTGATCTTTTACATTAGATGAATTATTGATACATAATGCAGAGGTGCACAAAACGGTTTTTTTGAAGAACCGGATTGGGTAGGAATCGGTTCCGGGTACGTTCGGGTTTTGACCAGCTTGGCCGGGTTTTTTTTGGGTTTTGGCCGGGTTTTTTTCGGGTTTTGGCCGGTTTGGATCCGGGTTTTGACCGGGTAGAGGTGGAGCCGGTTCCGATTCCAATAGGTCGGGTTTGGTTCGGTTCTTTTTCCAATCCGCTGTCATGTGTCGCTTCATGTCCCTTCGTTCTTCAAACCTCTTCAAAGTGTGTAGTGCTGAGTGCTGACTCATGAGATCCTATCCTTAAAATATAGAAATGTAGGTGACGTGGAATTCAATGGAAAGTAGCCAGCTTACAAATATTTGAAAATAAAGATATTATTAAATATGAGTAGCTAGGACTTTAAATGTCTTATTCATTATTAGATGGCCTACCTAATTTTTGGTGTCCATTGGATCATGCGTATGTCGAAGTGTTTTGAGACCAAAACCAAAATTAAAAAAAATGAGATATAAAACTGCTAATTAAGATGGTTATTCTAATATTTTATTATAAGAAACACAAACTTGGGTTGTAAACCACTCAAAGATGCATTTTGTGGACTTCCCGCATGTGCATATATGTCTTTGGGTGTAGTCATCCTTGTCACACACTCGTTCTCTACCTTGAAAACAACACCGGATCCATATTGAAATATATGAGAAAAAAACATAATATTTTAACAAAACAACATGAGAGTATCTTTATTTTTAAAAGGTAACAATATTTCAAACTTTATAGTATGAAAAAGTATGATATGGTCTCTTGAGTAAAGCACGGTCCACCAACCATGTGCAAACCTTGTATACACTTTGTTTTTTTTTTCTCTTGTTAGAGAGATACATAATATAGGTTTAGGATTATGATATTGCATGTTTAATTAAAAGTTAAAACCCCTTATTTTACAAGAGTGTGTACGCTACTTATAGCGAAAAAGATGATTAAAACTGGTTATTTTGAAAAAGTTGTGTTTATTACAAATTAATCATTTAAATTAATTTCTCAAAAACTATGCCAAAATATGAAATCTTACTTACCACATAAATAACCATCATTCTATCTATAACCAATTAGAAAATCTCGCACTTTTATGATTTCTTTTTATAATTTTAAGAATTAATTACAGGCTTAGTATATGTGTTTCACCCATTTCGCCATTTTCATACATATTTATTGAAAATTACAACAATGGTACCAAATTTTTACAAATGGTTTCACATACACTAGAAATACTAATTGTGTAATTATTTCTACAAATGGTTTTACCATTAGTACGCGAGAAGTACTAAAGTGAATCATATCTACAAGTTGATACCAATGATGTAATTTATTGCAAATAAATATGAGAATTTTTTTTTTTGAAGGGTGACTTTCAATATGTACATGAACCATTGGTCACCAGGTCCCCGTCAAGGACGGTTACCCATCAGCCCAGCATTCTCAGACGCGATGTTCTATCGGGCCCCGGCTGCCGCTCTGACTGACCTTCGCCCGGAAACCATACTGCCCCCACACGAGAGACTCGCTGGGGTAACAACTGGATGAAAACCGGGTTGCCCTCAAGACCGCACCATGCCTTGGTAGGAACGATCTATCATTGGAACGTCCTCCCCCCATAATGCCGCAGCCGTGGATCGAACCGGTGACCTCCAGAGAGGAAACCGGCCCAACTCCACCATATGAGAATGACAAAAATGAATAAACCATATATACTTCATGTTATTAATTATAATTTGAATAAGCCACACTTTATAAAACATAACATTTATTTCTACCACTTTACAACTTTACCACTTTGAAAAAGGAAAACACATAAATGCAAAGGTAAACACATAATATTTAAAGGGCTGTTTGCGAATTTCTGAATGGGTCAATGCTGAATCAGTAAATGGTCTGAACTGTTAAGTGCTAAACCAGTAAGATTTTTGAACCCTTGAGAGCCAGTATAATGCTTTATCATTCAGAGACAAACGTCTGACCAATTCAGATAAGAGGTCTTAACTATTCAGATTCAGTTTAATGTTTAATCATTCAGAGCCAAATGTTTGAACTATTCAGACATCTGCTCCTGAGACAAACACTCTAAACCATTAAGTGCTGAACAAATAAGAAGCTGACCTAGAAAAAAAAAAAAAAAAAAAAACTTTACCACTTTGAAATTTAATTGAAAAGAGTAAATTGTCGTCGGCCGTTTCCTTTGACACATTCATTCATTCCATTAATGGAGTCAACAATCCGCCACCGGTAGCTGTCTCATTCACCTTCCTTTCCTTTTAGAGAGAGAAAACAAAACAATCACCAACAAACTCACACACAGAATCATCATCATCATGCATGTCGTACATCCACCGAAGCTATCCGATGCCGCCGCCGCCGACGACGACGACTCGCCGGAGCTTCTCCGCACCTACCAGACATGGAAAGGAAGCAACGTATGTTATCATTCTTCACTCACTTCATTTCAATCGTTCTATATTTTGATGTTGATGTGTTGTTTGAGATCGTAGATGTTCAATCGATGAATTGTGGTTGATAATTGACTGATCTAGTTTTTGAATCCACGGTTTTATGATTTCATGGCTCGATTTTAGTGTTTTAGGTCTAGCAGTTTCGAATCTAGGGTTTTGGTTTGAGCGTGTGAGATGAATAATGAAGTAGGATGTTGAAATTGAGTAAATGAGGATGAAATAGGTGCTTATTGACAGATGAGGACAATGGATTGTTATGTGTGCCCTAGATTTTAGGCGATTTTGTCGTCTGTGAACTGTGATTGCTTGTGTAGGAGACTAAAAGGTGTTCTTATTGCTTAGAAATGAGGTGTCTCATATGTGAATAGTTTGTTTAAGGAGAAAAGTAATTAGAGCTTTGAATGTCATGAATTGTGATTTATCGTTGACTGATCTGGTTTCTGAATTTACGTTTTTACGATTTACGGCTCGATTTTAGTGTTTTGGTTTTGGTGGTTTTAAATCTAGGGTTTTGGTTCGAACGTGTGAGATGAATGATGAATTAGGATGATGAAATTGAGTAAATGAGGATTTTAAATTAGAGATAGGATGTACTAGATGCTGATTGACAGATGAGGATAATGAATTGTTAAGTGTGTACTTAGTTTTAGGTGATTTTGTTGTTGGTGAACGGTGATTGCTTGTGTAGGAGACTAAGGGGTTGTTTGTTTAGCTCTTAATGGGGCTCTTCATGGTTCAGACCTCTTACTGGTTCAGCACTTAATGGTTCAGACTGTTTGTTTCGCGAGCAAATTTCTGAATGGTTCAGACATTTGCCTCTGAATGGTTAAGACCTCTAATTTGAATTGGTCAGACATTTGCCTCTGAACGTTTAAGCATTATACTCGCTCTTAATGGTTTAGACTCTCTTACACGTTCAGCACTTAATTGTTCAGACCTCTTACTGGTTCAGCACTTAACCATTTAGAAGTTGTCAAACAGCCCCTAAAAGGTGGTGTTATTGTGAATAGTTTTTTAAAGGAAAAAAGTAACTAGAGCTTTGAGCGTCATAGATTGTGATTTATCATTGACTGATCTAGTTTCTGAATCTACGGTTTTATGATTTTATGGCTGGATCTAGTGTTTTTTAGCGGTTTCGAATCTAGGGTTTTGGTTCGAAATTGATGAGTGTAGATTGGTGAAAGGACGTAATAGATGCTGATTGACAGATAAGGACAATGGAATATTATGTATGCACATAGTTTTAGGTGATTTTGTCGTCCGTGAACTGTAATCATGTGTGTAGGAGACTAAAAGGTGTTCTTATTGTTTAGGAATGATGTGCTTCATATGTGAATGGTTTGTTAAAAGAAAAAAAGTAATTAGAGCTTTTGAGTGTCATGAATTGTGATTTATCATTGACTGATGTAGTATTGATATTATAATTTTATGATTTTATGGCTCGATTTTAGTATTTTATTATAGTGGTTTTGAATCTAGGGTTTTGATTTGAACATATGAAATGAATAAATAATGAATTAGGATAATGAAGTTGATGATTAGAGATGCTGATTGACAGATAAGGACAATGAATTGTTATGTATGCACTTAGTTTTAGGCGAGTTTGTCGTTTGTGAACTGTAATCACGTGTGTAGGAGTCTAAAAGGTGTTCTTATTGTTTAGAAATGATGTGCTTCATATGTGAATAGTTTGTTAAAGGAAAAAAAGTAATTAGAGCTTTGAGTGTTATAAATATGTGCGTTTTTCTCAATCAGCTGCTTTGTTTTCTCCTGTGCAGATATTTTTTCTTGGCGGAAGGATTATATTTGGACCGGACGTGGGATCTGTTTTCCTATCGATGTTTCTAATAGTTGCCCCTGTTGCTGTTTTCTGTGCATTTGTTGCAAGAAAGTTGATTGATGATTTTTCTCATAATCTGGGAGTTTTGATTTTGGTGGTGGCAATTGTATTCACATGTTATGTAAGTGTTCTGAACTTTCTAAGATATTTGTTGTTACATTAATGCTTGTTAGTTGTATGGAAATGCTGGGTATGGTGTCTGCCCCTAGAATTACTATAGTCGAAGCCTTTATACCATAGTTACCTAATTCGCGGTTCACTCTGTACGGGTATGAGTTAAATCAGAGAGTATGCGATTCGCTAGAGGGGACGTATTTGGTATGGAGGGGATTAGGTTTGTTTCTGTACGAATCGGTATGGTGTACCATGGAGTCCAGTTCGGTCTACCCAAATTAAAACAAAAATTACCAAATTCATTAATCCGAATTACGAAATTCCAAAATTCAAATTACCAAACAGAAAACATAAACATGAACATAAAAGTTTTTTCCATTTCAGAAATTGAAGATAAAATACTGAAGTAGAAGACTAGAAATAAAATTTGGTGATCTAATTTGGTAGAAATTGGAATGTAGTTATCATATTCCTGGATTCAATTGGTGCAATGTGAAAACGAATTTGGAAAAGTTGTATGGAATCAAAGAGACGTCGCAAATTACTGGATGCGCTTTTCCCGCCAAAATCAGTGATCGGCACGCCCTAAAAACGATCCAGCCGGCGTATTTCAAATCAATTGGAAGGGTTTTAAAATTCGATTAGAAGGATTGGATCTCTTACCTGGAGGCCGATCGGAATCACTGAATTGGCGAATTGGATCGAAATCGAATTCCGTATGGTACAGTTCGTACCAATTCGAAATTCGTGGCTCTTGGAGCGAATTTGGTAATTATGTTTATACAATTACCTAAGTTGATTATTGATGATGGAACAAATTACAGTTGGAAATTAGTAATATGATCAGGCTGCGTAGTCTTGTGGGCCACGCTTGCTAAATGCTAAACTTGAGGATGGGAATATAAAAATCTTGGTTAACAGTTAAAGACATTGCTAACACTATCACTATTAATGATATACATATTACAAAATTGTAGACCAGGAGAAGTTGGGTATCATGTAGGGCTGTAAATGAACCGAACAAACACGAACAATGCCTTGTTCGTGCTCGTTCGTTAAGGATATAATGTGTTCACGAACGGTTCATGAACACTTACTAAACGAGATTTCCTGTTTGTGTTCGTTCATTAAGGAAATGAACGTGTTCACGAACACAGATAAAATCGGCGAAGACGACAGTTGCTAGAGGTGTATGGCGCGAGGGAGTGGCGCTAGACCTTGAAGCTCTAATTGTTGAACGAAGGTCGATAGTATTTTTCGATGTGAATAAATGAGAAGGAAAGTGGAGCGGTGCATAAAGAAGGTGTACATGAACGAATGTTCACGAACACATTACCGAACATTCACAAACATAATTGAACGAACGAGACATCTGCCCGTGTTCGTTCATTTAACTAACCAAATGAAATTTCTTGTTCATGTTCGTTCATTAATTAAATGAACGAACGTAAACAAACTTCCCGCCGAACAGTTCACGAACTGTTCGCTGAACTTTCAGTTTGTTTACAGCCCTAGTACCATGTGAGCTTAAATTTGGTGTAAATGATGATTTCACTTATAACTCAGTAATATACTAGGATGGGCCCTTCTTTTTTGCCACTAAGCAAGCATGATGTAAAACCATCCTCAATCTGAATAGGGGCTTGTACTTTCAATCAAATATAACTTTTTTTTGAAGTAATTTGTCTTTCATGTGTCATACTGTCATTGTTTAGTAAACTTTTTATTCGAAAAAATCTTGTGCTATGAGAGTATGATACATCTTTGTATCGGCTGAGTTCACGAGGTGGAGATTGACGGATTCGAATCGCTGACATCCACCGTAGGGTAAATCACTGCCTCTTAGGCATAGTTGTTAATAGCAAATAGCGACAAGGGACCTATATGCTACATAGCGAATAGCGACAAATAGCCACCGCTATTTTATAAATAATGATACACTAGTAAAAGAATTTTGAAAATTTTTATATGTATATTATATCAAAATACCCTCGTATATATGCTATTTTACATGTATCTTTAACAAAAACCTATAATCCAGCTATTTTATAGCTATATCTAATTGCTATTTATATAAAAAAACTAATTGTTGCTATTCTTGCTATCAGTCGTTATAACCCTAATAGCAACACTTCATCGCTTCGCTACGTAGCACGCTATAGCGCCCTATAGCCGCTATTGACAACTATGCTCTTAGGTCCTCCGGCTTTTTAGCTTTTTTTTTTTAATGAGTTTGGCTTTCATAGATGATCCTTTGTAGGCTCTGTTTGTGTCGTGTTTCGAAGTTTAGGATTTCTTTTTGTGATGAGTTTCTTACTTATTTAATTGAATTCTGTCATCTTGGATACTATACAACTAATACTCAAGAAGAGGTTATTAAAATTAAAGATATAGGAAGCAGAAATAAAGACTTCATAAATTGTGTTAAACTTTTGTTTTAAACAATACCGAGGCGAGCACATTAGTTTTGTTTCCTAGCCGCTTATGAGTTGTAAACAAATCAGTAGTTCATATGCACTTTTTCTTGTTTTGGAAAATTGTGGTCAAGAGCATTCATGGAAAATTTTGCAAGCTACAAGAGACACAATGTTCTTAGTTTATAATTTTATACTTCTATAGTATCCATGTGTAACAATTAAATGCTATAGAAAGTCTTTTTGAATTAAATGGCATAGCTCATGTGGTAACCTATTATACTCTACAAAAGTTCACTTATAAAAAGATATGCTGCATGGTTTTGCAGGTAATAATCCTTCTTCTAATGACCTCTGGAAGAGACCCAGGTATAATTCCTAGAAATGCACACCCTCCACAACCAGAAACTACAGATCAGGGTATAGAAGTCGGGCCTGGTCAAACTCCACAGTTACGTTTGCCTCGGGTTAAAGAAGTAGTGGTCAACGGGATGACCGTTAAAGTCAAATACTGTGATACTTGCATGTTGTATCGACCTCCACGTTGTTCTCATTGTTCAATATGTGACAACTGTGTGGAAAGATTCGATCATCACTGTCCATGGGTTGGACAGTGCATTGGACGGGTAAACAGCATTCTTCTTCTTTTATTTGTGTCAGCTTCTCTTGTTTCCATGTAAATCTCATGGTACATGTGGCAACACGGGTGGGTTGGGTAATGGGTCAAAGTGGTTATTTTTGTTGTCATGAAGATACCAGTTGGGCCTAGTTGCCAGAGATACTTTTTGTCAAACATTTTAAAGTTTTTTAATACTTGGTGTCAAATAGACCAAGCAACATAGTCGGTCTGTTTGGTTGCACGGAATGAAGTAACAAAGCATTTCATTATCATGTTTATCCTTCTTCTGTCATTTTATTCTCGTTATCATCGGACATGACAAGACATGTTCAGCAAAAAATTGATATGTTTCTTTTATTGTTTTTTTCATGTTTTTATATCAGGTTTTCATGTTATATTTGAATCAAGATATATTACATACTTTTAGAAATAACACAGCATGTTATATCATAAAAATAAAAAAGTAAACAGAAAAGATTAAAAAAATCTCAAATAAGAATATGGTAATAAAAGATTAAGAAAATCTCAAATAATAAAATAGTAATAAAATAATTAGTTCTAAAAGTTTAAAAGTTATTTTAAGTAAACTTAGTTTTATATAAAAAGGTCATAATTTTAAAATAAAATATATCTATTTTTTAAATTGATTAGACTTTAAATTGTCATTCGTTCATTTTGTTTTAGAAAAGAAGTTAAAACCATTCCAAATGAATGAGTAAAAACACCCGTTTTCAAAGGAACTAAAATTCCAAATAGGGAAGGAATCACATTATTTCCTTTAATATATGGTTAACAAACACAATTTCTTCGTTCTGTCGGAATGGTTCATTCCATTCTGTGTTGCCTTCCAGCATACTAAACACTGCCATTATTTCAGTGATAACCTAATTTGTTGATTAAAACGGTTTATGAGGTTGCTTGTAGGTGACTTGCTTCTTTTTAATGTTTCTTTCTTATTTTTTTTATTTCACCCGTTTTTCCTCTAAGTATGTACCGACTTATTGATTTCCGTAACCATGGTTTGTGGGCTAGCTTTCGGAACAACAGTTGAACTTGCTAAAAGTACTTGTAGAAGATTTTTTTTGGACAACTTTTGAGTTATGACTTAAATAAATGCATTTAATTCATCTTGTTTATCTGGCAAACATGGGACCGATTTTTGGTAATCATGCTTTTGGTTCCAAAGTAATTGTTTCACTTTTAAATTTACCAAAAGAGAACCATAGGAAACTATAATATGCAATATTCCTGATTGCTATATCAAGTAGTTAAATGATGATGCATTGGGGTGAATCAAAAGTTGTCCAAACTTCCATGTATACTGACTTATGATAGTTGTTCCATAAATCTCAGGTCATGTTCAAATACACAATTAACATTTGTTAACAAGCATTATGTTTCTCGATGCAGCGTAACTACCGGTTCTTCTTCATGTTTGTCTCCTCGGCAACTCTGCTGTGCATTTATGTGTTTTCCTTTTGCTGGGTGTATGCCATAAGGATCATGCACAGTGAAAACACTTCAGTTTGGAGAGCATTAATCAAGACTCCTGCATCAATCGTGCTAATAATTTACACTTTTTTAGCAGTTTGGTTTGTTGGTGGCCTCACCATCTTTCATCTTTATCTCATCAGCACAAACCAGGTATGAACTAGTTTTCCTTAGGTCTGTCCTATCCAAACTTCAACATTTTAAAAGCCTGTTAACATCTATTCTTGCAGTCAACATATGAAAACTTTAGATATCGATACGACAGATCCGAAAATCCATACAACAGGGGCATTTTTGGAAACTTCAAGGAGGTCTTCTGGACCAGCATTCCTCCATCTAAGAACAATTTCAGGGCATTGGTACCTAGAGAGCCTAAGCCTCCAACTAGAGTCAGCGGTGGCAGTTTTGTAAATTCAGACATACAGAAGGTTCCGAGCGACGTTGAAATGGGTAGCATGAAGCCTATCCGAAAGAATGAGGCCACAGGTGGTGATGACGGCGGCGCTGGTGGCGGCAGGCGGGCTAGCTTGGGGCGGAGCGGAAGCTGGGACCTGCAAAGTGAAATTGCTTCAATTACAGGTGCTGGGTACTCAGACAGGTTCAGCCGCGGTGGAAGTAGTGGCAGCTTAGGTGGCAGTGTGGAGGTGCCAGTCAAATGACAGGTCAGCTTTGACTGTAAGAAGATATTAAGCGAGTTTGGTTTGTGTGTACCCTTTAAAATTGGGGTATAGTTATAGTGGAGGCCTTTTATTGTGTATATTTTTTAACCATTATAATTTATGGAGATGATTAAACTTAGTATCCAATATTTTTTATATCTTCAAAGCAAATGCAATTAAAAGAAAGTAAATAACTTACTATGGTCGTATGTGTGTGTTTACTTTAGAACAATTTATAACTTTTTTTTTTTTTTGAAAATAAAACTTCATTAAAAAACCAACCTCCGACCCAAACGGGCAAAAGGCCAAAACAGAACAAACGCCCCCGACCCAAACGGGCAAAGGACCAAATTACAACATATACATGGGATATTTACACCATTCCCTCCAACTTGTATAATTACATGATGTTCTATTTTTTAGTCACCCAAAACCTCTCGTTTTGATTTCAATCATAATCTCTTGAGAATTTCTCCTAATCTGGTTGAACACCAATTCGTTCCTGGCCTTCCATATGCACCAACACGATATAATAACCAATCCCCGTAAAATCTTCTTCATTTTTTTTCCTCCTTGATTAGAATTATGAATTTCCATCAGATCCTTAAAATCGAAAGCAAATATCGGGGGAATGTTGCACCAAGTACTGAATTCCGCCCAAACTCTCATCGCCAACGAACATGCAGTAAATAAATGTTCCACCGATTCCTCGTATTCGTCGCAGAAAGGACACAAAACCGATGCTATATCCACGTTTCTTCTTCTCAGATTGACTCTCGTAGCTAGGCGATCCAAGTTACCTCTCCATGTCATAATATTGCATTTAATAGGAACCCATTTATAACTAATGTTAAGAATTTATAACTAAAATTATCTTGGGAACATTTCAATTTTAGTGGTTCTCGATCCACGTAAAACTCATGTCGATAACAATGTGAATGTCACCATTGCATCGCTTGGGTTTACGTCAAGGTTTAATATCGGTACTAGTACTGGTAGTCATTTTTGTCTCTTTTAGCTACTATACCATGTGCCGGTAACATAATAAAACGAACAATGCTCAACCAAATTCTAGTTCTAGTCGTAACGCGTGAGTTAAAAATACTATTTTATTATAGAAATCAACTGAAATGGACGTGAATTTTAATATGTTTGAGAGTTAATCGAAAAGCATGATATTGATGTCAATATGCTCCCTTCTCTCTCTATATGTATACACACATACCTCACAGATGCACATGTGCATACTTATGATTTAAAAAAAGGTAATGACAGATGAGATAAAGTCAAAGAAATAGGGAGGAAAAAATCAACCAATTTTTATATTTTTTTTTATTTTTATTAAAGCATTTCCTACATACTAGGGGAATAGTGTCACACAGCTGTGTGACACTTCCCTATCAGATCAACTATTTTATTATTTTATATTCGTTTTTAAATTACGGTTTCGTCCTTAATTTAAAATAAAATTTCATTTTTGCTCCTGCTTCAAAATAAAATTATGTTTTTGTCCCTCGCTCAAAATTACGATTTTGCCTTCGGTTCAAAATTATGATTTATCCCCAGATTACAATTACAATTTTGGCCCCGGTTCAAAATAAATTTTTGCTTTTGCCCCAAACTAAAAATGACGACTTTGCATTTTCGACCCGTTTCAAAAATTATGCTTTCGCCATTTCCTACATATACAAAAGGAAGTTAGGGGAATAGTGCCACACAGCTGTGTGACACTTCCCTATTAGACCAACCATTTTATTATTTTATATTCGTTTTAAAATTACGGTTTCGTCCTTAATTTAAAATAAAATTTCATTTTTGCTCCTGCTTCAAAATAAAATTATGTTTTTGTCCCTCGCTCAAAATTACGATTTTGCCTTCGGTTCAAAATTATGATTTTATCCCCAGATTACGATTACAATTTTGGCCCCGGTTCAAAATAAATTTTTGCTTTTGTCCCAAACTAAAAATGACGACTTTGCATTTTCGCCCCATTTCAAAAATTATGCTTTCGCCTTCAGTTTAAAATTATGTTTTTGCCCGGTTCAAAATAAAAATATGCTTCCCCCCCCCCCCCCACCCCAATTCAAAATTTTGATTTTGCCCCGGTTCAAATTAAAAATATAGTTTTATCCCTAGCTTAAAATTACGATTATGTCCTTACTGCAAAGTTATATTACGATTTTGTCTAGGTTTCAAATTTATAGTATTACCATCACTTTAACTTTTGCCAAATTACGATTTTACCCAAGTCAACAAATATAACTTTGCCCTCAGTTCAAATTACAGTATTGCTATCGTTTTAGTTTTTTAACGAAACTATAAAAGTGTTTTTTAATTGGTTGGCTGAATTTAATTTTTTTCCATGTCAAAGAGCTGCCTAACACTCGCTCATTAATCCTTACAAACTACAGTTTTGCCCTGAGCTCAGAAATACGGTCTTGTCATCGTTTTAGTTTTTTTTTTCCTAACAAAACTATAATAGTGTTTTTTTTAATTGATTGAGAATTATTCGGCTATCGCCCCGCAACGCGGGCGGGGGCATCAACTAGTTATTTACATCTGCTTAATTATTCAGTGTTTATAGTTTTTAACATAGTATTAGTTCTTAGTACAGAAACTATATTATACATTTACCTTTTGCTTTAAGTGTATTTATGTAGGACACTCGCATAACTATTTACACCAGTATCTTTCTTTCTCTTATTAAGTTATCAATGAGCCCCGCTTGCGGTCTACTCATATAATGTAATATATGTGTGGGCGCTCGGGGGGGCAAAAGCAAAAGTGCACTAATTTTTAACGTTATTTTACTAATTTCGTGAAAATAACGTTAAAAAGAGGGGATCGTTAATCAGGCATCATGTGGTGGCGTTGATAGCCGAAAGACAAGGGGGTACATGCACCAATTGGCGTTTGTCTCAATTGCTGAGTGTTATGTGCCTTATGTCCAAGGCTTGATGCAAAACCACAATCGAGCCGGGGGTCTCATTGGAAGCAGCCTCTCTATTCCTACGGGGTAGAGGTAAGGCTGTCTACATCCCACCCTCCTCAGACCCTACCTTAGCTTTGCTATAGGTGGGATATACTGAGTACGATGATGATGATGATGATTAAGTTATCAATGCGGTTATCTTCTTAACATAAGACCATGTGTAGTAGAAGGGGAATATAATGTCCCCACCCTAGGGCATTTTACGTCATGTGGCGGTCCAGTCAGCAAAGGGGCATTATTGGGCGTTTTCTAAAATGGGTGTAGTGGGGATGGGGCATTATTGGGCAATATGTTTTGTAGTAAATAAAATAAAGAAAAAACACCTAAAAATCTTATTGGCCAAGCAAATGGAATCTCTAATCTGATTGGTCAACATTTCCCCCCTTCGGCGTGCTTAAAACAATGCGGACCCAACTTTTTTTCAAAAAAAATGCCCGAAAACGCCCTATGTAATGGGATTTGGGCGTTTTTCGGCGTTATTTTTTTTTTTAAAAAACGCCCCACTACGGGGGTGTAATAGTGGCTGTGAAAAGAACGCGTCGTTGTGTATATATGTGTGTATAGAGTGATGTTCATTACATTTCCTTATATTTTTAGGTAAATAAAGCAAACAAACTTGAAACGTTTAGTTCTTTTATCAATAATTTTTTTTTTTTAAATTTTGCATATTTTACATACAAATGCATATGTTTATGTATATAAAATTTGTATTTATTTATATATATGTGTAGGTAACATAAGTTACACATGACTTTTACATGTGTAGGTTATAAGCAGTAACGAAACTTTTTCATATTTGTTTACGAATTTCATAAAGACGAATAAATATTGCATGTATATCATATTCTTATGTTTTAAAAGCTTTTAAGATTAAAAAAATAAATGATTTATTTTGTTTTATTTTGCATATTCACAAAATATTTAGTGTTCACTTATACACACTAAATGAAAAATTATGGAAAACAACTTAATACATTTGTATGAAAATGAAAATGCTTTGAAAAAAATGGAGTAGGCTTTAGCTAAAACAAAAGTAACATTTTTATGTAGTTCTCTTTTTATTTATTTATTTAACATCCTTCTCTACACACTAGCACATAGGGCTGTAAACGAACCGAACGAACACGAACTTGTTCGTGTTCATTTGTTAAGAAATATATGTGTTCGCGAATCGTTCACGAACACTTATCGAACGATATTTTATGTTTGTGTTCGTTTGTTAAGGAAATGAACTTGTTCGTGTTCGTTTGTGTTTGTTTGTTAATTTTAGGCAACGAACGTTGACGAACACAAATGAGCACAAACTAATGGTCATAAACACAAATGGAAACAAACGAACATAAATAATCGTTCATGAACAGAATATATAATACACTGACACTTATTAGATGTTTAATTTGTTGGAATTTTGAAGTATTTAAATAAATATAAAAACAAAAAAACACTAATGAAGTATCGAACACAAACGAAAAAGTTACCGAACGTTCACGAACATAAACGAACGAACACGACCTCTGTTCATGTTTGTTCATTTAATTAAACGAACAAAATTTCTTGTTCTTGTTCGTTTGTTTAATAAACGAACGAATACAAACGAACTTCCCGCCGAACGGTTCACGAACTGTTCGCCGAACGTTTGGTTCGTTTACAGCCCTACTAGCACATATCTAAATCATGCTATTTTGCTTCTAGAAGCATGCTATTTTCAAAATGCTATTGAAAACTTTTTCAAGCACTAAAAAAAATTCGGTGAATGGATGGTGATAGGAAAGAATCTTTAGTGCTTGAAGTTTGAAGCTGTGGAGTTGCTTGAGATTGAAGTATTCTTCCAATGTGCTGAGATATGTTGCTTGAAATTGAAGTTCTCTTCAAAACATATATTTTTTAAATTGTTACAGTTGAAAAAATACCAACTAATTTATTAAAAGAATACAGAAAAGTTACTTCTCAAGCAAGGAAAGCACCTATGCTCCAAAACCCAATTGACAAGATCAATTCCTCATGCTTATGCTTCCATTACTTGCTAACCCCCCCATTGTTCTTAAAGTCTTTCATGTATTTCTTTCCTTTATATTTTAAGATACAAACCAAAGTTCAAGTCTTTTAGAAAAGATTTTGGATCTTATTTTTTTGAATTGAAATAAAAAAAACATCTAATGGGAAAGAAGTCTTTGTTGGATAGATGCCCTTTTATGTCATATATCCATTAGTCGAAAAGTCTTTTATGTTAAAAAGCTATTCAAAGAAAAAATTATGGCACAATCCGAGAAGTAAGAAATTGTCAAAAGTACATGTGAAAACCTGTTTTTCTTCTTTATAATAATTTTAGTCGAGTTCAAAGGGTCATGCATGGTAATGTTATGACCCGAGATCTATGGACGTAGTTTTTAAAAGACTTAGTCTTGCTATTCAAAAAGGTGTAGCGGCGCAACTTGTTGCCGGTTTACCAACTATCTCGATGTAAATGCATAACTGAATATAAAAGTATAAATTCGCCATATTACAATTAGAACAAAGAAACTACCCTTTATAGTATATGTAGTTTTCTTGATATTATATGTAAATTCATTCCATTTGCTTAGAAACGGTATCTGAATTGATGTAACAATGCATGTATTAGATACGATTTAAGATGTAATTTAAAACCATAAAGCTTATTAAAGAATCGCGACTAGACTGTCTTGTTTGTTGTCCGTTTGTTTGTTTCTTTCCGTATATATGTATCTAAAAGCTTGTTTTACGACGAAAATGTCAAATTTTTTATAAAGTTAGTTTTAAACTTTAAAGCACTAAGTCTTTTACATTAAAAATGAAGAAAAAATCAAGGTAGAATCAAGAGCCAAAAGCCTAGAAATCAATTGGGTGTGTAGGACAAAGGCAATTGCATTTGTGAGACATGTTTAATGTAAATGACTCAACCTACTCAAAGGATGCTTTTAATTACGAAATAACAATCCCAAAGTTAAGTTAAAAGTAAAGTTAAACTTCCACTTTTCCTTTAATGTCCATATATAGTTAATAATTCAAATTAGGTACATTTCTTAAAACACAGTTGGTAACATTTTACCAAAGTTTATAAAAAAATAGGTTTACTTTGCGCATAATATGCTTATCCAACTTAAGTGACAAGTATCATATGGTATATGTTCCAAAATGATAAAAAGAAAAGGCTTTTAGTTTGATTCTAAGAGCATCTAGTATATAAAGGACACTCATATGTTCACTACTTCAACTTAGGACTTAAATCTTTTTTTCTTCTTATTCTTTAAAGCTCTCTTATAGGGTTTATTATAATTCTGATGTCAATCCATCAAAATAAGCATGGAGAAAAGGTTAACATGGAGGTATCAAAGCTAAATTTTATTAAAGATGGAGCCATTAGATTACCACCCGGGTTCAGGTTCCAACCAACGGATCAAGAGATCGTGTTTCAGTATCTGATTCGTAAAGTTTTCTCATGTTCTCTTCCCGCTGCAATCGTTCCTGAAATCATCAACATTTGCAAGTTGAATCCTTGGGACTTGCCTGGTTAGTAATTTTATTGAAACCATTTTAGCAAAACAAGAATTTTTTAGTATATATACCTATTATGTTATGTAACTATTATTATTATTATTCTTGTTGTAACTTGTTAGTCTATCCAAGTCTAATCATGAACATTATGCAATGTCTAATGTAGCATAAAAGAAGAGTTAACTGCCATTTTCGTCCCTGTGGTTTAGTGGAAAATGCCAATTCAGTCCAAAAAAAAAATTAGCGTCAGTTCCGTCCTCAATATTTTTGACACGTGCCACTTCAGTCCAAAAAGATAACGCCTTGCTCCAGTTTCGTCCTCAACGTTTTTAACGGGCGTTATCTTTTTGGACTGACGTGACATGTTTCAAAAGATGTTAAAGACGGAACTGGCACAAATTTTTTTTTTTTGACTGAAGCGGCATTTTCCATCAAACCAAAGGGACGAAAATGACAGTTAAACTCATAAAAGAAGGTGCATGCTACGTATACACGTGTTGTTTACAACCCTAAGGGCACACGGGGTGGTCCGTTATACCACCCCTATCACGCGTTAAAGCATAACGTAACACCGCCGCCGGTATAGCCACAACGCGTTATATTTAGAACGCGTTAATTGTATAACGCGTTGAAGAAAATGTGGCAAGTTCTATAAACCTCCGCATGTTTGCATGTTGCATGCTCTCACTACTAACACGTGTACATGGAAGAAAATGGGAGCACCCCTACTACAACACGTGTACATGGAAGAAAATGTGGCAAATTCTATTAAAAATAAAAATTATAAAAAAATGGAAGTGATAGAATTCTATCACTAGTGATACCACCCCCCCTGTATTTCTATCACTAGTGATAGAATATTGGTTGTACACATGGCATGACTTGATTGGATAGTGGAAGTGATAGAATCTATCACTAGTGAACCACCCCCCTCCCCTAATAACTTTCATGCACGTCATTAAGTTTACAATTTGTTAAGTTTAAATTTAATATTTAATAGGGGATTGGGAGCAAGATAGGTACTTTTTCAGCAAGAATGAAGCTAAGTATGGCCATGGATCAACTAGACCAAGCGGTGACGGGTATTGGAAAGAAACTGGTTTCGACAAACAGATCACAAGGTGCTGTAATAACAATTTGATCACTAGAAAGAAAGAGATCATTATGGGGATGAAGAAAACACTTGTTTTCTACAAAGGCAAGCCTGTGAACCCGGGATCAACCACGAGGACTTGTTGGATTATGCATGAATATCGCCTTGTTCATTCCACTTACTCGCCAAAGATGAGCTCCAATGCTAAGGTAATGATGTAAATGTATTATACTCCATCTTTTGCAGTGGATTAGACGTTACAACACCTTCTGAAATCCATTATAAAAGGAGAAAGCTTAATTTGATTTACGATATATACACGCAAATTCTAATCGATTTCTTTGGTTTATTCGTGCCTTGTTTATGTTAGGACTTAAAAGATATTAGAGGGAATACATCATATAGCACTTGTTTATGTTAGGACTTAAAAGGATATTAGAGAGAATATATCAGATAGATAATATTTATCATAAATTGGAGATATCATTTGATTAGATTCTGCTTTGTAATTATCCTCATGGTACTTCTATATATATAATAATAATAATAATTATTACTATTATTATTATGGTTTTATTTTTCATACATGTTACTGTAGAGATCTTGGATGCAATTGGGAAACTGGGTTCTATGTCACATATTCTTGAACAAAAGAAGTAGTAAAGCAAGAGTTGCAGATGAGAAGCTGGTATCAAGTGGTTTAACTCCACAGACAGAGCTTCTGCATCATGATTTTATAATGAGAAATGATGATCAGATGAATGTCCTACATGAACCGCCATCATCTTCCTCGGTGTCATCATCTTCATCGTCTTGTGGCTCTAGTGACGTCACTCAAGAAATTTCTTCAAGTAGAAAGTTGTTGCATCATGAAGTTAAGTAGTTTTATTTGAACGGTAAGGAACGACGTCTCAATCACCGTGACACCAGGCACAGTAGAAAAGATCGACTACTCGACCGCCGCTAGCCTGTTGGCTCCATTCTAGTTTTTTTTTTGTATTCAAATATGGTATTCTGTGCTTCGCAAGATTAGTATTGTAATAATATTCGCTTGGAATATTTAGGGTATTAAATGAAATGTATTTTGTTTCTAGTAAATTAATTTAATTTAACTTAATGATCTATATGCTAACTCACTTGATAGAAGATGTAAAGTAGTAACATTTGTGGTTGAAATTTTTTAGTGATTCATATTTTAAGTCCAAATAAAAAAAAATCTCGGTATAAAACCAAAAAAAAAAAAAAACCCTATAATCTCCTTTGTATACGAAAGTATTGACATTTTAAGTCCAAATAAACAAAAAATCTCGGTATAAAACCAAAAAAACCGTTAATCTCCTTTTGTTTGAGTTAACACCATCTTCAAAATCTTTACAACCGTGCTTAGTCACCAGCAATATACACAAACTAGCTGCAAATTTTTCCCAAGCAATTATGTATATATTGTTGTTAAGCAACGATGAATAGTAACTTTAAATTTATAATAATATATAGTTTTTTAATATTTTATTATTTTAATATTATACTGCTTTATTATTATATTTATTTTTAACATATTTTTTTCTAACGATATTTTTTTTATCTAACGATATTTTCTTTTATCATTTACTTTTATTTTTCATAATTCTTTTTACTGTTTTTCAAAAGATATTCTCTTAATCAATTAATTTAATATTTCTTTAATAACTTTCGTAAGCTAATTTGAAAAAAACAATACTTAAGTATGCTTATTTTTCCTCTAGACATTCCGATATAAGTATTGTTAAAAATGAAGTTGTATCCAGAATAAAATATTTATTTTGTATCGATTTTTACTATACGATGATAAAATAAATCGATTCTGCTGGTTTGGCTTTTGAAACAACATGCTATATTTTCAAATAACGTTTGTTTAACATTATTATTTGCTCTGTTTCGGCGCAACGCGCGACAATATAACCTAGTGAATCTATAAAAAGCGTCTTTACATTTTAACATCAATATCATTTTTACATATATATATATATATATATATATATATATATATATTCTTTTAACAACAAAGTAACGTACTACTAAATACTCCAAATCAGATAATCGGATTTTATACATTCCGGATCGGATTATAAAATCTGGATTTCGGATTTCAAAAACTAAATATTAAATATATAAAATAAACTCTATAAATTTATATTGTATTCGTTTTAATTTTTTATAAGTTATATAACATAAACTCCTTAAAAACATAGAAAAAAATATTAGATAATATAAACTCACTAATATTCATATTTGTAGATTTTTACAAATATTACATATAGATAATTTTAAAGCTGATAACATCATCATGACATCAGATTTTTACAGTATTTACGGCTGTTGTAAATGAAAAAAAACTAGTTTTTTTTTTTGAGGGGGAGGGGGAGGGAGAAGTTGATTAATCTTCTAAGATTTTTGGTTAATTTCTTTTTTTTTTTGAAAAAACCTTTCATTAAGCTGAGTTCTCTAAGTTCTCACAACCCGTATAAGTTTTCATTTTACCATATATATATATATATATGGGACCGCTAAAACGAGAACCATCTCGAGTTGTAAGAACCGTGAGAACTACACCGTACGAGGCGAGGTGGACCAAATTTTTTTTCATAAACGTAGATGCGTGTATTATAAACACATTTGTAAAAAAAATTCAAAAAAAAAAAGTCGTGTGTGTAGTTTTGAGCACCACAAGTTTGTGTTTACGGGTACCGTAAATCCTACCAGAAAATTTACGGTACCCGTAAACACACACTTGTGGTGCTCAAAAACTTTTTTTTTTGAATTTTTTTTTTACAAATGTGTTTATAATACACGCATCTACGTTTGTGAAAAAAATTTTGGTCCACCTCGCCCCGTACGGTGTAGTTCTCACGGTTCTTACAACTCGAGGTGGTTCTCATTTTACCGTGATCCTATATATATATATATAGGATAAGGATCATGTGAGAAGTAGTAGGCTAATTGAGAAACTTGAGAAGCATTCTGGACCACACATTTTCACTAAGCAAAAAAAATGCAAAAAAAAAAATGGAATTTTTTTTTTTGGAAAAATTGGAGCTTTTTCTTTAAGGTTTTAATTTTAAATTTTATTTTTTTTAGATTTATACACATATGTATATTGTTAATCTTTTAACTATGCATATGTGTATATTGTCAAATATACATATATGTATATACATGTTTAAAATGCAAAAAAAAAAAAAAATGGAATTTTTTTTTTTGGAAAAATTGGAGCTTTTTCTTTAAGGTTTTAATTTTAAATTTTATTTTTTTTTAGATTTATACACATATGTATATTGTTAATCTTTTAACTATGCATATGTGTATATTGTCAAATATACATATATGTATATACATGTTTAAAATCGAAAAATAAGTGTTATTGAGAGTTTAACATTAGTATTTAGGGTTTCGCATTAGAGTTTAGCATTAGGGTTTAGGGTTTAGCTTTAGGGTTTAGCAATAGTATTAAGGTTTAGTATTAGGGTTTAGTTTTTGGGTATAACATTAGGGTTTAGCTTTAGCTTTTGGGTTTAGCTTTAGCTTTAGGGTTTGCATTAGGGTTTAACATTAAGGGTTTATCTTTAGCTATAGGGTTTAGCATTAAGGTTTAGCTTTAGGGTTTAGAATTAGGGTTTAGCTTTAGGGTTTAGGGTTTAGCATTAAGGTTTAGGGTTTATAACATATATTTTTCAATTTTAAACATGTATATACATATATGTATAATTAACAATATACATATATGTATAGTTAAAAGATTAACAATATACACATGTGTATAAATAAAAAATAATAATAATAAAAAATTAAAACCTTAAAGAAAAAGCTCCGATTTTTCCAAAAAAAAAATTTGAATTTTTTTCACCTTTTTTTTTTTGTATTTTTTGCTTAGGGAAAATATGTAGTCCAGATTGCTTCTCAAGTTTCTCAAATAGGGTGGACTTCTCTTAGGATCCTTACCTTATATATATATATATATATATATATATATATATATATATTGACAATTAAACTTCATTAAAATGCCTACGACCCAAATGGGCAAAAGGCAAAAACATACACGAGCGCCTTCGACCTAAACGGGCTAAAGACAAAAAATTACAACATATACAAATGATATTTACACCAATCCTCTCAACTGAGCTATTTGATCGAAGACTTATTCTTTAACCAAAAGAAACTTTTAGATTTGACTTCTCCTAACACCTCATGCGTACTATGTTTTATACTTTGAAAATCTATCTCGTTTCTTCCTTTCCAAATATACCCACACATGATAATAATAATAATAATAATAATAATAATAATAATAATAAGCCTATGAATAATCTTCCCCGCTTCCTTCCCCAGATTTATAAATTCGTACGCTTCCATGAGAACTTTAACCGAGAATATATATAACGAAGGCATACCACACCAAACACTAATGCTCATCCAAACCCGATTCGAGAAAAAAACAAGCCGTAAATAAATGTTCCGGTATCTCCTCATGCTCCACACAAAAAACACACAAATACGATGGAATGTTCATGTTTCTTTATATGGGACTGAAAATTTACAAAACATCGCATTTAATTCATAGCTCAAATATATTATTTTTTATAAGGGCTCGGTTCAAATGAGAACCACCATGAGTTGTGAGAACCGTGAGAACTCCTTCCCGCGCGAGTTGGGCCAAAATTTTTCTGCACAAACATAGATGAAAATATTATAAACACAACTGTAAAAAAAAAGTAAAAAAAAATTGTCGAGTCGGTAGTTTTGACTGATGCAAGTTTTTTTACGCACTGGTGTAAATTTTATACGAAGATAAATATTTTTTTACGCCTCATGTAAATGTGTGTATGCGGTATTTTTTTTATTTTATTTTTTTTTGCTGAAACAAGTGATTTTTTATAACTTTTGAGAAAAAAAAATCGGAAAAACCTTTTGAATGACCTAATTCTCACGATTCTCATAACTCAAGGTAGTTCTCATTTTAACCCAATATCTTTTTACAATACTGATAACAATTAAAGTTTAAACAAAGATAAACATTTCGTCATACGATTATTCATTAATTAAAAAGAATTAGAAAATATATCACAGTGAATAATAAGTTATTGTAATTAAAAATATTAAATATTAAATATTAAACTGACACTAGACAAAACTAACATTTACATGGACGCTAAAATATTAAATTTAAATATTACTATATATAACATTTCAAGTAGGATCTTAGCTACAGTGATATTGTTAGTGATTGGTGCACAGCTAACACAACACAAGATACAAGATGGGAATGCACAACAGAATAAGGCAGCACAAAAACATAAAGCTGGAGAGAGGAGTGACAAAGTACAACAACATGGGTAAAGAGGAAGCCGGAGAGACGAATCGTGTTGCTACCGGAAAGCATGGAATCTGACTCATTTTTGGCTACACCACCACCTGAATTCGAATATGAGACGCTCGCGTGAAACCGGATTTGAAATCGCGTCCGATTCCATTTCCTACCTCACCGGAATACCTTAACCGGAAAATAGATCCATCATTGCATGTCATCCAAATCAACGCTGCCGTCTTCGGTTCTCGTAGACACACCACAATCAGCTGAGAAGATGACTCCCTCTTCATTTCCTCCACCTCTGATTTCAGATTTGAAACTCTATACGTTGTTAATGAGGATACGTCCTGGGCCGGACCGAATCCTTAATAACCCAAGGTCGGACCGTTAGCACAAGGGGTTGGTCGGACCTAGTGTCCCTAGTCGGAAGGATTAACCAATAAGATCTTCCTTAACTAACTGGGGGCCCACATCTTTAAGTGCCTGACAGCGACTGGTCCGACCCTAACTAACTCGCCACGTCAGCATACCCAAAAAGTATAAATACCCCGCCAAGACCTCCATCAAAGGGTAATCGCTACTTTCTCTCTCTAAACTCTCATCTCTCTCTCTCACTGACTTACTTCTCCTCCACAAACACTTATTCTCACACCCGAGCTTGGTCACAGAGAGGCCCCCCTCCCTGCGACGAGGCTAACGGTGTGTTTCCTTTCTTGTGATCTTACAGGTCTCTGTCAAGGTCATCAGAAGCTCTGTTCAACCCAGCTCGGACCAACTGGTTTTTGACTCTTCAGTGGCGCCATCCCCTCGAATTCACAAAATCTACTTCGTTGATTCTTTTCATTCGAAATTATGGAATCTACAAACACCTTCCCATCTTATGACGACATTTTAGAAGGTAGGGTTGCTCTTGTAACAGCTGCTTCTGTAGCTCCCGTCACCTTGGCTGCTTCGTTGAGTTCGGCAACGGTACCTCCACCTGCAACTTCTTTAGTTACAAGCTCTGTAACCACAGTTTCTGTCAACGCTCCGGTTTCCACGTCGTTGCCTGATTTTGATAATGCTTTTCTGTTACGCAATGTCGATCTGCTACGGCACCTCCAGCAGCAGCAACAACGGGAAGAAATGTTACAGAGTCTCCAGACAAACTTGTTCAGCAGTGCCTACCCAGGGGCTAATCCCATCCCTACCGGAATCTTTGCTTCCGGATCTATGGTAAGTCCTGTAATCTCCACTCCTATAACATGTGTTTCACTAGTTTCCACTCGTACGAACGCTCCAATAAATAACGGTCTGTACGACCTGTTTTGCCAGGGATCTATGGGTCTAAACCATCAGGATCAATAGTTGATCATGCCGTATCAGCCAACATCCATGACTTCTCAGTCAAAGTTCACGTTAAGGATCGCTAATGCACCGCTGCCGGCGAAGCTAAAGATGCCTCCAACGTTGAAATTCTATGATGGTACGTCCGATCCGGACGATCATATGTTCGCCTTCGCCGAAGCGGCCAAGGTCGAACAGTGGCCCATGCCAGCATGGTGTCATATGTTCGCCCGGACTCTCACCGGATCAGCACGGGTGTGGTTTGATGGGTTACCGGAAGGATCGATCGATCATTTCGAGGATTTCCGGCGTATGTTTCTGCAAAACTTTTGCCAACAGCGACGCTGCTCGAAAGACGTCACGGAAGTCCACCACATAAAGCGTCGCGACGGGGAATCGGTAGAAGATTTCATTGATCGGTTCAACCGAGAAAGTATGCAAATCAGCGGAACAGTTGATCAACTCCGCATTTTCGGGTTTTGTCACGGAGTACGAAACAATCAGCTCGTAGAAAAACCCGTAGAAAAACTCCAGGAAGATCTCCCAAAAACCATGGAAGTGCTTATGGAACGAGCCCGAGCCTTTGTCCGAGGAAAAGGTGCTTGTGGAGAGCCGAACGAAACAACAGCGAAAAATGCAAAGGCTCGAACCGCGTCATGGAGGCGGAACGCATCACCACCAAAGGATAGAAACAACAATTGGTATCAATCGTGGTCCGTACAAAAAGTATGATCGAAGCAGCTTTCGAACCGGTAACGTACGTTTCAACACCTTCTCCGAATTAACAAAGTCGCCAAGCGAGATCCTTAGTACGGAAACCACACGATTTCCTGTGCCTTCGAAGCAACGTCCTACATCAGACAAGCATTCCAAAAAGTACTGTGAATATCACCGAGACAAGGGGCATACGACTGATGAGTGTTGGGCACTAAAGCAGGAAATCGAAAAAGCTGTACGGTCCGAAAAACTTTCTCACCTCGTAAAATAAGTAAAGGATGGCTAGAAGTCAACAGCCGCAGCCGACAACCCTAACACCGAAGCCGGAATCAATATGATCCGTTCCGCCGAACCGAGGGGAGTAAAGCGATTGAACCAGCACATGGCAGCTTGGATGCACCAACCTACGTACTTCCCCCCGATCGACCCGAAGGATGCTCGGGACGGTCCGATCACAATATCGGCAGTGATCGCAGGACATCTGGTTCGACGAATATACGTAGACCGGGGAAGTGCCTTTGAGATAATGTATTTACAATGTTTCCAGCAGCTGGCTCCCCAGATAAAGAAAAGGCTCATTGAGGTGTCTACTCCGTTGATAAGCTTTTTAGGAGAAGTTGTTCGTCCGATAGGACAAATTACCCTCCCGACTACGTTTAAAGATAATGATAAAAACAGGACCGTTCAGTTAACCTTCTTGGTCGTCGGTACTCATTCATCACACAACGTGATACTCGGGCGCCCCGGGCTAAGAGCTCTCGGAGCAATCAGTTCTACAATACATGGAGCTATCAAAATTCCCTACTGAAGCTGGGGTTGCCACTATCCTCTCTGAGTCGAATTCATTCGTCACGGAGGTAAGACATGCAGCAGAAACGAGTTCCAAAAAATCCGAAGTACCTACGGAACTATGGGCAATGAATCCTGAATTCCCGGAATAGCAAGTGGCAATCGGGGCACAGCTCCTGAAGCGAACTAAGAAGCTCCTATGGGACTTGCTAAGCAACCCAATTGACGTTTTCGCCTGGCAGCATTCCGATATGCAGGGAGTCCCCAGATCCATGGCCCAATACCGATTGAACGTGAAAGAATCAATTAAACCGATAGCGCAAAGAAAAAGGCACATGGCACCAGATCGAGCCAAAGCAATTGCCAAAGACGTAAGAAGTCTTTTGGACGCTGGAATCATCCGAGAAGTCCGGTATCAAACCCGGTTATGGTGCGAAAGAAAGACAACTCCTGGAGAATGTGCATCGATTTCACCGATTTGAATGACGCATGCCCGAAGGATTTGTTAGTTGCATTTTTAGGCATATTTTACCACATTTTAGCATGCATATTTATTTGCATTTTAGGCATTTATACTATATATATTGCATTATTTTGGAAAATACGTTTTTATTTTGGAACGGAATCTACTTTGGACGTTTTAATGATTTTGTAGGCGCGGAGTGATTGCGAGCGGGCAATAACTAAAACTTCGAGTGGATTATGAGCTTTGAAAGATGAAGAAACTTTAATGCGAAATCAAAATTAGAGATGTAACATGAGTTGGGCTCTCAATAAATAAAATAGTTTTGATGAATTGTAATTAGTGAAGATGGGCTGAACTAACAATTCCCATTGGGCTGCTAAGAAAAGAAAACGAAAGAAAGGGGAAAAAAAAAGAAGTTTGGCAAGTAGATAATATATGATAATCAACAACAATCATCACCAATTTTGAAGGAACATTGGTGGACGGCAGTTAGATCTCGAAGAAGGAAAGAAGGCATATTTGGGTTCTTGTATTTTTTTTTTTTTCTAGAACAACAATTAATTCTGCAGTCTTTATTTTCGTAAGTTTGAGTTTTTGAATGATTAGTTTCATATTTAACTTGATTGTTCTAGCCACCATATTCGGCTAGACTTTTATAGTTTCAACATTAGAGTTTATTTTCTTTGATTTGGTTCACAACTTTATGTGAAACGGTTATGTTATATCCGATTATTTTAGTGGTTTGTTTGTGTGATTCTTGTTTTTAATACGGATCCAATCCGGAAAATATTAGATTGTTAATAAACCTGATCAATTTATTAATTTTTCTAATAAAGTTCATCAAGATTTTAGTCTCTAATCAGATTTTAAGTTTTGATAAAAGGAACAAATAATGGTTCAAGTTTGTCTATGAATTTGAATTTATTATAGAATCATACAATCAAGTTAAACATACCGAACGGCGTGTGTGTTTA
Source organism: Helianthus tuberosus (assembly GCA_030545235.1). Classification (NCBI taxonomy): domain Eukaryota; kingdom Viridiplantae; phylum Streptophyta; class Magnoliopsida; order Asterales; family Asteraceae; genus Helianthus; species Helianthus tuberosus. The sequence continues at coordinate 19,636,028 of CM060380.1, read as the reverse complement.
GTTATAATCGATACTTCTATCACGCAACCCGCACGCTAAAATCCGAACGGCGTGAGTTTAGAGTAGCGGGTTGGCTCTAATCAACGAACGGCGTTTGGTTAGACAATAAATAGAGTGGAGGTCCGAACTGCGTGACGTCTAGTGCCGATACAAACTATTATTTTAAAAGGATCATTGCACCGTGACCGTTAATGATCATAAGTCGAACCGAATCAAGAAATTGCCCTGGTGTTGAAATTAGTTATTAACATCTGAATTTTCCAACCACTTTCATTAGCTTTTCTTTTTAATCTAAAAATTATAAATTGTTTTTACATCTTAGTTAAACTAACCCCCCCCCCCCCCCCTTTTAAAACAACCGTATCTGTGTTTAAAACGTTTTGGCATAATTCATTAATCTGTATCCCTGTGGACACGAACTCTACTTCCACTCATACTAGTAGTTTTCTTATTATTTTATTTGCTGGATTCGACACCCAACAGGATTGTTTTCCATTACAGGAAATCGATGAAAAGATCGATTCTGTTGCCACGTTCAGGCTGAAATGTTTTTTAGACGCTTACAAAGGGTATCATCAGATACAAATGGCGATCGAAGATGAAGATAAGACGACCTTTGTTACTAACGAAGGGATCTATTGCTTTACAAAGATGCCTTTCGGTTAACGTCGGTGCAACGTATCAGCGGCTAATGAACAAAGCCTTTAAAGACCAAATCGAACGAAATTTGGAGGTATACGTCGATGATATCGTGATCAAAAGTCACGACGAGGAAGCTATGTTGAAAGATATCCTTGAAACGTTTACCCGACTACGAAGCATCAATATGAATTTGAACCCTAAAAAATGTACGTTCGGAGTAGAAGAAGGGAAGTTTTTAGGCGTCATGGTCTGATCACGAGGCTTACAAGCCAATCCTGACAAAATAGACGTTGTTCTCACTATGAAGCCTCCCACCTCGGTCAAAGAAATTCAGTCCTTAAACGGACGTTTGGCTGCTCTCCATCGTTTCTTGTCGAAAGCTGCAGACAGGTCGCTCCCATTTATGGACGTACTGCGAAAAAGTTTTAGATCAGAATTCAAATGGACCAATGAGGCTGCTCGTGCTTTTGAGGAACTCAAAGTTTACTTGGGTACATTACCGACTCTCATCGTCCCGGAAGAAGACGAGGTGCTAACAATATACTTGTCCGCATCACGCGGCGCTATCAGTGCAGTTTTAGTTGCCCATTGAACCGGAGCTCAAATTCCCATTTATTACGTAAGTCGAACGTTAAAAGATTACGAAACAAGGTATCCAAATTTGGAAAAATTAGCTCTGGCCTTGGTCCATGCCTCACGAAGGCTCCGGCGATATTTCCAAGCTCACCCAATTGAGGTTCGAACCGACCAAAGAATCCAGCACATCCTCCGGTGACCTGAAGTGTCGGGTCGGATGGTAAAGTGGGCGATTGAGTTAGGCGCCTTCAATATTACCTTCAGAACCAAAGGCCCATTGAAAGGGCAGGTGATAGCCGATTTCTTGGTTGAGATGCCGGAGGACAAGGAAGTGGAAGGAATGGAACATGCTCCAAACAAACCTTGGTCTTTGTATACGGATGGAGCTTCGAGCGCCGAGGGTGCAGGAGCCGGGCTAATACTCACTGATCCTGAGGGCATAGACATGACGTATGCACTCCGTCTAGAGTTCAAGAGCTCCAATAACGAAGCTTAGTACGAGGCGCTGTTGGCCGACTTACGTTTAGCGGCCAAAGTCGGAGCAAAAAATGGCGGATACGAAGCAAGAGAAACTAACATGATTGAGTACTTAGAGCAAGTAAAACAAGCAATGACACTGTTCGACTCATGCAAGGTCGAGCACATTCCCCGCAACAAAAACAAAAAGGCCGACGCTTTAAGCAAACTAGCATCTCTGTCGTTCAGCCATCATGCAAAGGAGGTACGGTTGGAAGTGTTGACCGCACCGTCGATTGCCGCTCTACAAGTCATGCAAGTAGAAGCCCCAGCCCAGACCTGGATGACTCCGATCATCAATTACTTAGTGCATGATGTCTTACCGGCTGACAAGGCGGAAGCCAGAAAAATCCAGATCAACTTGCTTCAGTACCAAATGCAAGAAGGAGGGCTGTATCGAAAAACCTTCCTAGGTCCTCTATTAAAATGCCTCGATCCGGAGCAAGCCAATTACGTCATCAGGGAAATACATTATGGCATTTGCGGTATCCGTGTCGGGCCAAAAATGACCGTAACAAAAGTAAAAAATGCAGGATATTATTGGCCCGGAATGCACGAAAGTGCAGTAAAAGAACTCCAACAATGCGATTGATGTGGGGTAAAATACACATTTTTGTTCCGTGTAAATTGTATAATTTTTGTATAGTTTTTATCTATTATTTTTAGTTTTAGCATTATATTATATTATATTGTCTTTTGCCAGGTCCTGGTGCAAATGGAGCAAAAACGAGTAATATAAAAATAACCGGCCAGTTGGGCAGAGTGGGGTGCCAGAAACCAAAGTAAAATTGGCGCTATTTTCTGTGAGTGGGTCGAGGTCACTATCTCTATTTTATAATTATAAGTTAGAGGGCTGCTACAAAATATTTGGATCGAAAGAAAGAGCTAGACCAACATCACAATATAGTTTTAGAAATTGAGTCCATCTAATTTGTTGGTGTTGGCCCACATAAAGTTTGGGTTGCTAGACAAAAGCTGCTGCCAATCCATATATATATTATATTATAATTATTAAAGAAAGAAGCCACTAAACATGTCAGCCCATCTTACGTGATCATGAGCCCTTGGAAAACAAAAGCAATCAACTAAAATCAAAAGCCCAGCAGCATGTAATACGTAAACTTCATGATTATTGGGCTATGTGAATTGTGATAATTGACTTGGAAAGAAAGGAAATCAATTTTGGAGGGCACGCATCAATCGGAGGCGCATAAGGACAAATCAATTTTAAACATTGGCCGACTTTAACACTGTGTTCCTGAGTTTCATTAAATGAGAGAAAAGAAACGATTTGGAAGGAAATAATTTTTAGTTGTGTTCCAGAGTTTCATTAAAGTAGAGAAGAGAAGAGAAAATGAGAGGTTTATTGCCTAAATTTAATCTTTCCAATTTGGAAAGAAACGGAGAGAAGAGAAAAGAAAATGAGAGAATCATTTCTTTTCTCCCCTTAACTTAACTCGGGAACACAGCGTAACTGTTGACCAATTTCAAAGAATAAATGCATTAGGATGATATAACTCAATAAAGTTGTCAGGGACTTTTGAAGAGAGAGATTATTCACTAAACCTAATATTATTCGATCCATATGCCAAGCCCATTGGGGTGGACCAATAAAAAGAAAAGAGGAGGCTGCATATTATATATTGGGGGAGTCGCACAGGACGATTATCATTAACGAAATCAGACGCACGGAGGCGACGAAGACAGGAGCGAGAGATTCGAAAATTGTGAAGTCTTTTGCAAGGAATTCAAGGCTACGGAATCTACGGGATCGAGCGGGAAGCTTGGAGAGCTAGGAATAAACGAGTTTTTCTACTCGAATTCTTTAGTTTTCTATTTTTCTTTGTTCGTTGTCGATGAATTATTGTTCTAAACCTTGTTTGATTGTCTTTAAGATTATGTTACTTGGCTAATTTATTCAAACTACCTAGGCTAAAGACAATGGTTTAATAAAGTTTGGATTTTTATTCGTATTTAATGTGGTTTATGGGTTTTCTTGAAAAGTAAACGATTATGGTATTGTGATTTGGTGTATATGCGTGCTTGATATTGTTTGATATTGATTATTGCTTCGTATGATTCTTGGTGACGGTCTATATCACACAATAGAGTCATGCTAGGATTCTAGATTTAGGTGACGGTCTATATCACATAATAAGTCTTTAACTCTTTAAGGTGAAATCGCGCGAATAACCTTAGAAGTAATATTCGGTAATCTTATAAAATCAAGTGTTCTACTAATCTTGTCGCTGTAAGGCTCGGGATTATTAATAGGTCTCGGTTTGGTATATAGCTAGGTTTAGGTTTTGTAAGAAATCGGTCTTAGTTCCCTAATCAATCTCGTGTCTATTAAACCAAGTTAGAATCCATAGTTGCCTTAGACTTTCGCGCTGTAAGGTAGATTGTCATATTAAGGCACTTTTCAAAAAGTTAGAGGACTGTAAGGAAATCTAACAACCGGTAGTCGTAACGGCCTAGGTAGTGCCATAAGTTTCACCTCGAGAAGGGTTGAGGGGCTTAGTTGGTGTCTTAATAGGTTTAGTATCAAAAGATCCCGGTTCCATACCACATTAACTTCGAATAGAAATCCACACCAAGTTAAACATGAGTCTAGCCTAGGTAGCCTTCATCGCCACTGAGTTAAGTCTTCGTCCAAAGTCGTGTCTAGTTAATTAGTTTAATTTAATTGCATTTTTAGGATTTTTAGAAAACCCCCCTCAAACATAAAAACAGTTAGAGTCCGTGTCAGTTTAAGTCTAGATAGAGTCGTAAACGTAATTAGAGAGTCTCGTGGGTTCGATACTCGGACTTACTTAGGCTATACTGCATTGACCGGTACACTTGCCGGTTGTGTGGTCTAGATTAGAGAGTCTTAGTTTTATAAATTTAAAATTTAGGTGTCTAATTTAGGGTTAATTTAGGTAATATTTATTTGACCACTTTTAGCACATCAGCGATGAATGCCAAAAGCATGCGCCGATAAGCCTTCGAGCAAAGAACGAGATGATCCCTGTAACTGCCGCATGACCCTTCCAAATGTGGGGCATAGATATAGTCGGACCTTTCCCGCGATCGAGTGGAAGCGCTCAATATCTGCTTGTCGTAGTAGACTATTTCACCAAGTGGGTGGAGGCGAGGCCTTTCACGGTCATCTCCGGTTATAATGTAACAAGATTTTTCTGGGAACAAATTGTTTGTCGTTTCGGTCTTCCACTATACATAGTAAGCGACAATGCAAAGCAGTTCGTGGAGAATCCGTTCAAACGATGGTGTGAAAGTTTGAAAATTAACCAAGTCTTCTCCTCAGTTGCTCACCCTCATGGAAACGGGCAGGTCGAACAGATTAACAACCGAATCGTCGACTGGATCAAGAGGAGACTCGGCTATGAAGGAAAAGGATGGGCAGATAAGTTGCCGAATGTCCTATGGGCCCATCAAACTTTACAAAAAGAAAATTTAGAAGTACTACAACGCCCGTACCAAGCTTTATAAATTTAAAGTCGGAGATTATGTGCTCCGGAGCAACGACGCAAGCCGAGTCGAGCCTCCAGGAAAATTGACCCCAAAGTGGGAAGGACTGTATCGTGTAAAGGAAGCTAGTGACAAAGGGTCCTATGTGCTGGAAAAAATCGACGGAACCCCCATCCCGAGAACATGGAACGGGATCCATCTGAAGAAATGCTTTATGTAGTCGCACGATCGCCACCGCCCGAAAAAGATCGCTATTTTTATTTCATGTTCTTTTTTTCCATGTAAATCGGGAGGGTAATGCCCCGAATATATTTCCATTTCCTTGTAAAAACCGGGAGGGTCTGCCCCGGAAATTATGACTATCTATGAAATAAAGCGATCTACGTTTTGATAAAACAAACAATAGCATATCTACCTACAAGTTCGAACGATACAAAATGTGCACAAACGGGCCTCGCCCATGCCTCGCGCCGATTGAGAAGGCTTAAATAGTTCAAAAATAACAAAAAATCTATTAAGCAAAAGTGATCCGATCCAATCCACTTACAAAGCATAAAAGATTTAAACAAGTAAAAACTTATAAAAATCTTTATTACGGTCCGGTCATTCAGATGGCCCAAAAAGGTTTGGTAAAATAGTAAAAGTTTGGACGCAAACTAAAACTAGAAGCCCAGCACAAATATCATAAGCAAAATTATGATTTCCTAGTTAAAATATGTCTGGTGAAATCATGACAAGCATATATTGTTGTAGGACCGGTTTTGACACCGTTCGATTGCGTAACGAACGTTCGACGTGCGGAATCCGTGAACGTACGTGACCGAACACACAATAACGTACTAGAACCTTGATTCTATTGAAAAATGACGTGTACAATCACTTGAGAGAGTTTTCTCTCTCTAGACTTTCTCTCTCTACAAGATTTTCCCTAAAGTCACAAATGAGCCAAAAGTCTCAACACTAACACTATTACTCCCTATTTATAGGCCAATGCTTTTTAATGAAACTTTTCATTAATTACAAGATTGCCACCTTGCCTTTTATCTAAATATTACAATAAAATCCTAGATTTCTACAGTTTCAGCTACGGTTTGAATTGACGAAGGCGATAGACATTAATGCATCAACAAACTCCCCCTTGGATATTGCCGCAGTCAATCCGTAGTTAAACTCGTAGCGACTTGTCTTTCTCTCTCTCTTGAGTCTTCTTTAAGATTTAATGTCTTCAGCAAACACAGACTCCCTCTTGCTCGAACAGAATCCCGGTAGATCTGTCTTCAGATTCAGCTCCCCCTTTCGGTAGTCTCTTCAGGCTCCCCCTTTCGTCAAGCTTCCGTGCTTTTAGGATCGACGCCTGGCTTTCCGTAGCAACAGAATCAGAAACCTACACATCTCAACCTCTCGTAAGACAAAATAATTTTGACTCTAAAAGAATTCACTCAAAATTCTCAAACATATAACACACAATATTGTGATTCAAATTAATGAATCATCTAAACATTTGAGGATTATCTTCCAACTTCTCATCATCTTAACCAAACCAATTGTTCATCTTGTATAGCCTTTGAGATTTTGAATATCAGCTTTTCAACATCAGTTGTCGAAAATCTTTTTGGATTTTTCAAAAATTAGGCTAAAACATTCCAAAAATCTTTTTGGATTTTTGTAATAAGAGAAATGTAATGCAGAAATGAAATATGTACAAACATATTTTTGTGAGTTTGCTAAAGAGGATCATATCAGTTTTTGAGACAAATCACTAGCACCGTTAAGCTTTAAACATATTAAGTTCTAAACGATTCACGTTGATTGACGATATATTTGTCCTCTTAAGCTCAATCTAAAAACTTTCGAAAATGCTTACCGATACGTTAAGGTATATTAATTTTGCACTAAGTTCTTATGAACCCCACGATCTCAGCATATCCCCTCATCATGCAATACACTAACTCAAGTAATGCCTTTAAACTTTTATCAACTGTGATTTGTGCGAAAACAAAACAGAATGTTTAAACATTAACAATCAGGTCGATACTTCCGTATACGCAGAGAAAGTCCAATGTTTAAACAAAATAAGAAAATAAAACAAGTTGAAGTTGTTTAGGCTTTAACCACCAGGTCGATACTCCCGTATACGCAGAGGAGGTCCAAAGCTTAAACAAAACACCAAAGAAAATAAAGCAGAACGTTTAGGCAACAACATCCAGGTCGATACTCACGTATACGCAGAGAATGTCCGATGCTTAAACAAAATAAAGAAATAAAACAAGTTTAAATCTTTGCAAAAAAAAAATGCACAATCACAGCGACTTTTTAGAAAAGTTGTGAAAGTTCACAAACTTAACCAGTTTTATGCTTTTTGGCAATCAGTGATTACTGAGTAGGCACACAATCAAGAAGGACAAAACTAAGTACTATGCTTTCAACCGTGTTTCCCACTAGAACTAGGCTTTTTCATTTAAGTTTGTATCGTTATTGCAAATCTACTAGTCTAGCTGAGCCTATCGTCACATCTATAGTGAGACCGTTTATCACATTTTACATTTCATTTCTTTAGCATGCTGTGATAGTCCACTGATGTACTATCATTTCCTCTTTTTTGACACAAAACTCATTTTCCAAATTTTATCATGTTTTTGGCTTTTTCAAATTTTCAAATGTTTTTGGATTTTCTAAAATTTCTTACTCCCCCTAAAATGCAAACACATTTTAGGAAATTTGAAAACAAACTGTACAAGTAAATTGACAACCGATATCGAATCGCTTCAAATCGCCATCCATTTGGCATAAACAATCAGAACTCCCCCTGACAACAAACTATTTTCCCATTATGATTTCAAAACACTTAAGTTTGTTTTAATCAAAATGATTTTTTCGGAAAAATTAGTTTGTTTACCAATCATTTGTAGGTTCGAGGTCACTTCATCACATTGTTTTCTTCATACACATGACAGATTTTACAATTTCAGTTTTAATTCTCAAACATCATTTGTAGAAAATCAAGTACAACTTAATGTCCCTGATTTACCACATGTAAGGCGAAAAATCACCAGAGTGAAATTTTTCAAGAAAGATGCCGATTCCTACTCCCCAATTACCAACCTGGGAGTTCCGGCAAGTTAGGATTTTAAGCAAAGAATGTAGGTACCCAAGCCTGACTAGCCTTGGGTGCATCCGAGTTATTTTTACTCGGTGTATCAGTTTTCCTCTTTGATTCATAAAATTCCTTTACCCCTTTTACTTTTCCATCAACCATTTTTCCAAAAATGTTTAGAACATTGGGGTTAAAGACTTTTCCAACATCAAAATCTTTCTTTTCAGAAAAAAAATTGATTTGAAATTTCAACTTCATCAACTTTTTGTTTATAATTTTCAGCTCGCAATGGTGGAAAGTTTATTTCATCCATTGGCGAAACTGACGTTTCAATTTTTAGCTCAACTTGTGGCTCTTCTGACTTTGACGAGTCAGATTCATCGCCAACACGTAGCTCCTTTGTTTCCGAAGAAACAAATTCATCGCTAACCACTTCAACCTTCTTTATTTCCTCTTTTGTCCTCAGATTTTCATCTGAAGAATTCGGTTTACTTGACTTTGTTGTCGAGTGAATCGATTCATCAGCACTCTTATTTGTTATACCCGAGGACAAAATCCTTTCGAGATACTCTCGTGCTTTCTTCCTTTTCTTTCTCAATCGATCTTTCTGCCCTTGTGAGAGTTTTACTTTTGGTTCTTTCACTTCTTGTTTTTTCTGTGCTTTGGGCTTTTCTTCGACCTTGACTACTTTCTTCATCTTTTTCTGAGATTCAGCCCTCGATCTTCCCATTGATCTCATTGGGCAATCTCTGGCAATGTGACCTTTGATTTGGTATTCAAAACATCTTCTCGTCTCAAACCTCCAACTTTGGCAGTTAACAGCAATGTGTCCTCTAAAACCACAATTGTAGCACATTCTGTTATCGTACCATTCTCCACTATCAATCCAAACACTCAAATCATAACACTGATTTGATTTGTAGTACTCACGACTTCTCCTATAAGCTTGATTTGACGCTTGAGCACTGTGGTCAAACCTGCACCACATATCACCAACTTTTTGTGAGTTTTGGTTTTTCAATTTTTGTGGTTTTTTATCTTGATTGGATGATTGAACTGATGAGCTTTTATTGTTGTTTTGAAATTTTTTCGAATTTTTAACATTTTGTTTTTGTTCTACATTCTTCTTAACAGGTTTTTGCTTTGAGCATTCACCTATTTCAGTCGAATGTAAAACAGTTTCTTTAAATTTTTCTTTTAATTCCAAAAATATTTTCTTTTTCTCTTTTTCATCATCAGCTTTATCATCACAATCTTTAATTATGACTTTGTCATAATTTGTGACATTGTCACTTATTGGAACAGAATTGATCGGTTTTGGACATGAATAATCTGGTGTTGATGACGAAGTCTCAAAACCTTTCAATTTCTCTTCAAGCTCTTTGATTTTAATCCAAGTTTTTTCAGCTTCTTTTTCAAGTCGAATAATTGTCTGAAGATGAGAATTAATTACTTTTTGTTTTTCAATATTATTTTTACTAAAAATAGATCTCCCATCTTCAAGAATCTTTATTTGACTTTGAAAATCTTTCTCAATTTTCAATTTTTCATTTTCAAAATCCTTTTCTTTTTCTTTCAAGATTTTGTTTTCCAATATCAAACTGTCCAAACCACTCAACAGTTTGACATTTTCAGATTTCAAATTCTCAAAATTTTCTTGTATTTCAAGAATCTGTTTATCATCAGATTTCTTCTCATCCTTCAAATTTTTTATTTCCAATGTCAAACTCTCCAAATCCTTCAAGAGTTTGGTATTGTCTGATTCAGATTTTTCACAGTTTAAACATTTTTCGGCCATCATTTCAACTTCAGCTTTCTTCTCAACCTTGATAGCTGAAATTTCTTTAACCTGCTTCTCTACCACTTGAACATTTTTCTCAGGTTCGAATTTTTCATCAACAGACTTCATTTTTCTAATCTTTTGAAGTTCAAGTTCTTGAGCTTCAATCTTCTCGATAAACATGCTCAAAGTCACGTCTAAATATATCTCCTTCAAATCTAACAAATACGTTCTCCACATATCACCCGGTAAAACATTTACCAACTTATCAACCCACTCCTTATTAGCCTTGGTTATCCCCAATCTCCCCATCTCTAGAACTAAATGGCAGTATCGATCAATCAATTCTTTTGTAGACTCTCCCTTGATACTTGTAAAATTATCAAACTTGTTCAGTGCAATATAAATTTCAGAATCCATGTTTCGGTATGAAAGATTCACGAAAACAGATTTTCGAATGATACGAGAATTCACACACTCTAAAATCCGTTCAATCTCTTTTTCAAAACAAATGAATCAGATGAATATCTGATAAACCGGTGACAACAGATCGGGTGAAGATTCGTTCGTGCGTGTATCCGATGCTTGACAAATCACCTCGGATTACCTGCAAACAAACAAATAAACGATCAATTCAAAACAGATTGAATATGTAACAGTGTGTTAATGAAACCAATCTAAGACTCGTGTCAAAGATTTGAGGATTCGATTCAATGTTGTTCGGATGAAATCACTAAATGAATGAACTTGATCGTATCGAAATGGATTCAATTTATCCTTCACTGATTGAACCGTAAAATTTTACACTTGATTTAATTTGATCAACAAATTCACTAAACTCGACAAAATTCTATTATTGAACTGAGAGATGTAACAAGCCGACAACCTCTTTAAACAATTCTTTGATCCTTGGATTTTAATTGATCAACGACAATCAATTTCAATTCAGATTACACGTGGCCTGAACTTGATGTTCAAACAATATATGCTGTCAATCATTAATAATACTAGAATCTGAATGGACCGCAAATCCCACTGAGCCGACATTATCAGATACAACAATTCAATTTTTACTTAAACCACTAAACCGACAACATATATTTACTCTATTCTCATTTGACCAACTTATTAGACTTAACGTCTTTTAATCAGATAACCTGCTCTTCTCATTTGACCAACTTATTAGACTTAACGTCTTTTAATCAGATAACCTGCAACATCCGACAATCTATGATCACACATGCAAACTTAACAACACTTTTTAAACTCTCAATGTCTGACAACAATTTGTCCGATGAATATTAAACACGTGATCAAGTTTTAAAGTTTCAGGAGGAATCAACGATGAGTTTCAAGCGAAATCTCTTAGTTCCAAGTAATTTTCAAGCGGAATCTGATTATATGTACGTTTTCAAGCTAAAGTATGTATTTCGCTTCAAATAACACCCCTTCTTCAAGCGAAATCCATCAGATATCTCAAGCGAAATCTTGCTGATTCAACCAAAATCAGACCTAAAAACTTGAATTTCTCCTAAATGACTAAGAATTAGATTCTAAAACTTGGTAGGATTGTAATTCAAGTATTTTCGCACAACATACTAAAAAATCAGCAGATTCGGACCAAAAAATCCCGTTCAATTTGATGAAAAACCGTTAAAAACGTGAAAAAGTAGTAGAATATGAAGAATTTAACGAAAAACAGATCTGAAATCGCTGAATTCTGGTACGAATTTATGTATTTGGTCAGCGCAATCGAGCTCCTAGCTCTGATACCACTTGTAGGACCGGTTTTGACACCGTTCGATTGCGTAACGAACGTTCGACGTGCGGAATCCGTGAACGTACGTGACCGAACACACAATAACGTACTAGAACCTTGATTCTATTGAAAAATGACGTGTACAATCACTTGAGAGAGTTTTCTCTCTCTAGACTTTCTCTCTCTACAAGATTTTCCCTAAAGTCACAAATGAGCCAAAAGTCTCAACACTAACACTATTACTCCCTATTTATAGGCCAAGGCTTTTTAATGAAACTTTTCATTAATTACAAGATTGCCACCTTGCCTTTTATCTAAATATTACAATAAAATCCTAGATTTCTACAGTTTCAGCTACGGTTTGAATTGACAAAGGCGATAGACATTAATGCATCAACAATTGTACGATTAGATGCCACAATGAAAATAAAAACATTGTACGATTACAAAAAGCAAGGTCTTTCAGTCTTCCTTAACAATGGGAAGTTTACTCTTCTCCTTTATAACCGAAAGAGGTTCGTTCACCAACCCTGAAACCTTATCCAACACCGAAATGTGAAAGTTATCGAAGGCCTTGATCGCAGCATCTAGGGTATCCTTGGCTCCTTCGTCATATCCGAGAACTTCGTCAACAGTCTTGGCCGAACCCTTTGCAGCCTTTAAACCCTGTTTAATACCGTCATTCACCCCAACGGCGTTGACGCTGTTGACCAGATCAACAACTACCTTCTCGAGCTCAGGGCTCTGATGAACTAACTTCACAACCCAAGCCACTCCCTCCGTCAGGAACCACTGCTTCGTAAGTAAAAGTTCCGATGTAAGGCCATACAATTCAACCATCTCGCCATCATACCGAGTTAGCATATCTTTCTAAATTGTCTAACACTGTAAGCATCCATCAATCTTTCTTCTTTAATCAGCTTCTATCTTTGAATGTTATACCAGGATCTGATTCTGGCTCTAACATTTACAGCTTCTTCAGGCTCCCCCTTTCATCAAGCTTCCGTGCTTTTAGGGATCGACACCTTGCTTTCAGGTTACAAGCTCCTCCTTGCTTTGAGCTCGTCTTCAGACTCCCCCTTAGACTCAGCTATCGGGATCGTAGTCTGGAATCTCATCTGCATTTTCTCAAACATTTATAAGTAACAATGTTTTGAATATTCAGGATCGGAAACTGACTCTATTTCAAAGATTTTAACAATATAAGAATCCAACTCCCTCACAGTTAATCATCCAAGTCCAATTTAATGACCTTGGAGATATTCACAAACTGTTTTTGAATTTTTTATGATAAAAACTTCAAGTTTCAAATTAATGAACTTGTTTTTTTTTCAGAAACACAATCAGCATACTCAGATTTTGAAACTTAGCACTCAGACATCGGTTGTCGAAAATAAAGCAGAATCAAAATCTTTTTGTATTTTTCTGAAATATAAAGCAGTAAAGAAATATTTACAAACATATTTACAGACAATATTTTTGTTTGAGTTTGCATCAGAGGATCATATCAGTTTTTGACAAGTCACAAGTACCGTTGAGCTTAGTTACACATTAAGAATTAAACAATTCACTTAGATTGTCGATATACTGATCCACTTAAATTTTCACACAAATTTCAACTGATTCAGGATACGAATTAGGTGTATTAAGAACTTAAACTCATTCATGTGTCCCACCTCTTGAATATACTCCTGTATCCAGATCCCAATATTCAGTCTTACAGGTTAATATACCTAGATGATATCTGTAAAGGGTTAAATGCGAAACCGTGAGAGCTCAAGTCAAAACTTCCGTTCAGCAGAGAGATGACAGTTCGACTTTAGGTGTGTTCCCTTTAGAGAATCTTTTCTTCAACAGCACATGATTAGCATTTTGCAATGTTTCATCATTTTTGTACTGAGGGTGAGCTATATTTCAAGCATGCAGAAAGTATTATACGGGGACTAGGCCATTGCTTCCGCATTATCAGAAGTCCCGGAATAATACCCCAGATATCACTGAGTATAAAGACCTAGTATCTCAGAAAGAGGGACCTTTCAAACAAGATTTCAGGGGTTACCTATATATCCAAGTAGTGTTCCCCACGAAATAAGTAAGTTTGAATTTATGTTTATATCCCGAAAAATTTTACTAAATGTATAAAAACCTATCGGCATATAATCAGTGAGACCGTTTAACGCTATTTAATCATTACATTTCTTTAGCATACTGTAACTGTCTACTGATGTACTATCATTTCCTCTTTTTACACAAAAACTCATTTTTGAATTTTATCATGTTTTTTACTTTTTCAAATTTTCAAATGTTTTTGTATTTTCTAACAACAATACTCCCCCTAAAAATGCAAAACCATTTAAAGAAAATTTGACAAACCGATACTGATAGCTTTGTCTCGCCATCCATTTTTTGCTTCTCATGCACTGATTTACAGAAAGTCTAATGTACCCCCATGATTTACAACACATTGATACTTTACAGTTTGAAAACCGTTTTTCAATCTTGTGAAATTAATCATGTTTGTTCCGCCGTGAGGGTTTCGGCATATTCAATCAACATATTTTTGATTTTTTTTTATTTTTAACAAATTTAAAAACAGACATATTTTTGGTTTTTCAAAATTTTTAATTTTTAGGGTTTTTGAAATATTGTTTATTTATGTACAGAAAACAAACAAACTCCCTGTTTCAACCAACACAGGGTTCAGCAACCTCTTCTTCCCGTTGTTGTGACAGGCTGCTCCGAATTCCATTCTTACAATCTTCAATTTTCTTGTGCACCTGCACATACAAACTATTTAATCATTTGAACAATGCAACCCAAGCCTGTTTAGACTCAGGTAATTTAAGAAAAAACTTTCCAGGTAGAACTGGATAATTTTTATCATTTTTTTCAAAAACATCTTCATTTTGATTACCATTCTTAGAAGTCACTTGTTTCTTAACAGTCCATGTTTGACCATTAGGAGTACCTCGTTTGTAAAAATGTGACTCTTTTTGAACATTTTTATTCTGAACAACAACTTTTGGTTTCCAAAACTCATTTGGTTTTGTTGCATCGACAGTTGTTTTGCAACTTTGTGTTGTTCTTAATCTGGATGTGTAATAATTCCAGGTCTGTCTAGTATCAAACCTATTCGGTTTTGAATTCCAAGTTTGGTTCGAAACAAACTTGTTTGTGTTATACCTCCAAGTTTGTTTTGAATCAAATTTGGTTGAACTTTGTTTCACATCCTCATATTTCTTTTTGTCAACATTATCAGACTCCTTTTTATCAACATCCACTGGTTTCAGATTTGGACACTTGCGTGCAAGATGTCCAATTTGATCACACTTTAAACATGTTCTCTTTGAAACATCTTTGACTTGTGGTTGTTGCTTTTTCTTTTGAGCACAGAACTCTTCATTAGACTGTCGTATAACTTGGAGTTCTTTCTCTTCTTCTAAACTTATACCTTGAACAAAATTCATTTTTGCCTGAAAATTTTGTGTTTCATTTTTCTTCCAATTATGTTTCTTCTTATAACCCAACCCAGCTTTCATGTTTTTCTTCTTGTAACCAGGTTTGTTATAAAAAGTTTTGTAACCTTTTTCCAGCAAACTTTGAAATTTCAGACTTTTCAATCTCAACCATTTTGAAAACTTTATCAACCTTTTCTGAAATCACATTCTGAATTAGGAATACAACATCTAAGAATAATTTGTCCGATCCAATCATGGTATAAACCAATCCTTTTGAATCTTCCTTCAAATTTTTCTCGGATTTTGAGTTTTTCAGATATCCATCATGAAAATTACCTTCATTTTCATCCTGTGATTCAGATTTACCTGTTTCAACTGACTCTTCTTTCAACACACTTTCAACGAATTTACCTACCACCTCTGAATCACTAGAATCATCAGATTTAGAATAGGTTACGTCAATGTTGTCTGGCAATTGATCTACCAAATTGAAAGCTTTTTCGACCTTTTCATCATCATAAAACACAAACTTTTCCGGTAGTGGAACTTGATGAAACTCTGAGCCAATACCTTTCTTGTTTTGCTCAGAATCTTTTCCATCCGTTTTTATGTTGAAAATTCTTTCAAACACATATGACGACACATGATAACTTTTTAACTTGTTGTTATCCTGTTCTAAATCAGCAATCTGACGCTTTAGCTTAGCAACATCCTCAATATAGGAATTAACAACACCTTGTTTTATTTCATACATTCGCTTAAGCTCTTTAGTTGTTTCAGAATAATAATTCATTCTTGATTGAGCAAATTTCATTTCATCTTTCACTTTTTCATATGACTCTTTTGTAATGTGATATGCCAATTTTATTGAATCATATTCTTTCTTCATTTCTTGACAAACAATTTCTTTTTGGTCACATTCTTCTGTCTTTTTAAAAACATCTTCTTTCAAATCTTCATTTTCTTTTTCTAATTTTTTACATTTTTCCAAAAGTTTTTCATCATTATCTTTCAAAACTTTTTCATTTTCTAACATTTCTTTATATTTATTTTTGAAAACTTCTTCAATTTTATTAAATTCAAGATTTCTTATTTTGAATTGCTCATCTTTTTCAATACAAGCACTGCATGGTTCCATGCATTTCTTGCACTGCTCAACAGTTTTCAAGTTTTCAGAGTCAGAAATTACCTCAGTGATTGGCACTTCGGTGTTTGCAGCAACATCTGTCTGCTTCCGATCAGCATCTTTCTGCTTTCCTTCAACATCAACCTTATCACCAGCATCACTAGCAACCTCCAAAATCTTAAACTTTTCTTCATTCAAATTTTCAACTTTCTTCTCATTTTCTCCAACCTGCTGTTCTTCAGTAACAGCTTCTTTCACTTCTTCAACAATCTTCACAACTTCTTCTTTAACAACTTCAACTTTTACTTCCTCAACTACCTTCTTTAACTCTTCAACCATACTTTCAACATTCTTCTTCATTTTCTCCTCATCCCTCTTCCTCAAGCTTGAAATCATAACATCTCTTAAACGTCTTTCAAACTTCTTTACATATGTGTCATCTTTTACAACATTAGTATAGTATACGACAGATAAAGGAATTTCTAGAAGAACATCATCAAAGATTACGTCTTCCTTGGGAACAACAGGTTCACCATTCCTGTTGACATAGCACTCTCGCTTCTTATCCCATCTTTTGTTGATCACTGCACTTTCATATTCTTCTTGCATCATATTTGATGTGTGCAAAATGCAACATATAAATTACATCAATTGTGGCATAAAACTAACCCTTTTTTAGTACTAATGTTGGAAAAAGTGTGTTTTTGTCTTCCTTTTGTATTTTCAGGATTAAATGAGCTCAAATTAACAAAAGAAGCAAAAAGGCAGCTAAATCTAACATAAATACATGGAAAGGAACAAACGTGGCATGCCCGACCTCCCCGAAAGCATCTTCCCAAGCAAAACAAGAGAACAGAAGGCTGAACACGCCCCGTGTTCAGTGAACACGGGGGCGTGCCCAAGTGTCAGCATAAAAGACAAAGTTGGTAGAAGCTTCCATCGCCCACCACGGGGCCGTGCTCAGCGGACACGGGGCCGTGGTCAACTATAAGATTCGCAGAATCCAGGCAAATCTTGATAGTACATGTAACACCCGTTCTTATAAATCAAGGTTTAGCGTATTATTTACGAAAACAATCATGTAATTAAGATTACATATCCATCGGAAAAACGGGTTTACTAAAACCTTTTACAATTTAAAAGTTTAGAACATAATGTAATTAAGTTCGTCACTTAAAAGAAACAATGAAACGACTTTCGTCATTTAACATAATAACGATACATAGTGCGGAAGCTTATTTCGTGATCGTGTTCGGTTCTTGCTCGTCACTTGATCTTCATCCGGGCACTCATGGCAATCACCTATGATCAAAACCAACCTAAAAGTTAGTTTTAATAGTCAAATATGAAGTTCAAACAAGTACAGGGGTTAAATATGAAGTTCAAACAAGTACAGGGGTTAAATATGACAAAAAATAACATTTTTCCGAGTTTGGGGGCGTCGCGTGACGCCAAGGGGCGTCGCGTGACGCTAGGCCCCCTTTTCAGCAGAATGTTGCTTATCAGTTGCTGCATATTCCCTGCACGATCTGATTTCACGGAAACGGCCATAACTTCTTCGTTATTGATCCGTTTTACCCGATTCTTTTTCCTAGGCGTCCGTAATTTAGTTCTCCATCTTATGGAGTTAAAATCCAACAACCTTCATAATAAAATTTCAGACTTTTAAGTCTTCGGCTTATCGCCCTTTTACCAAATTTTGACCCGTTTATGCATTTTATCAAACGAACATATTTGTTTGATTCCTACATCACCTACACTTCTTCAAATTGTTATTAACTACCATTTTAGGTTCTAATCACAAGTTTATTTCACAATTTAAACATGTTTTCGCTCGTATGCTTATTTTGACCCGTTAAGGGTATTTAAGCATTTTCGAGCCTAAAATCGCTCTCGATTGTTTCTAGCATTTCATCACCACATATCTTATCCTATAATCTCCCACCACAATTGTGTTTATGGCGGTTTGATGTGGTGATCTATATAAACCAAATTTTACCTCTCGAATCATTATTTTACGACAAAAACTCAAATAGTACCGTTTGACTAATATAATACCTCTTTCAACCTCTATACTTAATCTAAGTATTTACTTAATCATAAAACTTGTTTCCAAACAACCTTTAAGGGTTGTTTGTCCCATTTAGCCTACAAGGGCGTTTTGGTCGATTTTAGTCCTTTTATGACGAAGGACTCTCTCTCAAATTATTTGACCAAAATAGCACTTTCAACTACAACATAATTATGCGTACCTGGCCCGGATCACAAGTAGACCCGATTTATACCTCGTTTTCATTATCACACCATCAATGGTGACGCAATTATCCGATTTGCTAATCGGTCCTATTAACATAAGACTTGACAACCACATTAGTCGATATTATCAAATGGTGTTATCACCACCATTCGACCCGTTTGGACTATAAGACCAAGTATTTTCGTGAGTAGCAAAACATGGTTATTAATTACCAATTTGTTCATCCGACCCATTTCGGATTTTTTTTGCCACTAGACCCCTTTTTCTCTTAAAGTCTTTCTTGTATTTTTACCCATTCGGTTTATGCTACGAGTGCTCCTTTTTAACTACGATTTACTTTAGTCGATACTTGACTAAATTTCCATTTTTACTCATCTTCTTGTTATTAGTTACATTCTAAAATGATCTTAACGAAAACTCCTTAGTTATTATTCATTACATGACTAAATTACCGTTTCGCCTCTTTTCACCATAACACATAAATTTCATCACTTATGTTTGTTCCGACTCATGTTAATAGCGTCGGAACCCTTAATTCGGATATTACACTAATTGCAGTTGTAGTTTACAAAATAATGCATATTCTACAAAAAGGATGTAAGCGTCGCTTACCTTGCATCCGGTTATGCTCTTTTTCCCATACACGAACCGTTTGACCCGTTCCTTGCCCAAGTCTCCTTCTAGCTTGTCAAGAGTCAAACTATCATTATGTTTCGTAAGACGGTTAGATTAGTCATCATTATTATGGCTATTTCGTCCTACGGATTGTATGTCGAAACTACTTTTCGACTTCAATGTTGGTTTATTTGACTTTCGATAGTCAACTAACTTCAATCATATTATACACACAATAAGTTCAATCAACATTACGTTTAGAACCCATATTATTCCGTATTACACGTAGTTAGTCGAGTTAGCCAATTACGCGTTTCTTTCATAATTTCATTATGTCAACATTCATTCGGGCATTTTAACAAACACCTAATGTGCATAATATTACTTATTTACTAACTAGTTCATAACTAGTTATCTTTACCAAGATTTGCATCAACACATTCAAACCTCTAAGTCTAGTGTTCATGAACTACATCAAGAACTTATATCATAACCTCAATATTCATCAATCTTACATTCTAATATGAGCGTTCATCATATTAACATAAAACCCACTTAACTTTTCAATGGATCATTATGGATTTCATAGATTATCCAACAATCTAACATGTTATTGACTAGGGTTTACTCCTAGACATCATATTACTTCAAGATTCACTCATGCATGACACAATCAAGCTCAATTTCAGTTACTTATAAATAACCTAGAATTTAAGATGGATCAAAACATCACAATTTTACATACCTTGTGATCCTTTCAACTAGGTGTTCATGAATTTGTGCTTGAAATTCGATTTGGAGCTGATTTGAACCCTTAATTTGATCAAGTTTGGCATGCACTAGGGCTTGGTGGGGAGCTTGTGTCGCCCCTGTGTTCTTGTTCGACCAGACACCCCTAAAGTGGGTGTTTGGTTTGTTTTAATTCTTGTTTTTAATAAAACAAGTTTCAAGTTTAACAAGTTTAGCCCCTCCATTTTCCTTAGTTCATAATTTAAGTGTTTTAACCCACTCATAAGTCACTTTCTAACTAGGTTAGAATTATTCCTAGTTAGCTTAGTAGGTTCGGGAAACCGTAACCCGTTTTACTTTAAGTCCCGTTAAATCGGGCCTTTTATCATCCTATTTTCTTGAAAGCTCTTATTTACTTTAAATAAATATTAGGATTATTCAATTAATTCCTAATACTTGCAGGTTTACTTTTACCACTAACGGTACTTTCCCCGTCTTTAGTATTAACGGGGTTTAATTACCAAACCCGTTTTCGGGGTGTTACAGTACATATATGCTTCTGCACACGGGGTCGTGCCCAGCGGACACGGGGTCGTGGTCAACTAATGCAGACAAAAGCAATTAATGAAGACAGAGAAGAGGATGGACACGGGGCCGTGCCCAATGGACACAGGGCCGTGCCCGAGCTTCTGTTCAGCCTATAAATAGGAGTGCTTGGCTCAAGCTCAAACCATCCCTTGGCACACCACCTCTCTCACACTTCACCCACCACCCACCACCACCATAACACCATCATCCACCACCATCATCCATTGTCCGTCATAGAGTATGTGAGTCGTCTCGGGATCCAAGATTGATCGTAAGAGTTCTTGACAATCAAGGCCATGTTTACCTAAGTCTCTTACATCACTTGGTGAAGACAAAGTGTCTAGTGTAATACTTTTTATTTTTAATATTTTCGCACTTTTTAATTGGTTATGTATTAATGACTTTAATAACTAGTTTCTTATGTTGAAGGTGATTCTTCCTTATCGTTTGTCCGTGGTGTCTTGGCATTATTTTACTCTCTATATAAAATAAAATATTTTCACCATTCATATCTCCACGGTCTATATGGAGGTATGTTGGCTACCTGGTCTGGGGTTAAGGGAACGGTTTGGTAAGAGTCTTGCCATTGTTCAGTGTATAGATCCTGCAAAGGACCTGGGTCAAATTTAGTAGGACCTCCTTCAATACTTAACGGTATTGGATGGCGGGGGTCCAAACTCTTTGATCCCCTCATAAGTTAAGCTACTATTAAAACTTTAACCCGACTACTTAGGACTGTATCCCTGCTGACTCAGACTACTTAGCCGAGGGTAACGTCGCCTTCAAAAGAGGGGCCTACCACATTATGCATTAATAACTTAATTAATTATCTTTCAATAATCCGACCTTTTAGGATTGTATCCTTGCTGACTCAAACTACTGGGTTGAGGGTAACGTCACCTCCAAAAGAGGGGCCTACTACAATAACTAAGATAATCTCTTAAATAGTGCAAAAGTGCGGAAATAATCAAAGGTTACACTAAACACGAGTCGGAGCCAAGTGATTCATCTTGTCTATCTATTTTTATTTTTATTTTTCAGCATTTTAGTTAGTTTTTATTTTCTTAGTTTAAAACCTTTTTTCTAAACTTTTGATTTGATTAGACGTTGAGGATAAACTGGTACTAAAAGCTCTTGTGTCCTTGGACGACCTCGGTATCTTGCCAACACTATACTATGCTCACGATGGGTGCACTTGCCCATATGTGTGTTTAGTGTTAGTAAATATCGTGTTTTATAAATTTAAAACTTGGCTAAAAAAGTGTTAAAGGGCTTAAAATATACACCTAATATATATATAACACTTCACATGCATCAATATTCATTCTGTTCCAAGCAATGTTTCTTTCTCTGTAAGTTTTCTCACTCAGAATCTCCTCTCTGGTTTTCTCTTTGACCTCAACAACAACATTTTCTTCTTTGTTTTCCTCTTTTATTTCTGCAACAAAAACATAATGGTTGTTCTTTGATATAGATTTGCTATGAGCTGTTTTTCGAATATCAACACGATCTTCTTCTGGACAAATTTGACTCCAATCATATCTTTCATCATCATGGATTACAACACAAGCTCTTGACTTATCTCTGGGTTTATCTTCAATCATTTTCGGATCTTCTTTGCTTTGGTGGTAGATTTCCTTTCGATAATAATCATCATTGAACGGATGTTCATTTCCACCAACTGCAGAATTGTTGCATTCTCTCTTGAAATGACCTTTCTGCTTACATTTGAAGCAAGTCACTTTAGACTTGTCAAATCCTAGTTTTGTTGATGCACCACCAAGAGACTGTTTCCCAGTAATCTCCATGTATCTCTGAGCTCTGCGGATGCAACTAGCTAAACACCATCAAATGTCAATGAGTTCCATCTCTTCCGGATCAATCTGGTCGTAGTCTTCTTTGGTTAACTCAAAGTTTCCAATTTTTCCAGCTACAAGACCTTCATATGATTCCAGAACAGATGCAAGGAAGCTCATGTGTTGCTTAGCTGCATTGATGCTCATTGTCGGAGAATTCTTCAATTTGAGAGCAATGTTACAAAGAACTTCTTCACATTCTTCAACACTTGCTTTAGATGAAGATGAATGATAACCCGGATTGTAACTTGATGAGCTTTTCTGTGGTTCTGTTGTCCTCTCACCACTGAGTGCAGTCTTTGGTGACTCTCCAACTTTCACCGAAGGTAAATTACCTTTGTAATAGAGACTAACATTCTGTTGATGTGAAGAATTACTCATCTTGTTCTGTTTCTGCAATTCAAGCTCATGAGTTTCAATATTTTCAATTAATGTATCGAGAGAAATTGTTTCATACAAAGCATCATTTTTCAAAATGAAAACAAACGTTTGCCATTGATCAGCTCGTGGTAATGCTTCTATGACTTTATCAATAATTTCCTCTCTTGTTTTCACAATTTCAAACCTTTCGAGTTCAATTTTTAGGTGACAAAATCTTTCTATCATTTGCCTCACAGACTCTCCTTTAATGCTATCAAACAGATCAAATTCTTTCTTTAACAAAGCAATTTTGTTCTTTTTAATCTGTTTACCCCCCTCAGCTTTAACTCGTAAAGCTTCCCAAACAGATTTCGATGACCAATCATGGTTAAGCAATGCAAAAATGTCATTTCTAATTTCCGACTGGATCAAAGCAATCATTCTCTGTTCAGATGAGAATTCCCTTTTGTCCTCAAGGCCTAATTTCTTCATAGGAATTTCCTCTCCTTTGTCATCTTTTGGTCTCTCATATCCAAACTCTAGACAAAACTAGCTCTCGTGTGCATATGCTTTTGCCCAGTTGAGAAACTGTTCTTTCCACCAAGTATAATCCTCAATATTATCTATCTTGGGTGGTTTAGAATGAGTTCCATAAAAGTTGTCGTGATTGATGTTTTCATTGACCACTTTTGTAATTGACTTTGGTGTGACAGTTAATATTTCGGAGGACTCGGATGTAAACGCGTTGTAAAACGTATTGTAGAACTCTTCAGCCATGATGTGAAATTCTTGAAATACCTGGACACAAACAATCAAACAAACACAATTAGTCTAAACAATTTCAAACAACTTGAAATAAACTGACCCTCAGTTGACGTGAAATGATCTTGGTGCGAAAAATCCACTTTCAAACGAAATAAGGATCTCAAGCGGAATAATGATTTCAAACGAAATCACTTGGTTGTCAATTCAAACGAATTCAGAACTTCAAACGGAATCCCTTTGATGACAACTTCAAACGAAATTAGTACTTTCAAACGGAATCACTTATTTCAAGCGAAATCTTCAAACGAGATTACACTTTGAAGCGGAATCAGGTGTACTTTCAAGCGGAATTACTGTTCAAGCAGAATATCTAGCTAATTTCAAACGGAATTATAATTTGAAGCGAAATTAACACTGATTTTTCAAACGAAATTACGATGCTCGTTCAAACGGAATTATGTTTTTGGCCCATTTTTGTCACTTTTAAGTTGAATTTAGGTCTGATTCTCTCAAGGCTTTGTTAAAACACTGTTTCGCATGTAACGTGTGAAATTCAATCCATTTTGACCGTGAAATCTTGTTCAATTTGAAAAAGAAAGTGTAGAAGTCAGAAATCTGATGATATCAAGCTAAACTCTTCCTCCTGAGCTCTGATACCACTTGTAGGATCGTTGTGCGACCTGAATGAGTCGTTCAGAAGAGTTTTGGATCCGAATCAAAGGCGGAATCAATGAAACGGACACTCGATTCAATTTAAATGTCTCGATTATTGATCTAACACTGATTTACAACCTGGAGACGATTCGGCAGAGCTTCGCTACTCAGATCCGAAAGTTACAAATGACAAATCAGGTGCACCTATATATAGTGTTGTAATTCCGTTTGAAATGGTCAAAGCCACTTTCAAGCGGAATTACCACCAAACACATCAAAATCAGTTTCTAGCAACCCGAGCACTGATTATCCTATCCTATTACGTGACATGATACAAGACGAAGTCAACAGACATAGTGCACTAACATACTACGCTCACGATGGGTGCACTTGCCCATATGTGTGTTTGGTGTAAGTAAAATATCGTGTTTTATAAATTTAAAACTTGACTAATGTGTAAAAAAGGGCTTAAAATATACTTAAAATTATATAACACACTCACGCACATCACCGAGCTTGGTCACAGAGAGGCCCCCTCCCTGTGACGAGGCTAACGGTGTGTTTCCTTTCTTGTGATCTTACAGGTCTCTGTCAAGGTCATTTGAAGCTCTGTTCAACCCAGCTCGGACCAACTGGTTTTTGAGTCTTCACCTACCTCACCAGAATACCTTAACCGGAAAAAAGATCCATCATTGCATGTCGAAAAGTAGAACATAAATAAGTAGAGGGTCTAATATGTAACTTGGTGTTCTATATAAGACACCATTCTTGTAACCCTAAAAGGTTGATTCTGAATACAATTCTCAATACAATTCAAACCCCAATCACTGTGTTTGCTCTCTATACTAGACCTCAGCATACTTCACCATGGTTGGAGGAAATCTAGTTACCTGGAGAAGTAAAAAACAAAAGGTAGTCGCCCTATCTAGTGCGGAAGCTAAATTCCGAGGGGTTGCACGTGGCTTAGCAGAGATTCTGTGGATTTGCAAGCTCCTAACTGAGATTGGCTTTCTTCCTACTACAGCAACCAAAATCATGTGCGACAATAAAGCTGCTATACAGATCTCAGAAAATCCAGTCCAACATGATCGAACAAAACATGTGGAGGTAGATCGACACTTCATCAAGGAGAAATTGGAGGAAGGTATCATAGAGCTCCCGTATATAGCATCGAAAGATCAACTCGCAGATATTTTAACAAAGGCAGTCAACGGAAACGCGTTTAGTAGCTGTTTGAGCAAGTTGAGTATTGGTGACCCCACTACTCAACTTGAGGGGGAGTGTTGGAAAGTAGAACATAAATAAGTAGAGGGTCTAATATGTAACTTGGTGTTCTATATAAGACACCATTCTTGTAACCCTAAAAGGTTGATTCTGAATACAATTCTCAATACAATTCAAACCCCAATCACTGTGTTTGCTCTCTATACTAGACAACATTGCATGCCATCCAAATCAATGCTGCCGTCTTCGGTTCTCGTAGACACGCCACAATCAGCTGAGAAGATGACTCCCTTTCCGTTTCCTCCACCTCTGATTTCAGATTTGAAACTCTATACGTTGTTGATGGGGGCCGAAAACGTAGGTGACGAACACTAAAATAATTAATCTTATTTGGCCACATATTCAGTTACAACTGCAAATATGTGTGACACAACACGTTTCCTTTGTTACAAAATGCAAAGAATATTGTACAAGACTCTGTTGCGTGCACACAAAAGAAATCCCCGTCGCCGACTTCCACCGGAATAATCTTCATCCCTTCCACTTATTCCGGTTTGATTATACATGGAAAAGAGAAAGAAACCAAAATGAAAAGTGGTGGTAATTTTGCAAGAGACAAAGTAGTTCTAGTTATATATATTACACGTTAAATCGAAATTGTTCAGCATGTTGTCGAAATATTAAAGATTAAATAGAAATTTCAAGTATAATTTTGTATTATTACAATTAATTTATAAATATAAAGTTTAGAGTAAACTTCCGTTTCGCTCCCTATGGTTTGGTCACTTTAACGGTTTTGCCCCAAACCTTTAAAAACAGACATTTTACTCCTTGATCTATAAAGCTTATCTCTATTTCACTCCCTGCCCCTAACACCATCCAATTCAAGTGTTAAATCCTGGTCACATGCCCCTCACATGAGGGGCATTTTTATTTTTTTCACTCAAACTTATTAATTTTCCTACTTAATTTTCACACACTTTCTCACTGTTCCTCTCCATTCTCACTGTTCCTGTTATCATTATAATCAAAATTTTCTAGAATGGAGATTACAAAATCATCCTTTATGACCCCACTTTTATTACTACGATCATCATCACCAACACTCTCCTTGACTTCCCTTTGACTTCTCGGTTCTCTAGTATTCCTGGATCCCAACAATATAAGATCCAACATTTTTCTCCTAACAACATAAACAGGATTCATAGAAACAGGAAAATCTTTACAATATGCTTCTTGATGAAACACCATTTGTGTACAACCTTTCGTAGATATGTAAAAGATTCCAGGATGCTTTAAAATGAGCTCACGAAAATTAACCGGAATACCAAAATCTTTCTTAAAATGCGCTAATCTTTCGATTTCAACCATCTTCTCAACTATTAAGCTTAAAAGCTCATGAAGAATCCCAATCACTCGTTTTTCAAACCGTTCAATCTTGCCACGAGATGACGACCGACAACCACCTTGCACAAGGCCCACCTGACCACCATTACTACCTCCACCTAACCACCACTATCTTGCACCACCCCCACACTCCGGCGGCCTCCCTAACTGCTCTAAAATCCTTTAAAAGCATATCTAAAAACAAGATTTCAACGAACTCCACCGTCACCATCATCATCTAAAAGTCGTCGGAGCTAGAGTTCTTGGCTCAAAAACCTAGGCGCCGTCACTGTCTGAACTTAGAAATAGGAGTTTGAAATCTGGGGGTTTTGATGATACAAGTTAGGGTTTGATTTTAGGGTTTGTTTCGAAAGGTGAAATATTAAGATAAAAGGGTGGTTGACTTGGAGAGAGGTGTAGTGGGTGGGGTGGTGATGGTGATGGCGGTAGATGTGATGTGTGGTGGCTGTCTGAGAAGGTAAAGAGAGATAAGTGTCTAAATGAGGTTGGGGAAGAAGATGGAATGGGGAGGAAGATGGAATTGGTTGTTAGGGTTTTAAACGTAATTCATTAATATTGGTTGGGAAAAGACATAATTGCCCATCAGGTGTTTTGCACGTGATAGGCTTTGACGGTTAAAATGGATGACGTTTAGGGCGGGGAGTAAAATCATGAAGGGCTTCATAGATTAGGGAGTAAAATGTCTGTTTTTAAAGGTTTGGGGCAAAACCGTTAAAGTGACCAAACCACAAGGAGCAAAACGGAAGTTTACTCTAAAGTTTAACTTCATATATAATTGAGAAAAATGCTCGGATAGTCCCTGTGGTTTGCTAATTTTTCATCTTTAGTCCCTAACTTTCTAAAATTACAGCTATAGTCCTCAACTTTTGCAATTTCGTTCTTGGATAGTCCCTAAAACAGATGGAGGATAATTTTCTTAGTTAAGTGGGTGTAAAATGACCTACATACCCTTTATTTTAATAAACAAATAAAACTCAAAGAAATTAAAAAACCATGTGAGACCCACTATCTACCACACCTTTCTTCTTTGAGTTCTTTCTTGTTCCTAGATCATCATCTTCATCCCTGTAATAACCACCTGCAACTCCGGCTACCGATCATCGGACATCATATTCATCAGTAATCACCTCCGTTAATCATCATCTCCATAACATTACTTCCGCCAAGGAAAATACGAGCTGTCATGAACGGGACCGTTGGAACAGAAGGTTTTTGAGTAGCTGTATCTGATACTATGGAATCTGCACCTGTTAATGCGACTCTCGACCCTACATCAAAGGTCCACTTCCTACCATCAGCATCACTTAATTCACCATTCGCACCACAATTTAATAAAATTTTATCTGATGGGACAAAATTTGCAGCTAAAACCACATGAATCACAAAGCCGAATAGCAGAAAGCAAGGGAAGACATCCAGCCGGCGATACCTATCCGTATTTCTCATTATAATTCCACAAGTCTAAAGCCTGAAAAGGATAACAAAAAGAATAAAAGCACGATCAATTCTCAATCTAAAAACAACTTATTGCCATAAATTTATGGAAATGCTCCGGTAACAAAATCAAATATCTAGTTTAGAAAACACTATTAACCAACTTTCAAACTAATAAACATCAAATTAGCAGTGGCACGATGAACGGTTAATAAATTCACACACAAAACAAGTAATTATTAATCTAATAAACTCAGTGCCAGAAATTTTCTACAAAAATACCGAAAGCACAATCAAATAAGATTTAAGAGCATTCACATCCTAACCATCAAATTATACATACATTCGACTAAAAAACAACCCCTATATCAATATATTTCCGACTAAATTACAAGTTTTGTCCTTTATGTATGTCCCAAATTGCAGGCGCTGTCCTTTAAACCAAAACTTGACAGGCGGTGTCCTTTGTGTTTTCAAAATCTTGCACGTTTTGTCCTTTAGGCCAAACTTAGTTAGATTTTTTAGTTAAATCTGGTATCAAGGGGCCATTTTGTAAAAAAAATTTATTCAGGGACTAAATTGTACAAAACTTAATAAATCTTGTGTCTTTCAACATTTTCACTTGATTTCCACTGAATTTCAGTAAATCTTGTGAATTTCCAAAGTGGGTTCATCTCAATTTTGTGTAGATTTTATAGGGCTCTTACAAATCTGGAAACTTGAGGATGAATACATGAATCTTGGGTTGAATTAACTTTCTTGAAATAATCAAAATGACATCTTGTTTAGCTGGAGCTTATGGATTTGATCTTGAAAACATTGTTAAAGCATCATCATCATCCTCTGCTACTTCAAGTAGAAATTCAAACTCATCGTCTCCATCTTCGACTCTCTCCGAATCAAGCAATTCGCCAATCGCTATCTCCACTCGAAAACCCCGAACTCCTCGAAAAAGACCCAACCAAACATACAATGAAGCAGCTGCTCTTCTCTCCACAGCCTATCCTGCAATTTTCTCAATAACCAAAAAGAACAATAAGTAGTCCAAATTACCGAATCAGCACACTTATTTCTTGAACGAACCACCTGAGTTGATTCTACCCTTTCCTGTAACCGAAAAGCCCGTTGAGGATGATTTCGATGCAGAGTTAAGTGAAGGATACGAGGATGATTTCGATGCCCGAATTCAAAAACCCCCAAAAATCCCCAAAATCAAACAAATCAAAAACCCCCAAAAATCCCCAAAAACAAAAATATCAAAAACCCTAAAAAAACAATTCCGGCATCAATTCTCCGACCACCACCACCACAAACCACCCCTTCACCCACCGTCGCACCTAACCCACCAACAAAACCACCCTTTCACCCACCGCACCTAACCCGCCATCACACCCACCGCACCTAACCCGCCATCACACCCACCACACCTAACCACCACCTGCAATAGCACCATCACAGGTGGCACAGATTTTTCAAGAGTAGAGGCATGGAACGAGGGTTGACTTGCAGATGGTTGACTTTTATTAGCTTCAAGGGACTGCAGCAGAGGGAACTCCATGAGTGCGCTAGGATCTTGACTTGTTGTCGAATCTTCTGAACTATTTCTATTGTTGCCGTTGGTGTTTGGGTCAACCACCTGCAATAGCACCACCACAACCATCAAGCACCTCCACTGTTGTTAGAGAGAGAGAAGAGAGTGAGAGGAGAGAGAACTTTGAGATTAAAATGAGAAAAAAGGAAGTTTATATATTTTTTATTTTTAAGTTTTGTACAATTTAGTCCCTGAATAATTTTTTTTACAAAATAGCCCCTTAATACCAGATTTAACTAAAAAATCTAACTAAGTTTGGCCTAAAGGACAAAACGTGCAAGATTTTGAAAACACAAAGGACACCGCCTGTCAAGTTTTGGTTTAAAGGACAGCGCCTGCAATTTGGGACATACATAAAGGACAAAACTTGTAATTTAGTCTATATTTCCACTAAAAACAAATACTTTTTCTCTCTCCTTTCACTCTCCTTTCAATTAAATAATATTATCATTACATTTTTCTCTCACTTCCACTAACAACCACTTTCAAAATATATTAAAAAATTATAACGGGTGAACAGTGTCCCCCCAAATATACAGATGAACAGTAACATTTTCTCTCTCCTCTACTCACAACCACTTTTTATACCCTTTATAATATAAAAACCCCTCCTCACATAATTTGATGGTTAGGATGTGAATGCTAACAGATAGGTTTTTAATAATTTTGATTTGGGGAAGAACAGTGGTTAGTGGTTGGGAAAGAAATGGGATGGGGGTGGGGTAGGGTTTTAAATTATTAATTATATTTTTATGTTTTATTTATTAGTAAGGGTGTTTTGGTCATTTCACACCCACTTAACATCAAAAGTTAACCTCCATCCGTGCCAGGGATTATCCGAGAACGAAATTGCAAAAGTTAGAGACTATAGCTGTAATTTTAGAAAGTTAGAGACTAAAGATGAAAAATTAGCAAACCACACGAAGTTTCCAAGCATTTTTCTCTATATAATTCCTTACATATACAAACCACATGGCAGGGAATAGCATCTCCCTGTCATTGGTTAAAATTGACGGCCACCCCTCCCTTATTGGACCAACATACTTATTATTTTATACACGTTTTAAAATTACGTTTTTGCCTTGGAATAGTGTTTCTTTGCCATTGATTCAAATGGGCGGCGAGCAATACCTATTGGACCAACCGGTTGATTATTTTATATTCACTTTAAAATTACATTTTTGCCCACAGTTAAAAAACACGGTTTTGCCTCAACTTCAAAATACATTTACCCTTTTGCCCCGAGCTAAAAAATACGATTTCGCCCTTGGTAAAAAAAATTACGCTTTTACCCTCAGCCAAAATTACGTTTTCGCCCCAGTTCAAAATAAAATTTTGTTTTCCCCCCGGCTCAAAATTATGATTTTACGCCGGTTTATTATTTTATACCTACTTTAAAATTACGGTTTTGCCCACAGTTTAAAATTACGTCTTTGCCTCCAGTTCAAAACAAAATTATGCTTTTGCCCCCAGCTAAAATTTACTAATTTCCCCTTGGTTCAAAATTACGATATCACCCTCAATTCAAAATTACGTTTTTGCTCCCAGTGCAAAATAAAAATATGGTTTTCCCTATCTAAAAATTAGGATTTTACCCTCGAGAAAAAAAAAATTTGATTTTCCCCCAAGTAAAAATAAAAATATGACTTTGCCCTAGCTAAAAATCGTGTCAAAGAGCTGCCTAACACTCTTTTTACTTTTTCTTTCTAGCAAAACTATAGTACTGTTTTTTTAATTGGTTGAGAATTATTCGGCCATCGCCCCGCAACGCGGACGGGGCATCACCTAGTTAAATACATATACAAATATGAAATACTAAAGGTATATTTTGATTGTAATACCAAATAAAGATATTTATTATTATTATTAAATAAAAATATTAATAAACTGATGGAATATTATAACTAGATCAGTAAATTGCCAAAATCGTCCCTGATGTTTAGGTCGGTTTGCCAGTTTCATTCAAAATATTTTTTTTTTGTGCCAAATAGCAATTCACCTTTGACATTTTTTGTCATTTTCATCCAAACCACTAACTTAGTTTTTTTTTTTTGTTGAGTTGAAGTAAACATGTCTAAACCCCAAGGACGATTTTGATTAAAAAAATGTCAAAGGTGAAGGGATGTTTGGTACAAAAAAAGTCATTTTGAATGAAAATGACAAAAAATACCAAAGGTGAAGGGCTGTTTGGCACAAAAAAGTCATTTTATAGATGAAACTGGCAAACAGAGCTAAACCTCAGGGACGATTTTTGCAATTTACTCTTATAACTATAACTATAACAATTTGCAACTAGCCTGAGTAGCTGAATATAATTGGTTGTGGTGGTTGCATCTTTTTTTTGTTTTTCAGATTTGAGAATTGTTACATTTCTAAGTTCTTTCGTAGTGGTAAGGGATATGACGCGCATATGATTTATAGCTCCCCATAGCACATGATAACACCATTACAGGCAGTGTTATGGGGGTGAATTTTTGAAGTCTCGTGAAAAATATCACGCCACAATTTTCCTCCCTTACTCACACACATATATTTACATAACATGTATGTATAATAGAAGGGGGTATAATAGAAGTGGCCACTACACCCTCTTGTGATATAAGCCCACATAAAGCTCTTTCTTACATTTTTTGTCACTTGTTGTCACATAACCTTTATCAAAGGGCTTTATGGAACTTTATAACTACACATGGCTTAATTGGAATTATAAACTAATAGGTTGATCTTAAGTTTCTTTTATTTGCTTTTCGTAAGCTATGTTTTTACAACGTGTTGTAGGTTTTTTTTTTCTTTTCGAATATATCGTTATTATTGAGTGTGTTTTTTTTATATTTAGATTTTTAAAAACAACCTGCCACAACGCACCGTTAATAAAGGTGTTTTCCCGCTGCGTAGCGCGGGTATAACTGCTAGTTAACATATAATTAGAAAAATAAACAATAAGTTTTAAATCGCAATATTAACTATATATTGTGACTAAACATAAAAATTAAAAGTAAAAACTAAAGAATAGATTAAGTTCATTTTTTCTGATTGATAT
Organism: Helianthus tuberosus; assembly: GCA_030545235.1. Lineage (NCBI taxonomy): Eukaryota > Viridiplantae > Streptophyta > Magnoliopsida > Asterales > Asteraceae > Helianthus > Helianthus tuberosus. The sequence continues at coordinate 19,603,086 of CM060380.1, read as the reverse complement.
TAAAATAATTATCTACAAAACTTATGCTAATCTACAGAACTTCTGCTAATAAATAAGTAGGGAATGGTTCAAATGAAAACCATTTTTATTGTGAAAACTCGAAAACTAACTAAAAAAAAGCCTAAAAAACACACCAAATTTTTTTTTATATATAAAAAAAATTCAAAAAAAAATAATAAAATTTGTAGTACACATGTGGAGGGCTGTAAACGAACCAAACGTTTGGCGAACAGTCGTGAACTGTTCGGCGGGAAGTTCGTTTGTGTTCGTTCGTTTATTAAACAAACGAACACGAACAAGAAATTTCGTTCGTTTAGTTAAATTAACAAACATGAACAGAGGTCGTGTTCGTTCGTTTATGTTCGTGAACGTTCGGTAACGTGTTCGATAGTTAATTAGTATTTTTAGTTTTTATATGTATTTAAATATTTCAAAATTCCGACAATTTAAATATCTAATAAGTGTCAGTGTATTATATATATATATATATTATGTTCATGAAAAATTGTTTGTGTTCATTTGTTTCCATTTGTGTTCATGAACATTAGTTTGTGCTCATTTGTGTTCGTCAATGTTTGTTTTTGTTCGTTGCCTAAAATTAACAAACAAACACAACCGAACACGAACAAGTTCATTTCCTTAACAAACGAACACAAACAATAAATCTCGTTCGATAAGTGTTCGTGAACGGTTCGCGAACACGTATATTTCTTAACAAACGAACACGAACAAGGTCCTGTTCGTGTTCGTTCGGTTCGTTTGCGGCCCTACACATGTGCACTACAATATAAAGTTGCGAAAATTGGTATGCAAAAAAAAAAATTGGTACGTTTTTTTGGCTTTTTTAATTAGTTTTCGAATTTTCACAATAACTAATAGTTTTCATTTGAACCTTCCCTAAATAAGTATTTATCTTAAATGACAACTTGGCATTTATTCAAAAGTAAGTCCACACGCAGCCGTCTATAATATTGCCAAGGACTATTACAAAAAGTAGACCAATACAACGATTAAAATTTTTATAACCAGCGGCTGAAATCGTTCATCTCTATACCCTTATCTTTTCACCGTTGACAATGGCTGAAATCGTTGCTTCTGCCCTCCTCAATGCAATATTCGATAAGCTGGCCGATGAAGCCTTGAGGAAACTTGTTCGCTCACAGGGAATTCACTCAGAGCTGAAGAAACTGGGGAGGACATTGTCCCAAATCCAAGCTCTGATTAATGATGCTTCACAGAAGGAAATAAGTGATGAATCTGTTAAACAATGGCTGAATAGTCTTCAACATCTGGCATATGATATCGACGACACACTCGATGATATGGCAACCGAAGCTATGCGTCGTGAGTTCACCGAAGAATCATGTGGAATCCGTAGAAAGGTAAGAAAGCTTGTCCCAGCTTGTTGTACAAATGTTTCATTAAGTAATAGATTACGTCACAAGTTAGATGATATTACCACCAAGTTAGAAGATCTGGTAAAGGAAAAAACTGCTCTAGGTTTGATGGTGAAAGATGAAAGGCTAAAAAATATGAGTAGAAGAAACGAGACCTCTTTGCCGGATGCATCTAGTATAGTTGGACGGCACGTTGATAAAGAGAAATTGCTTAGCAGGTTGTTGGCGGACGAGCCATGTGATCAAAACTTTAGCATCGTACCCATAGTTGGTATAGGCGGGATAGGTAAAACAACTCTAGCTAGACTGTTGTATAACGAGTCACAATTGAAGAGTCACTTTGAACTCAAGGCTTGGGTTTGTGTTTCTGATGAATTTGATATCTTTAAGATAACTAAAACCATCTTTCAAGCTGTGAGTAGAGAAAACAAAGAATTTGAAGATTTAAATCTGCTTCAAATGGCTCTTGCAGAGCAAATTAAGAACAAAAGATTTCTACTAGTACTCGATGACGTATGGAGTGAAAACTATGGTGATTGGGAAATTTTCGTGCGGCCGTTTCATTCCGGAGCTTCTGGAAGTAAAATTATCATAACAACTCGCAAGGAGAGGTTGCTCAAAAAGTTGGGGCTAGATCATCTTGACCATCTAAAAAGTTTGTCACATGATGATGCCATGTCTTTATTTGCTCAACATGCATTAGGTGCAGACAACTTTGATTCACATCCAACACTTAGACCATTAGGTGAAGGTATTGTGAAAAAATGCGGTGGTTTGCCATTGGCTTTAAGAGCACTTGGAAGGCTATTGCGTACAAAGATAAATGAAGAAGACTGGGATGATGTGTTGAATAGTGTGATATGGGAAATAGAAAGCGTTGATGAGATTGTTCCAGCCCTTAGGTTAAGCTATCATGATCTTCCTGCATGTTTGAAACAGTTGTTTGCATATTGCTCCTTGTTCCCTAAGGACTTTGTGTTTGACAAGGATGAATTAATTCTATTGTGGATGGCAGAAGGGTTCTTAAACCAATCAACAACATACAAATCGATAGAACGGTTAGGCCATGAATATTTTGAAAATTTATTATCAAGGTCATTTTTTCAACATGCACCTAATGAGGAATCATTGTTTGTGATGCATGACCTAATGAATGACTTAGCTACATTTGTTGCTGGAGATTCTTTTTTCAGGGTTGACAATCAGATGGAGATGAAAAAGGAAATTTTGGCAAAATACCGTCATATGTCATTCGTTCGTGAAAAATATGTAGCTTACCAGAAGTTCGAGGCATTCAAAGGAGTAAAAAGTTTAAGAACTTTTTTAGCAGTGCCCGCTGGAGGGAAACAAGTTTCTGGACACTTTTACTTATCTAGCAAAATCTTGGTTGACTTACTTCCTGGGTTATCATTGTTAAGGGTTCTTTGTTTGAGTTGTTTTCAAATAAGTGAGGTGCCGGAGTTCATTGGTTATTTAAGGCACTTACGGTATCTTAATTTATCTCGAACTCAGATCAAAGAGTTACCTGAAAATGTGGGCAATCTTTATAATTTACAAACGTTGATTGTTTTTAGTTGTTGGAGTTTAACTAAGTTGCCTAAAAGCTTATTGAAGCTTAAAAGTTTGCGGCATTTTGACATTAGAGATACTCCGTTTTTGACAAAGACACCCTTAATGATTGGTATGTTGAAAAACTTACAAACTCTCACCAAGATCATCATAGGAGAGGATGATGGCTCTACAATAGACAAACTTAAAGAACTGAAGAATCTCCATGGGAAAACTTCCATTAAGGGGTTGGACAAAGTCCAAACTGTGATGCATGCAGGAGAAGCAAACTTATCGCTAAAAAATCTTACTGAGTTAGAGTTGGAATGGGATGATGTGTATGGTAGTTCACGAAATGAGACTCTTGAAAAAGATGTCCTCAACATGTTGAATCCTCATAGTGATAAGTTAAGAAAACTCGAAATCTTTTCATATGGTGGTATAGAGTTTCCTGACTGGGTTGGGGATCAATCGTTTCGTCAGTTGGTTCATGTGTCGATATGTGATTGTAGAAAGTGTACATATCTGCCGGCACTTGGACAACTACCCTTACTTAAGAAGTTGATTATTCGAGGCATGGATGGGGTTGAAGTTGTAGGTTTGGAGTTGCTTGGGAATACTGGTGTCGCATTCCCTTCGCTAGAAATCTTAATTTTTGGAAATATGCAAAGTTGGGAGGTTTGGTCAATCAATAGTTGGGGTGCACATGAAGTGTTTCCATGTCTTCAAGAACTTCATATAACATGTTGTCCTATTTTGGTTGAAGTCTCACTTGAAACAATACCTACACTTAGGGTTCTAATAGTCACCGGTTGTGATTATAGGGTCGTGAGAAGTTTGGTTCGTGCAAATTTATCAATCATCAGGTTAGAAATAGAATATATTTCAGGGCTTACTGATGAGATGTGGTTAGGTGTTATGGAGCATCTTGTGGCGGTTGAAGAACTAAGAATCCAGGTATGTGATGAAATAAGATATTTGTGGGAAACCGAAGCGAAGGCAAGTAATATTCTTGTGAATTTAAAGAAGTTGCAAGTTTCTTTTTGTTCAAATATGGTGAGATTAGGAGATAAAGAGGAGGGGAATAATGGAAGCAATCTTCTAACGTGTCTTAAAATTTTAGAGATACGAAACTGTAGAAGCATGGTTAGTTGCATTTGCCCAAATAGCGTAGAAAGCTTGATGCTCTATGATTGTGGTTCAATTACATCAGTCTCCTTCCCAACACGACACAAGCTCAAGTCACTTACAATCTACAACTGTAACAAACTAGTGGAAAATGAGTTTGAAGTCACAGAAACGATCAACCAACAACGTATGTCAATGCTTGAATATGTTAATGTCAGACGTTTGTCGAATCTGAAATCAGTTATTGAATTAAGTCACTCCATTTACCTCACCAACTTAATTATACAAGATTGTCAAAGTATGAAGTCATTTCCTCATCTACAGCTACCAAATCTAACCCAACTGATAATAGAAGATTGTCCAAATCTGGAGTCATTTCCAGACATTGAGCTGCCAAATTTCTCCTTGCTAAAAGATTTGGTAATCAAAAACTGTCCGTGTCTAAATGATTCCTTTCCTCGTGCGCTTTGGCCTCCGAAACTGTGTTCCCTTGAAATAGGTGGATTGAAGAAGCTCGTCTCGGAGTGGGCCCCACAAAATTTTCCGAATTCCCTTGTCAAGCTACAATTATATGGTAACCATATGAGTAATATTCATCAACTGACTCATGTTCTTCCGTCATCTCTTACTTCTCTTGGCATAAATAATTTTGAGAAACTAGAATCACTTGCCATGGGACTCCAACACCTCACATCTCTCCAACATCTCTACATTAACAACTGCCCAAAAATGATACATCTACCAGAAACATTATTGCCTTCACTTTTAAGCTTGAAAGTATTTGAGTGCCCAAAGCTGAAAGAAAGGACTAGTGGAAGAAGCTCTAACTACTGGCCTCTAATCTTCCACATCCCCTGCATCTACATAGATTGGGAATTACAAACTTAATATCAAGGTATTCCCCACTCTTTGCCATTTTGACATCTTATATTTTCTATATGTATAAGTTGAATAATTATCTTTGCTCTTATTTAAATAAATAATTCTATGCTAACTGCAAACTCAAGTAGCAGTTGAGTTTTTTGCAGAAGTAATGCTTCTTTTCAAAACAAAATCACAACTAATGCCACTCTCAAAAGTATTTCACAAATAATGCCATAGCCTTTCAAAATGGCGAAATTTTAGGAGTCCTAGGTTGTGTAAGGAATATTCAGATTGTGTAAGAGACAGATCATTTGAAAAGGTACCATAGCCATTTATAATGGCGAAATCTGCCGAAGTCAGGTTAAATAGCCATTCCAAATGGCGAAAAGTTCAAAATTCTGCACCAAAGCCATTCCAAATGGCGAAAAGTTAAAGATTCTGCACATAATGCCATTTATAATGGCGAAATTTTTAAAAGCATGCACACTTCTCCATTACAAATGGCGAAAAGTTAAAAGTTCTGAACATAATGCCATTTAAAATGATGAATTCTGCAAGTTATGCCATTTCGAATGGCGAATTCTGCACATAAAGCTGAAAAAGTCCATGATGCTGTTGCAGCTAAAGACTGAACGGTGGATGGCAGCTGTGCTACAATGGCGAGGTCGGTGGCAAATGGGATTGCAGGTAAAGACGGGATGGCTGATGGCCGCAGCGCTACGGTGGTGAGGACTGTAGCTGTAGAGAGGCAAGATGTATTGAGGATGAACGAGAAGTTGAAGAGGCTGAATGCGTATTCGTCTGCGCTGAATTTGTTTACCCTGGTCGCGCTCACATGGCATATGGCTTACATGGGCCAACGGCTTCAAGCTATACACCGTAAATAGATATGACAGGGAGGTACGACAACTCTTGATTCACATGTGTTCGTATAGTCTTTACCTCGACCTTTTTTTTTTTTTTGATGTGGTTTGTGTTTGTTTATGGAAGGTTTGTTACGTGCTTTGGTATACAAGTATATATTATATAATCCAGCTTTTCGCCGTTGATAATGGCAACTTCAGCAGGTTTGGCAGCTTTTCGCCATTAATAATGGCTATTTGTGCAGTGTTTCGCCATTCAGAATGGCTTGTGTGCAGAGATATTAACTTTTCGCCATTTTTAATGGCTTGTGTGCAGGAAATTCGCCATTAAGAATGGCTGATAAGTTCCAGGGCCAATGATTGGTGGCTGATAACTTCCTGGGTCAATGATTCGTCCTGCAATTCCCTGCAAAGTTCTGCATAGCCTTGAAAAGTTCTGCACAGCCTACAAGCTTCGAAAAAAATCGCCATTTTGAATGGCAATGGCATCAATTGTGAAATATTTTGGCAACCACCACTAGTTTTGATTAAATTTTTGAAATCAGCACTACTTCAGTAAAAAACTCCTGCTACTTTGGATTTTCTTTTTAGCGATGGATGGCTGAGAGGCATCAACGCAGCGCCTCTATGTAGCTGCTCGAATGACACTGATTCACTAAACATTTCACAAGTGATGAAATAGCCTCACTGGATTGAAAATGAGAGTATGTGATCCTTCTAAACTGCATTGGCATACAAACTATAGTTATAATGTGCATATTTTTAAACTTAAATATAATAAAAGTACTTGCATGTTTTTTTTTTTTTTTTTTTTTCTGTTAATCAAGTTGAGGAAGTGTGTACATTTTAATCATTTCCACCTAGGTTTTAAATCTGTGGGAGTAACTTTCATATATTACTTTAAAAAAAGTATATGATATAAAAAGACAAGTCACACTAAATTTTTTTTTGAACGGAAAAAAACTTCACTAAATCACAAACTTTTTATTGCATAACTTTTTTTTTGAAAAATGTGAATTATTCGCGAATGTCGGGAGGTTTAGCATACGTTGTCTTAATCGGGTCCGTGCTAGAGAGCCCCCTCGCACAATAGATCCCAAATTTAAACCCTTCAATGAGAAACCCCTATCACCCGTCCCCAACTCGAACTTGAGACCTAGAGGGGAAAACTCACATGCGTTTACTATAGGTGGAACTTAAATACCCGTGAGCACTAATAGAGCACTAGTGATGGTTTTTATTGCATAACTGTGATGCCTTTGATATATTGATGTGAATTTAATTGACTAGTAATGACCGTATTTAGCAGAACACATTAATTATTAACATTAATGTATAATTAAACGAAAAAATCAATTGTTTTTATTTTATTGATCAGTTATTTATTTCCGAAATAATTTCATTTCTTAAGGGTGAGAGGGGCACTCCTCTCTTAGGGAGTCCCCTCTCTTACTCACGGCCAATCAGCACGCGCCACGTCAACTCCCCTCTTAACTCCCCTCACACCCTCAATTTGATGGCGGCACTCCTCTCTTGGGGGACTTGTTTTTTTATTTTTTTAAGAGTAAATTACAAGTTTTGTCCTTTATGTTTACCCCAAATTGCAGGCGCTGTCCTTTGTCTTTAAAATTGATGAGTTTTGTCCTTAATGTTTGCAAATCTTGCACGTTATGTCCTTTAGGCCAAACCCAGTTAGATTTTCTCAGTTAAATCAAATTACAAGAGGGTATTTTAGTCTTTTTGTCCATTTATTTAATATTATTTTAAAAAATAAAACAATTATTATTATTATTATTATTATTATATCCATAACTCTCTCTCTATCTCTACCACTACCACCTCCCACCACCACCACCGCCGCCAACAACCACCACTGCCTCCGCCTCTCTCCTTCTCATCAATTCGATGTTTACATCAGAATGTGTTTTAAGAATTGTTTTGACCTTGGATAAATTTAGTGATTTGACAAGACTGATACTTGAACTAGTTCCAATTTAATATCAAAATCTACAACAAACAATATGAACAATAATCATCTTAGATTCATCTTTAAAACTTCATCTTGCCATTCAAGTTCTGCAAGAAGAGAGAGAAATTAAGTTAGAGAGAGAAAGAGGGTAAGAGAGAGAAAACTTATTGACGAAGCTGGAAGTAACCGGAACGCCGGAGAGGTGAGGCGACCACGTCGGAAGTAGCCTCCTGTTTCCACCACCACTTTCCACCACCCTCCTTTCACCACCACCGTCACCTGCCTAAATTCCAAATCAAAAACCCCTAATCAAAAACCCCCAAAAATCCCCACAATGTCAAAACAGACCTACAATCACCCAAACCAGCACCCACTACCGCATCCACCATGAACACCTCCATCATCCCCATCGTTCTCAGACACCTCTGACGGGTGGTCCGTAGGACAACCCTTAAGTGCTTTAAATAGAATAAAATTCCATACTTTGCCCGGTTAATTGCTCGAACTTGGTAACCACTCTACGTTTGATTATGCAGGTGTTATCGTGCTCAAAATAAGGGTTTTAGGAGGCATGAATGGATGCTAGAAGTTGAGGAATCAAAGTGTTGAAGAAATCAAGTTTTGATAAAGAAACAAGAAGAAGTATCATGTTCAGCACCGTAACCTACGGCTCCCTGCCGTAGGTTACGGCCCTCAGACTTATAAAAGAAAAGGTAGCCGTAAAACAGGAGCTCCAAGGCGTAAGGAATGATGATAGCCGTAAGTTACGGCACCTAGCCGTAGCTTACGGCTCTGTGTTGACTTCTTGGGCTTGTTGACTGCCGTAACCTACGGCTGGGAGCCGTAGGTTACGGCTCCGACTGATGTTGTCATGTAACTTCCACATTAAATGCGGTTTTGAAGTGGTTTTATGGTGACTGATCATTGTTTTCGGTTATCATCAGTGTGTGGACGAATTTGGGAGCAATCTTGGTGATTTGGAGCAAAGAGAACACTTGTTAATCTTTAGTTTTATGTGTGTGATTCACTTGAACATCAAAACTATTTTGCTACAATGTTTATCCAAGCCATGAGTGGCTAGGTTCTTTATGATCATCCTAGGTTGAAGGTTTGTTTAAGACGGTTGTGTTTTGATTCCATATTTCTAGAATGATAAACTTTATCTATGTTTTGTTTATCATGGTGTGTGATTGCTTATTTGTAAATTGTTAATTCTTATGATTTTTCTAGTTTGAAACCATACGTTCTTGGTGCCGTTGGCAATCGAGATATCATGGGTAGAATTAGGATTGGGTAAGGGTTGATTGGTCATCGGGTAACAACCTCACGTTCTAGGAATCTGAGTACTTCGTTCCCTTTTATCACAATAAGTAATTACACACGAACTATGTCTATGTAGTTCTTTCTAGTGGATGATAACACAATTGTTGAAACAAACCGGAAACTTAGGATGGTCATTTGTCTCCAAATTGTTTACAAACTCAACTTTCATCTTGCAAATTAATTAGTGTTTTTAGTTTTTAAAACCCATCCAATTAAACCAACTCTTGAATTTTACTTTTCTTGCAATTAGTCTAATTTAGTTAATCTAGATAAATTCTCAAATAACACATTTTCCACAAACTCCCTGTGTTCGATACCCACTTACCGCTATCTATTTAGTTGTATTGGGATTAAATTTGATTGTGACCACGATATCACGTCAAATTTTGGCGCCGTTGCCGGGCAAAGTATGGAATTTTATTCTATTTAAAGCACTTAAGGGTTGTCCTACGGACCACCCGTCAACCTCCATCATCCCCGTCGTTCTCAAACACCTCCGCCGCCGCTAACTCACCACCGCCACACACCACCTTCAATCTGTTACCACCACCGACACACTAACACCACCTCCACCACCGCACTTAACCCACCACCACCGAAGCACCAACACCACCACCACCGCCGTACCTAACCCGCCGCCGCCCCTAACCACCGCCACACACCAGCTTGAATCTGTTACCACCACCGCCGTACCTAACCCGCCGCCGCCCCTAACCACCGCCACACACCACTTCAATCTGTTGTTAGAGAGAGAAGAGAGAGAGAGAGAGTTGAGAGAGAGAGAGGAGATAGAGAGTTTATCAGATGTTAGAGAGAGAGAGTGTTTATCAGAGAGAGAGAGGAGAGAGAGTTTGTATATATAGTGTTTTACTTTTAAGTTTGTACAAAATGGCCCCTGAATAGAAGTTCTTTACAAAATAACCCCTGTATAGTTGAAATGACAAGAATACCCTCATGTGCATTGCACATGACCAGATTTAACCAAAAAATCTAACTGGGTTTGGCCTAAAGGACATAACGTGCAAGATTTGCAAACATTAAGGACAAAGCTCATCAATTTTAAAGACAAAGGACAGCGCCTGCAATTTGGGACATACATAAAGGACAAAACTTGTAATTTACTCTTTTTTTAATTAAGAAAATATTTTTATAAAAAGTAAAACATAATTTCATAAAATAAAAAACTACATTTCATTTAATAAAATAAAAATTACATCGCAATACTACATAAAAATTTTAGAAATTGCACGGCCACCCGTACTTGTTAGCGATCTCGCGCTTTCGGGCGAGGATGAACGGCAACATTTCCGGCGGAACATCGTCGTGCGGCTTGAGGAATGTTTTCATATCTCGATCGTGCGCGTAGTTTCTCATCGTCTCGCGTTGTTCCTTTATGAGATCGCGAGCCCCCGACTCTCTTTTCTTCCTCAATTCAATCGCCTCCATCTCACAACGTTAAAAAATATAATTTTTACCGCTTGTTGGTATAGGCCGTTGAAAAAGTTTATTTTCGTCATCATCGGGGTCCATTTAGACCGTACTTGATGCACGGTCCGGTTACTTCCACCAACGATGGCGTTATAATGATCTAAAATCCTACGCCAAAAACCATCGCTGGTTTGTTGATTGCCCTTCTTTTTGTTGGTAGAGCAATGTACCCACGCCTTCGCCAACGCCTCTTCTTGGTCTTTTGTCAAATTTTGGCGCTCCATTTTTCCCTTTTTACCCCGAGCGTCATCTTCTTCGTTGCCGGCGTCTTCATCCACATTATATTCATCGTCGCCGGTGTCATCTTCATAGTCGCCCAAATTTTGAGTTTCGGGCACTACTTCCTCGTCCTCGTCCTCGTGAATAGGTAGAGGACGTTCAACATTTTCTCGTGGAGATGGAACTTGTGGGGAACGAAAACCATACGGGTCGAAGGCGGGGGATTGAGGTTCCATTGATAACAAATTTTGAAAATAGCCGAAAGGGGGTTGTTGTTGGGTGTTGTAAAAGGAGGGGTGTGAAGGTTGTTGGTAAAAAAACGGGGGTTGTGAGGTATATCCGAAAGGTGGTTGTAGTTGTCCACTTGCACCGCTCGAACCACCACGAGACGGTTGCGAGCCGCGTCCCTTAGTATTAGAGCCGACGGACTTTTTCTTGGCTTCGCGGGGTTGGTTCTCCATTGCTCGGTTTGGCTTTGTGTTGTATTTGAAAGTTTTTTAGAGTAAGATTGAGAATTTGTGTGGTAAAAAATTAGATTTAAGTTGGTTATTTATATAGGTTAAATTGGAATTTTTTTTATTGTTTTCGAACGTTGCCCAACGGTAAAATGGGTTTGGTTGTGCGGTGAACATACACCGATCCCCCTCCCCGCTTACACTCCCCGATTTGATGGCGGCGGTGTTCCCGCTCGGGGACTTCACTCCCCGCTCCCCACCCCGAGAAGTGCCCCGCTCACCCTAAGTATATAAAATAGAGTTAATTGCCCGGATGGCCCATATGGTTTCATGTTTTTTCATGTTTAGTCTCCACCTTTTGAAAATAGCAGGTATGCTCCCTATGGTTTGTTATTTTGTTACTCTGATAGTCCCCTGAGTAGATGTCAGTTAGTTTGAAAATAGCAGGTATGCTCCCTATGGTTTGTCATTTTGTTACTCGGATAGTCCCTTGAGTAAATGTCAGGGGACTATCCGAGTAACAAAATGACAAACCATAGGGAGCATACCTGCTATTTCCAAAAGGTGAAGACTAAACATGAAAAAACGTGAAACCACAAAGACCATCCGGGCAATTAAATAAAAGCTTCTTATTGTTTTAATAATATTTTAAATGAATTATAACCCAAAAGTGAAATACTATCAAATTTGCATTCCTAAGGACCGTGTACTATCCACACGTTCGTTTTATCAATCACTTGGCATTGTGCACACCAACATTTTCTTCATGAAAATGAATATCGCACATCCAAGGGATTAGAAGCAGGGGCGGACCTGCTTGTTAATAGGGGTAGCGGGGTTCGGCGGTAGTGTAAATTTTTGAAAAATTTAACGTTTTTTCTATTTCGTTACCCATTTTTTTGAAACGTTACCCCTATAAGGATTTTCTAAATCCGACACTGATTAAAAAATTGATTAAAGATTGATGTTGAAATAATTTGGCATAGAGGATAATTTTTTTTTGAACGGGCAAACTATCATAGTGTTAATCTATTCCTATTAACCACATGCAGCCTACCTATAATTTGGTATAGACTATTAGATATGCTATAAGTTACGGCCTGATGGATTAGTGTAGCTAGCTATATTAATATTTAGTTATTTATCTATTTATATTGAAGTTATTGGTTTGTTAGTATAACTAGTGTTAAGCACCCCGCGTTGCGGCGAGGGTGTAAAACCGTGTCAAATAGCATAACTGTCATACCACCGCGAGCAATCACCAACACCGAATTTGCGGCAAAAAAATTAGATCGAAACATAAAACATAGAGAATAATAAATAAGTCGATCTAGGACCTGCACGTTATGACGAACTTGTCAAACAAGGAAAAAAAAGACGACGTAAAAACGTTGAACTACACACATACATTGCGTCGTATTAACTAGCAAAACTTAGAACGAAGTGTAAAACGGAGCGTAAAAAGTTGAACCACACACGCACGTTATACCGTGTTAACTCGTAAAATTTAGAACGAAGCGTAAAACGAAAATTTTGCGAAATATGATATGTTAAAATGTTATGATGTTTTAAATCATTCATATGGGCTTTGGTTTATTTATTTTAGCCTGGTGGGCTACTGATTGGTAGAATGGGCTGGTTTCATATGGGCCTAGCTGGTTTGGGTTAGTTGTTATTCTGTTGGAATTGTTTTGTACATGTTGGATAGCTGAGGGGGCTATGTGAAAGGTTTCAGGGACCGTGATCATCTCATGCAATAATTTTGGACTGAAGTGTAACTTTCATTGTTGGAGGATATAAAAGGGCTCAGTCTGCCCCGAGTCTTCATTCACCTCTTCACTTTCTCGCACATTCTTCTCTGTATTGTATTGTTAGGGTTTGTTGGTAGTTGTTGAAGTTGTTATCATCTCTCAACTGTATTTGAGAGATTGATCTGTTGTTTGTGTTGATGATCATCAGTGGATGATCATCACGAGACTTTGTATTGTCGTATTGTTCTGATCTTACAATTTGTAAGATCTGTTTGGGTCTTGGGGGTAACAGTTTGGGTTGGATAAATAAGATTTTGTCACCATTTTTTGTCGCTATTTCTTGTGTTTGTGTGATTGATCTTCATATCATTGTTATTACCAGTATAGAAGACCAAAATTGAAAGAAAAAAAGTTATGAGGTTAAACTATGAAAAGTTTGGGTTAAGAGTAATAACTCAAGTTAGAAATAATTCATCAAATTTTCTTTTATTTCAACAGATCACCTATGTTAGGTGGTACAGTTATGGCCATCGTATAATTATTATATTCATGAACGTTAAAGAAATTCCATGGCGTTCATGATGATAGAAGATTGGCCACACAAACTATGAGTATGCATAATTATTATATATAATGAAAACTAGGTTATTACCCGGGATTGCTTCTCGGGCTCGAAAAACTTAGTTATATTAATTATTATTTGTTATTAATACGACCTCATTACATCAAACATCTCATTGGATTCAACAACAATGTCTTCACATCACCGGATTAGATCATGAATCCATATTAGAGGTCAAACAAAAGCACAACAGGACCACATGAATAACATCATTTCCACTTTTACTTCAATGCACTTACGTGATCCGGTGATTTGGGATTTTGTAAAAATGTTTGTTCTTGTACTTCTTTACAAAATTACATAGAATTCAAGAAAACGAAACAATGACTTAAACATATGTTGAGTTATTCAAATTTCTGTTGACTACTAAATCAGATGTTGACCAAAACTCAAACATATGTTGACCAATAGTCAAACAGATGTTGACCTTAAACAGATGTTTGGTTTAAGGCCAAACATCTGTTTATGGCCAAACATCTGTTTAAGGTCAAACATTTATTTAAGTCCAAACATCTGTTTAAGGCAAAACATCTGTTTAAGGCCAAACATCTGTTTATGGCCAAACATCTGTTTAAGGTCAAACATCTGTTTAAGTCCAAACATCTGATATAGAAGGCCAAACATCTGTTTAAGCTTGAACAGATGTTTAACTTAACCAGATCTACTGTCGTCTCACACTGTTTTCCTCTTCAAAACACTGTTTAGGATTAATAAACCAAGTTTTTACAACATGAAACACAACATCATCATGCCAAATACAGTCATATATATCCATCCATTATTCTGAATTCATAAACCCATAAATGCAGAAGAATGTCACATTTGCGATTAATAAACCAAGTTTCTACTAATTGCAGTTACTATTAGCAAAAAGAAGCATGATATCATCTATATATAAAACACAAACTACTAATAACATTGTTTTATCATGTTAGCCATACACATCAACAAAACATCAAGTTAATAAGTTCAAAAACAAAAAACCATGCAACATGACCATCAAAAAATTCATAGTTATAATATCCGATATCAGAACATACTTAAAGGTCGTTGTTAAACTGAAGTAACGTCATTTAGTACGATCTTCTGCTACGAAGACACGTATGTGAAGTGCAACATATCACCAAACCTCAAGTTATTCTCAGTCATGAACTTCCGCCAACCATCCAACGCGTAACGTGGCTTGCATTCATTTAACTCCGTCTTCACATCATAAACATCCACAACTCCAACCATATTTTGAACTTTCAAGGGATGAAGATCAACAGAAAGGCCTGCTCGTCTGGCAACTTCAGCAGGAAGACGCTACATGTATTGTGTGGAAAAAAATAATAGTCAGACAAATAAACATAAATCATTAGTTTGTTATAAAAAATGGTATACCAGCCTATAGTCTATTTTCTGAACAAAGTGAAAGAACTCAGGGTCGAGAAGATGTCCAGAATGTTTTTTTGAAGTCTTTGTACTCTTATTTGTACGGTTACGCTTTTTGTGAACATTGCCGGCTCTCTTCCCCTTGATGAAAAAAGTAAACATATACATGTGAATTAAAGGAATGTTGAATATATGCGCAAAAAAAAAGTTTATATAACATATACTAATTAAGTGGCGAGTATAGATACCTTAACCTTATGAGCAGATGAAGAACATCCAATATGATCAATTGTGTCGATAGGTAAGGCGGCATTTCCCTTAGTCGTATTCTTGACCGTCTCCTTTCTGTCAGAAGTAACTTTACCTTTCTTCTTAACCTGTTGTCATAGAGTGACTTTAATAACCATAGTAATATAACAATCTTTAAGATGGTAAACTTACATCTTGTGTTTTGTTCAATCGTGAAGACATGCGTTTCTTCGGCATGCATTCGGCATCAAACTTGACTAGTTTACGTGAGTTAACAGCCTTTGGTAGTGCATTGGTTGGCAACTTCTTCTAAATATTACATTATTGGATAAATATAACATCAGTAAACAACATTACTAATAGTTGTAAAAACATTAAATTCTTATATGTGTTAAATTAAAAATAAATAATTTTAATAATTAAGTAAGTACCTGAGTAACGGTTTTTCCTTCACTTAAAGACGCAACTTTTTCATCCTCATAGATGTCCTGGTCAACATTAATGGAATAATTAATAAAATGCTAAAATTAATAAATCTTTTACTGCTAATGCTAAATACATACGTACCTTGAATGCATTCTCAAAATAATCAGCCTTGGATATCTGAAGTACACTATCATCGTCAGATTCAGGTTTCTTCGACAACCGAATCTCAGTCTCGTTTCGATAAACTAATAACTCAAAAACAACATTATCAATTCTCCTGAAAATAAGCAAATCATTCTCCAGTATCCCAACATCGTTGCACATTTCCGGCCATCCTTTAGCAAATACAAAGTTGTTATCAAACTTAGACGCCTCAACATTCCAATAAGAACCCTTATAACAGATTTGATATTTGCCACTTGGTGGGCTGTTTACGTAAAATTGTTTAATGAAACAATCTTCGATTACCTGCATAAAATTAAAAATAATGAATACTATACGTGAAGTATGTAACTTATGAGAATAAGTGTTGACACGTTTAAGGTGCAAAAGAATTGAAGTTAAGATCAATAGTCATACCGTAAAACCAAATTTTGCATAACGATTAAACGTGAAATAAGATTCACCACAAATGTCATCCACAAAACATGAAAGTTCAAGCCCAAAATCTCCTAATGGTCTGAAAACCAACAAAGTATCCCTCGGCAAATTACGATCTTTAATAACACTGTCCCAACCATCAGTTATTACTGGCTTTGAATTTTATGTTCTGACCCTCACAACCCATTTTTTACCACACTCATGATAGATTCGCAACTTATTTTTTTCCCCAACAATCTCCCCACTTTTGATTAGCAAAGGCTAAAGGTACATCCTGTATATAATTTTTATGTAGTGTAAGAAAATATAAACCATAACAACTGTTAAATATATATTTCAATAAAAATAAATTATGTATATAAAAACATGTCATACCACTTTCAATGATTCTGGGTTATCAAGAAACTTCACAAATGTAGAATACATGATAAAACCTGAATCAGTAAAGATGTTAAAAGATTGAAATTAAAAAGTTGGCTTCAAAGATGAACATGAACTTTTTGTATTACACGCTATAACTGTTAGAAAAAGTATATTAACTAAACTAAAAACTCAGTATCACACAATGTCATTAACTTGTTTTAATATCTAAATCAGTAATCAGTTATTACAAAGGTAGAAAACAAAGATATAATTCTTGATGATTATAAAAACATGCACAAACAAATTCCAAACAACACACCAAAGTGTTGAAAAATACAAACAAATCGTTGATCAACATTTAATTACAACTTCCATAACTGCTTTCAATAATGATTGTTTAACAGAGTATCCACTGAAATTAATCATAGAAACAGAGTATGTGTTAAAAATTTTCCACAAATAATGAGTATTTTAACATGTTCTCAACGAATGATTCAAACACCTAACTAAACCCTTCTTCAATGTATAGTAATAAACATTTAAAATCGTATTTGTAGCAACATAGGATTTGAATTAAGATCGGTTAAACACTACAAAGTTCATTACAATATGAATGTACATACCAGTTGCTCAAGAAAAAACAGTAAAACCTCCGGTGATTGAAGTGTAGAAGTCGGAGAATATGAAACTTGAAACCCTAGAAAATGACGGTGAGGAAGAGATTTTTGAAAGAAGAGATGATAGATGTTTGATGTGTAATGATGCTAAAGGTATAATGACGGTTGTGTTTTCGTTTCAACATTTTTTCAAGTGATGAAAAACATTTACACATACACCCCTTATTGAATTTGTTATTTACATTTACATTGAGATACAAGAGTAAAGTGGATGATTAGTTGAATTCATTTGGTATTTACATTAACAAAGAAAAATAATTTTTCTTATAGCAAAGCCATTAATATGTCATATTTTTGTATGCTTTTAATCATGAATTAATCATAATTAGTTTTTTAACATAAGTAAGTTTCTCGAGCTCGGGAAGCAATCCCGGGTGAAAACCTAGTTTTATTATATATACACCTCGATTATCGATCTATTCCAAACAGTCTTCGATCCTGTATCATTTTCTTCCATATTGACAGTGAACCCGGGGATCTTCAGAATTGTCTGCGTTGTAAATTACTTACGAATAAATTTATCACACATGGTTCTGACATGCAAAACACAATAGAGTTTATAAAGTTTAAACCAAATAGTAATTAAGAAAATATATACACAACTATACTTAGAACAGTGGGAGTTAAAAGTCTGAAAAAACAATGATTACAAGCTAGTAAAAACTTCATTGTAAACGACATTAGAAGTCTTATTTGTGGGTTTTCCATCAGCGTCGAATATTAGTATTTTAAAGCCTTTTCTGGTCTTGACGCTTGATAATGCAACGTACAACTGACCATGAGTTAAGACAGGATCTTTTAAATAAAGACCAACCTTTGATAACGATTATCCTTGACTCTTGTTAATTGTCATGGTAAAACAAACTGATAAAGGAAATTGTCTTCGTTGAAATTGAAAAGGTATATTTTGTCAGACGGGATCATATTAATCCTTGGAATAAAAACTCTCATGCCAATGTTATTGCCAGATATTACTTCAGCTTCTATAACTCGTTTACCAAGAAAAGTAATTTGAAGACTTGTACCGTTACATAACCCTTTCTGTTGATCAATGTTTCGAAGAAGCATCACAGGAACACCAACTTTAAGAACTAATATGTGATTGGGTAAGCCAGAAATCTTAAGAGCATTCAAATTTTCTGTTGAGTATAAGCTTTGTTGAAAAGAATCAAACACTTGTTCAGTTTGACATATACTATCAGAACTCAAATACTCTTTCGCATCACCAGGAAATAATGAAAGCAATCGATCGTTAATTTCATGAACTACCTCATTTTTGGGTGCTAGAATTGCTCGCTCCAAAAAAATCCAGGAATCCTAAATTGTTCGATAATTGAAGGATATACGAAGTCAATTAAACTTTGTATCGGGTCACAAATATCGGTGATTAGTAGATCATCTGGTATCTCTATAATTGCTTCACCATCATTATCATCTCCAACGTTTCCTTCACTAATATCAATAAGCCATTTTGCAAATTCTCTTATAGACTCCATATTTGAACTTTCAGCTCCAATAGTTAGACACATGTTTTTAGTCAGCAGTAACAATAACAATTTCTTGTCTAGTACCATTAGGAATAACAGGTAGGATTTGTCTAAAGTCACAACCAAATACAATAACTTTACCTCCAAAAGGAATATCCGAACGAATACTCCTACCTTCTGAAAATACGTCGGTCATCGTCCTATCTAAAGCTTCAAAGGCATGTTTGTGTACCATCGGTGCTTCGTCCCATATGATAATAAAGGATGGTATAATATTTTATTCACTAATACTTATTCACTAATATTTTATTCACAAAATATGCAAAGTAGAAAAAAAACAGAGAGAACGTCAATTTTAAATTACCATTTTGCATATTTTGAATTTCAAAAGTTATTGATATTATCAGTAATTACTGATTTGATTTGCAAGCAATTGTCATCATGACTTTTCTAATTTTTATGTTAACTTTAATTAAGAGATAATAACCGTCAATTTGAAATTCCCATTTTGCATATTTTCAATGTCCAAAGTTCAAGAAATTAGCATTAATTACTTATTTGATTTGCAACAAATTGTCATCAAGATTTTTTTATTTTAACTTTAATTTTTATCATGAAAACAATGTTGGAGGAACTCTTATCTCATTGGAATGTAACGATTAGGTAAAAAGGTAATTTCATTGTAATTCTAGTTTTCATTTGATAATTTCATTCTATCACTAATTAACCACATCAACAATAAGAATGTGAGCAGTGGTTGTTTTTTAGGGAAACCACTGATGGTCAATATCAGTGGATGTCAACAATAAAAATGTGAGCAGTGGCTGTTTTTTAACTATCAGTGGATAGCCAACAGTGATTGAAACACTGATGTTTGGTCAGTCAGTGGTCAACATGAAGAATGAAGAAACAGAGGTTGTCTTTTAGCAGTGGATGACTTTTAACAATCAGATGTTTGAACCAAAACAGTGGTTGTAACAGACTTTTAAGGATTAATGAAAACTATCATTTTTAACTATTTTGAAGAGTGTTAAAATATGAGAAGACAGTGGATCTGGTTAAACATCTGTTTAGACTTAAATAGATGTTGGGGCTTAAACATATGTTTGGCCTTCTATATCAGTTGCTGGACTTAAACAGATGTTTGACCTTAAACATATGTTTGGCCATAAACAAATGTTTGGCCATAAACAGATGTTTGGCCTTAAACAAATGTTTGACCTTAAACAGATGTTTGACCTTAAACAGATGTTTGCCCATAAACAGATGTTTGGCCTTAAACCAAACATATGTTTAAGGTCAACATCTGTTTGACTATTGGTCAACATC
This sequence comes from Helianthus tuberosus, assembly GCA_030545235.1. Taxonomy (NCBI): domain Eukaryota; kingdom Viridiplantae; phylum Streptophyta; class Magnoliopsida; order Asterales; family Asteraceae; genus Helianthus; species Helianthus tuberosus. The sequence continues at coordinate 19,582,954 of CM060380.1, read as the reverse complement.
TGTTTGACTTTTGGTCAACATCTGTTTGAGTTTTGGTCAACATCTCATTTAGTATTAAACAGAAATTTGAATAACTCAATCAGTGGTTTGAACATCTGTTTGACTTTTGGTCAACAGTTGGATGGAAACCCATGTTAGATTGAACAGTGTTTTGAAGAGGAAAACAGTGCTAAAATATGAGAAGACAGTGGATCTGATTAAACATATGTTTGACTTTTGGTCAACATCTGTTTGACTTTTGGTCAACACTTGTTTGCAAAAAAAGACCAATTTCAAGAATACTATACCCAAACAATCAAAAAAGACCAATTACATATAAACACTGTTGTGATAAATATTGTTACATATAAACACTAAGGTGATATGACATCTAACAACCTAACAGACTATAAAACATTGATGTGATAAATACTGTTACATATAAACACTGTTAACATAAACAAAGGTAGAATATCTACTGTTGATGCTGAACCACTGTTGTTGTTGGGTAGTGGTTCACATTTGGTTGATCAGGCCTTTGGTTCATCAGTGCTTGTCTTCAACAGGGCTTTGCTCTTTATCAGTGCTTTGGTCTTCAACAGTGGATGATCTTCATCAGTCTTTGTGTACAACAGTCTTTATATCCAACAGTTGTTAGGCAGATCAGTGCTTTGCCTTATTAACTTGTTATAACCACTGTCATTGGAGGAAACTTAGATGGGCAGTGCTTATTGTGGATCAACTGTTGGGATCCAGTTTTGGCTTTCCATATCATTTGGTCTTCAGGATCTGATCACCTGGTCCAACACATTATAAATTACAAATAATTAGCTAATAGACAGCACATATTTAGCATCTTAAATCATCAAGACCCTTAACAATTTGACCATATGATTTAATCGTGTGATTAACAAAACTTCGTTTAATTGCTGAAATTCAGACGACGGGTGATCTGCAAGTGATTACAAATGAATCAATGCATCAATAAACGGTAAATCAAAATGTTACGAATACCAAAAAATAAATCAGACTAAATGAGGTTACCTTGGTGTTGTGCAATGAAGAAGGAAGAAGATGATGTGACAATTATATGGCAAAAGAAGAGATTTAGACTATATTATGACTCAAAAAAGTCACATATTTTACTTTATGCAATTGCTCTACACCAAACATAAAACATGGAGGCATGTGAAATCACCTTGATGTCAATGACAACAGCACCTTCTTAAAAAACAAAGTAAAATTGATTGTAAGATTAAAACATTCAATGACTTACAGTACATGGGTCCGACTGATCTCAATCATGCACTAAAATTCCTCTACTCATCTGAGATTGTCTTCCGCTCCACCATCTTAATTCGTTTCTCCCTAACTTCAATTGTAAATAAAAGGGCAAAAATCAAATACATGACTAAAACAACCTCATTGAAAGTGGGACTGTAAATGAGTACCATACCGAATAACAAAAAGCGATGAAGCCTGAACTTTTGGGCTGGTATCACCTATCAACAGACCTGAAAACAAAATCAGTTTCTAAACAATGACTTCATGAAACTGAAAATCCTTAAAGTAAACACAAATTAAGTAACAACCAACCTTAATTCACAAGCCTGCAAATATAAAGTTGCCAGATGAATAATGAAGTGGAACTTGCTGCAAGAATAATAAAGTGTGAAAACAATCTCAAAAACTCCTCTGTAATTGAGTAGTAAAGCTACTCAATTTAGTTAATTACATAAACAATCCAACAATGAATTTACCGTCCTTCTCCTTCTTCACATTTCCATCTCCTCAACAGCCGCCCGACAGAGGTTACTTCTAATCAACAAAGTCTATAAAATAATAATAATAATAATAATAAGCATAAAATCTATATATTCTTCTTGGATTGCTAGAATAATAGTGTGAAAGATGGAATAAAAACAGAGGATCAAGAAACATAGGAGCATCCAACATTACTAACATGGGTGAATAAACCAACAAAATAGATTGTGAAAAACAAAAACTACAAACATATCAAAATCAATCTACACGTAATCACATGGTACAACAATGCAAGCATCTGAATAAACAATAACAAATCAAAGACAAAATCAAAAGCTACAAACAGAGTTATTCATATATATATATATATATATATATATATATACAATGTTGTAGAAGGCGCTAGGCACTAGTCGGGCGGTGAGGTACAGCCTAGGGATTAATCGGGATTAATAGGGATTAATCGGGATTAATCGGAATGGGATTTTTATATGTATTTTTTCAAAATTATATATATATACCCAATAATATAAAAATAATACTTCAAAATTCACATAAATACTTCAAGTTTCAGATAGTATGGTTCGATTTTGACTGATTTTGACCAATTCTGACCGCCTAGGACCGCCTAGGGCCGCCTAAGACCGATTTTATCCGATTTTGACCGATTAATCCGATTTTTGACCGCCTAGGACCGATTTTCACCGATTACGACCGCCTACGACCGACTTTGACCGATTACCGATTAATTGGACCGACTAGGTTAAAATTAGTCAGTAGACTACCGACTAGCGCCTAGGCGGCGATTAATCGGCCGCCTAGGCCGATTTCTACAACCATGTATATATATATATATACACACAATAATAAAAACATTATTACAACATACCACTGTCACCGATTAACAGGAGCTTGATAAGGTAATCATAATCCGCTCGAGCCCTAGCAGGGGGAGCAGCCATGTCTAACAATTATTAATCAAATTGTGCGATAAGAAACCCTATGAGTGCTTCTTCTTCTTCTGAGTGTACCAAAGGGTTCATCGTGTTCAGAATGAGAAAATAGATAAAACCAAATAAAATTTATGAATGAGAAAATAGATCTTACATGAATATTTTGTTGTTCAACTACTCGACGGTACATGATTTAGGGTTTCAAACGCAGATGTATCCAAGAGAAGTAACCTCTGTCGGACGGTTGTTGAGGAGATGGAAATGTGAAGGAGAAATATGAACATCAGAAAGAAAGGGGATCCTGTATGTAAGCGTGAAGGAGAAGAATGAAGAAGCGGATGAAAGCTTTGGTATTTAGGGTTTGTCAAAAAGTGAGAATAAAGGGGATGGAACCTTGGGCGGGAAAATGGAAAAAATGATGCCCTAATCTACTGACACGTGGCCCAAATAACTTTTATTTATTATATATAATAGATTACGAAAATAATTTTATAGATTGAAGCCTTAGAAGAACTCTATATAATAATTTCAAAAATAAGATTCTAACTTAATTACATTCTTTTGAACGACTAATTTCATTTAATCCCTGTCGTCTGTGAGACTTGAACCCAAGACTTCCCCCTCCCAAACTCAGGTGTTTAAAAGACTTTGTTTTTATCAATGGACCACCATCCCATTAGTTCTAAGTTAATTACATGATAGTCCATATGGTATATTTATATTAGAGAAAAATGCACGGATAGTCCCTGTGGTTTGCCCTTTTTTCACCTTTCGTCCCTAACTTTCTAAAATTACAACTATAGTCCCCAACTTTTGCAATTTCGTTCCCGAATAGTCCCTAGGCCTAACATCAGTTACTTTTCTCAGTTAAGATGGTGTGAAATGACAAAAATACCCTTACTAAAAAAATAACTTAACCTATTTAATAGATTTATTTATATGTGGGATCCACTCATTTATAAAAACAAAAAAAAACAACCCCACCCCACCTTCATCTCTCTTTCTTATTTCTTATCCTCCCCTGCACTTCCATCTACCCCACCTTCTTCTTCAATCTGCCATACACATACACTGATCTGCTATCAAAACAACACTCCAACTTCGATTCTCTTTAATCAGTCGCTCATAAACAAACAAATCGATAACATTGCCTGGTAGATGTTTTTTTACACATAACCCGCTTGCAGAAAATTGCGTTTTATATCATCAAGCATCACCTGTTTTAGAGAGAGTGCTTGATCATAGGCACGGTTGATTTCATATTTGGAGATGGTGGAGGTGGTGCTTGATCACCGTCCGCTGCCGTGTGTCGCCACCGGCACGGCCGGCAACCCTTTCTCTCCAGTGTCTCTCTCTCCACCGAGTCTCTCTCGTCGATCCTTCCCCAAATCTCTCTGTTTCATGATATTGTTGTTAAAGTGGAGATCTCTAGAGTCTTGAATTTCCTCATACTGTGAAGATTCGAAAAAATTGTTGAATTTGCAGTGTGGTGGGTGAGTAATGTTGCAGGTGTGGGTGTGGTTGGCTGGAGAAGATGGCGGAGCTGGCCGAAATCCTCGATCTCCAGTCGTCGGAGCCGAATCAGATAGAGACGAGGGGTGTGGGTGTATGGGGGTGGGTGTTTGACTGGTAAGATAGACGACCGCCTACAGGCCGGAGGTGCACCGGTCACCGGGTTAAGAAAAACGAGATGGTGGTGAAGGGTGGTGAGGGTGGGGAAGATGAGGTAGTGGTGGTGGTTTGATCTTGCAGACAAAAACGAGAAAAAGGAAGAGAGAAAGGGGAGAGGGGCTAGGGGTGGGGTAGGGGTAGGATAAGAGTAGCTCTATTTTTAATAACAAGGGCATTTTAGTAATTTCACACCCACTTAACTGAAAAAACTAACCTCTATCCGTGCCAGGGACTATCCGGGAACGAAAATTGAAAAGTTGGGGACTATAGAAGTAATTTTAGAAAGTTAGGGACTAAAGGTGAAAAATGCTAAACCACAGGGACTATCCGGGCATTTAACCCTTTATATTATATAGTTTTAGTCCCTAGACTTAAGAAATTACACCAGTGGCGGACCTAGAGTGATAGAAGGGGTAACCTCTGTTGCCCCTTGATGCTCTGGTGACGCTCCGACGGTAGCGTAAATTTTGAAAAAAATTGACGTTTATTCGATTTCGCTACCCCTTTTTTATTGAGACATTACTCCTATGCGGATTTTCTAGATCCGCCACTGAATTACACATGATCAACTATTTGTAAATGTAACATTGTAACACATGTAGTCCTTTATATTTTTCGTTTGCGTGTTCATTGTGAATCGGTTATTCTGCTGCGCCACTTAAGACCCAACAAGTGGTATCAGAGATTCAGCTCGTAGGATTCACGTAAAGTTTCGCAATCTGGTATATTACGTTCGAAGATCGGTCTCGTTTTGCCGTTTGCATTGTGGACATTTCCGTGTTCGTTTTCTTTTTTCCTTTGCGTTTGACTAGAAAAGTATGAAAACTAAAAGTCAAAGCGGTGCCCACGTGAAGGTAGAAAATAAAAAGTGTGTCACAGTTTTCGTTAAGAATTGTAATTCTTGGTGAACTAATTCAACGAAGGTGTCAATTTATTATATACTTTTTTATGGTTAATTGGATAAAAAGAAAAAGGAAGCCCTCCGTTTTTTGTATATTGCGATTAGGTTATTTTTATTTGTTTCAATATTATATACCTTTTTATGGTTAATTGGATAAAAAGAAAAAGGAAGCCCTCCGTTTTTTGTATATTGCGATTAGGTTATTTTTATTTGTTTCAATAAAATCCTTGAGTCGTCTTTCAGGGCTTCCCTCACCTGGCTACACCTTCCCTTCTGACCCTGAAGGCATAAAAAAAAAAAAGACAACGCTCTATACCTTCAGAGGAGGAGAACGGAGTGAGTGTAGGCCCTCATTCAACGAGAGCATGGTTTTATGGTCCGGGTTCGGTATTTAATTATGATGTACCTCCTTTCTTATTGATGATTTACGGCCTTTTCAAACAGTTGTTCACAGCTCTCAAATGGTACCTGTTGATGCAACAAATAAGAGACCAAGGATGGTAGCTATGCTGGTTAGGCAAAAGGGTTGAAGGGTTCAACTTTGCCTAACGCAGGTCGTGGGGTCCCCCCACGTTTGCAAGACGTGGAAGGAGGTTCACTAGTTTATTGTTGTTGTTTGCTGATGATCCTACTCTGAAGTGTGCTCGGATTTGGATGTGGGAGCAAACGGAATGTGTGTGTTGGATGAGAGAGTGAGTAACTCGCATAAAGCAAGTACTCGATATGAATGACCAGAGTTTAAGGAAACAGGCCTGGCCAAGAATGTCCCAACTCAGTTAATGAAGTGTCGATTATATAGGAGAAGACATCTCCCAAAGAGGCAATCATTTGACTAGTGTCCTTGCTTGCAGCGAGGGGCTTACCCTTTCAGGGGTTGAAGTCTTTTGACCCCTGGATAATAGCGTGTGTTTTGCAGACCTGCTTTGCTTTTGCGGCTGTGAGTTGGTGAAGCAATCCCTGGATGTGACTGGCCACTGTTTCCGTATTGCTTTATCCCATCTCATAGCTTTTCAACCATTGAACCGTTTAACCCTTTGAGCGTTTACATATTTAGTCATTTTATTTATTCTTGGGCTACCCCCGTCGTCAGCCCCCCAAGTCAGAGGTTTTTGGGTAATGAGCTCAAAGACTTCTGACTTTTATGCGTGTATTTTATTGCCTAAAGGTTTCAAGGGTTCGTTGCTTGAAGGCTTGAAAGGTTGTTGGCAGTTAATATTTGAATTTTAAATAACTGACAGTTGATTTGATTGATGTATGGCAGTTCATAGGGTGGCGGTTTTGCAGAAGTTACTGTTTGCCATTATTACCCCCTATTTTAAAGTTATTTTGTTTTATATTTGCATATCATATTCATTTTCTGCATAATTCCATCAAGTTTTTCTATGCCATTTCCTTCCTCTTCTAAGGTTAGTTTCGGTTTCCTTTGCATCTTATATTCTTCATTTTATCAAAAATGGGTGCTCGTAAGGATTTAGCAAAATCCTTTTCCCGGTTAACACAAGAGGAGGTAGACTTATTTTGTATGGAATATGGTATTGATAGGAAGTTTAACCCAACTGCTCCTGCTTGTGATGTTTATGTTGATAAACCGACCCCTGGTTCGATTGCCCTTTAATGCCGTCATTTTGAGTTTTCGAATCTTCGTTATCCCTTTTCGTTTTTTTCTTTTGAACTTGTTGGAGTATTATCGGGTTTCTTTTGGGCAAGTTCATCCGAAGGGTATGGCTAGGGTTTTGCATTTTGAGGTTTTGTGCCGTGCCCTTGGATATGATCCCTCCTTGTTACTCTTTCGCCGGTTTTTTCGTTTGGCTAAGAATGGCGATTGGTTTACCTTTGAAACATCCAAAGTTGATTCTTGTCTTATTTCATCGATGGTTACAACGCTTGGGGCTTGGAAGGATCGCTTTTTCTGGGTTTCCGATGCTATTGTCTCATTCAAGATGGTGTGGAGGCAACTGGATGCCGTTCTTAATGATCCGGAGCCCTCTGAGTCTGAATTGAATGATGTTTTTCTTAAAGCCATCCGGGAATGCCCTTCGAGGGTTCGTCCCTTTCCTGAACATTTACTAGTTCTTTTAGGGGTTAGTAAAATCTGGGGGAATGTTGATTGGGATCCGGTTCTTATGAGGAGTGGCATGGGTAGCATTTTCCTTTTTTGCCCTTTTGCATTTTTCTTGACTTATTACTTATGTGCTTTTGTTTTCATCTTTGCAGTCATGTCTGCTTTGGATTTTATTAAGAGTGATGACACTTCTGATGTTGTATTTGGGGATGCCCCGTCTGTTCCTGGTGAGAATGTTGTGGTTAGAACTGTTGAGCAAAGGTTTGAGGGCTCGGGTTATGTTAGTGCTGCCAATGTCAAGGGTTTTTCTAAGTCCCATACTCCCAAGTCTTCAACCCGTCGATCTTCTCGTCGGTTGTTGAAAGCTGGTCCTCAATCTACTTCTACTGAGCCAGTGGATTTGAGTGATGACATTGAAGTTTCGGAAGACCAAGGTGGTGAAGACTTGGGTGTTGAGAAGGAGAAAGAATTGGTTGTTCATGGTAAAAAGGTTTCAGGCAAAAAGGTTGTTGCTACCCCTGTTCAGGGTTCTTCAAGCAGGGACGTTGAAGGGTTGGATCCAGAAGAGGTTTATGTGCCTAATTGGTCGGTGAAGAATGATGACAGTTTTAAAGATGCTGTTGTTTGTGAAGATTTTCTGAGTCACATTGCTCCTCCTTCAGTTCACAAGACCATTGCTGGGATGGATGATGACTTGATGTTATCCCGCATGATTTTGAGCACTTGCAACCTTGCTTCTATGCTTCCTCAAGGGATTGCTCGTTTTCGTCAAAGAATGCAGGAATATGAAGAATTGTCCAAGAAGAAGGATAAAATGAAATCCTCCATGGCCTCGATGAAAAAGGAGATAGCTGGTTTTACCGAGAAAGAAGCAGCGTGACAAGAAGGTTAGTGATTTGAAAAGGATGCATGAGGTTGAGATGAGTGATTTGAAAAAGAGCTTTGAGGCTGATAGGTTGAAGCTTAAGGCTGATCGGGAAGCTTTATTTGTTCAACAGCAGGCTTTTGGTAAGGAGAAGGAGGGGTTGAAAGCTTCAGTTGCTCGTTCTACTGCTGACAATCAGTGGTTGATTGAACAAGGCTTCCAGCAGGTTGTTACTTACCTTCTACATTCCAAGGAGTTCAATTCTGCCCTTGGTGAAGTTTATACTAAGCTGCTCAACCTAGGGAAACACCAAGGCCTCATTGCTGGTTATAAGCTTCATGAATCCGGCCATCCTTTGGAGAAGTCACCTTTGTTTCGTCCCGAGGCTTCTGATGTTTTCAAAGGCTCCGTTGAGCAAATGGAGAAGCTGACCTATCCTTACATCCATCAAGTTTCTGGTTGTTTTGGTAAGCCTCTTGCTGTGTTGCAGGACTTGAAGCCGGAGGGCCTAAATGAAAAGGTCTGTGCTGAAATCTTAGGTTCTCTTTCAAGGAAGAGATCCTACTCGGGAGATAGTAATGACACCCTTTCTGGTCAACTGGATGCTCCAAAGGATGCAAGCTTGGAGGCTTCAGCGGTATGTGGTGATGAAGGTGTAAAGGCTAAGAAGCAGAAGAAAGCAAAAAGGGCCAAAGGTGAAGGTTCCGGGGTGTCCAAGTCTTCTGCCGATGCTTAATTCGTAGCTTTCTTAGCACCAAAAACAATTTATGGTTTGTGATGTTAATTTGAACAATATTAGGTTTTCAGGAACCCTTAAGGTTCCTGTTGGTTGTGTTTGAGGCCTGTATGGCCGTTTGAACAGTAGTTAAGTTTGCAAGTTAATAGGACTTGCCTAACTTGTGTTTGAAAGTCTTTTAGGGCTTACTTTGATATGGCATGATGTTTAACTATTTTCCTTGTGTTATGTTTTTATACTTGTGCCTTTTTTGTTAAGGCAGTTTGTTTGGCTTTAACCTGTCAGGCCTTTTGACTATCTGTTAGTAGGTTGAAGCCTTGGAGGCTTTGAGTTGTTACACGGGTTGCTTAAAGCCTTGAAGGCTTCTTAGCCTTGTGGTCTGACTTGGTTTGTATCTTTATAGTTTTTTGTCTAGGTTGTATTGTTCTTTTAGATTTTCTTTGTTCTTTTGTAACTTTGCCTTTGTCGAGTTTGTGCTGCCCTTATGTTTTTTATACCTTAAAGGGTTCAGTGCTGCAGACACTTAGCCTTGGTATTTTTAACAAGAAGACATGGCACCTATCCTTTTTATCATTTCCTTGTACTTGACTTTATAAGCCTTTTTGCTGATTATATTTTAAGTCTTAGGGAACATTTGATGTAGGCTATTCAAACCTGTCTATGAGACAACTTTATTTTTTCTTGACAAGTCTCATGGAGTTGTATTGATCTAGGAACTCACCCCTTATATAGGTTCATTCAACCTTTGAACCTATTGAGCGATGTGGCCTGGGAGCTCATCCCCTTACATGGCCCTTGCCATGGAGTTTTTTGCGAGGTTCTCAACCTGATCTAAGGATAGAAAGACAAGTTTGATAAAACAACTTCATTCATTCAAGCAATACTTGCTTTTTACAACAGGTATTCATAGTGTTGTTCGAAATACATTTTGATACAAACCAAACTTTCCTGTCTAAACATGGAACCTTTTCAGTGTTTTGCCATTCCAATGCCTTGGAAGCCTTTTGCCTTCTGAATCTGCTAGCTTGTAGGATCCACCCTTGTGTGCTTCAAGGATGGTGTATGGACCCTCCCATTTTGGGCCAAGCTTTCCTTGATTTTTCTTTTAGCTAGCTTCATTGTTTCTGAGGACCAGGTCTCCTGGCTTGAAACGTTCGTTCTTGACTTTCTTGTTGTAATAGGCTTCCATTTGTTGCTTGTATTTGGCTTCTTGGATTGCAGCTTGATCTCGTTCTTCTTCTAGGAGTTGTAAATTCAACATGGTCTCTTTTTGGTTTGTTTCGGGATCCATGTTGACAATTCGCTGGGTTACAACTCCTATCTCAGCGGGGATCACGGCTTCCGACCCAAATACCAAACTATAGGGTGTTTTGTTATGGCTTGTTTTTTCGGTTGTCCTAATTGCCCATAGGACACTAGGAAATTCTTCAAGCCAGTTGCTTTCGTATCTTCCCAATCTTGTTTTGATACCTTCCACTATGCTTCTATTCGTCCTCTCAACCTGACCGTTTGATTGTGGATAAGCCACTGAGCTAAAAACCTGATCGATTTTGTATTCCTTGCACCAAGCGCTGAAAGGCTTCTCAGCAAATTGCCTTCCGTTATCAGTGACAAGTACTCCCGGCAATCCATAACGGCAAATGATGTTTTCCCAAACAAAGTCAATGACCTGTTTTCCCATGATCTTAGCAAGTTGCTTTACCTCGGGCCACTTGGTGAAATAATCTATTGCCACCAGCAAGAATTTTACTCCCCCTTTGCTTGGGGGAAATGGACCAACAATGTCCATTCCCCATTTATGGAATGGCCATGCCGAGGTTATCGGGACTAAGTCATGCTTGGGACTTTTTGGGATTGGTGCATGAATCTGGCAAGCATCACATTTCTTCAATTCTTCAACTGTATCGCGATGCATTGAGGGCCAGAAATATCCAAGGTTCATGAGCTTTGCAACCACCGACCTAGCTCCAAAGTGAGCTCCACATACACCTTCATGAATTTCTTTGATCAAATACTTACTTTGCTCGGGACCGACACATCTTAGCAAGGGAGCAAGGTAACCCTTTTTGTAAAGGGTTTCTCCTTGTAGTATGTATTGCCTTACCTTGATTTCAACCCTTTTAGCTTCCATTTGATCATTGGGTAATTCACCATTTTTAAGGAACTTTTTTATGGGAGTCGTCCAGTTTGGATCTTCTTCGGTAACTACATCTTGAACTTCCAATTCATCGATTGATGGAGCCTTCAACACTTCTACCAGCACCTTCTTGGTAAGGTGGGCAAAAGTGAGAGATACAAGCTTACTTAAGGCATCAGCCTTTTTGTTTTGAGATCTGGGGATCTGTTTGATGTTGCAAGCTTGGAAGGTACTCATCAGTTCCTTGGATTTTTCTCTGTATTTTTTCATGTTGGGCTCTTTAGCTATGTAGCTATCATTCACTTGGCTTAAGACCAGCAACGAATCTGTGAACACTTCAAGCTTTTCAACCTTCATCTCTTTAGCCAACCTTAGGCCGGCTATTAGTGCCTCGTATTCAACCTCGTTATTGGTGGTCTGAAAATCAAAACGGAGAGCATACGTGAATTCCAACCCTTCTGGGTTGATCAAAATTAGCCCTGCCCCTGACCCTTCAACACTTGAAGCCCCATCGGTAAAAAGCTTCCAGGCTTCAGGGTTGGAAGGTTCAGTGGTGGTAGTGTTTACTTCAGTGATTGCTTGGTTCGGGATTTCCACAATGAAATCGGCCAAGACTTGGGCTTTGATAGCCTTTCGTGGGACGTAGGTGATGTTATGTTCACCTAGTTCCACCGCCCATTTGGCCAGTCTTCCCGAATTCTCTGGTTTTTCAAGCACATTCTTAATAGGTTGGTCAGTGACCACTTGTATAGGATGTGCTTGGAAATACCTTCGAAGCCTTCTAGCTGTTTGGACTAGGGCTAAGGCAAGCTTTTCAAGGGGGGGGGGGGGTATTTGGTTTCAGCCAATTTTAGAGTTTTACTGAAGAAATAGACGGGTACCTGGGCTTTGTCCCGTTCAATGATGAGGACTGCACTTATGGCTTCTTCAGCAATTGATAAATAGACTGAAATTGGTTCCCCCATTTCAGGAGCTGCGATGTCTGGTAAGGAAGCAAGATGTTGTTTCATCTGGTTGAAGGCTTCTTCAGCCTCATTCGTCCATTTGAAGTTCTTCTTATCAGAGCAATTCTTGAGCGTTTTGTAGAAGGGTAAGGACCTTTCAGCCAGCTTGGAGGTAAAACGCTTCAAGGCTGCAAGCTTTCCGTTTAAACTTTCAACTTCTTTCTTGGTTTTTGGTGGTTTGGTTTCAAGGACGGCTTTCACTTTGTTTGGGTTGGCTTTGATGCTTTGTTTCCCAACAATGTGACCCAAGAATTTTCCTTCTTCAAATCCGAATGAGCACTTTTCCGGATTGAGCTTCATGTTAACCTTTCTGGGATTCTTGAAAGTTTCTTGAATATCGTCGAGCATTTGATACTCCGTCTTGCTCTTAATTACCAGGTCAACGACATATGCCTCCATGTTCTTACCAATTTAGCTTGCAAAGGCTTTGTCGACGAGACGTTGGTAGGTTGCACCGGTATTTTTGAGGCCAAAAGGCATCTTTTGATAACAAAAGATCCCTTTGTCCGTGTGGAAGACTGTTTTTTCCTCATCCTCTTCCTTCATGAGGATTTGGTGGTAACCTTTGTATGCGTCAAGAAAACATTTGAACGAGTAACCGGTGAGGGAGTCAACCTTGAGATCAATTTCCGGTAGTGGATAGCAATCCTTAGGACAAGCCCTGTTAAGATCCTTGAAATCTATGCACATCCTCCAAGAGTTGTCAGGTTTCTTGACCATAACTGGGTTTGCAACCCATGATTGGTACTTGACTTCTTGAAGAATGCCAGCTGACACAAGCTTTTCAACCTCTTGGCAGGCTGCCAGACTCCTCTCGGGTGCCAGGCTTCTTTTCTTTTGGAAAACAGGCTTGACATCCGGTGGTATCCTTAACTCGTGCTCGGCAATGTCCCGAGGGATCCCTGTCATATCTTCTGGACACCAAGCGAAGACATCGCTGTAGTGTGTTAGCAGCTTCTCGAGGTACGAAAGGGTTTGTTGTGAAAGGCTTGGATTGACCCTTATTCTTTGTTCAGGGTACCTAGGATTTATGATTAGTCTTTGCTTGTCTTCTTCGCTTTTGGAACTTTCACCTTCAACTAGGTATGCTTCTTGCGAGGGTTAAAGGGTTGCTATACCCCTTTCGGTGGGAAATTTGACTGTGCCATGGCCAATAGACACGGCCATGTAGAATGCACATTGCCCTGGCCTTCCAATGATCACATCGTAACTTGAGGGGATGTTAATAACCACAAAGGTGAGTGGTTGGGTTCTTTCTTTCAAACCTTTGCTGAAACGAACATTAAGTGTCAGTTGCCCTAAAGGCTTGAGGGGTATATCGGCGATACCTTTTATAGAGGTTCCAGAGGGTTGAAGCCTTGAACGTTCTTCATTACTTAAACGGTTGAAGAATTTCTCGCACAAGATTTCAGTGGCTGCCCCAGTGTCTATGTATGCCTTGCATGTTTGCAACGATCCCACGGTAGCTTCTACCACAAGAGGGCTAGAGAGAGGGTCTTTCTCCGTTGGGGGGAAGCAGACACACTGAAGCTCCCAAGCTTCCAACCGCTGCCTTTTATGAGGAACCCTTCCATCAAAATCCACCATATTGACTTCCTTACCCTTTCCTTCAGCCATCTTGTCCCGGACTCCTTTCACCAAATGAGCGAGTTCTCCGGACTTAACAGCTTCTTCAATTCTTTTCTTGAGGTGGAAGCAATCATTGGTGTGGTGACCCTTTTCTTCATGAAACTCACAGTATTGTGTGGAGTTCTCATTTTTTCTGCTTTTGGGGAGAGGCCTAGGAGGCCGAAAGTTTTGCTTAACTTCTTCCGTTGCAAGGATTTCTTGAGGGGTCTTTGTGAGGGCAGTGAAACTTATGCCTTTCTCCCGGCTTGAAGGGTTCCGGCCTTCAGACCTTCGAGGGTCTGAACCCTTTGACCGCCTGTCATAGGAGTTGAAGTTTCCCCTTTTCCTAGCTGGACTATTGCTTCGCCAGCCGGATCCCCTTTTTCTTTGTTCTTTAATGTCTACCGCCTCCTCTCCCCTGATGTGGGCCTCAGCCCTTTCGAGAGCTTCTTCCAAGGTCTTGGGTAAGGACTTGTTGAAATCTCTTGTGAGATATTTAGAGGTGATGGAATTCATGAAACCAGCCACTCTCATTTTCTCATCTGCCCCTACATAAGTCAGACCTTCCTTCTTGTATCGTTCAATGAACGCACGAAGACTTTCGTCATCACGCTGTTTTATCTGGAAGATTACTGTTGCGTCTTTAACATAACGCCTTTGTTGGGAGAAATTGTCCAGAAAACCCTTGCTAAGGTCGTTAAAGCTTCGAACGCTTTGAGCAGGTAAGTCATTGAACCAGATTCTGGCTGATCCAACAAGGGTTTGCATGAACATTAGGCAACATTCAGCGTTTGACCATTTCCCTATCCTTGCTGCACCGGTGAAGATCTGAAGATGGTCCTCAGGATCTTCAGTCCCATCATACGTCTTGATGTGGGATGGCATCTTGATCTTTGCTTGGAAATCATAATCGGCTATTTGCTTTGAAAAGCATGAAAGGTTACTTGGCTTATATGGTTTAGCCAAGTCTTCTTCAGCCCTTGCATCCACATTATTGCCATTGCCGTTATTTCCCTGAGTGGCTAGCACCTGATTAATAAAGTGTTGCCACGGGAAGTTGGCCATCATCTGGGTCATCATGTTGGGCATGAGGTTGAAGCCTTGAAGGCTTCCTGGGGAAACTGAGCAGTTTATTTCAAGAGGAGTGCTCATAATGGCACTTCGTGCCAAAGGGAGCACTGACAGAGCTTGCTCCCACGTGGTTGTTGTAGATGCTGGAAAGCTTGTCACTGTGGACTGTAGGAGCTGGTCAAGGGTTAGCTCATGTCCCAAAGGAACACCACTAGTAATCGGTTGGGAAGAGAAGATAGGATGCACTGTAGGATTTGTCATTGTGGACAGATATGGGTGAGGGTTCGAAGGATTACTGGGACCAGCCTCATTTCTAGTCGTAAAAGGAAGGGGAGGTGGCCCAGGAGACAACGTTGGTTCTGGCTCGTCGTAATCTAGGCGGATTCTCACCCCCTTTTCTCTTTCTCTATTCGCATGCTGGTTGAGGAGAGACCTCAATTCCAGGAAATTGTTGGCAACCCCCTCGGGGGTAAGTTCAACACGTGTCGGGGTGTCAGAGACACCGACATTGGGGGAAGGAACTCCGGATCTGGACGGAGTTGGTGTGTTGAAGGTGAGGAACTCGGGTGTGCTCCCCGGAGTTGAGAAAGAAGTTGGTATAGCCACATGAGCTTGGCTACTACCCGGGGTAGAGGTGTTTGGAATCTGATTTACTTCACCCGGGGATCCACTTTCAGACATGGTGATTTTAAGTGAAGAGAGCTATACTACTAGGTCTTTTTGAGGAGAAATAGCGGCGTAGCCCCACGGTGGGCACCAACTTGTTGATGCAACAAATAAGAGACCAAGGATGGTAGCTATGCTGGTTAGGCAAAAGGGTTGAAGGGTTCAACTTTGCCTAACGCAGGTCGTGGGGTCCCCCCACGTTTGCAAGACGTGGAAGGAGGTTCACTAGTTTATTGTTGTTGTTTGCTGATGATCCTACTCTGAAGTGTGCTCAGATTTGGATGTGGGAGAAAACGGAATGTGTGTGTTGGATGAGAGAGTGAGTAACTCGCATAAAGCAAGTACTCGATATGAATGACCAGAGTTTAAGGAAACAGGCCTGGCCAAGAATGTCCCAACTCAGTTAATGAAGTGTCGATTATATAGGAGAAGACATCTCCCAAAGAGGCAATCATTTGACTGGTGTCCTTGCTTGCAGCGAGGGGCTTACCCTTTCAGGGGTTGAAGCCTTTTGACCCCTGGATAATAGCGTGTGTTTTGCAGACCTGCTTTGCTTTTGCGGCTGTGGGTTGGTGAAGCAATCCCTGGATGTGACTGGCTACTGTTTCCGTATTGCTTTATCCCATCTCATAGCTTTTCAACCATTGAACCGTTTAACCCTTTGAGCGTTTACATATTTAGTCATTTTATTTATTCTTGGGCTACCCCCGTCATCAGTACCCTATATTGATATTGAAAGAAATCATTCTGTCTTAAGTCAAGATGGTTATAGAATTCCTTTTGAACCTAAAAAGCAACTAATCACTGTACCATCAGAACCATTTGAACTGTCATCAACCGTGCTAGGGTTCTTTCTTGTTGAAGCCATCGCTAAGGAAGAACTGTCATCATCGATTGTAACATCACCAAGAATTGTGGTTTACAACCGTTTTTTCAGCCGTGTTAAGGAGAAACAGGTTCATTCGTTCTTGTTTTCTGATTACAGTTTGTTTGGGTTGTTGTTCGGGTTTTGGGTGTTCTAGTTTTGAATTATTATTCGAGTCGTTAGGGTTTGGTTTGATTGTCAGGTTTTTACTAGTTTTTATCAAATTTGGAGCTGGGTAATTTACTTTGTTTTCATTTGTTGTTATGGCTGAAGACGAAAAGTTTCATATTGAAAAACTTGATGGTTTGGATTATAGCTGGTACAAAATGCAGATAAATGCTTTGTTAGGTAAAAAAGACTTGGATATGCTGGAAGAAAAACTTGAGAAAATGGATAAAGCTGAAGAAGCTTTGTGGAATGCCAAGGATAAGAAAGCTATAGGTGTTCTTAAGGTGTCACTAACAAGTGGAGTTGCTTTTAAAATCATGTCTAAAACCACTACGTGTGGTATGATGTTAGCCCTGTCAAACATGTATGAAAAGTTGTCTGCAGCTAACAAAGTGTTCTTGATGAGAGAGTTGTTCACAGTGATTGTTGTCACTAACTCAATAGAGCCTGGAGGGTTAACATTTGAAAAGATCCAGTATTTGGTATTGGCTGAGGATGTTCGCCACAGGAATACTAAAGGATTGTCTTCTTAGATATTACATGTTGGTAGGGGAAGGGATAATAGCAGGAATAGTGGGAGTACTAAGGGTCAGGGCAGGAACTCGTCTAGGGCTCGTCTGAGTGTGAATTGTTGGGACTGCAACGAAAATGGGCATTAGAAGAGCCAATGTCCGAATAAGAATTCTAGTTGACGGTCGAAGAACTCTAGTGGATTACACACTACTGCAATAAGCGACTCTGGAGATGAGGCTTTGATACTTTGCCTTGAAAGTAGTGTGGAATCCTGGGTCATGGATTCTGATGCATCATTCCATGCTACCCATAGCAATGATTGCATGCGGAATGTTAAAGAAGGCGATTTTGGCAAGGTTAGGCTTGCAAACATTGAAATTCTTGATGTGACTGGCATGGGGGATTTGGATCTGGTTACTACTTTGGGCACTACTTAGACTTTGTGTGACATTATGGTCGTTCCAAAGCTTGAAACGAAGTTGATTCCCATTGGGCAGTTGGATGATCAGTGTCTGCACATTAAGTTTTGTAGTGGAAAGTGGAAGGTTTTGAAGCGTAATCTTGTGATTGACAGAGGTTTCAACAAGGGGTCGTTACGGTGCCTGTTCCGTCTGGGGAAGTGACCTATAACAACTCTCCCGAAACCCTTAAACATGTCCCATACATCCTAAAATACACCCCGTATACGAAAAACGGCCCTAAATACCTTTAATTTAATAAAAATTAAATAAAAACAAAATTTCAACGTCGCTCGCGGGGCATGACAGAGCCAAGCAAGGCTGTCGCGGGGCGCGACAGCTGGGCCACCAGGCCGCCCCCTGAGCTGCCACGTGTCACGTTGCGTGTCGAAGCTAGTTGCCGAAACAGCCAAGCTAGGGCCTACCCTAGCCTAGCTCGCGGCGCACGACGGCCCCTTCTGTTTCTGTCGCGGGGCGCGAGAAATGGTCGATCAGACCCTATAAATAGAGGCCATCGGCTCTCATTTGAAATCGTTCAAAAAATTCGAATTCTCTCTCAAATTCTTATAACAATTACAATACTCGGGTATTATACCCCCTAATTAGTGAAGCTTTGTCTCGTTGTAAGTATTATAACCCCCGGTTACGTATTAGATACGCTGCCCGATTGATCTAGTGCTCCGTAACGCATGTCGAGGCTCTGCCTGACTTCGTCGTTTGGAGTTCTGTCTCGGGGAGGGTATAGCTAATGTAAATATTGGGTTATTAGACTAATGCATGTGCATTGTGTAAATTAATAGATTATAACCAGGAAGTCACAAGGAATTACCTAAACTAGCAAAGTGAGTTTATCCTCTTTTTATAATTCTTTTTATAAACTGTTTTTACAAAACCTCAAATATTTTAAATTATATTTAGCAGTGATTGAGTATTTGTAATTCTACAATTATCGTCGGTATGTTAGGGTTTTGTATACATAACTTGTTACTACACTGTGAGTAGTAGCATGACCACAAGTCAGGATTGACAGTACTGTGGGTGGTAATTGAATAAATGTAAACAAATGTAATTGTTGGATTGCTCTTAATGCTCTAAAATGATAAAACTTGTTTTGATTAAACTGGGATTCACTCACCAGTATTTCCCGCTGACAAATGTTTTTAAAATGCGTTTCAGGTAACAAAATGTGAAAGCCAAATAGAAGCCAGCTGGAGAGCACTGAAGGCTTGGAAAAGTGGCTATAAAAGTTACCTAAATAAAGAAGAAGTTTTATTTCAATAAATTAGGGTTTATCCCTATAAACTGATTATGAATGGAAACTTGGATTTTACCAATATGTTCAACATTTATAAAATGAGGTGTTTTACTCTGATAAAATATTTTCTAACTACGGTCCTGATGTAAATTCCACTGCCAAATTAAATAAACACCGATACCACCGAATGTGCAAAGCTCGCGGCCGCCCGCCTCCTGGGGCAAAGGGTCGGGGGTTGCGACATGACCACCCCTGTTAAGACGAATGCCAAAGTCGGGCTCACCGATTCGACAGTTAAATGAGTCCAGTTTGTAGGAAAAGGACTCTAGGACTTTAGGTAATCCACTTGAGCGTATTCGGAGGTCTAAACATGTACGAGATTTCTGTAGTACGGGGAGTGTTCTGACACCGTTTGGAAATCGACATTGGGTTCAGAATACCAGGTTTCCTAACGAAATCTTTCCTAAGAAGTTTCTGCTAATAGGGAGTGTTCCTCTGAGAATCCCTGTATCTGATGGTTCGAGTCTATGCGAATCAGTTGGGATTGAGGATGTGAAGACAAGGTCTTTTGAGACCTAGTTGGGGCCCTCTGGGGCTTCAACTGACCCTTCTGTTTATTGAAGATGATTGGGCCAGTTACAACTAGGTTTATTAAGGATACATGGTTTGAAGTTTGGTTTGTTCTTGGGAGCTAGACCTGGAAGACTTATGTTCTTGTATATGTTTGAATTTTACATATTACTGAAGACATGGATTGCTTTCTGCCTGTTGGCGGGCTTGTTGGAGGACTTGGTGTTATTCATAAGGCCTTCAAGTGGTAGATTGTTAGGTGTGAAGTCCTTGGGCTAGTTATTGCTATTGGGCTTTGATGTGTGTAAAATGCAACATATAAATTACATCAAATAAGGCATAAAACTAACCCTTTTTAAGTACTAATATTGGAAAAAGAGTGTTTTTGTCTTCCTTTTGTACTTTCAGGATTAAATGAGCTCAAAAACACAAAAGAAGCAAAAAGACAGCTAATTCCAACATAAATACAAGGAAAGGAACATTAGTGGACTGCCCGACCCCTCAACGGCACCTTCCAAAGCAAAATAGAGAAGTCAGAAGACTGAACACGCCCCGTGCTCAGCCAGCACGGGGCCGTGCCCAAGAAGCAGCAGAAAAGACAAACCTATAGAAGTTTCTATTGCCCACCACGGGGCCGTGCCCAGCGGACACGTGGGCGTGTCGAAAGTACAGCAGGCGCATTAATTGTAATTGCGAATTACAATTAATGAGGAGAGAGAGTGTCAGACGGGCACGGGGTTGTGCCCAGCTCTCTGTTCAGCCTATAAATAGGAGTGCTTGGAGTCATTTCAACTCATCCCTTGGCACACCACCTCTCTCACACTTCATCCACCACCCACCACCATCACAACACCATCATCCACCACCATCATCCATTGTCCATCGTAGAGTGTGTGAGTCGTCTCGGGATCCAAGATTGATCGTAAGAGTTCTTGACAATCAAGGCCATGTTTGCCTAAGTCTCTTACATCACTTGGTGAAGACAAAGTGTCTAGTATAATACTTTTTATTTCTAATCTTTTGCACTTTTTATTTGGTTTTGTATTAATGACTTTAATAACTAGTTACTTATGTTGAAGGTGATCTTTCCTTATCGTTTGTCCGTGGTGTCTTGGCATTATTTTACTGTCTATATAAAATAAAGGATTTTCACCATTCATATCTCCACGGTCTATATGGAGGTATGTTGGCTACCTGGTCGGGGGTTAAGGGAACGGTTTGGTAAAGGTCTTGCCATTGTTCAGCGTTTAGAGGTCCTGCAATGGACCTGGGTCAAATTTAGTAGGACCTCCTTCAATACTTCACGGTATTGGATGGCGGGGGTCCAAACTCTTTGACCCCCTCATAAGTTAACTACTATTAATACTATAACCCGGCTATTTAGGACTGTATCCCTGCTGACTCAGACTACTTAGCCGAGGGTAACGTCACCGCCAAAAGCGGGGCCTACCACAATACTGCATTAATAACTTAATTCATTATCTTCCAATAATCCACCCTTTTAGGATTGTATCCTTGCTGACTCAAACTACTGGGGTGAGGGTAACGTCACCTTCAAAAGAGGGGTCTACTACAATAACTAAGATAATCTCTTAACTATGTGCAAAAGTGCGGAAATAATCAAAGGTTATACTAGATACGAGTCGGAACCAAGTGATTCATCTTGTCTATCTGTTTTTTTTTTCAGCATTTTAGTTAGTTTTTATTTTTCTTAGTTTAAAACATTTTTCTAAACTTTTATTTTGATTAGACGTTGAGGATAAACCGGTACTAAAAGCTCTTGTGTCCTTGGACGACCTCGGTATCTTACCAACACTATACTATGCTCAACGATGGGTGCGCTTGCCCATATGTGGGTTTAGTGTTAGTGAAATATCGTGTTTTATAAATTTAAAACTTGGCTAAAATAAGTGTTAAAAAGGGCTGAAAATATACACCTAATATATACAACACTTTCACGCACATCAAGTTTTTGGCGCCGTTGCCGGGGACACAAGGATTTTAAGAAAGTTAGGAATCAACGGCCTAATCATCTTTTATTTTTCTTTTTAATTTTTTTAGGATTTTCTTAGTTTTTCAGCTTCTGCAGAGCTCAGCACGGGCCGTGCCCGGTCAGACACGGGCCGTGCCCAGCATCATCACTGGCAGTTTTTATTTTCTGAGTTACAGAGAGCTGAACACGGGGCCGTGTCGGTGCAACACGGGGTCGTGTCCAACTCCCAGTAACTGGGATACAGAAAACGATTACTGTACTTCTGACCACGGGCCGTGTTCACTGAGCACGGGGCCGTGGTGAACATTCTGACCAGCGTTCTTTTCTGTTTTTGTTGCAGGACTTGGAACCCAGGCGCCGCATTTGAACCTCCTACGTAGTGCATGAGCTCCAGTTCTAGTAGAGACATAAAAGAACCCCTAGAAGAACCCGAGCGCTTTCTCAGAAAAAGACTTAAAGCTAAAAATCAAGAGAAAGCTTCGGGGGATCCACTTCCAATGGCGGACCAACGTACCCTCATGGATTACCTACGGCCCACCGTAGGCAATCTCGGCGCCGCTATCAATGCACCGAATGTCGAAGCCAACAACTTCGAACTTCGGCCGCATTTGATACAAATGCTCCAAAACTCCGCAACCTTCCACGGGCTTGCGGACGAGGATCCCCATCTACATATTACTAACTTCTTAGAAATATGTGATACCTTTCGGATCAATGGAGCATCAAATGACGCCATCCGCCTTCGAATGTTTCCATTTTCACTAAAAGACCGAGCTAAGGCTTGGCTTAACACCCTCCCAGTTGGATCGGTAAACACTTGGGATGAACTTGCCCAAAAGTTTCTATATAAGTATTTCCCTCCTGCTAAAACGGCTAAATTAATGACTGAAATTAATACATACTCACAAGAGGATGGGGAATCCTTATATGAAACTGGGGAAAGGTTCAAGGAGCTTTTAAGAAAGTGTCCTCATCATGGTCTAGCGGTGTGGCAACAAGTATCCACTTTCTACAATGGGTTGTTGCCACACACAAGACAAACACTTGACTCAAGCTCCGGGGGACTCTTAGGTAATCGTCGCCCAAATGAAATATATAACCAAATTGAGGAAATTGCTCAAACCAATTTTCAATGGCACACTCCCCGAGGTAATAAATCTATTGCCCCGGGCGCCCATAAGGTTGATGAAAGCACCTCTTTACAAGCCCAAATCGAGGCCCTCTCTTCAAAAATAAAAAGGCTAGAAATGATAAAAACGACCTCGGTTATGGCTTGTGAAGGGTGTGGTGGGTCACATGAAAATTGGAGTTGTATGAAAGAATTAGATGAACAAACAGAAACGGTAAACTACATGGATAATAGACCTAGGCCGTCGGGTCCTCCAACGGGTACCTACAACCAAGGATGGCGTAACCACCCAAATCTTGGTTGGAGAGATCCCGGCAATAGTAGTAACCAACAAAACCAACAAACTAATTTTCAACAACCGCAAAATTTCTCTCAACAACAAGGTGGAAGAGAAAGGCTTGAAGATACTGTATCTCGCCTCATCTCTGACACTGAAAAGAAAAACTCGGATCGATTTCAACAATTGGAATCGAATTTCAGAAATCAACAAGCTAGCATTCAAAACGTTGAAAAACAATTAAATCAACTAGCTCAAAATTTCTCCGAGAGACCACAAGGCGCGTTACCTAGTAATACCGAAACAAACCCGAAGGCACAAGTACATCTCATCACATTAAGAAATCGAACCGTGGGTCCCGAGGATGCTCCATTGCCGCCAAATGAAAGAAGCCATTCTAGCCAGCCTATGACTCCTCCTACGCCAGAAAAGGCTTCTACACCAACTCAAGAGCCCACCAAGACTCCTCCAATCCCGTACCCCGGTAGGTTAAATCGTCAAAAGACCGATGAGCAATTCGCAAAGTTCGAAAGTTTACTAAAACAATTGCATGTTAATATTCCTTTTATTGAGGTCCTAACCCAAATGCCTAAATATGCAAAATTCATGAGGGATTTCCTCACTCACAAAAGGAAAATTGAATCATTGCAATTAGTTAACTTAGGCGAAGAATGCTCAGCTTTAGTACTCAACAAACTTCCACAAAAGAAAATCGACCCCGGGAGCTTCATAATCCCTTGCTCGATTGGGAAGTCCCCCGTCCGAAATGCTTTAGCCGATCTTGGGGCTAGCATCAACCTCATGCCCACATCAATGTTCAAGCGACTCGGCCTAGGAATAATAAGCCCTACAAAGATGAGCATACAACTCGCCGACAGGTCCGTCAAATTCCCACAAGGTGTCGCCGAAAATCTGCTAGTCAAGGTTGGCAAATTCGTCTTTCCAACCGACTTTGTCATCCTAGACATGGAAGAAGACACCGATGTCCCTCTCATCCTCGGGAGGCCATTTCTAGCCACCGCCCAAGCATTGGTGGATATGAATGACGGAACTCTAACATTGAAGTTTGGGGATGAGGAAGTAAAATTTGAATGTGGAAAGCGAGTAGAGGAAGAAGATCCGGTCAACTACATGAAGGTCATAGACTCAAGCTTGGATGACGCTCTCCTACGGTGTAACATGGGATGCAATACATCCCACTTGGGTAACATATGACCAGGCTTTGGGTCTAGCCAAGGACCCTTATAAACGTGGCGCACCATGGAGGCATTCCACGGAACTATCCTTAGTTTAATTTAGATTAATTTTTATGTTTTCTAGTTAGTTTTAATTTTCAGGAATAAAACACACTCATGGTGGTAAAGGATGAAAAAGGGAACGAGAAAAATGAACTCATGCACAAGAACGAGGCAACCCGACAATTCTCTCCGGTCCAGAAGGTTCAACACGGGCCGTGCCCAACCAACACGGCCCCGTGCTGAACCACCTGCAGAAAAACGCCCAGTTCAGGTACCTGGACACGGGCCGTGTTCAACCAACACGCCCCCGTGTCCAGCCTTCTGTTTCTCTTATTTTAATTTTGTTACTGGCACTTGAACACGGGGCCGTGCCCGGATAACACGGGGCCGTGTTCAGTGCCCAGTAACACAAATTTTTGCTTTTTAAACACTATCTTACACATCTAATCAACCTAAAATTTTATTTTTGGGACACATTGAGGACAATGTGTAATTTAAGTGTGGGGGGGATGCTAAAACCTTGAATTTTGTAAGTCCTAAATACAAGCCTTACACAAAACTCTATTGGAACCGCTAATCACCCCAAATTTTTTTCAAAAAAAATTCATTTTTTCATTTTTTTTTACTTGTCTAGGTTTAATTCGGGAAATTCAAGTTCTCAAAAATGTTATATTTTTACGAATTTACAACCAATAGCGTAATGATAAAAAGAACCAACATAAGAAAATTATGAAAAGGCATGACAAACTTAGTTAAAATTTGATTATATATACTTGATCACATAAAAACCCATTCCCACAAAAGTGAGTTTTGAGCCTTTATTGAGCACAATTACATATCATTAAAACTAAATGCTCATTTTTCGTTTCTTGTGTGAATAGCCGCTTGGTTCTTACGACTCTAGAACTTGCCATGACGATACATTCCCGATCCTTATCAACTTAAACCCGAGTAAGTAAATGATGGAGGCATTAGGACTAACCTTTTTTTATTTCTACACCATTATTTTTCTTTTTCTTTTACAACCTAACCAAAAATCCCCCTAGTTAACCCCTTTGAGCCTAAACCTTTTCATTTCATCACCCAAACCAAAAAACCCTTTTACCCACCAAAACCCTTTTTATTTCTAACCCTTTGTTTTAGTAACAAGTTCGGTTTTTCGTATGAAAAAAAAAAATGTGTGTTGATGATGAAGCAAAAAGAAATAACCTTGTTTGAATAAAAGCTTCATCAAAATAAAAAGTTGCAAAAATAGAAAATCTTACGAAAACCGACACTTGTTACGCTTTTTCGCCCTTTTTCTACTAACCACTAACCCAACCACCTACCTTTAACCCAAGCCTAACCCTTAACCCACAAAGTCCTCTTGATATTTACAAAGGTATAAAAGTTAAAAAGGAGGAGGATTGATTGCTTGGCAAGCTTATGGTAGGAATAAGTTCCATGCCGCTCTCGAGTGATTCACTAAAAATACACCTTCGGCCGAGTGTGAGTGATTTCTCCCGTGAGGTATGTGAACTTGTATATAAATGGAATTTTAAAAAGGCATGTTATGCCCAAATAAGTAATTTCTCCTATGAAAAGTTCTAAATAAATCATTACGAATAGGAGTGTAAATAGATAAAAATAAAACCCAAAAAGACCTTGGATTCCCGACACTCTACGACAAGCCCAAAACCTTCTCTTCTACCTATTCCATTTGGGAGTGTAAGCCACATATTAAAGAGTTTTGCTTGAGGACAAGAAAAAGTTCAAGTGTGGGGGTATTTGATGTGTGTAAAATGCAACATATAAATTACATCAAATAAGGCATAAAACTAACCCTTTTTAAGTACTAATATTGGAAAAAGAGTGTTTTTGTCTTCCTTTTGTATTTTCAGGATTAAATGAGCTCAAAAACACAAAAGAAGCAAAAAGACAACTAATTCCAACATAAATACAAGGAAAGGAACATTAGTGGACTGCCCGACCCCTCAACGGCACCTTCCAAAGCAAAATAGAGAAGTCAGAAGACTGAACACGCCCCGTGCTCAGCCAGCACGGGGCCGTGCCCAAGAAGCAGCAGAAAAGACAAACCTATAGAAGCTTCTATTGCCCACCACGGGGCCGTGCCCAGCGGACACGGGGGCGTGTCGAAAGTACAGCAGGCGCATTAATTGTAATTGCGAATTACAATTAATGAGGAGAGAGAGTGTCAGACGGGCACGGGGCTGTGCCCAGCTCTCTGTTCAGCCTATAAATAGGAGTGCTTGGAGTCATTTCAACTCATCCCTTGGCACACCACCTCTCTCACACTTCATCCACCACCCACCACCATCACAACACCATCATCCACCACCATCATCCATTGTCCATCGTAGAGTGTGTGAGTCGTCTCGGGATCCAAGATTGATCGTAAGAGTTCTTGACAATCAAGGCCATGTTTGCCTAAGTCTCTTACATCACTTGGTGAAGACAAAGTGTCTAGTATAATACTTTTTATTTCTAATCTTTTGCACTTTTTATTTGGTTTTGTATTAATGACTTTAATAACTAGTTACTTATGTTGAAGGTGATCTTTCCTTATCGTTTGTCCGTGGTGTCTTGGCATTATTTTACTGTCTATATAAAATAAAGGATTTTCACCATTCATATCTCCACGGTCTATATGGAGGTATGTTGGCTACCTGGTCGGGGGTTAAGGGAACGGTTTGGTAAAGGTCTTGCCATTGTTCAGCGTTTAGAGGTCCTGCAATGGACCTGGGTCAAATTTAGTAGGACCTCCTTCAATACTTCACGGTATTGGATGGCGGGGGTCCAAACTCTTTGACCCCCTCATAAGTTAACTACTATTAATACTATAACCCGGCTATTTAGGACTGTATCCCTGCTGACTCAGACTACTTAGCCGAGGGTAACGTCACCGCCAAAAGCGGGGCCTACCACAATACTGCATTAATAACTTAATTCATTATCTTCCAATAATCCACCCTTTTAGGATTGTATCCTTGCTGACTCAAGCTACTGGGGTGAGGGTAACGTCACCTTCAAAAGAGGGGTCTACTACAATAACTAAGATAATCTCTTAACTATGTGCAAAAGTGCGGAAATAATCAAAGGTTATACTAGATACGAGTCGGAACCAAGTGATTCATCTTGTCTATCTGTTTTTTTTTTTTTTCAGCATTTTAGTTAGTTTTTATTTTTCTTAGTTTAAAACATTTTTCTAAACTTTTATTTTGATTAGACGTTGAGGATAAACCGGTACTAAAAGCTCTTGTGTCCTTGGACGACCTCGGTATCTTACCAACACTATACTACGCTCAACGATGGGTGCACTTGCCCATATGTGTGTTTAGTGTTAGTGAAATATCGTGTTTTATAAATTTAAAACTTGGCTAAAATAAGTGTTAAAAAGGGCTTAAAATATACACCTAATATATACAACACTTTCACGCACATCAGGCTTGTTACATTGGATGTTTAGAAAGCTGGTTTTTATTTTCTTATTCACCAAGCCTAAACCCCTAGATAGTCTTTACATATATCGCATCTTTGTAATTGTAAAAACTTGTCAGAGCTTAATAAAAAGATCCCTAGTTGCAGCTTGTTGACTTAGATTCCCCAATGGAACCGAACCACGTAAAATTCTCGTGTTCGTGTCGTGCTTTATATTTTTTGTTTGCGTGTTCGTTGTGAATCGTTATTCCGCTGCGCCACTTAAGACCTAACAAAGATCTCGGTGGCTTCTGTCAGAAAACATTTATAGAAAGTGGGTCATTTAGAGGAGGTCATAGTTTGGAATCAATGAAATAATTGGGCACCTTTATAAATAAATTACTTTTTGTGGCGCACCGTGATGAACCGAATACCGTCGAAGGTCGCTTTGACGGGTAGATGTGTCTCGATTATGGGCTTGTGTGTGGGAGATACGGAGTAGAAGAGGAGACAACAGATCATTGTTTGGCGTTTTAGCTCAGGCGATATAGAAAAAAATTCTGGTGTGGCTCAAGCTTCCTTCATTAACTGGGAATGTTTCTTGGGACAAAATTTGGGATTTGTGGAAGAATTTGAACAGCTCAAAGGATTGGAAAAATGGCGTAAGTGATTTTCATGGTTACGTTTTGGCAAATTTGGAAAGCGAAAAATTAACGCTAAGGTATTCGAGAACTGGAACATGTCGGAGACCAAAATCGTAGAGGAGATCAAAACAAACTCGTACTTATGGGTCACTTGTAGATCAAAGTTCAATGCTTTAGACTGGGAGTGGTGGTTCGAGTTCAATGTTAAAGATATGATTGTGTAATGTTTTCCTTTTCCTTTTCCTTTTCTTGTGCGTTTTGGGTTTTTAGCTTCTTGCTAACCCAGTTTTTATAATATTTATAGAAGTTTTGGCCATTCAAAAAAATGTAATTAATATTAAAATGATTTAGGCCATGTATTATCAATTTATTAGTATGTTTAACCGAAAACAAATTTGTTTTCTAATTTTTTTTTTCTTGAACTGCTGCTTCATTTTATTAAACCCCAAACATATATACAAGCCATAGCCACCGTAGACTAACAAGAAGCTAGTCCAGGATTAGAGAGTTTACCCAACAGCCAAAGTAGAGAAAAAAAAAACATTTTCACATCTCCCAGCTTAAAATACATCTCAAAAAGAACTGTTTTCTAAAATAATAACCCATGTGATAAGTTAAAATATTAATGTTGACAACTTGACATTATATTATAATTAATACAAATTACAATAATACACAGGTGTCCATTTAAGACTCATGTATACTTGCTAAGGCATCGGGTGTACCTTAATATCTAGGATGTTAAAGATGACATGGCATGTTAAATGGCATTACAAACCACTCCCTTCTTGTGTTAAGGGGTGTTAAAGGGATTATATGTTAACATGATGTTAAAAGATTGGCTTAATTTGTTTTCCTTTTTTACACCAAAACCATTAAAAGAATAAAGTTAAGGAGATTAAACCATTTCCTTGATGTGTGGTAAAGTAAAATGGAGAAAAATAAGTGATGTGGCACCTAAGACCACCCGTAGTGGGGCGGTATTTTTAAAAAAAATTTGAAAAAAACGCCACAAAACGCCCCCCCCCCCCCCCATTACACCCGGCGTTATAAGACATTTTTTTTTTTAAAGATTGCATGTTGGCGTTTTATTTAAAACGCTGAAGTGGTCAAATGGAAGGGGCATGTGGCCAATGGGACTGGTCCAAGGTTTGACTAGCCAATAAGCAAGTAGTTTGTTTTTTTTTTTTTAATGATTGGAAGGGGCATTATTAGGCATTATGCCCACTACACCACTTTTGCAATAATGCCCCATGTTGACTGGGATGACACGTGTCGAATAATGCCCCAAGATAGGGGCATTTTTTTGTTTAGCCACTACACCCGGTCTAAGTAGTATTAAAAAGAGTTAAAGTATATCCCAATACCTAGACGTGATTGGAATCCAATTATTATCTAGTGGCTGCAAAAGACTAATTAAAAAATGTTGACCAACACAATGGTTGAAAATGAAATCAGCGGCTGAAATAGTCCGTCGTCTCCACATATGCACATCTTTTCAATACCTCTCTCATCATACGTACCAACTTACCAAGTTCTCTCATTTTAAGTCTTTTTTTTTTTTTAAGACCAAAGTCACCGTCAACAAATGTTTTTAGTATCTGAGTAAAGATGATGAATTCTCTCTCTCTCTCTCTGAGGAACACCAAAAGTCACCGGAAATCCATTGTCGCCGGACTTGCTCGACGATGAAGAGCAGGTTGGTTTAGCGTGCGAGGTTACTCGGTAAGCCTTTCTGAAGGAACCTTGAGTCTACCTTTCTCCCTAATCTGCCTTGTTTTATCATCCATTCGCTTTCTGGGATCGTTTGCTTTCCGGCTGGTGTCCCTCATGGAGCCAGGTGCAGGAAGTGTTTTGAAGTTTTACGTGTCTAACCTCCCGGAGGGGTGTACTCCATGGGAACTCAGGAGCTGTTTGGAGGGGTTCGGGAAGATTGCCGGGACTTACGTCACGAAGAAAAGGGATAAAGGAGGATGTAGGTTCGGTTTCGTGAGCTTTTCGGGGGTCAGAGATAGGACTGAATTAGAGAAGTCACTTAAGGGGGTGAAAATGGGTGACTACAAGTTGAAAGTTAATATTGCGCGGTTCGCTTTGGAGAATGCAGGATATGTTACTCAGCCGGAAAAGAAGGTGAACAGGTCTTTTGACAACGGAACAGGGGCTCAGAACTGTTCGTTCAACGTCAGGGATGGTAGGTCATACAGTGATGTTTTGGGGAAGGGTATGTCTCATGCGAGTGGTGGTTTAGAGAGAGGGGTTAGTCAGATAGTGGAGAAGATCAAGGACGAGAAAGTGCTCATCGTTCCCGACCGTACAATTGCTTTTAAAGAACTGCATGGTTTAGCTGTGGTGGGGAGGACACTGGACTTAGAGACATTAGTTGATTTCGACCAGTTACTCATAATTGCCGGGACGGCGTACTCTAAGTTACAATACTTGGGTGGTTTGTATATTCTTCTGTCGTTTGAGGATGCGGTTTCAGCTGAGAATTTTTTGAAGGCTAGGTCCGTTTGGGGACCTTGGTTCTCTAAACTCGAAACATGGTGCGGTCAATCTCTCCCGTTGGAGCGGGTGGCTTGGCTTAAAATTCTCGGTGTTCCCCTGCATATTTTGGATTCGGAGGTGCTTGCTAGTATTGGCGGTCTTTTCGGTAAGGTTCTGCATGTCCCTAAGAATCTTATTGAAGATCATGACTTGTCCTTTAAAAGAGTGGGAGTTTTAGCTGGTGAAGGGTCGAGAATTATGGAACAGGTTAATCTCAAATGGGAAGAAAAATTTTTTAGGGTGTGGGTGGAAGAGGAACCGGAGGAGTGGGTTCCAGATTGTTTAGGGGCGGCGGTCCGTAGCTCATCTGAAGGGGAGTCTTTGGTGCAATCGTCACCGGTGGGTCAGATGCCGGCTTCCGGTAACAAAGGAGATGAAGGGCCTCTGCATGTGAACAGTTCGGTTGGAATGGAAGAGTCACGTAGTTCAGAATCCAAGAAGTTTGGGAAGGTTGGGATAATTTTTTTGGAAAGTCAAAGGAGGCCCCACGCGCCGACTTTGGCTCTGGTCTCGGTCCCGAGGCTGGTAATAAAGATAAGAATGATATTTTCTTTTTTAATTCTCATAAAAAGTCCAAACGCAGGAGGGTGAAAAATGTTAGTGGGCCTTCTTCGAAAAATGCTAGCCCAATTATTAATTTGGACTCAAGTGGAGGATCTGAGTGATCCCTTTTCGCTGGATAACCTGTTGAACCGCTTTAACACAAAAAAATGACAAAACTGATAAAGAGAAAACTTCTGGGAGAGAGGATGGGGTTGGTCGTACGATGTCGTCAATCGGTGGTTCTTTTGATCTTAATTTTAAGATTCAGTCGGAAGGTGGAGGATCGGTTCATTCAGGTCACGATGAAGGAGGAACGGTCGGAAACGGCAATTCAGGGGATCAAGGGCACCGCGTTGTAGATGAGGAGGTCAGTGCGACGATGGAGTTGGGGAGCCAAGTTGATATGAATTTAAAAGATTGCGGAGACATGGTGAAGAACATCATTTTGGGAAAAGGTATTAATGATTTTAACTCATGAATTTTTCTATCTTTGAATTTGAGAGGATTAGGGGGTGATGAAAAAGCTAGGTGGGTTAGGAGTACCAAAGTGAAGTTTGGGATAAATTTTGTTGCTCTACAAGAGTCTGATTAGTCTTTGGGATCCAAGTGTGCTTGACGTAGGGGGGTGGTGAAAAATAAGAACTTTATTTTAGTTAAGGGCAAAATTAAGGGGAGTGGTCTGCAAATCAATATCGTGAACATTTACGCTCCTCAGGAGATCCAGGCGAAGAAGAATTTGTGGGAATGTCTGAAGTTAGAGATTCAAAGTTCTGAGGGTGTTTGGATTTTGCTTGGGGATTTTAATGCGGTCCGGTCTCCGGACGAAAGATTTAACTCCAGTTTCAACCCTGCATGTGCTAGTTTGTTTAACTCGTTTATTTTTTAAGCTGGTTTAATGGAATATGGTATGAAGGATCGGAAGTACACTTGGAGCTCTAGTAATGGCAAGAAGTTCAGTAAGATCGATAGGGTTCTGGTGTGTCATGGTTTTTTTAGCTTATGGCCGGAGGCTTGTTTGCGGGCTCTACCTAAGTTTTTGTCAGATCATTGTCCTATTGTCCTCGTTACGAAGGAATCGAATTTCGGGCCTAAATCCTTTCGTGTTTTTTGATTCGTGGATTGGGCGTGATGGGTATGACGAAATGGTCTGTGATGCCGCAAATGCGTTTTCGTGGGAAGGGCCAGCTGATCTCTATTTATTAAAAAAGTTTGAGTTTATTAGGAGGTGGGTTCAGACATGGAGAGACGAAATGCTAAAGAAGGAAAAAGAAAGTGATGCTTTAGCGAGTGCTGAAATTGAGGAGATGGAAATTCTAATGGAGAGTAGGGAGTTGCTTGAAGAAGAAGAGTGGATTTTAGCGGAGAATTATAAACGTATTAAAGAATCGGAGGAGAAATTAAACAAAGATCTGAGACAAAGATCGCGTATTAAGTGGGCTAAGGATGGTGACGAAAACTCAAGATTTTTCCACTCAATGGTTAATTGTCGAAAGGCGAGTAATAGAATTCATGGGTTGATGGTTAACGGGTCTTGGTGTTCTAAACCGTCTTTGATTAAGAAAGCGGTGTTCGAGTTTTTTAGGGATAAGTTCAAGGAAGAGGTGGTTGACCGTCCGATGGTTTTGTGTGAGAACGTTAAAAGGCTCACACCCGAGGAGGCGGCTAGTCTTGTGGTCGACTTTAGTAGAGATGAGATTAAATCCGCGATCTCCGATTGTGGCAGTGATCGGGCGCCTGGTCCAGATGGTTTGAATTTCAAATTGCTAAAACATTTTTGGGACGTTTTCGAGGCCGATTTCATCAGGGTTATGCGTAAGTTCCACGAAGGGGGAGTTATCAATAGAGGGTGTGCCTCGTCATTTATCACTCCTATTCCCAAGGTGAAAGATCCTACGAGTTTATGTGACTTTCACCCTATCAGTTTAGTGGGTGCCATTAATAAGGTTATCTCTAAGGTATTAGCGAATTGGCTCAAGCTTGTTCTCGGGTCAGTTATTTCGGTTTGCCAATCTGCTTTCCTGAAAGGGAAATATATCTTAGATGGTCCGCTTATTATCAATGAGGTTGTTAATTGGTTAAGAAAGAGGAAGGATAAGGCGTTTTTGTTAAAACTGGACTTTGAGAAGGCGTATGACAATGTCAACTGGGGCTTTGTGAATTTGGCGTTATCCCAGATGGGTTTTCCTCCTCTTTGGTGTAAGCGGGTCCATGGTATTCTTTCGTCTGCTAGAGCGGCGGTTTTGGTGAATGGAGCGCCCACTTTTGATTTTCAGTGTCAAAAGGGTATGAGACAGGGTGACCTGTTGTCTCCGTTCCTTTTTCTTATTGTTATAGAGATCCTTTCGTGCTGTTTGGATAAGGCGGCAGGGATTGGTGCGGTGGCTGAGGTCAAACTTCCTTATAACGGCACGGCTCTTTCTCGTCTTTTTTTACGCGGACGATGCCCTCATTGTTGGGGAGTGGTCGAGGGAGAATATCCTTAATGTTGTGAGAATCCTTAGAGGTTTTTACTTGTGCTCTGGTCTGAGAATTAACCTGACGAAGTCAAAAAATATGGGCATTGGGGTTCCTGATTCAGTCGTTAGAGATATGGCTGTTGTGGTGGGGTGTTTGGAGGATCGGATTCCGTTCGTATATCTAGGGATCACTGTGGGGGCAAATATGAATCGTATTGCGAACTGAAGGCCTATTTTTGACATATTCGAGTCGAGATTATCGCTGTGGAAGGCTTCGATTCTGTCTCTTGGAGGTAGAGTTACTCTTATTAAATCCGTGCTGGAATGTCTTCCCTGTTATTTTTTCTCGTTATATAAAGTGCCCGTGGGAGTTGTGAATAAGTTGGAGTTAATTATTAGGAAGTTTCTGTGGGGTGGTGCTGGGAGGGATGGAAAGTTGAATTGGGTATCATGGGATCGGGTTTCGTCTCCTATTGATCGTGGCGGTCTTGGAATTAGGGACCTTCTTTCCATTAATAACGTGCTTCTTCTAAAGTGGGCTTGAAGGTTTAAAATTGAGAAGGATAACTTATTGTCACACCCTGATATTTCCACGTATTGCCGGTGGGCCCGGTGGGGGAATATCGTGACGTAGTTGATATCATTATAGTCAAACAACGCAATATATAAATGCACAGCGGAAGCAAAAGATAGATTCGTTTCAACCGAATAAAATTGTAATATTAAGTATCACAAAATAGTTGAAAATAATCCACAGGTGGATCAAATAAAAAGTAACATTGTTCAACAGACTGAAATGCATCCAAGCTTGCGAGACTCTTATTGATGCTAAGGAGAAAGCCAACCTATTTCGAGTAGTACCTGCACTTAATCTTTTTGGGAAAATACGTCAGTTTACACTGGTAAATACAATCAACTGACTCATTTTGAAAAGGTTTAGAAAGTTGATTTAAATGCACGAGGCACAAAACATTTTATAACTTGGGATAATTATTTGAATATAACCTTGTAAAAGAATTACATGTTTCTTATGCGTTCAGTAGCCCGGGTTGACATCGGGTTAGAGCTTAATAGACACACCACATGATATAGTCCCGCGGCGGTTTATTCCCGAAACCGGCAGTTATACCTTATTATTTATTTATGCATCGTCGGGTGTACGTCTACACCCCGTACTTAGGTCGTGGCCATTTCGTAAAATGATGCCAAGGATATCCGGGACATGGTCATTAACCCCCCAAAGGCTTTAAGAAACAAAACAATTTAAACGGGTCATTTCAATGGATTAACCTCCATTCGATTAAAGATTCAATGCCCGACCAAGCGGTATTTTATATACCATACCCCAAGCCCGTATAGGGAAATAAGTTAAAAGTATTTACCTTTGCAAGTAATAATCACAACAAGCAAGTGCATGTAGCTTTTATCGGGTCTCCTATTCTGGAACGAAGGTTTATAATAACCTATTAGAATCCTAACGGGTCGTTAATTAAGCCTAAACTTAGACCGGTTAGTTTTAAAGGAATATACGGTTCGAACGCATGATTAAGCGAAGACCGGAATAGAATGTGATTTAGACCCGACAAGTTTGAAGACTTGTATAATATGGGTAAACTAAACACATTCTGAATTTTGAGATAAAATGATAAGGTTCGACCCGTTTCGGCTAATTTATGCAAACTAGTTACATAAACCGAACCGAACGCGAATAACGCATAACGGGTAACTGAAAGAGTCACGAACAGGTTTCCTAAGTTAATATGCTTTAAATATGTTGTGATATCAGTAGGATACGTTCCATTATGCCCAAAACGAGTTTAATCTCAAATTAAGCCTCGTAGGGGTATTTTGGTCATTTAAAAGATTATAAAAGAGATTAATTATAATTCTGAGATTCGGGTCTGAAATAATCAGTAAAAAAACTTAATTTAATAGGTTATATCAGTTGGTGATAAGTCTTATATGACAAAATGGTTTTAAACCCATACTATGTGTTTAATACGCGTAAAGAGTCGTTTAAAGCGATTTCCGGGTTATAACAGGAATCTTAGTTTTCTGATCAGGTTATAAAGTTCAAAATACTTCATTTATCATATAAAATCAGTGGCAAAAGATTTGGTATCAACATGTCATGAAAAAACTCATTTTATAAACGAAAAGGGTATAATCGGTATTTATCGAATCAAGGCAATAACCTTAGGTTATGATCAGTTTAAAATTAATTAAAAATCTTCAAAAATCCCAAAATATTATATTACATCAGTGGCTAAAAGGTTTGGTGTCAAAAATTGGGTTTAGATAGGCTTTATGTTAATTACGTCGTTTAATTAATAAAAGGCCTTCTAATTACGCTATTGAGCATAACTCCTAATCTAGACCTCCAACTGATGTGAAATTTTAGGGACATGTTTATAAATCAGTAACAAAGATTATTGTCCTCTCACATTTCCAAAATTCTCGTTTTAAGGTCAAATGGGCATCTTGGTCAACATTAGGCATTTAACGGAAACGTCGGACAATCAACGAGTCGAGTAGTATAATCGCAGAGGGTTATACTATCGTACAAGCTGGTCCTAATGAAGCTCTAAGGCATTTCTAAATCATGCTAATATGGGTCAGAACTGAAAGTCAAGGCAATGGTCAAACTATGCGACTTTCGGTTCCGAACCGGTCCAAAACTGAAAATTGTCGGGTCAGACATGCTTAGGCATGTTCTTGCATTGATTACCAAGTTATATGAGTGGCAAAACAGGTTACACGTCTTCTACATTGCTAATTATGCGTTAATTCGAAAATTAAGATTCTGTTGACTTTTTATAACCAACTTTGACCCGACAAATGACCTAGTTAGAGCGGGAATCAGAGGGTGCCCTTTTAAGGGTTTATTGCCCACATAATTACCAACTTATAACTACCTTTAGGTTGACTAATCACTGGACCATTAGTGATTAATCGATAAGTCAAACCTTAATTACGACGGTTTGACTTTAAGCTAAATAACTAAGTAAAACACAATTAAGGAAAGTTAAGGATACTTACCAAGGTCCTAATTACGACTAGAGATGCTTAGGAGGTGGTCTTGTGCTCCAGGAAGTTCCAGGAATGAAGTTATGATTGAATGATCAAAAGTTGCAAACAAGCACCCTTTATATATGCACTTTGATTGAACAAGATGATGCCAAACAAGTCTATGTTGGATCCCTGATCAATCACAAGTGTCCCTAGAGCCTAAAAACCCTTTTGTGCAGCACCTGGTATTGCAAACAAGTGATTTAAGTCAGTTAAACGGGCTGGACAGACACATGTCCAAAGTTTCTGTATCTGGGAGGCTGAGGCGGCCCGCGTAAGACCTTGGGCAAGTCTTACGCGCCCTGTGTGAGACCTGGTGTCAGGTCAACAAGTTTTCTATTATTGTATTTTTGGCCCCCGGTCCTCCTAAAAGTTATTTTAACTTCTTGTTTTGCACTTTGAGCCCTCTAAATTGATTTCTAAGGGCTTCAAGACTTATACCAACTTTGTTAAGTCCTTGGTTAACTTTTTATCACACGAAAAGTCATAAATTTCAAAGTTGACGCTTTTAACCCCTCGCATACGAATTTTACCATAACTTTCTCATACGATAACGAAACTTGGTGAAACTTTTATCATGCATTCTAGTGAGCATAATTAATCGTTACAAAGCTTTGGGTTTGCTAAAAGGTCACTCAGAGGTATACCTTAAACATGTTGACACATTTAACCCCTGTAGTTTGTAATCTCTCACTTTCTTTCACAATTAGCTTCGTATGATCCATGATTCATTCGTTTAAGGGTATAAACATCATGTAGGGTTATTGTAAAGTATATTTATCCATTGTTGACATTTTGAACCCTTATATTCACATATTTTCCTTGTTTGTCAACTTTAGTCCCTCTAGAATATTCTTTTACACGTTCAAGGCTTATGACACATGTCAATACTGTTGGTGCATTCATCTGTCGACTTCGTCTTATATCAAGTCTTGGATTCGTTATGGATCTGAACAAACGTGACATCATCAAAAATGACATCATGTGACATCAATGATGACATCACAATATCATTCTTAATGATGACAATCAGTTCTCGAAATACAATGCACTCACAAGAGACAAAACAGTTTCTAATTTCACATGAAAATGTCATGTGATTTCGCTTGAAAGTCATCATGAGATTTCGCTTGAAAGTAATTATGAGATTTCGCTTGAACTGTCATATTATGTTTCAAGCGAAATAAGAAGAGTATAAATAGGTTAGTTCTCTTTCTCATTTGTAACAGAATTAGGAATCGATACCGAGGTGCTGCCGGTATTTCTTGTGACTGTAATCGCTGTTAATTCAATATACAAGAAGTTTAAAGTGATATTCAAGATGTTTCGAGTCTATACGTCTGTTTCCGCCTTTCGTATAGTCCAAGAACTCTTCTGAACGACTCGTTTGGGTCACAAAACGATCCTACAAGTGGTATCAGAGCTCAGGACGAGGAGTTCATACCAAAACAGCCTGTTTTCATCACTTTTTCTAATTTCTACACTTTCTTTTTCAAAATTAAAAATTTTTCACGGTTAAAATCGGCTCAAACTTTCATATTATACTCGCAATCATGTTTTAACAAATCCTGGAAAATTTTAGCATTAAAATCGATCTAAAACTTGACTTTTTTGTAATTTCGCTTGAAATTTCGTTCGAAATGCTGATGTCATCATGATTCCGCTTGAGTTTTCACTGTGATTTCGCTTGAAAATCTCATATTCCGCGGAGATTCCGCTTGAAATTAAGGATTTCGCTTCAACCAATATTCCGCTTGAAAGATTGTGTTGATTCCGCTTGAATCACTATTCCGAGTTATTCCGCTTGAATTGTGAAACATTAAACTAGGTTGTCAGGTCATTAGTAGTTGGAAAAGAGATCATGTGAATTGTGTCAGGTTGCATCGGTTTGATCTGTCTTTTAGTCGTCTTTATCAGACTTTTAGTAGATATCCTAATATTGTCGGCCCATTTATTGAATAAATTGAATTGCATGTGACTATTGACCCTACAAAACTAATCGGCCCAATCAGTTTGTGTTGAACAATTAAAATGGTGTCGGTTCATTCAGATTTGCATGTGAATTGATAAAGGTGTTGGAAATTGAAATAGTTGCATGTGGTCTTCATTACGTGTGTCATATCTCAGCACATTTGTTATCTTGGCACATTTATTGAAAAGTGTTAATTGATGACCCATGTGAAATTCTTGTGAAGGTCCAATTAGAATTTAAGTGTTATTAAATTGAGTATATACATTTACGAGACTTGATAAGTGTTTGTTTTAAAAAGTTTTCGGCCCAATCACAATATATGATCAAGTCTTAAAGTGCGGCCCAACAGAAGTGAATTGAGTTTTTCAAGTCATCGGCCCAATTAGTGAAGGCCAAATTGAATCCATTTCATTTTGATCAACCCATTCATTTAGTGATTTAACTCGAACAATATTGGAACGAGTACGCGAATCTTCGACACGAGTCTTAGATTGATTTCATCAACACACACTTTTACGTATTCAGTTCATTTAAATTGATCGTTTGTTTGTTTGTTTGCAGGTGTTTTACGAGGTGATCCAGCTCGTTTGAGACCAGTATTTTTAAAACAAGAAAGTTTGTGTTTGTGAAGCTTTAACTTTGAATCATGTCTGAAGAATTTTACAATGCTTTTGCAACACCTGTTGCTCCAGTTACTGCTGCTGAAACACTGTACAGTGAAAATGAGACGGGAACTCATCAAAAACCGCTAAAGCTTATGTACATTGAAGACTTTAATGGATGGCAGAATCGATTTGAGAACTGGGTGCAAGCTTACAAGTTTGATGCATGGTGTGCGTTGGAGAAAGATTATGAGAAACCGAAAAACGAACGTGGTCTTGAAAAGGGATTTTGTGATTTTACGGAAGCTGATAAATTGAAATATACAAGTGAGAAAATGATGATCAGTATTCTTCAACAGGCAATTAAAGAAGACATCTTTGTTTTACTTTAGCATGAGGGTTCTGCTAGATCGATTTGGAATCCATTGATTCAAAAGTTTAAAGGAAGTGCAGATATGATCAAGAACAGAAAGGCATTACTGAAGAAGTCATTTGATATGTTTGTAGCATTCGATCACGAAACAACGAAGCAGACTATTGATAGATATTGTCACCTTGTTTTGGAAATGGGAAGGCTGGATATAAATAAAGATGATGAGGAATGGGTGGATAAACTTGCTGATGCATTACCTCAACAAAAGTGGGGAACTTATTTGATGATTGTGAAACACATGAGGAAATCTGAGAATATGAATCTGGCACAGTTTATTCAGAAAATTGAAGAGCATGAGTTGGATATTTAGAAAACTGCTATCATGACGAATCCTAATGCTAAACAAGATGTCAGTTTGTATTACAGAGGGAACAAGTTTGAGGCTACTCCCAGTCCTAGTCCAAAGATCCAAACTGGTTTTAGTGTTGACAGTTCGTCTGGAACAAAAAATAGTAATGTGACACAGAGTGGTGGATCTTCGTCTTCATATTCAAGCTTTGATCCGAATCATACAACATCAAGTCCTCAACAACAAAATTCAACAAATCTCCAATGCAATGTCACTTTGAACATTCATAATGGTCAGAATTTATCTCCGGAGATAGCAAAGCAACACATGGCATCACTCGTTACTATGTTGGAATCTTATGAGAATTTGATTGATGGTAAGATTGGAAATCCGATGCTTACAAAAGAAGATTATGATCAAATTGATGCAGAGGAACTTGAGTTGATGGATGTGAAGTGGTGTTTGGCTAGTGCTTGGAGGAGGGCAGAAAAATTTTAGCAAATTACTGGTAGAGATGAGTTTCGAGGACTGGCTACTTCTCCTTTGGGTTTTGACATATCAAAGGTTACTTGTTTCCGTTGCAAAGGAAAAGGTCATTTTAAACGAGAATGCAAAAACCAAGAAGCAACCGGGAATCAAGAAAAGAACAATTATTATCAGAAATCTATTTTTCATCAGATTACTCAACAAAAGGATCCACAAACTGCACATGCTCGGCCAATTGTGGATGACAAACGGAAAATGATCGAAGATGCAAATAAAAAAGCTTATTTTGGTATCATTGATCAAGATGATGAATTTGTTGCTGAAGGATTTAGCTGGGATAAATACATTCCATCTGGTTCAGGTTTTGTTGCTAGAATTCAGAGTGAAGATGAAACTAATCAGAAAAGAATCCCGATTTTTCCAGATCTTGGAAGTGATGTGGATACCGATGATGAGGAAGAACATCTCAACAAAGCTAGAAAAGGCATAGATCCTACTAGTTTTAATTTGTTTTTTGCAGATAAAATGGAGATGCTGAATCAGAAGAAGATTGCCAAATTGAAGAAAGAGCTGGAAACAGCAAGAAGGCTAGCTGATGAAAAGGCAAAGACAGAAGCAGGAGAAGCTAATGTTGAACCAGCAACTGAGAAAGTAGTAGAGAAAATCGTTGAAGTGGAGAAAGTGGTGGAGAAGATTGTTGAGGTTGAAAAAGTAGTCGAAGTTGAAAAACTGGTTGAAGTTGAGAAAGTTGTTGAAATAGAAAACATTGTTGAAGTAGAGAAAGTTGTTGAAGTCGAAAAGATAGTTGAGGTCGCTAAACCGTGTTTGAAATGTGAGGAGCCTTGCAAACATTGTGAGGAAAAAGACAAGAAGATTCTTGAACTGGAAGAGATGAAAGAGAATTTGCTATCTGATGTGAAGTATGTGAAGGAGTCGTGTGATGTTCTGAACAGAACAGTGGATAGTCTGAAAAAGACAAATTTAGAAGTTGAAACTACTCAGATGAGAATGAATGGAACTTTAATGACAAAGCAAAAGGTCATCAATGAGTACATCGAAGACTGTGCTAAGCTGAAACAGGAGTTGGAACTTGAGAAAATTGAAAGTGAAAGGATTAAGCGATTACTGTTGAGTTATACAACATGTGATTATTTGATTGATAGTGTTTATCCTACTGTTGCGGGTCTTGAGGCATTCATGGATAAAAAGACTGAAGATACTGATACTGGTAAGAAACCAAGTGTCAAGTATAACAGATGTCCGCCCCCGATCCATGAAAGTTATTCTCCCAGGAATCCTAACGAGGAGCGTCTAAAAAAGGCAGTCAACATCAAGTTAAAGTCTGAAATCATTGATGAATTACCAGACAATATTGATGTTACATTCACAGCGTCTGACACTGATTATGAGTCTGAGTTATTAAAAAGAGTGGTTGATCAGGTGTTGGATACGGATGAAGAGTCAAAACCGGAGTCTAAATCTGAAAGTTCGAGTTCGTCAGAAAAGAGTCCGAGTTCACCGGTTAAAAGGGTTTACGATAAAGAATTCTTGTTATCAAAATCTAATTTGAGTGACGAACCAATCAAAGTGGCTTATACTTTGAATGATTCAGACAAATTATATACTGATGAGGAATTCCCAATAAGAAGTGTCAAAACTGAAATGATCAAACAGGTTTTCAAATTAACAGAAATTAATATTTCTGAAATAAAAGATTTAAATCTTGATGAAAAACCTAAAAAGTACACTTCAAGAGTTCAACAGAGATTGAACAAGAAAAAGGGTTACGGTTATGGTTCAGGTTATCGAAAGAAACCAAACCACAACGGTAATTTCAAAAAGAAAGGTCTTGGTTTTAATTCTTCAGATAATTATAAAAATGAGAAAAATTATAAACCAAAAACAACATTTGTTGCAGGTGGAAGTTCTGAAGATGAGCAGAAGAAACCATTCTGGAAACAATCAAACCAAGAGTTTCTTGCTGAGGTAAAGAGGAATGTGAAGAAGTTTGCTCAAAGAGTTGAAAGAAGAACTTGCTTTAAGTGCCAAAAAGTTGGACATATTGCTTGGAATTGCCAACAGTCCAACAACACAAAACAGGAAGTTACTTCTAACTCAAAACTGAAAGAAAAACTTGTCTTTGAGAAGAAACAATCAACTGAGAAATCGAAAGTGTTTGAAAATTCAACTTCCGAAGAAGGTGAAAGTTCAAAACATTTTTACAAAAGAAGAATTGATTTAAACAAACAAAAATGGGTTGTAAAGTCTGAAAGAAGTTCTGACAATGAATCTGATTCCATAAAATCAGAGGAGTCATGTGTTGAGAAAAAGGTTGATAATTCTGTTCCTAAGTTGAACGAAGAAAATTTTCCGCCATTGTCGATAGGTAATCTAAAATCAAAAGGTAGATTTGAGATATCAGGTCAATTCTTTGCTGATAATAAAGAATTTGATGCTGAAAAGGTGTTTAATGGAAATGTTAAACATATTTTTGGAAAGATGGTTGACAGGAAAGTGAAGGATGCTTAAGAATTTTACAAATCAAAATGTTGGTGGGACAGATGTATGCCACCAAAATCACCCAAGGCTGGTCAGGCTTGGGTGACAACATTTTCACCATAAATTCCTGACTTGCCGGAGCTCCCAGGTTGGTAAGAGTGGAGCAGGAATCGGCATCATTCTTGAAATGGTTGTTTGGTAAATCTACAGGTGATATCTTTATATTGTTATATTTTGATTTACAAATGGTATGATTGAGAAGTGAACCTACAAGAGGTTGAAGAAGATTTTCACTTACAAGTGGTAAATCAAGGACATTAAGTTATACTTGTTTTTATTACAAATGATTCAGAAACAATGTGATGAACCCCTAATTTTACAAGTGATAAAATCAACGAAACTTATTTTCCGGAAAAACCATTTGATTAAAACAAACTTAAGTGTTTTGAAATCACAATGGGAAAATAGTTTGTTGTGAGGGGGAGTTCTGATTGTTTATGCCAAGTGGATGGCGAATCGAAGCGATTTGATATCGGTTGTCACTTTACCGTGTACAGTTTGTTTTCAAATTTCCTAAAATGTGTTTGCATTTTAGGGGGAGTAAAAAATTTCACAGAAAATCCAAAAACATTAGAAAAT
The DNA here is from genome assembly GCA_030545235.1 of Helianthus tuberosus. NCBI lineage: Eukaryota > Viridiplantae > Streptophyta > Magnoliopsida > Asterales > Asteraceae > Helianthus > Helianthus tuberosus. The sequence continues at coordinate 19,539,478 of CM060380.1, read as the reverse complement.
TTGAAAAAGGCAAAAACATGATAAAATTCAAAAATGAGTTTTGGTGTATGAAAAGAGGAAATGATAGTACATCAGTAGACAGTTATAGTATGCTAAAGAAATGTGATGATTAAATAGCGTTAAACAGTCTCACTGATGATATGCCGATAGGTTTTTACACATTTAGTAAACTTTTTCAGGATATAAACTTAAATTCAAACTTGCTTATTTCGTGGGGAACACTACTTGGATATATAGGTAACCCCTGAAATCTCGTTTGAAAGGTCCCTCTTTCTGAGATACTAGGTCTTTATGCTCAGTGATATCTGGGGTATTATCCCGGGACTTCTGATTTTGCGGAAGCAATGGCCTAGTCCCCGGAGAATACTTTCCGCTTGCTTGAAAATAGCGCCGCCCTCAGCAAAATGATGAAACAATAAAATTGATAATCATTGTTGTTGTAAAAAAGATCCTCTAAAGGGGACACACCAAAAGTCGAGTCATGATCTCTCTGCTGAATGGTAGTTCTGACCTGAGCTCTCATGGTTCTTCATAATTTATAACCCCTTACAGATATCATCTGTGGTATACTCACCTGTAAGACTGGATATTGGGATCTGGATACGGGAGTATATTCAAGAGGTGGGACACATAAATGAGTTTAAGTTCTTAATACACCTAACTCATATCCTGAATCAGTTGAAATTTGTGTGAAAATTTAAGTGGATCAGTATATCGGCAATCTAAGTGAATTGTTTAATTCTTAATGTGTAACTAAGCTCAACGGTACTGGTGACTTGTCATAAACTGATATGATCCTCTTGCACAAACTCACAAAAAAATATTGTCTGTAAATATTTCGTTACTGCATTTCATTTCTGTTATTTCAAAAATCCAAAAAAGATTTTCGGTGTGTTTTAGCATAAATTTTTGAAAATTCAAAAAAGATTTTAGACAACTGATGTTGGAAAGCTGATTTTCAAAATTCCAAGTGCTGAACATGACGAACAGGTTTGGGAAAGTGTTTGAAGATGTGTGAAATGAAAATGATATATACTCAAGTGGTTCATCAGAAACTTACATGATAAATCTTTTTGTTCGATACTTGAAAATGATTTATTCAGGGTTGTGTCTTCAAGTGATTAGCAAAGTTTCTAAATTTGTTATATCTTATCTTTTATGAAACTTATGTTTTGGTTAGAGAATATGCAGGTGAGTCAGGTTACGATACCTGAACCTGTGAAAACCAGACTACGATCCCAGTACAAGTTGAGGGGGAGTCTGTTAGAGAAAGAAAGTCGGAAGTTGCTAGAGCCAGCTGTTGATCCTAAAAATTACAAGAGAGAGTTAAATCATTCGAGGAGGAGATTAGTTGAAGAATGTTAGAGTGAGGAAAGAATCAGATCGAGATTCTGGAAAGAGCCCAAAGACTGATAAAGACTAAAGACGTTGAAGACTCGACAATTAAGACTCGTCAACATCTGAGTGGGAGTTTGTTGGTGCATTCATCTGTCGACTTCGTCTTATATCGAGTCTTGGATTCGTTGCGGATCTGAACAAGCGTGACATCATCAAAAATGACATCATGTGACATCAATGATGACATCACAATATCATTCTTAATGATGATAATCAGTTCTCGAAATACAATGCACTCACAAGAGACAAAACAGTTTCTAATTTCACATGAAAATGTCATGTGATTTCGCTTGAAAGTAATTAGGAGATTTCGCTTGAACTGTCATATTATGTTTCAAGCGAAATAAGAAGAGTATAAATAGGTTAGTTGTCTTTCTCATTTGTAACAGAATTAGGAATCGATACCGAGGTGCTGCCGGTATTTCTTGTGACTGTAATCGCTGTTAATTCAATATACAAGAAGTTTAAAGTGATATTCAAGCTGTTTCGAGTCTATACGTCTGTTTTCGCCTTTCGTATAGTCCAAGAACTCTTCTGAACGACTCGTTTGGGTCACAAAACGATCCTACAAATACATTATTGGACATGAAATTACGAGGTGTTACATCCTCACCCCTTAAAAGAAATCTCGACCTCGAGATTTACTGTAATAAATGAGGGTACTTTTCTTTCATTGTGGACTCTACCTCCCACGTGTACTCGGGACCTCTACGGGCATCCCATTTCACTTTTACAATCGGTACATGCTTCCTTCGAAGCTTCTTAACCCGTCGATCCTCGATCGACACAGGCTTTTCAACAAACTTCAAGCTCTCATCGATGTGCACATCTGTATGTGGTATGACTAGTGATTCACCAGCTAGACATTTCTTCAGATTGCAGATGTGGAATACGTTATGAATACCACTGAGCTCTTCAGGAAAATTTAGCTTATACGCCACTGATCCGACACATTCGATGATCTCGAATGGTCCTATGTATCTGGGGCTTAACTTGCCCTTTTTGCCAAAACACATTATCCCTTTCCAGGGTGATACCTTAAGTAGTACCTTGTCACCTACCTCGAATTTCAAAGGTTTACGCCTTAAATCTGCGTAGCTTTTCTGCCTATCCCTGGCAGCTTTGAGACGATCTCGTATTTGCACAATCTTATCTGTCGTCTCCAGGACTATTTCAGGTCCTGTCAGTTGGACATCTCCAACTTCCGCCCAACAAACGGGCGTTCTGCACTTTCTACCGTACAAGGCCTCGAAAGGCGCAGCCTTAATGCTGGTATGATAGCTATTGTTATAGGAGAATTCGACCAATGGCAGGTGGTTATCCCAACTACCACCTAAGTCAATCACACATGCTCGAAGCATGTCTTCCAAAGTTTGGATTGTACGCTCACTCTGCCCGTCCGTCTGAGGATGGTAAGCCGTACTAAAATTTAAGCGCGTGCCCAAAGATTGTTGGAAACTTTACCAAAAATGTGATGTGTATCTAGTATCTCTGTCAGAGATAATAGACACTGGTACGCCATGCAGAGATACAATCTTATCTACGTACAATTGGGCTAACATGTCGGAGTTATAGGTCTCCTTAATGGGTAGGAAATGTGCTGACTTAGTCAGTCTATCTACTATCACCCATATAGTATCATTTCCTTTCTTTTTCTTTGGCAACTTGGTGATGAAATCCATTGTCACCATTTCCCACTTCCACGTGAGAAGTTCAGGCTGTTGTAGCAAACCTGACGGCTTCTGATGTTCAGCTTTGACTTGCGCACACGTCAAACATTTAGCTACATAGGCAGCTATAGACTTCTTCAAGCCTATCCACCAAAAATTTGCTTTAAGATCCTGGTACATCTTGTCAGCTCCAGGATGAACGGAGTATTTAGAACTGTGGGCTTCCTGGAGGATAACATCCTGAAGTCCTCCATAAACAAGAACCCATATTCATCCATTCATCCTCAGAATTCCATCCTTGCCATAGGATAACTGTTCTTCAGTTACTCCTAGCTTTTCATCAGGATAGTTAGCTTCCAGCATAGCTTCCTTCTGCGCAGCTAACAACCTTTCATTCAAACTATTCTTTATCTCAATGCTCTTGGCATTGATTCTTATAGGCTTCACTCTTTCCTTTCGACTCAAGGCATCGGCGACTACATTCGCCTTGCCAGGATGGTATCTTGTCTCACAATCATAATCATTCAAAGTTTCCATCCAACGTCGTTGCCTCATGTTCAAGTCCTTTTGGTTAAATAGGTGCTGGAGGCTCTTGTGATCAGAATAGATCACACACTTGATACCATAAAAATAGTGCCTCCATAGCTTCAGTGCAAATACAACGGCACCCAACTCCAAGTCATGGGTGGTGTAATTCTTTTCATGCACCTTTAATTGACGTGAAGCATAGGCAATAACTTTGCCTTTCTGCATAAGCACACATCCCATCCCGGTGTGTGATGCATCACAATATACCACAAACTCTTCTATTCCATCAGGCAGTGTCAACACAGGTGCATTGCTTAGCTTCTGCTTAAGGATATCAAAGGATTCTTGTTGCTTCGGTCCCCAGTCGAACTTAATATTCTTCCTGGTTAAAGAAGTTAGGGGTGCAGCAATCCTTGAAAATTTTTCAATAAAACGCCTGTAATATCCAGCCAATCCCAAGAAACTGCGAATCTCTGTGGGCGTCTTCGGCTCTTGCCAATTCATGACAGCTTCAACCTTAGCGGGATCTACCTGGATTCCGCGTTCACTAACCACATGTCCAAGAAATTGGACTTCGCGAAGCCAAAATTCACACTTAGAGAATTTGGCGTAGAGCTTTTCTCGATGAAGCAGTTTCAGAATGCAATGGAGGTGCTTCTCATGGTCCGCTTGACTCTTCGAGTAAATAAGAATATCATCGATGAAGACGATGACAAATTTATCCATGTAGGGCTTGCAGACGCGGTTCATGAGATCCATGAATGCGGCTGGTGCATTAGTGAGTCCAAAAGGCATCACTAAGAACTCGTAATGACCATAACGAGTCCTAAATACAGTCTTATGTACATCTTCATCCTTGACCTTCAGTTGATGATATCCTGACCTCAAGTCGATCTTGGAAAAGTAACTCGCTCCTTGAAGTTGATCGAACAAGTCGTCGATCCTGGGCAATGGATACCGATTCTTAATTGTAACTTTGTTAAGTTCTCGATAATCGATGCACAGACGCATCGAGCCATCCTTTTTCTTCACAAACAGGATTGGTGCTCCCCAAGGAGATGAGCTAGGTCTAATAAATCCTTTGCTTAACAAATCATCCAGTTGAGTTCTCAACTCTTTCATCTCCGTTGGTGCCAACCTGTAAGGCGCTCTTGCAACAGGTGCTGCTCCAGGAATAATGTCAATCCTGAACTCCACTTGCCTATCTGGGGGTAAACCAGGTAGTTCTTCAGGGAATACCTCTGGATATTCAGAGATAATAGGTATGTCTTCGATCTTAGGCTTTGGTTCATCAAGGGTTACTTGTGCCATGTAGATAACACAACCCTTCGTTAAACACCTTGATGCCTTGAGCATGGACACTTGCTCAGGCATTCCGTACTTAGTATCTCCTTGGATTGTCAAAGGCTCGCCATGAGGAGCTCTGACAACCACTTGCTTCTTAGCACAAATGATCTGGGCTTGGTTGCGAGACAACCAATCCATGTCTATTACTATATCGAAACCGGCTAATTTCAAGGGAAGTAAAGACAATGGAAAAGAGTGGTTCCTAATGGATATAACACATCCATCTAACACGGTTGAAGCCGTTTCTATGGTTCCATCGGCTAATTCCACCTCATATTTCACACTTAGGGTTTTAACAGGTAAATTCAGTAACTTACAAAACTTATTATCTACAAATGATTTATCAGCTCCTGAATCGAATAACACTCTTGCATAAACATCATTTATGAGGAAGGTACCTGTGATCACATTGTCGTCCTGAATAGCTTCCTTTGCATCCATCCGGAAGACCCTTGCATTGGTCTTTTCCCATCCTCAGTCTTCTTTGCAAGTTTTGGGCAGTTGGACTTGATATGCCCTTTCTCATTGCAGTTATAGCACGTAGCATCCTTGATTTTCTAACAGTCTAGGGTCTTGTCCTCAGAAGACTTGCAAATCCCACATGCCCTTGGCTGTGACTAGGATTTCGATTCATATCTGCATTTCCCGAAGTGTTGTTTCTTGCAGATCTTACATTTGGGTTTCTCACCCGACTGTTGGTTACCTTTGTTGAACCCTGAACTCTTCTTGTTATCATGGTTCCCTTTGTGTTTCTTATCTGAACGACGTGAGTTATCATCCTCACGTTTCCTTTTTCCCTCATCTGAGTTTCTCAGCGATCGCTGCTGACCGCGTCCAGAGTAAGAGATAATGCTATATCAGCTGCAGACCGGAAAATAGCTGGTCTAGAGGCTTTCACACTGGCCTTAACTTCTGGGGCTAAACCTCCGATGAATCGAGTTATCCTCTTGGGTTCTGGTGTCACAAGATAAGGAACCAACCTTGACATGGTGTTGAAGCTTGTAAGGTAGGCTTGACAATCCAGGTTTTTCATAACCAGAGACAAGAAATCAGCTTCAATCTTCTGAACCTCATGCTGAGGGCAGTAGTTCTCCTTGATCAATGACACAAACTGTTCCCAAGTCATACTGTACAATGGGATTTTCCCTGTAGCTTGGATCAAAGACCGCCACCAAGCTAATGCCTCACCCTTGAATGACTGAGACACGAATTTCACCACATCCTTATTAGCGCAACCACTGATATCTACCACAGTGTCCATTTCATCCAACCATGTCATGCAGTCTATAGCTCCTTTTTCCCCAGTGAAATCCCTGGGTTTACATGAAACAAAATACTTATAGGAACAACCCTTATCACGGGGTCCTTGGTTCAGTACGGTCCTTTGAGATGGAACACTCCTTTGGTTTGATGAGTGATGGGAATTACTGTTGTGAGCAGTGTGAGTTTTAGAGGGTGGTTTAGAGTGTGGTGCAGACTGGGTCCTCGCATGGGTACCACTGGATTCATGGAACTATCTATCCAAAGCTCGAGTAATGGCATTGTCTATCATTGCCTGCAGTTCTGCACCCGCTACGTTAATTCGGGTATTATCATGATCCTCCCTTGGGTGACTGTTGATCTCATCCGAGTCAGCCATGTAGTTTGAACTGTTACATAAGATATTGACAATAATTTATTTGGGAGTCTATTATGGAATTGTCTTTTATGGAAATTCATTAACCATGGTAGACATAGACCATATTTGGTTAATTTGTCAGTCATATTTATTTAGGATTTTTATTATAATGTATCCTAATTATAAAAGAATAACAGTATTATTAGTGGCACAAAAGGCCTAGTCACAGGGACATTCTAAATCATAAGCCATGATTTCAGAGAATCAAGGCATGAAGGTTTGAACATAGTTCTTTACCTTTTTCTGACAGGGAGTCGTAGACTACTACTGTCTTTTGTCTTATATGACAATGAGTATGGCCCGTAGGCACTACATTACCTATGGATGTTTAATATATGATTGTTTTGGTCAAAAATTACCGAAGCAATTAAGTGATCAAATTAGTTAAGTGAGGTAGTGTGCTAGAAATGAGTGTCGAAAATATGTTAATCAAATTAATTGCAAAAACAGTTTCAGGATACGGCTCAGGATATAGAGCTGTATCTGTGATCAAACAATGAGCAAAAAAGTAAAGGTTGACACGTGATGTACGAGAAAATCCCTTGATCAATCTAGATCGCCGGTACAAAACCTCGGGAGCTGACAATCGCAGCTGCCTTGTTCTTCTATTACTTCAAATATCAGGATACAGTGCAGGATGCGATGCGGATCAAATAGGTGTTACAATGTAATTCGAGTACAAGTGTTGGTGTATAGTGTTTGCTAGCAGCTAGAGAGTAAAGTGTGCGAAAGAGTGTGTGTGTAAAGTTGCGTGCCTTAATCTGATCCGCCCCATCTATTTATAGTAAAAGAAATATAACAAACTACCCTATTAAACCGGGATCTGGCGGATATTCCCCACTTGAACGTTGTAGACCTGGTCTTTCGGGTCCAACGTCTCTCAAATAACTGGTTTGCCCGAGTCTCTAGGAGAAGAAGTCCATCTGACCGTTAGTGACCTACAGCTTCTTACCTGCACGTGGTCAATTTAGTTAACACCAGGATATCGCCCAGGATGTTACCAATATCCCGATCCAGTATCCTGATCATAAACAAACAATCAAAAGCAAGATATTAGTCAGGATATATACGCTCAGAAAATGACCCATAACAATTGTCCCCAAATATATCTGTTGGTATACCAATCCAACGGATATATTTTAAAAATTCTGTTTCGTAGACCGAGGCAATTAAAACGAGGTGACGTTTGAAATGACATTGTGCAACTTCCCATACTAGTTTTACTCTTCACCCCCCCTATATCCAGCCTATAATTAGCCGAGATATTTCACATTGTTATCATTACTCTCCAAGCAATTTCCAAGTACTCATCCTTTCTTTCATCCTCTATTTTTCTTTGAATTTCTTTTAGTTTGCTTGATACCCCTCATGGCATCACGGACAAGATCTCGTTCGGATGAACCAGTCCCAACCCTCGTGAGTCAAAACCTCATACGAAAACCAGAAAAAGAAATCTGCTGCTTTAATAATGCTGATATCGCTGCCCTGAAGGATTTCGGCGCCTTTCCTGCTAGAACAATCATTCGCCCTTTTGATCGGGAGGTCCGATCAGACATGTCATCAGACGAGTGGGTCTGCTTTTTCGCCTACCCCTTTTCTTTGGGACTCCAGTATCCATTTCCACCCTTCATCTCTCGTTTCTTCGACCTCACCGGCCTTAGTTATGCCCAAACTATGCCAATGGTCCGGCGAGTTTTGATGGTGCTAGATCAAATCAAATCTCGCCACTGCCCTGACCTGTGTATTGAAGACCTCCCCATAGCATGCCGGTTCAGGTCCCATGGTGATAGCCGTTTTCTTTTTTTCTCCACCTCCAAGAGCCCTTTAGTCCTTAAGGCCACCAAGAATGAAGACCAATGGCGACGAAAGTTCTTTTTCGTGAAAAGAGACTCTATTGACAAGGGTTTCGATCTGCCGGTTAGATGGTTAACCAAGGGTAGGATCTAGGGTTTTAGGAATATCCCCAAATGTATCCTTAAACTATATCCCAGACTTATATCCTGATGTTTTTATGCAGCGAACTTCAGAGATTTAGCACCCCCAAGTGCGGAATCCGAGTCCAGGATCAAAAAAAATCTACCGACTTCCTGCCAGTGAAAGAACCTTCTCCCTGTCTCTTACAGATTCAAGCCAAAAATCAAGTTCAGAGATGTCTGGTAAGCACATTCTCAGTAATTATCTTTATTTATTAAACCGATTATCTTTCAGAGGTATGATGAGTTTAAAAATATCTTCCCTTGTGCAGTACCAGTTGTCAACCTCGAAGGCTTCCAACTTGACGAGTTGGATAGTTACTCTAGCCTTGTACCTGTCAAGCAAGAATCTAAGCCGAAGTCATCTGCCACACCAAAGTCTACCACTTCAAAGATCACCACTGCTCCTAAAGCTCCACCGGCATCCAGGACCCGAGCCTCTAGCTCCCGGAAGAGAAAAGAAATGGATTCTCCAGCTGCCTCCGAGACATTCTCTCTCGAGAACCATGGATTTAGTGAAGCCACTTCATTCCTCAAGCAGGTAAAAATTCCCTTCTGATATCCTGAACATGCATGTTAACCATTATCCTGCTCATTTTATATTGATACATGTGTCTTTAACTGCAGGGCTTGGAACGTCTCATGTACTTGTATGAAGACGCCTGTGGGCTTAATAAGATGCTGGAGATTAAGCTCGAAAAAGCTGAAGCCAGCATAGCTGATCAAGGAACGATTGCGGCCGCCAAGTCCCAGCATTATGAAGATAAATACAAGGCAATGACCCAGGAGCACCAAGCTGCCCTCCACAAAGCCAATGAGGATGCTCAAGCCAAACTAGATGCCGCCCTTCTTCAATACCAGCAGGATATGAGTTCCTATCGGGACAGTCTCAAAGCATCCGTTGTTATTTCCCTTCTCCAAGCCAGGTTAAGGATGGCTTATGAGGCCAAAGCCTTGGGCCTCGAATGCCCCTCCTGGAATGTAAAGGCTTGGGAAGCGAAATTACAGGATCTTGGAGGCCATCCTGTCGCTCATCCCGCAAAGCATGCTGGTGAAGAGCCTTCTAAGGCGGCAGAGGAAGTGGCCAATGCTGGTGATGATGCCGAGAAGAATCCTGTGGGTGATGCTGGTGCAGATGCTGGGAAAGAAGTTGCTGATCAAGAAGGTGCTGCCCTTTAGGCGGCGAAGTGGGCGATGATGGATATACGTGCCAAGGCCGGAGCCCACTTTTTTAAATTTCATGGTTGTGGTTTGTACAAACAAATTACTTTTCCTGTCGTTGAACAATTTATATTTCCTGCACTAGAACAATACGATGTCCAAAGGTGGATGGGTCCTGGGTTTCAGGATGAAGCCCTTGGTCATCGGTTAGTATAACCTGTTTTGAATGTCGTAACGGTTGAAGGTGGAGAGGTCCCGTTTTGAGACAAAACCTTCAACCATTATGTAAGTATGGTAAGGACTAATCGTGCTTTTGGCGGATGGGCCTCGGTTTGAGGTGAAACCAAAAGCACAACTTTTGTCATGTTAATAATATAACTTCCTTTTGACTTGTTTGTTGTTGCCTTCTAATTTCTGTCATGCATTTCTTAGTTCAGATTTTACAAAATATCCTGTTCAATATACTCAGTGATATATTGTGGAAATTTTTATTGAATAGAATTTCTAAAAATTCAATCAACTTTAGACAAAACTTCTAAAGAACAAAAGATAGTCCATTTTCTAAAAGATGTTTTGATAATACTTGTTTGATCAGAGTTTTCATTTTCAATCCAAGTATCACTTCCTAAATATTTTAGTCAATTATCCCGAAACGTATCCCTAAAACACATTTTGAAAACATATCCTAAAGATATATCCTTATCAGGATATTTTGAGCATTAATCAGAGTTAAACAATTCATGTAAGGTTCACAAAGGAAAGATCATACCAGGAATCGAGTGCAACCCTAGTATCAAACTCCAACCCCTTTTGCGACTTCTCCCACTAAGATGTCCCCAGTCCGAGACACTTAGCCCAATTTTGATCTTTTGAGCTTCACACAATTGTTTTAGAAGAAATGTCCCCTGTGCATGAAGTCTTTAAATACTTAGAAAACTTTAGAATATTAGTTCCAACTGTTTAGACAATTCTTGTGTTACAGGGGTAAAACCCAAATATATACTGGGGATAAATCCTTAGTATCCTGGGGAAAATCCCAAATTTTCTTGCGCTACAGGCAGGAGTGTACAAACTCCAAGACTTAGAAAGGTGAAAACCTTTAAACCTTAGAGAGTATGAAAATACCCTTTCATGAGAAAGGGTGATCAATCCTCATATACCTTTAGGATTCAGGATATAGCCAATAGTAACGAAATTGTCAGCCACTTTTACATGAACTTGTCCCGCCACCTTGAATTATTCCCGAATAACTTGCGCTCCAGGCGGGGTGTTTAAACCCAATTCAGAAGAAAGGTGAATTCCTTTAAACCTGTGAAGGGATCAGGATCCCTTAGACGTGAGAGAGGGGGCCAGTCCTCTAATCTTTCGAAGTATCATGAATGTATATCCTGGTGCTATATCCCGAAGCATATTCTGCAAAACACTTATAAGCTAAGGTGGGTGTTAGCCTGGCTAACACCCCTCCGATGCTTAAGTCAGCAATGGGTTCCAAACAGTAAATAATATTAAAATTCGATAAAAGAGACAGAAATCATACCATCCTGAGTTGGAATTTAAATTCTATACTCACTTGAAATAGAGTTTTAGATGTACAGCATTCCAGGATCTCGGTAGCATATCTCCCTCCATATTTTTGAGTCGGTATGCTCCTTTTCTTGATTCTGATTCAACCTCATAGGGTCCTTCCCATTTCGGAGCCAACTTTCCATCAGCAGGATTAGTAGTATTCTGAAAAGCTTTTCTTAATACCCAATCTCCAACCTGAAATCTTCTAGTCCTGATATTCTTGTTATATGCTTTAGATATCCTCTGTTGATATGCTGCCATCCTTAGCCTTGCAGCGTCTCTTGTCTCATCTACAGTGTCCAAATTTTGGCACAAAGCTTCAGGATTCTACTCAGGATCCTGGAGGATAGATCTTGCCGTAGGTATCACCATTTCTGTTGGGATCACTGCTTCTGCTCCAAATACCAAGGAAAACGGGGTTTGGCCAGTTGCATTTTTTATCGTTGTTCTATCAGCCCACAAAACAAAGGGTAATTCTTCTGCCCATCTTCCTTTCTTAGCCCCTAGTCTCTTTTTTAAGTTGTTGAGAATTATCTTGTTCGAGGATTCTGCTTGTCCATTTGCTTGAGGATGCACCGGGGTAGACGTGATCATTTTAATTCCCCAACTCTTGCAAAAGTCAGTAGTCCTTTTACTTATAAATTGAGATCCATTGTCACAAATTATCTCAGCTGGTATTCCAAACCTAGTCAGGATATTCCTTTTTATGAAGGATACCACTTCTTGATCTCTAACCTGAACAAATGCTTCTGCTTCAACCCACTTAGAGAAGTAATTCGTCATTGCCAACATGAAAACATTTCCTCCTGGAGCCTTTGGAAGCTTTCCCACTATATCCATACCCTATTTCATGAACGGCCAAGGGGAAACAATAGGATACAGCGGTTCAGCAGGCTGATGTAATATGTTACTATGTCTTTGACATGCATCACATCTTCGAGCATATTCTGTGGCATCTTTTCTCATCGTCGGCCAATAATATCATGTCCTTAATACATTTGAAAATAACGACCTGCCCCCAGTATAGTTACCACAATCCCCTTCGTGTATATCCTGAAGCACTTCTTTGGTTTCGGGATCCTCCAAGCACCTCAGATACGGTCCTGCAAGAGATTTCTTATACAAAACGTCATTTATAATAGTGAATCGTGATACCTTCATTCTAAAGGCCTTAGGATTCTCATTCTTTGGGATATGTCCTTCCTTGAGATATCTCATGATTGGAGCCGTCCAGGACTTAAGATCCTCCTCGGGATACTCATCATCAGGGTCCTGAATACTTATTACTTCCTTATCCTGAGGATTCGTCGCAGGATATAGGATATGTAATATTGGTATTCGGGTTCCTTTCGGTATCCTGACCGATGATCCCAAATTTTCCAAGGCATCAGCTTCAGCATTTTCCTCTCTTGGTACCTGTTCAAGTGTAAAAACATCGAAGTATCCTGCTAATTTTTTGAGAATTTCGAGATACTCGATTAACTTTTCTCCTTTAACTGCATAGGTTCCATTAAAATGATTAGTGATTAACAAAGAATCAACATATACTTGCAAATTCTTGATACTCATATTTTTAGCCAACTCTAATCCTGCAATCAAAGCTTCATATTCTGCCTCATTATTAGTAGCAGGAAATTCACACCTAATAGCCTGGGGTAATATGTCCCCCTGTGGCAATTTTAGTAGTATACCTAGACCTACACCTCTTACATTAGATGCACCATCAGTGTATAATGTCCAGCATTCTAAGTTTTCTCCTAGCTGCTGTACTTCTAGGTCTACTTCATTTTGAATGTCACTACTGAAATCAGCCACAAAGTCAGCTAAAGCCTGAGACTTTATGGCATTTCTAGGCTCATACACTAAGTCATAAGCACTTAATTTTACTGACCACTTAGCCATCCTACCCGACATTTCGGGTTTCCTAAGCACGTTTTTAACAGGATAATTGGTTTTAACATGAATCCTATGTGTCTCAAAATAATGTCTAAGTTTCGTTGATGCCATAACTAGGGCTAATATTAATTTTTCTAGATGAGAATATCTAGTTTCAGCATCTAATAAACTTTTACTAACATAATAGACAGGATACTGCTGACCTTCATGGTCCTTTATAAGAACAGCACTTACAGCATTCCCTAATACAGCGAGGTATAGGGATAGTGGTTCACCATTTTCAGGCTTCATCAATAGAGGTGCAGTTGAGAGATATTGCTTCAAATCCTGGAGGGCTGCTTCATGCTTCTCTTTCCATTCGAACTTCTTGTTCTTCTTGAGGATAACATAAAATTCCTTGCAATTTTCCGAGGATCTTGAAATAAATCTGTTCAATGCTGCTACTCGGCCTGTTAACCGTTGAACATCCTTCATATTCGAAGGTGATTTTATATCCAGGATAGCTTTAATCTGCTCCGGGCTTGCCTCTATCCCCCTTTTGGTCACCATATATCCTAGAAACTTTCCTGCCTCCACTCCGAAATGGCACTTAGCAGCATTCAGCTTCATGTTATACTGATCCAGGATATCAAACGCTCCCTTAATATACTGGAAGTGATCCTCAGCCTTTTTAGATTTCACCACCATATCGTCAATATATACCTCCATGGTGTCCCCCAGCTTGTCTTTAAACATCATGTTTACCAACCTCTGGTATGTTGCACCTGCATTTTTCAAACCAAAGGGCATAGCAGTATAACAATAAATACATGTGGGTGTCATGAAAGCAGTATCCTCCTGATCAGAGGGTTCCATTTGGATTTGCTAAAATCCTGAAGAGGCATCCATGAAGGTTAACATCTCGTGGCCGGCGGTAGCATCTACCATTGAATCAATATGAGGCAGAGGAAACGGGTCTTTGGGACAAGCTTTGTTTAAGTCTGTGTAATCTACACAAACTCTCCATTTCCCATTTTTCTTTTGTACCACGACTACATTCGCAAGCCATTTAGGAAACTTCACTTCTCTAATCATCTTGCTCCTTAGCAGCCTTTCAACTTCCTCTTGGATGATCACTGTTTTGGTCAAAAATTACCTAAGCAATTAAGTGATCAAATTAGTTAAGTGAGGTAGTGTGCTAGAAATATGTGTAAAAAATGTGTTGACAAAATTAGATATGAAAACAGTTTCAGGATACGGCTCAGGATATAGAGCTGTATCTATGATCAAACAATGAGCGAAAATGTAAAGGTGGACACGTGATATACGAGGAAAGCCCTTGATCAATCTAGATCGCCGGCATAAAACCTCGGGAGCTGACAATCGCAGCTGCCTTGTTCTTCTATTGCTTCAAATATCAGGATACAGTGCAGGATGTGGTGCGGATCAACTATGTGTTACAATGTAATTTGAATACAAGTGTTTGAGTGTGGTGTTTTGCAGTGAGTAAAAGTGTACGAGAGTGTAAGTGAAAGATTGTGTTTCTTAAACTGATCCGCCCCCATCTATTTATAGTAAAGATAATATAACCAACTATCCTAAACTTCCGGGATCCACCGAATATTCCTTAATCGAATGTTGTAGACCTGGTCTTTCGGGTTCAACGTCTCTCCTTCAACAAACACGCCCGAGTCTTGAGGAGAAGAAGTCCTGATGACCGTTAGTAACTTGCAGCCATTAACCTGCACGTGTTTAATTCACTCAAGCTTAGGATATCGCCCAGGATGTTAGCAATATCCCCGTCCAATATCCTGGTCACAAATAAACAATTAGAAGCAGGATAATAGTCAGGATAAGTATGCTTAGAAAATGACCCATAACAATTGTCCCTAAATATATCGGTTAGTATACCAATCCAACGGATATATTTCAAAAATCTTATCCCATAACTCAAGGCATTTAAAACGAAGCGACGGTCAAGATCACATCGTAACTTCCAACGCGCTTTTTGCTCAATGGAGATCCACAATGCCCCTATATCTTCTCTTTTCTTGTTTGAAAAGCAGATATCTTCAACAGAACCTTCAGGTAATTCTCCATTTCTGATTTACTTTCTATCAATTTACATCGCCTTACTCGCAATGGATGCCGAGACTTTCACCCAGCAGAATCTCCTTAAAAATCCCGAAAAGGAGATCTGTGCTTTTGACAACGCAGACATTGCAGCTTTAAGAGCCTCCGGCGCTTTCCCTGAGAACACGGTCTTTAGACCATTCGATCGGTCAATCCGATCGGATGTTTCTTCCACTGAATGGGTTTGTTTTCCAGCATATCCTTTTTCGCTAGGTCTTCGATACCCTTTTCCTGAATTCATGATGCAATTCTTTCGAACCACCGGCATCTCTTTTGCTCAAACCATGCCCATGGTTTGGAGAGTACTAATTGTACTTAACCAAATCAAAAACCTCCATTGCTCCGACCTCCGCATCGAGGATTTGCCTATTGCTTATCGCCTCCGATCCCATGGCTCTAGCCGGTTCTTGCTCTTCTCGACCTCCAGTAAACCCCTGATTCTTAAAGCCACCAAAAACGAAGACGGATGGCAACGCAAATTTTTCTTTGTCAAACGAAACTCCATTGCTGAGGGTGCCAACCTTCCGGTGGAGTGGTTAACCACCGGTAGGGTCATAAATATTCTCATAGACCATTTGATTTTTATCTTCTATTGATATCCTTCTTTTTGATCTTTATGCAGTGAACTTCAAGGAAGTCGCTCCCCCTACCGCTGAGTCAGAAGAAAGAATCAATATTGTTTACCAGTTACCTGCAATAGACATGACTTTCACCACACACGTCCCGAGTTCCAGTCAATACTCATCATCTGAAATGTCTGGTAAGGATTACTTTCAAAATAATTAGTCAAAATAATATAATAATAAAATAAAGAGTAAAACTTTTTCCCTTTATGCAGCACCGGCCAAGATTCCTGAAGTCTTTGACCTCGACGAATTGGACAGTTATTCTGATCAGATCCAGGTCAAGAAAGAACCTAGCCCCAAGACCACAGCCACATCCAAACCTAGCAGTTCCAAAGCCATCATTATTCCCAAACCTTCACCGGCTACCAAGCCCCGGAGTTCAAGTTCCCGCAAAAGGAAAGAGCCTGATTCCCCTGTCATTTCTGACACATTTCCTTATGAGAAGCACGGGTTCATTGAAGCTAGCGGGTTTATGACTTCTTTTCTTAACCAGGTTAGTATTCCCATATCATATCCTGCGATTTACATTATTTTCAAAGATTTATCAATATTAATCCCTGTCCTCTTACCTTTGTAGGGTCTTGAGCGTTTGGTTCACTTATATCAAGAATCCTGCAAGCTTAACAAGACGCTTGAATCTAAGCTAAAGGAAGCAGAAATCACAATCTCCGACCAAGGCATGATCGCAGCCGCTAAATCTCGTCACTACGAGGATAAATTTAAAGCTATGATTCAGGAACACCAAGTTACTCTCAACAAAGCTACTCTTCAAGCCCAGGCCGATCTGGAAGCCGCCCACGTGCAGTACGAACGGGATATGGTCAGCTACCGGGAAAGCCTCAAGAGTTCCGTCGTCATTTCTCTCCTCCAAGCCAGGTTGAAGATGGCCCATGAAGCCAAATCATTAGGCTTTGAATGCCCTTCTTGGGATGTTGGTGCCTGGGAGACCAAGCTAAAGAACCTCGGCGGCATTTCTTTCAAATCAGCTGTCGAAGAACCTTCCAAAGCAGTTGAAAAAGCAACCGATGCCGAGAAGGATACTGAGGCGGATCCTGTCACACCCCGATTTCCACGTGTCACCGGTGGGCCCGGTGGGGGAGTATCGTGACGTGGTTGGCAACGTAATAGTCAAACAACACAATATAATAATGCACAGCGGAAGCAATTTAAATAAGATACAACCGAATTTATTTATTGTAAACAAAGTCACAATTTTCCGGTGTTCATCCACAGTAGGATCAAATATAAAACATTGTTATGGTTCAACAGACTTCGGCATCTAAAGCTTGCGAGACTTCTAGTGATGCTTAGGAGACTTTCAGCCTATTTCGCCTAGTACCTGCATTTAATCTTTTTGGGAAAATACGTCAGTTTACACTGGTAAATACATTCAACTGACTCATTTTATAAAATGATTGAAAATTGGTTTGGATGCACATGGCATAAACATTTTTATTAACTTGGGAGAATTATTTAATATTATAATCTTGTTAACGAATTACATGTTACTTATGCGTTCAGTAGCCCGGACGTATCCGGGTTAAGGATCAATAGACACACCACAATTCTAGAGTTATACACCGACAGGTGTACGCCTACACCCCGTGCTCAGGTCGTGGCTATCTCGTAAGATAATGCCAAGGATATCCGGGACATGGTCATTAACCCCCCAAAGGCGGTAAAGTAAACAATACTGTTTAAACGAGCCGTTCAAATTATTCAATTAACCACCTAAGCGATGGAAGATTTGACGCCCGATCAAGCGGTACGCTATGTACCGTAACCCAAGCCCGTATAGGGAAAATAAGTTAAAAGTATTTACCTTTGCAAAGTAAAATCCTTAATTGAATAAATTGCAGATAGCTTTTACTGGGCTCCTAATCTGGAACGAAGGTTTAATATAACCTATTAGAATACTAACGGGTCTTTAATTAAGCTTAAGCTTAGACCGGTCAGTTTTAAAGATACGGTTCGTACGCACGATTAAGCGAAGACCGGATAGAATGTGATTTAGACCCGACAAGTTTGAAGACTTGTTTAATATGGGTTTACTATTCACATTCTGGATTTTGAGATAAAAATGATATCGTTTGACCCGTTTCGGCTAGTTTATGCATACTAGTTACATAAACCGAACCGAACGCGTATAACGCATAACGGGTAACCGAAAGGGTCGCGAACAGGTTTCCTAAGTCAATACGCTTTAAATATGTTGTGATATCATTATGATATCTTCCATAATGCCCATAACGAGTTTATTCCCTAATTATGCCCCGTAGGGGTATTTTAGTCATTTTAACGACCATAAAAGGGATTTATAATACTTCTGAGATACGGGTCTGATTTAATCAGCAAAATTATTAATTTTAACAGGTTATAATATTTGGTAATAAGTCTTACGTGGCAAAATGGTTTTAATACCAAACTACGCGTATAATACGCGTATAAAGCCGTTTTAAGCGACGTACTGTTTAAAATACCATTCTGAGTTTTCTGATCAGAAAAACAGGCTCAAAACACTCTATTTATTATTTTAAATCAGTGGCAATTGGATTGGTATCAAACGGATTCGTAAAACTCGTTTTATGGCCTAAAAGGGCATATTCGGTATTAACCGAATCAATGCGATAAGCCTAGCTTAAGATCAGTTTAAAAATAATTAAAAATCTTCAAAAATCCCAAAATATTATTTAACATCAGTGGGTAAAAGTTTTGGTACCGAAAATCGGGTTTAGATAGGCTATGCGCTAATCGCGCCGTTTAATTAATAAAAAGCTTATTATTTACGCTAATGCGCATATCTCCTAATCTAGACCTCCGATTGACGTGAAAATTTACGTACATGCTAAATAATCAGTAACTAAGATTATAGTACTTCCACATTTTCAAAATTCTCGTTGTAGGGTCATAAGGGCATTATGGTCCAATTTAAGCGATTAACGGAAACGTGCGCATGCATCGGATAATCAATGAAACAAGTACAGAGACTTATACTAGCATGTAACCCAACCCTAATGAGACTTTAAGGCATGTCTAATTCAAACTAAAACGGGTCAGAACCGAAGTCAAAGCAAAAGTCAAGGTTTTGCGCCTTTCGGTTCCGAACCGGGTTTTAACAGAAATTTGTCGAGTCGGGCAAGCGTAGACAAGTTTTTATACTCATTACCAAGTTATATTAGGTTTAAAACAGATTACACGCCTCGCGGATTGCTAATCGTGCATTAAATCGCATTTTGTAATTCTGTTGACTTTTTCGGTCAACGTTTGACCCGACAAACGACCTAGTTAGGTCTGGATTCGGTACGTGACCTTATAAGGGCTTATTACCCATATAATTACCTATCTAACGGTACTTTCAATTTAACATACGACTGAACTATCGTTACTTAATCAAGAAGTCAACCGTAAACTATGATATATTGACTTTTATGCTAATTATAAAGCTAGAACTAAATTAGAAGGGTTAGGCAACTTACTAGATGATTAAGGATGATTAGGGATGCTTGGAAATCAGCTTGGGAGTTCCACAAATGCTCAGATTGTTTGCAAGAATGGTTGTGAATGAATGGGTCTTTATATACAAGAATCAAGCACCACAAGGTATTGACACAAGGGTCTATGATCAGCCACAAGTGATAAACACATGTCTCTAGCATGTAGGGGGTGTCTAGGGGCCATGCACATGCAGAGAAACTGGTTGAAAGGGTCACAATCGCACTAAACAGGCTGCTGCCTGTTTTTCCGTATCTGTAGGCCGGACGCGGCCCGCGTCCCGAATAACCAAGTCTCAGGCGGGCCGCCTGAGACATATAAATCAGATTTTTGATTTTGTTTGTTGTGTTTCGAAGGGCAAGTGGTATAAACGAATGGTGGGCATTATTTTATCATTTAGGGGCCTCCATTATGGGTCTTTTACTGTTGGATACCCTACCATTTGTGTTTGTTTCAATTGGATCCAATAACAAGACCCGAAAACAACGGGTTTCCATTCTTTTCTTCATAGAATCCTATCATACATTTCCAATTCCATTATTGGCAATAATTTCTTGAATTTGAATATGTACAAGGTGTTTTTAACATAAATTGAGTCTTGGGATTTATAACGAGGTCGTTCAGAGGTGCAAAAGTTAACATAACGACACGGTTAAATCCTGTCAATCATTTTTAATAATTCCGAGTCTACAAAGCGTTTTGTCACACGTGACACGTGTCGTTACGTTATTGAACACGAAATTCTGAGGTGTTACATCCTCACCCCCTTAAAATAAATCTCGACCCGAGATTTACTGAAACAAATAAGGGTATTTTTCTTTCATGGTGGATTCCAACTCCCACGTATACTCGGGACCTCTTCGGGCATCCCATTTGACCTTTACAAAAGGTATATGCTTCCTTCGAAGTTTCCTTACCTGTCGATCTTCAATCGACAAAGGTTTTTCAACAAACGTTAAGCTCTTATCTATTTGCACATCTGTATGTGGCATGACATGTGAATCGTCAGCGGAACACTTCTTTAGATTGCAGATGTGGAACACATTGTGAATTCCACTGAGCTCTTCCGGTAAGTTCAACTTGTAGGCAACAGACCCGACACGTTCAATAACCTCGAAAGGTCCTATGTATCTCGGGCTTAGTTTGCCTTTCTTACCGAATCGCATCACCCCTTTCCATGGTGACACTTTAAGTAGGACTTTGTCACCTACTTCGAAGTGAAAATCCTTACGACTTGGATCCGCGTAACTCTTCTGCCTATTCCGGGCAGCTTGGAGATTGTTACGAATCTGGACAATCTTGTCCGTCGTTTCGAACACGATCTCTGGTCCTGATAACTGGACTTCTCCAACTTCCGCCCAACAAACTGGCGATCTACACTTTCTACCGTATAATGCCTCAAAAGGCGCAGCCTTTATGCTGGTATGGTAGCTATTGTTGTAGGAGAATTCGATTAATGGTAGGTTTTTATCCCAGCTACCTTCCAATTCGATCGCACATGCACGTAGCATGTCTTCCAACGTTTGAATAGTACGCTCACTCTGACCGTCTGTCTGAGGATGGTAAGCTGTACTAAAGTTCAAACGTGTGCCCAAAGATTGCTGGAAGCTCTTCCAAAAATGAGACGTGTACCTAGTATCCCGGTCAGAGATAATAGCTACAGGTTTGCCGTGTAGGGCTACAATCTTATCAACATATAACTGGGCTAACATATCGGAGCTATAAGTCTCCTTGATGGGTAAGAAATGAGCTGACTTAGTTAGTCGGTCAACTATAACCCATATCGTATCATTTCCTTTCCTCGTCTTGGGTAACTTGGTAATAAAATCCATAGTTACCATTTCCCACTTCCACGTAGGAAGTTCAGGCTGTTGTAGCAAACCTGACGGTTTCTGATGCTCGGCTTTGACTTGCGCACATGTCAAGCATTTTGCTACATGGGCGGCCACAGACTTTTTCAAGCCTATCCACCAATAATTTGCCTTTAAATCCTAGTACATCTTGTCAGCTCCAGGATGAACGGAGTATTTGGAACTATGGGCTTCTTGGAGGATGACATCACGAAGTCCTCCAAAAATTGGAACCCATATTCGTCCGTTTAACCGTAAAATTCCGTCTCTGCTAAGAGTTAACTGCTCCTCAGTTACTCCTAACCTTTCATTAGGATAGTTAGCTTCCAACACAGCTTCTTTCTGTGCAGCTAACACCCTTTCTATCAAACTGTTCTTTATCTCCATACGCTTGGCGTTAATTCGAATGGGTTTAACCCTTTCCTTTCTGCTCAAGGCATCAGCGACCACATTCGCTTTGCCGGGATGGTATTTGATTTCACAATCATAATCATTTAAAGTTTCCATCCAACGGCGTTGCCTCATGTTTAATTCTTTCTGGTTAAACAGATGCTGGAGGCTCTTGTGATCAGAAAAGATCACAAACTTGATTCCATAAAGATAATGCCTCCACAGTTTTAGTGCGAATACAACGGCACCCAATTCCAAGTCATGGGTGGTGTAATTCTTTTCGTGCACCTTTAACTGTCGTGATGCATAGGCAATCACCTTGCCTTTCTGCATAAGCACACACCCCATGCCAGTGTGTGATGCATCACAATAAACTACAAATTCTTCAGCGCCTTCAGGTAGTGTAAGCACAGGAGCGTTGCTTAACTTTTGTCTCAAAACATCGAAGGACTCTTGCTGCTTAGGGCCCCAAACGAACTTTACTTTCTTCTTGGTCAGGGAAGTTAGGGGTGCAGCAATCCTTGAAAAATTTTCAATAAAACGCCTGTAATATCCTGCCAACCCCAGGAAGCTACGAATCTCCGTAGGCGTCTTTGGCTCTTGCCAATTCATAACAGCTTCGACTTTAGCGGGATCCACTTGGATACCACGCTCACTGACCACGTGTCCAAGAAACTGGACTTCTCGTAGCCAAAATTCACACTTAGAGAATTTGGCGTAGAGCTTCTCCTGACGTAGAATTTTGAGAATACAACGAAGGTGTTTCTCGTGGTCAGCTTGATTCTTAGAATAAATAAGGATGTCATCGATGAAGACGATAACAAATTTATCTAAGTAAGGTTTGCAGACACGATTCATGAGATCCATGAACGCGGCTGGTGCATTAGTGAGCCCAAAAGGCATCACTAGGAACTCGTAATGACCGTAGCGAGTCCTGAATGCAGTCTTGTGAACGTCTTCATCCATAACCTTCAACTGATGGTATCCTGACCTCAGATCAATCTTTGAGAAGTAACTTGCCCCTTGAAGCTGATCGAACAAATCGTCGATTCTGGGCAGAGGATACCTATTCTTGATCGTGACTTTATTAAGCTCGCGATAGTCGATGCACAGACGCATCGACCCATCCTTCTTCTTTACAAACAGGATTGGCGCTCCCCAAGGAGATGAACTAGGTCTAATGAAACCCTTAGCCAGCAATTCATCTAGCTGCGTTCGCAACTCCTTCATTTCCGTGGGTGCCAATCTGTATGGAGCTCTAGCAACTGGTGCCGCTCCGGGGATGATGTCGATCCTGAATTCCACTTGCCTATCCGGTGGCAAACCAGGTAGATCTTCAGGAAACACTTCCGGGTATTCAGAGATGACAGGAATGTCTTCCATCTTTGGTTTGGGCTCATCAATGATCACTTGCGCCATGTAGATGACACATCCCTTTTTCAAACACTTAGAAGCCTTGAGCATAGTCACCTGCTCAGGCAGTCCGTACTGGGTATCTCCCCGAATGGTAAGTGACTCACCAGACGGGGTCTTTATTACCACATGCTTCTGGTTGCAAACAATTTGGGCTTGGTTATGAGATAACCAGTCCATACCCAGAACTATGTCAAAACCAGCTAATTTAAACGGAAGTAGAGACAGAGGAAAAGAATGGTTCTTAATGGATATAACACATCCATCTAACACAGTAGAGACGGTTTCTACGGTACCATCTGCTAACTCTACCTCATAGTTTACTTTTAGGGTTTTGACAGGTAAATTTAACAATTCACAAAATTTACGATCTACGAAGGACTTATCTGCGCCTGAATCAAAAAGTACTCTTGCAAAAACATCATTTACAAGGAAAGTACCTGTTATGACGTTATCATCCTGCACGGCCTCCTTCGCATCCATCCTGAAGACTCTGGCATTAGTCTTCTTAGCCTCTTCAGGCTTCTTGTTGTTCTTTGGGCAGTTAGTACTTATGTGGCCCCTCTCGTTGCAACGGTAGCACGTTGCATCTTTCATCTTCTTGCAATCCAAGGTTTTGTGTTCCTTGGATTTGCACAAACCACAAGCAAAAGACCTTGACTCGTTTTTCGAGTTTGATTCGAGTCTGCACTTTCCAAAGTGCCGTTTCTTGCAAGTCTTGCACGTGGGCTTCTCTCCAGAACGATGCTCGTCCTTCTTCGAATCCGATCCCTTCTTGTGATTACCGCTCCCACGGTGTTTCTTGTTCGACCTACGCGAACCATCATCTTCTCGCTTCCTCTTCTCAGTATCCTTATTCCTCAGCGATCTCTGACGGACCGCATCAAGTGTGAGGGATAAGGAAAGGTCAGTTACAGACCTGAAGGTAACTGGCCGAGAAGCTTTAACACTGGCCTTGATCTCGGGTTCCAACCCACCAATAAAACGAGCAATCCTTTTAGGCTCCGGGGTTACCAGATAAGGTACTAACCGGGATAGTGTATTGAAGCTTGTCAGATAAGCCTGACAGTCGAGGTTCTTCATCACCAGTGCTAGAAAGTCTGATTCGATCTTTTCCACCTCATGCTGAGGGCAGAAATTTTCCTTGATCAAGGCGATGAATTGATCCCACGTCATACTATACAACGGGATCTTTCCGGAAGCCTCCATCAGAGCTCTCCACCAAGCCAACGCCTGACCTTTGAAGGACTGTGAGACAAATTTAACCACATCACCTTCAGCACATCCACTGATGTCCACGACAGTGTCCATCTCATCGAGCCACGTCATACAGTCGACGGCTCCTTTCTCACCCGTAAAATCCCTGGGTTTACAAGACACAAAGTACTTATATGTGCAACCCTTGTTACGGTGTCCTCGATGCAGCACTGAATGCTGAGATGGATTACTTTTGTGGTTGGTGGACTGGCGATCATCATCGTTTTTCTTTGATCCAGTCTTTTTAGGAGGAGGCTTGTCATGAGCCTCAGAGTGGGTCCTGGGCTTCGAACGTGATGCAGAGTGGGTCCTGCTTCGAGTACCACTGTACTCCTCATACTGCCTATCCAAAGCCTCTGTGATAGCACCATCTATTAATGCTTTCAATTCAGCGCCCGTTAATGTAATCTGGGCATTCACATTTGGCTCCACGGGAGGGCTATTAACTTCATTAGAGTCAGCCATTTAATTGAATTGTTACAGAAAACAAGAACAATATTTTACTATGGAGTTTATTATGGAATTACCCCTTAGGGTGACTCGTTAACCATGGTAACAGAGACCACATTAGGTTAACTTATTAATCGAATTAATTTAGGATTTCAGTTAAAATTTATCCTAAACATAAACAATAACAATATATATTAGCACATAAGGCTTGGTTGCATGGACAATTTAAATTATAAGCTATGACTTCAGAGAATCAAGACTTTTAAGGTTTGAACCTAGTTCATTACCTTTATTAGACAGGGAGTCAAAGCTACCACTGTCTTTTGGCTCATATGGAAATGAGCAGGGCCCGTAGGCATTATATTACTACGTATGGTAAAATATGATCATCTTAATTGATGATGTACCCAGGATTCAGAGATCATTAAACTGGGTTAGGAATCTTCTAAAGAATTCCTTTATAAAAATGACGTATGTGATTTTAACGAATCACTTCTGCCAGGAGTGTTAACATGTTTTAAGATGTTAACAGGGAATTGAATCTTTTAAACAGGTCTTACCATTTTGGCCCGGTCTTATATTTGACACGTGGCTAGGTTTCACACTTTAAGATCCTTAATTAAATAAATTTCATAGGCAGATTAATTTAAAAGGAATGATTTTAATTATTTATTTCATTTATAATCTATATATGCACATAATGGCAACATGAAATTTATAAAATAACCATTTCATTAATTCTTTTTAAAATATTATACATTTGCCCTAAACGGGTCTTCCAAATACAAATTTCTCTCGTAGGGGTTTAAACAGATAATTACCCTCGCAGGGGTTAGACAGATAATTACCCTCGCAGGGGTTAGATAACACACATGCCCTCGCAGGGGCTAATTATAGTACATGTCCACGTAGGGACTACTTATTCAAACCATACACCCACGTAGGGGTTTACAACAAACCAACAAACACACATAAATGCCCACGCAGGGACTTAATTTTTAAAGTAGACATACACACATAAAGGATTTACTGATCCTTCTTGCTCTTTCCCTTGATTAAGTTCGTCAAGGTCTTGAACATTCCCTGGTTGCGCCGTCGATCTTCCCGTGCCTCATGTCGCACTTCTCTAATACTTTGCAGGATCTCCTGATGCAGTGGTGGCGACATTTGTAGAGACGGCGGGGGTTGTTGGTAAAACGGGGGTTGTGTAGGCATCTGGTACCCCTGGACTGGGTACCCTACTCCCCAAGGACCTCCATATGGTCCCTCAGGGTTAAGAGCGTTGTAATTTGCTGCTACCAGGTATGGGTCAGCTTCAGCGTAACCGGGGTTAGCGTGAGTCGGTGGCTCAAACGGGTTATACATCGAAGGACCCGTGTATGCTGGTATCTGATTATCGAAACCCATTGGTGGCGGTTGCTGCGCGAAGGGGTTTGATGGTCCACCCATCTGTGGAACTTCTTGATCCGGCTGATAATTTCTGCCGCTTGATTGTAGAGGAGAGCTGAAATGAAACTCTTCTCTTCGTGTGGACATCCGGGCTCCGGATCTCCTATGTCTTTGCGGCTGTGGAGGCGCCGGCTGAACTGGTGGCGGTGGAGGCGGTGGCGTAACTGCCTCAAACTGGTGATTCCCAGAGGAATCTTGATGATGCTGCTGTTGCTGCTCATGCGGCGAAGAATAGTGAGGCTGATGCTGCTCATGCGGCGATGAATGGTGAGGAGGTGTATAATACCATTCGTGCCGTGTAAAGATAGCCTGGAAGCTATCTGGACCATTATAGGGTGGTCCGTGGTAAATGGAACTATCCGAGACCTCGATTGGGTGGTTGGGAGTTCCTGATGCGGGCTCGACAGGGTCGTCTTCCTCGTCCATATCATTTCCTCCAGAGAAATGGTCCTCCGGTCCCAATGGGTTGAAACCCACTGGTTCTTATATATAATTCGCTGGGTTAAACTGGCCTTGAAAGAATGGAGTGGGGTCTCCAAAAAGGGCGGTGCGACATGGATCGCTGTAACGGTATGTACGAACGGTGAGAGTCTCCAGGCTCATTTTCCGAATGTGGCCCGTAGGAGTCCTGAGCGGGAGTCGTCGAGCTGTTCGAAGTCGACCGTCTTGCTGGTTGAAATAGACCTCTCTGGTTCCGTCGAGTACCATCACTCTCGGCGGGGATAGGACCTCGTGTATTCGAAGGTCCTGCTTCGTGGTCGTTGGGGGCGGATACTGGCCCCTTTCCACGTCCTCTTGTTCTCAAAAATCTTGGAGGCATCTTTGTTGTTCCTGTCAATAAAGCATGAGATAACACTACAAAGATACATGCAATTATTTAAATAAAGGATAACACAATTAAAATGGAATTTGTCCTATGTTATAAGTCTAGACTCGAAGGTTTAGATATGTGCAATTGTGTAACTGAGATTAAACACAAAAGGCTAGTGTTTAATTCACTCAGCTTTGGCTCTGATACCAACCTGTCACACCCCGATTTCCACGTGTCACCGGTGGGCCCGGTGGGGGAGTATCGTGACGTGGTTGGCAACGTAATAGTCAAACAACACAATATAATAATGCACAGCGGAAGCAATTTAAATAAGATACAACCGAATTTATTTATTGTAAACAAAGTCACAATTTTCCGGTGTTCATCCACAGTAGGATCAAATATAAAACATTGTTATGGTTCAACAGACTTCGGCATCTAAAGCTTGCGAGACTTCTAGTGATGCTTAGGAGACTTTCAGCCTATTTCGCCTAGTACCTGCATTTAATCTTTTTGGGAAAATACGTCAGTTTACACTGGTAAATACATTCAACTGACTCATTTTATAAAATGATTGAAAATTGGTTTGGATGCACATGGCATAAACATTTTTATTAACTTGGGAGAATTATTTAATATTATAATCTTGTTAACGAATTACATGTTACTTATGCGTTCAGTAGCCCGGACGTATCCAGGTTAAGGATCAATAGACACACCACAATTCTAGAGTTATACACCGACAGGTGTACGCCTACACCCCGTGCTCAGGTCGTGGCTATCTCGTAAGATAATGCCAAGGATATCCGGGACATGGTCATTAACCCCCCAAAGGCGGTAAAGTAAACAATACTGTTTAAACGAGCCGTTCAAATTATTCAATTAACCACCTAAGCGATGGAAGATTTGACGCCCGATCAAGCGGTACGCTATGTACCGTAACCCAAGCCCGTATAGGGAAAATAAGTTAAAAGTATTTACCTTTGCAAAGTAAAATCCTTAATTGAATAAATTGCAGATAGCTTTTACTGGGCTCCTAATCTGGAACGAAGGTTTAATATAACCTATTAGAATACTAACGGGTCTTTAATTAAGCTTAAGCTTAGACCGGTCAGTTTTAAAGATACGGTTCGTACGCACGATTAAGCGAAGACCGGATAGAATGTGATTTAGACCCGACAAGTTTGAAGACTTGTTTAATATGGGTTTACTATTCACATTCTGGATTTTGAGATAAAAATGATATCGTTTGACCCGTTTCGGCTAGTTTATGCATACTAGTTACATAAACCGAACCGAACGCGTATAACGCATAACGGGTAACCGAAAGGGTCGCGAACAGGTTTCCTAAGTCAATACGCTTTAAATATGTTGTGATATCATTATGATATCTTCCATAATGCCCATAACGAGTTTATTCCCTAATTATGCCCCGTAGGGGTATTTTAGTCATTTTAACGACCATAAAAGGGATTTATAATACTTCTGAGATACGGGTCTGATTTAATCAGCAAAATTATTAATTTTAACAGGTTATAATATTTGGTAATAAGTCTTACGTGGCAAAATGGTTTTAATACCAAACTACGCGTATAATACGCGTATAAAGCCGTTTTAAGCGACGTACTGTTTAAAATACCATTCTGAGTTTTCTGATCAGCAAAACAGGCTCAAAACACTCTATTTATTATTTTAAATCAGTGGCAATTGGATTGGTATCAAACGGATTCGTAAAACTCGTTTTATGGCCTAAAAGGGCATATTCGGTATTAACCGAATCAATGCGATAAGCCTAGCTTAAGATCAGTTTAAAAATAATTAAAAATCTTCAAAAATCCCAAAATATTATTTAACATCAGTGGGTAAAATTTTTGGTACCGAAAATCGGGTTTAGATAGGCTATGCGCTAATCGCGCCGTTTAATTAATAAAAAGCTTATTATTTACGCTAATGCGCATATCTCCTAATCTAGACCTCCGATTGACGTGAAAATTTACGTACATGCTAAATAATCAGTAACTAAGATTATAGTACTTCCACATTTTCAAAATTCTCGTTGTAGGGTCATAAGGGCATTATGGTCCAATTTAAGCGATTAACGGAAACGTGCGCATGCATCGGATAATCAATGAAACAAGTACAGAGACTTATACTAGCATGTAACCCAACCCTAATGAGACTTTAAGGCATGTCTAATTCAAACTAAAACGGGTCAGAACCGAAGTCAAAGCAAAAGTCAAGGTTTTGCGCCTTTCGGTTCCGAACCGGGTTTTAACAGAAATTTGTCGAGTCGGGAAAGCGTAGACAAGTTTTTATACTCATTACCAAGTTATATTAGGTTTAAAACAGATTACACGCCTCGCGGATTGCTAATCGTGCATTAAATCGCATTTTGTAATTCTGTTGACTTTTTCGGTCAACGTTTGACCCGACAAACGACCTAGTTAGGTCTGGATTCGGTACGTGACCTTATAAGGGCTTATTACCCATATAATTACCTATCTAATGGTACTTTCAATTTAACATACGACTGAACTATCGTTACTTAATCAAGAAGTCAACCGTAAACTATGATATATTGACTTTTATGCTAATTATAAAGCTAGAACTAAATTAGAAGGGTTAGGCAACTTACTAGATGATTAAGGATGATTAGGGATGCTTGGAAATCAGCTTGGGAGTTCCACAAATGCTCAGATTGTTTGCAAGAATGGTTGTGAATGAATGGGTCTTTATATACAAGAATCAAGCACCACAAGGTATTGACACAAGGGTCTATGATCAGCCACAAGTGATAAACACATGTCTCTAGCATGTAGGGGGTGTCTAGGGGCCATGCACATGCAGAGAAACCGGTTGAAAGGGTCACAATCGCACTAAACAGGCTGCTGCCTGTTTTTCCGTATCTGTAGGCCGGACGCGGCCCGCGTCCCGAATAACCAAGTCTCAGGCGGGCCGCCTGAGACATATAAATCAGATTTTTGATTTTGTTTGTTGTGTTTCGAAGGGCAAGTGGTATAAACGAATGGTGGGCATTATTTTATCATTTAGGGGCCTCCATTATGGGTCTTTTACTGTTGGATACCCTACCATTTGTGTTTGTTTCAATTGGATCCAATAACAAGACCCGAAAACAACGGGTTTCCATTCTTTTCTTCGTAGAATCCTATCATACATTTCCAATTCCATTATTGGCAATAATTTCCTGAATTTGAATATGTACAAGGTGTTTTTAACATAAATTGAGTCTTGGGATTTATAACGAGGTCGTTCAGAGGTGCAAAAGTTAACATAACGACACGGTTAAATCCTGTCAATCATTTTTAATAATTCCGAGTCTACAAAGCGTTTTGTCACACGTGACACGTGTCGTTACGTTATTGAACACGAAATTCTGAGGTGTTACAGATCCCAAGACGGATGCTGCTGAAATTACCATGGGCGAAGAAGGCACTACCCCCTAAAGCTTATTTATCTTAAATCGTTTGAACAATTTTAGGTTTTTATGAACAATTTTTATTTCTGTATCGAAACAATTTGATAGCCGAAGGTGGATGGGTCCTGGGTTTCAGGATGAAACCTTCGGTTATCAACCAGTATTAATTGCTTCAAGAATAATTTCATCTTTTTATTTTTCTTGCCATCAACTTCCGTTTTTCCTAAGTATAAGTCTTAGCTTTGCAAAAATTGTTATATCCTGACCAATATACTCAGCAAAAACTTTTTATTGGATAGGACTTCCAAATGTCCGTTCAACTTTGTAGAAAGCTTTTGAAAAACAATCTATTTTTCCAAAACCAGTTTTTGATAATACCTAAATGATCAAAGTTCCAAACTAATACTAGTTTCAAACACCTTAATCAAATATCCTGAAAAGGACTTTGAGAATATATCCGGATACTTAACCTTTTATAAAACATAGTGTTACTAAAAACTTAGACGATGTTTACAAAGGAAAGATCATACCCGGAGTAGTATATAACCCTATTATCAAACCTCAATCTCCTTGCAACTTTTCCAATGAAGATGTCCCCTGTGTGAGATATTTAGCATAGCAGTTCCGAGCTTTAGCCTTTGAGCTTTACATCACTGCCTTGGTAGGAATGTCCCCTGTGTACAATGTCTTCAAATACTTAGAAATCTTCTGAATGTCAGTTTCCATTGTATAGGCAATTTTTTATGTCCCAAGGGTAAAACCCAAGGATGTACTGGAGATGAATCCCTTGTATCCTGGGGAAAATCCCAAATTTTCATGCGCTACAGGCGGGAGTGTATAAACTCCAAGACTTAGAAAGGTGAAAACCTTTAAACCTTAGAGAGTATGAAAATACCCTTTCGTGAGAGAGGGTGATCAATCCTCATATACCTTTAGGATTCAGGATATAGCCAACAGTAACGAAATTGTCAGCCACTTTTACATGGACTGGTCCCGCCACCTTGAACTATCCCTGAATAACTTGCGCTCCAGGCGGGGTGTTTAAACCCAATTCGGAAGAAAGGTGAATACCTTTAAACCTGTGAAGGGATCAGGATCCCTTGTACGTGAGAGAGGGGGCCAATCCTCTAATCTTCCGAAATATCCTGAGTGAGCATCCTGGAGCTACATCCCGAAGCATATACTGCAAAACATCCTTACACTAAGGTGGGTGTTAGCTTGGCTAACACCCCTCCGATGCTTAAGTCAGTATTGGGTTACAAAGAACAAATTAAACCAAACATATTTAAAAAAGGTAGAATTCATACCATCCCGAGTTAGAAATTAAATTCTAAACTCACTTGAAATAGAGCTTAAGGTGTATAGCATTCCAAGACCTCGGTAGCATATCCCCCTCCATATTCTTGAGTCTGTATACTCCTTTCCCTGCTTCTGATTCAACTTCATATGGTCCTTCCCATTTTGGAGCTAACTTGCCATCGGCAGGATTAGTAGTATTCTGAAAAGCCTTTCTTAACACCCAATCTCCAACCTTAAATCTTCTGGTCCTAATATTCTTGTTATATGCCCTGGATATTCTCTGTTGATATGTTGCCATCCTTAGCCTTGCCGCATCTCTCTTCTCATCTATAGTGTCTAAATCCTGACACAAGGCTTCAGGATTCTGCTCAGGATCACTTAGGGTAGATCTTGCAGTAGGTATTGTCATTTCCGTTGGGACCATTGCTTCTGCTCCAAATACCAAGGAAAACGGGGTTTGGCCTGTTGCATTCTTTACCGTTGTCCTATCAGCCCACAAAACAAAGGGTAATTCTTCTGCCCATCTTCCTTTTTTGGCTCCAAGCCTTTTCTTTAAGTTATTGACAATTATCTTGTTTGAGGATTCTGCTTGTCCATTTGCTTGAGGATGTACCGGAGTAGATGTGATCATTTTGATCCCCCAACTCTTGCAAAAGTCAGTAGTTCTCTTGCTTATAAACTGAGAACCATTGTCACAGATTATCTCGGCTGGTACTCCAAACCTGATCAGGATATTCCTCTTTATGAAGGATACTACTTCTTGATCCCTAACTTGAACAAATGCTTCAGCTTCAACCCACTTAGAGAAATAATCCGTCATTGCTAGCATAAAGACTTTTCCTCCCAGAGCTTTTGGTAGCTTTCCCACTATATCCATACCCCACTTCATAAATGGCCAAGGGGAAACAATAGGATATAGTGGTTCAGCAGGTTGATGCAGTATGTTACTATGTCTTTGACATGCGTCACATCTTCGAGCATATTCTGCTGCATCTTTTCTCATTGTTGGCCAATAATATCCTGTCCTTAACACTTTCGAGAATAACGACCTGCCCCCAGTATGGTTACCAAAATCCCCTTCATGTATATCCTGAAGTACCTCTTTGGCTTCAGGATCCTCCAAGCACCTCAAATATGGTCCTGCAAGAGATTTCTTGTATAAAACATTATTTATAATAGTGAATCGTGATACCTTCATCCTAAATGCCTTAGGATTTTCATTTCCAGGGATGTGTCCTTCTTTGAGATATCTCACAATTGGAGCCGTCCAGGATGTAGGATCCTGTTCAGGATATTCCTCTCCGGGATCCCGAATTCCCGCTACTTCTTTACCCTGAGAATTCGTTGCAGGATATAAGACATGTAATATTGGTATTTGGGTCCCTTCAGGTATCCTAATCGATGATCCCAAATTTGCTAAGGCATCCGCTTCAGCATTATCCTCCCTTGGTACCTGTTCAAGTGTAAAAACATCGAAATATCCTGCTAATTTTTTGAGAATATCGAGGTATTCGATTAATTTCTCACCCTTAACTGCATAGGATCCATTAAAATGGTTAGTAATTAACAAAGAGTCAACATATACTTGTAGATTTTTGATACTCATGCTCTTAGCCAACTCTAATCCTGCAATTAAAGCCTCATACTCTGCTTCATTATTAGTAGCAGGAAATTCACATCTAATAGCCTGGGGTAATATTTCCCCCTGTGGCGATTTTAGTAGTATACCTAAACCTACTCCTCTTATATTAGATGCACCATCAGTATATAATGTCCAAGATCCTGAGGATTCTACTAACTGCTGAACTTCTAGGTCTGCCTCGTCCTGAATGTCACTACTGAAATCAGCCACAAAGTCAGCTAAAGCCTGAGACTTTATGGCATTTCTAGGTTCATATACTAAATCATAAGCACTCAAATTTACTGACCACTTGGCCATCCTGCCTGACATCTCTGGTTTCCTAAGCACATTTTTGACAGGATAATTCGTTTTCACATGGATCCTATGTGTTTCAAAATAATGTCCAAGCTTTGTCGATGCCATAACTAGAGCTAATATCAATTTTTCTAAATGAGAATACCTAGTTTCAGCATCTAACAAACTTTTACTAACATAATAAACAGGATACTGCTGACCTTCATGGTCTTTTATAAGAACGGCACTTACAGCATTCCCTGATACAGCGAGGTATAGGGATAGTGGTTCACCATTTTCAGGCTTTATTAATAGAGGTGCGGTTGAGAGATATCGCTTCAAATCCTGCAAGGCTGCTTCATGCTTTGCTCCCCATTCAAATTTCTTATTCTTCTTGAGGATATCATAGAATTCCTTGCATTTTTCTGAGGATCTTGAAATAAATCTATTCAAAGCTGCTACTCGGCATGTCAACCTTTGTACGTCCTTCATATTTGAGGGTGATTTTATATCCAGGATAGCTCTGATCTGCTCTGGGCTTGCTTCTATCCCCCTTTTTGTCACCATATATCCAAGAAACTTTCCTGCCCCCACTCCGAAATGGCATTTAGCAGGATCCAGCTTCATGTTGTATCGATCCAAGATATCAAATGCTCCCTTGATATCCTGGAGGTGATCCTCAGCCTTTTTAGATTTCACCACCATATCGTCGATATATACCTCCATGGTGTCCCCCAGCTTATCCTTGAACATCATGTTTACCAATCTCTGGTATGTTGCACCTGCATTTTTCAAACCGAAAGGCATAGCAGTATAGCAATATATACCTGTTGGTGTCATGAAAGCAGTATCCTCCTGATCCGAAGGCTCCATTTGAATCTGCTGAAATCCTGAGGATGCGTCCATGAACGTTAACATCTCATGTCCAGCAGTAGCATCTACCATTGCATCGATATGAGGGAGAGGAAATGGGTCTTTAGGACAAGCCTTGTTCAAGTCCGTGTAGTCTACACAGACTCTCCATTTCCCGTTTTTCTTCTGTACCACAACTACGTTAGCTAGCCATCTTGGAAACTTGACTTCCCTGATCATCCTGGACTTCAACAACCTTTCAACTTCCTCTTGGATAATCGCATTCCGCTCAGGAGCAAATTTTCTTCTTTTTTGTTGAACAGGCTTGAATGATTTGTCAATTCCAAGCTTGTGAGTGATAATGTCTTTGGATATGCCTGTCATATCTTCGTGCTTCCAGGAAAACGTTGACATCCTGCATTTCAAAAAGTTAGTTAACTGATTTTCAATATCCTGAGGGATATTGGCTCCAACGAGCACAGAGATATCTGGATTATCCTGATCCAGGATAATTTTCTTTACATCCTGCTCTGAATCCTCCACGATATCCTGGGCCCGCATATTTAATTGCCATGCTGCATTAGGCTTGGTTGAGGATTTCATCAAGGATGAGTAACACTCCTTAGCTTCTTGCTGATCACTTTCAACCTTGACAACTCCCCAAGGGGTAGGGATCTTGATGCATTGGTGATATGTTGATGGCACAGCCTTCATATCGTGAATCCATGGTCTTCCCAGTATGATGTTATACCAGGATAAGGAGTCCATCACACAGAAACGTTGTATTGAATTGACCCCTTCAACATATACTGGTAACTTTATTTCCCCTACGGTATTTCTAGCTTCTCCACTGAAACCAACAAGAACAGTGGACTTCGAAGTGATGTCCATCAGAGATACATTCATCCTCTTCAACGTTTCCAGCTGAATTATATTGACAGAACTACCGTTGTCTACCAGTATCCTGCGTACAAAATGGTTAGCCACATATAAAGTTATTACTAAAGCATCATGGTGAGGATCCTGAACAGTATCCCTGTCATCACTATCGAAAGTGATCACTTTATCAGTTGTGAGGGTAGTCATCCTGACTGGTCTGTCCCCTCTCTCACCCTTAGCTTCCTTTGCATGTCTTTTGGCCACCGAATACGAAGTCGCACAAATGTCAGATCCTCCTGAAATAAAGTTAATTATCTTGGCATCTGCTAGGGGTGATGCTGCTCGTTCAGGATCCTTCTCGAGATCCTGCCCTTTATTCTTCTTTTTTCCCAGCAAGTCCTTAAGATACCCCTTGCTTAACAGGTAGCTTATTTCTTTCCTTAAAGCAATGCAATCCTCGGTCATGTGTCCGAAGTCTTCGTAGAAGGCGCACCATTTGGACTTATCCTTCCAATCAGCTTTCTGCTGGTTCTTCCGAGGCCACCTAGCTTTGTCTCCTAAGCCCTGCATAGCATACATTAATTCAGGTATATTAACAGAAAAGCAGTATTTAGATAAGTCAGGATACTCTTCAGGATCCTCATCTTCGACAGCATTCACTCTCTTGTTTTCATTTCTACCATATGGCTTAGGCCGATATGACTTGAATGAGGATTCTGACTTCCTGTTAGTTGACTCATAAGTGTTAGATGAGTTCATCCTTTCTTGCATCTTTCTGTCATCCTCCAATCGAATATATCTTAGGGCCCTGTTTCGAGCTTCATCCAAGTTCCTGCATGGGTTCATTACAAGATCTTGATAAAATTGAGAATCTTTTTGCAGCCCCATCTTGAAAGCTTGCACAGCTGTTGCAACATCAAGATGAGGAATGTCTAGGGATTCCCGGCTGAACTTGTTTACATAATCCCTAAGGGATTCCTGAGGCCCCTGTGTTATCCTGTAGAGATCACTTGTTAATTTCTCAAAGCTTCTACTACAAGAAAACTGACTATTAAATAAATTTACTAAGTGAGCAAAAGATGTAATCGAATGCGGAGGAACATTCAAGAGCCATTTCAAGGCTGATCCTGTTAAGGTAGAACCAAAACCCTTGCACAAGCATGCTTCCTTGGAATCCGGAGGGATAGGGTTAATCTCCATTCTTTCCCTATACTGAGCAATATGCTCCTCAGGATCCGTAGTTCCGTCGTAAAGCTTCATGTTGGGGGTTTGAAATCTCTTTGGGATCTCAGCATCACAGATAGGATATGCAAAACGAGATATCTTGTGGCTGTCTTGGGACACTTCCGGGATTGGCTGGACCACTCCAGGTACACTAGATATCATATCCTTCAACTTCTGAAGTTCCCTAGTAAGTGCTGATGTTACACCTGTATCCTGCAAAGATCCACTATTGTTAGTAGCATGAGTATTATTATTATTTGACACGTTACCCGTTGGAGGATTTTGCCCATATCCTGAAGCATATCCTGAGCTCCTCATGGTTGACATCCTGACCGAGGAGGGTATTTCAGGAGTATGATTCTGAGGAAGGCTGGGCACAATATTCCCCCTGTTATCCTCAGTATACACAGCTGAACTGAAGTTCAAAGTTCTGGGTTGTAATGGAGTGACAATATCCTCAGCAGATCTGCTCGAGCCAGACTTCAGGAGTTGTATTTCCCTCAATAGCATTTGGTTTGTTTCCTGTTGCTGCCTCATTTGTTCCTGCACACTTCCAAATAAGGTTAGAATTTCATCATTAGAAGCTAAAACGGGAGCAGATTCCTGAACACTACGAGTAGGGATAATATCCTGAGGTCGTGAAGAGGCTGGCATCCTTGGAGGAGGTGGTGGAAGCACCGAACCGGTAGTAGCAGAGGTCATAGCAGACACAGTAGAGGAGCTCATGTTTGATCTTGAGGCCATTATGGACAATGTGGCAAAAAGTTTTGAGAATAGAAAACCGATTAACGATTTCACAAAAATTTTTAGTAAAGAGAGCACCACTTGCCCCACGGTGGGCGCCAAATTGTTTTGGTCAAAAATTACCTAAGCAATTAAGTGATCAAATTAGTTAAGTGAGGTAGTGTGCTAGAAATATGTGTAAAAAATGTGTTGACAAAATTAGATATGAAAACAGTTTCAGGATACGGCTCAGGATATAGAGCTGTATCTATGATCAAACAATGAGCGAAAATGTAAAGGTGGACACGTGATATACGAGGAAAGCCCTTGATCAATCTAGATCGCCGGCATAAAACCTCGGGAGCTGACAATCGCAGCTGCCTTGTTCTTCTATTGCTTCAAATATCAGGATACAGTGCAGGATGTGGTGCGGATCAACTATGTGTTACAATGTAATTCGAATACAAGTGTTTGAGTGTGGTGTTTGCAGTGAGTAAAAGTGTACGAGAGTGTAAGTGAAAGATTGTGTTTCTTAAACTGATCCGCCCCCATCTATTTATAGTAAAGATAATATAACCAACTATCCTAAACTTCCGGGATCCACCGAATATTCCTTAATCGAACGTTGTAGACCTGGTCTTTCGGGTTCAACGTCTCTCCTTCAACAAACACGCCCGAGTCTTGAGGAGAAGAAGTCTTGATGACCGTTAGTAACTTGCAGCCATTAACCTGCACGTGTTTAATTCACTCAAGCTTAGGATATCGCCCAGGATGTTAGCAATATCCCCGTCCAATATCCTGGTCACAAATAAACAATTAGAAGCAGGATAATAGTCAGGATAAGTATGCTTAGAAAATGACCCATAACAATCACATTTCGCTCCGGAGCAAATTTCCTTCTCTTTTGTTGGACCGGCTTGAATGACCCGTCAATACCGAGCTTATGTGTTATAATATCCTTGGAAATACCTGTCATATCCTCGTGCTTCCATGCGAATGTTGACATCCTGCATTTCAAAAAATTAGTCAATTGATTTTCAATATCCTGAGGGATATTGGTTCCCACGAGCACCGAGATATCCGGATTATCCTGATCCAGGATAACTTTCTTTACATCCTGCTCCGAAGCCTTCATGATATCCTGGGCCCGTATCTTTAATTGCTATGTTGCATTAGGCTTGGTTGAGGATTTCATTGAGGATGAGTAGCATTCCTTCGCCTCCTGCTGATCACTATCAACCTTGACAACCCCCCAAGGGGTAGGGATCTTGATGCACTGATGATAAGTCGATGGCACAGCCTTCATATCATGAATCCATGGCCTGCCTAGTATGATGTTATAGCAGGATAGGGAGTCCATCACACAGAAACGTTATATCGAGTTGACCCCTTCAACATATACTGGTAACTTTATCTCCCCTACGGTATTCCTAGCTTCCCCACTAAAGCCAACGAGCACGGTGGATTTCGAAGTAATGTCCATCAGAGATACATTCATCCTCTTCAATGTTTCCAGCTGAATTATGATGACAGAGCTGCCATTATCCACTAATATCCTGCGTACAAAATGGTTAGCAACATATAATGTTATTACGAGAGCATCATGGTGAGGATCCTGCACAGTATCCCTGTTATCACTGTCGAAAGTGATCACTTTATCAGTTGTAAGGGTAATCATCCTGGCTGGTTTGTCTCCCCTTTCAGTCTTAGCCTCCTTT
The DNA here is from genome assembly GCA_030545235.1 of Helianthus tuberosus. Classification (NCBI taxonomy): domain Eukaryota; kingdom Viridiplantae; phylum Streptophyta; class Magnoliopsida; order Asterales; family Asteraceae; genus Helianthus; species Helianthus tuberosus. Next base: position 19,500,365 of record CM060380.1, on the reverse strand, counting down.
GCATGTCTCTTAGCCGCAGAATACGAACTCCCACAAATGTCGGATCCTCCTGAAATAAAGTTAATTATTTTGGCATCTGCTGGGGGTGATGCTGCTCGTTCAGGATCCTTCTCAGGATCCTGAGCTTTATTCTTCTTTCTTCCCAGCAAATCCTTCAGATACCCCTTGCTCAATAGGTAGCTTATTTCTTTCCTTAGAGCAATGCAATCCTCTGTCACATGTCCGAAATCTTCATGGAAGGCACACCATTTGGATTTATCCTTCTAATCAGCTTTTTGTTGATTCTTTCTAGGCCACCTAGCTTTGTCTCCTAAACCCTGCATAGCATACATTAACTCAGGTATGTTAACAGAAAAGCAGTATTCAGATAATTCAGGATATTCTTCAGGATCCTCATCTTCAACAGCATTCAGTTTCTTGTTGTCATTTCTGCCATATGGCTTAGAGCGATATGGTTTATACGAGGATTCTGATTTCTTGTTGGTTGATTCATAGGTTGAGGTAGAATTCATTCTCTCTTACATCTTTTTGTCATCTTCCAAGCAAATATATCTCAAGGCCCTGTTACGAGCTTCGTCGAGATTCCTGCAGGGGTTCATTACAAGATCCTGATAAAACTGAGAATCCTTTTGTAACCCCATCTTAAAAGCCTGCACAGCTGTTGCAACATCAAGATGTGGGATATCCAAGGATTCCCGACTAAACTTCTTCACATAATCCCTCAAGGATTCCTGAGGTCCTTGAGTTATCCTGTAAAGATCACTGGTTAGTTTCTCAAAACTCCGGCTGCAAGAAAACTGACTATTAAATAAATTAACCAAATGAGCAAACGAAGTAATTGAGTGAGGGGGAACATTTAACAGCCATTTTAAGGCTGATCCTGTCAGGGTAGATCCAAAACCCTTGCACAAGCATGCTTCCTTGAGCTCCGGAGGGATAGGGTTAATCTCCATTCTTTCCCTATACTGGGCAATATGCTCTTCAGGATCCGTAGTCCCATCATACAGCTTCATGTTGGGGGTTTGAAATCTCTTTGGGATTTCAGCATCACAGATAGGATATGCAAAGCGGGATATCCTGTGGCTGTCTTGGGATACCACTCCAGGTACACTGGATATCATGACCTTCAATTTCTGAAGCTCCCTAGTAAATGTTGACGTCATACCTGCATCCTGCAAAGACCCATTATTGTTAGTAGCAAGAGTATTATTATATGACATGTTACCGGTCTGAGGATTCTGGCCATATCCTAAAGCATATCCTGAGCTCCTCACAGTTGACATCCTGACCGAGGAGGGTATCTCAGGAGTATGATTCTGAGAATGGCTTGGCACGATATTCCCCCGGTTATCTTCAATGTAAACTGCAGAACCGAAGTTCAAAGCTCTAGGCTGCAAAGGAGTGACAGTTTCTTCAGTTGGTCTACTTGGGCCGGATTTCAAGAGTTGTATCTCTCTCATCAGCATCCGATTAGTTTCCTGCTGCTGCCTCATCTGTTCCTGTACACTACCAAACAAATTCAGAATTTCATCATTAGAAGCCAAAACAGGACCAGATCCCTGGGTACTGGGAGCGGGAATAACATCCCGAGCCACATGACTTTCTGTTCCGTGTGAAGAAGTTTGCATTCGTGGAGGGGGAGGTGGAAGCACCGAACCAATTGTTGCAGAGGTTGTAACAGACATGGTGGAAGAGCTCATGTTTGATCTCGAGGCCATTGAAAATGATGTAGCAAAAAGTTTTGACAATAGAAAACCGAGTAATGATTATACTAAAGTTTTTAGCAAAAATAGCACCACTTGCCCCACGGTGGGCGCCAAATTGTTTTGGTCAAAAATTACCTAAGCAATTAAGTGATCAAATTAGTTAAGTGAGGTAGTGTGCTAGAAATGAGTGTCGAAAATATGTTAATCAAATTAATTGCAAAAACAGTTTCAGGATACGGCTCAGGATATAGAGCTATATCTGTGATCAAACAATGAGCAAAAAAGTAAAGGTTGACACGTGATGTACGAGGAAAGCCCTTGATCAATCTAGATCGCCGGCACAAAACCTCGGGAGCTGACAATCGCAGCTGCCTTGTTCTTCTATTACTTCAAATATCAGGATACAGTGCAGGATGCGATGCGGATCAACTAGGTGTTACAATGTAATTCGAGTACAAGTGTTGGTGTATAGTGTTTGCTAGCAGCTAGAGAGTAAAGTGCGCGAAAGAGTGTGTGTGTAAAGTTGAGTGCCTTAATCTGATCTGCCCCGTCTATTTATAGTAAAAGATATATAACAAACTACCCTATTAAACCGGGATCCGGCGGATATTCCCCACTTGAACGTTGTAGACCTGGTCTTTCGGGTCCAACGTCTCTCAAATAACTGGTTTGCCCGAGTCTCTAGGAGAAGAAGTCCATCTGACCGTTAGTGACCTACAACTTCTTACCTGCACGTGGTCAATTTAGTTAACACCAGGATATCGCCCAGGATGTTACCAATATCCCAGTCCAGTATCCTGATCATAAGCAAACAATCAAAAGCAGGATATTAGTCAGGATATATACGCTCAGAAAATGACCCATAACAATGATCATCTTAATTGAAGGTTTAAACCCATGATTTATAGATCATCAGGTTAGGATAGGAATCTTTTGAAGAATCCTATTATAAGAATGACGTGTGTGATTTTAACAAATCACGTCTGCCAGGAGTGTTAACATGTTTTCAGATGTTAACAGGGATTTGAATCTTTTTAAACAGGTCTTACCATTTTGGCCAAATGACATGCAGGCAAGGTTATACCTTTAAGATTCTTATTTAATATTTAATAGACATATTGTTTTTAAGAGGAATGATTTTTGATTTATTTATTTCATGTATAATATATTATGCATATAATGATAAAAATGAATTTTTTTAATTTAACATACCATTAAACATTAAAAGGAGTACATATTACCCTAAACGGGACTTTTAACATAAATAACTTGCCCACGCAGGGGCTAAACTGATAACACAAGTCCTCGCAGGGACTGATTACTAAGATAGGTGTCCACGCAGGGACTAAAAAGACAAGTCCACGCAGGGACTAAAGATATACAAGTCCACGCAGGGACTAAGTACATAGATAAATGTCCACGCAGGGACTTGATTGAAATAAGGAAATACAACAATACATATAGGGATTCAATGATCCCTCTTCTTCTTTCCTTTTAACAAGCTTGCTAGCCCTTGAGGAATCCCCGGTTGTTCCTACGTTCTTCTTGAAATTCTCGCTCCACCCTGTTTAGCCTGTGGAGGATTTCTTCCTGTTCCAGTGGGGAAAACCGTGGTGGCTGCGGCTGGTGATGAATCGGAGGTCGAGCAGGTATTTGATACCCATGAGTTGGGTATCCCACTCCCCAGGGGGCTCCGTATGGTCCTTCAGGATGAAGGGCGTTGTAGTTTGCCGCTACGAGGTATGGGTCGGCTTCAGCATAGTTATAGTTAGTGTGAGCCGGCTGCTTAAATGGATTATACGCCGTGGAACCGGCGTATGTAGGTATTGGATTACCAAATCCCAATGGTGGCGGTGGTGGTGCAACTGGTGCAGAATTCACCTCTGAAACTAGGTTTGAAGGCCCACCCATTTGTGGGTCTTCATGCAGTGGCGGATAGTGACTGCCACTTGAGTGATGGGGGGTGCTAAAGTGAAAACCACCTTCTCGCAAGGATATTCGTGCGCCTGTTCTTCTACGCCTTGGTGGTTCTGGAGGTGCTTGATGAACTGGCGGTGGCGGTGGCGTGACTGCCACGAAACGCGAATCATCCGAGGGATCCTGCTGCTACTGCTGCTGGTGAGGCGATGAATGGTGAGAGGGTGTAAAATACCATTCATACTGGTTGAACCTTGCTTGGTAACTGTCTGGACCATGGTAAGGTGATCCATGGAAAGATGATCCATCAGAGACTTCAAAAGGGTGCGTGGGGGTTCCAGTCGGTGGTTCAACAGGGTCGGTGTCCTCATCCATATCCATTGCGTGATCACCGGAAAAATGATCCTCTGGTCCCAATGGGTTAAAACCCACTGGTTCTTGAATATAGTTTGCCGGGTTAAACCGGCCCTGAAAGACAGGAGTGGGGTCGCCAAAGGAATGGTGCGAAAGGGATCGCTGTAACGGCAAGAAGGAGTGGCGTGAGTCATCGGGCTCATTCTCTGATTGCGGCCCAAAGGAGTGAAGATAGGGAGGCATTGAGCTATACGAGGCAGATCGCCTAGCGGGATCCAAATAGGTCCTCCGGTTTCCTTGAGGATCGGCACTCATGGTAGCAGAAGGAGTTCGCCGATGTGAAGGCCCGGCTTCGTGATCGTTGGGGGCGATGATTGGCCCCTTACCTCGTCCTCCTCTTCGGAACCTCAGTGGCATATTTCCTGTTACAACAAATGAAAGATACAACAAAGAAATATAAAGGACAAAGTTAAAATTAAAACAATTTGGATTAGTCCTAAGTTCTTTGCCTAGACTCGAAAATTTAGGAATGTGCAATTGTGTAACTAAGATTAAACACAAAAGGCTAGTGTTTAATTCACTCAGTGTTGGCTCTGATACCAACCTGTCACACCCTGATATTTCCACGTATTACCGGTGGGCCCGGTGGGGGAGTATCGTGACGTAGTTGATATCATTATAGTCAAACAACACAATATATAAATGCACAGCGGAAGCAAAAGATAGATTCGTTTCAATCGAATAAAATTGTAATATTAAGTATCACAAAATAGTTGAAAATAATCCACAGGTGGATCAAATAAAAAGAAACATTTTTCAACAGACTGAAATGCATCCAAGCTTGCGAGACTCTTATTGATGCTAAGGAGAAAGCCAGCCTATTTCGAGTAGTACCTGCACTTAATCTTTTTGGGAAAATACGTCAGTTTACACTGGTAAATACAATCAACTGACTCATTTTGAAAAGGTTTAGAAAGTTGATTTAAATGCACGAGGCACAAAACATTTTATAACTCGGGATAAATATTTGAATATAATCTTGTAAAAGAATTACATGTTTCTTATGCGTTCAGTAGCCCGGGTTGACACCGGGTTAGAGCTTAATAGACACACCACATGATATAGTCCCGCGGCAGTTTATTCCCGAAACCGGCGGTTATACCTTATTATTTATCTATGCACCTTCGGGTGTACGCCTACACCCCGTGCTTAGGTCGTGGCCATTTCGTAAAATGATGCCAAGGATATCCGGGACATGGTCATTAACTCCCCAAAGGCTTTAAGCAACAAAACAATTTAAACGGGTCATTTCAATGAATTAACCTTCATTCGATTAAAGATTCAATGCCCGACCAAGCGGTATTTTATATACCATACCCCAAGCCCGTATAAGGAAATAAGTTAAAAGTATTTACCTTTGCAAGTAATAATCACAACAAGCAAGTGCACGTAGCTTTTACCGGGTCTCCTATTCTGGAACGAAGGTTTATAATAACCTATTAGAATCCTAACGGGTCTTTAATTAAGCCTAAACTTAGATCGGTTAGTTTTAAAGGAAGATACGGTTTGAACACATGATTAAGCGAAGACCGGAATAGAATGTGATTTAGACCCGACAAGTTTGAAGACTTGTATAATATGGGTAAACTAAACACATTCTGAATTTTGAGATAAAATGGTAAGGTTCGACCCGTTTCGGCTAATTTATGCAAACTAGTTACATAAACCGAACCGAACGCGAATAACGCATAACGGGTAACCGAAAGAGTCACGAACAGGTTTCCTAAGTTAATATGCTTTAAATATGTTGTGATATCAGTAGGATACCTTCCATTATGCCCAAAACGAGTTTAATCTCAAATTAAGCCCCGTAGGGGTATTTTGGTCATTTAAAAGATTATAAAAGAGATTAATTATAATTCTGAGATTCGGGTCTGAAATAATCAGTAAAAAAAACTTAATTTAATAGGTTATATCAGTTGGTGATAAGTCTTATATGACAAAATGGTTTTAAACCCATACTATGTGTTTAATACGCGTAAAGAGTCGTTTAAAGCGATTTCCGGGTTATAACAGGAATCTTAGTTTTCTGATCAGGTTATAAAGTTCAAAATACTTCATTTATCATATAAAATCAGTGGCAAAAGATTTGGTATCAACATGTCATGAAAAAACTCATTTTATAAACGAAAAGGGTATAATCGGTATTTATCGAATCAAGGCAATAACCTTAGGTTATGATCAGTTTAAAAATAATTAAAAAATCTTCAAAAATCCCAAAATATTATATTACATCAGTGGCTAAAAGTTTTGGTGTCAAAAATTGGGTTTAGATAGGCTTTATGCTAATTACGCCGTTTAATTAATAAAAGGCCTTCTAATTACGCTATTGAGCATAACTCCTAATCTAGACCTCCAACTGATGTGAAATTTTAGGGACATGTTTATAAATCAGTAACAAAGATTATTGTCCTCTCACATTTCCAAAATTCTCGTTTTAAGGTCAAATGGGCATATTGGTCAACATTAGACATTTAACGGAAACGTCGGACAATCAACGAGTCGAGTAGTATAATCGCAAAGGGTTATACTATCGTACAAGCTGGTCCTAATGAAGCTCTAAGGCATTTCTAAATCATGCTAATATGGGTCAGAACTGAAAGTCAAGAAAATGGTCAAACTATGCGACTTTCGGTTCTGAACCGGTCCAAAACTGAAAATTGTCGGGTCGGACATGCTTAGGCATGTTCTTGCATTGATTACCAAGTTATATGAGTGGTAAAATAGGTTACACATCTTCTACATTGCTAATTATGCGTTAATTCGAAAATTAAGATTCTGTTGACTTTTTATAACCAACTTTGACCCGACAAATGACCTAGTTAGAGCGGGAATCAGAGGGTGCCCTTTTAAGGGTTTATTGCCCACATAATTACCAACTTATAACTACCTTTAGGTTGACTAATCACTGGACCATTAGTGATTAATCGATAAGTCAAACCTTAATTACGACGGTTTGACTTTAAGCTAAATAACTAAGTAAAACACAATTGAGGAAAGTTAAGGATACTTACCAAGGTCCTAATTACGACTAGAGATGCTTAGGAGGTGGTCTTGTGCTCCAGGAAGTTCCAGGAATGAAGTTATGATTGAATGATCAAAATTTGCAAACAAGCACCCTTTATATATGCACTTTGATTGAACAAGATGATGCCAAACAAGTCTATGTTGGATCCCTGATCAATCACAAGTGTCCCTAGAGCCTAAAAACCCTTTTGTGCAGCACATGGTATTGCAAACAAGTGATTTAAGTCGGTTAAACGGGCTGGACAGACACCTGTCCAAAGTTTCTGTATCTGGGAGGCTGAGGCGGCCCGCGTAAGACTTTGGGCAAGTCTTACGCGCCCCGTGTGAGACCTGGTGTCAGGTCAACAAGTTTTCTATTATTGCATTTTTGGCCCCCGGTCCTCCTAAAAGTTGTTTTAACTTCTTGTTTTGCACTTTGAGCCCTCTAAATTGATTTCTAAGGGCTTCAAGATTTATACCAACTTTGTTAAGTCCTTGGTTAACTTTTTATCACACGAAAAGTCATAAATTTCAACGTTGACGCTTTTAACCCCTCGCATACGAATTTTACCATAACTTTCTCATACGATAACGAAACTTGGTGAAATTTTTATCATGCATTCTAGTGAGCATAATTAATCTTCACAAAGCTTCAGGTTTGCTAAAAGGTCACTTAGAGGTATACCTTAAACATGTTGACACATTTAACCCCTGTAGTTTGTAATCTCTCACTTTCTTTCACAATTAGCTTCGTATGATCCATGATTCATTCGTTTAAGGGTATAAACATCATGTAGGGTTATTTTAAAGTATATTTATCCATTGTTGACATTTTGAACCCTTATATTCACATACTTTCCTTGTTTGTCAACTTTAGTCCCTCTAGAGTATTCTTTTACACGTTCAAGGCTTATGACACGTGTCAATACATTATTGGACATGAAATTATGAGGTGTTACACTTATGGGTTAAGGTTATATTGGCCATTCATGGGCATTAGAGATCATGGGATTTTCTTCCCATAAAGGCGTCTTTGGGAGGAGTTTGGGGCAATATTGTCAAGGTGGCTTCTAGTCCGATTTCGGCCGGCGATAGGTTCCAGAACTTCATAAGGGGAGAGGTTGGAAACGGTGCGGATGTGGCCTTTTGGCTTGATCCGTGGCTGGTTAAGGAGCCTTTGAAATGTTGTTATCCTTATCTCTTTCGGCTTGAGTTAGACAAAAGGTGTGTGGTTCGGGATAGAATTGTGAGGCCGATTTCTAATCCTGAAGCAAAGTGGCAGTGGAGCCGGCTACCATCTTCTGGTGCTGAATTGGCGGAATGATTCGATTTAAATGCGAAGCTTCGCAATGTTGTGTTATCGGACGTTAGAGATAAATGGGTGTGGATGGGTGATGACTCGGGAGTTTTTAGCGTGGGCTCGATCAAAAAGATTTTCGACATGAATAAAGACTTTAGTAACAGGTTTGTTTGGGATTGGTGTAAATGGATTCCCTTAAAATGCAATTTGTTCGCGTGGAGAGCGGAACAAGATAGGTTGCCTACTAGAGTTGAGCTCAGCAAGCGGAACGTTTCAGTTCCGAAGATTACGTGTCCGTTTTACTCGTCGGGTGAAGAGACAGTCTCGCATTTGTTTACTTCTTGTGAGTTTGCTACTGCGGTGTGGTTGAAGGTTAGTCGGTGGTGTAAAACTCCGTATCCGATGGCGTTTTCGTTCAGGGATTTTTTGGAAGGGCACGAGTATAGTGGGCTAAAAAGAAAGGCGTTGGACGCATACAAAGGAATTTTGCTCATCACTTGCTGGACGATTTGGAAGGCTAGGAACGACCTCCTTTTTTCGGGTAAGGTGCCGAAGGTTGAGGACGTTTTTTATGCGGTTAAATCTGTAAGTTTTCTTTGGTTTAGAAGTAGATTGAAGTATAAAGACATGTCTTGGGTAGATTGGTGTACCTTTGTATAGTCGGTTGTAGTTGGTTGCCGCCCGTTGGTTTTTTTTTTCGGTGGTTTTGGCTGTGTGTTAATGAAGTTTTCCTTTAAAAAAAGTCTCTTTATTTTTACTATAAAATATTTCATTTGTATTATCTTATTCATGTTTGGTAAATAATTTTGTTATTTAAAGGCTCAATCTATTTGGACACCCTCTGCGCCTAATTTCGCACTTTTTGTGCCCTAGACGCCTCGTATAGGGCTATACGAGGCGTCTAAGCACCGAATTCAAGGGGGTCTCAGAGGGTGTCAGGCACAAAGTTTAAGAAAATCTATACGAAGAGTACAGCCCTATATGAGGCGTCTAAGTCTTTGGTTTTTTTTTGGCTGAAATAAGGGATGTTTTGGTGGGTTTTGGTATGGTTTTTTTGATAGTTTTTGAAGATGTGTTTTTTGGTTGAAAATTTTTTTGGTTCTAAAAAAAGTTTTGTTTTTTTTTTTTGTTTTTTACACTATAAAAAAGTTTTTGTTTTTTAAAAATTAAGTATTTTAAAAATCGGCTCTTTAAATATATTATATCGATTAAATATTATAATGTTTTTTACATTTTACTTTTTTAAATATTATTCTTCCGATTAAAATTTTATCTCGTTCAAATATTGTTTCCGTATTATATTCAGGGGATATATTGTTTCCGTATTATATTCAAAATATATTTTGTTTCTGTATGATCTCAATTTAAGACAACAATCATTAAGTAACTGAATAACTGAAAACAAACATAAATATGACATATATAAGATAACTTTGTACATCCATAACAAAAATATATAAGATAAGTTTGTACATCCATAATAAAAATAAAAACAACAGGTCTATGCATCTAAATCCGAATCCAAATCTGGATCTGGCTGTTGCGGCTGCTGCAGCTGATGTGGTGCTCGAGCCGGTGGAAGCGGTATCGGGGGTAATCCCTCTCTCTCTCTCTCGTCTATCCTGCTCGGCCCGTACCAGCCAACCTACCAAATCGTTGAGCCTGTCAAGATTGGCTCGTACATCCGGATGTAGCACAGCTCCTGGGGCATGACCTGGAATAACGTGACGTGGAAACTGAGGCGCCCCAGGAGGTGGCAGTGGCTGTGGCACCGCTGCACCATCTACATCCTCCGGGGGGTCCTCCACGGGCACTGCATCAGCAGGATCTGGCGGAGGATAGACGGGCTCGAACTGCTCTGGTAGTGCCTCCTCTCTCCATATGCCCCCGTCGCGGTTTTTAAACCGAGGGCCTTCGGGGAACCTCTTGAGCAGCTTCATCCCCCACAGCGACTGAAAACCCATCCGCGGCGGCATGACTGGCGGCGTCCGTAGATGTGGGTCCTGGTGCAGTACGAGGCCCAATGAACGGGCAATGACGATCACGTACTCCCCGCCATACAAACATCCGCGCTCCTGCCGCTGATGGGCGGAGGCGTAGTACTGAGCTAGACCGTGTGCTGGTGCGCACGGCCTCCTGTACAGCAAACAATAAAATAAAAAAAGATATGTGGTCGTACACCACTCACGGCTGTAGCCGCGCGCTGAAATAGAAGTAGCGAGCAAATGGTACATATACCTGCAGATAGTGTTAGCGAAATACAGAAACGGAGATTAATAAACAATGCACATAATCACAATAATTGTCGTAATAAACGTACGTACCTGTACAGTGGGTCCCTAATAAATGACACCCTCCCCTTCGACTTGTCATGCTCCCAATGATTTGCCCCCGCAATCACCTGCCAAAACCCTAAAAGAGTGGGTTTGTCAACCACCACTAGCCCCGCTGTGTAAACCTCAGTCTCGATCTCCCCCTGCATGTATAAACCACAATGCACCGCAAACTCTGCTAGCGTCATTAAACGCAAAATGCCACCGAGCCTGAAAGAAACCTCAGGCGGAGGGGGAGCATCTGAGTGCGGAAGCGGCACTGGGACCCCAAGAGGGTGAAATGTGAATGACGAAAGGAACTCGACTAGCAGCTCCCTGTAGCTCGGCGTGTGCGCCAAATCAAAAAGACGATGCCACGGCGAATTGACAGGGGTATATTAATAATTAAAATAAAATATTTTCAAAATTCAAATATAAAAAAAAAAAAAAAAATGTTGCCGCCCCTATAGACTACCCGTACAGGTCTATACGAATCGTCCTTTTTTAATAAATTCAAATTTTGATATTCAAATTTTCAAAAACCCGCTCTCACAGACGACCAATCTAGATCTATACGAGGCGTCTGGTGTTTGTAGAATGACCTTTTAGCCCCTGAAATAAGCCTAGATTTGGGGCATATCAGGGGCAAAATGGTCTTTTGACCAACCATGTACGACACGTCTAGCTCTATACGAGTCGTATATTTTTAATTTTTTTTATAAAAATGTTATTAATTACAAAAATTATAGAAATTGTAGAAAATTATAGGAATTAATACAAAAAAATACTATTAATTACAAAAAATACTATTAATTACAAAAATCATTCTTCCGTATCACTGTCGATGTAATTAAGACTGGGGTTTGATCTTGGCGGAGGATTCATTATCAATGTATACCATTCTAGACGTGGCAAGTACATATCTTCCCATTGTTCCGTATGGGGTCTTCGGTGGGTCAACCATAGCCCGTGTGCTGGTGGCATTGGATAATCCCCTTCCAGCTTAACATGTATGAAGTGGTTCTCGTTAACATGTGTAAGCGTTATGAATAATGGTTGTTGATTAGCCGGAGGACTTAGTATCGGGAAGAAAGTGGAACTCGCACCCATGGTTGTCGTTAACAGGTGCACCCCGATACCGTACGTTTGTGCAATAAGAAGTCCTGCTAAGGGGAAGTCCATCCAGTGATCCTCCCCACAACCGGACACTGAATCCCAAATTAGGCCCTGACGATGCATGTAAAAATAACCTTCATCCCATGCTTCAAATATTGGGAACCAGATCGATTCGTTCTGATCCATTTCTTGGAAAAGGTCCCTTCGAATGAGCCCCCATGAACTCTGATCCATACCTAAGCCCACAGCCACAGACCGAAACCCACAATGACCGTCCGGCATCACATCTCGTATGCACGAGACGTACGGATGGAACACTGGCGGAATGGCATACTTAAACTGTTTGATGATTCCCACGTACTCGTCCCCAATGATTAAAGGAAAACCGTGAGCATCTCGTGTCTCTTTCTTCTTAGAACTCTTTGAACGGCTTAGGCTCGCTTTGGGTTTTTGGGACCTTATAACCGACTGTTGAGAAGCCTTTGACGGAATGTACGAGCTGTGGCGAGGTTTATCGTACTTACTTTGTCGGGAACCTTCAAAGCACGTGTTTGCATCACCGAAGGAGCTTCTCCTCAATTCTTCATCTGTACGAGAGGCCTCGTCCAACCTTTGTTGTACCTGCTTTGTTGTTGGTCGGCCACGAGTATTTTGTTGGACAACCGGTGGTTTCTTGGTAGATTTCTTTGGAGTCAACACCGCTTTAATCGTTGACATCAGGCTTTTTTGCTGAGCTGGGGGGGTGCGACTCTAATTGTTGTCTAACAATATTTAGCTCTTCGACCACGTCAACGGTATCGTCTATCAATTTACAAATTTGGAAGTTAAGTTTCCTCCAGAAGACGTCTATGTCTTCGAGTTGAATCGGACGCTCTGCACGGTTAAAAACAACATTGTTTAAGTCACATGATTAACGGAAATATATCACACAAGTGTTGTACGTTTAACAATTATTACCTTCACGCATGTACTTTTCTATCCTACAATCACAGGGCAACCCACAGCTGTGCCACATTTGGCAACCACATGATGAATGAAAGTGTTCCAAGACATCTAGCTTCCTAATTGCCTCTCCCCTCAACAAGTCAAGGGCTGTATGTGATACTTTTCCAAGTAGGTGTTGAAACATCGGGTGTTTGTGGTGGTTCATTCTTTTTTCGATGCTTTCTCGAAAAGTCTTCCTGATTTCACCGAACTGTGTCTTAACTATATCCCGGACATAACCAACTACACGGTCCAGCGAGCGCCTATCTAGGACGTATCTCTTTAAGTTGGCATGTTGGCTCTCAACTATGTTTGTGGTACGATTACCAAAGTTGCGCCTCTTATCAGTCCACGCAAAGACGGACATCTCCTTATAGTCTTTTAGCCAGTTATCGTACACGTAATTGAAGACTCCTAAAAAGTAAAATAATTTAATAAAATTTGCATAGGTGAGTCGTATGTTATTAGAAAAATTTACTAGAACGTTTGCACTCCACAAGTCGTTTTCGCAAGTTGCGCAAGTGGTACTCGTAGATGAGTATGGATGGAGACTCAATCAATGTCCCCCAGAATGACAAAAATTTCTCCCAGTCTTCGTCTGTGAAGGCACCCTTGCAGTGCTTCATAACATTCTGTTGTATGTGCCACCTGCACAGAAGCCTGGAGGCGTCTGGAAATACTTTAGCACACGCACCCATAAGGGCTAGGTCTCTATCCGTTAAAATCACACATGGCTCCATACATTCATCCAACATTGACTTGACCCTCTCAAGCACCCACACAAAGTTATCACCCCATTCTTTACTAACAACGGCATGCGCGATAATAAACGATTTGTTGGTAGGCGTCATACCAACAATCTGGATAAATGGCATATTGTATATGTTTGTCTTGTACGTCGCATCGATCAGCATGACGTGGGGGAATGCACGCCACATGTCTCTCGAGTACCGATGAAGAGAGAAGATCTCTGTTACGATCTCTGTTCCAGGTTCCTCCCGTGTCTCGTAAATAAAGTCGTTGTTTATCAGCATGCTTTCTAGTGACTGCATGGGAGTCAATCCTTGTCTTTGTTCGGCTCTAATCTTCGCCACAACGTTTTGAACGTCTTTCTGAACATGAAACCTGTCGGGGTCTTGCTTCCTTATCGTTTGAAATATTTTGCGCGGCTCCATGTTTTGAGCTGTCAGTTGCTCGATCAGTTTCATTTCGCTTGGAGTAAACCTTCGCACAAACGCGTGGGCCGACAGGTCCTCACAAAGTTCGTGGTTATGTTCAATTGTTCCGTCTTTTATCTCCCAGGTTTCATACGGGTGGTTTCGCACAGCCAGCAGGTAAAACGGGCAACCGGTTTTTTTGCTTCCGGCTTTTCTAAGTGTTGCTGTAGTCTGGTGCTCACCACCACGATCACATTCAAGCCATACCCTCCCGGTTCTTCCCCCGATTTTCTTTGATCGACGGGTCACAATAACGAAACCATCCGCATTTGCTATTTCTTGTATCCGATTCTTTAGTTCATCTAAAGATTTGAAAACCTGTAACATCGACAATAATAATAAATAATAATAATAATAATAATAAATAATAATAATAATAAATAATAAATAATAAATAATAATATTAATAATAATAATAATAAATAAATAAATAATACATAATAATAATAATAATTAAATAATAATAAAAAAATAGTAATTAATACCTGCTTTTTTAAGTACGGGCTGTCCGGGATGGGACGTGTCTCACCACCATATCTACCATATCCACCATAACCACCATATCTGCCATATCCTCCAACGTCCGGATTGTTTTGATGAACGTAAGGAGTGCCCGGGGAAATGAATTGCTAATGACCACCGTATCCACCGTCTCATCCGTATCCACCGTCTCCTCCGTATCCACCGTCTCCTCTGTAAGAATATTCACACCCGTATCTATAATCCGGATACCCTTGTTGCGTCGGATAACTTGGTTGACCAGCATGGTATGAGTCATCTACAGGGGCTGTTTCATCAACAGAGGGATGTTTGTTCAAATCTAGAAACGGTCTGTTTTGTTCTCCTTGTATACTAGACACAACCTCCTCTTGCTCATTAGAATAGGGAACGCCAGACTCCTCCAAAATAAACAACCGTATCATCATTAGTAAATAATAAACTAAAACAACAACTAATTAAAACATTTAAGCTAATAACTGTTACCGGAACGCTTTCGGGCACCCAGTTGTCTCTAGAATACTGCCCGAAGACATAGTTGCCGTCCCAGTATGATGACATATCAACACTTCGGGATGATAAGAACACAAATGCAAACAACAATTCTTTCGAAGAAATACAAGAAGAAGCAGAATGAAAGAATGCACTGTATGTTGAATGATCGGGCGGACAAAGAATGCACTGTATGTTAGCTCTAGACTACCCGTATAGCTTTAGCCTTTAAGTCACATGTCAGTCATGTAGTCAAATCAGTCACTAAGACGCCTCGTATAGGCCTATACGAGGCGTCTTAGTACCCTCGTATCCGTCCCTCGTACAGGCCTAGACTCCCCGTCTGATGTGACGTTGTACTTGGTGCAGAAGCTGGTCGGAAAATACTTGATGAAAGTCATATGATTTAGGTGTGTTTTACAAGTGTTTTTATCGGGTTAATTTTCATCAAGTTTTATATAACACAAAAAATATATAACTAAAGTCAAAGTTTATAAATAAAGACTTTGAAAATTCAAAATAAGACACATTTAATGGGACGGAGGTAGTATATGATAACTTAAAGTTTACAAGCCATAAACGATAAGAATTCATCAACCACTACGCATAAAATGTCACCGATAAACATATGGTATATCCCTTATAAGGAAAACGTTTTGTATTTTATGATAGAGTAAACTGCAATTTTACCCCCTGATGTTAGGGGTGATTGGCACTCTTACCCCCCCCCCCTAAGGAAATAATTGCAATTTTACCCCCCACTGTTCACTGTTATGTCGCAACCTTACCCCCCAAGCTCAATTTTGTTGACTGGTCTGTTGACTTGATGATGAAATGACTATTATACCCTTTTATTTTACCCCCTGTGTTTTGTTTACTCTGTAATATTACCCCCTGTCACCACTGCCACCGCCATTCACCACCACAACCACCACTGCCACCTCCAGCCACCACCCTCAACCACCATTGCCACCGCCATTCACCACCACTGCCATTTTCTTCCTCCCCCTCTCTAAAAAAACCCACCAAAACTATATAATCCGTAGCTGAAAAGTTCTCAAGCCATCATTAATCCACACAATTAGTTGTTACACCTCTAAACATACCAAAACTATATAATCCATAGCTGAAAAGTTCTCAGCAGGATGTTCCAGTCAAGCTGTCTACATGAGCAGCACAACAAGATACGAATGTGCCAATGGAATTTGTAGGATAACAATCATAATTACCTCAGAGAGATGATCTGCAGACATCTTTTCTTCAGTACCTGCAGACATTTTTTTCAATCGCAGGACCATCATTACCCGGAACCGGAGCTGGAACTGGAGCGAATTCTTGAGCTCGATTGACACCAAACAAAGCCATGAACACGAACCCGATAAAGGCGACTGCAACCGATCGAGAACTCATGGTTTTCTGATCGAATTTGAGGAAGATTGAAGGAGCTAGATCTGGGTTTTGATCGTGGATAGTGTGGGAATAATGGGTCGAATTGCGATTTGGGTTTAGGGGAGTGAAGATTGGTGAATTGAGAGCTAGATCTGTTGTTGTTGAACAGAGGGTTTGAACTGAATAATCGATCAAATTGTTTGAACTGATAAACAGAGGGTTCTTGCTTGTTGTGGTGGTGGTTGGATTTTCATGATTGGAGCAATTCTTTGGTAGTGAAGCGCCACAGAGATCTCTGTTGAAGATGATGATGATGATGGAGGTTTGTGGCGGGGGTGGTGATGATGGCGACGGTGATGGTTGTAGCGGCAGTGGTGGTTGTGGCGGCAGTGGTTGTTGTGGCGGTTCAGATGGCGACGGTGATGGTGATGGTTGAAGACGATGATGATGGAGGTTCAGATAATGGTTGAAGATGATGATGATA
The DNA here is from genome assembly GCA_030545235.1 of Helianthus tuberosus. Lineage (NCBI taxonomy): Eukaryota > Viridiplantae > Streptophyta > Magnoliopsida > Asterales > Asteraceae > Helianthus > Helianthus tuberosus. Next base: position 19,483,530 of record CM060380.1, on the reverse strand, counting down.
ATTGCAGTTTACTCTATATATAATAAAAATAATAATAATAAATATAGGGTAAGATTACCAAAATACCCTTACATATAAGGGTCAAACTACCTTTGACTGAGCTTAGGGGGTAATGTTGCGACATAAGAGTTAACAGTGGGGGGTAAAATTGCAATTATTTCCTTAGGGGGGGTAAAAGTGCCAATCACCCCTAACCTCAGGGGGTAAAATTGCAGTTTACTCTTTATGATAACATGCATAGCAATGTTATATTTTCATATTCTTGCATAAGGATACACATACATACATTATATATACACACACATACATACACAAATATATAGAGAGAGATCTACCAAGAAGGCCATATGTAAGAGTTAGAGCCATCTACTCTAAAAAGTGTCCACACGCACTTAATTACACAGAGATTTAGAGACGTGTACTCTCTCTCTCTCCTCCTCTCTCTCTTTACAAGGTGTGCACATAAAAGGTCGACTTGTGTAAAAGGTTTATATAGGGCAAGGTGTGATGAGGTTGGTGCAGGGGCGGACCTACCCACTTGGGTGGGTGGGCTATGGCACCTCTTGAAAAAAGGTTTTAGGGAAATTGGCGTAAAATAGCGATCGCATCCATTGAAAATTTTCAACCTTTTTTCCTTCGAAATTTTCAACCGCCCCCCTTAAAAAAATCTTATGAATTTAAAAAAAAGTGTAAACATTGATTTTTATTAAAATATAACCTAGTGTATATAATTATTATTTAACCACTTTACGTAATAATTTAACCTAATAACTTCCACTTAACAATTTAGCCATTAGCCCACTAAACATTCCATTGTAACCCAAACCCAATTAACCCAACCCAATTAAATTTGAAGTTAAATAAAATAACCCAACCCAACCACCCCCTTCCAATTCTTTCTCCCACTTTCCCTCTTTTGATCGCGCAACGACCGACGCACGAAAGTAGTCAACAGGCATGACGGTAACGGCCGCATTCTCACCGGAAAAGCTTGATTCCGGCCACCCCACCACCTGGAATACAAAATTTAACGAGGTACCTTCGTTTTTTTTAATGTTGTTTTTAAGAGAGATAGAGTAATAGAGATGTTAAAAGGGTTTGAAATTTTATGTGTTTTGATGATTTTTTTTTTTGTTGTTCTAGACTTTAGTAGTATGATTTTGTTGTTCTAAACTCTACTAGGGCTTGAAAATTAGAATTGAAAATTATTGATCGATTTATATGTGATAAAAACCATGAGTAGGGAAGTTTTGGCGAGATTTCTCATAAGGAACCATTAGAAAAGTAGAGGTCGGTTATTGTACAATATGGCTTAACGTACGAAGCGTACAAGATTCAGTATCAACATGCGAAAATTGGTTTATAACATGCGATTTTGGTATTATTTTTTTTAACATCATGCGAATTTTGTTTTTTCGATTTTGGTATTTTTTTAACATTATGCGAATGTTGTTTTTTATTAACATGCGAAGTTGGGTTTTTTTATAAACATGCGATTTTCATTTTTTTTTTCTTAACATGCGATTTTCATTTTTTTAACATAAGTACATAACGTGCAAATTTGATATTGCGTACGCTTCGTACGTTAAGCCATATTGTATGATACATTTTTTCTGTATAGAAAAGTAACTCTAGATGATGTTTTTTTGCGCCCATAGCTTTATAACATAGTGGCATCTTGGGAGTGGGATAAAGCTTTGGTACCAAAAGGTCGTTGGTTCGATTCCCACAAAAGGGGGGGTTTTTCCCATATTTATTAGGTTTCCTCCTGGATTTGTGTATAGGCATTATGACTAGTGGAGATGGACAGTGGCGGATCTAGAAAATCCGCATAGGGGTAACACTTGAATAAAAATGGGTAACGAAATCCAAAAAACGTCAATTTTTTTTAAAATTTACACTACCGTCAGAGCGTCGCCGGAGCGTCAAGGGGCAACGGAGGGTACCACTTCTATCACTCTAGGTCCGCCCTGGAGATGGATATGATCGGGTGGTTCTGCTGGTGGCACGATGATACTCCAGTAGTCCGTCAGTGATCCAAATTTTTGGTTCAAAAAAAGATGATGTTTTGCATAGATTTCATAAAATGAAAACCTGTATGGCACAATTTTAAACATGTTTATAATGACGTTTGACGTGTTTTTGATGGTTATATAAATTTTAGTTTGATGTTCTTTTGTTTTACATGACCCGACACGATATGAACCGATTTTTTAATATATACCCAGAGGCCTAAAATTTTTTAAAGTATTCCACACCCTTATAGAAAAATTCCTGGGTCCGCCACGACACTGTTGTGGCATCTAATGAACAATATCGATGTTTCTTTACCAGTTTACCTTAATGTTTTAGGAAATTAATTAACTTGCTAAAATATAGTGGACACACACAATTGTAAAGAGTGTTCATAGCTCTTTTCTCGACTTCCCTATACAAGAGCATTCACATCCGGTTCTACATCTAACACACATAATTTACCCAATACGGAAATTTATCCCTAAACTCGTTAATCTTTTGAAAAACAACGTAAAATCCATTCCTCATATTATCCATATTCGAAATAATAATGCTTATTATTTTATTTTTTCACTTAGAACCGATCCCAAAAATGATTTGGTCGAACATGATGGCTAAATCAATCAAAACAAATACAAATCAATACACAAACTAAAAGTATCAAAAGCAAATGGGATAAACACGTGTTGGTTGTCAAGACACGCTTTCTCATATTTGGTCACTTTACCCGAAGCAGCCTTTAAAGCAGCCTGACCCACCGTGAAAGCACTACCCCCTAAGCCCACAAGCGGGGAAACCCCTGTTAGATCCACACAGGCATGTTTTTCTCCTACCCATCCAAAGACCAGAATGTCGGCTGGTCGAAGGGTAGATCTCCCTTCCAACGGGTCTGTTAAGAAATTAACGGGTGCCTCTTTCTTAGCAGAAATACCAGTGGCGGACCCAGAAATTATTTGCTGGGGGTGCGGATGAAGTGTTCAACCATAATTTCAAGGGGTGCGGTCGGGTTTTTTGACTAAAATATACGCTAAATTTTTTTTCAAAGGGTGCGACCGCCCACCCTGGCCAAAGGCTAGGTCCGCCCATGAGAAATACCAGCGTACCTGAATATGTCAAAAAGAACATCCCTAACCAAATCATGTCTGTAAACTAAGAACTTACTAAAAGCAAAAATTGATTGTCCTCAACTTAACTAAAAAAATCCTAATTGCTTTGTTGCAATCCTCTTCAGCGGTCAAAAGTGTGTCTCCTCTTTAAATCACCATTTTGTAAACTAAACTGATTAGCCCACTTTATTATGGCCCATCCAAATCTTGCCGGCCAATGATCCTCCTATTTGATTTATATCAGCTCATTAAGCCAATTTAAGTTCTTGTAATTTTAAAGTTGCAGCAGAAACTATTTACTTATGCAACAAATTAAATTATGTAATTTCTAATTCAGCCCAACTTGAATTAGGATATTAGCCCACCAACTAGTTAAATGCATAACTAGTTTAATTAGACATCAATTAACTGTGAACATCATTTTAGCATATTTTATTGTTGAATCGACCGTTTTAACTCGTTTTCATCATTACCGATCATTGACATAGGCGTGGCGGTGGCTGGACTGGATAGGCTCAATTCTACATAATCGTTTAGAGCTTTTGTTTATATATAATCATGAATCATTCTAAATATTTCCAAAGTCAAATGTCTTCCTGGCAATCGCTCGTACCTATGAAAATATTCCAAACTAGATTCCATATGAAAATATTCCAAACTAGATTCCATTCCACGAAAAAAAATGTTGCATTAAATAATAGGATTTGGATATGATAAATTATAAACCAAGCTAGTATCAATCTCTTCCAATGATTTACAATAACTGAGAATAACAAATAAATACAAAACAAAGAGAGGACTGTGTGGAGAGGAATTTTCCTCTTTACAAAAATACAAGGATACACATTTACTATATTTTAAATAAGAGGATTGACTGGAGAATTGACTGGAGTGATTGGAGGCAATATTTTTGAATTGTCTAATACCCCCATCAATGCAAGATGGAGGTGGTCCGAGACGAAGCATTGAGCGAAACCTGTCAAACAACGGTTTAGGGAGACTTTTGGTGAAGATATCCGCGACTTGGCGATCTGTGGAGATGAACTTCGTGTCGAGTCGACCGGAGGTAACCAATTCGCGAACAAAGTGATAATCTATATCAATGTGATTTGCCCGTTTATGTGAGATAGGATTTTGGCTTAGGAACAAAGCACTCTTGTTATCACATAATAAAGCGGGACGTCCTGGAGGTAACGCGTGAAGCTCTCGTAGGAGATGAGTCAACCAAATTATTTCTGCAGCGGTGTTTGCCATAGCTCTATATTCGGATTCACGGCTTGATCGAGAGACAGTAGGTTGTTTCTTAGCACTCCAAGAGACTAAGTTTCCACCCAAGTAAATGCAATAGCCATAGGTCGATCTTCTAGTGTCAAGACATCGTGCCCAATCTGCATCAGAAAAACCTAATAAAACAGTGTTAGGTGGTCTATCAAAAATTAGACCATGAGATAAAGTGCCTTTGACATATCGAAGAATCCTTCTGACTAATTGAAAGTGAGTTGTGGTGGGGTTTTGAAGAAATTGACTAGCTTGATTTACGGCATAGGAGAGGTCGGGACGGGTGATTGTGAGATATTGGAGAGCCCCTACGAGAGATCGGTAGAGGGTAGGGTCATGAAAGGGTTGACCATGGGTGGTGAAAACATCCTTGGATGTTAAACGGGTAGCTACGGGTTTGGAGTCAAGAAGACCTGCTCGGGAGAGAATGTCGTAAGCATATTTTGATTGATTTAGAAAAAGACCGAATTTATTGTGAATTACTTCCAAGCCAAGAAAAAAATTTAGTAATCCAAGATCCTTGATTTTGAATTCCTTGTCAAGACGAGATGTAAAATTGTTAATGAATGTGTTGTTATTACCGGTGATAATAATGTCATCTACGTAGGCAAGGAGATAAATTAGGATCCCATGATGATTGTAAGTGAACAAGGATGGATCGGCTCGGCTATTTTGAAAACCAAGAGAAATAAGAAATGTGCTTAGTCGTTGAAACCAAGCTCGTGGTGCTTGCTTTAGACCATAGAGAGCACGGTTTAGTTTGCACACATGTGTTGGTTGTTTGGGATCTTCAAAGCCCGGAGGTTGCTCCATGAAAACGGTTTCAGTGAGATGTCCATTTAGAAAGGCATTATTGACATCAAGTTGGCGTAACTTCCAACGATTAATGGTTGCAAGACTTAGAAAAACTCGGATGGTGGAGGATTTTTCAACCGGACTAAAGGTATGAGGGAAATCGAGACCCGGTATTTGAGAGAATCCTTGAGCTACAAGTCTAGCTTTGTAGCGATCGATGGATCCATCGGATTTGTATTTGATGCGATAAATCCATTTAGATCCAACAATGTTGGTGTTGGGTGGGCGTGGGACAAGATTCCATGTGTGATTGTCATGTAAAGCATCAAGTTCATTATGCATGGCCATGGCCCATTTCGGGTCTTTGAGAGCGGTTTTTATTCCTTTTGGAACATGACTAGAAAAAAGGGCATGATGGGGATGATGAGGGGATAGATGTGAAAGATTTACAAAATGTTTTGGTTTAAAAATCCCATTTTTGGATCGAGTTGTCATTGGATGGGAGTTAACGGCTTGGGGTTCGGTTGAGGAGGATTCGGAATTATGGCCCGAGGTTTGGTCCAAGGGTGAGTGTTGGTCCGATGATGAGTGTGGTGTATCGGATTGGGCCGGGGAGGATGGGCTGGATGGTTGGCTTGAAGGAGGCGATTGGTGTTGATGGTTTAAGGGAGGTGACAGTGGGTTTGATTGGGTGTGGTTTGATTGGGTGTGAGAGGTGGTTGGGGTAGTGGGAGGAGGATTTGGGTTAGATAAGGGTGTAGGGAATATTGGGTCGTGGCAGTGAGATTGAGGTAAGTTTATGGGCCGATTTGGTTGTTGTTTAGATGTATGGATGGGTGAGGGTGTGGCTAGTTGTTCGTCAAAATTGGTAACGGGAAGTAGAGAAATGTTGTTGGAGGTGCAGTTTGTTTGAAAGGGTAAAATGTCTTCATCAAACCTTGCATGTCTAGTTGTATAAATACGACCCGTGGTTGGATCTAGACATCTAAAGCCCTTGTAACGTGGACTATAACCAATGAAAATGCATGGAGTACTTCAAGGAAGAAGTTTGTTTTTGGCATAGTCTCGAAGGTATGGATAAACCCGACATCCAAAAATGCGAAGGTTCGAATATGTGGGTGGTTGGTGAAACAATATTTCAAAGGGTGATATGTAGTTCATAACTTTTGTGGGAAGTCGGTTGATAATGTATGTGGTTGTAGTAAAAGCATCAAACCATAGGGTTGGTGGGGCATGGGCATTAAACATCATGGCCAATCCGGTTTCAGTGATGTGGCGGTGTTTTCGCTCCGCCCGTCCATTTTGTTCGGGGGTGTGAGGACATGAAGTTCGGTGATAGATGCCATGTTGTTGAAAACACGTTTGTACTTGGTGATTTGTAAATTCGGCTCCTCCATCGCTTTGAAATATCTTAACATTTGAAGAAAATTGATTTTGAACAAATGTTAAAAAAGTTGTAAGAATGTTAGGAAATTCCGATTTTGCCTTTAAAGGATATAACCAAGTAAAACGCGAATAATCGTCTATAAAAATGACATAATACCTGTATCCATCGGTGGATGAGACCGGTGCGGGTCCCCAAAGGTCACAATGAATAAGGTCCAAGACATGATTAGCACGTTTATTGTTTTCAAGAAAAGGTAAATGTTTTGCTTTTGACATTTCACAAGAATTGCATAATCCTGGTTTAGGTAACAAAGATGTAACAAAAACATGACCACGTTTGTTTAAAATGGAAATAGTGTCAAAGGAGACATGTCCGAGTCGACTATGCCATTTATTGAAAGAAGCACGAAGATGCGAAGCGGAGAGAGCGGCAACAAGAGACTTATGGCTTTGAGTGAGAACATAAAATCCATTTTCACACGTGCCTTTAGCTAGAACTTCCGATGTTTTTCGGTCCTGAATTTAAAAATAATTGTTAGAAAATAAGACATCCACATGAGAATCATTAGTTAATCTACTAATAGAAAGTAGATTTTTTGTAAGATTAGGAACGACTAAAACATTTTGTAAAGGAATATTGTTTTGAAGACATGTGTTACCGATGTGGGTAACGGGTAAAGATTCTCCGTTCCCAAATGTAACACTAGTGTTACCGGTTTGTGGTTTAGAGTAGTTTAAACCGAAACTTGTAGGTAACATGTGGGTGGTGGCACCTGAATCCGCAGTCCAATCAGGAGTGTCGGTAGCTACATTGCATTGAGCAAGAAAAACATCAGCTAGATTGGCATCAAGAGAAGTGGATAGGAGGCTAGTTGTGGGCAAGTACCTGCATAATGACCATCATGTCTACATAACTGGCAGTGTGGTGTCCGTTTGGTAGCAGCCATTTCTCTAAAAGATCCTCCCCTTCCTTTCATTGTCTGCCTCATCTTCCAGTATCTTTTTTTCTTTTTTTTTCTTCTCTGTCTCCTTCCCATCACCATGGCCAATACCTCCGATCTCAGCACTATTCCCTTTCGCTCTGATACCATATAAACCAAGCTAGTATCAATCTCTTCCAATGATTTACAATAACCGAGAATAACAAATAAATACAAAACAAAGAGAGGATTGTGTGGAGAGGAATTTTCCTCTTTACAAAAATACAAGGATACACATTTACTATATTTTAAATGAGAGGATTGACTGGAGTGATTGGAGGCAATATTTTTGAATTGTCTAATATAAATGCATGATACTCTCCTATATATTAACAAAGGAATGAAATCAACAGTAACTTCTAATATAATAAAATATTATATGGGGTCAGGATTTAGAGAAAACGGTGGAAAGTGTGAGAACGGTTATGGATCGTCCGATCAAAACAATCTATGGACTAAATTGGCGCGGTGGCGTTTTTGTAAATAACATCAATTTTATTACGTGGACACGCTTCATTAGGGGTAAAAAAGGTAAAACATCATTTCTCACATAAAACACAGTTGAAAAATAAAACGCCAAATAAATGAAAAACGCCAATTTTATCACTGCGTTCTTTTTTCTGTGTTTTTATTTAAGCTCTCAGGCTACAAAAACGCCACAAAATGTGAAACGCCATAACATATAACGCCAAGCCTTGCATCCAGATAAATGTTAATTACATTTTTTGTTATAAAAAAATAAAAAATAATATCCCGCGTAAACTACGTCCGTTTATCACACAAAAAAAAACACACACACAAAAACACAGTGGTTCCTAAAAAAATACAACTCAATGTAAAACGCCAAAAAATACAACGATGGCAAACATCTTTTCTTTGATACTCAGTAATGTTATGCATGAAGTTTCGCTGAATGATTTGTTAGGTGAGTGTAGTAAGATTTTGCTGCATGAGATGGACAAAATTCTAGAAAGAGGGACTGATGACACCCATATGTCATCTTTGTTCTTGAAGAAGGTTTGGATGATTAGAAGAGACATATCCCAGTGTAAATGCTACTTTCGCCTCAAAGATTATAATGAATACGACGGGCAGATAGCATCCACCCACACGGGGTCGATCTACGTCTCCAACATCCACAAAGACACTTCAACACATGAACAAAGAAAATAAACCACGCCAAACCCAAAACGTCATTTATTTGTGACAGTTCTTGTAGTTTCAAAAGAAGAAAGAGACTAATGACACTGAATATTTAGATCATAAATTGCATCTATTTGTTTTTTTTTTCTTTATCTGTTGTTTGTTTTGTAATTTTAGCTAAGAAACGGCAAAAGTACATTAATCCTATAATGAAAAATATAATAAAACGCCAAAACGAGCAAATGCTTGTAAAACGCCATCATGCCATAAAAACGACTCCAAAAACTACCAAACTATAATAAAATTACTTCGAACAAGTGCTATTATTATAAATCTAAAAAAACTAAAAACAAAACGTGCAAAAGAAAATAAAACAAAAAATCTCATCGTTATCTAAACGCCATTGGAAAACAAAACGCCATAATTACAGCCGTCAAGATTAGACGTGTTACACCATAAAAACATATGAGTCTGAAAACAAAACACGGTAGCTGCAAAAAACAGTAAAATGAAACGATGGATACATAATTACTAACATTTATTATATTGAAAGCCAAATACTTGAGGAATTGAATTTATTTATCTTTTTCAAAACGTCATAATTACCTGTCATGCGGTGGAAAAAAGTCAATATAAAAGAAGACCTTCAGAACACAAGCTCAAACACGTCAAAAACATTGACTAAAAACGCTACATATTGTCCAAACGCCAGAAAGTTCAAAAATGGCTAAGGTTATTGCATGGAGGTTTGAAAGGAAAGAGAAACGATTCATCATAAAGTTCTCTGATAGGAGAAGGGTGAAGGTAAGGACAATCAAAGTCATGATTGGTATGAATGAAGGAGTACAGAGGGATATCCTGGCCCTTGGGGTTCCAATGGCCAACGATTGTGAAAGAACCCGAACTGTAATAAAAAGACTGAAGAGAAAATTTCCGGAAGAAGATGATGATGATGATATTGACGATACTCCTCTACCAACACTTAGCAGTTGGGTGATGCATAAAGAAGAAAGAACGGTTGAAGTGACTTATAAACACGGGGTGCAATATTCATTGCCAATGGAGGAAATGTTGAAAACAGGGAGGCTATCTATCATTGAACGACTCTGTGATTTAGCACATTCGAACGATCCAAAATCCAAGGATGCAGTGATATTCAACAATAGGCTGCAGCAAAGAAGAGACGAGCTAATGGTGTTATACGCCAATCTAAAATTTGATGATTGATGTGTGCAAAATGCAACATATAAATTACATCAATTGTGGCATAAAACTAACCCTTTTTAGTACTAATGGTGGAAAAAGTGTGTTTTTCTCTTCCTTTTGTATTTTCAAGATTAAATGAGCTCAAATAAACAAAAGAAGCAAAAAGGCAGCTAAATCTAGCAAAACTACAAGAAAAGGGATAAACGTGGCATGCCCGACCTCCCGACAGCATCTTCCCAAGCAAAACAAGAAAACAGAAGGCTGAACACGCCCCGTGCTCAGTGAGCACGGGGGCGTGCCCGAGTGTCGGCAGAAAATACAAAGCTGTAGAAGCTTCTATCACCCACCACGGGGGCGTGCCCAGCGGATACGGGGCCGTGGTCAACTCTAAGATTCGCAGAATCTGGGGAAATCTTGATAGTACAGATACGCTTCTGCACACGGGGTCGTGCCCAGCGGACACGGGGACGTGGTCAACTAATGCAGACAAATTGCAATTAATGAAGACAGAGAAGAAGGATGGACACGGGGCCGTGCCCAATGGACACGGGGCCGTGCCCGAGCTGCTGTTCAGGCTATAAATAGGGGTGCTTGGCTCATTTGCAAACAAGCTGCTGTTCAGGCTATAAATAGGGGTGCTTGGCTCATTTGCAAACCATCCCTTGGCACACCACCTCTCTCACACTTCACCCACCACCCACCACCATCACAACACCATCATCCACCACCATAATCCATCGTCCATCATAGAGTGTGTGAGTCGTCTCGGGATCCAAGATTGATCGTAAGAGTTCTTGACAATCAAAGGCCATGTTTGCCTAAGTCTCTTACATCACTTGGTGAAGACAAGTGTCTAGTGTAATACTTTTTATTTTTAATCTTTTCGCACTTTTTATTTGTTTATGTATTAATGACTTTAATAACTAGTTTCTTATGTTGAAGGTGATTCTTCCTTATCGTTTGTCCGTGGTGTCTTTGCATTATTTTACTGTCTATATAAAATAAAAGATTTTCACCATTCATATCTCCACGGTCTATATGGAGATATGTTGGCTACCTGGTCGGGGGTTAAGGGAACGGTTTGGTAAGAGCCTTGTTCAGTGTATAGATCCTGCAAGGACCTGGGTCAAATTTAGTAGGACCTCCTTCAATACCCACCGGTATTGGATGGCGGGGGTCCAAACTCTTTGATCCCCTCATATGTAAGCTATTATTAATACTTTAACCCGGCTACTTAGGACTGTATCCCTGCTGACTCAGACTACTTAGCCGAGGGTAACGTCACCTTAAAAAGAGGGGCCTACCATAATATGCATTAATAACTTAATTAATTATCTTTCAATAATCCGACCCTTTAGGATTGTATCCTTGCTGACTCAAACTACTGGGTTGAGGATAACGTCACCTTCAAAAGAGGGGCCTACTTCAATAACTAAGATAATCTCTTAAAAAGTGCAAAAGTGCGGAAATAATCAAAGGTTACACTAAACACGTGTCGGAGCCAAGTGATTCATCTTGTCTATCTGTTTTATTTTTATTTTATTTTCAGCATTTTAGTTAGTTTTATTTTTCTTGTTTAAAAATCTTTTTCTAACTTTTGATTTGATTAGACGTTGAGGAGAAAACCGGTACTAAAAGCTCTTGTGTCCTTGGACGACCTCGGTATCTTACCAACACTATACTACGCTCACGATGGGTGCACTTGCCCATATGTGTGTTTAGTGTTAGTAAATATCGTGTTTTATAAATTTAAAACTTGACTAAAAAGTGTAAAAGGGCCTAAAATATACATTAAATATATATCACACTTTACGCATATCAATGATGATGAATCTGATGAAAGTGATGAACAAAGCGATGGGTACATCTCTGATGTAATCCCATCCACAGAAGACTATTAGTTTATTTTGATTTCGTATTATTGTAATTTTATAAAATATTAATCTATAGTAATCAATTATTAACAAAAAGACCCAGAACGCCAAAAAATGACATGGAAAACGTCATAACGTCAAAAAAATTAACTATGTGACACAAAAAGAATTAATTCAACGAGAAGAAATCTCTGAAAAACAGTAAGACGCCAAGTAATTAATGATTCTAGACAACGCCAAAATTATATTGCACGCAAAAAATGAAGCAGCATGTCAAACGCAAAAATCGGGAAAGGAGAAGATATTGAAAAGACAAAAAAGCCCCTCGGACCCTGATCATGTCCCATGCCACATGTTGGGCCAGGATGCGTTCTCACCGTTCTCACACTTTTGGGCATTTTCTCCTGATCCCGTTTCATATTATATGCAGTTTTTTTATAGTTTTCTTATTTTAATACTATAATAATTATTCTTTTCTTTACTTTTTAAGTTTTATAAGCTTAGTGCTAACCGGTACTTGTATCAAAAATACCAGTTCGTTATCGGTACATGTAGGTAAAAACCAGCACCAGCCTGGTACATAAAACACCAAAAGTCGATACCAGATTGAGTTTGATAATCTTATAGTTCGAGAAATTTGGTACTGTTACCCAGTATCATTTGCTCATCCCTGATCACGGGTACCGTACGAACAACAACGGTATCGTACAACTTTTTTTTAGTTGCAGGGGTAGGGATAAGCTCGGTGCCAACTGATACCGAATCGGTATTGGTACCAAAAATACCGGTTACGGTATTGGTATATCAAGGCAAAAACCAGTAGCGAATCGGTACCAGGAACGCCAAACGTCAGTACCGAACTGGTACTTAGGATCTTTCGGTTCAGGAAATTCGGTATCGGTACCCATTACTATTTGCTCATCTTTGACTACGGGTTTCTACCGAACAACATGATTGTCATACAACTTTTTTAGTTGATTTTCTTTCGGTTATTTTTTAGTGTTTTTTTATATATTTTCTTTTTATTCTTGTCAGCAATTCCGTGTGCAACGCGCTCGTAGTGATTTCAAACACATATTAAATAACAAATGAAGTTCGCCGCAACACGACGAAGGTTTTTATAACTAGTTTAGTGAAAATTAATAGTTAGAGTGTAAAAAAATGTAACTAACACATTCAATAGTGGATCCATATGCCGCTTAACCAAATAAAAATTCCACAAATTCCTTCACGATAACTCCCAACTTGTTAAGGGTAGGCGGGGCGGTTCGTGATGGATCCCCTGTCACTCGTTATTCTTCCACGCACACCGCCGCCCGCTCCACCATCACGCGTTATAAATTAAACGCGTTGAACGTATAACGCGTTGGAAATTCAAAAAAGAACCGTTGATGGTGACCGTTGGGGGGATAAAAAATGAACGTTGGGTTTTTTTTTTTTTGAATGTTATATAAATCTATTTTAACCCAATACATTTCATATACAATTCTCCAACTCACTTCAAAAAATCATACAAGTCTCCATTTGATTTTAAAAATAATTTTACAAAAGAAACATGGAAGGTTCAAGCAAGAGAGGTGGGGGTTCGAAAAAAAGAGGTTCGGGCACGAAGAAAAATCCCGTGAGACCCAAGGTTCGAGCGAATCTTGGCGAGCCGACGCGCTTTAGGTTGCAAGACGAACCCGAGCAAGTCCCACCCTTTCAAACCCAACAATATCCACCCTTTCAAACCCAACAATATCCACCATTTCAATCGCAAACGTATCAAAACCAACCGTTCGTCCCACCTTTCAACCTCACCAATTTCAACCCCAAACGTATCAAACCCAACCCCACCAACTCGACCCACTACTAGAAACCAACACCGTCATCCATCATTTTTCAAACGCGTATCGTGAACCACAACAAAGTCTTGACGACGATGAAGATGATGATTACGTTCAAGAACAACAACAACAAGAGGAAGAGGAAGAGGAAGAAAAAGAAAATGATGACGTTCAAGAAATAGTCCCAACCGTCCGACAACATTGGACGAGCGAGGAGGAGGTGTCCTTGGTGCAGGCGTACTTGCACATCTCGGAGAGCAGGAAACATGCCAACGAGCAAAGAAAGGATGCGTTTTGGAGACGGGTCATAAATCATTTTAGGCAACTTCCCGGTGCAAGGGCACGAAACATGGACCAAATGACGTCGAAATGGACGGATTTGAACGGGAAAATTAGTAAGTTCAACGCTTGTTTCATTCAAAAGGTATGTTTTTTTATTAAAGTTTAAATCTTTTTTCATTCAAAACTGTTTTTTATTAAAAAAACATAAACAATTTTTATTTAAAAAAAAAACATAAACAGTTTTTTTTTTTAAAACAGAACAGTTTTTTAATAAAAAAAACGTAACAGTTTAAAAAAAAACCAGAAAACAGTTAAAAAAAACAGAACAGTTTAAAAAAAAGAACAGTTTAAAAAAAAATACAGAAAACTGTTTTTTTTATAAAATAACAGTAAACTGTTTTTTTATAAAAAAAACAGAAAACTATTTATTTTTTAAAAAACAGAATTTTTTTAAAAATACATAATCTTTTATATTTTTTGTAGAACCGAAACCCACAAAGTGGAGCGAGCGAGGCGACAATCATGCGACAAGCCACCGAAATGTATTGCGATCTCTACAAAAAGAGGAGTTTTCCACACGTGGCGGCATGGGAAGTTGCGAGAAATCACGCGAAGTGGGTCCCTGTTGAGTTGGTTGACATGCGTGGTCCTACGGCTCCAAAAAAACGGGGAGGTTCGAAAAGATCAAAGACATCCGATTCGGGGAACTACACGACTTCCGCGTCGGATAACTTGCCCCAAATGAACTTAAACGACGACCCCCTTGACGAACCCGATCAACCTGTTGACGACCCCGTTAAATAAGATACACCTACAAGGCCACGACGCAAGAAAAGTGGTGAATCGTCAAGCAAAGGGAAGGAAGCAGTGGCAGAGTCGATCTTCAGAATTGAATAGGAGAAAATGACCCAATTCAAGAAGGCCGAACAAAGAAAAGAAACAATTATGTCCCTAAAAGTTGAACGCGAGCAGGCATACAAGGAACACTTGAAAACGATTGAAAGACAAAATGATTTAAAAATCTTGTGTGAAAAGCACGCCCATCTCGACGAACCGTTTAAGTCAATTGTAATTCAACAAAAGCGTGAGATTTGCGCAAAGTGGGGTTGGGAGATGCCACCCGTTTAGTTTTTTTTTTCCAATGTTTAGTTGTTTTTTTATTTTGCTATGTAATTTACTTTTTAATTTTAATGAAATTAATTTAGTGTTTTATTGTTAATTTTTAATTTTAAAATAAAAATTAAAAAAAATTGGGAGTGATGGAATTGTATCACTAGTGACCACCCCCACTACATTTCTATCACTAGTGATAGAATATTTGGTGATGACATGGCATGATTTGATTGGTCCTTGGTAGTGATAGAATTGTATCACTAGTGACTACCCCCTCCCCCTAAGGGTTATCTCAATATAGTTTATGTTCAAAGTACTATCAATATTAGTAAAAGTCGTTCGCATTACAACTTAAATCATTTTGATAAGGTGTTATTGATGATATAATATAACTAGTGTAAATGTGTAAGTAGTATAATTGTTTATTTGATTCATTCGTCAAACTACACAATAAAAAATAAAATATATAAATCGTGCATATCGATTTAATAATGAAGTTACTTTTAGTAACATACAACTTATTCTATAAAAAAGTGTTAACCTAAACTTTGGTGCTACGAAATGCATCTCTTGAATCTCACAAATTTTGTTGTGGGCCCCCACCATTTTCTCTCTCACTAAGGGATATAAACCGTCCGTAATGGGCGATCTTTTTTCAAAAAAAGCCCCCAATAACGCTGCTAAACGCCGAACAGCCGCCCCCCATGACGTGTTTGATCGGTTTTTTTTTTGTTTTGGCGTGTTGAAAATCACGCTAGAGGGACGATATTTTGACAAATTAGACCGTTGCAACGGTCAAAAAACAACGGCTATAATTTTTTTTTTCTTTTTTCATTTCTCACCTATATACATATACACACACTTCTACATTTTTACAAACAAAAACCTATACAATACTTCCATTTTACAAACAAAAACCTCTACGATCTCAAATATTAAATCATTTTTATAAAAAAAAAATTGGTTCCCCTAGTTCCTCGTTTATCGCAAATTATTACTATAGAGAGTTTTTAGCGGATGATGGTGAATCCACCGATGAGGAGGTCGAGCAAGAGGCGGTTACAAGTGCTTGTCAACTAGCGGTGCGATATGTGAAGCATTGTCGCCGGCCCGAACGTGAAATTAAAACAAGAGATTATATTGAACGAGACCGACGTGCAGCAAACGATCGGTTGATGAAAGATTATTTCGATGAAGCGCCAACATTTCCAAACCCAGAAGTTTTTAGGCGTCGTTTCCGAATGAGTAAACGTTTGTTTCTACTCATCGTCGACTACTTTGAAAACAACTTGGATTATTTCAAACAAAAAGCGGACGCGAAAGGGACATTTGGATTCACCGGTATTCAAAAGTGTATGTCGGCGCTACGAGTCCTTGCTTACGGAAACACGACCGACATCAACGACGAGTATCTAAAAATGGCCGAGAAAACAACGCGAGACACCTTGGAGCATTTATGTCGCGGTACATTCCTATACTTTACTATAAACATTACAAGTATTTTTTTTTTTTGCTTATGGTTGTATACTTTTGTTAAAGGTATTATAAATTTGTACAATGCGCGTTATCTGAGAACACCCACATGATACGACATTCAAAAGATTTACGAGGTACATTCTAGTGAGCATGGTTTGTCGGGTATGATCGGGAGCTTGGATTGCATGCATTGGCGTTGGGATAACTGCCCGACCGCATGGCGAGGTCAACACACACGGGGGTGAACAAAAGGGGCCTACTGTTATTCTTCAGGCGGTTGCCTCACAGGACCTTTGGTTTTGGTCGGCTTACTTTGGCGTGGTCGGGTCATTCAATGATATAAATGTTTTTGAACAATCTCCGTTATTAGAGAACTGGATTTCTGACAGAGCTCCAAAAGCGTCTTTTTACGCAAACGGAAACTACTACCGTCATGGATATTATTTGTGTGACGGAATTTATCTTAGGTATTCGATTGTTGTGAAGACGTTTAGTGATCCTATCGATGAAAAAAGAGCACACTTTAAAAAGGTTCAAGAGTCTTCACGAAAAGACATTGAGAGATGTTTTGGGGGTCTTAAGCAAAGATGTCAATATTTGAGAAATCCTTGTCGTGCATGGACCAAGCAAAAAATAAGAGATGCTATGTACTCTTGTATAATCATGCACAACATGATTTTGGAAGACGAAGGCAATGCGATATGCCAGAATTATGTACAAGAAGTGGTTCAGGAGGAGCATCCGCAAGCGGCAATGGAAGAAAGAGTGAATAATGCACGAGAATTGCGTTACGAACCCTACCATTCCGCTTTAACGGTTGATTTGGTACAACACGCATGGTCGGTTCGGTATGTCCCACCTAAGGGTGAAGAAGAAACGGAGGACGAGAAAGATGAAGTTGGCGAGAATGAAGAAAGCGAAGACGAAAATTAATGTATTTTATCTTTTTTAGTAATTTTTTTAATTTTACCCCTTTTTTATTTTTTTTATTTTTAATATTGTAATTTTTTTATTTAATGAAGTATTATTAGTTTTTAATTTAAAAAAATCAATAATTGTGTAATGATTAGTTTGGGCATTACCCAACTACGCCTATTTTGTAAAAACGCCCAATAATGCTCCCTTGCTGACTGGACTGCCACGTGTCAGAAAACGCCTGACATTATTGCTCAAACCACTACACATAGTCTAACAAGTAAATAAACAGGGGGTGTATTTAGACACACCCAAACTTTTAGTCACTAAATAACATTAAACCCTCCAGGTGACCAAATGTTTCACTAAGGCCATGCGTAGTCATAACGCCCCTTTGTGGGCGTTATGCGACACGTGGCGTGACACGTCAGCAAGGGGCTTTATGGGGCGTTATGCAATTTGAGGCCGTAGTCATAACGCCCCTTTGTCATCATTACTCATTTTTTAATTTTTATTTTTTTAATTCATTTGTAAGTTTTTTAAAAATAAAATTCATTTCATTAAACAAAAAAAAAGTACAATAAAATTAAAAAACATTAAACTAGAAAAAAAACATTAAACTAGAATAAAAAAAAATTACACAATCAAAGGTTATATTTTTTTTCAATCCGCTCCTTTTGTGCCAACGCCATTTTCAAAGCTTTTCCCGTTAAGTGGTCATGCGGTTTCGAGTAGAACTCAAAGTCGTGAGCCCATTGTCTATCCCGCATAATCTCCGTAACTTCGTGGTTCTCCTCCAAACGTTTATTACCGAGTTCGTGTAACTCATGAAGTCGCATGTTTATCTCCGAAAATGCGTTACTCATATCCGTTCCCATAGACATCGACGACGACTCGGGTTTTTTCGCCCGGCTTTTTCTTCCGGGCGGTCTTGGTAACTCCTCCGCCGGCTCGTCATCCGGAATATCCTCGTTCAAGTCGGTGTTTCGAGCGTCGGAGGTTGGCGTTTCGGGTTCACCCGACTCGTTTGTTTTGGACCTCTTTGATGGCCGTGTATTTCCCGAACGACCACTCGGAGTAGATACGGTGGCCCATTTGGGGCTATGGCGAAGGATTTGCCAACACCTCATGTATGGGAAATGGCCATTACCCTTCGTATACTCGACCAATGCCGCTTGCGTAATATCTTCATCGTTACTTCCACTTTTCCATCCGGAAAACAAGCGTTGGTACACGGTTTGAAAGTTTGTGCATTTCTTGTTTATATCGGTCCACTTCCCCGATATAGAGTCCGGTAGCCGGTATTCGTCTCCTCTACCCATGAGATCGAAAAAAAGGTCTCGTATTCGTTGCCAAAAAACGCTTTTACTTTGATTGTTTGCTAAAAAAAACAAAATATAATGTTTAAAAACAGAAAATAAATATAAAACAGAAAAAAAAAAACAGAAAACGAAAAAAAAAACAAAGAGAAAAAAACATACATATAACCGGGTCCTCCGAAACATCGATGAAAGCGCGGGTTAACGCATACTCCTCTTCGGGCTCCCACGTTATCACAGTTTTTTTCGCTCGGGTAGTGGTTTCCACTTTCTTTTTATGTGGCCGTTTTGCTTTTCCTTTTCCTTTTTGCGTCTCCGGTTGCGTATCCGGTACCTCGGGTTGCGTCTCCGGAACAACATCGGGTTCGTGTAGTGGGGAGCCGAAAGCATTAGCCGACCCAAACGCTTGAGACGACCCCATCCCATCCGTGTTTTGATTCGGGTTCCACCCGTAGAGATTAGGGTCCCATGATAGCGGTTGGTTCAAAAGATTCATGAACCCGGGACTTTGTTGATTGTAATCGAGAAAACCGGAGCCGAAAGGGTTGGGTCTAGTGGGAACCGGCGACACGGGGCGAGTAGGATTACCACTTTGGTTTGGGTCCGCACTTGATCGGGGATGAATGAAGCCACGGTTGTATGGATGCATTGTATAAAATATCAAGATTTGTAAAAAAAATGGAAGAGATGAGAGTTTTTGAGTGTTTGTGGTAAAAAAAATAGGAGAGGAGGTAATGATTTAAAGGAAAGTTTGAAAAATAAATTGATTTTTTTTTTTATTAAAATGACCGTTTACAAACGGTCAAAAAAATCAATTCATCCATTCAAAACGCCGCGATAATTATCGCGCCTTCAAAATTTTTTTGGGCATAGCGCCCTTTGTTTTGGTGTGCAAGGCGCCATCTCGGCGCTATAGGGGTTGGTCGCGCCCCACTACGTATGCTCTAATAGGGGTATGTCCCCGATTGCTGTAACTAATATAAATAAAAGTTAAGTTAAAGTATTTTTAACCTTTTGAGTTTTTTTACAACATATTATTGAAACTCTAGACCAGCGGGAAGCTGAAAAGTAACAGATACAAAATGCAACCAACTATATAACGAGCTAAATAAAACGTGAAACATGAAAGCTACACCATATAATCCAGAATATCATTAACTTATGCTTGAATCTTTTACAAATACATGGAAACAATTGCACCCTGATATCCTCCGAAATTGTTAATGATTGAGTTTCTTCTTAGGGTGCACGGTGTGGTCGGTATAATCAATCGGTAAACATGTTTACCGAATAGGTAAACCAATGCCAACCAACTTTGCCGATCCAGTTTAACGAAATGGGGTGAAATTAGGTGAAGGATCACCGACTCGGTGAAGGGAGGGAAGGGGAGAGAGAGAGAGAGAGAGAGAGGTGGGTGTGTGTGGTGGGGTCCATGCCTTCTCAATCAATCACACATTTTTTTCTTTTTTTAAATAGTTTACCTATTACAAAGTTTCTAACCACTACGGCTAGAGGGTATGGTGATGGTCCATCCTTGTAGGACCATCCGCCACATAGGCGTCACGTCATAGTCCTCCCAAAGATGGTCCATCCCCCAAAAGTAGAGGGTATGGGAGGATGGTCCTAGTCATAGTCCTCCCCACCATTTTTATGTTTTTTTTAATCTTCAACTTTTTTTTAATCTTCTACTTTTTTTTAACATTTAACAAATAAACTAACAAAAAAATTATCATTAATATTAAAAGACATTACATAAACATAAAAAAAAACATACACTTAATAAAAAAACATAAACTTAATAAAAAAAAACATAGAGTTAAATAATTTGATGTTTTTTCATGAAGTCGGTTTGTAGTTTTTTCAACATCGAACGTTTCGGCTCGGGATACTCATCGACATCCATCGTTATTATTTCCCACTCCTGGAGCCGAATTTTTTCATTGGAAATTCAGATTTTCTCATTCGACAAACGGACCTTCTCGCGTAACTTTTCTTTCGCTACACGACTTTTTTCTTCGACGGCCCGCTCCTTCGCCTTCGTCTTTTGGGCCGAGACGTCGTTGTACATTTTTAAGTGTTCCATAAACTCTTCCATCATCGGGTCCACCTTTTCCTTTTCTTTCCCCTTGGCCCGCTCCTTCTTTGATTTGTCTCGGCCCTGTGGACGCTCCGCTTCATGTACGGCGTACTCCTCTTCGTCAAAGTCGGCGTCATCATTTAAGTTTATGTGACACCTCGCGTCCGATCCACCGGCGCTAAAACTACCCGTTTCCGATGTTTTTTGGCGTTTCGCCATCTCCACCTCGTTGGGAATCGGCGACCATTTTGGTTCCGTTTTCATAATTTCCCACGCGCGAACGTGAGCAAAGTTGGTATTACCATTGTTCGCCTTATACTTCTCCAACGCTTGTTTGAAAACATCGTCGTCGCTCATGCGGCTACGACGCCCACTTGTATATATTTTATTATATTCCTCGCAAAACCTATTGACGGACGCGTTCAATTTCCGCTACTTTGATGACACCGAGTCGATATCTCGATACGGGCCTTGGTCCATAAGGTCGAGGAACTTCGCCAAAACCTTGGACCAAAACCCGTCACCTGTTTGGTTATTACCTATAAAAAAACAAACAAAATATATAAAGTTAGACAAAATAAACAAACAATTAAAATATATAAACTGTTAAAAAAATAAAAAAACTTTAAACAAACTAAACAAACTGTTAGCAAAAAATTAAAATTAAAAAAAATAAACAACTTTAAAAATTAGAAACTGTTAACAAAAAATTTAGAAAAACAAACTTTAAAAAATTGTATAAACTTTAAAAATATATATAAACTTAAAAAAAATACGAACCTTTTGTCCGGTTGTTAGACGTGCCTATGTAAGCCTTGACTAAGGCTTCTTCTTCGATTGGCGTCCACTTAGTCGACTTCGATTTGGACGATTGCTCACCCACCACTTGTTTGCCTTTGTTTCGTTTTCCTTTTCCTTTAGGCGGTTGGGTTTCGGGAACAACCTCCACATCGTCGTCGGGTTCGGATTGTTGAAAGGGTTGCGTCGGGATCGGTTGGGGTTGAACGGGTGGTGTCGGGTTCGGTGGGAAATTATAAGCACCCCGCATCATCATTTGTTGAAGGGCTTGATTTTGAGAGAATTGAGCGAATTGGTTTGGCGAGTGTTGGAATGATGCAAACGCATTTGATGAATATTGCGAGAATTGGTTCGGTTCTAGAGTCGGATAATATCCCGGAACCGAGAAAACATTAGGTTGGGTCGGGTTGTTGGGATTGTTCGGGTTGTTCGGGTTGTTGAAGGGATCCATGATAGAGTATAAGGTTTATAAAAGCGGAAGAAGATTTATAAAAATTATGTGAGAGATGAAATTTTAGAGTTAAATTTGTGAATGGAAGTGAAAATAGAATGGAAATATATATATTTTGAAATTTTGACCGTTTGTAAAATGGAAATTAAATTTTTTTTTATTAACGGTAACTTTTGGATTGGGCCCCACTTTTTGGACCGTCGCAAACGGCGAGAAAAGGACGAAGAGGACGGGACGTGGGGGGCGGCACGGTGTAGCTACCGTCGCCGATCCAAGACGGTAGGGGGACGACCCCCATACCGTGTAGCCTACCAACGAGCAATAGGTAAACAAAATA
This sequence comes from Helianthus tuberosus, assembly GCA_030545235.1. Taxonomy (NCBI): domain Eukaryota; kingdom Viridiplantae; phylum Streptophyta; class Magnoliopsida; order Asterales; family Asteraceae; genus Helianthus; species Helianthus tuberosus. The sequence goes on along the minus strand of CM060380.1, from coordinate 19,461,152 downwards.
GATAAAATGACGTGACACTGTCTGATTGAATGATTTGAGAGTTTACTTATTCAAAGTGTCTAACCACTCTCTACACCCTTAAAAGTAAATTTTTCGAGCCTCCCATAAAAACCAGAGAGTAGCACTAGCATATGCAACTGCACACCGCTACTTTTTGCAATCTTTAGGACCTCAATGCTCAAACAACAAATGACGAATAGTAATCCGTTTATTTGATTAAGTTGGAAATTATGATGGGTTTTCTATTTAGTTTTAACACTTTATTTAATCGAAATCCTTTATTTTCTTTTTTGTATCTTTAAAATTGTATAAAATGAAGATTTATTTTAACATCAACTGATAAAAGAAATAATTCTTAGTTCACTAGTTAATGTAAACAGGTATTATTATAACCTCTAGTTGAAAAAAATTTGGTTACGTCACTATTTTACCTGTGTTCAGTTGATAAATATTTAGATAAGTTACTTATAATTTAGGTGGCAAAAGTATATATAAGATTAATAATAAACAAATAATCAGGTTCGACCCGTTAGTGTAATTGGACTAGGCAACAGTTCAGGGCCTCCGAAAAAATAGGGCCTCCAAAATTTAAAAAAATAAATCTTTATTTATAAAAAATGAATATTATATTTACGGTGATATTTGTTAACAACTTAACATTAATACAATTGTAGTTTGGTGTTAAGAACAATATTTGGTTTTTTAGAGGGCTGGGTTCGAATCCCACATGCTACCCATTTTCAAAATTATTAATCACCTCACTCACTCTTTTAATAAAGGGTTATAAATGCATCTTTTAATCACCTCTCTTAATTTAATAAACTAAAATATTTTGTCAACACAATTTTTAACATGATACGTCCATGTAAAATTTTATTTAAAAAAACTCGTTTCTAACTAATAACAATAGTATACTTAAGGGTGTCCGGAGTGGGGGCGGTAAACCCACTCGGCACCTAACTTGATCCACCGCCAACGTTTTACCTCGCCGATGTTTACCGAATTGGGGGAGATTTTCGTTGAAGCATCGCCGATTCGGAGAAGGGAGGGAAAGGGGAAGAGAGAGGGTGTGTGGTGGGGTCCATTTATTCTCAACCAATCACACATTTTTCTTTTTTTTTAAATAGTTTACCTAAACCTCAAATGTTTAACCAACACCAACGTTTTTTAGCATTAGGTAAACAATTGACATGGCGCTATGTGATTGGGTGATTTGGAAGTTTACCTATTCCAAGTGTTTAACCACTCCTTATACCCTAAGATAAGTAGCATGTTTAAATCCTTTCACACATAATGTAAGTTGTTATTTGCTAAACTCTTTTGACCAACTTAGATTTGATTTATGTACTAGATCCCAACATTATTTAATTAGGGAAATCATTTAGTTTATATATTGGTTAAGTGTTTTATAAGTTTCTTCCTAATATATTCCATGTCAGATACAAACCGAAATTACGAGCCTACAAAAATTAAAAAGGGCCTCGAATTTTTATTCGCTTTGGGCCCCCAAAACTCTAGGACCGGCCCTGCAAATAATAGTTGTACTTTTCTCGAAGAATCCATTGATGCAAAATAAACAAATAATAGCCTGAGACGTCTCTGAGAATTCACATACCCTGTTCGAGTTCGAAAAAATGTGCTCTTCCGTAATATTTTATTATTAGAGTAAACTTTCGTTTTGCTCCCTTTGGTTTGGTTGTTGTAACGGTTTTGCACCAATCCTTTAAAAATAGTCATTTTCCTCCAATAGTTTACTATGTTTTTTTTCCAATCAGCTCCCCGACACTAACTCCATCTAAATTGTTTGTTAACAGTAAGGATATTTTAGCAACTTTAAGTATAAAACTAAGGGTATTTTGGTACAAGTAAAGATTTTATAGTATACATAATAAAATATTATATATATATACATAACAAAGCACATCTCTGTAATCTTTCTTCTCTCTCTCTCCATCATCAACAACCACCACCACCACCACCCCCACCCACTCCAAATGACCGCCGACCACCACCACCAGTGCCACCCACCCTAAGCCCGACACCAGCCTTGTCACTCCAAACGGCGTCGACCAACAATCTACAAAATCGTATCACCGCCCCTATGGTTTCCCCGCGTTTCAAGGCCTTAAAAAGTGGTTGTGGCTTTAGGTGATTCCAGGTAAAAAGGGGGTCAGATGTGGTGGTTTTGGCCGACTGGAACCTTAAATCTGCTTAGGGTTCAAGCCAAGGCAGATTTGGTTGTGGGTGTTTTCGATTTTGCAGGTGGCGGCGATATGATTTTGTAGATGGTTGTGGTCAGATTGAGGGTTTGTGACCGTAAGAAAAGGAGAAAGAGAGTGGTGGTGGTGGTGGTGGTGGTGGCAAGTTGTGATGGCAGGTATGGTGGTTTTACCCGGCTGGAACCCTAGATCTGCTTAGGGTTCAAGCCAGATTACGGCGGCTAGGGTTAAGACAGGTTTAGTTGTCGGTGGTTACAATTTTGCAGGTGGTGGTGGTATGATTTTGACGATGGTAGTGGTAGGGTTGAGGGTTTGTAACAGTGAGAAAGGGAGAAAGAGAGTGGTAGTGATTGAAGGTTAGAACTGGTTGTACGGGAGAAGGGTGGAGGATGGTGATGGCAGGTGGTGGTCGCCTGATGGTGCGGTGGTGGCGGCTGGAGATGGTGGTTATATTGGTAGATAGTACTAGAGAGATATGGTTTTTTATATTTAATTTAATATCAATAAACAAAAAAATAAAACATATTTAAAGAATTTAAAAATAATTCAGTACTTATATATAAAATTCCTATAATACCCATACCTTTAGTTGTATGATTTAACTGAGTTAAGGCTATGGAGCAAAATGGAAAAACATAGTAAACTATTAGAGGAAAATGACTATTTTTAAAGGATTTGGGCAAAACCGTTAAAACGGCCAAACCACAAGGAGCAAAACGGAAGTTTACTCTTATTATTATTTAAAAAAATCAAATTAGTATTGGACTCAATAAACCTAATGCCAAGTGGGCTAAATTCAAAACCATAAAAAATGATTTGTAAATGGGCCTATATTGGAATTGGTATGTGTTTACTATTTAAAAAAACATATATTATATAAAAAAAATTAACATCGCGTGCCCCTCAAAATCACGGGCCTTGTGCGGAGGTCCTCTCCGTACACCATCATAGCCGCCACTGATAATAGCTATACTTTTTGTGCGTATTACTTTATAGTATAGTGGCATCTTGGGGGTGGGATAAGACTTTGGGACCAATGGGTCATGGGTTCGATTCTCACAAGGGGGTATTTCCCATATTTATTAGGTTTGTTCCTGAATTGGTGTATGACATTATGCCTAGTAGAGATGGATATAATCGGATGAGTTCGCTCATGACATGATGATACTCTAATAGTCCGTCATTGATACAAATTTGCCGTTAAAAAAATAGCTATACTTTTCTCGAAAAGTCCATGAATTAGAATTATATATGTATTTACTTTTTGCACATGAATAAAGATTATGCAAATGTGGGCAATGGAGACGCAAAAGTAAAGATCCGTACATAAAACCTTTGCTATGTACCAATCACCAATCAATGCATCCTTCATTGCTAAGTTTGATTTTCGATTTTTTCATGTACCACTCAAATATCCTAATAGTGTAGATTAATCTATACTATATTATAATGCAAGAGGAAAGGATTCCCAAAAGTTAAGAACTTCTTTCCTCTTTATTTATAAATAAACTCCTAAAATGAGGGTAAAGTGGTCTTTTAAACCATAATTATTTTTTAGTCCCTCAATCTATTACATTTAAGTCCTTGACATTTAACATAATTATGGGTAATTAGTTACACTTCCCCCCCTCTTTAATTCTTTAACGTATTCCTGCGATATCTTACAACCTGTAATGTTTTAAAAAAATCCGAAGGTATCATGACGATCGGCACATTTTTTTAAACGTTTCGATAGTTGTTTTTTTTAGTTTCGCCGTGCGTTCATAAAGTACAAATAGCCGATGCGTAAATGTACAATTGATTAAAGCCAACATTTGTTTTTTACCTAAGCCCGCTTTGACCATTACCTAGCTACCGTGCATTAACAAATTGACTCTGTACAAGTTTTTTGTTTTGAACGGCATTAATAAACTAAAATATTCCCTAATTTTACTAGCTGCAATATTGAATGTTTAAGTGACTCTGTACAAGTTTTTTGTTTTGAACGACATTAATAAACTATAAAATATTCCTTAATTTTACTAGCCGCAATATTGAAAAGTTACCAGCCGCAATATTGACACGAGACACAAAGTTACCAGCCGCAATATTCCTCCAATTTTTCTGGTACATGATAATCAAATTAAAATCTATTCTATATAACAAGTTCAGCTCAACTCCAAGATGATAAATCGGCACCGCGGCACTTCATTAATCTGCAAGACCAAAAACTAAGAAATTTTTATCTTTTAACTTACAATACACCCCTAAAATGAAGGTAAATTGGTATTTTAAACTAAAAGTTATATTTTAGTCTCCCTAATTATTTCATTTTAATCCTTCAATTCCAACAAAATTATAAACCTGAATTAAATGAGCGGACTTCAATGGGCTCATGATAAAAATCCAAAATTCAAAAAGTTGAATTCCCCAAATTATATCCGAAGTTTTAGGCAATTTCAAAATTTAAATCACAACCTCTCATTTTCTCTAGATTTGGGACCCTAGCCTCCACATCTCCGATATCCTGAATCCGCTCTCCTCCCTACGCGCACAAAGATGATATCCGAAGAAATGGAGATGAAAAACAAGCGACATGAAATCGAAAACACACAGGGTTGAACACCGATTTGAATAAACCTTAACCATTTTGCAGGTTTGTTCGTATTCTTGTTCTCGATCTTGTTTTATTTCTTGTTCTTGCTTAATTTATGTTCTATAATCTGTTAATTTTTTGATGTTGTTTTCTATATTTGAAGTTAATGTTGTTGGTGTAACTGTGTGTTCTATAAATTAGATTTCTTTTAAATTAAACTGTGACTGCTCTGAGTGTTATATTTTTATTATACTTTTGTGACGTGTCTACTATTAAAGTTTGGGTTTGCAGGTAGCAATGAACGGTTCTGTTGATTTGCGCTTTGCGGGAACACATTGAATTAACCAGGTAACTTTTCAATTTAACTCTTTTTTTTTCTGACGATCTTCAATCGATTGCATATTCAGTTTCATGTTTTCTGTCCAGCACATAAGTAGTTTATTAGTTAGAATATGCCTTTTTGATGATTACTTTGAAGATGCAAAACTTTTAGTACAAAAATTTTGCTTAAGCCCACTCATGATTCTCATGTAGATCTAATTGCTATTGTATTACTGAAACCACAAGTTTGTTTCATATGCAATTTGCGTTTATAACATACAATCTTTTAGTTCTTCAATTTATTGCATTCTTGACATGGTTTCTCATCTCAGTTTAGGCAATCTGGCACATGGTATTTGGATTTCCATATATTAGATTATTATCAATATTGTTGGATACTGTGAAAAGCATGTGTTTTCTTCACATAGAGATCTATTAGTTTGACAGGATTCATGATGCCTTTTTGCCATCAAATGTGTAAACAGTGCATGTTTGGGAACCTTTTATCTTCATAAAAAAGTTATATACATTGCTACAGTTTAGAAATGAATATAAAATTTAGTGACTAATCTATGTGAGACACTCTTATGATCAATTTATTTATTTTTATCTACATTATGATTTATGATTGGAGTTAAATATACAAAATATGATAAATGGAGATCTTTCTTAGCTCCCACATTCAAATTTTATTTTTGCAGTCATGTTAGATTATATAGAAAATGATAATAAAGAATTCTCAGTCCGCATCCAGGTTTCAGGTCTAAATGGAATTATGCCATAGGCTACGGGTTTGGAACCGACAGCCCATTGAGCCCATCATTCAGTTTTGGTCTTGAACTTGCACAAAATTCAGAGGTTTGTGACTCTCTAATGTTATCTACCTGATCGTTGTTCAATTTTTTGGTTTTACTAAGTTTATTTTATTTAAACCACTCAAGTACTAAATTTCGTTTATAATATTCATTATGTAATTCATAGCATCCTTCTATGAATATGTGGTGGCCCAAAGAAGGGTAATCTGCTTTTTCATTTGCTAGAGCTAACAAGCAATGGGTTTTAATGATTATTTGCATGACTTGAACAAATCTCAGAAGGTGCTATCATCGATTGCTTACTCACCAGGTTTATGACCTATGTGGCTGATAGGATCCATCACGTGTATTCCAGAAAGAAGAACATGGCCAAACCAGTTGGGGATGATGTAGTTGGGCCAGAGCATTTTAGTTATATTTTTGGGCTCTGGCTTGATCCACTTAGTCAACACAGCAATGAAATCGTGGAGTGGTGGGGAGCAGTTCACTACCAAGTTTCCAGGAGCAGTTAGCAATCGCAACTTTGATTAATAGCAGGCTTTCTACTTTTGTTTTTTGTTCAGAAATTTAGTAAACGTTTTGTTTGTATTGGAGATCTTGCCCTTCTCGAATTTAGTAAACGTTTTGTTTGTATTGGAACGGAAATCTCTTGAAAATGTATGATGCGATACTCAAAATTTATGTGAATCAGTTCGGTTATTCGGTTTTGCCACACATCATAAGCATAACCGAACCATATTTTTTGATAACCAATTATGGCTTAACCGAACCAATCTAAGTGTTGTATTCCCCGCCGCATCGCGCGGGCACCCCACTAGTGATATAAATGTATTAGAAACTAGTAACCCCGTGCTTTGCGGCGGGTTTTGTCTGTAATAAGAGGAGTTGGTATTCTGATGTTATTTTCAAACTAATTTGCTAATACAACGAATATACCAATTCACAATGAACAATCGACTACACACAAACAAATTGACCTTAGAATAAGCAATTTTGAAAACCACATTTTAATAGAATTTACCAATAAAAAGAGTTTGAAATATGATTTATTTTGTATTTTTTAAAGAAAAAAGAATTTATTAGAAACACGGATTATAAGTTTTTTATAATGAACGACTTAACTAATACCAAATCCGCATTTGTTGAGACTCTAACTTTGACCTCAAATGGAGCAACACCTTAACTCTAGTGACTTTGACGATTAGATCCAAGATCCACCCAATTATAAGTTAATTGTATAAATTGTATCAAACTACAGTACCTAATAATTTTCTTTTTAGTTTTTTTTAACCTCAAGGTATCAAACTACCTAATAATTTTCTTTTTTTTACTTCAAGATAACTTCATTAAGAAATATTTCCAGCATAGAGATGACATAGCCCAATTAAAGTGTGGCATTTTTGTAAATATATTGAAATTGGGGGCTTCTGTTTAATTTTATTATATATAATGTCTTGTAGATCTAAAAAATGATTTAGTGTAAAGTTCATCTCAATATTTTTGGACTCCTGGAAAAAATTATAGAATTATGGATTTAATTGTAAAAAATGTCTTAGATCAATTCCTATCTCTCACTTGTGTATAAATATAAATGTATATTCTTAATAATTAATAATTTGATTGTGGGTGTTTATTTGGATCATAGATGCAGAATTATGATACAACTGTGCTTGGATGATTGTACTAAAGAATGAGGATAGGTAGGTAAAGAAGAGAAGGGAAATGGAATTGAAGTAACGTGCATGAGAGAAATGGGAAGTGGAATACAAAGCACAAGGCTTCTTTTAATTTAAGAAGGTTGATGAAACATGAAAGGTTGGTTCAGATGAAAATATATTATTATTATTATTATTATTATTATTATTATTATTATTATTATTATTATTATTATTATACCGAGTTCGACGTCGTAGTCGGTGTACCGAGCGTAATTAGGTGTCAAAATATATTATTTTTATATCGAGTTCGACGTCGTAGTCGGTGTACCGAGTGTAAATAGGCGTAAAAATATTATTATTATTAGGGTAAATTACTTTTTGAGTCCCTGTGTTTTAGTAGTTTTAACTAATTGAGTCCAAAAGCAAAAAGTTTAACGACTTGAGTCCCTATAAACATTTTCTTTAACCATTTGAGTCATTTTGAGTCCAAATTTTAACCTTTTGAGTCCAATTTTTTGGACTCAAATCGTTATAAAATAAACAAAATTGGACTCAAAACGTTATAAAATAAATGGCTAGGGACTCAGGACGTTAAACTTTTTTATTTTGGACTCAAGTGGTTTGTAACGCCCATAAATTTTCTAAACATTCTTACTATGCGGAATGTAGGCCCATTTTTTTAGCTTCAATTTCTAGAAACAATTATAGTATCTTGACTTTCATTTGATAGTTACCATCATTTAAACACTTACATATTTCATGCCAATTTTTTTATAAAATTTCGGCATGACCCGTTCGTAATACGGATAAACGTTACGGTAACAAAACGTGTTTACAATCAATTTTACAACTCTAAACTTGAACATAAACAAAACAAAACAAAACACTACGTCTGACTCATGAAGCTTACACGGTTTAAAACTACCGAATGCCGAAAAAGGCAAGTAAAACATGATGACCCGTCTAAGTCGGCGATATAACCTAACGGATGGACGAACTGACATTGCTGACTCTATCTCGGATTTGTCGCCAAACCTTGTTCCATTCATCAGTCCGCAAACCTCTAGTTCCCATTATACCTGAAACCCAACATGCACGTTATGAGTTCTATATATAATATATATTAGATAACTCAAATAGGTGGATTCTGATCTATATTTTTCACAAACTTCCAACGAACTCGACTCCATTAATTTCATAGTCAACTATCGCTTCCAACTTGTGAATCAACCTCCACTAGAATTCACAATTAAGCCACCTGTGATAAAAATCTCATTCAACTATTAGACCATTAATATTTATTTCTAACAGATCCAAAGATTTCATTAATGCTTTACTAAGCACGAATCCAAATCATTTTCATTCATGTGGATCAAGTGACCCAAATCTACTTGCTTACCCCAAGTTAAATAATTCGAGACAATAGTTTAACCAGTTACCACTGTAATCTAATCCACTTACTAAATAAACATCATGGTTATGATATTTGTACACAACTTGGAATCATGTGCATATGTACTTATTTAATCCAAAGCATTCCATTTATTAAGATTGTGGTTTGGAAGCCACGTACTAATTTGACTTTTATTAAATCAACAACCCTTTATTAGATTAACCATTATCAACACATCTAACAGTCTACCCTTAGTTTAAAAAAAAAAAAATCACCAGGCAAGTCATGTACCCATGACTTGAATTCAACTTATCAATTAAATAGTTTCAAATCTATGATATAGATACTTACCATACTCGTGGGTTATGATTCCCTTGTCCATGGTATTCTCCTATGAATACCTCCAATTTAACATTTCATACTTTAATATTCTCATATAAGTTCCACATTAAACCACAAGATGTTCTACGTATACAAGTACAAGAACCTGCAAACAATAAATCTATGTTCCCGCATACAACTATTAAGTGCAAGAAGCACTTACCTTGACCCGTAAGTAGTTGATACGTATTCCATATGTTCGTCTCGTTACCTCCCGAGTTCGCGCCCAAAATGGCATGTACCTATCCTTTCATGTCCACGTTTACATGTCATTATTAGCAAACGTTATAACTCATATTATCAATTACTTGATTCATACATCGAGAAATTCTACACATGGTTCTATATACCACATACGCGTGTTATAGTACACATTCCACCATACATTAAATTAAATACATTCATACATGCATAATTACCATTGATTACATAACAATACATACAATTTACAATTCGTAATGCCATAGACCATTACTAGTAGGCAACTGCTAACATACATATTGCATAGATCCATTATCACATCATTCATAACATAACCAATTCAACTTACCATCATGTACGTCATATAATAATCTAGCAAATATTCACATGATCTCCTTATTCTCACAATAGTGTTAGGAAGTGTAACCTTATTATTCATACCTTGTTGACTTTCTAAAAAGTCAACTTTCAATCATACACACTTCCAATCCGATAAACATATAACCACTTAGTCACATTACTTTCATTAATCAATCATTCACTAACATGTATAGCTTAATTCACTGAAAATAGGTTGTTTTGTGACGTCTGTTTACTGTACTTACGAGCTTGCAAAAATTACAATTTTTTTATGTGACGTGCCCCTCGGAGGGTTTATCATTGTGTTAAATTTTTAGATTATAACTCTCTACCAAAAATTTATAAAAATTCATTTACTAAGCTGCAATCAGATTCGTCAATTTTGACTGCAACTTACGGAAAAATTCATTTAAAATTCCTCGTTTATCCGATTGATGAAATTCCAGTTGGAGATTTTCTTAACCTCCTGAAGCTCTCTTCAGTAAAAATTTGAGATTATAACTAGGGGTGTTCAAAACTATCCGTATCCGAAAATCCGATCCGAAAATCCGATCTCCGAAAAATCCGATATCCGAAAAATCGGATATCCGAAAAATCGGATATCCGAAAAATCGGATATCCGAAATTTCGGATATCCGAATTTCGGATATCCGAATTTTTCGGATTCGGATAGTGATTTTCCAAATTTTTGGATATTTCGGATATCCGAAATATCCGAAAATTTAATTTTCATTTTTTTCGGATATCCGAATATCCGAAGTATCCGAAAATATCCGAAAAATATCCGAAAATATCCGAAAATTATCCGAAATATCCGAAAAATATCCGAAAACTTATTTTCGGATATCCGAAACTATCCAAAATATCCGTTTCCGAATATGAAAAAAATAATAAAAAATAAAAATTAAATAAAAAGTTAGATTTTCGGATATCCGATTTACTATCCGAATCCGTATCCGAAATTTCGGATATCCGAATTTCGGATATCCGAAATTTCGGATACGGATTCGGATAGTGAAATCTGGTATCCGAAAATTTCGGATATCCGAATTTTCGGATATCCGGTTTTGAACAACCCTAATTATAACTCAATTCCTAAATTGAGTTATGACATTCGTAATGGGCTGCAAATTCTGCCAGAAAACGCAGCCTGAACTTTCGATACGGAAAAATTCATAAAACGATCATTTTTCGTCGAAAAAATGCAATTCCAGTTGGGTTTGAAAGGTTTTTCCTGGGAGTTCATCACAAACTCAATAAACATCAGTTTTTGACAAGATTTGACCCAGTTACAGCCGCTTACATTCGGCTGTAACTTTCTGGGCAGATTTAGTTTTCATCAAATCTTTTCTAAATATCTCTCATTCTAACTTCACCTAGACATTTCATCAAACACCTTGTGTGCATACCACCAATAAAGTACATGATACAAGTACCTTATGCATTACCCTAGTAGTTCATTCATAAATATCTCTCATTCTAACTTCACCTAGACATTTCATCATACACCTTGTGTTATATCAATCAAAAAGACAATTAGAGTATATATCAAGCTGTTTCAAAGTCGATACATTAGTTTCCGCCTCTCGTATTGACAAGAACTCTTCTGAACGACTCGTTTTGGTCGTGCAAACGATCCTACAAGTGGTATCAGAGCTCAGGAGGATGAGTTCTTACCGAATTCAGCTTGATTTCATCAAATTTCTGTTTTCTACACCTTCTTTTCAAAATTAACCGTGAAATCTTGGTTAAAATGGCTTGATTTTCTCACATTATAAGCGAAACATTGTTTTAATCAATCCTTGAAAGAATTATACCTAAAATCGACCTACAAATTGATCAATTGGACAAAAATCTGATCGAAAGTATGACATCAACATCATTTCGCATGGAATAATTCCTCCATTTCGCACGAAATCACATTTGTGATCCATTTCGCTTGAAAATGTGCATCGGATTCTTCTTTTCGCACGAAATCACCCATTTCATTTGAAAGAGTGTCATTCCGTACGAAATCGTTCTTTTCGCTTGAGATTAAGTTCATTTCGCACGAAATAATCCATTTCGTGTCAGTCATTTCGTACGAAGTTGTTCAGCAGTTCATTTCGCTTGAAAATCCATTTCGCTTGAAGAGGACCATTTTGCACCAAAGTCATTTCGTTTGAAAGATCATCCATTTCGTTTGAAAGCTGTGTTTGTGAAATATTTTACCGAAACATGGAAGAAGAGTTTTATAACGCATTTGCTACTGCCCCGAGTACTCCTGTTACTGTTGCTCAGAGCATGAACATGGAAAATGAAACAGGAACTTTGCAAAAACCCCCGAAGCTAATGGGTATTGAAGAGTACTATGGTTGGAAAGACCGGTTCGAAAATTGGGTTCAAGCTAATCATTTAAGCTCTTGGGAATGTATTGAGAAGAAGTATGTTAAACCTCGTACATATGTGGGTGTTATTAAAACTATTTCTGAGTTGTCAGACAAAGAACGAGACATGTACAAAGCAGAAAAGATGATGATTAGTCTACTCCAGCAAGCTGTGAAAGAAGACATCTTCATATTACTTCAACATGATAATACTTCACGTTAGATTTGGGAAGCACTTCTAATTAAGTTTGAGGGAAGTGAGAAGATGATCAGGAGTAAGAAATCATTGTTAAAGAAATAATTTGATTTGTTTATGAGTTTGCCGGGTGAAACTTCAAAGAAATTGATCGAAAGATATTGTCATTTAGTGAGATCAATGTCTCTTTTGGATATTAACAAAGATCGAGAAGAATGGGTTGATAAATTAGCTGATGCTTTACCTCAGAAAGAATGGGGTACATATTTGATGATCTTAAAGAACACTGGAGAATATGACAAATTGACAATTTCTCAGTTCATTGAAAAAATTGAAGGACAAGATCTTGAACAGCAAAAGATTGCTAGAATGAATAATCCAAGTGGTCAACAAGACATCAAGATGTATTACAAAGGGAGTGTTCAGGATGTTGAATCAAGTCCAAAGGTCCAAACTGCTTTCAGCGCAGAAAATTCATCTGGATCAGTTAATCAAAGTCCAAGCAGTAACAGTGGTTTTTCTTCATACTCGAATGTTAGTTCAAATGTTTCAACCTCTAGTCATCAGTTCCAAAGCTCAAACAACAGTAATGGTCATGTGTTACACTACAACATCGCGTTGCATCTTCAGAATGGTCAAAATTTCTCTGAAGAGGTCGCTAAAGGTCATATGGCATTACTAGCTACAGTGTTAGAATCATATGAGGGTTTGGTTGCTGGTAGGATCGGAAATCCTATGCTGACAAAAGAGGATTATGATCAGATCGATGCTGAAGAGATGGAGCTTATGGATATTAAGTGGTGTTTAGCGAGTGTTTTAAGGAGAGCTGAGAAGTTTAAGATGATTACAGGAAGAGATGATTTCCGAGATGCAAATGTTTCTACTTTGGGTTTTGATAAATCTAAAGTTACTTGTTTTCGATGCAGGGAAAAATGACATTTCAAGAGGGAATGTACCAATCGAGAAGCAGGAGGAGCTCAGAATTCGTTCGGAAATAATGATTACTATCGGAAAGCTATATATCAACAAGTTGCTCAACAACCATTATCATCAAATGTTTTTGAAGATGGAAAGAAGAAGAAAGCTTATCTGGTTAATCAAGATGATAAAAAAATTGCAGAAGGTTTTAGCTGGGACAAATACGTTCCACCTGATTCAAAATTAGGAGCATTCATTGCACAAATAGTCCAAGAACCAGATTTGATGAAAGAATGGATGAGTGTGTTTGATAACAGTGATAAAAGCCAAGATTGAGAGTTTGTGTCTTCAGACGATAGTTCAGAAAAGAACCAAGTGTTTGATCAATTGTCATCTGATAGTAGTGATGATGAAGAAGAAACACAAATAAACATTGGAAAAAATCTATTATCTCCTGAAAGTTTTAAATTTTATTTTGCAGATAGATTAGAGAAGCTGAAGGAGAAGAGAGTAGCAAAAGAACAGAAAAGGAAAATATGCGAGAATGTTGCTCAGGAAGAGAATTTTGAACAAAGTGAAGGAGTTAAAGTCGCTGAGACGATGGTTGAAGCTGAAAAGATTATCGAAGTTGAAAAGATTGTTGAAGTCACAAAACCGTGTCTAAAATGTCTGGAATCATGCAAACAGTGTGAAGAAAAGGATGAGAAGTTTAGTGAGTTGGAAAATTTTGAAAGAAAAGTTATTGTTCGATGTCAATTATGTGAAAGAGTCGTATGATGTGTTGAACAGAATGGTGAATAGTATGCAAAAGACAAATTCTGAAAGAGAAGATGCTTTAACGATGATGAATGCAGTGATGATGTCAAAGCAAAAGGCTATCAATCACTATATTGAAGAATGGGCAAAGTTGAAGCAGGAGTTGGAGACTGAAAAGATAGAGAATGAAAGAATCAGACGATTGTTACAAAGTTATTCTAGTTCTGATTATTTGATTGATAGAATTTATCCAACTGTTGTAGGTTTTGAAGCCTTTCAGGATAAGAAGTCTAAAGAAAATGATACTGGTAAGAAACAACGTGCAAATTATAACAAGTGTCCGCCTCCGATCTGGGAAGGTTATTCTCCCAGAAAACCAAATGAGGAGCAAGTCAAAAAGGCAGTCAATATAAAATTGAAGTCTGAAACAACTGATGAGTTACCAGAAAACATTGACGTCACGTTCACATCTTCTGACACTGATCATGAGTCTGAGTTAATAAAGAAAGTAGTCGATCAGATGTTGGATAAAGATGAGGAGTCAGAGTCAAAGTCCGAATCCGAGTGTTCGAGTTCATCAGTTGACAATTCAAAGTCGTCGGTCAAAAGGGTTTATAATAAAGAATTTCTGTTATCAAAATCTAATTTGAATGACGAACCAATCAAAGTGGCATATACTTTGAATGATTCAGACAAATTATATTCTGATGAGGAATTTCCAATAAGTGGTGTTAAAATTGAAATGATCAAAAAGGTTTTCAAATTAACAGAAACTAATATCTCTGAAATAAAAGATGTAAATCTTTTTGAAAAATCTAAACCTTACACTTCAAGAGTTCAACAAAGATTAAACAAGAAAAAGGGTTACAGTTCTGGTTCAGGTTATCGAAAGAAACCAAACCATAACGGAAATTTCAAAAAGAAGGGATTGGGTTTTATTCCACCAAAAAATTATAAAAATGAGAAAATTTATAAACCAAAAATTGTATTTGTTTCAGGAGCAAGCTCGGAAGAAGAAGAAGAAGAAAAAAGCTCATTCTGGAAGCAATCGAACAAAGAATTCCTTGCTAAAAAGCAAGAAGGAATGAAGAATGGAGTTAATCAGAAAAGGGAGACAAGAACCTGTTATCGATGTCAAAAAGTTGGTCATATTGCCTGGAATTGTCCAAAAGCAACCAACATCAAACAGGGAGTTTCCTATAAACTCAAAGAAAAAGTTGTTGACAAAATTGAACCACCAACTGAAAAATTCAAAATGTTTAAAAACTCGACATATGAAGTTGGTGAATGTTCAAAAAGGTTTTACAAAAGAAGGGTAAATCTTGACAACCAAATGTGGGTTGTTAAGAAATCAGATGTGAAATCTGGTGATGAATCTGATTCCATAAAGTCAGAGGAGCCACAAGTTGTTCAAAAAGAAGAAAATTCAGTTCCGCCAATGGATGATGTAAACTTTCCACCATTGCGGGCTGAAAATTTAAAATCAAAAGTTGAGATCTCGAATCAATTCTATTCTGAAAAGAAAGAATTTGATGTCGAAAAAGCTTTTAATGGGAAAGTGAAACATATTTTTGGGAAAATGGTCGAGGGGAAGGCAAAAGTGGTGAAAGAATTTTATGAAGCAAAAAGAAATGTTCAAACCCCAAATGAAACTGATGAAGTTACACCCAAAGATAGTCAGTCTTGGGTGTCTGTATTTCATATGTAAAAATCCTGACTTGCCGGAGCTCCCAAGTTAGTAATCGTGGAGCATGAATCGGCAGCTTATTGAAAAGGGGAGTTTGAAGAGCTTAAGGAATCAAGAGATCTGATCAAGAGAATTAGAGAGAAGATAAAGTCAGATGGTGATTCTGAAAGAAAAAAGGAGAAGAGTTAGAGATTGAAGTTGTTTTACACTGTCAGATACTTTGGAAGAGCACGAAGACTGATAAAGATTGAAGACTCGACATACTGAATGATTGTACTGAAGACTCGTCGACATCCAAGGGGGAGTCTGTTGGTGCATATGTCTGTCGACTTCGTCTTGTATCGAGTCTTGTAATAGAATGATAGATCAGGGCACGAAAAACGAGGAATTTATAGATTGTGACCATTTCGCACGAAATGAGTCTTAACCATTTCGTACGAAATGAGTCTTAACCATTTCATACGAAATGCATTCTCTATAAATACCTGTGTTTTCAATTCATTTGTAACGATCTGATTCCAGAGCCGAAGTGCTGCTGAAGTGTCTACTCGCTGTAAACGCTGTTATATCAATCAAAAAGACAATTAGAGTATATATCAAGTTGTTTCAAAGTTGATACGTTAGTTTCTGCCTCTCGTATTGACAAGAACTCTTCTGAACGACTCGTTTTGGTCGTGCAAACGATCCTACATACAACAAGAATCAACTTAAGTACATACTATAATCAACCTATCTAACAATAATTCATTACATACAACATATACATCAATGATTCAAGCTAGGTTTTAACATGGGTGCAATCTCTTATGTCATCATCTTCACCACTAGAAATGGGTTTAACTTCTATCATCCTACTACTCAAAATCTTTCACAATACATGTTCCATATGGGGATTATAACACTTATTCATGCTCAATTTTTGCATCAATTCACGGATTGACCATAACCCATATCATCAAACATCACCAAAACATAAAATTAAACTTACTTGATGTGAGAAACGCTTAAGGGATCATCATTCTTGGTTCATGCACACAATCAGCCCGCGATTTCCTTTTCAATTGATGATTTCTTGTGGTTAGCGTTTACACCCCCTTTTCCCCCCTTCTCCTGCGATCGTACGCAGACACACACCCTGTGTGTGTGATTTTTTTTTTGTTTTTGTTTTAATAAATTAAATTTCCTTTTTGGCAATCTAAGTCCCTCAAGTTTACCATTCCATTATAGTTGCCACAAGTTTCATTCCTTAACTTGTTTATTAGGCATTTAACTAAGTTTAATAACTTAGTTATTGTATTTTATTTAATTACACATGGTGACATTCCTACGAATTTAATAATTTTAGTTTTGGGGTGTTACAAATCTACCCCATTCAAGAAGGTTTCGTCCCCGAAACCTACTTCATCAATATCGATTTATCCATTTGTAAGGTCATAACCTTATGAACGTCATTTCTAGAAATCCTTTCTCCATTTCTTTCAACAATTCAACCTACCTAGATTTGTACGTACATTCCTTAAACATCAAACATATAGTATATCCGACCCGTTCATATCGGGCCAAAGTTTTGACCATTATCATAGCCCATCATACTTGTCTTAATTGATCAGTCCATAACGGGTCAATATATACCTTTTCATCATTATCATAATTTTCATCCCTTGCGACCCATTACAACAATTCTTCACTTATACTATCTCTTCATTATGCTTTCTACATCATATTGACCCGTTCGTAACCGGTCAACTACATATACCTTACATTTCCATTCTTTAACAACTTCTTCTTAAATTCTCAACTCATGACATTATCGTACTTAAGCTAGTGTGTCAAACTAGTAGCAACCTAAAGAGTCTAATACCACGACTTATATTACAACAATTTGAAGTTCATATGAACTTACTACACTTCACTGTTAGCATTAGTTCTAATAGTTTTACTTATTCTTGGAGTTTTATATCTACATCCTTACTAATTCACACACTGCTTACTACATAAGCCTGATCTAAAAACTCATTCTTAATCAACTTACAAAAGCCAAGCCATCTTTTTTTATAACACATTCTACACTACATTATTTCGTACGAAAGTACTTTTTCAACCCATAGCTATATAATTACATTTAAATATTAAACAATTCGCTAACCTTACCACTTTGGCGAAGTGCTCCGACATGTAAAAAAAATGACCTGGCCCATCTTCGTTACCATTCGTACCATCTCTGGATTGACCTGATTCATCCGTGTGATGAGCTTCCGCTCATGAGCATTCTTTCGCCGTTCTTGATAGGTTTATCACATCGTGACTCCTGCCATTCTTATTATAAGATTAGGGGCTTACACATTTCATTCGATTTCATTCCGACATGATGTTTATTACATCACTTTATTTACCTATTAATCTTTTTTCGATTCCTTTTTAAAATATTAGTGCGTTTGACCCGTTCATAAAGGGTCAATACATGACCATTTCCTAACATATCACTTTCGTTGTTTGACCCGTTCATGACGGGTCAATACATAACCATTCTTTCGCAGATCTTTAACTCATTTGTCAACTTTTGCAGTTTGACTTTTCAAAGTTAAACCGGTACTTCTTACTTATCATAGACGTATCAAAGTACACGTTCATAATTCCTTTCCATTCTTGCATACTTGCAAAGACTTTATTTCATTATTTTAATATTAATTGCAAGATTTTACCCGTTCCCGTCCCTACTTAAATCATTTGTCTAGGTCGTAACCGTCATTCATTCCGACTCCTAAGAGTCAATTTATGATATGTCTAACACGTAACGTATTTCAAAGCTTATTTCTTTCGACTAGGGTTTCTTGCTACTACAATAGTTTTCATCGGTCTTACCTACTTAGTGAATCAAATACTTCATGCTATTTTACAATTACTTGCTTAATAATCATCAACTTAATTTGTTTGACTTTTCGGAAGTCCGTTGTAAATACATTCTGACCTATGTTTACCAATTACCCAGTTCTGACACATCCCTCTCTAGTCGAGCTATAAGCTCCTTTTAAAAACATAACCTTTATACATACCTGGCGCAAGTCAAATCCGTTGACCCGTTATCCATGCCTTGCATTGACTATTTCCCTCCAGTTTGTGTTATTACATGGCCATACATTATGCTCACCTACAATATATGATTTGACCATTTCAAATATTAAATACCGGGTTCAAATGGCAATCACCATTTGACCCGCATAAGTCATTTGTCCTTTCGACCATTCTTGCATACAATACATTAGCATAAATATATTCATATATATATATATATATATATATATATATATATAAGTTTAAAGCGTAACTTGAATCATATCCGCTTTAAAGAATATTTACTTGTTTGGTTTGTACTTACTTACAAATTTTGAACCTTTCATTCTTATTATTTATTCTTACTTGTTTGATTCGTACTTATATACAAATTCAAACTTTTCATTCTCTTCTATGTCTTGAATCCGTCTCACGGATTATAACATATCATTTGTACCCTTCATTCCTTCCTTGTTTCGAATCCGTCTCGCTGATTCGAACATATCATTCACACTTTCCATTATTTCTATGTTTTGAATCCGTCTCGTGGATTCAAACATATCATTCATACTTCTCATTTTGCATTTGATACTTTCAATTCCTTGAGAGTCTTACATTCCCTTCACCCTCACGCCCACCTACTACCTAATTCTAACGGACATACCTGTAACAATTATCACGGTCCCACGAACGTCATATGTTTCTTGTGTACTGGCCAGGTACACAATCCACATACTAGTTTCGTGTCTTCGTGTAATCGCCACCTTATGTCCGAAGAATTAGGTTTCAGCACGTGTAACATTTTCAAAACTTCATTACTATTCAATTATTATCTTTCATTTAAAATTTTCATTCACTTGATAGGTTTTACCATTACATGCACCCACATATTAAATTTACGTACCTGGGGTCAATTTGTCTTATTACATGACTTGGTGTCGGTCCTAGACCGCATCCGCGGATCATCCTTTCCAAACAATTCTGCTCACCTTACACATAACATATTGTTAGTTTTCTTCAAATACATACTTTAATACATACTTACATTCGCCTCTACTTTTAGGTCTCGACCGAGTCTTGAATTGTACGGGTTCCTTGTCACAAGAGCACACAGGTTTGAGTTCAATTATTTACCTCCTTCTACTTGATTTCCCTCAAACCAGGGCTCTGATACCAACTTGATTTCCCTAAACATTCTTACTCTGCGGAATGTAGGCACATTTTTTTAGCTTCAATTTCTAGAAACAATTATAGTGTCTTGACTTTCATTTGATAGTTACCATCATTTAAACACTTACATATTTCATGCCAATTTTTTAATAAAATTTCGGCATGACTCGTTCGTAATACGGATAAACGTTACGGTAACAAAACCTGTTTACAATCTCTTTTTTACAACTCTAAACTTGAACATAAACAAAACAAGACACTACGCCTGACTCATGAAGCTTACACGGTTTAAAACTACCGAATGCCGAAAAAGGCAAGTAAAACATGATGACCCGTCTAAGTCGGCGATATAACCTGACGGATGGACGAACTGACATTGCTGACTCGATCTCGGATTTGTCGCCAAACCTTGTTCCATTCATCAGTCCGCAAACCTCTAGTTCCCATTATACCTGAAACCCAACATGCACGTTATGAGTTCTATATATAATATATATTAGATAACTCAAATAGGTGGATTTTGATCTATATTTTTCACAAACTTCCAACGAACTCGACTCCATTAATTTCATAGTCAACTATCGCTTCCAACTTGTGAATCAACCTCCACTAGAATTCACAATTAAGCCACCTGTGATAAAAATCTCATTCAACTATTAGACCATTAATATTTATTTCTAACAGATCCAAAGATTTCATTAATGCTTTACTAAGCACGAATCCAAATCATTTTCATTCATGTGGATCAAGTGACCCAAATCTACTTGCTTACCCCAAGTTAAATAATTCGAGACAATAGTTTAACCAGTTACCACTGTAATCTAATCCACTTACTAAATAAACATCATGGTTATGATATTTGTACACAACTTGGAATCATGTGCATATGTACTTATTTAATCCAAAGCATTCCATTTATTAAGATTGTGGTTTGGAAGCCACGTACTAATTTGACTTTTATTAAATCAACAACCCTTTATTAGATTAACCATTATCAACACATCTAACAGTCTACCCTTAGTTTAAAAAAAAAAAAATCACCAGGCAAGTCATGTACCCATGACTTGAATTCAACTTATCAATTAAATAGTTTCAAATCTATGATATAGATACTTACCATACTCGTGGGTTATGATTCCCTTGTCCATGGTATTCTCCTATGAATACCTCCAATTTAACATTTCATACTTTAATATTCTCATATAAGTTCCACATTAAACCACAAGATGTTCTACGTATACAAGTACAAGAACCTGCAAACAATAAATCTATGTTCCCGCATACAACTATTAAGTGCAAGAAGCACTTACCTTGACCCGTAAGTAGTTGATACGTATTCCATATGTTCGTCTCGTTGCCTCCCGAGTTCGCGCCCAAAATGGCATGTACCTATCCTTTCATGTCCACGTTTACATGTCATTATTAGCAAACGTTATAACTCATATTATCAATTACTTGATTCATACATCGAGAAATTCTACACATGGTTCTATATACCACATACGCGTGTTATAGTACACATTCCACCATACATTAAATTAAATACATTCATACATGCATAATTACCAATGATTACATAACAATACATACAATTTACAATTCGTAATGCCATAGACCATTACTAGTAGGCAACTGCTAACATACATATTGCATAGATCCACTATCACATCATTCATAACATAACCAATTCAACTTAACATAACCAGTATAACTCTCTACCAAAAATTTATAAAAATTCATTTACTAAGCTGCAATCAGATTCGTCAATTTTGACTGCAGCTTACGGAAAAATTCATTTAAAATTCCTCGTTTATCCGATTGATGAAATTCCAGTTGGATATTTTCTTAAACTCCTGAAGCTACCTACAGTAAAAATTTGAGATTATAACTCAATTCCTAAATTGAGTTATGACATTCGTAATGGGCTGCAAATTCTGCCAGAAAACGCAGCCTGAACCTTCGATACGGAAAAATTCATAAAACGATCATTTTTCGTCGAAAAAATGTAATTCTAGTTGGGCTTGAAAGGTTTTTCCTGGTAGTTCATCACAAACTCAATAAACATCAGTTTTTGACCAGATTTGACCCAGTTACAGCCGATTACATTCGGCTGTAACTTTCTGGGCAGATTTAGTTTTCATCAAATCTTTTCTAAATATCTCTCATTCTAACTTCACCTAGACATTTCATCATACACCTTGTGTGCATACCACCAATAAAGCACATGATACAAGTACCTTATGCATTACCCTACTAGTTCATTCATAAATATCTCTCATTCTAACTTCACCTAGACATTTCATCATACACCTTGGGTAATTCATAATCGAGTCACAACATGTATAGGTTGAAACAAGTTTTAAAGTGGGTTATAAGGGGTCAGATCAGGTTGACTCTCACTTTTTTACCACTTCAAAACATTATAAAATATATTAATCTATTAAACATGAAAAAAAACTTAATATAATTACAATAATCTAAATGCTTATGAGGTTGTGTGCACAAAATAGACATTTTGGGTTTCGACCCGTTAACATCGTGTTTGGGGTTTCATTATTCGAAACTTTCTTTTATAATAAAGGTGATTTGTATTGCAGATCAATCACAACTACGAACTTCGTGACGTCTGTCAAAAGATATTTAGAGGATAACAAGAAGGCTTCACCTTTGGTAAGTGGTGTGATTAACTCGATTAAAACATGTTTGGATGAAATGAGTTTTTTTTAAATGGGTCTTTTTCAAAATTGGTTTAATTTACTCGATTAAAAATTAAAATTATTCATAAATTTTATGCTTGCATTTTCTTTTTTATTTCAAGATACTTTTCTATTAATACTATTAGGGTCTGTTTGGTATGGGGTAATGGAATGGACGAAGGAATGGAATGGACAAGGTAATGGAATGGACGAGGGAATGCAATGGATCATTACCATTCCTTGTCTTGTTTGGTTACCATGTATGAATGGAATGAATTATTATTGTGTATTGTTCGGTAGACAAGAAAAACAGAGTAATAAAATAAGCGGTGAGTGGTGGTGGTGGTAGTGGTCGGAGGTAGTAATTGTGGGTGGTTATAGGTGGCGGTGGTGGGTGTCGGTGGCGGCGATGGGTGGTGGTGGTGGCGGTGAGTGGTGGTGCGGCGTTGACGACGAGTGGTGGTGGCGGGAAGGTGGCCGTTGGTGGTGGGTAGCAGCAGAGGTGGCGGTGGGTGGCGGCGGCAACGGTGGTTGGTGGTGACGGTGGTGTTGACGTCGTCGATGGTGGTGGGCGGCGGCGGTGAGTGGCGTTGGCGGTTGGTCGCGGTTATGGGTGATAACGGTGGCGAGTGGGTGGCGGCGACGGCGGTGGTTATCGGGGTGAGGTGGTGGCAGGTGGCGGCGATGGCGTCGGTGGTGGGTTTTGGCGAAGGTGGTGGGTTGTGGTGTTGTTGATGAATGGTGTAAGAGGGGATGGAATGGAAAAAAAACATAGGGGGTGGAAGGAATGATTTTGAGGGAATGGAATGCCTTTTGGAATGGGTGATTCCATTCCATTGGCCAACCAAACACCCTTTTCTTCATTCCCTCGTAATCATCCATTCCATTCCACCTCTCATTCCTTCATACCAAACACTACCTTAGTGTTCGGATCATATTAGTCTGTTAATGTTGATTGTGTCAGATAGGAGGAGTGAGCTTCGCAACCAAATAGCTGAAAAAAGCCGGAATCATAAGACCAAAGGGTATGGGGCTCGGCACCGGGCCGTCCCCCCCTTTTTGGCCCGTCGCACACCGCCCCCCAAGGGGGCGTCTCGTCACTTCCGGCACAATTTAGACGTTGGAGACGGGGCTAATTTTTGAATGGGGTGGGCCCCCCTAACAGTAACTTGCATGATTTATAAAAAAAAAATTCACCCCACCACTATAAATTAAACCCCTTTTCACCCCACTTTTTTACCAAAATACTTCCACTCTTCTCCCAATTTTATAAAAAAACATCTCCCAACCTTAAAAAAATTATGGATCCCTACAACCCAAATAATCCCAACTCAAGTTCACACCCGTTTTCGTCATCCGGCTACAAACCCGTAATGGACAACTCTTTTGCGGGTTACCAACAAATGCCAAACGCTTTCAACCAATACCCGTTCAACCCAATGCAAATGCAACAACCCAACATGCCGTTCAACCCTTATCAAATGCAGCAACTAATGCAAAACCCGCTAAATATGCCATATCAACCACCGCCACAAGCACCTCGAACACAAATCGAGGAACAAGATGATGACGTAGAGGTTGTGCCAGAAACGCAACCTGAACTTCAAAAAAGAAAAATAAAAAGAGAAAGGGTAAAAAAGAAGACGCAGCCGCCAAACAACAACAACAATGGACAAAAATTGAGGAAGAGGCGTTGGCGAAAGCATATATTAACTCTTCAACGTCTCCTATAATCGGTAAAATATTATTATTGTTATTAAATATTATTTGCACATTATGTTATTATTGTTGTTATTAAATATTTATTTGTACACTATATTTTTCTAACAAAATATTATTATTATTGTTACTAACTTGTAGGTAACAATCAACAAAGCGATTCGTTTTGGCAAGAAGCCCTTGATATATTCCACGGGCTTATGGAACAAGGCAAGTACAGAACCATTGATTCTATCAGCTCCAAGTGGCGCAAGATGAATACGTTGATCCAACGCTTTTGTGGGTTTTATAACACAACGCTCGCCAACAAACCGAGTGGGTGGAACCACGAAAATGTTTTCAATGAAGCGGTGCGTTTATACGAAAATGAGAGCAAATCTTCTTTCCTACATGTCCGTGCTTGGCAAGTTGTAAAGGATCAACCAAAATGGAAGGGATGTCGAAATGAGGTTGCAAGCGCGAAACGAGCAACGAAACGGTCTAAAACTTCCGAGTCAGGAAGTTATAGCGTTGGAGGCTCAACCGGTCGTTGCCAAATAAATATCAACGACGAGCCCGACTATGAGGAGGAGCCGATTGAAGATGGAGAACGTCCCCTAGGAAGGGACAAAAGTAAAAAGATAGCGGCTGAAAAAAAGAAACAAGCCGCATCAGGAAGTGGTGGTGGTTCGAAGTTGGAAGGTGTTATGGCCGAGTTGAAAGCATTCAACCAAATCTTTACCGAGACGCAAACCGAGAAGGTAAAGATGAAAAAAAAACTAGCCGAGGAGAAGCAAAAGAAGCAACAAGAAGCGCAGGAGTTGGAGGAATGGAAAATAATGACCACCGACCTTAGCGAATATCCACCGGAAGACCGTCCCATTTTACAAATGATGAAGGAAAAAATTAGGAAAAAATGGAGTGGGGGAGTGTAGTTTTTTTTAAATGTAACTTTAGGTTTTTTTTAAGTGTGTATTTTTTTATTTAAATGTAACTTTAGGTTTTTTTTTAGGTTTTATTTAAATGTAACATTTTTATTTTTATTTACTTTGTTTTCATTATTTAATTAAATCAAATAAATAATAATAAAAAAATGAAGGAGGAACATCCACCACACCCTTGGGTAATCTCCAAGAGGATGCTCCTCCACCGAAGCTTGTGTGGCGCCTATGTGGCGGATAGTCTCTTTGGAGACTATCCTCCCCATACCCAATGGTCTAACTTAAGTTTTGAATTATGTCCAACCTTACGGATTTACACTGGGTTTAAATCATAAATTAAGTTTATTATAGGCTTGAAGTGCACATCAACGTGGCTACAAAGAACGATAAGGGACTCTTTGTTCCTGTCTTCAATTGGTAATACTCTCCTATGTTTTCTTTCATTATTTATTTTTACTGTTTGTTCTTTGTAATAACATTTACAAAATTTTTGTGTTATCAAATGATGATCCTTCCAAAATTAATTACTAACTTAGGTATTTTAGATGAATTTTATGAAATGAAGATCGTAGTTCTTGATAGAAATACTTGGCTTATGAAGCTCCGCAGAGAGAATATTGATGGTTAAAAAAGGTTTGTCAATGCAGTACTCATATTATTTATTTATTGATTAATTTTATTTTAGCTTTTACTACATTTTTCAGTGTGTTACTAATATATTTTCTTTCATATACATTGTTTATAATAAGTTTAGTGTTATTGTATGGTATGCTATGATTCACGTCGAATAAATTTTGTTAGGTGATTGTTTTTCAAATTGGTCGAGGTTATTGGTTACGAAGTTTCAAAAAGCAGAAATATTATATTAATAGACTTTCTATTGATATTTTGAACTACAAAAATGTAATTTCATCATTTATTTATCTTTTTCGCTTTATTTATATTAATAGTACGTTGGTTGTTTTATTTACTTTATGAACCTGAGAGTTTCATAATAATTTCTTATTAATAGTACGTTGGTTGTTTTATTTACTTTATGAACCTAAGACTTCCATAATAATTTCTTTTGGAGACTTTCGTTATTTATATTAATAGTACGTTGGTTGTTTTATTTACTTTATGAACCTGAGAGTTTCATAACAATTTCTTTCGGAGAATTTCGTTATATTCATAAATGTATAATGTTCTTTGTCAATACCTTGAAGGCATATTATTTTGTCAAACCCGTAAAGTTTGCCGCACGAAGCTTGGAACTAAAGTTGCGTATATTTTGTTAGGTTATTGGTTATGAAGCTCCAACAAGTAGAAATAGTAGAGTAATAGGCTTTCAATTTATAATTCAAACCAGAAAAACGTATTTCCTTTGTTTACTTATCTTTTCGGTTATTTTTTATCTATAGTACGATGCTTTCGTTGTATTTTAATGTTCAACTTCATATTTCCATAATAAGTCTATGTGTACAGTTTGTTTATGATCAGCTTAAACGTAATTATTTTCTTAAAAAATAAAAAAAAACATATCATTTTTCTAACACCGTGAAATTCGCGGGTATTAACACTAGTTAGAATTATATATGTATTTACTTTTTGCACATGAATAAAGATTATGCAAATGTCGGCAATGAGACCCAAAAATAAAGATCCGTACATAAAACCTTTGCTATGTACCAATCACCAATCAATGCATCCTTCATTGCTAAGTTTGATTTTCGATTTTTTCGTGTACCACTCAAATATCCTAATAGTGTAGATTAATGATATAAATGTATTAGAAACGTGTTGTAGATCTAAAAAATGATTTAGTGTAAAGTTCGTCTCAATATTTTTGGACTCTTGGAAAAAATTATAGAATTATGGATTTAATTGTAAAAAATGTCTTAGATCAATTCCTATCTCTCACTTGTGTATAAATATAAATGTATATTCATAATTATATTTTTTTAATGGCAAACGAGATATATTAAAGTCAAAAAAAAAAAAAAAAATACAAAGTCAAGAAAGCTTAAAGTCAATAACATACATCAGAGCCTTCATAAAACATTTATACTTACGCTCTGTTCCCGAGTTAACTTAACGAGTGATAAGAAAACAAAGTAAAAGTGAGAAAGGAAATGACGGGAAGGGAAAAAAACAAGATGTCTTTCCAACCGTTTCCTCCCAAATCGGAAGGAAAGAAAAATTAAAGAATTTAGCATAGTTTTCCTTTCTTTTCCTTAAATGAAACTCGGGAACACGACATGTTTTATTTTCCTTTCTTTTCCTTCCTTAAATGAAACTCTGGAACACAAAATATTTTTACTTTCTTTTTGTTTCCTTTCCTTTCCTTCCGTTAGTAAACTCTGTAACACAGTGTAAGTCTTCTCCACTCGTCCCATGACGGCACCTGGATTCTCGATCTATGCTTTAACCATGAAAAAGTTGTTTCTTTGATCTCCTCAGTTGTTCTTCTAATCTTGCCCGTTTTTCCTTTAAAAAATTTCTCATATCGAACTTGCCAAATACTCCACAACGTGCATAGGCATATTTCGTTTGCCACTTTTCTTTTGATTCTGGAGACTTGCATATCATTAACGTCCTGCAACAGTTTACTTATTGTGTTAGTGTCCCGCCCTAAAGCCTTATTCATCCACCCAAAAATCTGCAGCCAAACTGCCCTGGCAAATCTGCAGTTCAGCAAGACATGGGCTGCAGATTCTTCTTCATCATCACACATTTTGCAAACTATAGAAGGTATGCCAACTCCCTTTGAAGCCAACGCAGATGCAGTAGCAATCCTCTCGTCGACTGCCCTCCATGCAAATAAATTGCTCTTCGGGGTCGCCCACTTATTCTAGATAAAGTCGCTTGCCTGGACATTCAAATCCAGTTGTCTTGATAGTTGTTGCCTCACACTTTTAACCGAAAACCCCATACCGTCTTCATCTTTCCATACCCAATGATCCTCCTTGTATGATATACTTTGCTGCAGTAAAATGTATTTCAGCTCTTCCATCTCTGCTTTTTCTATGATACTAGTCGGAACCCTCGCCCATGCCCAATTCCATATCTTCGCCCCGTTATTTATCGTGTAGCATTCCGAAATCTTCGCCCTTTTATTCTTAGCTAACTGATACAAGTTTGGAAACCGATCCCTAAGAGAGCCGTCCCCCATCCAATAATCTGCCCAGAATAAGGTTTTGTTACCGATCCCAACATTGCACTTCAATTGTCTCGCAACATCAACGTTATATTTCCTGAATTCCTTGTCGATAATCCCAATAGTTTTCCACACCCCCGAGTATGCCTTTTCTACCGGAATTGGTTGAACCATTTTCCGGTTTTGATGTATTGCTTATACTACTTGGACCCATAATTGATCCGGCTCCATTTTTAGACGCCACCACCACTTCACAAGTAAGAAGAGGTTTAGGTCAAATGTTACCGACGCCAAGACCCCCAAACTTTTTCGATGCGACTACTTTTTCCAATCTCACCCACCTAATTTTTTTGTTCATACTACATCCTCCCCATAGGAACTTTCTCCTGATACCTTCAAGAACTTTTACTACCACAATTGGGCATTTGTAAATCGAAAGATAGTAATTGGGTAAATTACCAAGTACCGCTTTAACAAGCACAGTCCTACCAGAAAAGGAAAGAACCTTTGCCTTCCAATTGGAGAGTCTCTTGTTGAACGTATATATTACCTCTTTTCAATTTTGCACCCTATTCATATTTACGCCAACTTTGAGGCCCAAGTATGAGAAAGGAAGTTTGCCCGCTTTACACATAAAAACTGATGCCATGCCTTCCACCTCAATCTCATTTTTCCGACTCCAAATAAATGGCACTTTCTTGGATTGACTTTTAACCCGGAAATAATAAAGAATACCCTCAAAATCCTCTTGAGATTTCTTATATTATCTTCATCCCACTCACCAACAAATATAGCATCGTCCGTGAACAACATGTGCGTTAAGTATGGACCATTACTCGGCAGTTTTACCCCCGAAAACAATCCCGTACTTTCCGCCTTTTTCATCATGACCTGTACTGCTTCCATGGCCACGATGAATAGAAATGGAGACAAGGGGTCTCCTTGACGCAAACCCCTTTTATATTGAAACACGCCCGATGGTGACCCGTTCACCAATATCAAGCCCCTACCCGTGTATAGGATTCCTATGACCTAATTCCTCCATTTTGATGGAAACCCCATGTGTGTCATAATGGAAATTAGAAATTTCCAGTTCAGTGTGTCATATGCCTTCTCTATATCCGCCTTAAACACAAAAATACTCTTTTTCACCTTTTTTGCTGTCACAACCCCCGGCCCCTAATTCTGGGAACGGGCGGCCGCGAACCATTATCAGTGGTATCGGTGTTTATCAATTTAGCAGCGGATTTTACATCAGGACCGTAGTTAGGAAATATCTTATCAGAGTAAAACACCTCATTTTATAAATAATAAACACATGGGAAAAACCCAAGTTAACATTCATAATCAGTTTGTAGGGATAAACCCTAATTTATTGAAATAAATCATCTTCTTTATTTAGGTAACTTTTATAGCCACTTTTCCAAGACTTCAGTGCTCTCCAGCTGGCTTCCAGTTTGGCTTTCACATTTTGTTACCTGAAACGCATTTTAAAAACATTTGTCAGTGGGAAATACTGGTGAGTGAATCCCAGTTTAATCAAAACAGGTTTTATCATTGTACAGTATTGAGGGCAATCCAGCAATTACATTTGTTTACATCTACTTTAATTACCACCCACGGTACTGTCAATCCTGATTTATGGTCATGTTACTACTCACAGTGTAGTAACAAATTTTGTATACAAAACCCCAACATACCGACGATAATTGTAGAATTACAAATACTCAATCACTGCTAAATATAATTTAAAACAATTGAGGTTTTGTAAAAACAGTTAATGAAAAACATTTACAAAAAGAGGATAAACTCACATTGCTATTTTAGGTAATTCCTTGTGACTTCCTGGTTATAATCTAGTAAAATAAACAATGCACACGCGTTAGTATAATAACCCAATATTTACATTAGTTATACCCTCCCTGAGACAGAACTCCAACGACTAAGTCAGGCAGAGCCTCGACATGCGTTACAGAGCACTAGATCAATCGGGCAGCGTATCTAATATGTAACCGGGGGGTTATAATACTTACAACGAGGCAGAGCTTCGCTAATTTAGTGGGTTTAATACCCGATATTATTATTGCTATTCAGAATTGAGAGAGAAGTTTCGAATTTTGAACGATTTCAACTGAATGCCGGTCGATCCTATTTATAGTGCTGATACAACACTTTCTCGCGCCCCGTTAGAACTGAAGGCAAGGCCTTCGCCGCTCGCAATCAAGTCTAGGGTAGGCCCTAGCTTGGCTGATTCGACCACTAGGCTTGACACGATGCTGACAAGTGGCAGCTCAAGGGCTCGCCTGGTGGTTAAGCTGTCGCGGCCCGCGACTGGGTTAGCCGAGGGCTTCGCGCCCCGCGAGCGACCCTTAAATCTTTTTTTATTTGATTTTTAATTATATAAAGGTATTTTGGGTCGGGTTTTTCGTATACGGGGTGTATTCTAGGACGTATAGGGATGTTATAAGTATTTTAGGAGGGTTGTTATATTCTCCCCACCTTGTTTTAGAACTCGTCCTCGAGGTCTACTGGAACAGGTGTGGATATTTTCTTTGCATCTCTGACTCGAGCTCCCAAGTGTATTCTGGTCCTCTTTTGGAATCCCATTTCACTTTGACTAGAAACAGTCTCTTGTGTTTGAGATTCTTGACTTTCTTGTCTTCAATTTGTAGGGGTCTTTCTACAAACTTAAGTTTCTCATTTACCTTTATGTCCTTAAGAGGTATCACTAATGATTCGTCCCAATTTCCTCCAAAATCAATTACACAAGCTCTAAGCATATATTCCATTGTCTGAATTCTCCTTTCGCTTTGTCCATCTGTTTGAGGATGATAAGTTGTGCTTAGATTTAACTTGGTTCCCATTGCTTTTTGGAAACTAGTCCAAAAATGAGAAGCAAAACGGCTATCTCTGTCAGATACAATAGATAAAGGAATTCCATGTAATGAGACTATTTCATTTACATATAACTTGGCTAACTGTTCCATACTAAAAGTTTTCTTCATTGGTAAGAAATGGGAAGACTTGGTTAATTTGTCTACAATCACCCAGATTGTATCATTACCTTTTCTTGTCTTGGGTAATTTGGTAACAAAGTCCATTGTTATCAATTCCCATTTCCATATTGGCATTTCTAATTGCCGTAACATGCCTGAGGGTTTCTGGTGTTCAGCTTTAACTTGTGAACATGTTAAACACTTGGCAACATATGCTGCTATATCCTTTTTCATTCCTATCCACCAGAAATTCTTTCTTAAGTCTTGATACATCTTATCGCTTCCGGGATGTATCGTATACTTAGACTTATGAGCTTCTTCTAAAATTCGGTGGCGTAGGTTTCCTTGTTTAGGTATCCAAATTCTTTTCTTATGGAATCTCCAAATTTCATCTGTTCCTTGTTCTAATTCCTTAATCATTCCTTTTAATTTTCAGTATCATTCTTGATTAATGATTCTTGTACTTCTCTAATTTGATCATTTAAATCTATCTGCAGATTTAATTTAAGAGAACGTACTTTTCTTGGCTTATCATGATACTTTCGACTTAAAGCATCTGCTACTACATTAGCTTTTCCTACATGATACTTGATACTACAATCATAATCACTAAGGATCTCCATCCAGCGTCTTTGTCTCATATTTAATTCTTTTTGCCCAAAAATGTATCTTAAACTCTTATGATTTGTGAAGACTATAAATTTATTTCCATATAAATAGTGTCTCCAAATCTTAAGGGCAAAAATTATAGCTCCTAACTCTAAATCATGGGTCGTATAATTCTCTTCATGATTCTTAAGTTGTCTAGAGGCATAGGCTATAACCTTTTGACGTTGCATCAACACACATCCATAACCTAACTTAGAAGCGTCACAATAGATTACAAAGTCTTCAATTCCTTCTGGTAACGCTAGTATGGGTGCGTTGGTTAATCTTTGCTTAAGAATTCTAAAGGCTTCTTCCAGTTTTGGTCCCCATTCAAACTTGATGGATTTACATGTCAGTTTTGTTAAAGGAATGGCTATCCTAGAGAAATCTCCGATAAACCGTCTATAATAACCTGCTAGTCTAAGAAAACTTCTCACCTCTATTGGTGATTCAGGGACTCTCCATTTGGTAATCGCCTCGATCTTTGTGGGATCCACATGAATTCCTTCATGATTAACTAAATGTCCAAGAAATTGCACTTCTTCTAACCAAAATTCACATTTTGAGAATTTAGCATAAAGTTTTTCCTTTCTCAATAATGTAAGAAGTGCATGCAGATGCGCTGCATGTTCCTCTTTACTCTTAGAGTAAATAAGAATATCATCTATAAAGACAATTATAAATTTATCCAGATATGGCTTACATATTCTGTTCATCATGTCCATAAATGCGGCTGGGGAATTGGTTAAACCAAATGGCATGACAGTAAATTCATAATGGTCAAACCTTGTTCTAAAAGCGATCTTAGGAATGTCCTCTTCCTGTACCTTTAATTGATGATATCCTGAACTTAAATCGATCTTAGAAAAGAATCGAGCTCCTTGCAGTTGATCGAACAGATCATCGATTCTCGGTAATGGGTACCGATTTTTAATCGTGACCTTATTCAATTCTCGGTAATCAATGCACAAACGCATTGACCCGTCTTTCTTCTTGACAAAGAAGATTGGTGCTCCCCATGGTGATGAACTTGGCTGTATGAAACCTTTCTCTAGAAGTTCGTCCAACTGTTTCTTCAGTTCATGCATCTCTGCTGGCGCCAAACGGTAAGGTGCCTTGGCAATTGGTGCTGTCCCTGGTAGCAGGTGAATTTTGAATTCAACTTCCCTATCTAGTGGTAGTCCATGTAGCTCTTCAGGAAAAATATCTGAGAATTGAGATACTACGGGAATATCTTTCAATTCTTTTCCTTTAGTTTTAATGATTATAGAAATCATATACACTAGTGATCCTTTTCTTGCATAACTTGCTGTTTTCATCACAGAGATGAATTTCGTGGATCTAGATGGCTTATCCCCTTTAATCGTGATCTTTTCACCTTTTGGTGAATTTACATGTATTGACTTTTGATCATACAAAATACTGGCTTTATTGGCTACTAACCAATCCATTCCTAATAAAATATCAAATCCAGCTAGGTTCATTGGGTAAATGTTAGCAATAAACTTATGATTTAGAATTTCTATCCTTACTTCCTGCAAGATTTCAGTGATCTTAATGGATTCTCCATTGGCTGTCTCCACTAAGCATTCTTGTTGGAGTTTAGTTAATGGTTGATTAAGAATTTTGCAAAATGAAGTATTAATAAAACTTTGGTTTGCACCAGAATCAAATAATACTTTAGCAAAAACATCATTAACTAAAAACGTACCGACAATTATGTCCGGAATCATCTTTGCTTCTTCAGCTGTCAGAACAAAGGCTCTAGCATTCTTAGTAGTCTTGTTGTTCATGGCTGGAGTTAGTTTCAGACAGTTCGGCTTGATATGCCCTTTTTCTCCACAATTGAAGCATACTCCATTACTAGGTTTCTTCCTATAGTCTTCTTCCTTGTGTCCAGGTATCTTGCAGAAGTTGTAGTATGTGGAGCATCATCCTGAATGCTTCTTCTTGCCGGCCTTACAATAAGGTGCAGATGTAGAACCTATATTCTTCCCACGGTTGGAATTACCGTGCGAAATTCTTGGGTAAGCTTTTGGACTAGGTTCTTCCTCTGGTTTTCTTCTTGCGTACGCACTAATTCATCAGTCAAGGTATTCGCTAGTTCTACAGCTTCTTCTGTGGTTTGTGGTCTAGATGCCTTGACTATATGTCTAATCTCACTTATTAATCCCCAGAGGTAACGGGAGATTAATACTTGTTCTAGTGAAGCTAAAGTTGGCACGATTCTAGCATATTCGAAGAATAAGGTAGTGTCACCCTTACAGTCTACTCCAGTCATTCTAAGGTTTAAGAACTTATTAGCAATTTGTTCTTTTTCACTGGGAGGACAGAATTTCCTTTCGACCATATTCTTAAACTCAGTCCATTCCATATTATATACTCTGTCACTTCCTCTAGACTGGAGAATAGTATTCCACCATTCAAGAGCGGCGTTCTTAAAAAGATTGGAAGCAAACATGATTTTGTCTTCCTCTACGCACTTGCTTATTTTTAAGACAACCTCTGTCTTTTCTATCCAGCTTAGAGCTGCAATGGCTCCTTCATTGCCAGAGAATTCTATCGGTTTACACGACCATAATTCTTTGTAAGAACAACCATAAGACATGGTTCTTCTTCTTTTTGGAATAGGCAATTGAAGTAACGGTCCATTGTTCACGCTGTGACAGGGTTCAGTATGTGATCGCTTAGTTCCACTATTACTTTTATTATTTTCCGCTTCCTTAACATTTTGGATGATATATGGCATAGCATCTCTAATTCCTTGGGTTACTATGTGTCGAATGGCACTGTTATTTATTTGATTATCATTATTCTGTTTTTCCAGATTTGCTTCATTGTCCATCTAGATTTACAAACAATTATTAGGTATTAATATCCCAGAATAAGATTTAATGCCAATA
The DNA here is from genome assembly GCA_030545235.1 of Helianthus tuberosus. Taxonomy (NCBI): domain Eukaryota; kingdom Viridiplantae; phylum Streptophyta; class Magnoliopsida; order Asterales; family Asteraceae; genus Helianthus; species Helianthus tuberosus. The sequence goes on along the minus strand of CM060380.1, from coordinate 19,426,067 downwards.
ATTGCACAAACAAACACATTGGTCAAAACCATCGATCATTGCGACATTTACTCTATTTTATAAATATGCATCTAATACAACTATAACCGGAATTTAAAACATACTACTAGTTATGCATCTATATTAGTTTATCTATTTTAGTTAATATTATATATATATATATATATATTTCTAACTACTCGCATATATATATATATATATTAGTATTATTATTATTACTACTAGTGGGGTTCATCCAATATTGCATGTTTAGCTCGTCAAACTTCCAAACGAGCTTTTCCCCTATTTGCCTGATCTTCTCTCCGTCAGCAACTAACTCCTCACCAAACGTGCGGAGTTCCTGCACGATTTCGATATTCATGGGTGGTGGTGGTGCGGGTGTTGGTTCAGGGTATGGTGGTAAAGGATCTCCATACGGGTGTGGGTTTTCTAGGATTTCCCTAACATATTGATCAGCATCCCAGTATGGATCTAGAGGGTCAAGGTTTGGGTATGGTGCTACAGGGTTTGGTATGGGTTCCTCTTGTGGGTAGAGTTCTTGGTAATCCCTATGGTTGTCGTTCCACGGATCGTATGCTAAGGGATTGGGTGCTGGAACTCTGGGTATCTCATCTGGGTTAAAAGCTGGTATGGGGACTGGTGCTTCTTGGTTGGTTTCTATTTCCATGGGGTGAGTGGGAAACAGTGGTAGTGGCTGTGGTGCAATGACTTGCTCTAAGTTTGGGTCTGCGGCGGTGGTAGCTAAGATGTGAAAGTTGGCTAATCTCCTATTGATTATGTCTTGGGTCTAGGCGTTCATATCCCTATTTGCTGCAGCTAAAGCCCTCTGTTGCTTTAAATTTTCTCATTCTTTTCCTACGCTCATGGGCTCCCCGACTGAACCATCCTCTCTTTTTTGATGGCTCTTCGGATTGTGCTTTAAAGATGAATATCCCCTCTTCGGTGTCAGCTGAGTACCCCGAAGGAGTATGCTGGGATGAAGTTCCTTCATCTCTAGGAGAACTAGACAGTTGACGATAAGCGTCTAATGGACCTTGATCACTCATACTGTAACTAACAAATTGTCAAATAACACAAAATAATAATATACACGTATGCACATAGCCTCATAGATTATTTCCTAACAGAATTGACAATTTCAATGTTAGCAGAACACTTTTATGGCTGAAATCTGTGGTTGTAGCTCTGATACCACTCGCTGTCACAACCCCTGGCCCCTAATTCTGGGAACAGGCGGCCGCGAACCAGTATCAGTGGTATCGGTGTTTATCAATTTAGCAGCGGATTTTACATCAGGACCGTAGTTAGGAAATATCTTATCAGAGTAAAACACCTCATTTTATAAATAATAAACACATGGGAACAACCCAAGTTTCCATTCATAATCAGTTTGTAGGGATAAACCCTAATTTATTGAAATAAAACATCTTCTTTATTTAGTTAACTTTTATAACCACTTTTCCAAGCCTTCAGTGCTCTCCAACTGGCTTCTAGTTTGGCTTTCACATTTTGTTACCTGAAACGCGTTTTAAAAACATTTATCAGTGGGAAATACTGGTGAGTGGATCCCAGTTTAATCAAAACAGGTTTTATCATTGTACAGTATTGAGGGCAATCCAGCAAATACATTTGTTTACATCTACCTTAATTACAACCCACGGTACTGTCAATCCTGACTTGTGGTCATGTTACTACTCACAGTGTAGTAACAAATTTTGTATACCAAACCCCAGCATACCGACGATAATTGAAGAATTACAAATACTCAATCACTACTAAATATAATTTAAAACAATTGAGGTTTTGTAAAAACAGTTTATGAAAAGCATTTATAAAAAAGAGGATAAACTCACATTGCTAGTTTAGGTAATTCCTTGTGTCTTCCTGGTTATAATCTAGTTTAGGTATTATTATTGCTATTCAGAATTGAGAGAAAAGATTCGCATTTTGAACGATTTCAACTGAATGCCGATCGATCCTATTTATTGTGCTAATACAGCACTTTCTCGCGCCCCACGAGAACTGAAGGCAAGGCCTTCGCGGCCCGCGAGAAAGTCTAGGGTAGGCACTAGCTTGGCTGATTCGACCACTAGGCTTGACATGATGCTGACACGTGGCGGCTCAAGGGCTCGCCTGGTGGTTAAGGTGTCGCAGCCCGCGACTGGGTTAGCCAAGAGCTTCGCGCCCCGCGAGCGACCCTTAAATCTTGTTTTTATTAGATTTTTAATTATATAAAGGTATTTTGGGTCGGGTTTTTGTATACGGGGTGTATTCTATGACCTATAGGGATGTTATAAGTATTTTAGGAGGGTTGTTATATCCTCCCCACCTTGTTTTAGAACTCGTCCTCGAGGTCTACTGGAACAGGTGTGGATATTTCCTTTGTATCTCTTACTCGAGCTCCCAAGTGTATTCTGGTCCTCTTTTGGAATCCCATTTCACTTTGAGTAGAAACAGTCTCTTGTATTTGAGATTCTTGACTTTCTTGTCTTCAATTTGTAGGGGTCTTTCTACAAACTTTAGTTTCTCATTTACCTTTATGTCCTTAAGAGGTATCACTAATGATTCGTCCCAATTTCCTCCAAAATCAATTACACAAGCTCTAAGCATATCTTCCATTGTCTGAATTGTCCTTTCACTTTGTCCATCCTTTTGAAGATGATAAGTTGTGCTTAGATTTAACTTGGTTTCCATTGCTTTTTGAAAACTAGTCCAAAAATGAGAAGTAAAATGGCTATCTCTGTCAGATACAATAGATAAAGGAATTCCATGTAATGAAACTATTTCATTTACATATAACTTGGCTAACTGTTCCATACTGAAAGTTTCCTTCATTGGTAAGAAATGGGAAGACTTGGTTAATCTGTCTACAATCACCCAGATTGTATCATTACCTTTTCTTGTCTTGGGTAATTTGGTAACAAAGTCCATTGTTACCAATTTCCATTTCCATATTGGCATTTCTAATTGCTGTAACATGCCTGAGGGTTTCTGATGTTCAGCTTTAACTTGTGAACAGGTTAAACACTTGGCAACATATGCTGCTATATCCTTTTTCATTCCTATCCACCAGAAATTCTTTCTTAAGTCTTGATACATCTTATCGCTTCCGAGATGTATCGTATACTTAGACTTATGAGCTTCTTCTAAAATTAGATGGCGTAGGTTTCCTTGTTTAGGTATCCAAATTCTTTTCTTATGGAATCTCCAAATTCCATCTGTTCATTGTTCTAATTCCTTAATCATTCCTTTTAATTTTTCAGTATCATTCTTGATTATTGATTCTTGTACTTCTCTAATTTGATCATTCAAATCTATCTGCGGATTTAATTTAAGAGAACGCACTTTTCTTGGCTTCTCATGATACTTTCGACTTAAAGCATCTGCTACTACATTAGCTTTTCCTGCATGATACTGGATACTACAATCATAATCACTAAGGATCTCCATCCAGCGTCTTTATCTCATATTTAATTCTTTTTGCCCAAAAATTTATCTTAAAATCTTATGATCTGTGAAGACTATAAATTTATTTCCATATAAATAGTGTCTCCAAATCTTAAGGGCAAAAATTATAGCTCCTAACTTTAAATCATGCGTCGTATAATTCTCTTCATGATTCTTAAGTTTTCTAGAGGCATAGGCTATAACCTTTTGACGTTGCATCCGCACACATCCATAACCTAACTTAGAAGTTTCACAATAGATTACAAAGTCTTCAATTCCTTCTGGTAACACTAGTATGGGTGCGTTGGTTAATCTTTGCTTAAGAACTCTAAAGGCTTCTTCCTGTTTTGGTCCCCATTCAAACTTAATGGATTTACAGGTCCGTTTTGTTAAAGGAATGGCTATCCTAGAGAAATCTCGGATAAACCGTCTATAATAACCTGCTAGTCCAAGGAAACTTCTCACCTCTGTTGGTAATTCAGGGACTTTCCATTTGGTAATCGCCTCGATCTTTGTGGGATCCACATGAATTCTTTCATGATTAACTAAATGTCCAAGAAATTGCACTTCTTCTAACCAAAATTCACATTTTGAGAATTTAGCATAAAGCTTTTCCTTTCTCAATAATGTAAGAAGTGCATGCAGATGCGCTGCATGTTCCTCTTTATTCTTAGAGTAAATGAGAATATCATATATAAAGATGATGTATTGTAAAATACATCTTTATTTCGTTTTCGTTTTAGTCGTTTTTAGTTAGTTTCAACGTCGTTTTAGTTAGATTGTATATACTATTCATATATTTTTGTTTTCCAGGTCTTTATAGATAAAATATGCAGAAACGAGTTAAAATTTGGCAAGATAAAGTGTCAGATCGGAAAATAGAAGCTCGGGAGCTGAAACGGAGCGAAAAACAGAATCTGGAGCCTTCTGGCAGGCCGCAAAGACATCAACTTATTCTTTAGCGCCCCGCCAAGGAATTAAATAATATTTTTTGAATTAGGGCGAGTCGCGGGCCGCGTAGGGTCACACCTTAAGTTCGCACGGGCCGCGAGAATGTGAAAAAGTTGGCGACATCGTTTTTCCAACGGCTATAGGGTTTAGAAAGTTATATAAACACATCAATTGTTCACAGCCGCATCATTGACAAATATTGGAGTTCTTGGAGGCTGCTTAGAGGCTGTTTGAAGATTCTTGAAGCATCGGAAGGCCTAGGAATCATCGGTAACGCTCGGGAGCACTCGGGAGTGATGCATTTGGGTTTATTCTTCCTGTTTCTTTATTGTTTCGATTGTTTTCGGTTGTTTCTCAATGAATTCAGTTCTGATTATGTTTATTGCTATGTTTTTAGACATGTTTAGCGGCTAATAACTTCATACTACCTAGGCTAATGACGATTGTTTAACAAAGTTTGGATTTTTATTCGTTAATAATGTTGGTTTTGGATTTTCTTGAAAAGTAAACAACTTTGGAAACTTTAATTTGGTGTATATGCGTATCTTGTGTTAATTATCAATTAGTTGCTCGTTTCACATGAATCTTGATGAATGTCTTTCATAGAATAGGTTCGTGTTAATTATCTAATCTTTACGGGTTTGGGTAATTTTTAGGTAAATAGGCCGATAACCTTAGAAACGGTAATTAAAAGATTATTGAAACTTGATATTCTACTAATCTTGTCGCTGTAAGGCTCGATGTTATTAATAGGTCTCGGTTTGGTGTATAGCTAGGATTAGGTTTTGTAAGAAATCGGTCTTAGTTCCCTAATTATACTCGTGTCTATTAAACCAAGTTAAAATCCATAGTTGCCTTAGACTTTCGCGCTGTAAGGTAGATTGTCATATTAGGGAACTTTTCAAGAAGTTAGAGGACTGTAAGGAAATCTAACAACCGGTAGTCGTAACAACCTTGTAGAGTCTCACAAGTTTCTTCCTGAGAAGGGTCGGGAGGTCTTAGTAGGGATTTCTTAGGGTTTAGTATTAAAAGATCCCGGTTCCATACCACGTTAATTTCGAATAGAAATCCATTCCTAGTTAAACATGAGTCTAGCCTAGGTAGCCTTCATCATCACTGAGTTAAGTCTTCATCCAAGTTCGTGTTTAGTTAATTTAGCTAATTTAGTTTAATCTTTAATTGCAAATTTAGGATTTTTAGAAACCCCCCCCCCCCCTCTCAATCAAATAAACAATTAGTTAAGTTGTGTCAGTCTTAGTCTAGATAGAGTCTTAGCGTAATTTAATTGAGTCTCGTGGGTTCGATATCCGGACTTACTTAGCTTTACTAGAGTCGATCTGTTTGCTTGCCGATTAGTAGTTTAGTTGAGTTTAGACAGTCTAGAGTATCACTTTGAGTCTAGATTTAGGTTAATTTTAGTTTATTTTTATTAAACTACTTTTAGCACATCAATTTTTTGGAACCGTTGCCGGGGACTCTTTGGCGATTGCGGTAATTACTTTGTTTGGACTTGTTTGACATATTACGTGCTATTTGTTCGTTTGTTTGAGTCGTAGGAGTCTAATTATAAAAATCAAAAATCAAAAAAAATATTTGTTTTTCGTCGAGTCGTTTGTTAGAGTCTTCTTACTTGTTTGTATTCAGTTTTGCAGTTGATGCCCCATACGCGCTCGCAGGGACCTCCGCCGAATCCGTTTACGATCAAGTCTTCCTTCTCGTCTTCTTTGTCCAAGGTAAGTTCTTATAGCTCTTCTTCGTCTTCACACTTCGCCCCTTCTGAATCTACTCTCCATTCTATACCACCAGCCTTCGACTTCACACCGAAGCCGTCACCACATAATTCCCCACCACCCACCCGTCCTCCGAGTCCGCCACCTGCAGTTCAAATGGCCAATCGCACCGTTTACGAGCAAGCTACCACTGGTTTCACCGGCGCTACTTCACCCATCGCCCTTCCCAACATTACGAATGATAGGTCCTGGTAGATTCCCTCCAACATCATGACGGCCATCACCAATTCGTGCCAATTACACGGCCGTGATGATGAGGATGCATCCGCCCAAATTAATCGAATCACTCGCCTTTGTAGCACCTTCTCCATTGAGGGTGTTAATAAAGACGCCAGGTACCTTCAGGTTTTCCCATTCATTCTCGCTAGCCGCGCAGCCGTCTGGTTTGATTCGCAGCCTGCGGGGACTTTCACCACCTGGGGAGGTTTACGAGACGCTTTCTTAGCCAAATATTTCCCACCTTTCAAAGCATCTCGTCTACGCGATCAGATCTATTCGTTCCGAATGGAGCCTGATGAGCCTTACCACCTGGCCTGGGAGCATTTTCAGACTCTGATTTCTCATTGTTCTCATCATGGTTTATCGGATAGGGCACTAGTTGAAAAGTTCTACAATGGTCTCACCCATGAAATCAAAGCCCATTTCGAGACTTCAGCTGGAGGGCAACTTATGGGTAAAAAGACAGTTAATGAGTGCAATGGTTTGTTTGAGAGTTTTGCCCATTCTGACATGGACTATAGCACTAACAGCAGGACTTCCATTCCTGTGACTACTTCCTCGGCCACTCGAGGGGTAAACCAAGTTGGCTTGGATTCATCGGTAGCTGCTGCTTTAGAGGGTCTCAAACAAGAGTTGAATGCGATTAAGAAAAGGATTGATAGGTGTGAGGTTTGTAGGGGAGGCCACGATACGATAGATTGTCCCACACTTACACTCGAGCAGGTAGAGTTTATAGCTGGTCAGTCTAGGGTCCCACTAATCCGTTCAATAATTCTAATTATAACTCCAACTGGCTCGGTAGTGGCAATAATAGTGGTTTTCGTTCTTCCGGTAATCCTCCTGGTTTTCCATCTGGTCAGTATCAAAATAGGGGGTCCAGTCTATACACGAGTGGAGGTTCAGGTCAGGGAGGTCAGTTTAGTGGTTCGGGTTCGAGTGGTCAGTTTGCTAGTGGGGGGTCAACTCAAGAGGGTCAGGCTAGTGGTAAGGGTTCAGAGGGTAGTTTAAGTAGGTTTGAGGAGATGTTTGCTCAGTTGATGGTGAGAGATCAGGCTACACAGAAATCTTTAACTGAATTCGGTAATTTCGCTAAAAATCAAGAGCAAATTAATAAAAGTCAAGAGCTTCAACTTAAAAATCAACAATCCGCACTTTTAGACCTTTAGAGAACAGTTGGGGGTATAGCTAAACAGTTACAAGAGCACCTAGTTGGTCAGTTTTCAGGAAATACCTACCCAAACCCTGCTAACCATTCAGCGAAGGCCATCACTACCCGTAGTGGAAAGAGTCTAGGGGAGGTAGTGAGAGAGAGTGTTGAGGTAGAAGATGAGGAAGTCGATGAAGAGGTTGAGATGGAGGCTCCCGGTAAGGTGCACATGAGGCTAGACCCAGCAAGTACCGCACACGCCGAGGTGTCTCAAGTTGAGAAGAGTGTGGAGAAGCAACCGGTTAGGGTTAGACCGGCACCATTAGTTGATCCTTCCCGTGTCCTATACCCCGCCCGCCTTATGCATCAGAAATATGCTAAGGAGTATGGGCAATTTCTTGAAATGTTTAAGCAGTTGAAAATAAATCTTCCGTTCATAGAGGCCTTACAGTCCATGCCCAAGTACGCTAAATTTCTTAAGGACCTTCTGAAGCATAAGGAGAGGATAGGTGAGCTTTCGAACATTCCTTTGACCGGAGGTTGTTTCGCGGTGGTCTTGAATAAGCTACCAGAGAAATTAACCGACCCGGGTACATTCACCATTCCATGCCTTTTTGGGGGAGCAGTTACCCATGCTCATGCTCTAGCTGATTTAGGCGCCAACATCAATCTGATGTCGTTTTCTTTGTATGAGAGGCTAGGTTAAGGAGAGCTTACACCCACGAGTATGTCGTTGTCCTTGGCTGATTGTTCGGTCAAGTATCCTCGTGGGATAGTAGAGAATCTGTTGGTAAAAGTTGATAAATTCGTATTTCTTGTAGATTTCGTCATTCTTGACATGGAGGCTGATGAAAGAGTATTATTTTGGGCCGTCCATTCCTTAGAACCGAAAAGGAGATCATCGACGTCTTTGACGGTAAAATTTCTCTTCGTGCGGGTGACGAGATTGTCACATTCGAGATCGATAGAGCCATGCAGCATTCTGGGGGTAGAGACGAAGATAGCGGGCCGTGTCATTCGGTTTACTTTCTGAATTCTTTCATATCTTGTGTCGACACGTGTCTCGAGTACATTAGCGGGGCCGATCTAGTAAGTAAGGGAGTTGTTGACGAGATTGATGAAGAAGAGGTTGAGGAGACGTTAGATGAGAGCGATGAGTTATGGGTTCCAGAGACGTTGGAACTTAATGAGGTTAGCGATGAGAGTACTCCTTTAGACATTCCACCGCCTTTAGAACTAAAGGTTCTTCCATCACATCTTGAGTATGCATTCTTAGGAGAGAAGCCGAACATGCTCGTCATCATATCTTCGAAGTTGACAGGGGAGGAGAAAGTGAGGTTGATTGAGGTGTTGAGGAAGCATAGAGAGGTGATTGCATGGAGGTTGTCTGATATTAAGGGGATTAGCCCTACTTTTTGCACGCACCGTATTCTGATGGAAGAGGTTTACAAGCCGGTGGTGCAGCCGCAGCGACGTCTCAACCCGAATATGCAGGAGGTAGTTAAGAAGGAACTTATGAAGTTGCTAGAGTCTGGGTTGATATACCCGATTTCCGATTCAGCTTGGGTGAGCCCTACTCAGGTTGTCCCGAAGAAAGGGGGATGACAGTCGTTCTAAATGAGAAAAATGAGCTCATACCTTCACGTAGAGTCACGGGTTGGCGGGTGTGCATTGACTATCGAAAGTTGAATGACGCCACTCGTAAGGATCATTTTCCGCTCCCATTCATTGATCAAATGCTTGAGCAGCTCGTGGATCAGCAGTTCTATTGCTTTCTCGACGGGTTTTCGGGTTATTTTCAGATCTCCATTGCACCGGAGGATCAGGAAAAGACAAACTTTACATGTCCATACGACACATATGCTTACCGATGCATGCCATTTGGTTTATGTAACGCTTTAGCTACATTCGAGCGATGTATGATTGCGATTTTTCAGGATATGGTAGATAATTCGATGGAGGTGTTTATGGATGATTTCTCGGTGTACGGTAATTCTTTCGATCATTGTTTATTTAATATTGAGAAGATGTTGAGGAGATGTGTTGAAACGAAGCTGATGTTGAATTGGGAAAAGTGTCACTTCATGGTGACTGAGGGGATTATCTTAGGTCATAAGATCTCGAGAGCGGGTATAGAGGTTGATAGAGCGAAGATAGATACGATTAGTCGGCTTCCTCCGCCGACTAGTATAAATTCGATTCGTAGTTTTCTCGGTCATGCGGGTTTTTACAGGCGCTTTATTAAAGACTTTTCTAAAATCACTCGCCCCATGACTCGACTGTTGGAGTAGGATGTCCCGTTTGTCTTTGACAAGGAATGCCTTAAAGCGTTCGAATTTCTTAAAGAGAAACTGGTCAGTGCGCCTATTCTTGTATCACCCGACTGGAGCTTTCCATTCGATCTTATGTGCGACGCTAGCGATTATGCAGTCAGTGCAGTATTAGGGCAGAGACGGGAGAATCATTTTCACCCGATTTACTACGCGAGTAAAACATTGAATGACGCCCAAGAAAATTACACCACTACTGAGAAGGAACTGTTAGCCATCGTGTTTTCATTTGACAAGTTCTGTTCTTACCTTGTTCTTTCAAAAACCGTAATGTTTACTGACCACTCAGCTTTGCGTTACCTTTTTCAGAAGAAATACGCTAAGCCGCGTCTGATTCGATGAATCCTACTCCTTTCTGAGTTTGATATAGAAATTAAGTATAAAAAGGGAGTAGAGAACGTTGTGACAGACCATCTCTCGCATTTGGAGGATCCTAGCAGGGAAGAGATTGGTGAGGAGGTGATAGGAGACAGATTCCCTCACGAGTCTATTGATTTTGTTGCAGCAGAGCAGGAGGGTTTGTCGTGGTTTAGCAATCTAGCTAACTACCTTGCAAACGGATATGTGATGGATGGGATGAATCGCCAGCAAAAGAAAAAGCTTTTGAATGATGCACGGGGATATATATGGGATGATCCCTACCTCTTCAAGATAGGAGGTGATCGGATTTTGAGGAGATGTGTGAGTAGAGAAGAGGGTTTAGACATTATTCGGCATGTTCACGAGGGCTTGACAGGAGGCCATCACGGTCCGCATGTGACCGCTCAGAAAGTTTTCGATTGTGGGTTTTATTGGCCGTCTGTAGTTAAGGACGCGGCTGAGTTTGTGAGAAAGTGTGATCATTGCCAACGAACCGGCAACATCTTATCTTAGGATGAGATGCCCCAAAACCCTATTCAAGTGTTAGAAATCTTCGATGTGTGGGGCATCGACTTCATGGGGCCATTCCCCTCCTCGAGTGGAAATCGCTACATCCTCGTGGCTATTGATTATGTTTCGAAGTGGTGGAAGCTCAAGCTTTGCCTACAAACGATGCACGAGTGGTGGTGAGATTTTTGAAGAAGTTGTTTACTCGTTTCGGGACTCCTAAGGCGATTATTAGTGACCGCGGGACGCATTTTTGTAATGCCGTAATGGAAAAGGCATTGGAGCGATATGGAGTTATGCACCGTTTGTCCACCACATATCATCCACAAACAAGCGGTCAAGTTGAGAACGCGAATAGAGGAGTGAAGAGGATCATGGAAAAGACGGTGGGAAAGAGCCGAAAGGATTGGTCGGATAAGTTCGATGACGCATTTTGGGCGTTTCGTACCGCCTACAAAACACCTTTAGGAACGACCCCTTTTATGATAGTGTATGGAAAAGCGTGCCATTTACCGGTAGAATTAGAGGATCGGGCTCTTTGGGCACTTAAAAGCCTGAATTTGGATCTCACCGAGGCCGCTAGGAAAAGATTCTTTCAAATTCATGAATTGGAAGCACTTCGTGATGCCACATACGACCGTTCATGGAGTATCAAAGAAAAGTCAAAGGTTTTGCACGATAGGAAGTTGCGGAAGTTGAAAGAATTTTGAGTGGGTGATAAGGTACTTTTGTTCAATTCAAGATTGAAGTTGATTGCCGGAAAATTGAAGTCAAGATGGTCCGGACCGTATGTCGTGAAGGAGGATTCCCGTACTATACCGTGGAGTTGTTCAACGAAGATAGTGAGAGCTCATGGAAAGTTAACGGACATCGATTGAAACATTACTTAGGGGGTCCCATCGATACCGTCGAAGAGGAAGAAATTCCTCTTACGGACCCGCCTAGCACCGCCGCTTAGGTTCTTGAGTGAAAACTCAAGTGTAGAGTTTTGTACATTGAGTCGTTTTCGTGTCGTGTCCTTAGCATAGAGTTTTTAGTTTTTATTTCATCTTTTGTGTCGTTTTCGTATTTTTGCGTCCGTGGTTGCGTCGTGAAGTTTTTTGCAGGTAACATCACCTTAACGTGAGCGAGATCAACAAGGGAATGGCGTTCCAGGTACGTATTTGAGTTAAAATCAGAAAAATAAGCTCTGGGGGTATTTTAGGAATAATAAAAATGATTTTTGAGCCAAATATGCAGTCTGCAGACTGCACTGCAGGTTTTAGTAACACCCTCGCGTGGCGCGAAGGGTTCTTTCTCAGTATACGCGGCCCGTGAGGGAAGCATAAAAAAATTTAAAATTAACTGCGAGTCGCGGGGCGCGACAAATTAAGTTGTAGCCTACGCTGGCCGCGAGAACGATAGAAGTCGGCAACAGTTTTAAAAACCCCCAATTTTGACACACTTTAAACCCTAACCTTTTCTCCTTTCCCTCATCGGCGACCACGAAATACCCAACCCCACCACCGATTATCCTCAATTCCTCCAATTACCACCACTATTCCTCCAATTACCACCATCATACATCACCAAATACCTTCGATTTCCACCACTGTTAACCACTACCATCCAAAATCAATCCATAATCATCCGGTTTAACTAATTTTCACCAAGTTTTTAAATGGGTTTCAAGAGATTTCATACTATTCATAGTTCTCTGCATTCAAGTCGACGAACAGGATGTCAGGTGAGGCTTCTTCTTCTGGGACAAGCCGAAAGAGACGGATGACTACTAGATCATGTGGCACTACTGAGGCTCAACAACAGCCAGTTGATGTGCCAATTAGGGAGATCCGATATAGTGGACCTGGAGTTCCACATGGACAGAGTATGGTTTTACGGGATAGCCCATTGTTACAGTTTGCTGAGGGGTCTTCTGAGAGGGCGAGATTACAGGTTATGAGGGCCGTGCAGTTGTTGGAGTATCGTAGGATAGACTGGGAGTTGGTAGGATAGTTGGGACAGAGTGAGAGGTTGGAGCAGCTGCTGGGAGGCAAGTTTAGGCTGGTATTGGATTGTGACGCTCCGCAGTACTATGAGTTAGCTTTAGAGTTTCATTCTACATTCGAGTACAGGCATGTAGGGGGATTTGCTGAGGCTGATGTGGTGTCGTTTTCCCTAGGCAAGAAGGTGTTCAATATGACTCTGCCTCAGTTCACGGTGGCGACGAGGTTTTATACACAGCAGGAGGTGCAGGAGCCTGGCTTTGTGAGTTTGTTGAGGGGTGTTGTGAAGAAGGCATAGGATTTTTGTGTGATGAAGGAGAATCTGGCCAGGTTTTGGGGTACGATTGCCACGACACCATTCTCAAACAACATGGTGGCCTCGGATATTAGGGATCCAGTTCATAGGTTTATACACAAGATTTTGGCAGCCACATTGATAGGACGACATGAGGGGGATAACAAGGTGAATCATCACAGTGTGTTCTGTTTGATGTGCATGGTAGAGGGCCGACCAGCCAACTTGGCTAGTATTTTCGGGTGGTCGTTGACGAGACCCTCGAGAGGAGGTAGGCAGGCCCGGTTATACTGTGGACCTTATATTACTTGGCTAGAGGAGAGTTTGGGAGTTTTTGCTGATTATCCTGCTGATAGGATGCACACTGGTCCAGCTCCTACGTTGATGGAGCTGAAGAGTTTTCAGTCGGCGGGCATAGTTACTTATGATGAGCCGCCAGCTTGGGTAGCGATAGTTCAGGGGCCTCAGGTACAGCCCTCGGCAGGTTCGGATACAGCTGAGGCGATGCAGGCTGCGATTCCCCCTAGATATTAGGTGCCTCTCGTTAGGCGTGAGTTACCTGCGCGCCAGTATCCGATTAGGGAGCCTCGCCCAGATCCTTTGACATTAGAGGCAGTATATGATAGGGTAGAGGGTTTGTACGATTATGTTGATGACCAGTTTGGTCAGATGAGGCATCAGATGGAGACAGGTCAGAGGAGGTTAGAGGATGTCATGCGAGTTCTGATGGATCATTTTTAGTTGCAGCCACCGCCATCCTGGTAGGCAGGTTTTGAGGAGCAGTGGGATGAAGAAGAGTTTGATGAGGATTAGATCGAGGATGCAGCAGCACTGATGGATCATATCTTTTGTTTTTATTTTTCATTTATGTTGTTTTCACCCTCATATTTTGGTCTGTATTTATGATACTTAAACAGGTTGGTAGGTTTTTTGGGGTTGGTTGATATACTTGGTTTGCGGTTGTTTGAACTAACGCTAGTATGATACATATTATGTTTTGGTTTGTTACGAGTGATTGATAGGTTGATGTTGATGTCGCGTCCGTTCGCGTGTCCGAGTTTAGGAACAGTTTACTTAGCGCGTTTGGAGAGGAGGGCATATGTGGTATCGACTGGCATATTGACAGTCTCACATATATTCAGCTAAGTCGTTCCACTTGTATACTTTGTATAGTTTTATTTTTCGTCGTTATTTCTTTTGTTTTTAGGTGTTAGGAGTCGTGTTTTCATCCTTGCATTAGGGACAATGCAAAATTTTAAGTGTGGGGATGGTACACTTGGGTCTTAGTCGTTAGTTTGTTTAATTTGAGTCATAAAAAGTTGAAAAATACAAAAAAAATTTAAAAATTTTTTGAAAAAATTCAAAAAAAAGAAAATTAAAAAATGTCTTTTGAAATAAGAAGTTTGCAAACTAAAAAGCGGAAAATGATAGTAAAGTCGGGTTTTCGTTCGGGTTCAAATAATAATAATAATAATATGAGATTAATATAATTGAGCTTGTGTCTAGTTTGGGATGTGCGGGTAGGCTCGATTCGGTTCTAGGTTCCTTTGATTTTAAATATACCTAATTGTCGGTCTACTAGTGGGTTCTCATCTAGGGAAAGTGGGGAAATTGAAACCGCCAATAATAGTATAAGGGATGCCGTTATAAGTTAAGATCGTTAGAGTTTCTTATCATATCTCGTTGAAAGAAAAAAAAATAAAAAATATAATAAATGAGCTAGAAACTAAGAAAAGTAGCGCAAGCCTATGTAATCTTGGTTGGGGATAGTGACTCTACAGCCGGAATACCTCTAGGATGTGTGAAATCAAAATTGCAAAAAAAAAAAAAAATACCGACGCCTATTGTAATCTTGGTTGGGGATAGCGACTCTACAGCCGGAATGCCTCTGGGTTAGGTAAAGCAACGTCTAAGCTCAAAAGAAAGAAAAAAAGGAAAAAAATGAGAAAAGATTTGATTTTAAATTCTCTTGATCTTGATATAAAACGGTTAGGAAATAACCCAGTGGTTGTTCCTTTTGTCCTATAAGCTTAGGGGGGATTAGGTGGACTTGCGATTCTTAGCGTGAGACCCTAGGTAGATTGACCGTAATTGAACTAAACTTGCATGATAAGGGCTTGGAACCGGGTTTGGGTTTAAGAGGACAAGTATACTTGCAATCGCGGCTAACACAAGTTTCAGTTTTAATAAGTAATTTAAGCTTTTGTCCCGAATGATTATTCCGACTATGATTCCATTATGCATAATTCTTTTTCGAGGACGAAACAATGATAAGTGTGGGGATATTTGATGTATTGTAAAATACATCTTTATTTCGTTTTCGTTTTAGTCGTTTTTAGTTAGTTTCAACGTCATTTTAGTTAGATTGTATATACTATTCATATATTTTTGTTTTCCAGGTCTTTGTAGATATAATATGCAGAAACGAGTTAAAATTTGGCAAGATAAAGTGTCTGATCGGAAAACGGAAGCTCGGGAGCTGATACTGAGCGAAATACAGAATCTGGAGCCATCTGGCGGGCCGCGAAGACATCAACTTATTCTTTCGCGCCCCGCCAAGGAATTAAATAATAGTTTTTGAATTAGGGCGAGTCACGGGCCGCGTAGGGTCACACCTTAAGTTCTCGTGGACCGCTAGAAAGTGAAAAAGTTGCCGACATCGTTTTTCCAACGGCTATATGGTTTAGCAAGTTATATAAACACATCAATTGTTCACAGCCGCATCATTGACGAATATTGGAGTTCTTGGAGGCTACTTAGAGGCTGTTTGAAGATTCTTGAAGCATCGGAAGGCCTAGGAATCATCGGGTAACGCTCGGGAGCACTCGGGAGTGAAGCATTAGGGTTTATTCTTCCCGTTTCTTTATTGTTTCGATTGTTTTTGGTTGTTTCTCAATGAATTCAGTTCTGATTATGTTTATTGCTATGTTTTTAGACATGTTTAGCGGCTAATAACTTCATACTACCTAGGCTAATGACGATTGTTTAACAAAGTTTGGATTTTTATTCGTTAATAATGTTGGTTTTGGATTTTCTTGAAAAGTAAACGAATTTGGAAACTTTAATTTGGTGTATATGCGTATCTTGTGTTAATTATCAATTAGTTGCTCGTTTCACATGAATCTTGATGAATGTCTTTCATAGAATAGGTTCGTGTTAATTATCTAATCTTTACGGGTTTGGGTAATTTTTGGGTAAATCGGCCGATTACCTTAGAAACGGTAATTAAAAGATTATTGAAACTTGATATTCTACTAATCTTGTCGCTGTAAGGCTCGAGGTTATTAATAGGTCTTGGTTTGGTATATAGCTAGGATTAGGTTTTGTAAGAAATCGGTCTTAGTTCCCTAATCATACTCGTGTCTATTAAACCAAGTTAAAATCCATAGTTGCCTTAGACTTTCGCTCTGTAAGGTAGATTGTCATATTAGGGCACTTTTCAAGAAGTTAGAGGACTGTAAGGAAATCTAACAACTGTTAGTCGTAACAGCCTTGTAGAGTCTCACAAGTTTCTTCCTGAGAAGGGTCGGGAGGTCTTAGTAGGGATTTCTTAGGGTTTAGTATTAAAAGATCCCGGTTCCATACCACGTTAATTTCGAATAGAAATCCATTCCTAGTTAAACATGAGTCTAGCCTAGGTAGCCTTCATCATCACTGAGTTAAGTCTTCATCCAAGTTCGTGTTTAGTTAATTTAGCTAATTTAGTTTAATATTTAATTGCAAATTTAGGATTTTTAGAACCCCTCCCCCCCTCAATCAAATAAACAATTAGTTAAGTTGTGTCAGTCTTAGTCTAGATAGAGTCTTAGCGTAATTTAATTGAGTCTCGTGGGTTTGATATCCAAACTTACTTAGCTTTACTATAGTCGATCGGTTCGCTTGCCGGTTAGTAGTTTAGTCGAGTTTAGAGAGTCTAGAGTATTACTTTGAGTCTAGATTTAGGTTAATTTTAGTTGTTTTTATTAAACTACTTTTAGCACATCAAAAGACAATTATGAATTTATCCAGATTTGACTTACATATTCTGTTCATCATGTCCATAAATGCGGCTGGGGCATTGGTTAAACCAAATGGCATGACAATAAATTCATAATGGCCATACCTTGTTCTAAAAGCGGTCTTAGGAATGTCCTCTTCCTGTACCTTTAGTTGATGATATCCTGAACGTAAATCGATCTTAGAAAAGAATCGAGCTCCTTGTTGTTGATCGAACAGATCATCGATTCTCGGTAATGGGTACCGATTTTTAATTGCGACCTTATTCAATTCTCGGTAATCAATGCACATACGCATTGACCCGTATTTCTTCTTGACAAACAAGATTGGTGCTCCCCATGGTGATGAACTTGGTTGTATGAAACTTTTCTCAAGAAGTTCGTCCAACTGTCTCTTCAGTTCCTGCATCTCTGCTGGCGCCAAATGGTAAGGTGCCTTGGCAATTGGTCCTGTCCCTGGTAGCAGTTGAATTCTAAATTCAACTTCCCTATCTGGTGGTAGTCCAGGTAGCTCTTCAGGAAAAATATATGAGAATTGAGATACTACGGGAATATCTTTCAATTCTTTTCCTTTAGTGTTAATGATTATAGAAATCATATACACTAGTGATCCTTTTCTTGCATAACTTGTTGTTTTCATCACAGAGATGAATTTCGTGGATCTAGATGGCTTATCCCCTTTAATCGAGATCTTTTCACCTTTTGGTGAATTTACTTGTATTGACTTTTGATCACATAAAATACTGGCTTTATTGGCTACTAACCAATCCATTCCTAATACATTATCAAATCCAGCTAGATTCATTGGGTAAAGGTTAGCAATAAACTTATGATTTAGAATTTCTATCCTTGCTTCCTGCAAGATTTCAGTGATCTTAATGGATTCTCCATTCGCTGTCTCCACTAAGGATTCTTGTTGGAGTTTAGTTAATGGTTGATTAAGAATTTTGCAAAATGAAGTATTCATAAAACTTTGGTTTGCACCAGAGTCAAATAATACTTTAGCAAAAACATCATTAACTAAAAACGTACCAGCAATTACGTACAGAATCATCTTTGCTTCTTCAGCTGTCAGAACAAAGGCTCTTGCATTCTTAGTAGTCTTGTTGTTCATGGCTGGAGCTAGTTTTGGACAGTTTGGCTTGATATGCCCTTTTTCTCCACAATTGAAGCATACTCCATTTTCCTACAGTCTTCTTCCTTGTGTTCAGGTATCTTGCAGAAGTTGTAGTATATGGAGCATCATCCCGAATGCTTCTTCTTGCAGGCCTTACAATAAGGTGCAGATGTAGAACCTATATTCTTCCCACGGTTGGAATTACCATAGCGAAATTCCTGGGTAAGCTTTTGGACTAGGTTCTTCATCTGGTTTTCTTCTTGCGTACGCACTAATTCACCGGTCAAGGTATTCGCTAGTTCTACAGCTTCTTCTATGGTTTGTGGTCTAGATGCCTTGACTACATGTCTAATCTCACTGATTAATCCCCAGAGGTAACGGGAGATTAATATTGGTTCTGGTGAAGCTAGAGTTGGCATGATTCTAGCATATTCGAAGAATATGGTAGTGTCACCCTTACAGTCTACTCCAGTCATTCTATGGTTTAAGAACTTATTAGCAATTTGTTCTTTTTCATTGGGAGGACAGAATTTCCTTTCGACCATATTTTTAAACTCAGTCCATTTTATATTATAGACTCTGTCACTTCCTCTAGACTGGAGAATAGTATTCCACCATTCTAGAGCGGCGTTCTAAAAAAGATTGGAAGCAAACGTGATTTTGTCTTCCTCTGATCACTTGCATGTTTTTAAGACAGCCTCTGTCTTTTCTATCCAACGTAGAGCTGCAATGGCTCCTTCATTACCAAAGAATTCTATCGGTTTACACGACCATAATTCTTTGTAAGAACAACCATAAGGCATGGTTCTTCTTCTTTTTGGAATAGGAAATTGAAGTAACGGTCCATTGTTCACGTTGTGACTGGGTTCAGTATGTGATCGCTTACTTCCACTATTACTTTTATTATTTTATGCTTCCTTAACATTTTGGATGATATATGGCATAGCATCCCTAATTCCTTGGGTTACTACGTGTCGAATGGCACTGTTATTTATTTGATTATCATTATTCTGGTTTTCCTGATTTGCTTCATTGTCCATCTAGATTTACAAACAATTATCAGGTATTAATATCACAGAATAAGATTTAATGCCAATAATTGCACAAACAAACACGTTGGTCAAAACCGTCGATCATTGCGACATGTACTCTATTTTATATATATATATATATATATATATATATATGCATCTAATACAACTATAGCCGGAATTTAAAATATATTACTAGTTATGCATCTATATTAGTTTATCTATTTTAGTTAATATATTATATATTTTTTTTCTAACTACTCGCATATATACATATATATATATATGTATATATATTAGTATTATTATTATTATTATTATTACTACTAGTGGGGGTTCATCCAATACTGCATGTTTAGCTCGTCATACTTCCATACGAGCTTTTCCCTATTTTCCTGATCTTCTCTCCTTCAGCAACTAACTCCTCACCAAACGTGCGGAGTTCCTGCACGTTTTCGGTATTCATGGGTGGTGGTGGTGCGGGTATTGGTTCAGGGTATGGTGGTAAAGGATCTCCATACGGGTATGGGTTTTCTAGGGTTTCCCTAACATATTGGTCAGCATCCCAGTATGGATCTAGAGGGTCAAGGTTTGGGTATGGTGCTACAGGGTTTGGTATGGGTTCCTCTTGTGGGTAGAGTTCTCGGTAATCCCTATGGTCGTCGTTCCTTGGATCGTATGCTAAGGGATTTGGTGCTCGAACTATGGGTATCTCATCTGGGTTAAAAGTTGGTATGGGGACAGGTGCTTATTGGTTGGTTTCTATTTCCATGGGTTGAGTGGGAAACAGTGGTAGTGGCTGTGGTGCAATGACTTGCTCTAAGTTTGTTTCTGTGACGGTGGTAGCTAAGATGTGAAAGTTGGCTAATCTCCTATTGAATATGTCTCAGGTCTGGGCGTTCATCTCCCAATTTGCTGCAGCTAAAGCCCTCTGTTGCTTTAAATTTTCTCATTCTTTTCCTACGCTCATGAGCTCTCCGACTGAACCATCCTCTCTTTTTTGTAGGGAATGACTCTTCGGATTGCGCTTTAAAGATGAATATCCCCTCTTCGGTGTCAGCTGAGTACCCCGAATGAGTAGGCTAGGAGGAAGTTCCTTCATCTCTAGGAGAACTAGACAGTTGACGATAAACGTCTAATGGACCTTGATCACTCATACCGTAAACTAACAAATTGTCAAATAACACAAAATAATAATATACACGTATGCACATAGCGTCATAGATGATTTCCTAACAGAATTGACAATTTCAATGTCAGCAGAACACTTCTGTGGCTGAAATCCGTGGTTGTAGCTCTGATACCACTCTTTGTCACAACCCCTGGCCCCTAATTCTGGGAACGGGCGGCCGCGAACCAGTATCAGTGGTATTGGTGTTTATGAATTTAGCAACGGATTTTACATCAGGACCGTAGTTAGGAAATATCTTATCAGAGTAAAACTCCTCATTTTATAAATAATAAACACATGGGAAAAACCCAAGTTTCCATTCATAATCAGTTTGTAGGGATAAACCCTAATTTATTGAAATAAAACATCTTCTTTATTTAGGTAACTTTTATAGCCACTTTTCCAAACCTTCAATGTTCTCCAGCTGACTTCTAGTTTGGCTTTCACATTTTGTTACCTGAAACGCGTTTTAAAACATTTGTCAGTCGGAAATACTGGTGAGTGAATCCCGGTTTAATCAAAACAGGTTTGATCATTGTACAGTATTGAGGGCAATCCAACAATTACATTGTTTACATCTACTTTAATTACCACCCACGGTACTGCCAATCCTGACTTGTGGTCATGTTAGTACTCACAGTGTAGTAACAAATTTTGTATACAAAACCCCAACATACCGACGATAATTGTAGAATTACAAGTACTTAATCACTGCTAAATATAATTTAAAACAATTGAGGTTTTGTAAAAACAGTTTATGAAAAACATTTACAAAAAGAGGATAAACTCACATTGCTATTTTAGGTAATTCCTTGTGACTTCCTGGTTATAATCTAGTAAATTAAACAATGCACACGCGTTAGTATAATAACCCAATATTTACATTAGTTATACCCGCCCTGAGACAGAACTCCAACGACTAAGTCAGGCAGAGCCTCGACATGCGTTATGGAGCACTAGATCAATCGGGCAGCGTATCTAATATGTAGCCGGGGGTTATAATACTTACAATGAGGTATAGCTTCGTTAATTTAGTGGGTATAATACCCGATATTATTATTGCTATTCAGAATTGAGAGAGAAGTTTCGAATTTTGAACGATTTTAACTGAATGCCGATCGATCTTATTTTTAGTGCTGATACAACACTTTCTCGAACCCCGCGAGAACTGAAGGCAAGGCCTTCGCAGCCCTCGAGCAAGTCTAGGGTAGGCCCTAGCTTGGCTGATTCGACCACTAGGCTTGACACGATGCTGACACGTGGCGGCTCAAGGGCTCGCCTGGTGGTTAAGCTGTCGCGGCCCCGACTTGGTTAGCCAAGGGCTTCGCGCCCCGCGAGCGACCCTTAAATCTTGTGTTTATTTGATTTTTAATTATATAAAGGTATTTTGGGTCGGGTTTTCGTATACGGGGTGTATTCTAGGAAGTATAGGGATGTTATAAGTATTTTAGGAGGGTTGTTATATTTGCCCAGCCCACTACTTCGTTAATTACCAAAGGGCCGTCCACTATGTTCCTTCCGGATATGAATGCGGATTGAACATTAGAAACAACACTTTTTATTACATATCTCATTCGATTCGCCAAGACTTTTGAAATGATTTTATTAACTACACCAATCAACGAAATAGGCCTAAAATCTTAAAAAGTCAAAGGGTCTGTTACCTTAGGGATGAGTGCTATGAAGAATTTTTTTTAGAAATGGTGTATTTTGAATATATTTTTAGGATAACGGGGAAGTAAAAAAAAAAAGGTTTTTGGTGTATCCTCTATTAAGAATAGCGGATTAGGAGGAAATTAAGTTGTGTTGCAGCAATGCTCAGGTAGGTGTCAGGTGGGTGTCAGATGTTTTTCTAATCCTCTATTCTCAACAGAGGATTAGGAGGAAACACTTAACCATGGTTCAACCCTCACCCGAGACCAAACATAAGCCAGTTAAAAACCTAAACCCAATTACAAAACTCAACTCTAATTAATTTATTTTAATGTTTCAAACCCATTTAATAATATTTTGTTAAATAATATTGTTCGAAACCTAACTCTAATTAATTTATTTTAATGTTTCAAACCCTAACTAAATATTATAATTAACAATAATAAAATAAAATGATAAATTATAAGATGAAAAACGTGAAACATGGATTAATCGATTACATAAACTGAATTAAAGCGGTACAATCTAACTAATTATTTAATGCCTATGTGGATAGCGAATGAGACAGCCACCGGTGCCACAACGAACTGGTTTTGGATGTCTTTGTGGTTGTACACGTCTTGGTTCTGGTTCTTCCGGTTCATTATCATTTGGTGGACTGGAGCCTTCGGGTTGACTCAGATGTAGGTCCAAGCTTATTGGAACCGGACTTATATGCTGGTAACGCGGATGTTGTACACTAAGACCGGTATATTCGTAATTCTGGAAGGGTCCCGGCTGGTCTGAGTACATCACAGGAATCATATTACTATCAGGAGTGTTGTCAAACAATGAGGATACCCAATTGTTTTGTTGGTTGTTGTTAACATTCGACTGGGTACCTAATTGAATGCTTGATGATCCATGTCCAACATTTTCAAATGAAGGTCTATAACCGGCTTCCAAATCCAGTGTTGCCCCTCCAACATGTGAGGTACCCTCCCCATAGTTGGGTGTTGCCCCTCCAAAATTCGAGGTACCCTCCCCATAGTTGGTTGTACCCTCCCCCTCCTGATCATCATGTACGAGGTTTACCCGAGTTCTTTGTCGGCCAAGACGCCCCCGACCACCACGCCTTGCTCGCTGGGGGATAGTGTTACCCGGTTCCAGATCTGGTTCATTAGTCTGTATGTACGAAGGCTGACCCATATGATTAAGTGATCCAATTAGTTGAGAAGCCATGCCTTGGACCCCTCCAAAATTTTCGTAGTAATGATCAGGGCCCATGTTTCGCATTCTGATTGCTTCCTGACCAATGAAGCCTAATCCATCCACCTGCAAAACCAAAATAATTAAAAGCTATACGCATTACTAATTTATTATTTTTAATTCTACATTTTTAATTAAACTTACCAAGTATCTTGCAGTTCCACCGTGATCATCGAAACCAGTATGGACAACACCTGGGACGTGCCTCGGGTCTTTTATATATAATACAGTATGCTCATGGAACCAATCATTGTAAGTAGGGTGTGCCGTAGGCTTGTTGGTCGGCACACCTTCCACCACATTTTCGTTTCTATTGTTCCAGTTTTCCACATATGCTGCATGATGAACAGACCAGTCTGTTTCCAACCTCCCTTTCCGTATTGTTTTACGGAGTTTGTGAAGCACTTTACGTGAAAAGGGGAATGGGGCGGGGACCTCCTGAAGAAATCCAAACTGCCTCATAACCCTTTCCACCGGATGATATTCAACTATGTTCCAAAAAATTAAATAACATCGTGACCTCCAACTGCTTATGCCCGTTCTACACATTTCCGGGAGTCTTTGCAGCACGTGCCGATAAGGCATCCAATCAAACTGTTAAAATAAAAAACTGTTAATATTTAGTATTTAAAATCGATTTATAAAACCTGTTAATTATTAGCATAAAATCGATTTATAAAACCTGTTAATTATTAGCATAAAGGTTTTATAAATCGATTTTAAATACTAAATATTAACAGTTTTTTATTTTAACAGTTTGATTGGATGCCTTATCGGCACGTGCTGCAAAGACTCCCGGAAATGTGTAGAACGGGCATAAGCAGTTGGAGGTCACGATGTTATTTAATTTTTTGGAACATAGTTGAATATCATCCGGTGGAAAGGGTTATGAGGCAGTTTGGATTTCTTCAGGAGGTCCCCGCCCCATTCCCCTTTTCACGTAAAGTGCTTCACAAACTCCGTAAAACAATACGGAAAGGGAGGTTGGAAACAGACTGGTCTGTTCATCATGCAGCATATGTGGAAAACTGGAACAATAGAAACGAAAATGTGGTGGAAGGTGTGCCGACCAACAAGCCTACGGCACACCCTACTTACAATGATTGGTTCCATGAGCATACTGTATTATATATAAAAGACCCGAGGCACGTCCCAGGTGTTGTCCATACTGGTTTCGATGATCACGGTGGAACTGCAAGATACTTGGTAAGTTTAATTAAAAATGTAGAATTAAAAATAATAAATTAGTAATGCGTATAGCTTTTAATTATTTTGGTTTTGCAGGTGGATGGATTAGGCTTCATTGGTCAGGAAGCAATCAGAATGCGAAACATGGGCCCTGATCATTACTACGAAAATTTTGGAGGGGTCCAAGGCATGGCTTCTCAACTAATTGGATCACTTAATCATATGGGTCAGCCTTCGTACATACAGACTAATAAACCAGATCTGGAACCGGGTAACACTATCCCCCAGCGAGCAAGGCGTGGTGGTCGGGGGCGTCTTGGCCGACAAAGAACTCGGGTAAACCTCGTACATGATGATCAGGAGGGGGAGGGTACAACCAACTATGGGGAGGGTACCTCGAATTTTGGAGGGGCAACACCCAACTATGGGGAGGGTACCTCACATGTTGGAGGGGCAACACTGGATTTGGAAGCCGGTTATAGACCTTCATTTGAAAATGTTGGACATGGATCATCAAGCATTCAATTAGGTACCCAGTCGAATGTTAACAACAACCAACAAAACAATTGGGTATCCTCATTGTTTGACAACACTCCTGATAGTAATATGATTCCTGTGATGTACTCAGACCAGCCGGGACCCTTCCAGAATTACGAATATACCGGTCTTAGTGTACAACATCCGCGTTACCAGCATATAAGTCCGGTTCCAATAAGCTTGGACCTACATCTGAGTCAACCCGAAGGCTCCAGTCCACCAAATGATAATGAACCGGAAGAACCAGAACCAAGACGTGTACAACCACAAAGACATCCAAAACCAGTTCGTTGTGGCACCGGTGGCTGTCTCATTCGCTATCCACATAGGCATTAAATAATTAGTTAGATTGTACCGCTTTAATTCAGTTTATGTAATCGATTAATCCATGTTTCACGTTTTTCATCTTATAATTTATCATTTTATTTTATTATTGTTAATTATAATATTTAGTTAGGGTTTGAAACATTAAAATAAATTAATTAGAGTTAGGTTTCGAACAATATTATTTAACAAAATATTATTAAATGGGTTTGAAACATTAAAATAAATTAATTAGAGTTGAGTTTTGTAATTGGGTTTAGGTTTTTAACTGGCTTATGTTTGGTCTCGGGTGAGGGTTGAACCATGGTTAAGTGTTTCCTCCTAATCCTCTGTTGAGAATAGAGGATTAGAAAAACATCTGACACCCACCTGACACCTACCTGAGCATTGCTGCAACACAACTTAATTTCCTCCTAATCCGCTATTCCTAATAGAGGATACACCAAAAACCTTTTTTTTTTTTTGACTTCCCCGTTATCCTAAAAATATATTCAAAATACACCATTTCTAAAAAAAATTCGTGCTATGAACGATGCACTACATATGTGATGTATTGAGCCGCGGACATAAAATTGCTGCATTACTTCCATTACTACATTCTTTAGATCCGTCCAGTACTTCTTTATTAAATTGAAAGTGACGCCATCCAACCCGGGTGCCTTTCCACCACCGCATTCCCACATGGTCGTTCGAACTTCTTCAACCGAGAAAGACTCGATTAAAGACTTCGCATGATCCTCCCTCAATTTCTTGAATCCTTCCTCGTTTATTCTCGGCCTTGACCCCAATGGTTCATTGAATTTTGCTGCAAAGGATTTCTGAAATTATGCCTTTATTACCACCGCATCTGATACCCACTGCCCTTCAATCCATAAACCATTAATTTTATTTCTGGCGATAAGACTAGTAACAATCGTGTGGGTAGTTCGTGTTTTCATCGCCCAACCCAATCCATTTAATTCTAGATTTCTGCTGTAAATCTTTTGCCTTCCACTCGTGGTGATTTTTTATAACATGTTTTAGGGCATGTTTGGGTAAGCTTTTTGAAACAACTTATTGACTTATTGGCTTTTTGAAAAGTCATAAGCTCTAAAATGATGTTTGGCAAAGAGGGTGTATGTGAGGGGAAAAAGCCAATAAGTCAGTAAGTCACAAAATCCTGACTTTTCCAAAAAGCCAATAAGTTAATAAGTTGTTTTTAAAAGCTTACCCAAACATGCCCTTAATTGCTGCCATACCTCAATTTCATTATTCAACAGGGCCCTGTTTTCCGTCTCTCCATCGAGAAGCGACAATCTGATTTGGGCTTCAATTACACTCCTTTTGTCTTCTTCTTTATTGTTGTTTTCCACATTTTGAGTTCCTCTTTTACAGCCTTTAGTATCAGAGCTAACTTCTCATCCTTAAACCTGGATTCCACCGTGGCTGTTAAACCCTTTTTGACTGCATCCTCAAACCCCGGCTGCTCCATCCAGCTATCAAATACCCGAAAAGGGTGATGGACCGAAAGAGTTCATCATCTTTGTAAGAATTAAAGGACTATGGTCCGTTATCTCATGGTTCAGTGCCAATAATGTAGCGTTTGGCCATTTAGATAAAAAAATGCTCACACACAAATACCCGATCAATCTTGCTCAAATTACTCCCGTCCCCAGCCAAAACAGTGTATTTTCTCCCACCCATATTATACTCCTGAAATCCCTTTGGGCCTTAAGAGAGGTAGAGCCTAAAACTTTTGTTTTATTTCAATTCAGATAAACTAAAGGGTTTTTGAATTAACGGTACAAGCATAGCCGGCCTTGGAAGTGTGTGGTGAGGACTCTCGGCTAGGGTACATTTAATTTAAAAAAGAGTCCAATATATATATATGGGTTAAAATAAAAACCACCTTGAATTGGGAGAACCGTGAAAACTAAGCCATCCAAAAGGTTTTTCTGAATTTTTTTTCTCAAAAATCATAAAAAAATCACTTGTTTCTGCAAAAAAAAAATAATAAATAAAGAAATGCCGCATACCCACATTTACATGATGCGTAAAAAATATTTATCTTCGTACAAAATTTACACCAGCGCGTAAAACAAACTTGCATCGGTCAAAACTACCGACTCGACAAATTTTTTTTTACTTTTTTTTACAAATGTGTTTATAATATTTTAATCTACGTTTGTGCAAAAAAATTTTGGCCCAACTCGCACGAGAAGAAAAAATTCTCACGGTTCTCACAACTCGTGGTGGTTCTCATTTGAACCGAGCCCTATAATATATATATATATATATATATATATATCTAAAAACAGAAAACCTATATAAAATACCCGTTTATAACTATCAATTTCAAAATTTATAACTTAAGCCCATTGTATTAGCATAATACCCATTTTACTTTAAGATAACAACAACAAGAAGCAAAAAAAAATTTAGTTTACGTTATTTATTTTGTTAAGACATAAGGGGCACGTTTTTATTGGTTCGAATAAGACATCTGAATTCTTTGTACCGGCATTGGGTACAAGGTACACAATGTTGGATAAGTTTTTGTCTTTTCTAAGGGTGAGAGTTCAATCACCGTGTTAAACTATAATTAAAGACCGTGAATTACTGTTTTCTAAAAAAAGAAAAAAATTGACTACCCTTGAGGGATTTCGAATTAACAAATGTGTGAAACCCATTACTTAGTGGTAATGGTATCATGCCCCCAATAATATAGTAGGATTGGTTTAGTTTGAGAAATTTAAAGGAAAATAAGTTGAAAACTAGGTGTGGTAAGGTTATGGGATGTGAGAGATGTGGGTTGACTTAGACCAACGGAAAACATGTATAAAAATAAGCAAAAAAAGTATTATATTTGACATGACTCATTTTTTGAAAAAAATTATGTCGAAACATAAACCAACTTGAATTTATACGACACATAAGTAAAAATAAGCACGTAAAACTCAAGGGGATACAAATGTCATTACGTTGAAACATAAACCAACTTTAATTTATACCAACATGTACGTAAACGTCAAAATGTAGTCTAATTGAAAATGTCAATGAAAATAAACACCAACACGTATTATATTTGTCAACACTCATGAAATGTAAAGTAACTCGAATTTATATTATCTAATGAATACGTAGTACATTTGACCCGACTCGTTTCCGAACAAAATTTACATCAAAATGTACACCAACTGAATGCGTCCATAAAAATAAACATGAAACGTATTTATATTTGACATTACTCTTTTTTGAGAAAAAAACTATGTTGAAACGTAAACCAATTTGAATTTATACAGACACGTATATAAATATAAGCACGTAAAACTCGGGGGGGGGGGTCAAAATGACATTTTATAAAGTTTTTAGAAAGTTGAGAAAGTGTAAGTGTTAATGCTAAAATTTGAGGAGGTGATGTTAAAAAATAAGAAGTCAAACTTAATGTAACTAAGGAGTCCTCCTATTATATATCTTAGCTCGAGAGCGACTCGACTCGTTTACACCCTATACATTTTGAAGCGCAAATAATGAGTGGTTAGATTTCCTACCCTTTAGAGACTTCCAAAGTTTTTCGAGAAATCAATTGTAGTTGGATCTCATGATGTGTTAATCCTGTTGAACTCACATCTTGTTGTAATTTTGTATTTATCAATTATAGTTGGATCTCATATAATGTTTCATGCCGGACTTTTTTAGTAATTTTATATTAACAAGTTATCCACACGACACAAATATTAAACTTATATGATTTAATAAAATTAATTGTATTTTTTGTTATTTTAAATTAAGGATGTTACTTCAAAAACAAATTATTCAAGAACTTTCTTTGCTATACATAAAAGAGAGGCAATTTATAAAAGAGAAAGGAAAGGTGAGAAATAAAAAAGAGTTAATTACTATTTTCGTCTCTTTGGTTTGTCAAAAATCACAATTTTAGTTCATTAGTTTAAAAATTGCTATTTCAGTCCCTGTGGTTTCACTTTCGTAACCATTTCAGTCCACCTCCGTTAACCCCATCCATTTATTCTGTTAAGTACACATGAATTGACCATAATGCCCTCATTAATAAAAAACAAAAAGATATCTAAATGAGTTAATTACTGTTTTCGTCCCCGTGGTTTGTCAAAAATCACTATTTCAGCACATTAGTTTAAAATTTGTGATTTCAGTCCCTTTGATTTCACTTTCGTAACCATTTCAGTCCAGTTTTCTAACACCGTCTATTTTCCGTTAAGTTTTTAATAAAATACATAAATTACCCTTGTGTTAATTAAATATGGACTTGTATGATTTTATTGTTGTATGACATATGGACTTAAATTGGATTGTAGGGTTTGACCCACCATGGCTTCGGTATAAGTAGAAGTCTGGCACTATTTTTACATATATGGTTCCAAAATTTTAATTTTGGATTTTAGAATGAGAAAATGTCCAGATAAACATTATTTTTCAAAGTTATTATGTTAACTGATGCTGCAAGGAAGATATTAATTGGGGTGGGGTAATGGGTCGCCAGACATAAGAGGGTGGGGTTGTGATGCCGGAGAAGATGACCGGAAACTTTTGCCGGAAATGAGAGCAAGGACGGAGTGGGGTGGGGTAGCGTGGGGTTGTGTTTTAACAAGTGGGTCCCATAATACAATCTTTTAAATTTACATGGTTTTTTAGTTAATTAACACAAGGGTAATTTAGGTATTTCATTAAAAACTTAACGGTAAAATAGACGGTGTTAGGAGACTGGACTGAAATGGTAACGAAAGTGAAACCACAGGGACTGAAATAGTGATTTTTGACTCATTTAGATATCTTTTTGTTTTTTTATTAATAAGGGCATTATGGTCAATTCATGTGTACTTAACAGAATAAATGGATGGGGTTAACGGAGGTTGACTGAAATGGTTACGGAAGTGAAACCACAGGGACTGAAATCGCAACTTTTAAACTAATGGATTGAAATAGTGATTTTTGACAAACCACAGGGACGAAAATAGTAATTAACTCAATAAAAAAACAAGTTTGTATCAAAATTAAGAAATGACAACACACGGCTAGATGTAGTTTTGCTTGTGAGTCACCTACAAATCAATTTAGTTACTAATATAGCTAACAACTTCTTTAATTATATATATAAATAATAAACCCATTTTCTAATTATATAAATAAAAGTAAATTGTCAAAATCATCCTTGAGGTTTGGGCATATTTGTCATTTTCATTCAAAACAACTTTTTTTGTACAATATACTCCCTCACTTTTGGGAGTTTCTGCCATTTTCATTCAAACATCTAATTTGCTTTATTTTTTCTATTAAACATTTGGATGTAAATGACAAAGAATCCCAAATCTCAGGGACGATTTTGGCAAAAAAAAAAGTCAGACGTTTTGATGAAAATGGCAAAAAATCCCAAAAGTGAGGGACTGTATGGTACAAAAAAAATGTTTGGGATGAAAATGACAAACATGCCCAAACCTCATGGACGATTTTGGCAATTTCTCATCCTGTTTTAACCCCAAAAAATTCTCATTCTCTCTAAAAACTCTATTCTCACTACATATTGTTACTTCTACTCAAAAAAAAAAAAAAAAAACTACCATGGATCCAAACAGCCCAAAGAACCTGCCACAAACCCTGTGTACGTCACCCGACTATTCGCCCCCCGTTGATACGATGTGGTCGACACCACAATATTCTTTTTCGGGCTATAATCAAGTTCCTAAAGATATCACTTAACTTCAACAAACCCAACTTCCAAATACCTTCTTTCAACTTCAACAAATCCAATTCAGACAACAATATCAACAACATATTCAAACACCCCAACAACAACAAAGCCAAATTCAGCTAACTCAACCATTTCAACCTTTAAAAGCCCAAAATCAACCGACACCCCCGATAGCCCACCGTTAGATGATTTGGATGATGTTGATGTTGTATCTGAAACCCAACCTCAAATTTGGAGGAATAAATCTACAAAGATGCGTTCAAATAGGCCGCAACAATAATCTTTAACCAATGGTAAAGGTCAAAATCAGACGCAACAATAATCTTTAACCAATAGTAAAGGTCAAAATTGGACATCGATCGAAGAGGTGTCATTCGCAAAGACGTGGTGCAATACTTCTATGTGTCCAATCATAGGTTTATTATTTATACTTTGCTAGTATATTTTTTTGCCATATACATTATTATTTATTTATACTTTCTTATTATATTTTTAGGTAATAATCAAAAGTCGGAAGGGTTTTGGAAGGAGGTTGCCTCTAAATTTCTTGCTTTTATGCAAAAAGAGCCGTACCATGGAGTGAATTTAATGGGCTTAAGGCATCGAGAAATGGATAGAAAGATCTCAGCAGTTTATGGTTATTACAACAATGCTAACCCTTAGGAATTCACGGCAGGGGCTGTGGGTATTTCTGGGGGACTTTAACGAAGTCCGGTACCCTGAGGATCGTTTAAACTCGGAGTTCGTGTCTACAAACGCAGAGGCTTTTAACAGTTTCATCCTCTCTGCTGGCCTACACGAATTTGACATGGGTGGGGCGAAATTCACATACGTTTCGGATAATGGCGAAAAATTGAGTAAGTTGGATCGTGTCCTGGTATGCATTGGGTTCATAGAAAATTGGCCAGGAGCGGCTTTAATGGCAATGGAAAGGGGTTTTTCTGACCACAGACCGCTTCTTTTATCCGCCATCCCTACAGACTATGGACACGTTCCATTTAGAGTATACAACTCTTGGCTGGATTTGGATGGTTTCGTGCCATATGTCTTGGGGAAATGTGGTCAGTTCAATTTTAATGGGCCAGCAGACCTCGGTTTGGCCACTAAGCTCAGGTGGTTAAAAAATAGGATCAAAGAATGGGTAGCAGCAGAAAAAAGGAAATCCGAAGGTTTGTACAGTACCTGGAAAGATAAGGTGGCAGAATTGGAACTCCTGGCGGAAGAAAGAACCCTGCAACAACCGGAACTTGAGCTGAGACTAGAACTCAAACAGCTAATGCTTGAGGTGGAGAGGCAGAAGCAAGCGGACTCAAAACAAAAATCGCTGAGATAGAAGGTGACGAAAACACAAGTTTTTTCCATTGTATTGTGAATGCCAATTTAAGCTCGAACCGAATAAACGGGATGATGGACGGAGATGAGTGGATTACGAATCCAGCTATCATTAAACAGAAACTCCATGACTTTTTCGCCCACCTTCTCACTGAACCAAAGGAATCTCGGCCAGCAATTAACTGCCCAAATTTGTCAGTCTTATCTTCGGAAGACGGGGACTACCTTATCCGTCCTTTCACTCTTTTGGAGATTAAGGACGCGGTATGGGAGTGCGATGGAGATAGGGCACCGGGCCCCGACGGATTCAATTTCAAATTTTTTAAGAGGTGCTGGAATGGTCTACAAGGTAACTTCGTTAACCTGTTCGGGGAATTTTATGTTAACCCGCATATAAATAGCAACTGTTCATCCTCTTTTATTGCACTTATTCCAAAGATTAAAGACCCCCTAACGCCTTCTGACTTCCGTCCCATTAGTCTCATTGGCTATATAAATAAAGTTATCTCCAAAGTATTAGTTAACAGGCTGAAAAAGGTTATTGGGCGACTAATTTCTGAGGAACAAACAGCCTTCTTGAGAGGCAGAAACATCACCGACGGTCCGCTTATCTTGAATGAAATCTGTGCGTGGCTGAAAAAATCTAAGAAGACTGCTATGATTTTTAAGGTCGATATTCACAAAGCATATGACTCTCTTTGCTGGGGTTTTCTGAATGCGATTATGGAACAAATGGGATTCCCTTTGAAATGGCGGGAGTGGATTATGGCAACTCTCAAATTAGCCCGTGCATCTGTCCTCGTAAATGGGTCACCTACAATGGAGTTCGAATGTTCACGAGGGCTTAGACAAGGTGACCCTCTCTCCCCGTTTCTGTTCATAATTGCTATGGAAGCACTTTCTGGGATTATGAAGAGAGCGTCGGTGGATGGTATATTTCATGGAGTTAGGTGTAATAATATGGGTACGACACTCTCTCATTTCTTGTACGCGGACGATGTAGTGTTCCTTGGTGAATGGTCGGAAACGAATGCAGCAAACCTTTGTCGTATTTTAAGATGCTTTTACCTTTCGTCGGGCCTTCAAGTCAATTTCACTAAAAGCCGCTTGTATGGGGTTGGAGTATCGGAGGTGGAATTGGAAGTTTTGGCAAATACTCTCCGATGTAGACAAGGATTGTTTCCGTTTAAACACCTCGGTCTTTATGTCGGAGCAAACATGAATCTAGTGAAACATTGGAGGCCAGTCATCGACATATTCAAAAACAGGTTATCAATCTGGAAAGCAAAGA
Organism: Helianthus tuberosus; assembly: GCA_030545235.1. Classification (NCBI taxonomy): domain Eukaryota; kingdom Viridiplantae; phylum Streptophyta; class Magnoliopsida; order Asterales; family Asteraceae; genus Helianthus; species Helianthus tuberosus. The sequence goes on along the minus strand of CM060380.1, from coordinate 19,392,445 downwards.
AGTTATCATATGGCGGAAGGATCACGTTACTGAAATCGGTATTGAGTTCGCTCCCTACCTATTACTTATCTATTTACAAAGCTCCGATACAAGTGCTGAACCAGTTAGAAAGATTGCGATGAAACTTTTTCTGGGGCGGTACAGAAGAAGACTCCAAAATGAGTTGGATGGCTTGGGAAAGCGTGGTGGCACCAATAAAGTATGGGGGCTTGGGGTTCGGGTCCTTACGGGACGCTAATCTCTCGATGCTCGCGAAATGGTGGTGGAGATTCAAGACAGAGTCGGAAAGCTTGTGGAGGAAAGTAGTATGGGCCATCCACAGCAATTCAAGGGATTGGAATATTATACCGGTAAAATTAACATGTGCAGGTCCGTGGAAACAAATACATAGCATTGCCCCAATTCTGCTGAATAAAGGAGTTGACACAGGGAGAAATTTAATAGGTGTGGTTCACGAAGGTCTGGATATTGCGTTTTGGGTGGACACCTGGTGTGGGTCAGAACCGTTTATCACGAAATTTCCATCTTTATTTCAAGTGGAGAAAGAAAAATGGTGTACAGTAGCGGATCGGATGCAAATTGGAATTAACGGGATTAATTGGAGATGGGGCTGGAGGCGGCAACTGCTAGAAGGGGTAGAAGCACTGGAATTTCAGCACCTAACATCGATGCTAGCAGGCATATCGGCTGGGGTCGGTCGAGACAGATGGCAGTGGAAATTGGATCCGTCCCTTCTTTTCTCCGTTGCCAGTGTAAAACAGACTCTTCAATGCCATAATAGGCCAGATCCAAACTACGTTGTGGAATGGAATAATTGGATCCCAAAGAAGGTGGGTGTAGTCGTTTGGAAAGCGGAAAAGGAAAGGCTTCCAACTAGGGTTGCGTTAGCTAAGCGAGGCATTACGATCCAGTCTTTGGAATGTATCATTTGCAGCGAATATCCAGAAACAAGTGATCACCTGTTAGTTTCGTGTGAATACGCCCAAATCGTCTGGCAGATCATGTTTCAATGGTGCAAGTCCAATCCCATTATAGCATTCAGCCTAAAGGATATACTCGAATCCTTTAAACAGCTTAGTGGATCAAGGAAAAAAAGAAAAGCCTTTCATGCAATTTGTCAAGTTACCATTTGGAGCCTCTGGAATATGAGGAATGAACTCATGTTTGCAGGAAAAACAACAACAATAAACAACCTGGTTGAGGAGATCAAGAGTAAAAGCTTCCTTTGGGTAAAGAATCGTTCCAAAAGCTCGGAGATGACCTGGGAACAGTGGCGTGTGTTCGATGTATTTTAATTAGTCCTGGTTGGTGTATTAGGTGGTATAATCGGTGTATGTATCTTTGGTGCTAGCCGCTGGCTAGAAGTTAATAAAATCTTTTGTTGGCCGTTCAAAAAAAAAAAAAAAAAAAAAAACAATGCTTTTGGAAGGAAGTTGCCTCTAAATTTCTTGCCTTTATTTACTTTTTTTAAATAAAAATAAATTAAAAAAATAAAAAGTGGATTATGATTTGGGTATAAATTAAAAAAAAATAAAAAGTCGACTATGGTCCAGGTAATGACCACATCATATAGGATGATGAGTAAGATTGGAGTGACGTGACACACACATGAAAGGTGATGTAATGATTTGGGTTATGACCACATCTCATAGCTTAAGACTATGAGGTGTGGAGGGGATTGGGTTGGGGATATTGCTCGACACATGGCGAGTTTGGGATCCACAAGGTAATGTTAAAAAATAAGGGGTGTGGTGTGGCGTAACCAGCCATGTGGATTTTTGTTTTTGTTTTTAAGTCATTTGGCAACGATTAGCCTCAATGGCTATATTGGACCAGCCAACCAAAGGCAGCTATGTCACCTCCCCTCCCCCTCTCCCAAGGCTCAATACTCACCCCAGCCAGGGGCGGACCTAGTGTAGTCTGAGGCGTAGCCCGGGCTACGGCTCAACTTTTATCCGGTAGTGTAAATTTTTATTTTTATTTTTTTTTATACTAAGGACACCCCTCAACAACAACTAGGACACCCCTCAAAAAAAAATTTACAAACTGAAATTAAGCCCAAAAAATACCGATTATATTGGCCCAAATAACCATGGAAGGAAAACAAAGAAGAAAGATGAAGTTGGTAAAGTTTCTTTGTTAGCGTTGAAGTGAAATAAAAAAAAAGTTGCAAGTTTTGATACAAGGAAGAAAGGTTTCTTGAGGAGTACATCTTGGGAAGATAAGTCTGAAAGTCAAAAGTTAATTTAATTTACCTTTCAATTCCAAAAAATACATTTTAATTCTTTCTTTAAAGAAACAATTTAATATAACCTGTTAGGTGGGGTAGGGATGGACTATTAAGGGATTTGTGTTGTGTATAAATATTGAGAAGCAGTTTCATTATATTCAACAATTAGTATGCCTTGTAGCGAAATTCGGTTTACAATCTTCTTGCTCCAACGCACAGTCTTCATTCTTTGCGTAATCGATCGGCCCCTTACGTAAAAATTAAAAATAAATCTAGCCCGGTCTAAAACCTAAAAACTTATTGTCAATATTGATTCATAAAACATAGCTCAAATGTGAAATGCTCAATATGGATTCATTAACCTAAATACTAATAACATTAAAAAAACTAGTTTATAAAATTTAATTCTTTAAGGCTTAAGTGTCTTTTTTTGGCTCGACCAGGGCACTTGATTTTCAAGATTGGCCCGGCCCCGTAATATAGGTAAAAAAAAAATCTCCATTCTATAAATTATATAAACACACGGTAAAAAAATTGGGATACCCTTGAATATTTCTTCTGGTTCCGCCACTGACCCCAGCGGGGCAATGTCATGGCCAACGCTAGCCCGGTGTGGTCTAGCTAGCGTTGCTTGGCAACCCACGCCCCACACCCCACGGTCTAATGAACTTAGTTGGGAGTAGCGATGAGCAAATGGTTCCAAATACCGATTTGGAATTGGTATCGAATTTCCCAAACCGGTTTGATTTTCAGTACTGGATTTTACCTTTAAATGCCGGCCAGTATCAGTACTGTAACGTACTGTACTATACCAGGTATTTTCAATATCGATACCTATTTTTAGGGATTTTCAGTACCAATTGATACCGAGATCGGTATCCGTAGCTCTGAGTGTTGATGAACTCAAATAAAAGTTACAATATTCCACTTCAATTTACGGAAAGTAAAAGCTTAGCCAATAGCCAGCCAATGAAAAGACCCCGAAGACTCCTAATTGACGAAGACTATGAGTCAATCAACGTACCTTCCCCCTTCCCACTTTCTTCTTGCATTCTTCCCCATTAAGTTTCTCACTCACTTACACTTTATATACAACGTCATTTGATCAATCAAGCTTATCATGCATCACTGTGATAAGTAATTAACTGTTTGTTATACTTACAAATTGTGCATTTGCATTGTGTGTGTTTCTTCATCTGCAACTATGGCGTCATCAGCCAAGGAGCATGTGGAGGAGATACGGAGGACAAAGTTTTCAATCGGCGGAGAACCGAACCCGTTAACGGGGGGGGGGGGGGGGGGGGGGGGAGGGTCAAAACGACATTTTATAAAGTTTTTAGAAAGTTGAGAAAGTGTAAGTGTTAATGCTAAAATTTGAGGAGGTGATGTTAAAAAATAAGAAGTCAAACTTAATATAACTAAGGAGTCCTATTATATATCTTAGCTCGAGAGCGACTTGATACGTTTACACCCTATACATTTTGAAGCGCAAATAATGAGCGGTTAGATTTCCTACCCTTTAGAGACTTCCAAAGTTGTTCGAGAAATCAATTGTAGTTGGATCTCATGATGTGTTAATCCTGTTGAACTCACATCTTGTTGTAATTTTGTATTTATCAATTATAGTTGGATCTCATATAATGTTTCATGCCGGACTTTTTTAGTAATTTTAAATTAATAAGTTATCCACACGACACAAATATTAAACTCATATGATTTAACAAAATTAATTGTATTTTTTGTTATTTTAAATTAAGGATGTTACTTCAAAAATAAATTATTTAAGAACTTTCTTTGCTATACATAAAAGAGAGGCAATTTATAAAAGAGAAAGGAAAGGTGAGAAATAAAAAGGAGTTAATTACTATTTTTGTCCATATGGTTTGTCAAAAATCACAATTTCAGTTCATTAGTTTAAAAATTGTTATTTCCGTCCTTGTGGTTTCACTTTCGTAACCATTTCAGTCCACCTCCGTTAACCCCATCCATTTATTCTGTTAAGTACACATGAATGGACCATAATGCCCTCGTTAATAAAAAAACGAAAAGATATCTAAATGAGTTAATTACTGTTTTCGTCCTCGTGGTTTGTCAAAAATCACTATTTCAGCCAATTAGTTTAAAATTTGTGATTTCAGTCCCTTTGATTTCACTTTCGTAACCATTTCAGTCCAGTTTTATAACACCGTCTATTTTACCATTAAGTTTTTAATAAAATACCTAAATTACCCTTGTGTTAATTAAATATGGACTTATATGATTTTATTGTTGTATGATATATGGACTTAAATTGGATTGTAGGGTTCGACCCACCATGGCTTCGGTATAAGTAGAAGTCTGGCACTATTTTTACATATATGGTTCCAAAATTTTAATTTTGGATTTTAGAATGAGAAAATGTCCAGATAAACATTATTTTTCAAAGTTATTATGTTAAGTGATGCTGCAAGGAAGATATTAATTGGGGTGGGGTAATGGGGTTGTGATGCCGAAGAAGATGACCGAAAACTTTTGCCGGAAATGAGAGTAAGGACGGAGTGGGGTGGGGTGGGGTAGCGTGGGGTTGTGTTTTAACGAGTGGGTCCTAGAATACAATCTTTTAAATTTCCATGGTTTTTTATTTAATTAACACAAGGGTAATTTAAGTATTTCATTAAAAACTTAACGGTAAAATAGACGGTGTTAGGAGACCGGACTGAAATGGTTACGAAAGTGAAACCACAGGGACTGAAATAGTGAGTTTTGACAAACCATAAGGACGAAAACAGTAATTAACTCATTTAGATATCTTTTTGTTTTTTATTAATAAGGGCATTATGGTCAATTCATGTGTACTTAACATAATAAATGGATGGGGTTGACTGAAATGGTTACGGAAGTGAAACCACAGGGACTGAAATCACAACTTTTAAACTAATGAACTGAAATAGTGATTTTTGACAAACCAAAGGGACGAAAATAATAATTAACTCAATAAAAAAAAACAAGTTTGTATCAAAATTAAGAAATGACAACACACGGCTAGATGTAGTTTTGCTTGTGAGTCACCTACAAATCAATTTAGCTACTATTATAGCTAACAACTTCTCTAATTATACATATAAATAATAAACCTATTTTCTAATTATATAAATAAAAGTAAATTGTCAAAATTGTCCTTGAGGTTTGGGCATATTTGCCATTTTTCATTCAAAACATTTTTTTTGTACAATATAGTCCCTCACTTTTGGGAGTTTCTGCCATTTTCATTCAAACATCTAATTTGATTTATTTTTTCTATTAAACATTTGGATGGAAATGACAAAGAATCCCAAATCTCAAGGACGATTTTGGCAAAAGAAAGTCAGACGTTTTGAGAAAATGACAAAAAATCCCAAAAGTGAGGGACTATATGGTACAAAAAAAAAATGTTTTGGATGAAAATGACAAACATGCCCAAACCTCATGAATGATTTTGGCAATTTCTCATCCTGTTTTAAGCCCAAAAAATTTTCATTCTCTCTAGAAAACTCTATTCTCACTACATATTATTACTTATATTAAAAAAAAAAAAAAAAAACCTACCATGGATCCAAACAGCCCAAATAACCCGCCACAAACCCTGTGGATGTCACCCGACTATTCGCCCCCCGTTGATACGATGTGGTCGACACCACAATATTCTTTTTCGGGCTATAATCAAGCTCCTAAAGCGTTCACTTAACTTCAACAAACCCAACTTCCAAATACCTTCTTTCAACTTCAACAAATCCAATTCAGACAACAATATCAACAACATATTCAAACACGCCAACAACAACAAAGCCAAATTCAGCTAACTCAACCACTTCAACCTTCAAAAGCCCAAAATCAACCGACACCCGATAGCCCCCGTTAGACGATTTGGATGATGTTGATGTTGTATCTGAAACCCAACCTCAAATTTGGAGGAATAAATCTACAAAGATGCCTTCAAATAGGCCGCAACAATAATCTTTAACCAATGGTAAAGGTCAAAATTGGACGCAACAATAATCTTTAACCAATAGTAAAGGTCAAAATTGGACATCGATCGAAGAGGTGTCATTCGCAAAGACGTGGTGCAATACTTCTATGTGTCCAATCATAGGTTTATTATTTATACTTTGCTAGTATATTTTTTTTACCATATACATTATTATTTATTTATACTTTCTTATTATATTTTTAGGTAATAATCAAAAGTCGATGGGTTTTGGAAGGAGGTTGCCTCTAAATTTCTTGCGAGTTAACTGCCATTTTCGTCCCTGTGGTTTGGTCACTTTGGCCATTTCAGTCCATTTTTCAAAAATGCGCCATTTTCGTCCCCCACGTTCTGGAAAGGTGCCATTTCAGTCCAAAAATCATAACCCAGTTAAGTCAGTTTGTAAATAAGGACTGATTGTGTAAATCTGTAACATAAAGGACTGATTGTGTAAATTTGAAAAATGGACTGAAATGGCAGTTAACACCACCACCACTAGCCCTGCCACCACCACCACTCCGCTGCCACCACCACCACCACCGCCACCACCGCCACCACAGCCACCACAGCCACCACCGCCACTCCACAGCCACCCTGCCACCACCACCACTCCGCTGCCACCACCACCACCGCCACCACAGCCACCACCGCCACCACAGCCACCACCGCCACCCTGGATCAAATTAAATAAAGAAGAAATTTGTACGAATGGTTGAAACTTGTATCAAAGCTTGCATCATACAGTGTTTGTTTATTTGTTCCAAACAGTTAAGTTATACGGTACGATAATTACATTGTAAAAACTCAATACATTCAAATTAATTTGTGGTACCCTTGTCTAAATTGCCCAATTCACTTAATAATAATTATGAGAAGTGGGTGAAACACATTAGCATCAATAATCTGTAAGGATGACAATAGACTAAAAGGTAAGTTAAGTTTAAATACTTGTAAAGGAAAAAAAATATATTGTAATTCTCAAAAAAATCAAAAAATACAGCAAGCCTTCTTATCCAATACCAACAAATCAAACTTCTACCACTGGGTGGCAAAATGGCCTTTTGGTACCTAAATTCTTTATAGAGTTCGGAGTTCGGAGTTCATCGGAGAAGACGACCGGAGAAGACGAAGACGTCCCCGTAACCCGCAAGCTTTTCGTTTCGGTATACCGTTCTCGTTCCTTTGTTTTGCTCGTTTCGGCTTTTGTGGTGGATAGTGGTGACAGGCGGTGAGGGGCGATGCTCGCCCATTCGAACTTGTTTTAAGTTGGCAAGATTTAATAGTACCCGCGCCACCACAGCCACCACCGCCGCCCTGCTCATTTCTGCAACTCGCCGGAGTTCGGAGTTCATCGGAGAAGACGACCGGAGAAGACGAAGACGTCCCCGTAACCCGCAAGCTTTTCGTTTCGGTATACCGTTCTCGTTCCTTTGTTTTGCTCGTTTCGGCTTTTGTGGTGGATAGTGGTGACAGGCGGTGAGGGGCGATGCTCGCCCATTCGAACTTGTTTTAAGTTGGCAAGATTTAATAGTACCCGTTTTTACCCGCTGTATTATTTGAGTAGACCCAAAATCAAAAGCCAAGACCTACATGTCCCTGGTTGTTGAGCTACCATTAAGGAGACATTTAGTCTCTAGGTCACCACCAGTAGCCGTGCAGATCGAACCCCAGTTTTCTAAAATTTGGGTAAGCTCAAATCAGTTTCTTACACAGAAGAGGTTTAACACAAATCAGTTTCTTACGAGCAAAACAAAGGAACGAGAACGGTATACCGAAACGAAAAGCTTGCGGGTTACGGGGACGTCTTCGTCTTCTCCGGTCGTCTTCTCCGATGAACTCCGAACTCCGGCGAGTTGCAGAAATGAGCAGGGTGGCGGTGGTGGCTGTGGTGGCGGTGGTGGCGGCAGCGGAGTGGTGGTGGTGGCAGGGTGGCTGTGGTGGCTGTGGTGGCTGTGGAGTGGCGGTGGTGGCTGTGGTGGCGGTGGTGGTGGTGGTGGCAGCGGAGTGGTGGTGGTGGCAGGGCTAGTGGTGGTGGTGTTAACTGCCATTTCAGTCCATTTTTCAAATTTACACAATCAGTCTTTTATGTTACAAATTTACACAATCAGTCCTTATTTACAAACTGACTTAACTGGGTTATGATTTTTGGACTGAAATGGCACCTTTCCAGAACGTGGGGGACGAAAATGGCGCATTTTTGAAAAATGGACTGAAATGGCCAAAGTGACCAAACCACAGGGACGAAAATGGCAGTTAACTCATTTCTTGCTTTTATGCAAAAAGAGCCGTACCAAGAAGTGAATTTAATGGGAGGCATCGAGAAATGGATAGAACAATGCTTTTGGAAGGAAGTTGCCTCTAAATTTCTTGCCTTTATTTACTTTTTTAAAATAAAAATAAATTAAAAAAATAAAAAGTGGATTATGATTTGGGTATAAATTAAAAAAAAAATAAAAAGTCGACTATGGTCCGGGTAATGACCACATCATATAGGATGATGAGTAAGAGTGACGTGACACACACATGAAAGGTGATGTAATGATTTGGGTTATGACCACATCTCATAGCTTAAGACTATGAGGTGTGGAGGGGATTGGGTTGGGGATATTGCTCGACACGTGGCGAGTTTGGGATCCACAAGGTAATGTTAAAAAATAAGGGGTGTGGTGTGACGTAACCAGCCATGTGGATTTTTTTTGTTTTTGAGTCATTTGGCAACGATTAGCCTCAACGGCTATATTGGACCAACCAACCAAAGGCAGCTATGTCACCTCCCCTCCCCCTCTCCCAAGGCTCAATACTCACCCCAACGGGGCAATGTCATGGCCAACGCTAGCCTGGTGTGGTCTAGCTAGCGTTGCTTGGCAACCCACGCCCCACACCCCACGGTCTAATGAACTTAGTTGGGAGTAGCGATCAGGGGCGGATATATATTAGACCAAGGGGTAGCCTTCGCTACCGCTTGGTCGGAAAATTTTTGACGTTTTTAGTGTAAATTTTTGAAAAATTTGACGTTTTTTCGATTTCGTTACCGCTTATTTATAAAACGTTCCCGCTTGGTCGGAATCCTAGATCCGCCACTGGTAGCGATGAACAAATGGTTACAAATACCGATTTGGAATTGGTATCGAATTTCCCAAACCGGTTTGATTTTCAATACTGGATTTTACCTTTAAATGCCGGTCAGTATCAGTACTGTAACTACTGTACTATACCAGGTATTTTCAATATCGATACCTGTTTTTAGGGATTTTCAGTACCAATTGACACCGAGATCATCGGTTGAGTGTTGATGAACTCAAATAAAAGTTACAATATTCCACTTCAATTTACGAAAAGTAAAAGCTTAGCCAATAGCCAGCCATTGAAAAGACCCCGAAGACTCCTAATTGACGAAGACTATGAGTCAATCAACGTACCTACCCCTTTCCCACTTTCTTCTTGCATTCTTCCCAACTAAGTTTCTCACTCACTTACACTTTATATACAACGTCATTTGATCCCTTAGCTTCATCATGCATCACTGTGATAAGTAATTAGCTGTTTTCTATACTTACAAATTGTGCATTTGCATTGTGTGTGTTTCTTCATCTGCAACTATGGCGTCATCAGCCAAGGAGCATGTGGAGGAGATACGGAGGACCAAGTTTTCAATCGGCGGAGAACCGAACCCGTTAACGGAAGATCTTCATCAGGCTGTCAAGAATCTCTCTGCTGAGCTTTACGCAAAAGATGTCCACTTTTTGATGGAGCTTATTCAGGTTTTCATTTCATTTCTTCACTTTGTTAAAATATTATTTGAATTTGTTGCTTTTGAAATTAATCGCTACAATATAGATCATCGAGACGACTTTTTCCAACTCCGCTTAATTACTTGGAATCGATCAAACGCGGTAAATCTCTGTCAATATCGGATAGAGTAGGTCAAATCGGCCCGAGTTCAACTTTAAAAAAAATTAAACATAATTCTATGCCTTGACATTAAAGAATAAAATTCATTGTCACGTATTTTGTTATAAAAATTAGTAAATTTATGTTATTTAACATATATATTGAATTTTCGAAAATTAATTTTTTTCATAACTTAACATGTCCGAGAACTCTAACTCTCCGATCGACCGACTAGAAAGCGCCTAAAAACGTTTACAACACATGTCAAATTTTGACTCCGAAGTTGTGTGTTACCACTTGTGGCATTATAGTATAATGAGATGGACAAAAATACGACCAGATTTATTTTCCGGGGTGTTGAACGTATGGAAGAGCATTTACATCCATTCCATTAAAGTCTGTGGTGGAGTTTTTATAACATAAAGAGTATAAAAAGTGGTTGTGAGTGGAGGAGAGAGAAAATGTTACTGTTATATTTGGGGGACACTGTTCACCTCTTATAATTTTTTAATATATTTTGAAAGTGGTTGTGAGTGGGGGAGATAAAAAAGTTAATAATAAAGGTATAAAAAATATTATTTAATTTGAAAATAAAAGAAAAAAATTAATGTTTTTTAGTTTAATTTATGATGAAAATATGATGGAATGAATGAATGTGAATGATTTTGGTTAGTTGAGACTTGAGAATTTATTATGTCTCAACTACTTTTTTTAAGCTATAACTTATGTAATTCTTTTTTTTATTACTATTTAATAATTTATTTAGTTTCTTTTTCGGTAGGTGACACTTATTTTTATCCCGCCCCCTAGCCCAGTTGGGAGGAGGCCGGGGGTTTGCCAATGGCTACCCCGGTTCGAATCCCGGCGTCTACGGTTTGGGGGTTGGGACGTCCCGATGATGGATCGTCTCCTACCGAGACATGGAACGGTCTTGAGGGCAACCCGGTTTTATCCAACTGTTACCCCAGCGAGTCTCTCGTGTGGGGGCAGTATGGTTTCCGGGCGGAAGTCAGCTCACGCGGCAGGCCGGGGCCCAATCGAACATCGCGTCCGCAGATGCGGGGCTGACGGAGGAATGTCTTTGACATAAACCCAGTGACCACTGGTCCAGTACATAGAAAGTCACCTTAAAAAAAAAAAAAAAGTGACACTTATTTTTCCAAGGCCATAGAAACAGAGTGAGGTGACAAGCCGCAACTCTATGTAAAAAAAATAATTATTACATAAATAATAATTACTTACATTAAAAAAATACAGATAAGTGACGCAACATGTTTACGTGTACATGAATTTGAATTGTGTCTTGCTATTCACACACCCCCACCTACCCCATTGTCTATTCACACCCCCCAGTGTCGAGCTATGAGCAGAGCGCGGCGTTTTGGTCCGGTCAACCAGACAAAGATTGACGGGTGTCTGACGGGTCTGTTGACCGGACCAAAACGCCGAGCTTTGGCCGCGTTCTGGTCCTGTCAACCAGACAAAAGACTGACAGGGTGTCAGTCTTTTGTCTGGTTGACAGGACCAGAACGCGGCCAAAGCTCGGCGTTTTGGTCCGGTCAACAGACCCGTCAGACACCCGTCAATCTTTTGTCTGGTTGACCGGACCAAAACGCCGCGCTCTTACCACAGCTCGACACTGGGGGGTGTGTGGATAGACAACATGTGTGTGTGAATAGACATGCCCATTTGAATTATTAGAATATTAAATAGAAATACTGGATTTTAATAATTTCAACTATTGTACGTTGGCACGTAACGGTTTCAACTTCAAAAATTTTAACTGGTGGTCCTATCTTTTCACATATTGGCTTTTAATGGACCCTGACTAACAGAATTATAACACCGTTAGTCTTCAGTTTCGGAAAAAAACGTTTTTGGCCGGAAAACTCAACATTTTCGTCTCAAACCTTATTACGCGCTATCAGGAACTTTTTCTAGTAAAAAGCCACAATTATCAAGGTCGCCTGATAAACTCCTTTTTCGCCAGAAAACTTGTTTTTGGCCGGAAAACTCGGCTTTTTAGCCGGAAAACTAAAAGTATTTGTTCCAAACCTGTTTGTAACCATAGATCGGACCTTTAGGAAACTTTTCCCGACCAAACGTTTTTCTGGCGATCAGAGACTAACGGTGTTAGGGTTCTGGTAGTCAGGGTCCATTCAAGACCAATATGTGAAAAGATGTGACTGTCAGTGAGAATTTTTAAAGTTGGAATCATTGCCGGCCAACGGACAATAGTGTAAAATCCATTATTCGTTTAAAATAATACTTAGAAAAATAAAGATAAGTGACGCAAGATATTACGTGTACATGAATTTGAACTATTAGAATTTTCAACTACTACAGGTGTCGGCGCCGACACGGTAATAGTTCTGGCCCTTTATTGGGCTAAATGGGCGGCAAAAGAATAGTGCCAGGAAGCTGCCTGGCACTTCCCTATTGGCCCAACAAATTTACGATTTTATCCCCTTTAAATTTACGATTTTGCCATCAGTTCAAAATTATGTTTTTGCCCCCACTTAAAAATAAATTTACGCTTTTACTCCCAGCTAAAAATTTCAATTTTGCCCCCGGTTAAAAATTACGACTTTGCCCCGTTTCAATTTACACTTTTGCCATTAGTTTTTTTCCCTTATAATTACGATTTTGTCATCAGTTCAAAGTTATGTTTTTACCCCCACTAAAAAATAAATTAACGCTTTTGCTCCCAGCTAAAAATTCCAATTTTGCCCTCGGTTCAAAATTACGATTTTGCCCCATATAAATTTATAATTTGCCATTAGTTTTTTTTCTCACAGCCAAGTTACGATTTTTCCGTCAACTTATATTTACATTTTCTCCATCGTTTTTGTTTCTTATCCTGGTGAAACTACAGTTTTGCCCCCAATGTAAAATTAGAGCCATGCCGGCAGATTCCTGGCACTCCCCCATTGGTCCATTTAATTTACGATTTTTTCCCTGAATTAAAATTTTGATTTCGCCCTCAGTTAAAAATTACGTTTTTCCAATCGTTTTAGTTTTTTTTTTAGCAAAAGTAGAAAACATTTTTTTTTAATTGGTTGACTCGATTTAATTTTTTTCCGTGTCAAGGAGCCGCCTAACACTTGCTTATTAGTCCTAAAAAATTTCAGTTTATTGCCCTGATCCGAAAAATATCGTTTTAGTTTTTTTTTCCTAGCAAAATTATAGTAGTGTTTGTTTAATTGATTGGGAATTATTTGGCTATCGCTCCGCAACGCGGGCGGGGCATCAACTAGTATAAAACAATACTAAAAAATATAGAAAAGTGACGCAACATGTTTACGTGTACATGAAATTGAACTATTAGAATATAAAATAATTGGTAAAATAAATACAACTTATGTTTTTCTTTAAACAACCTTTTTACATATATAAATACAACTTATTTATACTTGTGAATATTAATGAGATGGTAGTTGAACTTGAAAGTCAAGCATTGAAAATGATATACACCTGCACTTTTTGGAAAATCTACAATCTTTTCATTATTTCTTTTAACGACTATATATATATATTTTGTTTCATCTTTAGTTGACTATTTTAATATGTATGTTTTTAGCACATTAAATCATGTAATATCATAATGCTATTTTATTATATAAATTTGTTATATTTTTTTAATGTTATTGTAAGTTTTAAGCAACATAAATATTCAAAAGGGGTTGCGACACAACTTGTTGCCAGTTTACTTGTCATTTGTTTGTAATTTGTTGTTTTGGCATTTTAACTAGAATTCCACAAGTTGACTATTTATAATAACGAGAAAAAAATACGTGCTAAAAATATGAGCCAATAGGTCTAACCGGTCAGTATGGTTTAAAAAACATTGGCTATGGCTAAATTTCAAAACATGAAAACTAGTAGAGAACAATTTTGAATATATTAGATTTTCATTTTGCATTTTGCATTTTGCATTTGTAATGACGTTTGACATACGTTTGTTGAGTATGTAAAACTTAGTTCGATTATTTTTTTATATATGACGCGACCCAATCTGACTCAAACCGAACTGAAAAAAGTATTATATAGCAATCGACAAACGTCCCCTAAAATAATCCTCTTGAAGAAAAAAATTCTTAGGTCCACCACCACAATAGAAATTTTTTGGGTCCGTCTGAATTTTGCGTTTTAGGCGTAATTTTAGTTGAACTTGTTTCTTGTTAAAGTTCATGATGCTTACTTGGTCGTTACCTTTGGTTTTTTGAATTTGATAGTGATTTGTAATACTTGAAAAAAAATTGCTCTGCAAATTTGAGGATGATCATTAATTAATTGAATCTGTGGTCTCTTATTGTTCATGCTGTTGATATTGATTTGTGATACTTGAAAAAAGTTTTGAGCATATAATGTGTGTGATTCGTAGTTTTAGCAATAAGAAACTAGTTACATAGTGGCTTTACACTTAGCTCAGTAAATTTGAAGATGATCGGTTTTGCTTGGTGGCTAAATTTGTATTAAGGTGATTTTTGGTTAAATGATTTTTCACAGAATGCCGAAGATAACGAGTATCCAGAAGGAGTGGATCCGTCACTAGAGTTTGTGATTACATCAAAGGACATAACAAACACTGGAGCTCCGGCGACTTTGTTAGTCTTCAACAATGAGAAAGGGTTTTCACCAAAAAATGTTGAATCTATTTGTAGTGTGGGACGGTCTACGAAGAAAGGTCTTCGTAAGCGTGGTTATATTGGCGAGAAAGGTACATGCCTTTTTTTATTATTTATCGCTTACTCATTATTTCGTATCCAAATTTTATGTTATGCTGAAAAGCTTGTATTTGTGATTGTTGATTGTTTACTGTCTTTTTTAATATGTGACTGCATTATTTTAGTTAAATTTTTTATAATGTGTTGACAAAAAAAAAAAATATCAGAATCTACAAAAAAAAAATAGATTCTCGCTTGGACCGTGATAAAATTTTGTTTTAGTTGGAAATACATATAATCTCTGTGTGTGTAGACCTGCTACTTGGTTGGGTTGGGTGGGTTATTGGTTAGTTGGGTGTTTAAACCACTTGATAAAGCTAAATTGCAGTTTTTTAAGATTAACTTAATCTGTCAAATAAGGTGCATGAATCAAATAAAGCTGTAGTTTTAAAGCAGTCAAATAAAAATAAATAGTGTTCATAAACACATTCTGGACACACAGAATTCAAAAAAAAAAAAAAAAAAGCAAAAACACACTTCAAAACATCTGTCTTTAATTTGATCAAGAAACAGCCTGAAAAGTAAAATAAAAACACTCGGATTTAAACCAAAAGTCCATAAGAAGCTTTTATCAATAAATTTATTATATATTGTATTTGGGAGTTTTAGGCTCCTCTTTTTTTTTCAAGTAGTTTTCTTAAATAGTTCTACAGTCACTTCAGATACATTGTATATATTTTCTACTATATCTTTATTAATATTATGCATATCATTTAGTACTGATATTGATACATTGTCTACTTTTTTTAGGAATTGGGTTCAAAAGTGTTTTTCTCATAACATCTCAGCCTTACATCTTCAGTAACGGCTACAAGATAAGGTTTAATGAAAAACCATGCCAACAGTGTAATGTTGGTTATATTGTTCCTGAATGGGTCGAGGAGGATCCAACTCTATCTGACATTCAAAGCGTATATGGTTCGTCTACTGCTCTACCAACCACCACCCTGGTGTTACCATTAAAGGCAGAGAAGGTCAAGCCAGTGAAGGATCAGCTCTCAAGTATTCACCCTGAAGTGCTTTTATTTCTTTCAAAGATAAAGCGGCTTTCAGTCAGGGAAGACAATGACGATCCCAAGCTAAACACTGTGAGTGCAATATCAATCTCAAGTGAGAAAAATTTTCTGACTTTGAAGAGCATGGATGCCGAATCATACACGCTTCATCTTACTGCCGATGTTTCTGGCAATCAAGATGACACAGAATGCGGCTACTACATGTGGAAACAAAGGTTTCCTGTGAAGCAACAAAACAAAGTCGATCTTCGATCAGAAGTCGAGGAGTGGGTGATTACATTAGCTTTCCCAAATGGGAAAAGACTCAATCGAGGTGCAAGCATGCCGGGCATCTATTCCTTTTTACCAACCGAGACGGTTACAAATTTTCCATTCATAATCCAAGCCGATTTTCTCTTAGCTTCATCAAGGGAAAATATTCTCTGGGATAACAAATGGAATGAGGGAATTCTTGATTGTGTGCCTGTTGCCTTTTTGAATTCATTTACCTCGTTGATCAAGTCTTCCGAAACTGCTCCTATTTCTAGTCTTCCTAATCAATTTAGGTTCTTACCTGTCAAAGAATCCTCTCACGCAAAACTGAATCATGTTCGGGATGCAATTAAGGCCAAACTTATGAACGAGGCTATTGTTCCGTGTGAGTCATACACGGAGCAAAAGTTATTTCGTAAACCCAATGAAGTCGGTAGGCTGGAGCCTGTATTTTGGAGCATATTAAACCGTGCAAGAAGCCAAGGCGTTAGTTTCTCGAATATTTCATCTCATGGAGCCTATCTTCTTGCTTCTTCTTTTGATCAAGAGGAGTACAATTCCATTCTAGAATTCTTGGAAATTCGAGCGGTTGATAATGAATGGTATGCCAAATGCATTGCTGGTTCCAATCTTGTAATGGGCGTATCGGAGGAAGTTTATATGCAGCTTTTGGTGTTCGTAGCAGAAAATTGGGGGTCCTCGTTTTGCATGACCAACATCAAGAACATACCATTCATAAAGTATGTCTGGATGGATGGCAAAGTGAACTTGTTCAAAATTAATGCTTGTGCAAACAAGCTACTTGCTGCTGAATCTAATTACATTTCTTGGTTGATTAACTGGAACACAGAGTTTCACTGTTCTAATGGTAAATTCTTTCTGCCTGCCGCCACACAAGAAGCTATAGCATCATGCTCGAAGAAGCATACTTTAAAAAAATGGCTTATGGAGGAGGTGAATGTAGAGTTTGTCAGTGTTAGTGGATATGCTGATGAGCTGATTCCTTCACTCAAATACGACCGCAAGCTTGCTGTTACTTATGCACATTTTCTCTACCATTCCTTAAAAAAGACCGACTTGTGGGAGAGTAAAGTTCAAGATATGTGTCGTAAAATGCCGATTGTTGATAACTATGGGCAAGTAACGGTAAGCAGAGATGGCGTTCTAGTACCTGCTAACGGAAGTAGATGGGTAAAGCTGATTGGTTCTAATCCTTGGAGGCACCAAAGTTATGTTGAACTGGGAGAAGATTACACACAACCTATGAGCTATTTTGGTAATTATACATCAGGTGAAGACCTTGTTTCGTTTATGAAAACTTATGTTGGCGCTTCTGATGTTCCTTATCTGTCTCCCCCGAATGCTGCGGTTCCTACCCTGTCTTCTCCTTTGACCAAAACAAACACATTCTTGCTACTACAATGGCTTTATAATTTGAGGATAATGGGAGTTTCTTTACCGAGAAGGTTTTGGTTATCTATAAGAGAAGGCTCTTGGCTAAAAGTTTCTTTAAGTGGTTCTCCTAGCTACAGGCCGCCTTCAGAGTCATTCATGCTTGAATCATCTAGCGGGAGTATTCTACAGAACGGATCAGTTCTTGTTGATATCCCGTTGGTAGATGTAAGATTCTATGGCGCCGAGATTAACAAATACAAAGAGGAGTTAAAAACAGTCGGTGTGCGTTTTGAGAATAAAGAAGCTTGCGAATTCATCGGTGAGCGTCTCATGTCCCTTGCGGCTTCTTTGGAACTTACCAGAGACAATGTTGCTTCGATACTGAAATTCATTCGGTATTTGGGAGCGCATTATATCCCTAGTACGGAACTTGTTAACCAAATCAAGCAAGGAAACTGGGTTAGAACTTCTCAAGGAGACATGACCCCAAACAAGTCTGTTTTGTGGAGTTATGAATGGAATGCTGCTTCCCAACTAAGCAACATTCCATTCATCGATAAAGATTACTACGGAGAAGAGGTACTTTCTTTTAAGAAAGAATTAGAACTGCTGGGCGTGGTAGTAAAGTTTGACGAGAGTTGTTACCAGCTTGTGTCGGACAACCTCAAGTCCTCGTCTTCGTTGACTTCTTTGTCATCTGAAGCCATGTTACTGCTGTTAAGGTGCATAGAGAAATTAAGATCATCGGATAAGCTGGTGCAAGCGGCTAAAAACAAGAAATGTGTTAAGACAAACTTGGGCTACAAATGTCCATCTGAATGCTTTTTGGTAACCTCAGAAACTGAGTGGGGCTGTCTTTTACGGGTCTTTGGGACGTTCCCTATTCTTGATGCAAACTTCTATGGACGCTCAATCTTTTCAATGGAGAAAGAGCTAAAGAAAATCGGTGTTATGGTTGATTTTGAAGATGCTGCGAAAGAATTTACTCGCATTTTTAAGCAACAGGCTTCAGCATCATACATTCGAAAAGAGAACGTTTTTTCGTTTTTGGAATGCTACAGAAAGCTGAAAAAGATAGATTTGAAGTTTCCAGAAGAACTCAAGAAGTGCATACGGGAAGAGAAATGGCTAAAAACTAAACTTGGTGACTACAAATCACCAAAAGAGTGCATTCTTTTTGGTGCAGAGTGGGAATCAATTACTCCCATAACCATCCTTCCTTTCATTGATGACAGTTCTAATTTCTACGGCAATGGGATCCATGATTATAAAGCGGAGCTTAAACTGTTAGGTGTAACTACAGAATTTAAAGATGGTGCCAAGTTTGTGGCTGCTGGACTTTACTTACCTGAGTGTTCAAGTAGCATTACTCCTGCTAGCATTTATGCATTGCTAGATTCTGTCAAGAGACTTAAAGAAATGGCATTAGAGATTCCTGATAAGTTTCTTGATAAACTGTCCCAGAAGAGCTGGTTAAAAACCCATTTTGGATACAAACGCCCGAACGAGTGCTTGCTTTTCTATTCCGACTGGAATGCTTTCTTGAAACGTGATGATGGTCCGTTCATTGATGAACAGTTTTATGGATCTCGTATTGAATCGTGCAAGGAGGAGCTCACTTTTCTAAAGGTGATAACCGATATTAACAACGGATCCCAGGTGATTGCTAGTTACCTTGACTCTCAATCCAATTTTGAAAGAATCAATCGTTTCTACAAATATCTGTCTCATTCCAAATGGGAGCCAGCTGATGGCGACGACAAAAAAATATGGCTACCAAGAGGAACTGATAACGGAGAGTGGGTATCACCTCACGATTGTGTTCTTCATGACAAAAACAATCTGTTTGGTGGTCTTTTGTATGTGCTGGACAAATACAAGTATGATACGAACATTCTTGGATTTTTTGCTGGCATTTTCAATGTGAAGGTCCATCCGTCTGTTGATGACTACTGCAATCTATGGAAGAAATGGGAAGCTTCAGGAAATCAGATAACGCATACTGAATGTTGCGCTTTTTGGAAGTTTGTGGTTAAAAAATTGAATCCGGGGACCGAGGAAACATTCAACAAATTCAACAAAAGCTTATCAAAACTCCCTGTATCATCTCCTACTTCTGATGGTATTTTTCTGTCGGACAAGCGTGACGTTTTCATAGGTGATGATCTTTTTCTAACGGACCTCTTTCAAAGTTCTCGTCCCATATTTGTTTGGTATCCTCAACAAAGCTCTAAAACTCTAACCCGAACCAAGCTTGTGGATATCTACAAAAAACTTGGTGTGCGTACCATATCAGAATCAGCACAGAAGAACTTATCCGATGTTGATCAAGTGAAACTGGAGCCCGTTTGTTCAAAAGATAAGTTCATGAAAAAAGGATTGGTCAAACTGATTTTGGGCTTTCTAGCTGATCCAAATCTTAACCTTGAGACTGAAAGAAGACATGAAGCCGTTAGCCGTATGTTGGGACTTGAAGCTTTTGAGACGGTTGAGCCAATGGTAGTGAAGTATAGTCTCTCTTTATCATGTGGAGATGTTGTGACCGTTGAAGGTAAGAGGATGATTCGTTGGGACAAACAAAACTCCAAACTGTTTATGCAGAAGAGGGAAGAAGGTGGTGGTGTGAAGAGTATCATAGAACATGCTTGTCATTTTGGTGAAGTGATAGCTGAAGGGGTGTTGTGGGAGAATGAAGAGGTTGTGCCACAACTTTCTGAACTAATCAGGTTGGGTTATTTGGTGGAGTTTGATGAGGAAGCGATAGATTTCTTGATGAAGATGAAAAATCTTCAAATATTTGTGGAAGACCATCACTACCTTTCTTCCATATTATGGGTATGTCATCTTTAACTTCTTCCTTTTTTTTTTTATGTTAATTGGTTTTCTTTGAAATTTGTAAAATGAGTTTAGGTCCAACGGGTCCAAACGGGTCAGCACCAAATATTGCCCGAACCAAATTATTACCTTTATAAAATAGCTTGTTTGACCTGTTACTCGACTGGACTGTCTGTTTTGCTAGACTTAGTTTTCTTCTACTAATTATGACAAAATTTATATGCAGGAGTGATCTAATGGTTATGGTGCTGGCCGGAAGTTGTTTCTATGTAATGTACTTTCTTTTATGATATTCTCTATGTTTTGTCCCATTCCGGCTTCGTTATCTATTACAACTAATGTTGTTTCTATGTAATGTACTTTCTTTTACCTTATAAATTATATGGTTTCCCATGGTCATCTGTGGTTTTCGTTTTTAACTTTTTACCAATTAAATTTTGTATTAATAAAAGATTTAGAGTACTAAAGTTATACACATCAAAAGTTTGATTATCAGAAACCAGTGACAAAACTTGAGATTTCCGACCGAGTGGTCAAAAACGTCTATACCTAAAAAACTGAAGCGGTTGGTATTGGCCATAGCCCTATATTTTTCTGTCGACAGACATTAATTCTCAAATAAAATGATCGGCAAACATTAATTCTCAAATAAAATGGTATGTGTTTTGCCCTTTTATGTGCCACCGGATTTTGACTTACAAATGATGAGCTTTTGTTGTCACATAAAAGGATTGGTTGATCCTGTGGTAATGCATAATTCACTTAGTAAGTTAATCAAACAATTTCTGAAGCGGTATTGGCCATAACCCTATATTTTCCGAGTATACCCGGCCCAAATGTTTTGGGTATATCCACTAGGCTCGAGTTGTTTTAACCATCCCTACAAGGAAGTCTTCAATACTCGTAATTCATGGATTCTTCCAAAAAAAAAAAGGGTAAATTACTTTTTGAGTCCCTAGATGTTTTAACCACTTGAGTCCAAAATCAAAATATTTAACGTCCTGAGCCGCTATAGCCACTTTTCTTAACCATTTGAGTCCAAATTTCTAACATTGTTAGAATTTTTTGGTTAAGTAT
The DNA here is from genome assembly GCA_030545235.1 of Helianthus tuberosus. Lineage (NCBI taxonomy): Eukaryota > Viridiplantae > Streptophyta > Magnoliopsida > Asterales > Asteraceae > Helianthus > Helianthus tuberosus. The sequence goes on along the minus strand of CM060380.1, from coordinate 19,371,040 downwards.
TGTTAAATGACCAAAATACCATTGTAACTAAAAAAAAATTGTTATTAGATTTCTCTCTCTCTCTTATATATCTCCCCCCCCCCCCCCCCTTATCTCTTTCTCTCTAAACATTCTACACCTTCATCTCTCTCATGTTGCTTTCTCTCTCTAGACCACCTGCATTCCCCACCACCATCAACACCACCACCACCGTCACCACCACAACCACCTCCGTCACCAACCACAAACCTCCAGCACAGTCACCGTCGTACCACCATCACCAACACCTACTTCACCTCACCTTTTCAACTTTCTCTGTATGATGCGAAGAAGAAGCGTCGAGTGTATTAGCTTCGTCGACTTGATGATCACATTCTTCCGTACCTTTGCTATCATCATCTCCGTGTCGATCATTGCAGCAACCAATTCTTTTGTACCTTTGCTATCATCATCCATTTTTTGTTGTCAGGAATGCTCATCAACCCTATTTCCTGCTCACAAGTGGAATCAATGACAGGTGGTGGATCACACATAAATGCCCAAATTGAAGATAATTCAGTGGCCGAAGGGCAGCCATTATAGCAATTCAATTTCTGCCGACTGTGAGAAGTGGAAGCCGAATTAGGCCTCTTGTGACCCTCCCAATCACAATTTTGACAAAGTGAAAGCTTTTCCTCAACACATCTAAAAAATGCTGGTTGTGTATTGCATTTATCGCACACGAGCGTTCTTGAATGGCGTTTGGATAAAGCGTTTGCAGAATGAACATTCCGGTCACAGGATAAACATAAGTATTCTTCATCCGATCGATAATACACCATCGATCTAGCCTCGCGACAATAATCGTAATTGTAACCCATTTCTTGCAAAAACAAGTAACTCCTATGTGAACAAGATCTAGTAAAGTTGCAAATCTGATACGATCTGCATAACACAATTACGCAAATGATAACTGAATTAGGAATTTAGAATCTTGAAAATTTGAGTAACGAAGCACATACGTTATTCATTATGAATATGTCCTAAAGTATTGATAAGGGTCAATTGAAGAACAGATTATCAACACAATTGGTTGCTGATTCCAAAATAACTTCTGTTAACAAGTATGTGAACAAGATTGAAAAGGGTTTTGTGTATTTACAGTTTAAACAAAAGTTGAACAAATCAACAAGTATACACATGTGTTGTAAGATGACCATCAAGAAACTGAATTTGAAGAAAAAAAACATACTGAATCAAGAAATTGTTTTTTTAACCTGCCATATGCGTTCAAAAAACAAAATTTGAAGATGGGTATGTTTGTCTTAAAAACAGAACTACTTTTATGGGTTTTTGGGCTTAAAAACAGAATATGTTCTCCATGAATCAAGCAAGATCCATCATGAATCAAGGTGGGGAGAAGTAGGTGGTGGTGGTGCGACGGTGACTGTGCTGGAGGTTTGTGGTTGAGGTGGTGGTTGGTGATGGAGGTGGTTGTGGCTGTGGTGGTGATGGTGGGGTGGTGGTGGTGGGGGATGGAGAGAGAGAAAGAAAGATGAGAGAGAAATAGAGATGCATAATTTTTAGAGAGAGAAAGAGATAAGGGAGATAGAGACATATAAGAGAGAGAGAGAGAGAAATCTAATAATAATAATTTATTTTTAATTTTAAGGGTATTTTGGTCATTTAACAATACTTAACCAAAAAATTCTAACAGTGTTAGAAATTTGGACTCAAGTGGTTAAGAAAAGTGGCTTTAGGGACTCAGGGCGTTAAACACTTTGATTTTGGACCCAAGTGAGTAAAACCCTAAAACACAGAAACTCAAAAAGTAATATATATATATATATATAGAGAGAGTTAGGATCCTATAAAAAAGGCCCAAAGTGTGAGAAAGGTAAGAAAGAATCTCAGCCATTAGATCTTTTAATCTAATGGTTGAGATCAATAGGGACCAAATTGTAAAATATTTTTATTAATTTGGACTGAATTGAAATATCTAGGGGCAATTGTGTCTTTTTATCTTCATTTTGTAAATCAAAATCCCTGCAATTTCGTTCACTCTCTCATACGCTCCCAATTTCTCTCTCTCTCTCTCTTCTTCCATATTCAATCCTCAATCAAAAAAATCGCCTGAGAAACCACTCCTGCTCCGTCAAGAACAAGCGTCGCATCAATATACGACGTACCATTCATCATCATCGATACAACACTCTGAATCAGCGGCGGTGGTGGTGCCGGATCGGCAGTGGTGGTGCGGCCGTGGTGGGTGTCGGATCGGCGATGGTGGTGCGGCGGTGGTTGGTGCCGGATCGGCAGTGGTGGTGCGGCAGCGCCGATCTCTCTCTCTACATCGCACGACCAGATGATCTCTCTCTCTACACGACAGCGGCGGCGGAGCGGCAGTGGTGGTGCCGGAAGTGGAGAAGATGATACAGAGGTGTTATATTCTTTACTGAATGGTGTTATTTTCTTTTCTGAATGGTGTTATTTTTCTTTTCTTAATGGTGTTTTTTTCTTTTCTGAATGGTGTTATTTTCTTTTACTGAATGGTGTTATTTTTCGTTACTGAATGGTGTTATATTTCGTTACTGATTGGTGTTATATTTTCGTTACTGAATGGTGTTATATTTTCGTTACTGAATGGTGTTATATTTCGTTACTGAATGGTGTTATATTTCGTTACTGAATGGTGTTATATTTTTCGTTACTGAATGGTGTTATATTCTTTACTGAATGGTGTTATATTATTTACTGAATGGTGTTATTCGTTGTGTTTTTTTAGAGATCTTTGAAAAAAATTATGTTCCTATAATTAAGGTGGCGGTTATGGTAAGTTTTGAATTAATTGAATTAATTATAAAATTACTTATTTACCCTTTTGAATTAATTTAGATGGATGACACATGTCATCTCCACAATATTTCTCACCTTTTATCACACTTTTAACCTTTTTTACAAAAACCTCACCTTTTATCACACTTTTAACCTTTTTTACAAAAACCTTACCCTATATATATATATATATATATATATATATATATATAGGGGATCGCTAAAATGAAAACCACCTCTAGTTGTAAGAACCATGGGAACCACTTTCTAGCCTTTAGATCAACAAGATGGATGGATGAGATTAAAAGTAACAAAAATTAATATAAAATACATTTTGTCTTATTATATCTTTAATATTTTAATCAAAAAAGGTAGTTTAGTAAAATAACTCTTTTTTGTCTTTTTGTCTTTATTATTTTTTAATTACTTTTTTGTTTTATTATATTACTTTTTAGTTTTATTATATTACTTTTTATTTTTAAAAAGATTTTTTTATTAAAAGCATTTTTTAAATTTAGATTTTTTTAACAAATCGAATTTTTTTTGCGCGCCGGTTTTGGCGTCCCGTTTTACCGCGAGGTTTTTTACGTTCCGTTTTTTTACGCGACGTTTTTATGCGCCGCATTCACGCCCCTTGTTTTTTACGCGCCGTTTTTTCAAGCGTCGTTTTTTACACGTTTTTTTAACGCGCCGTTTTTACACTTTTTTTACACGCCGTTTTTTACATGTTTTTTTACGCGTCGATTTAACGCGCCGTTTTTTTCATGTTTTTTAACGCGCCGTTTTTTACACTTTTTTAGGTTTTACGTTTTATGTTTTACGTTAAACTTTTTACGTTAAAATTTTTACGTTTTACGTTTTACGTAAACTTTTTACGTTTAACGTTTTACGTTTAACGTAAAACGTTTTACGTAAAACTTTTTACGTTTTACGTTTTTACGTTTTACGTTAAAAAGTTTACAGTTTACGTTTTACATTTTATGTTTTACGTTTTACGTTAAAAAGTTTACGTTTTACGTTAAAAAAATTACGTTTTACGTTAAAAAGTTTACATTTTACGTTTTACGTTTTACGCTTTACGTTAAAAAGTTTACGTTTTACATTTAAAAAATTAAGTTTTAAGTTTTACGTTAAAAAGTTTACGTTTTACGTTACAAAAAAAATGGGCAGAGTTTCCTCTGTTTTTGGTCGCCCCGACAACACAAGTTGTCGTTATAATTTTCAAAATTCAATAATCAATCACAATATCATTTTTTTGTCAACTATATCAAAACGTAACAATACTTTGATCGAATCGGTTCGAGCTCGTTTTCACGAAAATAAATAGAACTATAAAATTAACGAAATAAATCGCGCCGTAAAATCTTTACCAATCTTCGCGTCGAGACGTTGACTGAGTTGACCGAGTTGAGTCGCTGAGTCGACCGAGCCCGAAATTGAAGCTGACCGAGTTCGAAAACTGACCCGAATCCTGAGACCTGAACTGAAGTCGTTGACCACTGTTAACCGAGCCGCTGACCAAGGTTGACTTTGTTGACCTGAACCCATAACCAATCTAACCCGACTCGTTGAACGATAACCGAACCCCAGAAAACCCTTGAAACCCTAGAAATCACCTCAAAGCACTAATCTTCAAACAGCCGATCTTCAACCCCACCACCGATCTTCAAACAGCCGCACCACCGATCTTCAAACAACCGATCTTCAACCCCACCACCGATCTTCAAACAGCCGCTCCTACCTGCAACCCCGTCGGCCACCTACCTGCAGCCCCACCACCGACTCGTTGAACGATAACCACACCTTGAAACCCGTCGGCCACCTACCTGCAACCCCACCACCGATCTTCAAACAGTCGCTCCTCCTCCCCCTCGATCGTCGTCGTCCACCTACCTCGCCGTCTCTCTCTCTGTTCTCATACTCTCTCTGTCTCTTTGTCTGTCCTCGCCGAACTGCTCGACCACCACTGTGCCGCCGCCGCTGCTTCGACATCACCCACCGGCCACCACAGAGGAACTGGTTGGATGCCATGAAATCTTCTTCCCCAAGGAATCTGTTTTTGAAGAGCTGAGAGAGAGATGAATTTTTGAAGCTCTATGAATTTGTGAATTTTGTTGTTGAAGCTCTGTGAATATTAAAGAGAGAGGAGAGAAGGTCTTTTTCTGTATTTTGAAGAGAGAGGAGAGAAGGACTTTAATTAATTGAAGTGATAGAGAGAGAGAGAGAGAGAGAGAGAGAGAGTTGGAAGGCTAGATTAGACATTTGGGGTAAATGACCAAAATACCCCATATTCTGATTGGTGGAGAGGGGTTCTCGCGGTTCTTACAACTGGAGGTGGTTTCTATTTTAGCGGCTCCCATATATATATAATATATATATATATATAGGGAGGGGCTCATGCGAGAACTCCATTTATTACGAGAACCAATGTGAACACAACCTAAAATAGCTAAAAAAACCTAACCCCCACCCCCCCCCCCCCCAAAAAAAAAACCTAAACCCCCCCCCCCCAAGCTAAATGCTAAAAACTAAAACCCCCAAAAAACCTAACCCCCCCACCCCCCCCAAGCTAAAATTCTAAAAACTAAACCCCCAAAAAATCTAAAAAAAAATTTTTTTTAATATTTTTTATGATCAAATCGCTACTTTTAGTGGCAAAATTTTTTTTTTTAAATTTTAATTTTTTTTTGGCTTCGAAAAGTAGCAATTTTTATATAAAAAATATTAAAAAAAAAATTTTTTGTGTGATTTTTAGCTATTTTTAGGCATTTTTTGTTGTGTTCACATTGGTTCTCGCGGTTCTCGCAATAAGAGATGGTTCTCGCATGATCTTCTCCCTATATATATATATATAGGGAGCCGCTAAAATGAAAACCACCCCGAGTTGTAAGAACCATGAGAACCATTCTCAACCAATAAGATTATTCCAACCTAAATGGTGTTTTAGTCATTTACCCCAAGTGTCAAATTTATCTCTCTCTCTTCATTTAAAGTCAGCAGTATTTTTATACATCTCTCATCTCTCTTTTAAAACCACTGGTCCATCTCTCTCTTCACATCCATATTCAAAATCACAGATTCTTGTTCATCAAACATCCCCCTTTTTCTTCAATTTACTTCAGATTTTAGACAAACCCAGAACAAAGCTTTCATCTTTATTGAATTTTGTTGGTGAGTTGAAGTGGGTTTGGTGTAGAACTCACCAATGTTACGTTTTCAAGATTTTGAAAATTGAAGTTTACCCTTTGTGGGGTGGGTCTCTAATCCCAAACTACACGTTTGGACAGCAGGTTTGTGTTTATAGCTCTCATAGTTATGTGATATTCGTTTCATTATTTAGATTTTTCATTGTTCATTGTTCATTGTTTCCATCATTTGTGTGTGATAAAAAGTATTTTTCAGTAACTAAACACATAAAGTTCTTCCCAAAATGCATATGCGAAACAGAGAGGTGGCGGAGACCACCATATGCGACGGCGTGTGTGGACGACGGCGGCAGCGGCGCTTCGGTGGTGGTTGAGGTTCAAGATTGGAGTTGCGGAGTGATGGTGATATCGGGTTAGTGGTGGTGTTGTTCGCTGTCTGATGATGGCGGTGGTGTTTTTTTGTTCAGATCTGGTCAAGCTTCGGTTCGAGTTTTTAACATCAGGTATGTGGTTCCAGTTCGGGTCATGGTTTGGGGTTTGTTTGACATCAGGCATGGGTCAAAGCTTGGTTCGGGTTACGTCTCGTGTTTCGGCTCAGCAGGTTCGGGAGTTTCGGGTTTCAGCTGAGTTTGGCGGTGACATAGTTCAGTAGCGGCTCGGGTTTCAACTCGACACGGTGCAACTCGGGTCAGTTTCGGGTTTTGGTTTGGGTCGAAAGCAGTCAACGGACCCGGTTCGGGTCAGCAGCAATCAAACAAGTCAAAGATGGTCAACTGAGGATCGGTAAAGTTTAAACGTAGCGAGTTATTATTACATTACTTTAGATTTTATTTAGTTAACGCGCACCGAGCTCGAACCGATACTTTAGTGACTTGTTACGTTTGGCATTTTGATAGAAATTTTATATATTGTGTTTATATTGTTGGAAATTGTTGAGTTTTGAAAAGATAACGACAACTTGAGTTGTCGGCTTATTCCAAAAACAGAGGAAACTCTGTCCGTTTTCCCTAAAAACGTAAAACGTAAATAGTTTAACATAAAACGTAAAAATTTAACGTAAAACGTAAAAAGTTTAACGTAAAAAGTTTAGCGTAAAACGTAAAACGTAAAAAGTTTAAAAACTTTAACGTAAACGTAAAACGTAAACTTTTCTACGTAAATTGTAAAGCGTAAAAAACCGTGTGATAAAACGTTTCCTAAACAAGGGGCGTGAATACGGGGCATAAAAACGCCACGAAAAAAACGGGACGTAAAAAAGCCTCGTTAAAACGGGATGTAAAAAAAAAGCGTGTTAAAAAAACGACGCTTGAAAAAGCCGAACATAAAAAACGGCGTGAAAAGTATAACGTAAAATGTTTAACATAAAACGTAAAACGTAAAAACGTAAAAAGTAAAAAGTTTAACGTAAAACGTAAAAATTTTAACATAAAACGTAAAACTTAAAAAGTTTAACGTAAAATGTAAAAGGTAAAAATTTTAACGTAAAATGTAAAAAGTTTTACGTAAAACGTAAAAAGTTTAACGTAAAACGTAAAAAATTTAACGTAAAACGTAAACTTTTTAACGTAAAACTTTTTCTACGTGAATTGCAAAACGTAAAAAAACGTGTGATAAAACGGCGCCTAAACAAGGGGCGTGAATGCGGCGCATAAAAACGCCGCGAAAAAACGGGACGTAAAAAAGGTCGCGTTAAAACGGGATGTAAAAAACGCCGCGTTAAAACGGGACGTAAAAAACGCCGTGTTAAAAAAACGCCGCGTTAAAACGGGGCGTGCAAAAACGACCGTTAAAAAATGATGCGTGAAAAAGCCGGATGTAAAAACGGCGTGTAAAAAACGGTGCGCAAAAAAATTTGTCTTGTTAAAAAAATTTGAATTTAAAAATGCTTTTAATAAAAAAATTCTTTATAAAAACTAAAAAGTAATATAATAAAACAAAAAGGTAATAAAAAATAATAAAGACTAAAAGACAAAAAAAAAAAAATTTTACTAAACTACCCTTTTGGATTAAAATATTAAAGACATAATAAGACAAAATTTATTTAATATTAATTTTATTTACTTTTAATCTCATTCATCCATCTTGTTGATCTAGTGGCTAAAAAGTGGTTCTCTCGGTTCTTACAACTGGAGGTGGTTTTTCATTTTAGCGCTCACCTATATATATATAGGGTAAGGATAGTGTAAAAAGGGCCTAAAGTGTGAGAAGTGTAAGAAGTGTATTATAACACTATATATAATACTATATAACACCATATAAACACCGTATAACAATATGTAACACCATATAATATCATATAACACTATGTAACACTATATAACATTATATAACAAATATAGCATTATACATCTATCATAGACATGCTATCAGACAACCTATATTGTTATATTTGTTATATAATGATATATAGTGTTACATAGTGTTATATGGTATTATATGGTGTTACATATTGTTATACGGTGTTTATATGGTATTATATCGTATTATATATAGTGTTATAATACACTTCTCACACTTTGAGCACTTTTTACAGGATCCTCTACCTATATATATATATAGGGACCGGTTAAAATGAAAACCATCTCCAGTTGCGAGAACCGCGAGAACCACTATCCACCAATCATATTATTTCACCTATACATTATTATTTTAAAACGAAAAAGTCATTTTGGTAATTTACTCTATATGTCATTTCTATCTGTCTCTGTCTCTTTTAAAGTCTTAGACTTTCTCTCTCTTCACATAAATCTTCATCGTTATCATCTCTCTCTCAAATCTTCATCATCTTCATCTGATGAAGAAACTCTGTTTTCCCAGAAGCGCCGCCCCTCACGGCAGAAGTGGCCACCCACAGCAGCCGATAGCGATGCCCGTCGCCGTAGTGATGCCTCCGTCATCGTCAACCACCATCAGAACCGTCGGTAGTGATGCCGCCTCCGTGGGTGTGCTCCGGTGACCAAGTTTGCCGCCAGTTGCTCCTCCCCTTCTGCCTCCGTCTCCGGTGGCGGTGGCCGTGGTGTTGGCCCGGGGGGGGGGGGGGGGGGTTCCACCGTTTCTGATCTAGGCTCCGGTAACTATATGTGTTTCTTTTGATTTCTATAAAAAGGTTCATTTTTCTTGATTTTTGGATGGGTGTTTTCTAAAATTTACAGTTTGGTTTTTTTGGATATGGTTTCGGGGTTTGGTGGCAGTGGTCCTGGTGGTGCCGGGGGTTGGTGGCGGTGGTCCCGGTGGCCCCGGTAGCGGAGGTGGTCTTTGGGTCATCGTCTTTGTTTTGGTGTTTGTGGGTTTGGTGGGTGACGTGTTGGTGGCGGCGGCGGTGAGTTTGGCGGCAGTGGGGTTTTTTTGGTGGTGTGGCGGTAGAGGTGGTTGTTCATCTGTTTTTCAGATGAGTTGGTTGTTCATCTGTTTTTCAGATCTTGTGAGTTTTATACCATCTGGGGTTTGCTTTGAGATGGTTGTGTAATCTAGGATTCTGTTGGTTTTTGTGTTTGGTTATGTTGGGTTTTGAAGGTTTTTTGAGTTTTGGGAGGGTTTCTGCACCTTCTGTATTAATATTGTGTCGCAAACCCCCCCAACCCCGACCCCAGGAGCGGGAGCGGGAGCCACGAACCAATTCAGTGGTATCGGTGTTTATTAATTTGGCAGCGGAAATGAGACATCAGGATCGTAGTTAGGAAATAATTTCAGAGTTTCAAAAAACCAAACTTTTATAATAAACAAATGGGATAAAACCCATGTTTCATTCATAATACATTTATAGGGATAAACCCTAGTTGCTGAAAACATAAACTTTTATTTAGATAACTTTTATAGCCACTTTCTTTAAGCCTTCAGTGCTCCATAGCTGGCTTCTTATAGCTTCGCATTAAGTTACCTGAAACGCGTTTTAAAAAGATTTTATCAGCAAGAAATACTGGCGAGTGCATCCCAGTTTAATCAAAATAAGCTTTTATAACTTTACAGTATTGAGAGCGATTACAATGTTTATATATACCAATTTACTCATTCAGTATTTGTCATGTTGATAGTTCCATGACTGTGGTTATATTACTATTGGCTAACTCTTTGTCCAATAGTAACGCTTGACTAGTAGTGTATACAAAACCCCACATACTGGCAGCAATTGTAGAATACAAAGACTCAATCACTATTAAGTATAATTGAAAATATTTGAGGTTTTGTAACACAGTTTGGTAGAAAAAGAGAATGACTCACGTTGTAGACTTAAGTATTTCTATAGCTTCCTATTGCTTTCCCTGATTATTTTCTATTAAAAACATACAATGCACACGTGTTAGTAAGATAACCCAAATCACATTAGCCATACAATACGAGATAGAACCCCAACGAACTTAGTCAGGCAGAGCCTCGACATGCATTACGGGGCCGTAGATCAATCGGGTAGGGTAACCAATTAGTGATCGGGGTTAAAATACTTACAACGAGGCAGAGCTTCGTGTTTTAGGGGTATAATATCGAGCTATTACTTTGCTATAATAGAGACTGAGAGAGAATGAGAATTGAACCACTGAGAATGTTGCTGAAAAGCTCAATTTATAGGCTGAATCGTGAGTCTCTCGCGCCCCGCGACCCACTGCCTTGGTTCTCTCGCGCTCCGCGAGGGCACCCTAGCTACGGCTTGGGTTGCCAGGTTATAACCCTAGGTTAGACGTGTGTCGTGCCACGTGGCACAATTGGGTGTCCGGCAAGTAAAGCTTGTCGCGCCCCGCGAGCCACCCCCTGACCCTGTCGCGGCCCACGATACTAACAAAAACTTTATTTTATTTTTTTAAGTAAAATTAAGGTTATACGGGTCCAGTTTCTCATATAAGGGGTGTTTAGGGGTGTTATAAGGCAGTTTTGAGGGTTGTTATATCCTCCCCACCTTGATTTAAATGTCGTCCTCGAGATTCATTGGAATAGGTGTGGATACTTTCGTTGCATTTCTGACTCAAGCTCCCATGTGTATTCTGGTCCTCTCTTTGAATCCCATTTAATTTTGACCAGAACTAGTCTCTTGTATTTGAGATTCTTGATCTTTCTATCTTCAATCTGGAGTGGTGTCTCTATAAACTTAAGCTTCTCATTTACCTCTATGTCCTGAAGAGGTATTACTAATGATTTGTCTGCTAAGCATTTCTTGAGATTACATACATGAAATACATCATGTATTCCAGCCATTTCTTTTGGCAATTGTAGCTGATAAGCTACTGGCCCTATTCGTTTGATAATCTCAAAAGGTCCAACATACATTGGGCTTAGCTTTCCTCTTTTAATGAATCTGACAACTCCTTTCCATGGAGAAACTTTTAATAATACCTTGTCTCCAACTTGAAATTCCAACGGTTTCGTTTGTTATCTACATAACTCTTTTGACGATCTCGTGCTGCTTTTAATCTTTCCTTGACTTGAATAATTTTGTCAGTTGTTTCTTGTACAATCTCAGGTTTAGATAGTTGCTTTTCACCAATCTCTACCCAACAGACTGGAGTTCGGCATTTTCGTCCATAGAGGGCTTCAAATGGTGCGACATTGATGCTGGTATGGTAACTGTTGTTGTAAGAAAATTCTATTAATGGTAAATGATCGTCCCAGTTTCCTCCAAATATAGAGGTCGTGTCAAAGATAGAGGCCATGTCAAAATGGAGCCCTCCGAAGAATCCTTCGGAAATTAGGAGCTTCTTAGGGCTTGCGGGATACTACAGGAGATTCATTCAAGATTTCTCCAAGATTGCGTCGCCGCTAACTAAGTTAACCCGGAAAGAGGAAAATTTCATTTGGGGTGTCGAACAGGAAAGAGCGTTTCAAATGTTAAAAGAGAAGTTAACTCAAGCTCCGGTGTTGACGTTGCCGGATGGAGTCGAAGACTTGGTGGTTTATTCGGATGCCTCACTATCGGGGCTCGGATGCGTTTTGATGCAACGAGGCAAAGTTATAGCTTATGCCTCGAGGCAATTGAAAATACATGAAAAGAAATATCCCATGCAAGATCTCGAATTGGCTGCGGTGGTGTTTGCGTTAAAAATATGGAGGCACTATTTATATGGGGTAAAGTGCACCATATTAACCGATCACAAGAGTTTAAAATACTTCTTCGATCAGAAGGAGTTAAATATGCGACAAAGGCGATGGTTAGAAACGGTGAAAGATTTTGACTGTGAAATACATTACCATCCCATTGCGAGTAAGGTCGATGCAGCTTGTTGTGACCTCGGGTATACTCGAACGTATCCGAGAAGCGCAAGTAGAAGCAGTGAAAGAGGAGAACTGGAAGAAGGAAAGAATAATCGGTCAGTTAAAAGATTTGTTGGATGGAAAGAACGGGTTGAAGATTCGATTCGGGAGAATATGGGTTCCAAATTCTTGTGGGGTTAAGACGCTTCTACTCGATGAAGCTCATAAATCCCGATATTCTATTCATCCGGGTGCGACCAAGATGTACAACGATCTAAAACAAAATTATTGGTGGCCCAGAATGAAGAGGGATGTAGTAAAATATGTGGAGAAGTGCTTGACTTGTTTACAAGTCAAGGCGGAACACCAGAAACCATATGGAAAGCTACAACCTTTGGAGAACCCGGTTTGGAAATGGGAACATATCACTATGGACCTATTGACCAAACTACCTAAAACGATTCGGGGATTCGATGCTATATGGGTGATTGTGGATAGACTGACGAAGAGTGCTCATTTTGTTCCTATACGCGAGACATATACTTCAGAAAAGATGTCCGAGGTATATACAAACGAAATAGTGGCACGTCACGGAGTACCGGTATCCATTGTGTCAGATAGAGATACCCGGTTTACTTCAAACTTTTGGATAGATTTTCAAGAACAAATGGGAACAAAACTTTTCATTAGCATCGCCTACCATCCTCAGACGGATGGGCAGAGTGAAAGAACAATACAGACGCTAGAAGATATGTTACGGGCATGTATCATCGACTTCGGTGGAAGTTGGGATGTTTATCTACCTTTGGCCGAATTTTCGTATAACAATAGTTATCATTCGAGCATCGGTATGGCACCTTACGAGATGCTATATGGTAGGAAGTGCAGAACCCCGGTGTGTTGGGGTGAAGTGGGACCACGTGAACTGGCCCATAAAGATGTTGTCCAAGCCACTAATGAGAAAATTGAAGTTGTACGAGCCCATTTGAAAGCAGCCCAAGATAGGCAAAAGTCTTATGCCGATAAAAGACGAAGACCGATTGAATTTCAGATAGGCGATATGGTTATGATAAAGGTTTCCCCATGGAAGGGCGTTATCAGATTCAGAAAAAGAGGGAAACTAAGCCCGAGATTTATCGTGCCATTTAAAATCATCGAACGGGTTGGAAAGGTAGCTTATCGCCTCGAGCTACCGGAAGAGTTGAGTGGGATACATGGCACGTTTCATGTATCACAACTACGAAAATGTCTAGCGGAAGAAACAGCTTATATCTATTACGACGATATCGAGGTGGATGATAGGCTGAATTATGCAGTAAGGCCATTAGAGATTCTAGATCGAAAGGTTAAGCACTTGCGAAATAAACAAATCGATCAAGTCAAAATCAAGTGGGAGCATAGGAAAGGTTCGGACACCACATGGGAGTCCGAAGAGGAAATGCGGCGTCTCTACCCTACCCTATTTGGTATGTACTTTGGTTTCGGGGACGAAACCCTTTTTAAGGGGGGTGGACTTGTAACACCCCGAAAACGTAAATCATTTATTTTAAATATAATGTTGGTAAATAAACAAGTGAACTAACTAGGATTAAAATAACCTAGTTAGGTAAAAGTCTTGTAGTGACTTAAATGGGTTAAAACACAAAAAAATAAGGATCAAATGATAGTTGAGGGGCCAAAAGTGTTCAAATTGAAACTAATATTAATAAAACAAAATTTAAAACTCAAAACACACTTGTGTGTGTGTGCTGAGATCGAACCAGACAAGAGGGGGGCGACCAGGGTTCTTCAAAACCCTAACTTCCACAAATCTCATAGATTGAAGGTTCAAATCTGTTCTAAAACGAAATCCGAGCTCAGATTAGTGATCTCCATGGAAAGGGGGTCATAAGGTATGTAAAATTTGATAGAAAAATCCCTACTTGAAATTCTCATGAATTTAGGAATTCGAAATCTGATCATGCATGTTTGTTTTATGGATAGAATAGGAACGGTACAGTGTCTAGGAGTAAACCCTAGACAACGATATGTGAAATCATGTCTAATTTCTGAGAATTTCATGAACACATTGAAGGTGATTCATGGGTTTTGTGGGAAACTAATAAACACTAGGGTTTTGAGTGTTATTCTAGTGTAATATGGTACATAGAAAGTGATTTCTGAAATATTGATGTTTAATCTTACATGTGATAGCTCAATTGATGTTAATTTCGGTTAAGTAACAAGCCATGAACATGAATATAGAAGATATAAAAATCCTGCCCTTAAAGTGTTTGTGAAAATGCCGAATAGAAGGCCAAGTGTTGAGATATAAACAAAAATGCATAAATTTTATTAAAGGGTAAACTATGCGTTATATGTTAAACAAAGAGTTCTAAATGCAAATATGATTGAACTCTATAGGAAAGGAAGCCGAAGCATCGAGCGGACAAGCCGGTGTTGACGCACGATTGAAGGGTGTGCTTTGAAGGTATGTAACTTGAATCGTTACATTAAGTGAATTGTTATTAAATTATATATAGTCACCTAGTCGAATAGATGTTGCGTTGATTATAGCGACCATCTTTGTTACTTGAATTAATAGGTTAAGAATTGGCAAGAAACCGTTTGGTAGTCATTATATTGGAAGATTCCATAAGATGAGCCAATGGGTCGAATAATGGAGTAAATTGTAGTACTAGTGTTTTAATAGTTAGTGATGGTGATAACAATCACAAGAGCATTAAACCATGATATTGGTAAGGAAATGCGGGTGATGATAAGCCCCGGATGTTGGGTATAATACGCCATAGGCTTACTAGTAATACGGTAACAAAATGAGTGAAGTTAAAGTGGGTCGAATAAAGGCATAGTGATTGTAGTCGTTCGGCCCGTAAATCAAATTTTCGGTACGAAAATTTTAATAGGCACGTCGGTAATGAATTTACAGACGTATAGGAAAAAGAATCACCTAAAACGGACTTACGAGTCAAAAGTTATGTCGATTCGAAGTATTAAATGTTAAAATTTGGTGCTGGGCTGTTATACAGCTCCAGCAAGCAACATTCTGTCAAAATCATGTCGTGGCGCTACGCCACGGCCAACCTCGAAACCCGTCGCGTGACGCGATGGTGGTGGCGGCACGTGACCACCTGCGGTGGTCCCCGTCGCGCGGCGCGACCATCTAAACGGATGGATTTTAGTTGTTTTTGCATTGTTTAAGCATGAAACCTAACCAGACTTATATTTAAGGTGTCAAAACTAATCTTTTGTGTGGTTTTGACTATAGGTGACGATGGACCTAATCCGGATGGCGATCAAGCAAATTCCAAGAACCGAACACGATATTTTGAAGCTTCCGCGATTACTTAAATATGTTCAAATCAATGTCTATGTAGTTAACTCTCATATACTTGTTCTTTTGTTTTGGGATTCTTAAACTAGTAGTACCTGACCTAGATGTTAACTTGGTTAAAACTTCTTTATGTTTGATATAAAAATCAAGGTTTTGGTATATTAAAACTATGTTTATGATAAAATATTATGAAAACAAGTAGAGTGTTACAATCCCTTATAAGGAAAACGTTTTGTATTTTATTATAACTTGCATAGTGTTGGGAATCATGATCATATGCAGCGGATGTTTGTGGTTGATTCGAATCTGTGTTCATGATTCTGGACAGGAAGTGTGCAGAAACAACAACAAACAAAGGGTATTCGAAATGGATTAAGATTGAATGGAAAATTCTTGGTAATAGAATGTCTTGATGCCGGAAGTTGGTGCCGGGAATCAAGCTTATATACATAGCATTTTGGCGGTTCCATTTGGCGGGAATAACTGCCATTGCAGTTATTTGAACTTTACCCGCTTATCACACCAAAATATAAGTTATCATGCAATTGAACATATATTGTCTAATACTTATACATAATAGCATAATTAAGTTTAATTATTGTTCTAACATAACCCCCTTAAACTTGATTATGCTTTGCAGCATACATCAAGACACTTTTGTTTGCTTCATCAACGGCCTTTCGAGCTTGATTGAAATTGAATCTTCGACGCTTCTTGTGCATATTCCAGGCTCCCTCCCAATCGTTTCCAGCATAAAGAGCATAGTGATCCATAGCAGCCTCTTCTTGTGCTGCATCTGCACTCCTTCTCCTCTGATGACAGCCGCCGGTTGTTGATGAGCATTCTCCTTCCCTTATGATTTCTTTATCTATCACCTTCTCTTGAACAGCTTTGAACCTGTAATAATATATCAAAACATCGAGATACATGGCGTAAATAATTCTCATGAATTCCCCGTCTTGATATTCGTATCCCAAGTCCTTAGCAATCGTCGGCCATAAGTTGTCATTCGTGACACTCCGATAGCCTCCATCTCGTTCTACCATTACATATAACCCCAGCAAATCGATCTTTCTGTTATCCGGTGCAAATGGTGGAATAGGTCTTGAAGAGATTCCCATCTTCACATTTAAAAACCAAGCCACCATTTCCTCGAATTTTCTCTCCAACTCGTGCTTGTATTTAAATACAAAGTCTCTGTCATTGATCATGTCCAGTAATGACTTGCAATCGGCAAAGTCATGAAACTCCAAAGCCCGGATAATCATCAGGCTCCAATCGGTTTCATCATTAGAAACATTCAGGGTTTCAAAGTAAGAATTTAAGTAATTCTCTTTGAATTCTTCGTTCACCGAACATAATTCAACCATTCTCTGTTTTTCGTTTAAACCAAGTTCGTCTTCCTTGGTTAAACCACTTACTTCATTCACCGAATTAATAACAGGGGCTGAAAACATTGGAAAAATTTTGCACGTGTCACCGGATTTTCTTACCGTAAAGCCTTGCAGTGTTAACTGATCAAGGCTTAAAACGTTCCGGTCCAATTCCGGTGAGTAGAACACGCTTTGTATCCGCAACATATCATTGCCAGATTTCATTTCCATTGCCCCAATCCCTCGTATGAAAAGAAAATTATTCTCACCCGATTTTGTTTCAACACCGATCATATGTTTAATACGTTTAAAAACGTTTAAATTTCCCGTGAAATGATGATTAAATGTCGGACTTACGTACCAGATGTCTCCCCATTGTCCACCCTCTGTCACGGTGACAATCATCTCATTCTGGCAGTTTACTTCATCATCCTGTCTTCTGGTTCCGGTATTGATCGCCTGTTTAATCAGTTGAGTGGCTTCATTGTTCTCTTTCGCCTTGCACATGTAGATTTGGTGACCCGGTTGATGGCAATAGTAGCAAAGTCTCACACGAGGAATCCGTTTATCTTTCTCGTTCTTCTCATCAACACAGTGTTGACAAGGCATTGTGGTTGAACTTGGTTTGATTTCTCCACGCTTCCCGAATGTGGCTCTGATACCACTATGTTGGGAATCATGATCATATGCAGCGGATGTTTGTGGTTGACTCGAATCTGTGTTCATGATTCTGGACAGAAAGTGTGCAGAAACAACAACAAAGGGTATTCGAAATGGATTAAGATTGAAGGGACAATTCTTGGTAATAGAATGTCTTGATGCCGAAAGTTGGTGCCGGGAATCAAGCTTATATACATAGCATTTTGGCGGTTCCATTTGGCGGGAATAACTGCCATTGCAGTTATTTGAACTTTACCCGCTTATCACACCAAAATATAAGTTATCATGCAACCGAACATATATTGTCTAATACTTATACATAATAGAATAATTAAGTTTAATTATTGTTCTAACACATAGCAATGTTATATTTTCATATTCTTGCATAAGGATACATATATACATACATTATATATACACACACATACATACACACACACACACACACATATATATATATATATATATATAGATCTACCAAGAAGGCCATATACAAGAGTTAGAGCCATCTTCTCAAAAAAGGCCATATGCAAGAGTTAGAGCCATCTTCTCTAAAAAGTTTCCACACTCACTTAATTACGCAAAGAGATTTAGAGACGTGTACTATCTCTCTCTCTCTCTCCTCCTCTCTCTCTCTCTCTCTATTTACAAGGTGTGCATATAAAAGGTCGACTTGTGTAAAAGGTTTATATAGGGCAAGGTGTGTGTTAGGATCTGAGTTTGGTTTTGATTATGTTTTACGTTTGAATTAAGATGAACAATGAATGAGTAGTGCAGCGGAAAGTAATGGAAACAAACTTTACACAATCAAACTAGAGAATTGCTTTCAACACACATTTTCAACAATGAACAGAATGATTGAATTTATTTCATTCAACGATTACAATTGCATAGTATGCAACAAACTCCCCCTCAGCCTGAGCTCACTGTGATTTGTTCGTGCAGGAAGAAGATGGTGAAGAGCTAAGAGAACAGTACAGGGTACTGTTCTATTTATAGGCATAGACAAATCACTGTGGCATCTTTGCTGACGTCACCATGAAAGTGACATCAAACCTCCTAACAAACTCTAACCTCTGATCTATACAAGTACTGCTATGCTAACAACTGTTATTACAATACATTACATAAAGACAAACTAAACTACTGCTGAATCCTTCCACTGATGTGAACCCAGCAGCACTTGATATAACCGAGCAGTGCTTGACTCAAGGCAGTAGATTGAACAGCAGGGCTTTAGTCTTCATCAGTCTTTGACTTGATCAGCAGTTGTACCGATCAGTAGATAGGAGGTCAGCAGATGTTGAAACCACTTTCAAGGGGAGAGACCTGATTACATAACATCTGCTTATTCTGGATCCACTGCTCTGATCCAGTTTTGGCTTTAGTTATCTGTTCCTCTGATAGGGTTCAATCCCAACAATCTCCCCCTGGAACAGATAATGCCAAAACTCTTCATTATTGGTAGTTCTTTATTGCCTCATCAGCAGTTCCCTTATTTGCCCATTGAGTTGTAACTCAAAGGCTAAGGCATCTGTGTCATCTTCATCCCTACACAGTGGAAGATCAAGGAGATCCTGCAAATCTTCAAGACTTAGGCCAAGTGCTTGTTCCCTTGTTATTTTCTTCACTTCTCCACTAGACTTGATCACTGTCAGTACATGGGTCTGTTTGTCAGTTTTCCACTTTGGTACTTTTGGGTCTGGTGGGTTTCTTGGGAGATTTTTATTAGATGAGGAGTTTTGTGATGCAGGCCTTGTGATGACTGTTTGAGCAGTGCTTGCAGGTTGATTTAGGCCAAGAGTTTCAGCTATCATCTTCTTAATACCCTCTTTTACAAGGTCATCTCCTGCCATTAGTTCTTCCACTGTTTCAGCATCCAACTGTTGTTATTGTCTTCTTTTGTAGATGGCAGCACCAGTTGGAGCAGTGGATCTCCTGATTTGCAGCTTTGGTGGTCTTGTTGAAACCTCTGCTTCAGGGTAGTCAGGTTTTTGTGGAACTTTAGGATCTTTCTTCCTTAATTCCTCCAACCTTTTGTAGGTGGTCCTGACTTTGTCTTCTTTCCATCTTGAGACTTGATTTTTAGACCCATAATCAGCAGCAACTAATTCCTCTCTCATTCTCTTCAGCTCCAGTGT
Organism: Helianthus tuberosus; assembly: GCA_030545235.1. Taxonomy (NCBI): domain Eukaryota; kingdom Viridiplantae; phylum Streptophyta; class Magnoliopsida; order Asterales; family Asteraceae; genus Helianthus; species Helianthus tuberosus. Next base: position 19,351,416 of record CM060380.1, on the reverse strand, counting down.
CTTTTCAGGCACATTCTTTTTGTACTTTGACCAATCAGGAGGAGTGTGTTTGACCTTATTTTTGATCATTTACTGAATCCTGGCTGCTTCTTTTTCAAGCTCAGGAATGGTCCACTCTTTGTACATATATTTTTCCCCCTTATACTTCTTGAAAGCCATGATGCTTTCAATGTAGTCTTTTCTCAAAGTTTCATCTGCTCTCTCTGAGATTTGCTGACAAACTTTTTTTTGCAAACTGCTCTAAGGATCTGACTTGTGTGAATAGAAATTGATAATGCCTTTGAATTTCTTTGTTAGTTTTTCCTTGAGAATTTCTTTTGGAAATATCCTCTGCCTGTTGAGCCTTAATTTTCAAGTACTCTTCAATGTTGTTAGGCCTAGGATATCCTTCAACTGATGGCAACTTCCTTTTAGCAGGATCATCCTCATAGTAGAAGGATTTGATCTCTTCTCTGACTGCAATGAGTTCAAGAGGATATTGGAAACCTGGAGGAGTGATGATAGGGATTGGTTGTTGTACTTGAGCTAATAAGAGGGGAACAGGGTTTGGAATAAGTGCAAGAGATTGTGAAGATGTTGGTGGAGGTGATTGAGAATCATCATCAGGTATGAAAATCCTTCTCCTTTTTATTGTAGGAGAGGCTGGTGATGTTTTGGGTGGATCAGTGGTGATGATTTGAGTGGTGGAAGGTGGCTGACTAACAGCTGTTGAAACAACTGTTGAAACAACTGGTGTTTCAACCACTGTTGCCATTACAACAGATGTTGTAACATCTGATGTCTTCTGCTTTTTGGCAGGATGTGATGGTGGTGAGGTTGTTTTTGGTGGTAAAGTGATTTTTGGTGGTGGTGATGGTAAGGCAGTGGTTGTGGTGTGTGTTGAAGTGGTGTGTGTTGAAGTGATAACAGATGTTGAAACTACTGAAGTACCAGCAGTTGTTGATACAGCAGGAGTTACAACAGCTGTTTGAGTGGAAGATTGATGTTGGGGGCTTTTGGAAGGTGGTTTGGAAGTATGCTTTGTGAGTCTGGATGGTGAGGATTTGGGTTCCCTCACTTTTCTAGTAGGATTCTTTCTTTTTGGCTCAGGATTTTGAACATCCTTTGGCTCAGAACAACCCTGCGCATTCAGCTCCATATAAGCTCTTTTCTCCTCATTCCACCTGGACATATCCTTTACCTCGCTGTCCCTTTTTACACTTGCTTTTGCTTCAGCAAGTGCATTTGTGGTAACATCAATCTTTTTACTGCCATCTGGCAAGGGAATGTTTTTAGTCATATTCTCTTTTTCTGGTTCAATATAGAGACCATCATCAATTCCCTTTTTCTTCCACTGTTTGATTTTCTCCCCCTTTTTGGCATTATCTGGAGGAAGTTTATCAATGAATAGAACAGCGGGGGGAGCAGTGCCAGTGGTGTTTAGGATGTGGGCCTTTATAGCCTTGATGTCTGCTTGGGTATTTCTAAACCTTGACTCCATTATGTTTCTCAGCTCTTCAACATGTATTGCATGCTGCTGATCAGCCATTTGTCTTTGTTGTTGGAGCAGGGGTTGAAATAGATTCCATAACTCATTTGCAGCAGGTGCTTGTGGTGGAGCAGGTGCTTGAGCTGGAACAGCAGTGGGTTGCACCTTTTGAACTTTCAACAACTGTTGCAGCATTTCTTTGATTTCTGCAACAGAGGTATCCAGTTTGTCAATTCTATCCGTCAATTCTTGGTACTTTAAACAATCACCCAACTTAATGGGATCATCTGATTTCCCACTAACAGTGGTTTGAACAGCGGTTGACTTAGGGAATGTATTCCAATAGTCATCCACTGATGCCCCTTTTTCTCGGTACTGGGGACTTCTTCCCTCAACACTTGATAACCTTTTGATGGTACCAGTGGTCAAAACAAACTCACTAGTGGTTATCAGAGGTGCTATAGAAGGAATTGCCTCCAAGCAAGTCTTATTGATGTAACCACTGTCCAAATGCAAACCAGTGGGTTCAGCAATTGTAGTGGCTGCTTCACTTGGATTACCACCAAGAGTTACTTGTAACTCAAGGGGTGTAACCTCCTCAGGTCTTGTTGGTGGGTTAGCTATGATTGATAAATCAGACCCAGTCATTTGTTGAAGTATGTTCTCATTGATAGGTGAGTGAGAAGGACTGGTTTGTGCCTGGTTCAGATCAATAGCATCCAACAATAATTTAGTTCGTGGGGGAATTGTGGAGGTGAGGTTGGGTGTAGAAAGAGAATTGGCCCCGGGCATTGGGCTGTGAATGATGGAAGCAAGTGATTCCAGAGCATCATATTATGGTGTCCCTATTTGTACAACATGTTCTTTTTGAGAAGAAGCAGGAGGAGTTTCAGGCATAGGTTGAGATATTTGTACCAACTGTTGTGAGGAAGTAGCAGCAGTGGTTTCTTGTGACTTTTGTGTTGTCACTGGCAGTTGCTCTGGTATCTCATCCTCTAGAGTTGCCTTTTTGGTAGGTTTGGGAGGCTTTTGAGATTTTTGTTTTGGCCTTTTGGTGATTTTAGGTGTGGGTTTCAAAGCAGTTGTTTTGCTGCTATGATCACCTTGAGCAGTGGGCTCAGCAGCAGATACCTGAGGAGCAGTGGTAGCTGCTAAAGTCTGCTCAGGCACCTCTGCTTGTGTTTTGCAAGGTGTTGACATTCTTGTAAAAGTTTCAGCAGTTAAGCTGTTTATTTGAAAAGATGCACCTTGTTTTATTGCAGAAGCATCATCCTTACCAAATGTCTTTTCAAAATAGTAACTTAGAAATCTTGGAAAAAGTAAGAATGGCTTTTTATCAACATTTTTAACCAAATCATTAAAGATTTCCTGGGAGTAATTTAAATTTTCATCTTGAAGAATAGCATATCCCAGGTTTTGAATCTTTAATGGTATTTTATTAAAAGAAGTGGTTTTGTTTGAAACACACATAAGCAGTGTATGGAACAAAAACCTTGTTACAGGTGGAAAATTTCCTTTTTGTAAGGTATCCTTTTTAATTTGTTATGCATACCCCCTTTCAAGGAAATCAGTTTTTAACTCATTTTTGGGAAAAGAAGTTTTACCTTGCTAATCATTGAGTTCAAAGACTTCCGAGATGGATTGTGGTGTGATTTTGACAGGTTTACCCATTAGAGAATAGTTAATGGCTATGACATCCTCGCCTTGTTTGTCAAGGGTAATATTCTTCCAAAACTCTCTTTGGGTGTCCAAGTAAATTGGAGCATCTGCTGTTAACAAAGTTTTGTATTTTGATGCAGACATGATGTCAATGATGGAATCGAATGTGACAACCCGCACAAAACCAGGTATCCGTACAACTTAATTAATGATTGATTACTGCTTAATTACTGTGCTTGATTGAAACTAGCTGATAAACTGCTACCTGCATACTGATACATGCACTTCCTTGCATCATACTTGCTTGCTGTCACTACACTATTTACATACTGAACCCTAGTGACAAACATGATTAACAAAAAGCACAGTAGCACTAAACGGATACACAGTGAACATGCTGATATAACCAGCATCAGGCAAATACTGCCTCTAAGGCCTGTTAAGAGCCTCATATATTTTGGCTACACTGGTAGTGAGTGTAGGATATAAGGGTTGTGTTACCGCGTCTCTAGGGATAAGATACACTGATTCGGATGTGCCAAAAACGTACTTTAAAGTACCAAACACAGCACTTTAAATAATTTAACCAGCTTCTAGCTGACTAGTAAAGTGCCAAAAATGAGAAAATATAACTAGACACTTTCTAAAGTGTCGGGAAAACAAATTGTGTCACTAAAAATGTAATAACGACACTTTAAAGTCTTTTGTAACACTTTAACGGATTACTATCCAACCGGACACCCGGACTTTACCCGGGACATGAAAATATTAGTTTTTCACTATTTTATTTTTTTCTGAGCCAGTTAGGGTCCCTGATTACCCTAACACCCGCCATAACATGTAACACACCACTAACTAAGTTAGATACTTAGTTAACTTAATTACCTAAACTAAACACTAACCATCTACTTGGAATCGAACCAACCCCACCACCCATTCCCTAACCGTCCCCTTGCATGGGGACATGGTTGTACAAGATGGATTAAATTAATATAGATGGTATAATATCTTGAAGACATGTTTTCCATGGGATAATACCCTTTTGTTTACTTCTATAAATACCCACTAAATCATTAGAGTTAATTATCACTTTACATCACAACAAAATTACTTCTCTCTTGCCCTTACCCACTCACGGCCGAACCCTCCCACACCCACCAATCCGATTTCAAATTTTGATCAAGTCATTCCATCATCATTCACGCGTTAAGGATCAAGTTTTAGGAGCTTTGGTGCAAGTGGAACGCGAAGGACCTCGTTTGTTAGCTTTTATCCACGCGATTTTCGTCACGATTCTTCCCTAGCCCCGAGCTAGAGGTATATTGTTTAAAACTTGTTTTTACACATATCTAAAGTGGATAAAAGGATTATTGTCGGTTGAATCTCGTTATGTTAAAAGATGATGCATTAAAGTCTAGTAAAACTATAAAAATGGAGGTTAATAGCACATGTCTTGTGTAAAAGTCGTAGGACTTGAAATTTGTGTTTATCTAGACCCGATCTATAATGTGGTAGCTCGAATCTTCGTTTAACCCGACTTTGTAAAATCATGTATCTTCACATAAGCTTGTTTTTGAAAGATACAAGGGTTAAAGGTGAACACTACCACATTTTAGAGCATGAACTTGTAAAGAAATATTTTACTTGTGTAAAAGTGTTTTAACCGGTAAAAGGGTGTTTAAAACTAGCGGATCTACGTATCCGCAAGTGGTATCTTCAAAGGACCACACATTTAAGAACCATGTATTTTTAAAGAAACGGATCTTACAATGCTAAGAATGATATTTAGAGCACACAAGTGTGTAAACACTTGTGTGACGCATATTTCGACAAATGACTATTTTTGGGAAGAATAACTAGAAGTTGTAAAGACGGTTTTCTCTAAACACGAGGTTTTTACAAGATTAAAGCTACTTTATATAAAGATCTACGTATATAAATGGGATTTATAATATAGATTCGGAAAAACTACAAGTTCATGCGATTATGCAAATATACATACTTGTTGACTAGTTTGATGTGTCGGAAATTGTTTGATTGAATAAAGAAGTTGATTGAGTTGATTTGTTAAAAGAAAATGATACGCTTGAAAGCGTGGCCACCTCCAGTTACAGAGGAAACTCTGGCGAAATTTTCTAAAAACCTAACACTTAGACTTTTTACACAACAAGTGTTAGAACTATTTTTGGGCATACTTTCGAAACATAAATTTCGCCAGCACTATATTTTACTAAACATTCGGAGGTGGGATTTTCACAAAGATTAACGTGATAAATATATTTGTCACAACACTGTTTATGATTATTTTTGTGAAATACATAAATATTATTTTAGGGTGAAAATAATGTTTACAAGCGTTAATGATTCCAAAACTTTGCGAACGTTTCCACAACATATAAGTTACACCAGTAATTACATTACCACAAGAATGATAAAACGTAACTTACGCACATGTATTGTATCCCCCATCCTTGGGAAGGAAAAATAACTATCAAGCATATACAAAATGTAACACGAAATAGTTGTCTAACTATTTCCCGCAAACATAAACTGTGAAGCTAAAGCACGGCCGTCCGTCTAATAGAATTAGCACTTGTAGGTCGTTGCACAGCTTACTGCTTCAGAGACGCTTGATAGAAATTACGCATCCACTGTGAGTTCATGTCCCCCTTTTCTCTAACTGTTTTCAGTTTTCTTAACTTCGGGGGTGAAATACATGTTACTTTGTTTACAAGTACTTTTTATACGGTATGAATAACGTAAGGAGGTTTAGATCATGTGAATGGGTAGTTAGAACCCCGAGGGACTCGAGCGGTAGATCTATCTGGGTGTAGCGAGCCCAGCTCCCGGTCCAACAGAACAGGCCTCTTGGAGGACTAACAGAACGGATCCGGAGTGACTTGGTACCCAACGCAAAATCGGCTAGGGTTGTGTCTTACTTACTTGCATTTCACGACATGCTAATGGCCTTGCAAACCATTGGTGATCACAAGTCCTCTTACACTGCTACATACCAGGAAACTTTTATACTTACAAGTGTTTTACTTACTCACTTGCACATGAACTCGCTCAACATTATTGTTGATTTTTCAACTCACATGTATTTCAGGAAATTAAACGGATTCTGGCACGGTATGAACGTTTTCCGCTGCAATCTTCATGAAGTCATCAAGGATTAGGGGTTGTGTTCTCTTACCTGGACAAGACACAATCCCTAACCCTCGTTTATGTTTGTTATAAGTTGTAATGTTTACTGAACATGGATTATGGTCGTGCGTTTAAAACAATGGTATTGTATGTTGATTTTTAACTTAATGATGACTTGCATGGTTTTTAAATTCATATAGCTTTGTTATGATTAAGCTATGGTATTAAGAAGTCACACCAAAATTAACCACGCTTCCGCAAAGCCAGGGTGTGACAGCTTGGTATCAGAGCTCTGATCATAGCGAACTAGGATTCATTCTTGAGTCTAGACTATGATCACTAGGGCTCTCACGAAAACATTTTTACTGCATACCACTTAAGTCCAGAATCCAAAACTTTTTACAAACAAATGTTGAGCACATTTTATTCACTATTTTAGGCCCAGTCGGGAGGCTGAGGCTTGGTCTAGTGGGACTAGGAGTGTTGATCTAGTGGGACTAGAAGTATTGACTAGTGGGACTAGAAGTGTTGACTAGTGGGACTAGGAGTGTTGGCTAGTGGGACTAGAAGTGTTGACTAGTGGGACTAGGAGTGTTGGCTAGTGGGACTAGAAGTGTTGACTAGTGGGACTAGGAATGTTGGCTAGTGGGACTAGGAGGACAATTTGAATGCTTACTTGGTGATTTACGTGATTATTTGATTATATGACAGTTTGTGCATACTTATGTTTGTGTTACTGGTACATGGACTCGTCAGATTCAGGTGGTTCAGGCACCACCGGACCCAGACCCATAGTGTCGGATGATTTAGAGTCCTCGGAGCACGAGGTGTACACGTCAGACTTTACCAGTACAGACGATGACGACTTCCAGCCATTCGCCCTACCTGATGGCGACGATGAGCTCCTTGTTGATATTCCGGCCGGGGATTTGCCACTAGCGGTGATCCCTGCTCCCATACCCCTCGTTGCTTACCCTGTTCAGGAGTTACCATTCGACGACGACGAGGACGACGTCGACTTGTTTGAGGTGGAGCCTTTGGAGGACGTTCAGGGCGAGGCCCTACCTGCTGTTGCCCCTCTACTGATTGCAGATGCTCCGGCTGCGGAGGCACCTGCACATTCCCCAGCCCAGGACTCCTTTGAGTCTGTGGCTTCTGTACCCACACATACTCTTAGTGTGCAGCACTATTCCCATGAGTCTGATTCTGACCAGGCTCTTTCTGTTGCTCCCATACCTGGACTTGTTTATGATCATGACGACGAGGGGGATTCAGACCCTATGTTTCCCCCAGGCTATGATCCTGACCGCGATTTGGAGTTTGTCCCTATGGACGAGATGATAGAGGATCCTGCTGATCCTATTGATCCTTTTGATCCGATCGATCCTGACTTTGACTTTGATATGGCGTTTGATGACTTGGAGCCTGCCATTGCCCCTGAGCAGGCAGCTGCTCTTGATCCGTTACCAGAGCATGACCCTATGCATGCTGATGTACCTCTTGAGACCATTGCTGTTGATCACCACCTAGGTATTCCTTTGATTGCAGACGATCATGTCCCTATTGATCCCATTGATCCTCTACCCCTTGTTGCTGTACCTGTTGACCCACCATTTGAGCACTTGGCACCCGTTGACCCTGTTGTAGCCCCTTTACTTGATCCCGTTCCCATAGAGCCCGGACATGCACCGTTCGCGGCACATATGGATCCACCGGACGAGCCGGCACAGCACGGGTGGATCCCGGCTGATGAGGACGTCCCACCACTACCCCCACAGATTCCAGACGCTAGACACGCTGACTTTTCGTTTCAGGTTCCCACGTACATACCTCCAGCGGGGCCTGGAGAAGGCTCTTCAGCCCACCCATCAGGGCATGTACCGATGCCCATGCCTTTCTTGCCTCAGATGCCTTTTGTTCCACCTACTACAGCTCCTTTTGGTGTAGCACCCTTTGACCCCACACGCGAGCCACTACTTTGGGCTCCGTTTTCCCCTATGCCGCCCACTGATCCATACCACAGATTCCACGTGGGCCACACCATTGAGGATGTATTGATGTCATTTGTTTACCAGCATGAGTCGCACGAGCAGCGACTACAGGAGCTCGAGAGAGCTCGGCCATGTCAGTGCCATGGTCAGGCACCCTCTCCGTTACAGTCGTTTCGATCATTACCCCCTGACTATGCTGCTCGTCTTACTACTTTGGAGCAGCAGATTGCCTCCGTTATTCGCACGCAGCAGGCGATGGAGGCAGATTGGTTAGAGATGCGCCGTTTGTTTTATACCCGTTTTCCTCCTCCTCCACCACCATCTGCTTAGAGCTCATCGGTGCCACATGGGTAGGCGAGGTGAGAAGTCGGCGATTGCTTTTACTTGCACAGCATTTTGGGGAGACTACGTTATGATTTGACTTTTGTTACGTACTTGATGTTGTATTGATACTGATGTAGCTTTTGACAGGGGTGATGTAGCCCCAGTGATTGATGATTGTATGTATACACTTACGATGTGGTCTCATTTATATGGCAATCGCAGTTTTCTCACCATATCTTGATTCGCTTGATTACTTGTTTATATTTTATGGCATGGGATGTTGTGTGATTGATATTTGTGATATGTGATAACATGAGATGTTATGTGATTATACTATTATTATTACTATATACGTACACGGTACTATGTCCTGACCAACGTGAACACATCTTTTAGAAGATGCCGCCAAGACGACAACAGCAGCCTATGCCTACCACTCAGGAAGAGCTACAACAAGTCATTGCTGCTGCCATAGCGCAGTACGCAGCTTCTCAGCCAGGAGGGAGCGGAAGTGTTAATCAAGGCAATAACAACCCACCTCACGGTAATACTACGCCATTCGAACCTACCATGAACTAGTTGGAGATTTTAGCGGTGATGCTAATGCCAAACACATGTTTTAACATACGTGCAGGATGCACCTACAAGCAGTTCTTAGACTGCAAACCAGTTAACTTCGATGGCATGGGAGGTGCAGTTGCCTTTACCCGCTGGGCTGAGAAGACCGACTCTGTCATACGCATGAGCAAGTGTGCTGAGGATCAACAAGTCACATACATTTCAGGGCTATTTCTCGACGGAGCCCTATCTTGGTGGAACTTACAAGTCCAAACCTTAGGCGAAGCTGCCGCCTACGCCCTGACTTGGGCCGAATTGAAAGAACTGATGCGCCGAAAGTACTGTTCTCGCGCGGAAATTCAAAGGTTGGAGACTGAATTCTGGCACTTAAAGATGGATGGGCCAAAGATTGCGGAATACGTCCAGAGGTTTCACGACTTATCTCAAGTGGTTCCTTACATGGTTACGCCGGAATACAAGCGTATTGAGCGCTTCATTTGGGGTTTAGCTCCCCAAATCATTAGCATGGTAACCTCCTCCAAACCAGCAACTATCACAGAAGCCATTGATTTGAGCGTGGCTCTAACAGAAGAGGCGATTCGTCTGAACAAGTTTGGTGATGTCAAGGCAAAGGAGAAAGAGACTCATGTTGAGTCGTCAGGAAGTAACAAAAGAAAGTTTTCGAACTTCAAACAAAGTGTTAGCGGTGATGGTAGGAGAGGAGCACCAAACCCGCCAGCTCAGGGTACGACTGGCAGTGGAAGGAAAGGAAGAGGATATATGGGCACCCATCCCAGGTGTAATGCCTGCCAGCGTCACCATTCCGGTCATTGTGGGCTAAAAGTATGTGAAGCATGTGGGAAACGTGGTCACTCTAAGGACACCTGTTGGGTTGGCACTGGCCGGGGAGGCCAGGGAGGATATGGAAATAGAAATAACAACCGTGGTGGTTCTGGTAGTCACCAACAGGGGAATAATCGAGGCTGCAATGCCAATCAAGCCGGAAATGCTAACCAGAACAACCCGCCAGTTATGGATGGTGCGGGAAGTGGTAAAAGACTTGGATGTTTCAATTGCGGTGACATTGGGCACTTCAAAAAGGATTGCCCGGGATTGAACCAAGCCCGTGGAAGGGTATTTCAGATTGGAGCAAAGGAAGCACGCCAGGATCCCAACGTTGTCACTGGTACGTTCCCTGTAAATCAACGCTATGCATCTGTTTTATTTGATACTGGTGCCGACTATAGCTTCGTGTCGCTAGAATTTAAGGATATGCTTGGTTTAGCCACTAATAAGTTAGATATTCCGTACTCGATTGAATTGGCCAATGGGAAATTAGTAGAAGCAAGTGAAGTTATCAGAGGTTGTGTGATTGAGTTGGGAGAACGTGAGTTCTCTTTGGATCTACTACCAGTCCAATTGGGGAGTTTCGACGTGGTAGTAGGAATGGATTGGTTATCTGGCAACAAAGCGGAGATAGTTTGCCACGAAAAGGTGATTCGTATTCCAACTGATGATGGTGAGACCATTGTTGTACATGGAGAGGAGCGTGAGACGCCATTGAGAATTATCAGCTGTTTGAAGGCAAGGAAGTGTTTACAGAAAGGATGTGTTGCCTTTCTGGCACACATCGTGGATAAGAAGGCTGCCGAGCCAAGGATCGAAGACATCCCTGTCGTAAGGGAGTATCCAGAAGTCTTTCCAGAAGACTTACCCGGACTGCCACCTCAGAGGCAAGTGGAGTTTCACATCGACTTAGTTCCAGGCGCCGCGCCTGTAGCTAAGGCACCTTACAGACTTGCTCCATCTGAGATGCAGGAACTGTCGACACAACTTCAAGAGTTGTTAGACAAAGGTTTTATTCGACCAAGCTTCTCACCTTGGGGAGCTCCAGTCTTGTTTGTCAAGAAGAAAGACGGAAGTTTCCGCATGTGTATTGATTACAGAGAATTAAACAAGCTGACGATCAAGAACAGGTATCCACTACCAAGAATTGATGATCTGTTTGACCAACTTCAAGGTTCAAGCTGTTACTCTAAGATCGATCTTCGATCTGGATACCATCAATTAAGGATACAGGAGGAAAGCATCCCGAAAACAGCCTTCCGAACTCGTTATGGACACTACGAGTTCCTCGTTATGCCATTTGGTTTGACAAACGCACCTGCGGTATTCATGGATCTAATGAATAGAGTTTGTAAGCCATACCTCGACAAGTTCGTGATTGTATTCATCGACGACATCTTGATTTATTCAAGAACCAAGGCCGAACACGAACAGCATCTTAGAACCATATTGGAGCTGCTAAAGAAAGAACTATTGTACGCCAAATTCTCCAAGTGCGAGTTTTGGCTACGCGAAGTCCAGTTTCTTGGACATGTGGTTAATGGGGATGGAATTCATGTTGATCCCACAAAGATCGAGGCTATCAAGAATTGGGAAACGCCTACGACGCCAACCGAGATTCGACAATTCTTGGGTTTGGCTGGCTACTATAGAAGATTCATAGAAGGTTTTTCAAAGATCGCTCAACCCCTTACCGCGCTCACACAGAAAGACAAGAAGTTTGATTGGGGAATCAAACAGGAAGAAGCCTTTCAGTTATTAAAGAACAAACTATGTGATGCGCCAATCTTAGCACTACCGGAAGGTACTGACGATTTTGTGGTATACTGCGACGCATCGCGTCAGGGATTGGGTTGCGTGTTGATGCAACGCCAAAAAGTTATTGCTTATGCATCGCGCCAACTGAAAGTGCACGAAAAGAACTATACCACACACGATTTAGAACTTGGCGCCGTGGTATTTGCCTTAAAGATCTGGAGACACTACCTGTATGGTACGAAGTGCACAATCTTCACAGATCACAAGAGCTTGCAACACATATTCAACCAGAAAGAGCTGAATATGAGGCAGAGACGATGGGTTGGATTGCTAAACGATTACGACTGCGAGATCAAGTATCATCCAGGGAAGGCGAATGTGGTCGCCGATGCCCTAAGTCGAAAGGAAAGAGTCAAGCCCATAAGGGTTAGGGCTCTAGAAATGATCATACGAACCGATCTTCCCTCGCGCATTCGCGCTGCACAAAAAGAAGCTCTCAAGGAGGGAAACCTTGAGGAAGAATATCTCCGTGGGATGGAGAAGCTTTTGGTACCAAACGAGGAAGGAACGTTATGTTTTGAGAAAAGGATTTGGGTTCCTCTGTTTGGTGGATTAAGGAATGTTATTTTCGACGAAGCGCACAAGTCACGGTACTCTATTCATCCGGGGGCGGATAAGATGTACCACGATCTTAAAGATTACTATTGGTGGCCTAGAATGAAAGGCGACGTTGCTATTTACGTGAGCAAATGTTTAACATGCGCTAAGGTCAAGGCGGAATACCAGAAGCCTTCGGGACTTCTGCAACAACCTGAGATTCCCAAGTGGAAATGGGAACAAATCTCAATGGATTTTGTTACAAAACTACCAAGAACGCCAAAAGGCCATGATATGATTTGGGTGATTGTTGACCGCCTAACAAAGTCCGCACACTTTCTGCCAATCAGGGAGAAAGACAGTACTAGTAAACTTGCGGAAATTTACCTGGGAGAGATCGTAGCACGTCATGGAGTACCTCTCTCGATCATCTCTGATAGAGACGGAAGATTTGTGTCAAGAATATGGCAATCCTTCCAAGAATCTTTTGGCTCACAATTGAATCTGAGCACTGCATTCCATCCGCAAACTGATGGCCAGAGCGAGCGAACAATACAAACCTTGGAAGACATGCTGAGAGCATGCGTTATGGATTTGGGCGGTAGCTGGGATAAACACTTACCCTTGGTCGAATTTTCTTACAACAACAGCTACCACACCAGTATTGGTGTCGCGCCTTTTGAAGCCCTATACGGACGCAAGTGCCGATCACCACTATGTTGGGCTGACGCAGGTGATAGGCAACTTGCCGGTCCCGAAATCGTCCAAGAGACGACGGATAAGATTGCGCAGATTCTTAAAAACATCGAAGCCGCTCGCCACAGACAAAAGGCCTACGCGGATCCAAACCGTAAACATGTGGATTTCCAAGTTGGAGAGATGGTGTTACTGAAGGTATCACCCTGGAAAGGGGTAGCACGCTTTGGGAAGCGTGGGAAGCTAAATCCGCGCTACATTGGTCCCTTTAGAATTCTGGAAAGAATCGGAACAGTAGCATACAAGTTGGATCTACCTGCTGAACTAAATGGTGTTCACGATACATTTCATGTATCCAATCTAAAGAAAAGTCCAACTCAAGTTGACGTTGCCATTCCTATCGACGAGATTCATGTTGACGACACGCTCCACTTCGTAGAAGAACCCGTCGAGGTCACAGATTGGAAAGTTAACAGGACCCGCCGGAGCAGTGTCAAACTCGTCAAGGTTCGCTGGAATGCCAGACATGGTCCTGAATACACCTGGGAGCGTGAGGACCGGATGAAAGAAAAGTACCCCCACTTATTTCCCAAGAATTCTGCATCTACAAGCAGAACTTAAAATTTCGGGACGAAATTTATTTAACGGGGGGAGAATGTGACAACCCGCACAAAACCAGGTATCCGTACAACTTAATTAATGATTGATTACTGCTTAATTACTGTGCTTGATTGAAACTAGCTGATAAACTGCTACCTGCATACTGATACATGCACTTCCTTGCATCATACTTGCTTGCTGTCACTACACTATTTACATACTGAACCCTAGTGACAAACATGATGCACAAAAAGCACAGTAGCACTAAACGGATACACAGTGAACATGCTGATATAACCAGCATCAGGCAAATACTGCCTCTAAGGCCTGTTAAGAGCCTCATATATTTTGGCTACACTGGTAGTGAGTGTAGGATATAAGGGTTGTGTTACCGCGTCTCTAGGGATAAGATACACTGATTCGGATGTGCCAAAAACGTACTTTAAAGTACCAAACACAGCACTTTAAATAATTTAACCAGCTTCTAGCTGACTAGTAAAGTGCCAAAAATGAGAAAATATAACTAGACACTTTCTAAAGTGTCGGGAAAACAAATTGTGTCACTAAAAATGTAATAACGACACTTTAAAGTCTTTTGTAACACTTTAACGGATTACTATCCAACCGGACACCCGGACTTTACCCGGGACATGAAAATATTAGTTTTTCACTATTTTATTTTTTTCTGAGCCAGTTAGGGTCCCTGATTACCCTAACACCCGCCATAACATGTAACACACCACTAACTAAGTTAGATACTTAGTTAACTTAATTACCTAAACTAAACACTAACCATCTACTTGGAATCGAACCAACCCCACCACCCATTCCCTAACCGTCCCCTTGCATGGGGACATGGTTGTACAAGATGGATTAAATTAATATAGATGGTATAATATCTTGAAGACATGTTTTCCATGGGATAATACCCTTTTGTTTACTTCTATAAATACCCACTAAATCATTAGAGTTAATTATCACTTTACATCACAACAAAATTACTTCTCTCTTGCCCTTACCCACTCACGGCCGAACCCTCCCACACCCACCAATCCGATTTCAAATTTTGATCAAGTCATTCCATCATCATTCACGCGTTAAGGATCAAGTTTTAGGAGCTTTGGTGCAAGTGGAACGCGAAGGACCTCGTTTGTTAGCTTTTATCCACGCGATTTTCGTCACGATTCTTCCCTAGCCCCGAGCTAGAGGTATATTGTTTAAAACTTGTTTTTACACATATCTAAAGTGGATAAAAGGATTATTGTCGGTTGAATCTCGTTATGTTAAAAGATGATGCATTAAAGTCTAGTAAAACTATAAAAATGGAGGTTAATAGCACATGTCTTGTGTAAAAGTCGTAGGACTTGAAATTTGTGTTTATCTAGACCCGATCTATAATGTGGTAGCTCGAATCTTCGTTTAACCCGACTTTGTAAAATCATGTATCTTCACATAAGCTTGTTTTTGAAAGATACAAGGGTTAAAGGTGAACACTACCACATTTTAGAGCATGAACTTGTAAAGAAATATTTTACTTGTGTAAAAGTGTTTTAACCGGTAAAAGGGTGTTTAAAACTAGCGGATCTACGTATCCGCAAGTGGTATCTTCAAAGGACCACACATTTAAGAACCATGTATTTTTAAAGAAACGGATCTTACAATGCTAAGAATGATATTTAGAGCACACAAGTGTGTAAACACTTGTGTGACGCATATTTCGACAAATGACTATTTTTGGGAAGAATAACTAGAAGTTGTAAAGACGGTTTTCTCTAAACACGAGGTTTTTACAAGATTAAAGCTACTTTATATAAAGATCTACGTATATAAATGGGATTTATAATATAGATTCGGAAAAACTACAAGTTCATGCGATTATGCAAATATACATACTTGTTGACTAGTTTGATGTGTCGGAAATTGTTTGATTGAATAAAGAAGTTGATTGAGTTGATTTGTTAAAAGAAAATGATACGCTTGAAAGCGTGGCCACCTCCAGTTACAGAGGAAACTCTGGCGAAATTTTCTAAAAACCTAACACTTAGACTTTTTACACAACAAGTGTTAGAACTATTTTTGGGCATACTTTCGAAACATAAATTTCGCCAGCACTATATTTTACTAAACATTCGGAGGTGGGATTTTCACAAAGATTAACGTGATAAATATATTTGTCACAACACTGTTTATGATTATTTTTGTGAAATACATAAATATTATTTTAGGGTGAAAATAATGTTTACAAGCGTTAATGATTCCAAAACTTTGCGAACGTTTCCACAACATATAAGTTACACCAGTAATTACATTACCACAAGAATGATAAAACGTAACTTACGCACATGTATTGTATCCCCCATCCTTGGGAAGGAAAAATAACTATCAAGCATATACAAAATGTAACACGAAATAGTTGTCTAACTATTTCCCGCAAACATAAACTGTGAAGCTAAAGCACGGCCGTCCGTCTAATAGAATTAGCACTTGTAGGTCGTTGCACAGCTTACTGCTTCAGAGACGCTTGATAGAAATTACGCATCCACTGTGAGTTCATGTCCCCCTTTTCTCTAACTGTTTTCAGTTTTCTTAACTTCGGGGGTGAAATACATGTTACTTTGTTTACAAGTACTTTTTATACGGTATGAATAACGTAAGGAGGTTTAGATCATGTGAATGGGTAGTTAGAACCCCGAGGGACTCGAGCGGTAGATCTATCTGGGTGTAGCGAGCCCAGCTCCCGGTCCAACAGAACAGGCCTCTTGGAGGACTAACAGAACGGATCCGGAGTGACTTGGTACCCAACGCAAAATCGGCTAGGGTTGTGTCTTACTTACTTGCATTTCACGACATGCTAATGGCCTTGCAAACCATTGGTGATCACAAGTCCTCTTACACTGCTACATACCAGGAAACTTTTATACTTACAAGTGTTTTACTTACTCACTTGCACATGAACTCGCTCAACATTATTGTTGATTTTTCAACTCACATGTATTTCAGGAAATTAAACGGATTCTGGCACGGTATGAACGTTTTCCGCTGCAATCTTCATGAAGTCATCAAGGATTAGGGGTTGTGTTCTCTTACCTGGACAAGACACAATCCCTAACCCTCGTTTATGTTTGTTATAAGTTGTAATGTTTACTGAACATGGATTATGGTCGTGCGTTTAAAACAATGGTATTGTATGTTGATTTTTAACTTAATGATGACTTGCATGGTTTTTAAATTCATATAGCTTTGTTATGATTAAGCTATGGTATTAAGAAGTCACACCAAAATTAACCACGCTTCCGCAAAGCCAGGGTGTGACATCGAAAGCATCGGTGGTGCCTGGTTTTGTAAGAAGACCCAGATAATTGTGTGGTGATTTGTATGGGATTTCAATAGGTGTAGCCTTTTGAGTGGCCTTTTTACGAGAAGATTTTGAAGTGGGTGTTGCAGATGACTTCGATTTTGTCATTTTGGAGAAGACGATCGAAGAAGGTTGTGAAGAAATGTGAGGAAATGAGATGAGAACTGCTTTGAGAAAGGAATTTTTAAGAATTCAATTCGACAGTAAAACCCTGTTTGGGGTTTTGAAGGGGGGTTTTATAGAGAAAAAGTGAATGCTGACGTGGCAGCAGTTACAAAAGGTCTGACCACAATGTACTGTCCACGTGCCAACCCCTGATGAAGAAACGGACAACTCTTTTTATAAAGACCACTGATGGAACAAGATCAGTGGGTATAACTTGTAACAATGAGAGCAGTGGGTGATTTTTACTATCAGTGGATAGCACATCAGTGGATAAAACACTGATTTTGAATAACAGTGCTTATCATAGAAATGAGAGAGCAGGGGTTGACTTTCAGCAGTGGACAGATTTTTAAGTAGAGCAGACTTTTGAACGAAGCAGTGTTAACATGGGCTGCAGGGGTATATTGGGTATAGTGCACAGTGCTTTGATGTTGTGGTCTAGGGTTTGAGCTGGGATGAGTTATTATTAGACCAGTGGTTTGACTCCTACATTCCCTAGCAAAATGACCTAGCCTATTGCACTTATAGCACTTAATTTTTGACTTATCCAACCCCACTTTTAAGTTCCCATGTAACCCTGGGAATTTTCTCCCTGTTCTTTTGTAGAATTTGCTTGTTCTTACACTAAGCAAAGCCAATTGATGCAAAATGTCCATCTCTTCTAAGTCAGTGGGATCAAAGTGTTGCAAATCATTAAGCTCAAAACACAAGTTATCTGACATCTGGTTTTCACAATTTGCAGTGAAAGCATAATTTGCAGAGTGAGAATCAGAGTTGTTAAAATTTCCACCAGTAGTTATATCAATAAAATGATCATAACTCTGATCCTTACTACTGCTACCAGATTCTTCCTGACCAAAAAGAGCTGTGCTGCCAAATGAATAATCATCAGCAACTTTGCCAGACTCTTGCAACTTCTTTTTCTGGTTTAACTCCCTTTCATAGGTCAGGAGTCTACCATGAAGTTGGGTAAGGGTCAGATCTTTGAACTCAGCAGAATTTCTAGTAACAAATGCAATGGTATCCCATTTTTCTGGTAGTGATCTAAGAAACCTGCTATTTTGTGTAGAATTTGGAAATGTAACTTTAACAAGTCTTAGCTCACTGATGAGACAACTGAATCGCTCAAATTGCTGAGTCAATGATTCACCCTTGATGTGACAAAATGTTTCATACTGCTGATTCAGAATTTCCCTATTGTTTTCAATAACTTCTTCCGTTCCCCCAAACTGTTCCTTCAGTGCATCCCATAGCTCTTTGGCACTGTTACAATGTAACAGCCCAGCATAGATCTCATTGGGTAATGCAGATGCTATGATGCTAAATGCTTTAGCATCGAGTTCGAACTTTTGGAAATCAGTTTCATTATAGTTTTCAGGTTTTTTAGGTTCGAACTTCTTAGAATCCTCAGCACTTGGCACCATAGGAACATGGGGCCCAAAAACAACAGATCTCCAACATCCAGTGTTCTGTTGACCAAAGATGTGACCCATCCTTCTCTCCCAGATGTTGTATTCATTACGTTTAAGCATGGGTGGTTTGAAAAGAGAGCCAATGTTATTCTTATCATCTTGTGATTGTGACGTCATCCTGGTTGTTTTACAGGCACTGATTAATCAACTTTGATGGTGATTAAACCTTGCTATGTTTTTCAACAAAACGAACAAACTATTAGTATCAACGATTGTGAGCTGAACTATTTATGTCAAAATGATTGTTAAATCAAATTTGACTGTTCGTGCTCTGATATCAATTGTTAAGATCTGAGTTTGGTTTTGATTGTGTTTTACGTTTGAATTAAGATGAACAATGAATGAGTAGTGCAACGGAAAGTAATGGAAACAAACTTTACACAATCAAACAGGAGAATTGCTTATGAGCGTAAGGTTGAGTTTGCATCAAGTGTGTTCGAGAAGCGTGCTCTTACATGGTGGAACGGTGTGATGCGTGATAGGGGTGCCGATGTGGCTCTGGCACAAACTTGGGAAGAGCTTCGAGCTCTCATGATGAAAGAGTTCTGTCCCCGTCACAAGATTAGGGCTTTGGAGCGAGAATTCGATGATCTGAAACAAGATGGGGGAGAACACCGTGCTTACACGGATCATTATGAGGAACTGAGTTTGTTGTGTCCTACTATGGTTACCCCATTGGAGAAAGCAATTGAGAGGTATATCAATGGCCTGCCTGATACTGTGCAGGATATTGTCACTGGTAGTAATCCTACCACTGTTCGTCAAGCGATCGAATTGGCCGCTACTCTGACCGAGTCTCAGGTCAGAAAAGGGAAACTGGCCCATAAGGGTGACAAGAAGCAGTCGGCCGATTCCGTTCAAGACAAGGGTAAAGGTAAGGGGAAGAAGAAGGGTGAGTCTTCTAAGAGGTCGAGGAAGCGCAAGGCTTCCCAAAACATTGCAGTCACTGCACAAAATCCTCAGAACCCACCAGCACTACCTCCTGCGAAGAAGCAATATGCTGGTACCGCACCTCATTGTACTCGATGCAATGGTCATCATGCAACCCAACAGGCTTGCAAACAGTGTACTACTTGTGGTAAACTTGGGCATCTAGCCAACATCTGTCGTTTGGGTCAGAATCAAGCCGCTCAGAATCAAGCTCCAGTTCAAGGGAATGCTGTTAGATTCCCACCAGGCTCATGTTACAATTGTGGAGAGATGGGTCATTTCCGCAACAACTGTCCAAGACTTGCAAATCCGAATGCCAACGTGAATGCCAATGCGAACGTGAATGTGAATCCCGCTCGTGGACGAGCGTACAATCTGAATGCAAACAAGGCTCGAGCTGACAACGAGGTTGTCAATGGTACGTTTCTTGTTAACCATCAACCTGCATCTTTTCTTTTCGATTCTGGTGCCGATAGAAGTTTTGTTTCGTTATCATTTGAGCCTTTGCTTGCGTTACCTAGGACTAAACTTAGGAAACCCTTATCTGTCGAAGTTGCTACTAGTAAACCTCTCGTACTTAATTCTGTTATTCGTGATTGTCAGTTGAACCTCGATAACCATCTTTTTCCTATTGACCTCACACCGATGCAACTTGGGAGTTTCGACATTATCGTTGGAATTTCAACAATGAACCGAATGATTGAATTTATTTCATTCAACGATTACAATTGCATGTATGCAACAAACTCCCCCTCAGCCTGAGCTCACTGTGATTTGTTCATGCAGGAAGAAGATGGTGAAGAGCTAATAGAACAGTACAGGGTACTGTTCTATTTATAGGCACAGACAAATCACTGTGGCATCTTTGCTGACGTCACCATGAAAGTGACATCTAACCTCCTAACAAACTCTAACATCTGATCTATATAAGTACTGCTATGCTAACAACTGTTATTACAATACATTACATAAAGACAAACTAAACTACTGCTGAATCCTTCCACTCATGTGAACCCAGCAGCACTTGATATAACCGAGCAGTGCTTGACTCAAGGCAGTAGATTGAACAGCAGGGCTTTAGTCTTCATCAGTCTTTGACTTGATCAGCAGTTGTAGGTCTGCAGTTGTACCGATCAGTAGATAGGAGGTCAGCAGATGTTGAAACCACTTTCAAGGGGAGAGACTTGATTACATAACATCTGCTTATTCTGGATCCACTGCCCTGATCCAGTTTTGGCTTTAATTATTTGTTCCTCTGATAGGGTTCAATCCCAACAGTGTGATGAGGGTGGTGCAGGGGCGGACCTACCCACTTGGGTGGGTGGGCTGCGGCACCTCTTGAAAAAAAGGTTTTAGGGTTAAATTTGCGCAAAATCTCGACCGCACATATTGAAAATTTTCAACCGCCCCCCTTAAAAAAATCTTATGAATTTAAAGAAAAGTGTAAACATTGATTTTTATTAAAATATAACCTAGTGTATATAATTATTATTTAACCACTTTACGTAACAATTTAACCCAATAACTTTCACTTAACAATTTAGCCATTAGCCCACTAAACATTCCATTATAACCTAAGCCTAATTAACCCAACCCAATTAAATTTGAAGTTAAATAAAATAACCCAACCCAACCACCCCTTCCAATTCTTTCTCCCACTCTCCCTCTTTTGATTGCGCAGCAACCGACGCACAAAAGTAGTCAACAGACACGACGGTAGCGGCTGCATTCTCACCGGAAATGCTTGATTCCGGCCACTCCACCACCTGGAATACAAAATTTAACGAGGTACCTTCGCTTTTTTTAATGTGGTTTTTAGGAGAGATAGAGTAATAGAGATGTTAAAAGTGTTTGAAATTCTATGTGTTTTGATGAATTTTTTTTTGTTGTTCTAGACTTTAGTAGTATGATTTAGTTGTTTTTGTTGTCTAAACTTTACTACGGCTTGAAAATTAGAATTGAAAATTATGGATCGATTTATATGTGATAGAAACCATGAGTAGGGAAGTTTTGGCGAGATTTCTCATGAGGAACCATTAGAAAAGTGGAGGTCGGTTATTGTACAATATCGCTTAACGTACGAAGCGTACAAGATTCAGTATCACTATGCGAAAATTGGTTTATAACATGTGATTTTGGTATTTTTTTAACATCATGCGAATTTTGTTTTTTCGATTTTTGTATTTTTTTAACATTATGCGAATTTTGTTTTTTTTACTAACATGCGAAGTTTGGTTTTTTTATAAACATGTGATTTTCATTTTTTTAACATAACGTGCAAATACGCTTTGTACGTTAAGTCATATTGTACGATACATTTTTTCTATATAGAAAAGTAACTCTAGATGATGTTTTTTTGCGCCCATTGCGTTATAGCCTAGTGGCATCTTGGTAGTGGGATAAAGCTTTGGGACCAAAAGGTCCTTGGTTCGATTTCCACAAAAAGGGGGGTTTTCCTATATTTATTAGGTTTCCCCCTGAATTGGTCTATAAGCATTATGCCTAGTAGAGATGGACAGTGGCAGATCTAGAAATTCCGCACAGGGGTAACAAAATCCAAAAAGCGTCAAATTTTTTCAAAATTTACACTACCGTCGGAGCGTCGCCGAAGCATCAAGGGGCAACGGAGGTTACCCCTTCTATCACTATCGGTCCGGCCCTGAAGATGGATATGATCGGGTGGTTCCGCTGATGGCACGATGATACTCCAGTAGTCCGTCAGTGATCCAAATTTTTCGTTAAAAAAAAAGATGATATTTTGCATAGATTTCAAAAAATAAAAACTTGTAGGGCACAATTTTAAACATGTTTATAATGACGTTTGACGTGTTTTTTATGGTTATATAAATTTTAGTTTGATGTTCTTTTGTTTTACATGACCCGACCCGATATGAACCGATTTTTTTATATATACCCAGTGGCCTAAAATTTTTAAAAATATTCCATACCCCCATAGAAAAATTCATGGGTCTGCCACTGGGGTGATGCCGGCATCTAATGAACAATATCGATGTTTCTTTACCACATTTACCTTAATGTTTTAGGAAATTAATTAATCTGTTAAAATATAGTGGACGCACACAATTGTAAAGAGTGTTCATAGCTCTTTTCTCGACTTCCCTATACAAGAGCATTCACATCCGGTTCTACATCTAATACACATATACAGAAATTTATTCCTAAACTCGTTAAATCTTTTGAAAAACAACCTAAAATCCATTCCTCCTATTTATCCATATTCGAAATAATAATGCTTATTATTTTTTTTTCACTTAGAACCGATCCCTAAAAAATGATTTGGTCGAACATAATGGCTAAATCAATCAAAACAAATACAAATCAATACATAAACTAAGAACTTAGGAAAAGCAAAAATTGATTGTCCTCAACTTAACTAAAAAAAATCCTAATTGCTTTGTTGCAATCCTCTTCATCGGTCAAAAGTGTGTCTCCCCAAGGCCCAGGGAGCCCACTTTATTATGGCCCATCCAAATCTTGCCAATGATCCTCCTATTTGATTTATATCAGCTCATTAAGCCAATTTAAGTTCTTGTAATTATTAAAGTTGCAGCCGAAACTATTTACTGATACAACAAATTAAATTATGTAATTTCTAATTTAGCCCAACTTGAATTAGGATATTAGCCCGTCAAACAAATCAAATTATGTAATTTCTAATTCAGCCCAACTTGAACTAGGATATTAGCCCACCAACTAGTTAAATGTATAAACTAGTTTAATTAGACATCAATTAACTGTGAACATCATTTTTAGCATATTTTATTGTTGAATCGACCGTTTTAACTCGTTTTCATCATTACCGATCATTGACATAGGCTCAATTCTACATAATCGTTTAGAGCTTTTTTATATATAATTGTGAATCATTCTAAGTATTTCCAAAGTACTATCAAATAAAAATTCCACAAGTTCCTTCACGATAATTCCTAACTAGTTAAGAGTTATCTCAATATAGTTAATGTTCAAAGTACAAGTAAAAGTCATTCATATTACACTATGGGGAAAAATCATGGGCAATTCATGCACATTCGCATTTGTACTCTTATGTTCCGATTAAAGAAGGCATTTCTGGTTCTTGGAATAATATTGTTCGGATCCGAAAAGACTTGAAAAATAGTAATGTTCATGTGGAAAGACTGATAAAAGGCGAGGTAGGAAACGGAAAAGAGGTTCGGTTTTGGTTGGACTGGTGGGTAGGGGAAGGCACTTTGAAGGTAAGGTTTCCGGAACCTTTTGAACTAGAAAAACACAAGCGTGCAACAGTGGAAGAACACATGGTTGAATTGGAATGGAGAGCGATTCTGAGTACAAATGAACAAACTTCACATCTGCAACAACTTTTAATCCTGAGGCAAAGAACCAGGTTGGAAAATCAGCCAGATAAATGGTCATGGGTTCCAGCAGCTGATAGGTCATTTTCGGTAACGTCAACCAGGGCAATTCTAAACAGGTTCGCGGTTCCTTATTGGATTAAGTTGGTGCCAAAAAAGATCAATATATTTGGGTGGCGAAGAATCCAAGACCGACTATCAACATTGATTTGGTTAAAGAAAAGGGGTATGCTTTCAAGTTCACCAATATGTAAACTATGCGGAGACCGAGAAGAAGATGCAGATCACCTATTTACGGGGTGTTTTGTAGCAGGGATTTTGTGGAATAAGGTGAGTTCGTGGTGCAGAATCCAACCGATTTTTGCTTTTTCTATGAAAGATTTGTTGGAATTTTATAAAACACAGTCTATCGAAGAACCAAAAGGAAAATATGTTCAAACCATAATATTGACGACTTGTTGGAACATATGGAACGCAAGGAATGATGTAATTTTCAATGGGAAGCGGATGGGATATTTGGGGAAATGCAGGCGAATACTTTCCTGTGGATTAATTGATTAAACACAGAGCAAAGCAAACAAATTTGGATTGGAGGAAATGGGTGAATTTTGAGTTTTTAAGTTGAGTATGTTACTTTTTATATTTTTATGGTGTTAAGATCCTAATTTTTTGATTTTATAGGGTGATACTGTAATAGAAGGTTGACTTAGTAGCTTACTAACCAGTTTTGTAATTACAAATTTTGGGTGATAAATTAAGCTGTTGTTTGCCGTTAAAAAATTAAAAATAAATAGCTATACTTTTCTCGAAGAATCCATGAATTAGAATTATATATGTATTTATTTTTTGCACATGAATAAAGATATAAATGTCGGCAATGGAACGCAAAAGTAAAGATCCGTACATAAAACCTTTGCTATGTACCAATCATCAATCAATGCATCCTTCATTGCTAAGTTTGGTTTTCGATTTTTTCGTGTACCACTCAAATATCCTAATAGTGTAGATTAATGGTATAAAGGTATTAGAAATGTGTTGTAGATCTAAAAAATGATTTAGTGTAAAGTTCATCTCAATATTTTTGGACTCCTGGAAAAATTATAAAATTAAGGATTTAATTGTAAAAAAAGTCTTAGATCAATTCCTATGCCCACTTGTGTATAAATATAAATGTATATTCATAATTATATACAATAAACGCAACAACAATAAGTCCAAAGCCTCAATCACCTACATACAGTATTTCTAATATAAAGTTTTGGGCCTCTACAGAAGTGGAGCCTAAAGCTTTTATTTTATTTCAATTCAGATAAACGAAAGGGTTTTTGAATTAACGGCACAAGCATAGCCAGCCTTGGAAGTGTGTGGGGAGGACTCTTGACTAAGGTACATTTTATCTGGTGGCACATTTAAAAAAGAATCCAATATATATATATATAGGGTCATGGTATCTAGACACCCCCAAAAATCAATGTACATCCCTCAATATGAAGTGTATAGCACAATACGCTTCCTATAGGTTTAAAAGCAATAAATGCTAAACCAATAGGAACCGTATAGGCCAATACGCTTCCTATTCGCTTGCTGAAACCTCCTGCCCTCTGCCATGCAGAAAGTGCAGATAGTCAGACCTGAAAAGTATTGACAACTTTTGAAAACTGAGTTCAACAGGAGGCGTATTGGCCAATACGATTCCTTTACAGTTACCAGGAAGTGTATTCAGCAATACGCTTCCCATCGGGTTTGCAAGAGTCAACGATCCTGATGCTTTGTTTTCATTGGGTAAAAGGATTTCACACGGATCACACAGATTTGTGTTTTTAGGCCGTAACTTTGTGTTTTTTTTTATATAAAATAAAATTAATTATAATTTTTTTTTCCAAATTAGCAAATTACAAACAAGTGGCAGGTAAACGGGCAACAAGCTGCGCCGCAACCCCCTTTTGAATTGCAAAACCAATCCTACTAAAGACGAAACGACCCTTAAAGGTTGAGAGATTACTATTCATAACCTGTTGGACCCTTTGTGTTTCTTCGGAATATTCCATAATGTTTAAAAACTAGTAGATGCCCCGCCCGCGTTGCGGGGCGAGGGCCAAATAATTATCAACAAATTAAAAAAAAGACTAATATAATTTTCCTAGGAAAAAAAACAAAAATGATGATAAGACCGTAGTAAACCAATTAAAACAAAAAACCTTTATAATTTTGGTAAAAAAAAAAAACTAAAACGATGGGAAAAACGTAATTTTTAACTTAGGGCCAAATCATAAATTTAATTCGGGGATAAATTGTAAACTAAATGGACCAACGTGGGAGTGCCAGGAAGTTGTCGGCACGACTGTAATTTTACACTGGGGGCAAAATTGTTATGTCACCAGGAAAACGCAAATTTATTCTTAAGTGGGGGCAAAAACATAATTTTATATTGATGGCAAAGTCGTAATTTTAAAGCGAGGATAAAATCATAAATTAAGTGGGCCAATAGGGGAGTGCCAAACAGCTGCCTGGCACTGTGCCCCTTTGCCGCCCATGCCGGCCAATAAAGAGCCGGAACTATTCCCGGCTGACGTTAGCATCTTGAAATTGTATGTATAGGGAATGTTTAATCAGAGTACATGTCATGAGTTGCCGCTTAGACCGTGGGGTATGGGGCGGGGGTTTGGGCGTGGGTTGGGGGAAAACGCCTAAGCCACCACCCCGGGTGGGCTTGGGTTGGGGTGTGGCCCTTGGGGCTTCGCTTTCAAGCCGGGCGTGGGGCGGTATGAACATGCTAGCTGGCTGCCTCCCATTCGCTCACCCCGCCATGTCATAGCGGACTTTTCAAATTTTGAATTTTAAATTCAAACGGTTTGGGGGAAAACCAAACCGCCACCCGGGTCTCCCAACACACCCAATAAAAATGTAACCCCCAACCCACTGGTCCCCCCATCCCACGAACCCGTTACCCCACCGGCTACCCACTTCTCTCGAACCCGCTAACCCACTGGTCCCCCCATCCCACGAAGAACATGGCATCTTGGACTCACGAGGAAGAAATTGCTCTCGTCAGAAGCATCGTTGACGCTATGAAGGGGCGGCCACCGGGCCAAACAAAATATTGGCCGGAAGCATTCGCAACCTACCGACATAACGTCGGTAACGACCGCCACAACCTCAACGTGTGCCAACACAAATGGCGCGAGCTACGGCCCAAGCTCGATCGTTTCAAGGCTTATTACGAAGCCGTTCCGAGCGGCGAGTTAAGCCACGAGGACCGGGTGGCGGTGGCAAACATAGAGTTTCGAGGCAAAGAGCGAAAGGCGTTCGACAAGATCGCCCTTTTTGAAATTTATCTAATGCTCTATGTTTGTTAATTTTGTAATTTTTAGAAATTATGTATGATCAATTTAATGTAATTTAATGTTATGAAATGTAATGGATAATTTGTTTAAATTCTTATCATTATCTATCATTATTTTATAACAAAAAAAACTAACTCAAATTAAAAAAAAATAAAGTTTGCTAAGAGCAATATGGTGTCGTGGGAAAAGAAAAATTCTTCTAGTGTCGTATAGGTCAATACACTTCCTCTGCCCTCTAATCATTGGCTGAAAAAGCATCTGAAAAGTGGCTGAAAAGCATCTGAAAAGTTGTCCAATAGGAAGCGTATAGATCAATACGCTTGGGCTCAGAGGAACCATATAGCCCAATACGCTTCTTGTAGGGTTACGGATGTGCAAATAAAAATGGGGGATGTGTGGATACTGTGAGCCATATATATATAGGGAGCCGCTAAAATAAGAACCACTCCCAGTTGTAATAACCGTGAGAACTACTTTCAACCAATCAGAATATGCCAACAGAAAGGGTGTTTTGGTCTTTTTCCCCAAATGTATAATCCCTCACTATCTCTCTTCATTAATACCACCAGACCCCTTCTCTCTCTAATATTCAAAACCTATCATTCTCTCTCTAAAATAAAAACCTCTCTCTTCTCTCATACCCACCCAAATCAAGAACAATGTTTTGATCGGTGGTGATTAATACCATCTGATGTCAAGTTTTTCATCATCAAACACCCACAACAAAGAAACAACAGCGGTGGGGGGTGATGCGGTGGGGTTAATGGCGGTGGCGAAGGTGGTGGAAGGCGGTGGTGTGGAGGCGGAGGTGGTAGAACAGGTTGATGGTGGTCGCCGGAGCTGAGAAGGTTGGTATGCGAAGGACGGTTAATCAGTTGAAGATGATGATGATGATGATGATGATGATTGATGGTGGGGGTGAAACCGTCGCCCACCACTGTTTCTCTCTCTCCCACCCTCGTTCATCGGAGTTAAAACCTTGGTCGCCGCCGCCGCCGTCTCCTCCGCCACAAAGAATCTGGGTTTGAATCTTTGTGTTTTAATTTTGTTGAATCTGGTGGTGGGTGTTCGAATCTGGGGTTTATTTTTGTTGAATTTGGGTTTGAATTTTGTTGAATCTGGGTTTTAATTTTTGTTGAATCTGGTGGTGTGTAACACCCCGAAACGGGTTTGGTAATTAAACCCCGTTAGTACAAAAAAGCGGGTAAAATACCGTTAGTGGTGAAATTAACCCAGTAGATATTAGGATTTAAATAAATAATCCTAATATTAATCAAAAAGCAAACAAGAACTTTCAAGAGAAAATAAAGTTATGAAAGGCCCGAGTTAACGGGACTTAAAATAAACTTGGTCATAACTTCCCCGAACCTACCAAGTTAACTAGGAATATTTAACCTAGTTAATAAGTGGGAAAATTGTTAAAAAATAAGTAGGTTGTGGCCTACTTAATAACGAACCAAACACAAGGGGTTAAAGCGGGATAACTAGAAAAGTTATTTAACTAAAACAAACACAAACACAAACACAAACACACACACACAGTGTGTGTTCTGGATCGAGCTCAGGGGCGACCAAGAAGGGTGAAACCCTAAACTCTCACAAATCCATCAAATTGAAGGCCCAAATGGAGTCTAAATTCGCAATTGAACATGGATTAATGATCACCCAAGCTAGGGGATCATAAGGTATGTAAAATCTTGATATTTGGTGAAGTTGTAAAAAATTGAATAATCATCCTAATTGCGAATTAGGCATGGATTAGAGAAGCTATGACTAGATTAGTGATGTATACTTGCTTAGGAACGAAACCCTAAGTGAAAATCATACATAACATGCTATAGATTGATAAATTTGGTGAATTAACACACTTAGATAAGTGGGTTTTGATGTTATGATGATTTTGATGATATAACTATGCTTAGAATCAACATGCATGATAACAAATAGAAGGTGTTCAATTAAACCATGAATTTGTGCACAAGATCATAATTGCTATGAAATGGGTTTAGTTGATTTGATGAAATTAATGTAGTATTGGTGTTTATAAACGCCATACTAATTCGTATGAATGACTACTTGAACAAGATAGGGATTTTGTTAAGAGTTCATAATCGATTAGAAGTGCGTCTTGACATAAGGATTGAACTCATGATTTATTATTGAGTTTAAAGAGAAAAATAGTCAAAGAATCATAAGGTGTGAAAGTCATGATTTGGAGTGACTAATCTAACAACCTTGTGAATAATGAATGATAGTTGGCGCTTAACAAGCTAGGTGAAGCTTGGGGAGAAAGCGGGTCGAACGAGTCAAGCAAAAAGGAAAAAAAGCGTAGTCGGGATGCAAGGTAAGTATATCTTACACTAGTCATATATTTATAAGGGTGAGGTTCGGCTACAAAGTCTATTTTTCCTACAAAGTGTACAAAGTTATAAAACACCACAATTTCAGTCATAAAACACACTCAAAACCCACAAATAAAACAATGAAGATCACTAAAACACAATATCCAAACTCTAACGATCCTTAAAAACTTCAACCACACTATCATACAACTATGATTATAAAACACAACATGATCATCAACATAAAACACACTAATATTAGTCATTCGATAATTAAAGCCTTATCAACCGAAACACAACACAAAACCCACAAATATGGTGTTTTAGTAATCTCCACTATGTTATTTGTGGGTTTTAAGTGTGTTATATGGTCGACATTATGGTGTTTTATGACTTTTTACACTTTGTAGGAAAAATGAACTTTGTAGCCAACTCTCACCCATATTTATAATATTCTTTCGTCGTATTAGTTACGAAAAAGAAAAATACCTAATTGAGATATGATGTTCCGGCGTGTAGTCGTACGGAACAAGATAATCAAATATGACAAGAAAACATAGTGATGGCTAAAAATGAGTTAAATCGATAATTCGATCATATTATGATGAATGAAGCATGTACTTTTAATGGTTATCATATAAGTTAAATCATAATAACCATTAAGGGCAAAATGGTAATTTTGACAATTTGACAATGGTAATTGGTCATTTAGACCAAACGGGTCAAAAGGTGAAATTATCACCCTTTGACAATATCGACTAATGGGTTGTCAAGTTGCATGATTTTAGGAAATAAATAGCACATGGATGCTTACATCGCTATCACTTAGTAGCCACTAAGGAAAGGTATTGAAACGGGTCGATATATTGATCCGAGCCAGGTATGTATAATAATACAACTCATCATGTAGAATTTGGAGTTTTATAACAGTTAGACAAGGTTAAAATAAGATATTCGGTTATCTTTTAGGTAAAGCGAATAAATTGAGTTATGATTATGGTGTTTTAGAAACATATTGGTTTCTAAACAAGAATATGGTTAAAAGGTCGGACTTTAGGGTTCAAACAAGCACTAATAGTTCTTCATCGTAAAAAGAATGACTAAAATTGACTAAAACGCCCTTGTTGGCTAATTCGAATAAACAACCTTTAAAGGTAGATTTGAAACAAGTTTTATGACCAAATAAATAATTGGAATGAGTGTAAGAAGCGAAAGATGTAAACCTTCGGTCAAATGACTCTATATGAGTCTTTGTCGTAAAGTAGCAATCAGACGAGAAAAACTCTGATTATATAGATCACCTCATTAAGTCCACCACAATTATAGTTGTGGTGGAAGATTACTTGATAAGAATGTTGTATATAACGCTAGAAATGAATGAAAGCGATTTTAAGCTTTAAAGTGCTTAAATACCCTTAACGGGTCAAAATAAGCACTTGAACGTAAACGGGTTCTAACTAAGTAAGAAACCCATGATTTATGATTTATTTGATAGGAAATATTGAAATTATGATTCTCACGAGTTTATAGATCAAGTAAACATGTTTGTTTGATAAAATCGCGAACGGGTCAAATATTTGGTAAAAATGGTAATAAGCCGAAGACTTAAAAGTCTTAAATTTTGTTAATCCGGATGTTGGATTTTGACTCCATATGATGAAGGGTCAAATTACAATCATGTTGGAAGAAACGGTGGGTCAAACGGATAAGCGGTTTGAAAGATACGAAAGTTTTCGTGTCAATAAACGGCAAAATGGAAAGCTGGAATGCAGGGGCCACCGTAACTTACGGTGCCACCGTAAGTTACGGTGGAGCTGAAGGCTTTACGGCAGCCCCCTACTGATTTACGGTAGGGGCATGTCACACCAGAGGCCACCGTAACTTACGGTGCCACCGTAAGTTACGGTGGAGGCCAGTTAGATATCCATGTTTTGAGATCAAGAGTTTAACGTTGGGATTCTTTTCCTTCCATTATCATTACCGGATTTGTTTAGACACATTTTAATCCCCATATGACTAAAACGTTGGGATTCTTTTCCTTCCATTATCATTACCGGTACATTTTGGATGCCGAAAGACGATCAAGCTCCACGAAGAACCGAACACAATAAAGACTTATGCTTCCGCACATTGCCTTGTCGTAAATCTATACGACGAATCTGATTACGTTATGTCAAATAACTTATGATTTGTAAAAGTTTTTAAAAACTCGTGTTTTTATAATATGTGCAGTCTTAACTACACATCTAATTGTTGGTATTTACATGTAAAACCGTTAAATAGAAACTAGGGTGTTACAAGTTGGTATCAGAGCCTTGGTTTAAGAGATTCGAGTATGGTGGGGAGGAACCATGCTTGGACTTAAACCTTATGCTCTTGACAAAGAATAGTGTTCGGTTCGAGGCTTGATCGCAAATCCGGTAAGTGCATGTATGCTAATGGTCTAGCGTATTAAAGTGTTGTAGACAACACATAGGGTTACCGTGTACTACACGTTACCCCAATTAAATGATTGATATAGTTGACAAAAATACGCGCGTTGACGCGTATAGTAGAAAAAGCCTTGTATTATAATACAGGCGATTATTGAAGTTGATATTACTAACTTTTGTGAATATCTTGATTGAAGGACACTTGCATTTAAAGGTGACAAGAGTTGAACAACTTAAGGATATGATAGAGGAACGGTCCGAAGTATGACGATAGGAGCATGCTCACTAAGGACTAAATCGCGTAACGACCGCGAACAAGGTTAATGGCAAGAAACGCCCGTCGGGGCAAGCATTACCAGGTGCGTGTTTTTTAATATAATCGCACAATTAGCAATATGCAACAAACATGTAGAGAATGATCGTTGCATAGGTAAATTAGAAACTTGGAAAACCTGAACAGAAATACATATCCAGGATATAATTTCCAAGAAAACTGAATAGAGGCGTTACATACATAGGGCGTGATGTGAAAACTATAAAAAGGTCGTGTATGTCATGTGTTAAATCGCTTACTCTGGCCAAGTAAGTAGTGGCATATGATACCACGAGTTTCTTATAGCGGACACATTTACATCCGATGTAGTAAGGGCGGAGTGAATGGGACTAATTAAAAAGTACCCAAATGAATCAGATAAGCAAAATATTTGATAATAATGTAAACGCACAACCGAGTGACGGAAGCGTATTACATCAGGATAATGAGCCCGAGTGAAGGGACAAAGAAACATGAAAAATGATTTAGACAAGTATTGGGAGGGAGTGTACTTACACTCGAACCCAGAAAACGCAAGCATGAAAAATGATTTAGACAAGTATTGGGAGGGAGTGTACTTACACTCGAACCCAGAAAACGCAAGCATGAAGAATGATTTAGACAAGTATTGGGAGGGAGTGTACTTACACTCGAACCCAGAAAACGCAAGCATGAAGAATGATTTAGACAAGTATTGGGAGGGAGTGTACTTACACTCGAACCCAGAAAACGCAAGCATGAAAAAATGATTTAGACAAGTATTGGGAGGGAGTGTACTTACACTCGAGCCCAGAAAACGCAAACATGTAAAATGATTTAGACAAGCATTGGGAGGGAGTGTACTTACACTCGAACCCGGAAAATGCAAATATGTCCCTTAACGGGTCGTTGTTGTAAAACGTCAAACTTAAAGACAAAGTCGGAATATAAAAATGAAGCGAGGTCTTAATGCATACTGGGAGGGTTACAAATAATAACGACTTCGGTAAAACACCCGGTTGATGGGTAAGAATTAAATATATGCATAAACCAAGAGACGTGAACGCGGGTTGAAAAATCAAAGTAACTTGGATTACGAGTTATGACTATAAAATCTCGTATATAGAAATTGTGAGTAAATAAGTTCAACTATTCGAAGTCGAATGGGTTGAATAAAGAATAAAGTTGACTGTTTATAAGTGATGGATTTCACAGTAATAGGTCAAACATGTTGAATACAATATAACGCCGAATGGCACAAATGAGCGCTAGCCAGATAAAGGTAGCGTTAAATGCAAGAGAATAATGAGCCCGGTAATGGGATATAACCAAATAAGAATAAATTATGGACTGTCAATATCCTGGTATGGATAATTGACAAAAGTTAAAGAGAAGATCCTAAAACTAAAACTTCGGTTTTAGTAAGAAATAATGTTTTTACAAACATAAATTCTGATAGGAATTTAAATAGTAAGCATGAAAGATACAAGTCTTGACACTGATAGGCGCAAGACGATATATTCGAAAAGTGATATTTTCGAAAATGAAATTTTGATATAAATTAAACATGATGTAACACAATCACGGTCAAGAAATGTAATGTGAAGTAGAATCACATTATAACCAAGCAAGCGGTAAAAAGTAACTGGACTAATAAGTCTAATTAGTGAGAGCCGTCAAGGTCATTTAAATAAATTTGGTTTGGTTGTAAGCGGTAGGTTCGGTATGACTGAACCGAATAAATAAATTTGAAGACAAAAGAAATTGCTGCTAAAAGTGAAAGATTTCATTAAAGACCTTTAAACGGGTCAAAATAACGGATTCATAAAGAACTCGATAGTATATGAAAGCGATGGATATCGCTAAGTTAACTAAACTAGTGGAAATAACGAGATTACGTTATTTTAAGTCGCACTATGTCGTATGAGATACGTAGACAATTAGTGACCAAAAAGATGTTACCATACTTATCTGGTAATACTAACAATTGGTTAAAAGTATAATTAATGTTTAAATGATATCTCGGATCAAATACATTGAGTTTAAACTCAATGAATTAAGTAAGAAAGGGTTTCGAGGACGAAACCTCTTTAAGGGGGGTAGACTTGTAACACCCCGAAAACGGGTTTGGTAATTAAACCCCGTTAGTACAAAAGAGCGGGTAAAATACCGTTAATGGTGAAATTAACCCAGTAGATATTAGGATTTAAATAAATAATCCTAATATTAATCAAAAAGCAAACAAGAACTTTCAAGAGAAAATAAAGTTATGAAAGGCCCGAGTTAACGGGACTTAAAATAAACTTGGTCATAACTTCCCCGAACATACCAAGTTAACTAGGAATATTTAACCTAGTTAATAAGTGGGAAAACTGTTAAAAAATAAGTAGGTTGTGGCCTACTTAATAACGAACCAAACACGAGGGGTTAAAGCGGGATAACTAGAAAAGTTATTTAATTAAAACAAACGCAAACACACACACACACAGTGTGTGTTCTAGATCGAGCTCAGGGGCGACCAAGAAGGGTGAAACCCTAAACTCTCACAAATCCATCAAATTGAAGGCCCAAATGGAGTCTAAATTCGCAATTGAACATGGATTAATGATCACCCAAGCTAGGGGATCATAAGGTATGTAAAATCTTGATATTTGGTGAAGTTGTAAAAAATTGGATAATCATCCTAATCACGAATTAGGCATGGATTAGAGAAGCTATGACTAGATTAGTGATGTATACTTGCTTAGGAACGAAACCCTAAGTGAAAATCATACATAACATGCTATAGATTGATAAATTTGGTGAATTAAGACACTTAGATAAGTGGGTTTTGATGTTATGATGATTTTGATGATATAACTATGCTTAGAATCAACATGCATGATAACAAATAGAAGGTGTTCGATTAAACCATGAATTTGTGCACAAGATCATAATTGCTATGAAATGGGTTTAGTTGATTTGATGAAATTAATGTAGTATTGGTGTTTATAAACGCCATACTAATTCGTATGAATGACTACTTGAACAAGATAGGGATTTTGTTAAGAGTTCATAATCGATTAGAAGTGCGTCTTGACATAAGGATTGAACTCATGATTTATTATTGAGTTTAAAGAGAAAAATAGTCAAAGAATCATAAGGTGTGAAAGTCATGATTTAGAGTGACTAATCTAACAACCTTGTGAATAATGAATGATAGTTGGCGCTTAACAAGCTAGGTGAAGCTTGGGGAGAAAGCGGGTCGAACGAGTCAAGCAAAAAGGAAAAAAAAGCGTATTTGGGATGCAAGGTAAGTATATCTTACACTAGTCATATATTTATAATATTCTTTCGTCGTGTTAGTTACGAAAAAGAAAAATACCTAATTGAGATATGATGTTCCGGCGTGTAGTCGTACGGAACAAGATAATCAAATATGACAAGAAAACATAGTGATGGCTAAAAATGAGTTAAATCGATAATTCGATCATATTATGATGAATGAAGCATGTACTTTTAATGGTTATCATATAAGTTAAATCATAATAACCATTAAGGGCAAAATGGTAATTTTGACAATTTGACAATGGTAATTGGTCATTTAGACCAAACGGGTCAAAAGGTGAAATTATCACCCTTTGACAATATCGACTAATGGGTTTTCAAGTTGCATGATTTTAGGAAATAAATAGCACATGGATGCTTACATCGCTATCACTTAGTAGCCACTAAGGAAAGGTATTGAAACGGGTCGATATATTGATCCGAGCCAGGTATGTATAATAATACAACTCATCATGTAGAATTTGGAGTTTTATAACAGTTAGACAAGGTTAAAATAAGATATTCGGTTATCTTTTAGGTAAAGCGAATAAATTGAGTTATGATTATGGTGTTTTAGAAACATATTGGTTTCTAAACAAGAATATGGTTAAAAGGTCGGACTTTAGGGTTCAAACAAGCACTAATAGTCCTTCGTCGTAAAAAGAATGACTAAAATTGACTAAAACGCCCTTGTTGGCTAATTCGAATAAACAACCTTTAAAGGTAGATTTGAAACGAGTTTTATGACCAAATAAATAATTGGAATGAGTGTAAGAAGCGAAAGATGTAAACCTTCGGTCAAATGACTCTATATGAGTCTTTGTCGTAAAGTAGCAATCAGACGAGAAAAACTCTGATTATATAGATCACCTCATTAAGTCCACCACAATTATAGTTGTGGTGGAAGATTACTTGATAAGAATGTTGTATATAACGCTAGAAATGAATGAAAGCGATTTTAAGCTTTAAAGTGTTTAATACCCTTAACGGGTCAAAATAAGCACTTGAACGTAAACGGGTTCTAACTAAGTAAGAAACCCATGATTTATGATTTATTTGATAGGAAATATTGAAATTATGATTCTCACGAGTTTATAGATCAAGTAAACATGTTTGTTTGATAAAATCGCGAACGGGTCAAAAATTTGGTAAAAATGGTAATAAGCCGAAGACTTAAAAGTCTTAAATTTTGTTAATCCGGATGTTGGATTTTGACTCCATATGATGAAGGGTCAAATTACAATCATGTAGGAAGAAACGGTGGGTCAAACGGATAAGCGGTTTGAAAGATACGAAAGTTTTCGTGTCAATAAACGGCAAAATGGAAAGCTGGAATGCAGGGGCCACCGTAACTTACGGTGCCACCGTAAGTTACGGTGGAGCTGAAGGCTTTACGGTAGCCCCCTACTGATTTACGGTAGGGGCATGTCACACCAGAGGCCACCGTAACTTACGGTGCCACCGTAAGTTACGGTGGAGGCCAGTTGGAAATCCATGTTTTGAGATCAAGAGTTTAACGTTGGGATTCTTTTCCTTCCATTATCATTACCAGATTTGTTTAGACACATTTTAATCCCCATATGACTAAAACATTTCATGTTTATGAAATGTAGGTACATTTTGGATGCCGAAAGACGATCAAGCTCCACGAAGAACCGAACACAATAAAGACTTATGCTTCCGCACATTGCCTTGTCATAAATCTATACGACGAATCTGATTACGTTATGTCAAATAACTTATGATTTGTAAAAGTTTTAATAAACTCGTGTTTTTATAATATGTGCAGTCTTAACTACACATCTAATTGTTGGTATTTACATGTAAAACCGTTAAATAGAAACTAGGGTGTTACATGGTGGGTGTTCGAATCTGGGTTTTTCATCTTTGTGTTTTTGCTGCTGGTTTGATTCTGTTGAATATGGTTTTGAATCTTGGGGGTTTGACTTTCTGGGTTTGATTCTGTTGAATCTGGGTTTGAATGTTGTTCATGTTTGAATCTGGGTTTAAATGATGTTATTGGGACCTTTTTTGATCCTGTTGAATCTGGGTTTGAATGATATTCTGTTTTTTGAATGATGTTCATGTTGAATCTGGGTTTGAATGATGTTCATGTTGAATCTGGGTTTGAATGATGTTCATGTTCCTTCTGGGTTTGAATGATGTTCATGTTCCTTTTTGAATGTTTAAACCGGTTGAATCTGGTGGCTTTTTGAATCGGCGGTGATGATGCAAAAAAAAAAAAAGACGATGGCGCGGCAAGGATGGTGGAGGGTAGGTTTTTGAACCCGCAACCCCACTTTGCAGCCTCTGATGTTCGGAAAATCTGAGCCAAAACTTCTTTTTTTTTTCGAGAATCCACTCGTTCTTTTTTATTTTTGTTTGTTGGGTTTTGTATATTTTTTTTGAGGCGTCGATGATGATAGCAAACTATCTGAGACACCTACCGAGTAACGATTTTCTGGGTGCATTCGTTTTTGTGTAAAAAAGTTTTTATAAAAGAAAAAAAACTTAAACTGTAAACTTTTTTACGTCAAACGTAAAACGTAAAACTTTTTACGTAAAAACGTAAAACGTAAAATGTAAAAATTTTAACGTAAAACGTAAAAAGCTTTACGTAAAACATAAAAACGTAAAACGTAAAATTTTTAACGTAAAACGTAAAAAACCGACGCGTAAAACGTAGAAAAACGTTAACGTAAGAAACCGGCGCGTAAAAACGTAAAAAAAGTTAACGTAAAAACGGCGCGTCGAAAAAACGACGCGTGAAAAAGTCGGGCGTAAAACGGGTCGTAAAAACGGGTGGTAAAACGGCGTGAAAAAACGGAGCGTAAAACGAGTCGTAAAAAACGCGCGTAAAAAACGGGTCGTAAAAAAACTCACGTAAATAAAAAAAACTGATTTTAGAAAAAAAAACAGATTTTAGAAAAAAAAAAAGCATTTAATGCAATAGGGACAAAAATGTATTAAAAAACAATAAAACTAATAAGACAAAAATAACAAAATTACTTAAATACCCTTTTTGATTAAAATATTAAAGATATAATAAGACAAAAAGCTTTTAATATTAATATTAACTAGTTTTAATCTCATCCATCCATCTAGTTGATCTAAGGGCTAAAAAGTGGTTCCCATGGTTCTTACAACTAGGAGTGTTTTCATTTTAGTGATCCCCTATATATATATATCGTACATTACGGCTTAACGTGCTTCACGTACAACAACATGCGTGATTTGTTCTATAACATGCGTGATTAATGTTTTCAAAATGCGTGATTATTGTGTTTCAACATGCGTTATATTGGATTTTTTAGTTATAACGTACGTGATTTAAAAATGAACGTGCGTAATTACTTGTCATACGTGATGTACGTTAAGCCGTAATGTACGTTAACCTTCCTCTATATATATATATATAGGCTGGTTAACGTATAACACCGCTTATTCTACGTTACATACGCGATATTCTCAGCCGTAGGATCTTCAATCCATCAAACTAATTTAAATCATTAAATTAAGAGTTAACTGCCATTTTCGTCCTTGTGGTTTGGTCACTTTGGCCATTTCAGTCCATTTTTCAAAAATGCGCCATTTTCGTCCCCCACGTTCTGGAAAGGTGCCATTTCAGTCCAAAAATCATAACCCAGTTAAGTTAGTTTGTAAATAAGGACTGATTGTGTAAATTTGTAACATAAATGACTGATTGTGTAAATTTGAAAAATGGACTGAAATGGCAGTTAACACCACCACCACTAGCCCTGCCACCACCACCACTCCGCTGCCACCACCACCACCACCACCACCACCGCCACCACAGACCTGCCACCACCACCACTCCGCTGCCACCACCACCACTCCGCTGCCACTACCACCTCCACCACCGCCACCACCGCTGGTACGAGGAATTGCTCCAATACTGACATTCACAAACCCTGACTCAACCGAATCCACCACAAAATCATAATAAAATGGAACTTGCAGCGCGCTTACCTTATCACCTGGTTTAATCACCTCCTTATAATTGTTGTAAATGAAGAAATTGAATGCATCATCAGAACTATAGAGGGCTGGGCTTACAATGTCACAGAAATGGGCTCTAACAAAGTACATAGCATTCTTCTTAACCCCAAAATTCCATGTGACATTATGCACCGACGAATTCGGGTTCAACCATTTGGCTGTTTTGTATACATCATCAGGAGCATCATATCTAGAAGCAAAAGGCTCCTGATAGTTAGGCGTGCCTGTGAATGTTTTGTTTTCCGCTTCGTGTGGTTCGACAATGAACGGATCATCTGGTGTCCAGTTTCTTCTTAAAATGTCGCGATCTACGTCTATATTGTCACCACCAACGTTAATTCTATAAACCGGGTTGAAAGCATAAGATGATGATGATATGATATCCATATCACCAATCTTTCCTCCTGATGATATATGAGATGAAAGGACACCATGCTGGAACAGTTCAGATGGTGTTGTGAAAGCTTCAATTGCGTTAACAAAAGCAGGGGATGAACCACTGGAGGGTGTGAATTGAATTCTGAACTTTCGTTCTAATCCAATTGGGATTATGAACTCTTTGATCACAGTCGAGTTTCCAACATTAAAATCAGATAACAAAGTGTACCCAGAAACCAAAACATCGAATTTGGAAGTAGATAAATCAATTCCATTATAAACAAAGGGAAAAAAATGAAGGTTTACCATCACAAAAGTGTTGTTACCATCCGCTTCGAGTTCGTATGATGATTTCTTAGTGAAAACTCTTGTTGTTTGATAGAGGTGGTGGCGGTGGTGGTGGCAGCGGAGTGGTGGTGGTGGCAGGGCTAGTGGTGGTGGTGGCAGGGCTAGTGGTGGTGGTGTTAACTGCCATTTCAGTCCATTTTTCAAATTTACACAATCAGTCCTTTATGTTACAAATTTACACAATCAGTCCTTATTTACAAATTGACTTAACTGGTTTATGATTTTTGGACTGAAATGGCACCTTTCTAGAACGTGGGGGACGAAAATGGCGCATTTTTTGAAAAATGGACTGA
The DNA here is from genome assembly GCA_030545235.1 of Helianthus tuberosus. Lineage (NCBI taxonomy): Eukaryota > Viridiplantae > Streptophyta > Magnoliopsida > Asterales > Asteraceae > Helianthus > Helianthus tuberosus. The sequence continues at coordinate 19,310,743 of CM060380.1, read as the reverse complement.
AATGGCCAAAGTGACCAAACCACAGGGACGAAAATGGCAGTTAACTCTTAAATTAATCATATTAATGTATTCTAATCTTATAAAAAAAGGTTAAAATCGTCATTACGATATCTTAATCTCTGTAACTGACGGAGATTGAAATCTTATATTCAAAAATTGAACCCTGAAAAAAATACAACAACGTAAGATTCTTATTAACAAACCTCCTTCTCCCTTCTGCGATTTCATATCTGCTGATTTTGGAAGTTCTGAACTACAATAACATCGATTGACCGTCTATCGAAGAAGATGATCCAGGACGAACATTATAAAATGCGAAATTCATTTTGAACATGCGAAAAACAATTGAAAAACAAAAGAAAGGTTGTTGATTTTTAAAAACATGCGAAAAAGATTGTTTATGGTTTGTTATAGTGTGCAATATCTGTATCTAGCCACATACGATTTTAAAAAGGTGATATTGTTTGTGGTTTGTTATAGTGTGCGAATTCTGTTTTTAGACATATGCGATTTAAAAAAAAAAGTGATATTGTTTGTGGTTTGTTATAGTGTGCGAATTCTTGTTTTAGACACATGCGATTTAAAAAAAAGGGATATTGTTTGTGGTTTCTTATAGTGTGCGAATTATTTTTCGAATCGCGTGCGATTTTATATAAAAAAATAAATTTACTATTTTATATAAAAAAATGAATTTAATACCGATGTGACTGTAATGTGACTTGTAATGATCAATTTTAACATAAATACTACTGAACTTACCACCCTACCTACTTAATAAATTTACTATTTTAATATAAAATACCTAGGGATAACAACCTTCCATATTAAGACACCAAACACACACAAAAATGTCTTCTGAAGATTCAGAACAAATAAAAAAGATTGCAATAAAGGAACTATTGTCAACTCGCACGTTGACAGAAATTAGCACCGATGTCAACTCTTCTCACTTGATTCTTGATGTGCAGGGCAAGATTCTTGCAGAAATCAAGAAAAATCAAAGCATGTGGGATAGACTCCTTGAAGAACCACCATCGAGCTTCAGAGACGCCGCATTGGATCACATCAAGGAGCAATCTTGAGCTGATGACTTAGCCTTCTCTTTCCTGAGTGATGCTCTGAAGACAGTGAAAGAGAAGATGCAGTTCAGCTCGGCTGAACGTGACAAAATCTTTGCTTCAAGTAACTAGATTTCTCTTTGTCATTTTATAGTCTTTAGTTGTGTTAATAAATAGCAATAACTTTATGTTTATGTTTTTGTATACATCTTTTGAAAACATCTGATGGTTAGTTATTATATAAATCGCATGAATGAAATACATATATATCGCATGTTTGAAACAAATACAAGATAACACAAATCGCATGTCATAAAATGAAAAACACAATAAAATCGCATGTTAAACTACTTATAAACTGATGCATATGAAATCGCATGTTTACATACTAAAATCGCATGTTTGTATAATAAAAACTCATGTGTATTAAATCGCATGTTTCTCGTGTAAAATCGCATGTTCAATTAAAAAAATTAATCTTCCTCATCTGAAACCTCTTCCCAAACATCTTCTTCACTGCCATCATCACTCCCTCCACTGTAATCTTCGAACTCATCTTCCTCTTCATCGTCTTCGACCTCGCTGACTTTGTGTCTGGGATCTTTTTCAATCTGGACTCCCTTCATCTTGTTTTGTTGTTTGCCTTTCAGTATCTCGCAAGTCTGAATATCATAACCTTTTTTATTGCATACACTACATGTCCTTGACCTTTTTCCTTTGCGGCTGATCATTTATTCCTTCTTCGATTTAATCCTTTTATGCGAGCCACGACCTTTGTTTCTTATACCAGCTGGCACATGGACAGTAGGAGGTGCATTAGTTACTACTTGTTGATAACCAATCAACTTTGAAAACCGGTCAAACTTTGGATCAATTTGCTTGGTTATATGACTCTGATCAACTTTTTCTTTAATCTGCTTCATTTGATCCCTGACTAAAACGAGTTGATCAAGGTCGCTAATCAAATTGCTAACCAAATACTCCCCTGTGTACATGATTTCGCAAGCAATCTGTTTAGCCTTGTATTGGTTATCCTTAGCATCTACCTTTACATCAAACATGGCGTTTAATTCATTCGGAACCACATCTTTTGTCCATCTCTTCATAACATATTTGTTTGGTATTTCTTTAACACCAAACATCTTGAAAAGAAAATAGATGTGTTTACGTAGCAACCCATACTGTTCAAACCGCAGACAGCTACATTGTGCAGTTACATCTTCTTCAAGATTCTTGAAACACACCTACAGAAACAAACAAAAAAAAAAAAAAAAATTAAAATCGCATTTGTATGTGAACAATTTCGCATGTCTAAAAAAATCATTTTCTTGAAGTAATTTAAATCGCATACGTTCATCAAAATCGCATATTGTAAATCATGTTCTGTATTAAATTCGCATGGGGGTTTTCAATGATCGCATGTTTTAAAATATATTACCTCTAAAAACCCATCTCCATGAGCTTTAAAGTCTTTCAACGATATCCTTATCTGGGGACCGTCGATTTTGGTGTCGATTGGTAAACATTCGGTAATAGTTCCATATATATCTGTTTTCTGATCGAAGAATATAGACCTGGTGTATATCTTAGCAGCATCTTTTTCCAAAGTAGTTTTGCTCCAATCATCAGGCTCAGTATATCTTGAAATATGATCATTCTTTCGGTGATTGAACCTTTGGACATTCATTGAACCGTCAAAATGATTCATAAACTCTACAAGAGTGAGTTGTGAATTAGCAACCTGGCAAAAAAAATGGTTCTCACTCTCTGATCTCGAAGTTGTTCTCATAAGTCCAGACATTGGCTCGTGCCGGTAAAAAGCCGGAATCCACATGGATCTCATCACAAACATATCATCAATCCATTTATTTTGTGTAAGACCGTACTCAATCATTACCAATTCCACTGTCTCTCAAATTCTTCTGGCTCAATGGAATTAGTCCATACAATATCGCACATCTTCCTTTTAAAGTCATCATTGTTGCATAACTCGTGTCCAACCTATACCAATAAATGGTTTTCATATCAGCATGTAACGAATCTATAGTATAAAAAAATGCTAATGAAAGACAATATAGCATAGTATACCTTATCTGCCACTTTTCTCATTATGTGCCACATGCACAATCTGTGTTTGCTAGTAGTAAAAACACCCTCGATAGCCTGTTTCATAGCAAGGTCTTGGTCCGTCACTACAACCTTTGGTTGCCGTTCAAATGACTTTACAAATGAATTGAGAAGCCATGTATAAGAGTCAATGCTCTCCGATGCCAACAACCCAGCTCCAAGGGTTACATTTTGACAGTGGTTGTCAATCCCTATGAACGAAACAAACACCATCTTGTACCTAAAATTCAATAAAATTCATGATTTAGTAAAACGTTCGAAATAGACAGTATAACATGCGAAATAGACAAAATATGACATGCGAAATAGACATTAAAACATGCGATATATTCAACACCTAAATATCAATGTATATTAACATGCGATATTGCCAGTTTACAAAATCATATAACATGCGAAAATATTAAGAAACATTTATGTAACACTTACTTGTTTGTTTTGAAAGATGCATCAAACGATATCACATCCCTGAACTCCATAAGTTACACTTGCATAACCCATCGGCCCAGAACAAACCAGTTAACCGTTTGTCCTCATCAACAGAATATTCAAACGAAAAATCAACTAAATATTGTTTTTTTTCGGTCATCCTATTGATCACCATGTCAGCGTCATATTCTCCTATATAGCTGTTAATTCAAGTTTTAAAGTTTTTGCAATCATCGACCGTCGCGCCAACATTCTCGAAACCACCGTATCGTTTCCTCCTTATATGAAAAGCTTTGACAGGGCCAAGGTTTAGAGAACCTAGTTCCCATATCATTTCCTCCTGGTTTTCTGACAATTGCCTGTAAGCTGGAAGCATATGAATATCGTGTGGACATATAAACTTTTGATTATGGCCATCAATGAATTTCTTGAATGTATATGATCTACCATCCACCAAACAAATCATAAGTTGAGCTTTGCACCTAGTTCTAATGGTCCCTCTGTTCCTTGATTTGAATGGCTTTTTTGACTTCGAATAAACATCATCAATAAACAATGGCTTATGTCCCTCTTTAAAACAAAAAAATACTTAGTTTTGGTTATACCACCACTGTGTACTTCACCACCTTTGCGAGTAGAAAAATCAGCTAACTTAGTATATATTTGGTAAAACACGTATGCTTGTTCCATAGAACTAAATTGCATTCCAACCACAGGTGTAGCTGATGCTTCAACCTCCGAAATATAAAGCCTTTCATCTACGTAATCAAAACAAAAAAGAGACAACACATGCGATTTATCGGACTCATAACATGCGATATATTGAAAACTCCAAAATTTCATCATAAGTACATCGAAACGTGCGAATTGTTAAACTTATAACATGCGAAATCGACCATTTTGATAATATGTTTTACGCATGCGATTTATGATATCATAACATGCGAAATCATCATTTTTAATAAACCCTCACATGCGAATTGCCAGACTCATAACATGCGAACTTATACAATTTGCTTTCGTATCAATTATGCTCTAATGAACAATCAAAACCTTCAAATCAGTTATAATAATACAAAATCATTACTGTGATTAAACAAAACACATCTGTGAACAATTTAAACATCTGAATTAACAAAATTTACCATTCGAACACTCATTTGCACCGCTTGTATTTGCTTTTGGATTTGCAGAATCAGGATTTAAAACATCGTCAATCGTAACTCTCTGATATGTAGATAATTGAACCTGATCACCGACCGATTGAGCGTCTTCAAACTCAACATCTGTGTTTCGTCCGGTGCTACTCTGTGGATCCATTGAAAACAACAATTGATTCAAACCCTAACGCAGAACAATGAAACTGCAATGTATTGTTTGAGAATTATGAAAAATTTGAAACTGATACGAATCATAACTACCGGGATAGTGGTGTAACGAACTTCCCGCTGATTGAATGAATAGACTAATTAAAAACGAATCAGGACACGTGTACTGTGACAACCGGTAGTTTACGCCCTTAATTACGTGATTAACAGGCGATTTACATGACATTAAAAAGTGTTTACGACGCAAATTAACTTAATTAGGGCCTCAGTAAGCTTAGGTACGCTTATACGGTTCTACAGTGTGCGTGTGATGATCTGCGGAGATACTATTGGAAATTAAACGGTAATGAACTGAAACCGTACGAAAAACTGACGACACCGATAAATATGGATGTTACACGAATATTTTTATGCTTATGGAGTTTGGGTTGCGATATCGGGTCTCGTAGGAATTACGGGTTACTTACACATGAGATGGGCTTGTGGGCCCTAGGCCCAAGCCCAAAACCCACAAGCCTAAACCTACACATAATATAGTAAATCTATACCAAATCTTACCAAAATCTATACTAGATCTCTAAAGATCTCTACAAGATTTACTACAATCTTTACAAAATCACAAAATCTCTATAAAATCTTCAAGATTCACAAGATCTTGTAAAATCTCTGCAAGATCTCTAGTGATCTCCACAAGGCCTCTATAAAAACACTCAACTTGTTCACAAAATCCATAAACATTACACACACATAAAACACCTTCTACACTCAAAACCTCAGACATAACAGCCAAACACCCCTTGCTCTCCCTCTCGCTGACATCCGGCCACGGATCGGTGGCTCCGACGCCGATTTTGACCGGTCAAACACGCATCTACACTCCATCATCTCTGCACTACCCCACCCCCTCGTCTCTGAACCGGCCTCCTGTGTGTTCACCGACAACCGCACCACCATCTTTGTGCAGTTGATCTTCGGCGACGAGATCGAGGAGACGAGAAAGAGAGAGATGCACAGAGAGAGAGAGAAGAGACGGAGAGGAACGACGAAGCAGGAGCGGCGCCACCGCTCACGGCGGCGACAGTGAAGACCGGCGACGTCAGCGGCGGTCGGAGCCTCGAGCCGACGAGATCATGATTCAGGTTTGTTTCGGGTTTTATTCCGGGTCAAAATTACGGCTTCAGGCTCTGTTTTGGTTAGGGTTTTAGCTGGGTTCACGTCGGGTCCTGGTTCGAGTTGGGTTCGGGACTGGTTCAGCTTCGACTTCGGTTCTCGGTTTGGTACAATAAGTCAGGCTTCAGGTTTGGTTTGGTCCATCTCGGTTTGACTCGGTCAAACCCGAGTTGACTCGGTCATCACACAACCAAAACGAGTCAACTCAGTTTGGGTCCGGGTCAACAGAGTCAAAGACAGTCAACAGGAAGGCTCGGGGCAGTTTTGAATGCGGTTTAGTCAACTCAGCGAGTCAACTCGGTTGACTCGGTCAACTCAGTTAACGTCTCGACGCGAGGATTGGTAAAGATTTTACGGCGTGATTATTTCGTTATTTTTATAGTTTATGTTACGTGACAAACGAGCTTAAACCGACTCGATAGAAATTTAGTTTACATTTTAAACATATGATGAAAATTAACATATTGATACTGATTATATTGTTGATTGAATTTTGATAAAAATAGCGACAACTTGTGTTGTCGGGGCGTCCAAAAACAGAGGAAACTCTGGCCGTTTTTCGAGAAAATCCATAAAACCAAAGCGTGTCTTATTATAAAGAGAAACATGTTTTAGTATAAAAACATAACCCATCGACTACGAACTACTTTTATAGAGTTAAATATAAGTGTTTAATATCTTCGATAACACTTTACAACTTACAAAAACGACGATGACGCAAACTATTATACAAAAATAAATATAGTTTGTATATTTATTTCAAGTATTAAACAATACGAATGCTTTTATAAAAATAAATATAGTTTTTATATTTATATCAAGTATCAAACAACATGATGTCGTTTTATAAAAATAAATATAGTTATTATATTTATTTTAAATATCATTTTACAAAATAGATATAGTTTATCTATTTATTTCAAACATTCAGCGACTTGATGGTACTTTGTAAAATAAATATAACTTTTTATATTTATTACAAATGCCGAAACGACATATACATATGTTTTGGCAAATATATACAAAACGCAATATATATAATACAAGTTTATTATATATTACTTTCTTACGAATATTCCTATATACACAAACGACTTCTCGGGGCGACAAAGTTTAACTTAGTCATTTTTGTTAGGTTAACAATTTACCGTCAAATCGTTCAGTCAACGATTCGGTAGAGCTCGGTGACACGTAGTTTAGTTACCGTGTTTATCTAGAAACTTATTAGATATTCCATGTTAGGAATATTGTAGAATGCACGCTAGCAGGTCACGTCTTGGAAACGACATCACGAAGTCGTAATTAGCTAGCTTCGCACATGGAATATTCAGGTGAGTTCATAACCCCACCTTTTACGGTTTTACATTTTTCTAAATGTTTTCGGGGTGGAAAGACATGCAAGTTTTGCAAAAATAAACAATTTATCGATAAACGAAAACTCATATTTCTAAACCATGATACGAATGGGTTACAAAGAACTCAAATGGTTTACGAATGATTTGTACTAAAGATACCGGTTTTACAAAACAAATGCGTATTTTCGAAACGTGAGTGATTTTAATGATTAGGGACGGGATTGTCCTAGTTATAATAATGGGATTGGGTCGGTCTGCGTACGTAAAACGAAACAACCCAGTGAGTTCATGCTCCCCCTTTTCTTTTAACTATTTTCAGTTTTATAACTTCGGGGGTGAAATACATGTTACAAATGTTATAATATTTACAAATGGTATGATGGATACAAGAATTGAGAAATGATATGAGAAATGATGCAAGAAATACGAGAAATGATACGAGAAATACGAGAAATAATACGATAAATCGTGTCACGAATAGGGTACCATAAGCACCATTAATCAACAATATACCTAGACCGCAGAACAAAAGGTTAGATCTAACGGGTTTTCGGGCAGCCACACTCTTGGTGAAAACTAGTACCGAGTAGTGCTTTTGTGTCTCAGTCGTGAATCGACAACTAGAAAAATGCCTATGGTTTGGATGCTTCCTATGTCGTGTCACATGTTAATGGCCTTGCAACCCATTAACAACAAGATACATACAGAAATACTTGATTTATACAAGATACATACAGAAATACTTGATTTATACAAATTACATACCATGTTTGATACAAATTCAAAGCGTAGGATTATGCGGGCATGAAGTCAAAGTCAGGGTGGGCATTGACGGTTATACAAACTTTACAAATACAAAGTTTCCATATAACTTGACAAGAAAATGATTTTTAAATTCGTTTTCTCAATAATATTTCACAAACCGGTTATCAAAAAGATTTATTTCAAATCTTTTACAAACAAACTATGAACTCGCTCAACTTTATGTTGATTTTTCGCATGTTTCTTTCTCAGGTTGCATTACAGAAATTATGGCACGGTTGGAATAGGAGAACCATTGAGGATTCGAGTACTTAGTGGGCGTTCAATTTTCTAGAATACTTAGCTTATTTGCTTCCGCTGTGCAATGAAGATACCGGTCCAGTCACGCCAATGCTCTGATATTCGGGGTGTGACATGTACGGTCATGGAAGTCACATATGTAATGTAGGATAAGGGCATTTGTATCCTACACTTCCTCTCTCTCTCTCTCTCTCTCTTAGGTAGAGGATCTTGTACATTAATCTAAAAGTGTGAGAAGGGTGAGAAATATTGTGATGATGACATGTGTTCTCAATCTAAATTAATTCAAAAGGGTAAACAAGTAATTTTCTTATTGATTTAACTAATTTATAACCCTCGATAACCGCCACCCTTAATTATAGGAATACGAATTAAGAATTAATATATGAATTTGTGTCATCTCGTTCAGAACTGTATAGTGTTATATATTTTTATATAGTGTTATATAGTGTTACATAGTGTTATATGGTGTTATATAGTGTTTTTTGGTGTTATATGATGGATGTATAGTGTTATATAGTGTTATATGGTATTATATGGTGTTATATAATGTTATTTAGAGTTATACAGTGTTATATAGCGTGTCTAATAAGATGTCTATGATAGATGTATATTGTTATATATTATTATATAGTGTTATATAGTGTTACATAGTATTATATGGTGTTACATAGTGTTATACGGTGTTATATAGTGTTATATGATGGATGTATATTGTTATATATTTATTGTAGCAGTTACATATTTCTGGATTTTTCAGAATGTCTGAATTTTAAAATAAGTTTAAAATTAAATCGCTAGAATTTAGGAGTGAAACGGTAGAATTCAGGAGATGTTACCTAATTTGAAACATATACAAAGACACTATTACCCCTACAATTTTCAAATCAGTCCAAATAATTAAAACATAATTTTATAATTTGGTCCCTATTGATCTAAACCATTAGATCAAAGATCTAATGGTTTAAAACTCTTCTCACACTTTTGAATTAATGTACACTATCCCTACCCAATATATATATATATATATATATATATATATATATATATATATATATATATATATATATATATATATATATGATTCGGTTCAAGGAAAAAGCAACTCAATTCAGTTACTAATGTAGCTAACAACTTCTCAAATTATATATATCATAATATGTAACGTCTCGCTTTTCGCAGCTTTCTGTTTTTAGAAAGATTGTATCGTACTTCTATTTTCAGAAACTCGTTTCCTTTGTAATCGTATTTCGTTTCAAACCATTGTAACTCCGAGACTTCGATCGTAATGAAATTGATCTTTTGTGTGAAATACTCATTGTTTTTACATGTTTATACATTGATGCGTGCATTCGTTTGATACATGATCCATAATTCGCATAAACGTAAGTTTAACTCGTAAACCATTATCGTGTATTCATAATTCTTAAACCTTCCATACATTCAAATACTTGGTTATTCGATTATAAGATAGTTATATGATTTTCACTTGATTAATACCAAAATACAAATCATACATACTTGTTACATTGATTGGTTACACACACCTATTTCTTCACACTTTTGGTTTAATTAAAACATGTTTCTTTGCATTTTAGGCCTTGTGTATGTTAAATAAACCTTGTCACATCATTAATACATAACGTATTTAGCTAATATCATCATCATCATACTCAGTAAATCCCACCAATAGCGAAGCAAAGGTAGGGTCTGAGGAAGGTAAGATGTAGACAGCCTTACCTCTACCCCGTAGGAATAGAGAGGCTGCTTCCAGTGAGACCCCCGACTCGAACATATTCAGCTAATATACAACTATTAAATGTCAAAAAAAAAAAAAAAATAGAATAAAGGCTGCCAGGATTTGCGATAAAAATAAATAGAATATGGGCTGCATTAAGTCCTTTGTTTTGTTAGTTTACTACCCACTAATCACATTCAAAGCCCAACCCATTGAAACCCTAATCCTTTCTCTATAAATTCCCACTTATTTCCAGCCACTTTACCACTTTTACAACCCTTAAACCCTCTCAAAATCACACTTAAACACAGCTGAGTTCTAGCAACACAATCAGAAAGTTCGAGACTTTCTAAATGAGTTCTATCTCACTTCCTTTGCTCTTTTCTACTCATTTCTTTCTTCCTAACACTTGGATTACCTCTAGGAAGGTTTTCACAAGATTACTTGGGTAATCTAAGGTGAAACCTCACCATTTTTGAGGCCCAAAGTGTAATAAACTTTCTGCTCATTTTTTATTTCTTTGTATGTTCTTTTTCATGTTGATAACTTGATGGAATCTTGTTTCCATCAAGCTCCCAATCAAGTCTATGATTGTGGGTTTGTATTAGGGTGATTACCATCAAAGTTATGAGTTCAAACACTCACTTATTTTCTGTTTAAACTTGATAAACAAATGATGAAAACAAGCACAAGTTATCATCTTCCATATGATGAACTTGTGAATTGTGAAGTGTGAACAAATGGATGCTTTGGCCTTCTAAACTAAGTTCCACTCCTTCATTTGAACACTTTTATGACTTGATTAGATTAGATTTACTTTATTGTTATTCATGACCCTCCCACTATCTTCAAGATGGTGTGTTTAGTGGTGAATCTTATAATGAGGTTTTCTAACCTCCATGCTTGACATACATGATGATATATGACAATACGCGATTGGACATAGTTTTTAGGATGTATTATTACTATATAAACTATGTATAATTATATAAAAACATGGCTAAGTTTGTGCTGTTAATCAAACCATGATTACCCATCATAAGCCTAAGCTATCATATCAAAGATTTTAGAGTTCTTGTTATGATTCCAATTGGCAATTTGGAACCCATGAAACCACTTGATATGGTGTCATAAACAAACTCTTAGAACCTAGATATTACTTTCATATATACACCCCCATAAACTCCAACACAGAACACGTTTATTCTCCTATTCTCATTAACTCGTCAATACATGGATAATTGGAAGACTTAACAATTTTGTGAGTATACTTGACCCATTTTACCGTTTTCACACTTTTTGGGTGTAACATGTTTATTTATACAAAACACACTTAGCACTCATATTCTTATGCAATTATACAAATAAACAATACAATACATGCTTACTATTTGTTATGCTTGATTCGTGTTTTCTGGGTGATTCTTATGTGATGAACTTGTCATTAACTTCGATCAAGCCTCCCTTAACATGTATAGCGCTATAGGAGTAACGCACCGCCCGTATTCTTGAGGTCATGTTAAGTCATTCATTCATTTTGCGGTAATCTTTGGTTTGAGTTGTTGGTTCACATGCCAGTTTATACGTTAATCTTGATAACTAGGTTTGCCATGTGGATTGTTCATTATCATTTTTATACTTATATGCTACTACACCAAACTTGTATACTCGCCAATACTTTTGTATTGAACTATGCTTTTAAAACACGTTGCAGGTTTAATGATGATGTTGATGATGCATGGAACATAGTAGGATGCCTAGATACCCATTTTAAATTTGTATAGTTATTGTAATATAGTTCTTTTTTTTTCAAGTTGTTATATTTGTTTTCAACCTTTGTAATTGACTCTTTAGAAATGAAATGAAATTAAATATTTAAATACTTGTCGCAAATATTAGTGTTATGAAGTTTCGAGCAATCTATTTCGTCTCACTCCGATGTTTCCGCCATCGGTTGGGGATTGACAGATTGGTATCAGAGCCGTAACTATAGGGAATTAGGTGGAATTGCCATGTTCGACCTAGTCTATAGTAGGTGCCATACTTGACCATTCTTGCTACTTGTTTAAAATGTTTATTCTTCCTATTTGCTTCTTTCTACTTCTTTTGTCTTAATACTTACAACATGTATTTCTTAAGACATTTTACACAATACACTTTTCAAGACTTGAAGACGCTCGTAATACAAACGAGATGACTTCACCATAATAGCCGTGAAAACCACAATTTGGTGAACGAATCTCAATCCACACATACTTTTTACACATAATACGCCATCAAGTTAGGAGTGAAATCCTCACCTTGGTGGAGATTTCCCATTTCAAATCTAGTGGACCCTCGTCAACGTATCGGAATTAACTTTCTTGACCCGACGAGTACTAACCACACTTAGGGTACGATGCTGTCAAGTTAGGGGTGAAACCCGCATCTTGTCAACTAGTCCCACTCCTTGGCATATACACACAAGTTATCTGGTCATCTAGGTTATCAGGCATAACCCAGCCGATTTACCTGGTCATCTAGGTTCAGGCATAACCCAGACGATTTACCTGGTCATCTAGGTCATCAGGCATAACCCAGACATGTTACCTGGTCATCTAGGTTATCAGGCATAACCCAGACGACTTAGCTGGTCATCTAGGTTTAGGCATAACCCAGACAAGTTACCTGGTCAACTAGGTTCAGGCATAACCCAGACGACTTATCTGGTCATCTAGGTTCAGGCATAACCCAAACGATTTACCTGATCATCTAGGTTCAGGCATAACCCAGACAAGTTACCTGGTCATCTAGGTTCAGGCATAACCCAGACGAGTTACTGGGTCATCTAGGTTATCATGCTTCTCAAATTCAAAAGAACTTTCGACCACTTTGGTTTAGTCAAAAGTTCCGTTTTTGGAACAATCTAAATTTTAATTAAACCTTCATTCTACTATTATTCATCTTTTGCTTAACACGATGCAACCTCTTCTTTTTCAAAATTCAAATTACTTTCAAGATTCTTACACACATATCATACTAAATCTTTTCATACATTTATATGTTGTTCACATGCATGATTTCAAAAAAAAAAAAAAAAACCGTCACCAACAAGATTTACATTACTCGTAATCCCAAAATGGAGGCATATCATCAAGATAGGAGTGATTTCCTCACCTGGACGATTAGCTACACTCATTCCCTTCTCAAAAAACGACCTCGCCAACGGGCTAGGGGTGATTCCCTTACCTCGGTGATCATTACCAACCCTTCCTTTTAAAAGAGACTTTATTATGCGAACCACACGATTAAATTTTATACCTAAATCGTTCATTTTTTTTTGTCAAAATCCCTATTTATGAAAATTTCAAAATTCATTGTTTTATCAAAACGTATATCTTACTCTACAATCTATTTTACATAAATCCCATACACGAAATTCCTAATCATACCTTAAACATTTTATTTCCCGATTTTCAAAACCTTATGAAATGATACATATCAACTTAATCGGTATAATGAATCTCTTGCTCACGAACTTCATACTCGACCTAATCACTAAAACACGCTCACATTATATTATTATACTAAAGACATTTGTTCTCAATCGAAAACCAAACCAACTTTTCTTACATGCTTATAAGACCTTGTAGACGTTATAAAATCATTTTGCTAAAACCCTCTTTTCAAAATCAATAGGATCATCTCGCTAAAACTCCTTTTGAAATCACTAAGTCATTTTGCTAAAACTCTTTTCAAAGACCAAGGTCTTCACGAGAACTTTTGATTTACAACTTTTCTTATTTTAATACAAGATCCTTAAAATGATGCAAACTAACTGTTTTCAACAACCTTTTCATACACCGCTCAATACATCATTTCATTTCCAAAACATGTGGGCAAGGGGACTTCACAGGAACCGATAATCCCCGACATACGTAAATACCATTCCTTTTGAAACAATAATAGCGTATCCTTATCTTTTCAAAATACATCTCGTATAACCAATAGATACTTTACATTCTTTTGACATTCACAAACTTGATTCTTCATTCCGAGTCCAACTCGATCTATTTTGATTCAATAAACGCAATGATTTACTCGAACAAACTATACACGCATGTCCTCGTACACGTTTTAGTCAATATATCACGACAATCTCATGCATATCATTCGTTTTTACATACACAAAATTCTCGATCATTTTATATGCTTAAATTCGTTGTATTCAAATTATACTATATACGCAATCATCATCATACATCTACTCATACTTATATGCATACTCATACTTATACTCATACTCGTATTCATACATTTGCTTACGTTGGTCACATACATACTAAAACATAAACAATGCATACATGCTACATTCTTATACGCACACATCCTTATTTTCAAAGTTACCGTATACCCTGACTCATACACAACTAGTACAAACTATGCGGATCGTGCGACGATCAATATAATCGCGGGTGCATACGGGATTATGGTGGTAGGCGCATGAGAATCATAGGGTGTACTACTGTGTATGGTAAGACACGGAATGTAACATGACACCGAATAACGAAACGGATGTAACATGGTTAAAACATGGTGGATACGCTGCTGGTACTTCCTATATATAAGTGTTTTCACCATGTTACCAAACCTTTGTAAAACATGCCATGTGAAATTCGGTGTTTTGTAGACCCTATTTAGACCTACTACACAAATGTTAACAACTCACAAACGCATTGCTAAACGCGCGATATCCGATTATCCATGACGAGACCTCATTCTTAACATCTCGTATTCATTTATATCCAATACTCATACCATTCCTATCCTTGCATCCATCTACTAGAATGCTCGTTCACTTTCGAACCACAACTATTTCAAATTATACTTTGACTTTTTACAAAGCCTTACTTACAATCAATCGGTTTAAACATTACAACCCTAAAATACCTCTCTATTTCTAAAACTTTCTTCCATTCTTTATTTATGCGCAAACACACATAGTTGGCCTTCACCTCCGAAACCGTTTTATATGAAAACTTTTTCTTAAGATAACATATTTTAAAATACCTCTCCATTTCAAGTTATTCAAACTTGTTTAAGCTCACTTGGCCTATACACAGACATACCCGTTTTACTAATACATAATGCCTCAAATCATTTTTTTAAACGAACTTTTTTTTTCGTTCCTCAATGATTTTAGTACATTTTCAACGCGTCTCGAATCTCCAAATCTCGATTAGTTAATTGTTTCAACCAAAATGCCTTTTCAAAGTCTTCCTCTTGAATAAATTTTGGGACGAAATTTCCTAAAGGAAAGAAGACTGTAATGCCTCGCTTTTCGCAGCTTTCCGTTTTTAGAAAGATTGTATCGTACTTCTATTTTTGGAAACTCGTTTCCTTTGTAATCGTATTTCGTTCCAAACCATTGTAAATCCGAGACTTCGATCGTAATGAAATTGATCTTTTGTGTGAAATACTCATTATTTTTACATGTTTATACATTGATACGTGCATTCGTTTGATACATGATCCATAATTCGCATAAACGTAAGTTTAACTCGTAAACCATGATGGCGTATTCATAATTCTTAAACCTTCCATACATTCAAACACTTGGTTATTCGATTATAAGATAGTTATTTGATTTTCACATGATTAATACCAAAATACAAATCATACATACTTGTTACATTGATTGGTTACACACACCTATTTCATCACACTTCTTGTTTAATTAAAACATGTTTCTTTGCATTTTAGGCCTTGTGTATGTTAAGTAAACCTTGTCACATCATTAATACATAACATATTCAGCTAATATACAACAATAAATGTCAAAAAAAAAAAATAGAATAAAGGCTGCCAGGATTTGCGAAAAAATAAATAGAATATGGGCTGCATTAAGTCCTTTGTTTTGTTAGTTTACTACCCACTAATCACATTCAGAGCCCAACCCATTGAAACCCTAATCCTTTCTCTATAAATGTCCACTTATTTCCAGCCACTTTACCACTTTTACAACCTTTAAACCCTCTAAAAAACACACTTAAACACAGCTGAGTTCTAGTAACAAAATCAGAAATTTCAAGACTTTCTAAGTGAGTTCTAACTCACTTCCTTTGCTCTTTTCTACTCATTTCTTTCTTCCTAACACTTGGATTACCTCTAGGAAGGTTTTCACAAGATTCCTTGGGTAATCTAAGGTGAAACCTCACCGTTTTGAGGCCCAAAGTGTAATAAACTTTCTGCTCATTTTTTATTTATTTGTATGTTCATCTTCATGTTGATAACTTGATGGAATCTTGTTCCCATCAAAGTTATGAGTTCAAACACTCACTTATTTTCTGTTTAAACTTGATAAACAAATGATGAAAACCAGCACAAGTTATCATCTTCCATATGATGAACTTGTGAATTGTGAAGTGTGAACAAATGGAGGCTTTGGCCTTCCAAACTAAGTTCCAATCCTTCATTTAAACACTTTTATGACTTGATTAGATTAGATTTACTTTGTTGTTATTCATGACCCTCCACCATCTTCAAGATGGTGTGTGTAGTGGTGAATCTTATAATGAGGTTTTCTAACCTCCATGCTTGACATACATGATGATATATGACAATACGTGATTGGACTTAGTTTTTAGGATGTATTATTACTATATAAACTATGTATAATTATATAAAAACCTGGCTAAGTTTGTGGTGTTAATCAAACCATGATTACCCATTATAAACCTAAGCTATCATATCAAAGATTCTAGAGTTCTTGTTATGATTCCAATGGGCAATTTGGGACCCATGAAACCACTTGATATGGTGTCATAAACAAACGCTTAGAACTTAGCTATTATTTTCATATATACATACCTTTACTACTTTAAATTCCTAATTCTGATTCTAAACACCCCCATAAACTCCAACACAGAACACGTTTATTCTCCTATTCTCATTAACTCGTCAATACATGGATAATTGGAAGACTTAGCAGTTTTGTGAGTATACTTAACCCATTTTACCATTTTCACACTTTTTTGGTGTAACATGTTTATTTATACAAAACACACTTAGCACTCATATTCTTATGCAATTATACAAAATAACAATCCAATACATGCTTACTATTTGTTATGTTCGATTCGTGTTTTCTGGGTGATTCTTATGTGATGAACTTGTCATTAACTTCGATCAAGCCTCCCTTAACATGTATAGCGCTATAAGAGTAACGCACTGCTCGTATTCTTGAGGTAATGTTAAGTCATTCATTCATTCACTTTGCGGTAATCTTTGTTTGACTTGTTTGTTCATGTAACAACTCTTATCAAAAGTCATATATATTAAATTAAATTGTCCAATAGGAAACCCTAATTGAGACACCCAAGTGATTCTGCACAAACCCTAAAATTTTCAGAACAATCAGAATCAGGATCAGGGCCCCTAAAACTCAGGGGGGTAAAACCCTAGTCACGATTATCTTAAAATCTCTCTGTCAAATTCGAAATTTTTAAATTCAGCAACTCAGCAGGCCTAGTCCCAAACGTGGCAACCCTATGACCATTAGGCGTCCCTTGCGCACCGTAAGGGTTAGAGTGTTACGGTGCGCAAGGGTTGACAAATTTTGGGTATAAATAGAGGGTCGTGGGACTTGATTTCTGGAATTTGAGCGACGAACCAATTCGTAATACGCTCCGAGATATCCTCTGTTTATCACAATTAACACACACGGATCACTAATCGCCGCCGCAATCAGGGTAATAACTCGATCGCTGATACGATTCAATGTCCGATTGATTAAACTATCCAATGGATGTTTAAGTGCTGCCCACATTAGGGTTTATGCTTTGTCATTCGTCGTTAAATCGATGGATGTTTAAGTATCGCACTTTGTCATTCGTTGTGAAGGTTTTAATCTCGTGAGTTATCGTAAATGCTGTATTAAGTTACTAACCGAATTGTGTGCTTGTTATTTAATTAGGTTAAAAGGCTAATCAGTAGGCTAGGCTCTGTTCAAATTAAATCTGCAATGTGAGTCATTCTCTTTTTATCAAATTACTTTCAAAATCATGTTTATTTTCAAAGGTTATAATTACAGTGATTAAGTTTATGTAATCACCAAGTTACAGCCGGTATGTGGGGTTTTGTATACATTACTTGATAACCGTCACTATTGGACAACGAGTTAGCCAATGAGTGATATGACCATAGTCACAGACACCATCGGGCGAAGAGGCTACCGATGGATGTTCGAGTGACAAGTACTGTGGGTAGTTGGTTTGATATCTGAAACATTGTAATCTCTCTTAATACTGTAAATTATAAGAAACGAGTTGTTTTCATAAATAGAATGATTCACTCAGTATTTCCCGCTGACAAAACCTTTTTCAAACATGTTTCAGGTGATCTGTTGTGACCCAGGAAAAGTGCCGCGACGCACTACAAGCTTAAGGAAGTGGCTCAGTATAAAATAAAGAAACATGTTTTGTAAAATAAAAGATTTCTTCGTGAAATCTCAAGATTGTAAATTACCGGGTTTTATCCCGAGTTGTGAAATAAAATAATCGGGAAATATTTCAGTTTTAAAAGATCCTGAAGAAAACTTCCGCTGTTAATTAAATACCACGGGATTTCTGTCCCGCGGCTCCTGAAACGGGTCAAAACCGGGTCGGGGGCCGTGACAGAAAAAGGTGGTATCAGAGCCACTGATTTAAGCCAATTAAGTATTTAGAAAATACTTAATTTTTATTAATTACTATTTTATGATTATGTGTTTTATTATCTGATTTATTGTGTATAGTATGGGCAGATCTTTATATGCTAGCCACTGTAGCTATAAATACAAATCTTTAAAATAATCTGACTCAAAGTTTTAGTAACCGGATTACCTACAGTCTAGAAACCTTACCCAGTATGAAATAATATTTAAAAGTTTTCTATAAAAGTTATTATGATTTTTAACTTAGTATTTTTTGTTGATTTTGCTAAACAGCATGAGTGATTTGTCTGATGCCCTTCAGAATTTAAATCTTTATCCAGTAAGAATAGAAGTTTCCAGAGATTTCAATAGGTATATACCAGACATAGAAGAACCTATAGAATTCAACGCTTTACCTCTTGAGAAACTCAAGCCTAAGAAAATGGAAATTGGGGAAAGCTCTAGGCAAATTAAGGGGTTACCATCTCAGGAAGAGCTAGATCTGATATTGACAAGTTATGATACTATTAAGCCGAGTAATGAAAATGATTTTATTCATTCTCTTGAAACACAACTACCAATAAATTTAGAACCAGCTATTCCAAATCCTTCAATCCACTCGCAAATAGACGAATGGTTGACCAATGAAATACAGTTACAAAACAATCCCTATAAGCTTTTTCCTCAGTATAATCTAGAACCTTTGTAAGATAATAGTGTGTATTGATGCATACTATTAAATATAAATGGAAATCGAGAATCGATAGTTTTGGCTATATTGGTGTTATGAATTCTGTATAATTGTAATTGTTATTTATTTTGATACTAATACATTATATATATTAATTATCAGATGGAAAACGCTAATAACGAACCAGTTAATGAGATTAATCAATCTGAGCAACAACCGGGGGATCAATATATGACTAGGCAGGATATAGAAACTATAGTTGCTCAAGGGATAGCCAATGCTATTCCAGCATTCGTTGCTGCTGTTAAAAATCCAATAGAACCTCAACAAATCGTTCCTAGTGATGGTTCATTCTTCAGCTGTAGGATCTTCGAATGTCTTCACGTGTCACAATCAGGAGGTGCATCAACAAACTCCCCCTTGAATATTGCTCGTGAATCTTTGATCTTCAAAACTTTAGATCCTCATGGTGTTGATGAGTGGTCAACTGCAACTTGATCATCTGGTTGCCTCCATGTCATGTCGTCACTCCACAGCTTGTCATCTGACACGTTCTCTTTGCCTTTAGCTGATGCGGAAGCCACATCTGCACACACAACAGAGCTAAATGCGTAATGAGAGCAACCGTTAGAGATATAATCAATCTTAGAGAATTTTCAAACGAAAAACTCACGAATTAATGATTGAATTTAAACAATATATAACAGACGACACACATGAAACCAAATCTCATTCAACTACCAACCGACAGCATTCTGAAAGTTTCAAAATTGTTCAATTTTAGATCTTTAACTTTCAAAACTTGTCAACTTCGACTATTATGAAGATGCGGTTGTTTTCCAGCTTTCAATCATCTTTTGGGTGGGATAGATTCGAGTTCCAACATCAGTCAATCAAAAATAAGATAGAAGCAAAATCTTTTTGGGTTTTATAAATTTTATATCAAAACACACCTAAAATCTTTTTGGTATTTTTGAATATTTCAAATGTAAAGACGTAAAGCAATAAATAAATATTTACAGACACTCTTTTTGCGAGTTTCGAGGGTAAGAGAATCATATCAGTGCACAATCATGCCAAAACACCCTTATTGTTCAATTAGTTAGCATTTAGATAAGCTTTCTATAACGATTATCGATATTGTTGTCCACCTAAACTCAACAATTAGATGTAATCATATGACTTGGGGATACGTTTAGGTATGATTTATACTTACCGACTTGTGTTCATCCATTCACGACACATTCCCGTATCAAGGTACGCACGAAAGTTCATCTTACTAGTGAGTATACCATTTATCATTTGTTTTGATGTATATGATGTGAGATACTCACTTATTTAAGGATGAATACAAGCCCATGTGATAAAATCACTTATTTATGAGGAACTTGATATTCGGATGCATGCAGGGCATGAGAGCAAGTCCGTGAACAGGTTAGTACCATCATACCGACAAAGAGACGAACTTGACTCTTGGATGATAGATGTGATTTAGAATCACTTACTCGAGGGTGACTGTGATAATTTTTATCACTTATTGATGGTCGTATGCAGCATGTAGTATATACATGTATGTATAGTATGTACACGTATATATGGTATCATGGGAGTTCTAGACTTGCGTCCCCGTTGTTTTCGGTAAAAGAAACAACCATGATACCCAGATGATAAAAAACATAAAGACCACAGATCTCAAAACCTCAGCAATCTATCAAACGAAATTTCGGTACCAAGACCATATGCTAATGAGCGGTTCCCACACGGTCTTCAGTCGATTAAGTTTATATCACCCCGCACACTTTAAGATGATTGTGAGCCTCCTGATACATCTTATATAGAGCTACTTATCATTTTTCATTTTAAATACAAAGGGGTTTCGATAGATCACTGATGTACTATCATTTTCTCTTTTCTCACCATGAAACTCATTTTTGTTTTTCTATTGTTTTTGTGTTTTTGAAAATTTTCGATGTTTTTGGTATTTTTGAAAATTTTCAATGTTTTTGCATTTTTCTTGGAAATTACTCCCTCTAAAATTAAAAAATTAAGATAAATTAAACTGGATATCCACCCGGTGTGTACTTCAAGGTCTATTTTGCAGCTATCCTGCAACCGCTTTGTGCATTGCTAGGAATCTGAGTGCTCTCCCAAACTGGATATCCACCCGGTGTGTACTTCAGGGTCTATTTTGCAGCTACCTTAAATAACTTAGAAATCTCTTCATAGCAACAACATCATAAACCTCCGGGTCCGGTTGGTAAGAGGCAGGGGAGCATGTGGGAAAGCTTGTACACATCATCATTGGTCGGTCCATACATGATGTCTTCCACATACTTTTGCACCAGCAAAGGTCTTCGTCTTTCTTTTTGACTGTATATCTCTTAAATGTCAACATATACACGTGTGATTTAGTTTACGAAGATTTTTCAATGCTGAGAACCTCGATCAGAGAGTAAAAAGGCGTAAGGTTCACAATGGTGTAAAACTAAAATGGGATATACCGGGCTAGGATTCGAGTTACATGAACAAGAGCCGAACCACCTAAGAATGGAATCTCGAGCGAAAACACTTGACAACCTCCTGGAAGCAGCTTTTCTTGCCACCAGACCTTTCTCCATCAATTAGGAATCTGATGCCGTCACTAAACACATTCCTTAAATTGTAGCCATTTTTTGAGTGTTTATTTTTTGGTGTCTAATCCACATATATATCACCATTGCTCTCAATTTTCTTAACTGTATATCTCTTAAATGTCAACATATACACATGTGATTTAGTTTACGAAGATTTTTCAATGCAGAGAACCTTGGTCAGAGAGTAAAAAAGGCGTAAGGCTCACAATGGTGTAAAACTAAAAGAGGATATACAGGGCTAGGATTCGAGTTACAGGAACAAGTGCCAAACCAACCACCCAAGAATGGAATCGTCGAGCGAAAACCCTTGACAACCTACTGGAAGAAGCTTTTCTTGCCACCAGACCTTTCTTCATCAATTAAGAATCTAATGCCATCACTAAACACATTCCTTAAATTGTAGCCATTTTTTTAGTGTTTATTTTTTGGTGTCTAATCCGCATATAAATCACCATTGCTCTTGATTTTCTTGAATGTATATCTCTTAAATGTCATCATATACACGTGTGATTTAGTTTACAAAGATTTTTCAATGCCGAGAACCTCGATCAGAGAGTAAAAAAGGCGTAAAGTTCACTATGGTGTAAAACTAAAATGGGATATACCGGGCTAGGATTCGAGTTACAGGAAGAAAGGCCAAACCAACCACCTAAGAATGGAATCGTCGAGCGAAAACACTTGACAACCTCCTAGAAGCAGCTTTTCTTGCCACCAAACCTTTCTCCGTCAATTATGAATCTGATGCCGTCACAAAACAGATTCCTTAAATTGTAGCCATTTTTTGAGTGTTTATTTTTTGGTGTCTAATCCTCATATATATATATCACCATTGCTCTTAATTTTCTTAACTGTATATCTCTTAAATGTCAAAATATACACGCGTGATTTAGTTTACGAAGATTTTTAAATGCCGAGAACCTCGATCCGAGAGTAAGAAAGGCGTAAGGTTCACAGTGGTGTAAAACTAAAATGGGATATACCGGGATAGGATTCGAGTTACAGGAACAAGGGCCAAACCAACCACCCAAGAATGGAATCGTCGAGCGAAAACACTTGACAACTTCCTGGAAGCAGCTTTTCTTGCCACCTGACATTTCTCAATCAATTAGGAATCTGATGCCGTCACTAAACACCTTCCTTAAATTGTAGCCATTTTTTGAGTGTTTATTTTTTGGGGTCTAATCCGCATACATATCACCATTGATCTTGATTTTCTTGACTGCATATCTCTAAAATGTCAACATATACATGTGTTATTTAGTTTACGAAGATTTTTCAATGCCGAGAACCTCGATCAGAGAGTAAAAAAGGCGTAAGGTTCACAATGGTGTAAAACTAATATGGGATATACCGGGCTAGGATTCGAGTTACAGGAACAAGGGACAAAACAAGCACCCAAGAATGGAATCGTCTAGCGAAAACACTTGACAACCTCCTGGAAGTAGCTTTTTTTGCCACCAGACATTTCTCCATCAATTAGGAATTTGACACCGTCACAAAACAGATTCCTTAAATTGTAGCCATTTTTTTAGTGTTTATTTTTTGGTGTGTAATCCTCATATATATATCACCATTGCTCTTGATTTTCTTAACTGTATATCTCTTAAATGTCAACATATACACGTGTGATTTAGTTTACGAAGATTTTTAAATGCCGAGAACCTCGATCCGAGAGTAAGAAAGGCGTAAGGTTCACAATGGTGTAAAACTAAAATGGGATATACCGGGATAGGATTCGAGTTACAGGAACAAGGGCTAAACCAACCACCCAAGAATGGAATCGTCGAGCGAAAACACTTGACAACCTCCTGGAAGTAGCTTTTCTTGCCACCTGACATTTCTCCATCAATTAGGAATATGATGCCGTCACTAAACACCTTCCTTAAATTGTAGCCATTTTTTGAGTGTTTATTTTTTGGTGTCTAATCCGCATACATATCACCATTGATCTTGATTTTCTTGACTGCATATCTCTAAAATGTCAACATATACATGTGTTATTTAGTTTACGAAGATTTTTCAATGCCGAGAACCTCGATCAGATAGTAAAAAAGGCGTAAGGTTCACAATGGAGTAAAACTAAAATAGGATATACCGGGCTAGGATTCGAGTTACAGGAACAAGGGCCAAAACAACCACCCAAGAATGGAATCGTCGAGCGAAAACACTTGACAACCTCCTGGAAGTAGCTTTTTTTGCCACCATACCTTTCTCCATCAATTAGGAATCTGTTGCTGTCACTAAACACATTCCTTAAATTGTAGCCATTTTTTGAGTGTCTATTTTTCGGTGTCTAATCCGCATATATATCACCATTGCTCTTGATTTTCTTGACTGGATCTCTTAAATGTCAACATATACACGTGTGATTTAGTTTACGAAGATTTTTCAATGCCGAGAACCTCGATTAGAGAGTAAGAAAGGCGTAAGGTTCACAATGGTGTAAAACTAAAATGGGATATACCGGGCTAGGATTCGAGTTACCGGAACAAGGGCCAAACCAACCACCGAAGAATGGAATTTTCGAGCGAAAACACTTGACAATCTCCTGGAATCGGCTTTTCTTGCCACCAGACCTTTCTCAATCAATTAGGAATCTGCTGCCGTCACTAAACACATTCCTTAAATTTTAGCCATTTTTTGGGTGTTTATTTTTTGGTGTCTAATCCGCATATATATCACCATTTCTATTGATTTTCTTTACTATATATCTCTTAAATGTCAACATATACACGTGTGATTTAGTTTACGGAGATTTTTCAATGCGGAGAACCTCAATCAAAGAGTAAAAAATGCGTAAGGTTCACAATGGTGTAAAACTAAAATGGGATATACCATGCTAGGATTCGAGTTACAGGAACAAGGGCCAAACCAACCACCCAAGAATGGAATCATCGAGCGAAAACGCTTGACAACCTCCTGGATGCAACTTTTCTTGCCACCAGACTTTTCTCCGTCAATTAGGAATCTGATTCCGTCACAAAACACATTCCTTAAATTGCAGCAATTTTTTGAGTGTTTATTTTTTGGTGTCAAATCTGCATATATATCACCGTTGCTCTTGATTTTCTTGACTGTATATATCTTAAATGTCAACATATACACGCGTTATTTAGTTTACGAAGATTTTTCAATGCCGAGAACCTCGATCAGAGAGTAAAAAAGGCATAAGGTTCACAATGGTGTAAAATAAAATGGGATATACCTGGCTAGGATTCGAGTTACTGGAACAAGGGCCAAACCAACTACCTAAGAATGGAATCGTCGAGCGAAAACACTTGACAACCTCCTGGAAGCAGCTTTTCTTGCCACCAGACCTTTCTCCATCCATTAGGAATCTGATGCCGCCATTAAACACATTCCTTAAATTGTAGCCATTTTTTGTGTGTTTATTTTTTGGTGTCTAATCCGCATATATATCCTCATTGCTCTTGATTTCTTGACAGTATATCTCTTAAATGTCAACATATACACGTGTGATTTAGTTTACAAAGATTTTTCAATGCCAAAATCCTCGATCAGAGAGTAAGAAAGGCGTAAGGTTCACAATGGTGTAAAACTAAAATGGGGTATACCGGCCTAGGATTCGTGTTACAGGCACAAGGGCCAAACGAACCACTCAAGAATGGAATCGTCGAGCGAAAACACTTGACAACCTCCTGGAAGAGGCTTTTCTTGCCAGCAGACATTTCTCCATCAATTAGGAATCTGATGCCATCACTAAACACATTCCTTCAAATGTAGCCACTTTTTGGTGTCTAATCCGCATATATATCACCATTGCTCTTGATTTTCTTGACTGTATATCTCTTAAATGTCAACATATACACGTCTGATTTAGTTTACAGAGATTTTTCAATGCGGAGAACCTCGATCAGAGAGTAAAAAAGGCGTAAGTTTCACAATGGTGTAAAACTAAAATGGGATATACCGGGCTAGGATTCAAGTTACAGGAACAAAGGCCAAACTAACCACCCAAGAATGGTATCGTCGAGCAAAAACACTTGACAACTTCCTGGAAGCAGCTTTTCTTGCCACCAGACCTTTCTCCATCAATTAGCAATCTGATGCCGTCACTAAACACATTCCTTAAATTGTAGCTATTTTTTGAGTGTTTATTTTTTTGTGTCTAATCCGCATATATATCACCATTGCACTTGATTTTCTTGACTGTATATCTCTTAAATGTAAACATATACACGTGTGATTTAGTTTACGAAAATTTTTCAATGCCGAGAACCTCGATTAGAGAGTAAAAAAGGCATAAGGTTCACAATGGTGTAAAACTAAAATGGGATATATCGGGCTAGGATTCGAGTTACAGGAACACGGGCCAAACAAACCACCGAAGAATGGAATCGTCGAGCGAAAACACTTGACAACCTCCTGGAGGCAGCTTTTCTTGCCACCAGACCTTTCTCCATCAATTAGAGATCTGATGCCGTCACTAAACACATTTCTAAAATTGTAGCTATTTTTTGAATGTTTATTTTTTGGTGTCTGATCCGCATATATATCGACATTGCTCTTGATTTTCTTGACTGCATATCTTTTAAACGTCAAAATATACACGTGTGATTTAGTTTACAAAGATTTTTCAATGCCGAGAACATTGATCAGAGAGTAAAAAAGGCGTAAGGTTCACAATGGTGTAAAACTAAATTGGGATATACCGGGATAGGATTCGAGTTACAGGAACAAGGGCCAAACCAACCACCCAAGAATAGAATCTTCAAGCGAAAACACCTGACAACCTCCTGCAAGCAGCTTTTCTTGCCACCAGACCTTTCTCCATCAATTAGTAATCTGATGCCGTCACTAAACACATTCTTTAAATTGTAGCTATTTTTTAGTGTTTATTTTTTGGTGTCTAATCCGCATATGGATATCACCATTACTCTTGAATTGCTTAACTGTATATCTCTTAAATGTCAACATATACACGTGTGATTTAGTTTACGAAGATTTTTCATTGCCGAAAACCTCGATCAGAGATTAAAAAAGGCGTAAGCTTCACAATGGTGTGAACCGAAAATGGGATATACCGGGCTAGGATACAAATTACAGGAACAAGGGCCAAACCAACCACCCAAGAATGGAATCGTCGAGCGAAAACTCTTTTTCTTGCCACCAGACCTTTCTCCATCAATTAGGAATCTGATGCCGTCACTAAACACATTCCTTATATTGTAGGCATTTTTTGAGTGTTTATTTTTTGGTGTCTAATCCGCATATAGATATCACCATTGCTCTTGATTTTCTTGACTGTATATCTCTTAAATGTCAATATATACACTTGTGACTTAGTTTACGAAGATTTTTCAATACCGAGAACCTCGATCAGAGAGTAAAAAAGGCATAAGGTTCACAATGGTGTAAAACTAAAATGTGATATACAGGGGCTAGGATTCGAGTTACAGGAACAAGGGCCAAACCAACCACCCAAGAATGGAATTGTCAAGCGAAAACACTTGACAACCTTCTGGAGGCAGCTTTTCTTGCCACCAGACCTTTCTCCATCAATTGGAAATCTCATGCCGTCACTAAACACATTCCTAAAATTGTAGCTTTTTTTAAGTGTTTATTTTTTGGTGTCTAATCCGCATTTATATCACCATTGCTCTTTATTTTCTTGACTGTATATCTCTTAAATGTCAACATATACACGTGTGATTTAGTTTACGAAGATTTTTCAATACCGAGAACCTCGATCAGAGAGTAAAAAAGGCATAAGATTCACAATGGTGTAAAACTAAAATGGGATATGCCGGGCTAGGATTCGAGTTACAGGAACAAGGGCCAAACCAACCTCTCAAGAATGGAAACTTCGTGCGAAAACATTTGACAACCTCTTGAGAGCAACTTTTCGTGCCACCAGACATTTCTCCATCAATTAGGAATCTGATGCCGTCACTAAACACATTCCTTAAATTGTAGCCATTTGTTGAGTGTTTTTTTTTGGTGTTTAATCAGCATATATATCACCATAGCTCTTGATTTTCTTGACTGTATATCTCTTAAATGTCAACATATACATGTGTGATTTAGTTTACGAAGATTTTTCAATGCCGAGATCCTCGATCAGAGAGTAAAAAAGGCGTAAGGTTCACAATGGTGTAAAACTAAAATGGGATATACTGGGCTAGGATTCGAGTTTTAGGAACAATGGCCAAACCAACCACCCAAGAATGGAATCTTTGAGCGAAAACACTTGACAACCTCCTGGAAGCAACTTTTCTTGCCCCTAGACCTTTTTCCATCAATTAGGAATCTGGTGCCGTCACTAAACACATTCCTTAAATTGTAGCCATTTTTGAGTGTTTTTTTGGTGTCTAATCCGCATATAGATATCACCATTACTCTTGATTTTCTTGACTGTATATCTCTTAAATGTCAATATATACACTTGTGATTTAGTTTACGAAGATTTTTCAATGCCGAGAACCTCTATCAGAGAGTAAAAAAGGCGTAAGCTTCACAATGGTGTAAAATTTTTTGGGATATACCTGGCTAAAATTCGAGTTAAAGGAACAGGGGCCAAACCAACCACCCAAGAATGGAAATGTCGAGCGAAAACACTTGACAACCTCTTGGAAGCAGCTTTTCTTGCCACCAGACCTTTCTCCATCAATTAGGAATCTGATGCCGTCACTAAACACATTCCTAAAATTGTAGCCATTTTTTGAGTGTTTATTTTTGGTGTCTAATCCGCATATATATCACCATTTCTCTTGATTTTCTTGACTGTATATCTCTTAAATGTCAACATATAAACGTGTGATTTTGTTTACGAAGATTTTTCAATGCTGAGAACCTCGACCAGAGAGTAAAAAAAGGCGTAAGGTTCATAATGGTGTAAACCTAAAATGAGATATGCCGGGCTAGGATTCGAGTTACAGGAACAAGGGCCAAACTAACCACCCAAGAATGGAATCATCGAGCGAAAACACTTGACAACCTCCTGGATGAAGCTTTTCTTGCCGCTAGATCTTTCTCCATCAATTAGGAATCTGATGCCGTCACTAAACACATTCCTTAAATTGTAACCATTTTTTGAGTGTTTATTTTTTGGTGTCTAATCCGCATATATATCTTCATTGCTCTTTATTTTCTTCACTGTATATATCTCTTAAATGTCAACATATACACGTGTGATTTAGTTTACAAAGATTTTTCAATGCCGAGAACCTGGATCAGAGAGTAAAAAAGACGTAAGGTTAACAATGGTGTAAAACCAAAATAGGATATACCGGGCTAGGATTAGAGTTACAGGAACAAAGGCCAAACCAACCACCCATGAATGGAATCGTCGAGCGAAAATACTTGACAACCTCGTGGAAGTAGCATTTCTCTCCACCAGACCTTTCTCCATCAATTAGGAATCTGATGCCGTCACTAAACACATTCTTTAAATTGTAGTCATTTTTTGAGTGTTTATTTTTTGGTGTCTAATCCGCATATATATATATATATATATATATCACCATTGCTCTTGATTTTCTTGACTTTATATCTCTTAAATGTCAACATATACACGTGTGATTTAGTTTAGGAAGATTTTTCAATGCCGGGAACCCCGATCAGAGAGTAAAAAAGGCGTAAGGTTCACAATGGTGTAAAACTAAAATAGGATATACCGGGCTGGGATTCGAGTTACAGGAACAGGGGCCAAACCAACCACCGAAGAATGGAAATGTCGAGCGAAAACAGTTGACAACCTCCTGGAAGTGACGTGATGTCGTGGTCACAATCAAATTTAATCGAATTACTACTAAGTAGATAAGCGGTAAGTGGGTATCGATCACAGGGAGTTTGTGGAATATGTGTTATTTGAAAGTGTATCTAACTTAACTAAAATTAAACTAATTGCAATTAAAGTATAATTCAAGAGTTGATTTGAGTGAATTGGTTTTAGACTAAATTTAACTAATTAAATTGCAAGAGAAAAGTTTTGATTGTAAACAATCTAGAAACAAGTAACCATCTTTAGTTTCCGGTTTGCTATGACACTTATGTTAACATTCCACTAGAAAGAACTACATAGACATAGTTCATATGTGATCAATTGCAGTGATGAAAGGGAACTAAGTACTCAGATTCCTAGAACGTGAGGTTGTTACCCGATGATCAATCAACCCTTATCCAAGCCTAACTATACCCATGATATCTCGATTGCCAACGGCACCAAGAACGTATGGTTTCTAATTAGTTCAGCACAAGGATTAACAATTTACTAACAAATAATCACATACCATAACAAGCAATTCAATAAAGAGAAGATTGTTATTCTAGAAATATGGAAATAAACATAAATGTCTTGCAAACCTTCCACCAAAGATAGTCACAAAATACTTAGCCACTCATGGCTTGAACAAACATTGTCAAACAAGTTTCGATCTTCAAAGACAATTCAAAAACCAAAAGACTAATGATCCAAGATTGTTTCAAGCTCCAAAAAGTCTCCAAGTTGCTCCCAAAATTCGTGTACAAGCAAGTGGTAACCGAAAACCAATGATAAGTCTCCATAAATCCCCTCAAAATGGTCATTAAATGCGTGAGTTACATGAAAACATCAGTCGGAGCCGTAACCTACGGCTCCCAGCCGTAGGTTACG
Source organism: Helianthus tuberosus (assembly GCA_030545235.1). Lineage (NCBI taxonomy): Eukaryota > Viridiplantae > Streptophyta > Magnoliopsida > Asterales > Asteraceae > Helianthus > Helianthus tuberosus. The sequence goes on along the minus strand of CM060380.1, from coordinate 19,279,867 downwards.
GCAGTTAGCAACTCCAAGGTCAACATAGGGCCGTAACTTACGGCCCTCAGCCGTAGGTTACGACGATCAAAGTTCTTTACGGCTAGCCTCTCCTGCTTTACGGCAGGACTTTTGATGCAAATGTTGGAGCCGTAACCTACGGCCCTCAGCCGTAGGTTACGGCGCTGAGTATACTTGTCTTCTTATTTCTTCACCACAGCTTTATTTCTTCACCTCTTAACGATACCATCTTCCCACATCCATTCAAGCATCATAAGTCCCGCATCTTAAGCACTTTAGCACCTACATTATCAAATATAGAGTGGTTACCAAGTTCAAGCAATTAACCGAATAAAGCATGGAATGTGCATATATTTAGACCTTTTAAGGGTTGTCCTACGGACCACCCATCACATCCCCACACTTACCCGTTGCTTGTCCCAAGCAACCCATTCAAAACTATTCACAACCACAAGCGATTGAACATGCAAACCAAGCTAAATGTGCCGTCCTTTTACTAACTTCCAATCATACCAGAAGACACACCCCTCACAATAATCTCTCGGTAACAAGAATTATTAGCAAAATGCTAAACCACTCAATGCGTGTGTGTGTGCGCGCGACAATAAGCTTGTATAAAAGTCAAGTTTCCTCCTATCAAATTTCTAGCATGCTTATGAATCAAAGAGACTTGTGGGTTGTAACGGGGCTAGGCGCAAAGGTAGGAAATGGTGGAATACATATGGAAAAGCTAATTGATTTGACCCGATTTTATTTTTACCACTAAACAAAGCAACATCAACTATATACAAGACATCCTCTACTTTTCAACTACTATCACAACTAAATTCTTCGTTTTGTATTTTTCTCATTTTTTTTCAATAAAATATACAAGAACATCAACACTGCATACTAAATCTCCTAAACCGGGTCATCTCAAACGGTAAAATTTTGTAGGAAGTAGGTTTGGGTCACAACCGAATGGTATAAGGCTCAAACATGGCTTTCTAAAGACCAAACCCCCACCCCTCACAATACCAAGCTCATATATGTAAAGTATGAGGTCCAACCCACCAATCCCGCACTCTCACACATCTAAACGAGGCTACCTAAAAGTCCCCTATCATTTCCAAAAGCATGCTAAATCTAGGATTTAACAAGTATTCACACACAAGTTCTATTAACACACTACACACACCGCCACTCAAACAAAGAAATATCAATTACACTCATATGTGGCTCAATTCTCACCAAGAAAAGACTAGGAATGGGTGTCGATGTGTCAAGTGGAACAATATCAAGTTTTCAAATTTTTACACTTTTCGCTTGAATTTACAAAAAAATTTAAAATTCTAAAAAAATTCCCCCATCCCCACACTTGGGATACATTGTCCCAATGTATGGTTTTGAGGAAAAGATCGCTTTAACCAAGAACATCAACAATTGCTTATACTCTCAACCCCAAGTTTCTTTTTGTATATTTTTAAAGACACCACCAACTAGCACAACCCAACACAAAACATCAAACTAATACACCCCCAAACCTCCCAACCATAAACAAAAGCAAACAACTAACTACCAATATTTCAAAGCTAAAGAACACAACAAGACTAAGGAAAGAGTACATTGACCTGGTGAAATTTGCCACAACAGATGTTGTAGATAATCCAACTTCCTATCACCACCTTCACCCAAATATCCGTACATCTTCCCCACACTTGAATGTCGCCATGGCCCTGAAACATAGAAAGATAAAAACAACAAGATCAATATAAAACCCCGGGTTGCCTCCCGAGCAGCGCTAAGTTTTGAGTCTTCAGCCAGACCATGCCACCCCCATTTATGGCGGCTCAAAGAATCGGTTCCTATCACCTCCCCCACTGTAGCTTGTCATCGGTTGAAATGCATCCATCAAATGTCCATTCGGCGGATAGTCAACTACATACCTGCTCGAACCCTCATACTTCTTTTCACACTCCGGTGGTTTGTTTGTTTTTATTCTTTGATGCACACTTTTCAGATGGTCACTAGACTCTCTACTCTTCTCTTCAATAGATTCATAACAAATCTCCCTAGTATGAACATCAAAGTACAACTTACGGTTCTCTTCGGTCATAGTAATGATCCCGTCTCTACAGTTGATTTGAGCACTCGCCGTATAAAGAAACGGTCGACCTAAAATTACCCTTTGTTGTGATGCCAATTTGGTAGGGGCATAATCTAGGACCAGAAAATCCACCGGGTATTCGAATTCTCCCAACCGAATCATAACATTCTTAACTATTCCCCGTGGACACCTCCAACTTTCATCCGCCAAACTCACCATGGTGTCTGCATCTTGAAGCGGACCAAAATCATACATATCATATAAGTCACCTGGTAGCACACTCATACTCGCCCCATAATCCAATAATGCATGGGGAATTTTTAATTTTCCCACTCGGATCGGCACAAGTGGTGCTCCATGCTCCTTGTCCGTTTCAACCTCGGCATCCCTTCCTATACCTGCACTCACTTGACAAGAAGAAGTAAGAAATGTTTCATTATTAGGAACGGTGCTTACCACATTGATATTAACGCTTTTTATGTTCTTGGGATTTGTCACCGTGTCACTTTGTATATGGCCTTTTGCTTTCTTCAATATTGCCACATCACTCGCAAGTTGACTCATTTGGGTAGTCAACGACTGAATTGCTTTATCACGGATTTCGTCTTTTTGAATGCGAGCATCATCAAGCTGATTCCTTCGTTGCATCTCAATTTGCATCGCCTTCAACATCTCCATTACTTCGTTTCCACCCAAAAAGCTTTGACCCGTTTGATATTGCCTTTGAAATCCTTGGTTTCCTTGGAAATTCGGGTTAGCTTGATTTGAAGGGTTCCCATACCGAAAGTTTGGGTGGTTTCTCAAACCGGGGTAGTAAGTGTTGGAATTCATGTTATAGTTTCTACCACCCCCTCCTTGACCTTGCACCGCATGAACTTCCTCATATTGCCCTTCCACCATTCCTTGGCAATTTTCAGCCGCATGACCTATTTCATTACACAATGCACAAACATCATAAATTTGGTTAGTAGTTTGAACATTACCATCATCTATTGCGTGCACTTGAGGTCGGGCAATGGCCGGTCGTGCTCTCCTCGATGCTTGAGCTTTTCTTTTTGATGTAGTTGCCATGTTCTCCAAAAACTCCCAATCATCATTCTCGTAATTTGTACCAAAAGTCCCACCGGTAATAGACATTAAATCACGAGCATCTTCGGCACTCAACCCCTCGTGAAAAGCATTCATTAATTCCCACAATTCAATTCCATGGTGAGGGCAATTTTTTATCATCATATTGAAACGCTCAAAAGCCTCATGAAACATTTCACCATGTTGTTTTTGAAAGCTCCTCAACCCCTTCCTAGCATCATTGGTCTTTTGAGCGGTGTAAAATTCATCCAAAAATATTTGTTGCATTTCCGCCCAAGTGTAAATGGATGCTGAAGGCAAAGTATAGAACCACTTCTTTGCCTTATCCTCTAAAGAGAATTGAAATAGGACTAACTTGACATCATCAGCCGAAAAACCTTGACTCCCAAGAGTATTGCAAATTGAGTCATAAGCCTCCAAATGGAAATAAGGCTCCTCCGTTGCTAGCCCTTTATATTTCGGTAAACTTTGCAAAGAATTTGTTCTCACTTCAAAGGTTCTCCCTTGATCATTGTGAGGAATAACTACCGGTGAAGGGTTTTGAGTGATTACCGGCCTAAAATGCGCTTCAATGCCCCTCGCATGTTCTCTATGATGCCTTCTTGGCACACCCAACCGAGCTCTTGGTCGAATAGGACCCATTGGCCTTGGTATATGCCCTTGTGGTGCGAATGGTTGTTGGGGCATCGGTGGGTGTTGAATTGGCCTTTGAAATTGTGGTTGTACATTTTGTGGCCGAACTTGTTGCAATGGTATAGGGCGTTGCATTGGTGGCCCTTGTGGCCTTGGCCTAATGTGTTGTGGTATAAGTTGTTGTTGTTGTGGCATTCCACCAACACTTGCCATTCCTTGAGATTGGCCTTGCACATAGCCGAACTCTCCTTGTTCACCATAACCCCCATAAGCATACCCGTCCTCATCATAACCCTCAAAATCTTCATAACCCTCCTCATATCCATCTCCCCTATTCCCGAAGGTTGCCCAAATGGAAGGGTCGAGTATTGAAAACCCGATTGGTTCGATGGTCTAAATGTAGAAGTTGCATGAACGATAGTTGAACCTTGGGGCAATGTATATGTTGAGGATGATTGACCTGAAACTGGGAAAAAATGGGTGAGTGGTGGAATTGTAGTTGAAGGGCTAAAGGAAAGTAAAGGTTCTTCTTGAGTGGTAATGGGTTGAGTGGTATGGGTTGGTGTATCATTGTGAGGTTGAGTAGGATTGGTAGTGGTGTTTGGTATGGTAGTGTTTGGTGAAGGTTGAGTGGATGATGGTATGAAAGGTGGTATAAGTTCACCCGTAGTGGGTGGTTGTTGTGGTGGATCCATGTATCGCAGTGGTGTAATCGGTGTAATTGGTGTTGTTGGTGAACCGCTAATTGTGTTTTCCCTTAACAAAATTCTGTTTGCTCGCAAAGTTCGTTCGATTTCCGGATCAAATGCTAATGGTGAAAGCTTGTGAGAGCTCCTAGTACGCATGCACCTGTGAATACCTGCACACTAACACACCCAGCGTAAACCAGAAAAATAACAAACTAAAAAGGATAAAAAATAACACACGTTGCGCACTACACCCCGGCAACGGCGCCAAAATTTGACGTGATGTCGTGGTCACAATCAAATTTAATCCAATTACTACTAAGTAGATAGCGGTAAGTGGGTATCGAACACAGGGAGTTTGTGGAATATGTGTTATTTGAAAGTGTATCTAACTTAACTAAAATTAAACTAATTGCAAATAAAGTATAATTCAAGAGTTGATTTGAGTGAATTGGTTTTAGACTAAATTTAACTAATTAAATTGCAAGAGAAAAGTTTTGATTGTAAACAATTTAGAAACAAGTAACCATCTTTAGTTTCCGGTTTGCTATGACACTTATGTTAACATTCCACTAGAAAGAACTACATAGACATAGTTCATATGTGATCAATTGCAGTGATGAAAGGGAACTAAGTACTCAGATTCCTAGAACGTGAGGTTGTTACCCGATGATCAATCAACCCTTACCCAAGCCTAACTATACCCATGATATCTCGATTGCCAACGTCACCAAGAACGTATGGTTTCTAATTAGTTCAGCACAAGGATTAACAATTTACTAACAAATAATCACATACCATAACAAGCAATTCAATAAAGAGAAGATTGTTATTCTAGAAATATGGAAATAAACATAAATGTCTTGCAAACCTTCCACCAAAGATAGTCACAAAATACTTAGCCACTCATGGCTTGAACAAACATTGTCAAACAAGTTTCGATCTTCAAAGACAATTCAAAAACCAAAAGACTAATGATCCAAGATTGTTTCAAGCTCCAAAAAGTCTCCAAGTTGCTCCCAAAATTCGTGTACAAGCAAGTGGTAACCGAAAACCAATGATAAGTCTCTATAAATCCCCTCAAAATGGTCATTAAATGCGTGAGTTACATGAAAACATCAGTCGGAGCCGTAACCTACGGCTCCCAGCCGTAGGTTACGGCAGTTAGCAACTCTAAGGTCAATATAGGGCCGTAACCTACGGCCCTCAGCCGTAGGTTACGGCGATCAAAGTTCTTTACGGCTAGCCTCTCTTGCTTTACGGCAGGACTTTTGATGCAAATGTTGGAGCCGTAACCTACGGCCCTCAGCCGTAGGTTACGGCGCTGAGTATACTTGTCTTCTTATTTCTTCACCACAGCTTTATTTCTTCACCTCTTAACGATACCATCTTCCCACATCCATTCAAGCATCATAAGTCCCGCATCTTAAGCACTTTAGCACCTACATTATCAAATATAGAGTGGTTACCAAGTTCAATCAATTAACCGAATAAAGCATGGAATGTGCATATATTTAGACCTTTTAAGGGTTGTCCTACGGATCACCCATCAGGAGGCAGCTTTTCTTGCCACCAGACCTTTCTCCATCAATTAGGAATCTGATGCCGTCACTAAACACATTCCTAAAATTGTAGACATTTTTTGAGTGTTTATTTTTTGGTGTCTAATCCGCATATATATCACCATTGCAATTGATTTTCTTGACTGTATATCTCTTAAATGTCAACATATACACGTGTGATTTATTTTACGAAGATTTTTCAATGCCGAGAACCTTGATCAGAGAGTAAAAAAGGCGTAAGGTTCACAATGGTGTAAAACTAAAATGAGATATGCCGGGCTAGGATTCGAGTTACAGGAACAAGGGCCAAACCAACCACCCAAGAATGGAATCGTCGAGCGAAAACACTTGACAACCTCCTGGATGCAGCTTTTTTTGCCACCAGACCTTTCTCCATCAATTAGGAATCTGTTGCCGTAACTAAACACATTCCTTAAATTGTAGCCATTTTTTGAGTGTTTATTTTTTGGTGTCTAATCCGCATATATATCACCATTGCTCTTGATTTTCTTGACTGTTTATCTCTTAAATGTCAAGATATACACGCGTGATTTAGTTTACGCAGATTTTTCAATGCCGAGAACCTCGATCAGAGAGTAAAAAATGCGTAAGTTTCACAATGGTGTAAAACTAAATTGGGATATACCGGGCTAGGATTCGATTTACAAGAACCATTGCCAAACCAACCACCCAAGAATGGAATCGTCGAGCGAAAACGGTTGACAACCTCCTGTAAGCAGCTTTTTTTGCCACCAGAACTTTCTCCATCAATTAGAAATCTGATGCCGTCACTAAACACATTCCTTAAATTGTAGCTATTTTTTGAGTGATTATTTTTTGGTGTCTAATCCGCATATATATCACCATTGCTCTTGATTTTCTTGACTGTATATATCTTAAATGTCAACATATACACGTGTGATTTAGTTTACGAAGATTTTTCAATGCCGAGAACCTGGATTAGAGAGCAAAAAAGGCGTAAGGTTCACAATGGTGTAAAACTAACATGGGATATACCGGGCTAGGATTCGAGTTATAGGAACATGGGTCGAACCAACCATCCAAGAATGGAATCGTCGAGCGAAAACCCTTGACAACCTCCTGGAAGCAGCTTTTCTTGCCACCAGACCTTTCTCCATCAATTAGGAATCTGATGCCGTCACGAAACACATTCCTTAAATTGTAGCCATTTTTTGAGAGTTTATTTTTTGGTGTCAAATCCGCAAATATATCACCATTGCTCTTGATTTTATTGACTGTGTATCTCTTAAATGTTAATATATACACTTGTGATTTAGTTTACGGAGATTTTTCAATGCCGAGAACCTGGATTAGCGAGCAAAAAAGTCGTAAGTTTCACAATGGTGTAAAACTAAAATGGGATATACCGGGATAGGATTCGAGTTATAGGAACATGGTTCGAACCAACCAACCAAGAATGGAATCGTCGAGCGAAAACACTTGACAACCTCCTGGAAGCAGCTTTTCTTGCCACCAGACCTTTCTCCATCAATTAGGAATCTGATGCCGTCACTAAACACATTCCTTAAATTGTAGCCATTTTTAGAATGTTTATTTTTTGGTGTCTAATCCGCATATATATCTCCGTTGCTCTTGATTTTCTTGACTGTATATATCTTAAATGTCAACATATACACGTGTGATTTAGTTTACGAAGATTTTTCAATGCCGAGAACCTCGATCAGAGAGTAAAAAAGGCGTAAGGTTCACAATGGTGTAAAACTAAAATGGGATATACTGGGCTAGGATTCGGGTTACAGGAACAAAGGCCAAACCAACCACCCAAGAATGGAATCGTCGAGCGAAAACACTTCATAACCTCCTGGAAGCAGCATTTCATGCCACCAGACCTTTCTCCATCAATTAGGAATCAGATGCCGTCGCTAAACACATTCCTTAAACTGTAGCCATTTTTTGAGTGTTTATTTTTTGGTGTCTAATCCGCATATAGATATCACCATTGCTCTCGATTTTCTTGACTGTATATCTCTTAAATGTCAACATATACACGTCTGATTTAGTTTACGAAGATTTTTCAATGCCGAGAACCTCGATCAGAGAGTAAAAAAGGCATAAGGTTCGCAATGGTGTAAAACTAAAATGGGATATACCGGGCTAGGATTCGAGTTAGAGGAACAAGGGCAAAACCAACCACCTAAGAATGGAATCGTCGAGCGAAAACACTTGACAACCTCTTGGAAGCAGCTTTTCTTGCCACCAGACCTTTCTCCATCAATTAGGAATCTGATGCCGTCACTAAACACATTCCTTAATTTGTAGCCATTTTTGAATGTTTATTTTTTGGTCTCTAATCTGCATATATATATATATATATATATATATATCACCATTGCTATTGATTTTCTTGATTGTATATCTCTTAAATGTCAACATATACCTGTGTGATTTAGTGTACGAATATTTTTCAATGCCGAGAACCTCGATCAGAGAGTAAAAAAGGCGTAAGGTTCACAATGGTGTAAAACTAAAATGGGTATACCGGGCTAGGATTCGAGTTACAGGAACAAAGGCCAAACCAAGCACCAAAGAATGGAATCGTCGAGCGAAAATACTTGACATCCTCCTGGAAGCAGCTTTTCTTGCCACCAGACCTTTCTCCATCAATTAGGAATCTGATGCTGTCACTAAAAACATTCCTAAAATTGTAGCCATTTTTTGAGTGTTTGTTTTTTGGTGTCTAATCCGGATATATATCACCATTACTCTTGATTTTCTTGACTGTATATCTCTTAAATGTCAACATATACACGTGTGATTTAGTTTACGTAGATTTTTCAATGCCGAGAACCTCGATCAGAGAGTAAAAAAGGCGTAAGGTTCGCAATGGTGTAAAACTAAAATGGGATATACCGAGCTAGGATTCGAGTTACCGGAACAAGGGCCATACCAACCAACCAAGAATGGAATCGTCCAACGAAAACACTTGACAACCTCCAGGAAGAAGCTTTTCTTGCCACCAGATCTTTCTCTATCAATTAGGAATCTGATGTCGTCACTAAACACATTCCTTAAATTGTAGCCATTTTTTGAGTGTTTATTTTTTGGTGTCTAGTCTGCATATAGATATCACCATTGCTCTTGATTTTCTTGACTGTATATCTCTTAAATGTCAACATATACACGTGTGATTTAGTTTACGTAGATTTTTCAATGCCGAGAACCTCGATCAGAGAGTAAAAAAGGCGTAAGGTTCGCAATGGTGTAAAACTAAAATGGGATATACCGAGCTAGGATTCGAGTTAGAGGAACAAGGGCAAAACCAACCACCCAAGAATACAATCGTCGAGTAAAAACACTTGACAACCTCCTGGAAGCAGCTTTTCTTACCACCAGACCTTTCTACATCAATTTGGAATCTGATGCCATCACTAAACACATTCCTTAAATTATAGCCATTTTTTGAGCGTTTATTTTTTGGTGTCTAGTCCGCATATAGATATCACCATTGCTCTCGATTTTCTTGACTGTATATCTCTTAAATGTCAACATATACACGTCTGATTTAGTTTACGAAGATTTTTCAATGCCGAGAACCTCGATCAGAGAGTAAAAAAGGCATAAGGTTCGCAATGGTGTAAAACTAAAATGGGATATACCGGGCTAGGATTCGAGTTAGAGGAACAAGGGCAAAACCAACCACCTAAGAATGGAATCGTCGAGCGAAAACACTTGACAACCTCTTGGAAGCAGCTTTTCTTGCCACCAGACCTTTCTCCATCAATTAGGAATCTGATGCCGTCACTAAACACATTCCTTAATTTGTAGCCATTTTTGAATGTTTATTTTTTGGTCTCTAATCCGCATATATATATATATATCACCATTGCTATTGATTTTCTTGATTGTATATCTCTTAAATGTCAACATATACCTGTGTGATTTAGTGTACGAATATTTTTCAATGCCGAGAACCTCGATCAGAGAGTAAAAAAGGCGTAAGGTTCACAATGGTGTAAAACTAAAATGGGTATACCGGGCTAGGATTCGAGTTACAGGAACAAAGGCCAAACCAAGCACCAAAGAATGGAATCGTCGAGCGAAAATACTTGACATCCTCCTGGAAGCAGCTTTTCTTGCCACCAGACCTTTCTCCATCAATTAGGAATCTGATGCCGTCACTAAAAACATTCCTAAAATTGTAGCCATTTTTTGAGTGTTTGTTTTTTGGTGTCTAATCCGGATATATATCACCATTACTCTTGATTTTCTTGACTGTGTATCTCTTACTTGTCAACATATACACGTGTGATTTAGTTTACGGAGATTTTTCAATGCCGAGAACCTCGATTAGAGAGTAAAAAAGGCGTAAGGTTCACAATGGTGTAAAACTAAAATGGGATATACCGGGCTAGGATTCGAGTTACAGGAACAAGGGCCAAACCAACCAGCAAAGAATGGAATCGTCGAGCGAAAACACTTGACAACCTCTTAGAAGCAGTTTTTCTTGCCACCAGACCTTTCGCCATCAATTAGGAATCTAATGCCGTCATTAAACACATTCCTTATATTGTAGCCATTTTTTGTGTGTTTATTTTTTGGTGTCTAATCCGCATATATATCCTCATTGCTCTTGATTTTCTTGACTGTATATCTCTTAAATGTCAACATATACACGTGTGATTTAGTTTACAAAGATTTTTCAATGCCAAAAACCTCGATCAGAGAGTAAGAAAGGCGTAAGGTTCACAATGGTGTAAAGCTAAAATGGGGTACACCGGCCTAGGATTCGAGTTACAGGCACAAGGGCCAAACCAACCACCCAAGAATGGAATCGTCGAGCGAAAACGCCTGACAACCTCCTGGAAGAGGCTTTTCTTGCCAGCAGACCTTTCTCCATCAATTAGGAATCTGATGCCGTCACTAAACACATTCCTTAAAATGTAGCCATTTTTTTGTGTCTAATCCGCATATATATCACCATTGCTCTTGATTTTCTAGACTGTATATCTCTTAAATGTCAACATATACACGTGTGATTTAGTTTACGGAGATTTTTCAATGCGGAGAACCTTGATCAGAGAGTAAAAAAGGCGAAAGTTTCACAATGGTGTAAAACTAAAATGGGATATACCGGGCTAGGATTCAAGTTACAGGAACAAGGGCCAAACTAACCACCCAAGAATGGAATCGTCGAGCGAAAACACTTGACAACCTCCTGGAAGCAGCTTTTCTTGCCACCAGGCCTTTCTCCATCAATTAGCAATCTGATGCCGTCACTAAACACATTCCATAAATTGTAGCCATTTTTTGAGTGTTTGTTTTTTATGTCTAATCTGCATATATATCACCATTGCACTTGATTTTCTTGACTGTATATCTCTTAAATGTCAACATATAGACGTGTGATTTAGTTTAAGAAATTTTTTCAATTCCGAGAACCTCGATCAGAGAGTAAAAAAGGCATAAGGTTCACAATGGTGTAAAACTAAATTGGGATATACCGGGCTAGGATTCGTGTTACAGGAACAAGGGCCAAACCAACCACCCAAGAATGGAATCGTCGAGCGAAAACACTTGACAACCTACTGGAGGCAGCTTTTCTTGTCCCCAGACCTTTCTCCATCAATTAGGAATCTGATGCCGTCACTAAACACATTCCTAAAATTGTAGGCATTTTTTGAGTGTTTATTTTTTGGTGTCTGATGCGCATATATATCGACATTGCTCTTGATTTTCTTGACTGTATATCTTTTAAATGTCAACATATACACGTGTGATTTAGTTAACGAAGATTTTTCAATGCCGAGAACATGGATCAGAGAGTAAAAAAGGCGTATGGTTCACAATGGTGTAAAACTAAATTGGGATATACCGGGATTGGATTCGAGTTACAGGAACAAGGGCCAAACCAACCACCCAATAATGGAATCGTCAAGAGAAAACACCTGACAACCTCCTGCAAGCAGCTTTTCCTGCCACCAGACCTTTCTCCATCAATTAGGAATCTAATGCTGTCACTAAACACATTGCTTAAATTGTAGCCATTTTTTGAGTGTTTATTTTTTGGTGTCCAATCCGCATATATATCACCATTGCTCTTGATTTTCATGACTGTATATCTTTTAAATGTCAACATATACACGTGTGATTTATTTTACGAAGTTTTTTCAATGCCGAGAACCTCGATAAGATAGTAAAAAAGGCGTAACTTTCACAATGGTGTAAAACTAAAATGGGATATACCGGGCTAGGATTCGAGTTACAGGAACAAGGCCCAAACCAACCACCAAAGAATGGAATTTTCGAGCGAAAACACTTGACAACCTCCTGGAACCAGCTTTTCTTGCCGCCAGACCTTTCTCCATCAATTAGGAATCTGTTGCCGTCACTAAACACATTCCTTAAATTTTAGCCATTTTTTGGGTGTTTATTTTTTGGTGTCTAATCCGCATATATATCACCATTGCTCTTGATTTTCTTGACTATATATCTCTTAAATGTAAACATATACACGTGTGATTTAGTTTACGAAGATTTTTCAATGCGGAGAACCTCGATCAAAGAGTAAAAAATGCGTAAGGTTCACAATGGTGTAAAACTAAAATGGGATATACCATGCTAGGATTCGAGTTACAGGAACAAGGGCCAAACCAACCACCCAAGAATGGAATCATCGAGCGAAAACGCTTGACAACCTCCTGGAAGCAACTTTTCTTGCCACCAGACTTTTCTCCGTCAATTAGGAATCTGATGCCGTCACTAAACACATTCCTTAAATTGTATCCATTTTTTGAATGTTTATTTTTTGGTGTCTAATCCGCATATATATCACCGTTGCTCTTGATTTTCTTGACTGTATATATCTTAAATGTTAACATATACACGTGTGATTTAGTTTACGAAGATTTTTCAATGCCGAGAACCTCGATCAGAGAGTAAAAAAGGCGTATGCTTCACAATGGTGTAAAACTAAAATGGGATATACCGGGCTAGGATTCGGGTTACAGGAACAAAGGCCAAACCAACCACTCAAGAATGGAATCGTCGAGCGAAAACACTTGATAACCTCCTGGAAGCAGCATTTCTTGCCACCAGACCTTTCTCCATCAATTAGGAATCAGATGCCGTCGCTAAACACATTCCTTAAATTGTAGCCATTTTTTGAGTGTTTATTTTTAGGTGTCAAATCTGCATATATATCACCATTGCTTTTGATTTTCTTGACTGTATATCTCTTAACTGTCAACATATACACGTGTGATTTAGTTTACGAAGATATTTCAATGCCGAGAACCTCGATCAGAGAGTAAAAAAGGCGTAAGGTTCACAATGGTGTAAAACTAAAATGAGATATACCGGGATAGGATTCGAGTTAACGGAACAAGGGCTAAACCAACCACCCAAGAATGGAATCGTCGAGCAAAAACACCTGACAACCTCCTGGAAGCAGCTTTTCTTGCCACCAGACCTTTCTCCATCAATTAAGAATCTGATGTCGTCACTAAACACATTCCTTAAATTGTAGCCATTTTTTGAGTGTTTATTTTTTGGTGTCTAGTCTGCATATAGATATCACCATTGCTCTTGATTTTCTTGACTGTATATCTCTTAAATGTCAACATAGACACGTGGTATTTAGTTTACGAAGATTATTCAATGCCGAGAACCTCGATCAAATTTTAAAAAGGCGTAAGGTTCACAATGGTGTAAAACTAAAATGGGATATAGCGGGCTAGGATTCGAGTTACAGGAATAAGGGCCAAACCAACCACCTAAGAATGGAATCGTCGAGTGAAAACACTTGACAACCTCCTGGAAGCAGCTTTTCTTGCCACCAGACCTTTCTCCATCAATTAGGAATCTGATGCCGTCACTAAACACATTCCTTAATTTGTAGCCATTTTTTGAATGTTTATTTTTTGGTGTCTAATCCGCATATATATATATATATATATAGGGTGAGAGTTGGCTACAAAGTCCATTTTTCCTACAAAGTGTAAAAAGTAATAAAACACCATAATATCAACCATAAAACACACTCAAAACCCATAAATAACAAAGTGAAGATTACTAAAACGCCATATTTGTGGGTTTTGTGTTGTGTTTTAGATGTTAAGGCTTTGATTACTGAATGACTAACATTAGTGTGTTTTATGTTGATTATGAAGTTGTGTTTTATATTCATAGTTCTACGATTGTGTGTTTGAAGTTTTTATGGACTGTTAGGGTTTGGATATTGTGTTTTAGTGATCTTCATTCTGTTTTTTGTGGGTTTTGAGTGTGTTTTATGGCTGAAATTGTGGTGTTTTATGACTTTGTACACTTTGTAGAAAAAATGGACTTTGTAGCCGAACCCTACCCTATATATATATATATATATATCACCATTGCTCTTGATTTTCTTGACTGTATATCTCTTAAATGTCAACATATACCTATGTAATTTAGTGTACGAATATTTTTCAATGCCGAGAACCTCGATCAAAGAGTAAAAAAGGCGTAAGGTTCACAATGGTGTAAAACTAAAATGGGATATAACGGGCTAGGATTCGAGTTACAGGAACAAGGGCCAAACCAACTACCAAAGAATGGAATCGTCGAGCGAAAATACTTGACATCCTCCTGGAAGCAGCTTTTCTTGCCACCAGACCTTTCTCCCTGAATTAGGATTCTGATGCCGTCACTAAAAACATTCCTAAAATTGTAGCCATTTTTTGAGTGTTTGTTTTTTGGTGTCTAATCCGCATATATATCACCATTACTCTTGATTTTCTTGACTGTATATCTCTTATATGTCAACATATACACGTGTGATTTAGTTTACGAAGATTTTTCAATGCCGAGAACCTCGATCAGAGAGTAAAAAAGGCGTAAGGTTCACAATGGTGTAAAACTAAAATGGGATATACCGGGTTAGGATTCGAGTTACAGGAACAAGTGCCAAACCAACCAGCAAAGAATGGAATCGTCGAGCGAAAACAGTTGACAACCTCCTAGAAGCAGCTTTTCTTGCCACCAGACATTTCTCCATCAATTAGGAATCTAATGCCGCCATTAAACACATTCCTTAAATTGTAGCCATTTTTTGTGTGTTTATTTTTTGGTGTCTAATCCGCATATATATCCTCGTTGCTCTTGATTTTCTTTACTGTATATCTCTTAAATGTCAACATATACACGTGTGATTTAGTTTACAAAGATTTTTCAATGCCAAAAACCTCGATCAGAGAGTAAGAAAGGCGTAAGGTTCACAATGGTGTAAAACTAAAATGGGGTATACCGGCCTAGGATTCGAGTTACAGGTACAAGGGCCAAACGAACCACCCAAGAATGGAATCGTCGAGCGAAAACACTTGACAACCTCCTGGAAGACGCTTTTCTTGCCAGCAGACCTTTCTCCATCAATTAGGAATCTGATGCCGTCACTAAACACATTCCTTAAAATGTAGCCATTTTTTGGTGTCTAATCCGCATATATATCACCATTGCTCTTGATTTTCTTGACTGTATATCTCTTAAATGTCAACATATACACGTCTAATTTAGTTGACAAAGATTTTTCAATGCGGAGAACCTCGATCAGAGAGTAAAAAAAGGCTTAAGTTTCACAATGGTATAAAACTAAAATGGGATATACCGGGCTAGGATTCAAGTTACAGGAACAAGGGCCAAACTAACCACCCAAGAATGGTATCGTCGAGCCAAAACACTTGACAACCTCCTGGAAGCAGCTTTTCTTGCCACCAGACCTTTCTCCATCAATTAGCAATCTGATTCCGTCACTAAACACATTCCTTAAATTGTAGCCATTTTTTGAGTGTTTATTTTTTGTGTCTAATCCGCATATATATCTCCATTGCACTTGATTTTCTTGACAGTATATCTCTTAAATGTCAACATATACACGTGTGATTTAGTTTACGAAAATTTTTCAATGCCGAGAACCTCGATCAGAGAGTAAAAAAGGCATAAGGTTCACAATGGTGTAAAACTAAACTGGGATATATCGGGCTAGGATTCGAGTTACAGGAACAAGGGCCAAACAAACCACCCAAGAATGGAATCGTCGAGCGAAAACCCTTGACAACCTCCTAGAGGCAGCTTTTCTTGCCACCAGACCTTTCTCCATCAATTAGGAATTTGATGCCGTCACTAAACACATTCCTAAAATTGTAGCTATTTTTTGAATGTTTATTTTTTGGTGTCTGATCCGCATATATATCGACATTGCACTTGACTTTCTTGACTGTATATCTTTTAAACGTCAAAATATACACGTGTGATTTAGTTTAGAAAGATTTTTCAATGCCGAGAACATCGATCAGAGAGTAAAAAAGGCGTAGGGTTCACAATGGTGTAAAACTAAATTGGGATATACGGGGATATGATTCGAGTTACAGGAACAAGGGCCAAACCAACCACCCAAGAATAGAATCGTCAAGCGAAAAAACCTGACAACCTCCTGCAAGCAGCTTTTCTTGCCACCAGACCTTTCTCCATCAATTAGGAATCTGATGCCGTCACTAAACATATTCCTTAAATTGTAGCTATTTTTTAGTGTTTATTTTTTGGTGTCTAATCTGCATTTATATCACCATTGCTCTTTATTTTCTTAACTGTATATCTCTTAAATGTCAACATACACACGTGTGATTTAGTTTACGAAGATTTTTCAAACCGAGAACCTCGATCAGAGAGTAAAAAAGGCGTAAGGTTCACAATGGTGTAAAACTAAAATGGGATATACAGGGGCTAGGATTCGAGTTACGGAAACAAGGGCCAAACCAACCACCCAAGAATGGAATCGTCAAGCGAAAAAACTTGACAACCTTCTGGAGGCAGCTTTTCTTGCCACCAGACCTTTCTCCATCAATTAGAAATCTCATGCCGTCACTAAACACGTTCCTAAAATTGTAGCTTTTTTTTGAGTGTTTATTTTTTGGTGTCTAATCCGCATTTATATCACCATTGCGCTTTATTTTCTTGACTGTACATCTCTTAAATGTCAACATATACACGTGTGATTTAGTTTACGAAGATTTTTCAATACCGAGAACCTCGATCAGAGAGTAAAAAAGGCATAAGCTTTACAATGGTGTAAAACTAAAATGGGATATGCCGGGTTAGGATTCGAGTTACAGGAACAAGGGCCAAACCAACCACTCAAGAATAGAATCTTCGTGCCAAAGCATTTGACAACCTCCTGAAAGCAACTTTTCGTGCCACCAGACATTTCTCCATTAATTAGGAATCTGATGCCGTCACTAAACACATTCCTTAAATTGTAGCCATTTTTTGAGTGTTTATTTTTTGATGTGTAATCCGCATATATATCACCATTGCTCTTGATTTTCTTGACTGTATATCTCTTAAATGTCAACATATACATGTGTGATTTAGTTTACGAAGATTTTTCAATGCCGAGAACCTCGATCAGAGAGTAAAAAAGGCGTAAGGTTCACAATGGTGTAAAACTAAAATGGGATATACCGGGCTAGGATTCGAGTTATAGGAACAATGGCCAAACCAACCACCCAAGAATGGAATCCTTGAGCGAAAACACTTGACAACCTCCTGGAAGCAGCTTTTCTTGCCACTAGACCTTTCTCCATCAATTAGGAATCTGATGCCGTTACTAAACACATTCCTCAAATTGTAGCCATTTTTGAGTGTTTTTTTTTGGTGTCTAATCCGCATATAGATATCACCATTACTCTTAATTTTCTTGACTGTATATCTCTTAAATGTCAATATATACACTTGTGATTTAGTTTACGAAGATTTTTCAATGCCGAGAACCTCTATCAGAGAATAAAAAAGGCGTAAGCTTCACAATGGTGTAAAATTAAATGGAATATACCTGGCTAGGATTCGAGTTACAGGAACAGGGGCCAAACCAACCACCCAAGAATGGAAATGTCGAGCGAAAACACTTGACAACCTCCTGGAGGCAGCTTTTCTTGCCACCAGACCTTTCTCCATCAATTAGGAATCTGATGCCGTCACTAAACACATTCCTAAAATTGTAGCCATTTTTTGAGTGTTTATTTTTGGTGTCTAATCCGCATATATATCAGCATTTCTCATGATTTTCTTGACTGTATATCTCTTAAATGTCAACATATACACGTGTGATTTTGTTTACGAAGAATTTTCAATGTTGAGAACCTCGATCAGAGAGTAAAAAAATGCGTAAGGTTCACAATGGTGTAAACCTAAAATGAGATATGCCGGGCTAGGATTCGAGTTACAGGAACAAGGGCCAAACTAACCACCCAAGAATGGAATCGTCGAGCAAAAACACTTGACAACCTCCTGGATGAAGCTTTTCTTGCCGCCAGATCTTTCTCCATCAATTAGGAATCTGATGCCGTCACTAAACACATTCCTTAAATTTTAACCATTTTTTGAGTGTTTATTTTTTGGTGTCTAATCCGCATATATATCTCCATTGCTTATTATTTTCTTTACTGTATATATCTCTTAAATGTCAACATATACACGTGTGATTTAGTTTACGAAGATTTTTCAATGCCGAGAACCTGGATCAGAGAGTAAAAATGACGTAAGGTTCACAATGGTGTAAAACCAAAATAGGATATACCGGGCTAGGATTAGAGTTACAGGAACAAAGGCCAAACCAACCACCCATGAATGGAATCGTCGAGCGAAAACACTTGACAACCTCGTGGAAGTAGCATTTCTCCCCACCAGACCTTTCTCCATCAATTAGGAATCTGATGTCGTCACTAAACGCATTCTTTAAATTGTAGTCATTTTTTGAGTGTTTATTTTTTGGTGTCTAATCCGCATATATATATATATATATATATATATATATATATATATATATATATATATCACCATTGCTCTTGATTTTCTTGATTGTATATCTCTTAAATGTCAACATATACACGTGTGATTTAGTTTAGGAAGATATTTCAATGCCGGGAACCCCGATCAGAGAGTAAAAAAGGCGTACGGTTCACAATGGTGTAAAACTAAAATGGGATATACCGGGCTGGGATTTGAGTTACAGGAACAGGGGCCAAACCAACCACCCAAGAATGGAAATGTCGAGCGAAAACACTTGACAACCTCCTGGAGGCAGCTTTTCTTGCCACCAGACCTTTCTCCATCAATTAGGAATCTGATGCCGTCACTAAACACATTCCTAAAATTGTAGCCATTTTTTGAGTGTTTATTTTTTGGTGTCTAATCCGCATATATATCACCATTGCAATTGATTTTCTTAACTGTATATCTCTTAAATGTCAACATATACACGTGTGATTTAGTTTACGAAAATTTTTCAATGCCGAGAACCTCGATTAGAGAGTAAAAAGGGCAAAAGGTTCACAATGGTGTAAAACTAAAATGGGATATATCGGGATAGGATTCGAGTTACAGGAACAAGGGCCAAACAAACCACCCAAGAATAGAATCGTCGAGCGAAAACACTTGACAACCTTCTGGAGGCAGCTTTTCTTGCCACCAGACCTTTCTCCATCAATTAGGAATCTGATGCCGTCACTAAGCACATTCCTAAGATTGTAGCAATTTTTTGAATGTTTATTTTTTGGTGTCTGATCCGCATATATATCGACATTGCTCTTGATTTTCTTGACTGTATATCTTTTAAACGTCAAAATATACACGTGTGATTTAGTTTACAAAGATTTTTCAATGCCGAGAACATCGATCAGAGAGTAAAAAAGGCGTAAGGTTCACAATGGTGTAAAACTAAATTGGGATATACCGGGATAGGATTCGAGTTACAGGAACAAGGGCCAAACCAACCACCCAAGAATAGAATCGTCAATCGAAAACACCTGACAACCTCCTGCAAGCAGCTTTTCTTGCCACCAGACCTTTCTCCATCAATTAGGAATCTGATGCCGTCACTAAACACATTCCTTAAATTGTAGCTATTTTTTAGTGTTAATTTTTTGGTGTCTAATCCGCATTTATATCACCATTGCTCTTTATTTTCTTGACTGTATATCTCTTAAATGTCAACATATACACGTGTGATTTAGTTTACGAAGATTTTTCAAAACCGAGAACCTCGATCAGAGAGTAAAAAAGGCGTAAGCTTCACAATGGTGTGAACCGGAAATGGGATATACCGGGCTAGGATACAAGTTACAGTAATAAGGGCCAAACTGTAACAACTCTCATTAAAAGTCCTATTTATTTTATTATTTTATCCAATAGGAAACCCTAATTGAGACACCCAAGTGATTCTGCACAAATCCTAAAATTTTCAGAACAATTAGAATAAGGATCAGGGCCCCTAAAACTCAGGGGGGGTAAAACCCTAGTTACGATTATCTATATAAAACGTTGTCAAAAAAAATGAATTTATGAAATCTGTCAACTCAGCTAGGCTAGTCAAGGACATGGCAACCTAGGGTGAATTCGTGTCCCTTACGGACCGTAAGGGATGAGGCTCACGGTCCGTAAGCGGGGTCAATTTTTGGGTATAAATAGGGGTGTCTGGGACTTGAAATTGGGCGCTTGAACGACGTAAAAAGTCGAAATATACACTGATTTACGTTTTGAATACTACAAAAACACACACGATTCACGAAGTGCGGTCGCAATACAGGGTAATAACTCGATCGCTGATACGATTCAATGTCCGATCGATTAAACTATCCAATGGATGTTTAAGTGCTGCCCACACTAGGGTTTATGCTTTGTCATTCGTCGTTAATTCTATGGATGTTTAAGTATCGCACTTTGTCATTCGATGTGAGGGTTTAATCTCGTGAGTTATCGTAAATGCTGTATTAAGTTAATAACCGAATTGTGCGCCTGTTATTAATTTAGGTTAAAAGGCTAATCAGTAGGCTAGGCTCTGCTCAAATTAAATCTGCAATGTGAGTCATTCTCTTTTTATCAAATTACTTTCAAAAGTAAGTTTATTTTCAAGGTTATAATTACAGGGATTAAGGTGCTGTTTGTTTTTTCTGTGGGAAAAGGTCTGCAGTCTGCGGACCACATCTGCAGGCATCTGCAGGAGAAGAGGTGGACCAAATGTCTGCAGTCTGCAAGGAAAAGAGGGTTTGTTTTTTTTATTTTATAAAACATCTTCTCAGACACACACTACACACTTTCACACACAAACCTCGATCTCTCTCCTCTCTGCCTTCATCACCATCACCAAGCACCACCGTCACCACCGTCACCACAAACCTCCCCCGTCGCAACCGTCACCACCGTCTCCTGCTGTTCAAGCACCACCACCGATATCCTGCTGTTCAAGCACCACCACCGTCTCCTGCTGTTCAAGCACCACCACCGTCTCCTGCTGTTCAAGCACCACCACCGATCTCCTCCACCGATGATGATGATGATGGTCTCCTCCCTCGATCTCTCTCTCTCATCGATTTGGGGTTTGTTCGATTTAGGGTTTCGGTTCAAGCACCACCACCGATCTCTCTCTCTCTACGGTATCTCTCTCACTCTCTCGATTTGGGGGTTTGTTCGATTTAGGGTTTTGGTTCGATTTGGGGGTTTGTTCGATTTGGGGTTTTTGGGCAGGGATGTGGTGGTGGAGGTTTGGGCAGGGATGTGGTGGCGGAGGTGGTGGTGGAGGTGGTGGCAGGGATGTGGTGGTGGAGGTGGTGGCAGGGATGTGGTGGTCGATGATGATGATGATGATGATAAACGTCTGCGAGGAGAAGAGGTAAACGTCTGCGAGGAGAAGACTTGGGTCCATGTCTGCTCCAAGAAGAGGTCTCGCAGACCTTTTTTAATGAAAGGTCTGCGAGAAAACAAACAAGCTGCAGACATCAAACGTCTGCGCGCGTCTGCGTCGCGCAGACATAAGTGGCCAGAAGTACTTCTGGCCAAAAAACAAACAGCACCTAAGTCTATGTAATCTCCATATTACAGCCGGTATGTGGGGTTGTGTATACATTACTTGATAATCTTCACCATTGGACAACGAGTTAGCCAATGGGTGATATGACCACAGTCACAGAAACGAGTCGAGTGACAAATACCGAGGGTAGTTGGTTGATATAAAAACATTGTAATCGCTCTCAATACTGTAAATTATAACAAACGAATCATTTTAGCAAAATGAATGATTCACTCAGTATTTCCCGCTGACAAAACCTTTTTCAAACATGTTTCAGGTGATCTGTTGTGATCCAGGAAAAGTGCCGTGAAGCACTACAAGCTTAAGGAAGTGGCTCAATATAAAATAAAGAAACATGTTTTGTAAAAATAAAGATTTCTTCGTGAAATCTTATGATTGTAAATTATCGGGATTTTATCCCAAGTTGTGAAATAAAATAATCGGGAAATATTTCAGTTTTTAAAAGATCCTGTAGAAACTTCCGCTGTTAATTAAATACCACGGGATTTCTGTCCCACGGCTCCTGAAACGGGTCAAACTGGGTCGGGGGCCGTGACAGAAAAAGGTGGTATCAGAGCCACTGATTTAAGCCAATTAAGTATTTAGAAAATACTTAATTTTACTAATTGCTATTTAGTGATTATGTGTTTTATTATCTGACTAATTGTGTACAGTATGTGCAGATCTTTATATGCTAGCCACTGTAGCAATAAATACAAATCTTTAAATATTTTTATTCAAGTTTTAGCACCCTTATTAAATATAAGCCAGAAACCTGATTCAGTAAATAAATAAATTTACAAATAAAACCTAGTATGTTTTCATATTCGATTGTTTTGTAGTTTACCAATATGAAATAATATTTAAAGGTTTTCTATGAAATTTTGTTATAAAATTTTAAATCAGTAATGGTGTGTATTGATACATACTATTAAAAAAAATGGAAATCGAGAAATCGATAGTTTTGACTATATGTGTATATTTGAAATTTATATAATTATTTTGTGTATAATTATTATTTAATCAATACTAATAAATTATATATATTAATTATCAGATGGAAAACGCTAATAATGAACCCGTAAATGAGGTTAATCAATCTGAGCAACATCCGGGCGATCAATATATGACTAGGCAGGATATAGAAAATATCGTTGCTCAAGGGATAGCCAACGCTATTCCAGCAATTGTTGCTGCTGTTAAAAATCCAATCGAACCGCAACAAATCGTTCCTAGTAAACGTATTTCTGAAGATAACTTCAGTAATAGCGTAAACGGAGGCAATGATCATGTTAATCATGATGAGGAACCACGGCAAGCTCCGCTCCCTAAGAAAATAAAAGCTGCAACACCTGGTTGCACTTACAAAGAATTACTTGCTTGTAAACCCACTGAGTTTGCAGGCAATGAAGGAGCGACTGCGGCACTGCGTTGGTTAGAGAAAACCGAGGCAGTAATTGCCATAAGTAAATGTGCTCAGGATGATCAGGTCATGTACGCGTCAAACCTTTTCAAAGAAGGGGCGCTAGAATGGTGGAATACGGTGCTACAGGCTAAAGGAAGAAATAGGGCTTATGCCATGAAATGGGAAGAATTTAAGAGTCTTGTAGAAAGAAAATTCTGTCCCAAATATGAAAAAGATCAAATGACAAATAAGTTTTTAAACCATAGAATGATGGGTGTAGATTGTCGCGGTTATACTTCGACATTCTTTGAATATGCTAGAGTGGTACCAACACTGGCTTCGCCAGAACCGGTACTCATTTCTCGTTATATTTGGGGATTGATTAGTGAAATCCGTAACATCGTTAAAGCTGCGAGACCTCGTACGATTGACGATGCTGTAGAATTAGCTAACACCCTAACTGACGAACTGGTACGCACGCAAGATGAAAACAGGAAGAAAGAACTGGCTCAGAAAATTACCCAAGGATTTCGTATGGGTAATAATAACAACAACTTCAAGAGAAAAGGAACAGGACAATCCTCAACTCTGCCATTATGCAAGAATTGCAAAAAGAAACATTATGGAAGATGTAGTATAACTTGCAAATTTTGTAAAATGGTAGGACATCATGAAGAAGACTGCCGAAAGAAAACAACGATCTGCTATAACTGTGGAGAAAAGGGACATTTTAAACCAGAATGTCCTAAATTGGTCAAACCAGCTGATAACAAAGCCAAGACAGCCAATGGAGCTACTAAAAAGAATGTCAGAGCATTCCAGCTGACTACTCAAGAAGCAGAACTCATTCCAGATGTGATAGCTGGTACGTTCTTAGTTCACAACATTTATGCAAAAGTATTATTTGACTCTGGTGCAAACCAAAGTTTTATCAATACTTCATTCTGCCAAGCTCTTAACTTACCTTTAACCAACCTTAGGCAGATTTTTACAGACGAAACGGCAGATGGAAATTCTGTCAAAATAGATAAGGTTTTGCAAAAAGAAAATATAGAACTGTCAGGTCATAAATTTCATGCAAACCTATTGCCAATGAATTTAGTTGGATTCGATGTTGTGTTAGGAATGGATTGGTTAGTAGCCAACCATGCTCGAATCCTTTGTGATAAGAATTCCGTAGAAATTCAAACACCTAATGGAGAAGTAATCACGATTACAGGAGTTAAACCATGTAAGCCCATGAAGTTCATATCAGTAATGAAAGTTGCTAGTTATGAACGAAAGCAAGGAATAGTATATATGATTTCAGTAATCATTAATACTAAAGGTAAAGAACTTAAGGAAATTCCTGTAGTCTCAGAATACCCAGATGTATTTCCAGAAGAGTTACCAGGATTACCACCAGATAGGGAGGTAGAATTTAGAATTCATTTGATTCCAGGAACTATACCGATAGCCAAGGCACCTTATCGGTTAGCACCCACAGAAATGTTAGAACTGAAAAAGCAATTAGATGAATTACTAAGTAAAGGTTTCATACAACCTAGTTCATCCCCTTGGGGAGCACCAGTGTTGTTTGTTAAGAAGAAGGATGGTTCGATGAGAATGTGTATTGATTATAGAGAATTGAATAGGGTTACAATTAAGAATCGATACCCCTTACCTAGGATTGATGATCTTTTCGATCAACTTCAAGGAGCTAGATATTTTTCTAAGATTGACTTACGTTCCGGATATCATCAATTGAAGGTGCAAGAGGAAGACATACCTAAGACTGCTTTCAGAACTAGGTATGGTCATTACGAGTTTACAGTCATGCCCTTCGGATTAACGAATGCACCTGCAGCATTCATGGACATGATGAATAGAATCTGTAAACCGTACTTAGATAAATTTGTAATTGTCTTCATCGACGATATACTTATTTATTCCAAAAATCAGGAAGAACATTGTCAGCACTTGCATGCACTCTTAACTTTGTTAAGAAAAGAAAAATTGTACGCCAAATTCTCAAAGTGTGAATTTTGGTTGCAAGAAGTGCAATTCTTAGGACACATGGTAAATCACGAAGGTATTCATGTAGATCCTGCTAAGATAGAAGCAATTACCAAATGGAAGGTTCCACAATCCGCAATGGAAATTAGAAGTTTTATAGGTTTAGCTGGATATTATAGACGGTTTATTAAGGATTTTTCCAAAATAGCTGTACCATTAACTAAGCTAACCTGTAAAACAGTTAAGTTTGAATGGGGACCTAAACAAGAAGAAGCCTTTAGGATATTGAAACAGAAATTAACCAATGCTCCAATCTTAGCCTTACCAGAAGGAACTGAAGATTTTGAAGTATATTGTGATGCTTCAAAATTAGGATTTGGATGTGTGCTGATGCAACGCAAGAAGGTAATTGCGTATGCTTCAAGACAATTGAAAAAGCACGAGGAAAACTATACGACTCATGATTTAGAATTTGGAGCCGTAATTTTTGCCCTGAAAATCTGGAGACATTATCTGTACGGAAGTAAGTTTACTATCTATACAGATTATAAAAGTCTAAGATATATATTTGGGCAAAAAGAGTTAAATATGAGGCAAAGAAGATGGATGGAAATCCTAAGCGACTACGACTGTGATATTCAATATCATGAAGGAAAGACAAATGTAGTTGCAGATGCCTTAAGTCGTAAGTATCATGAGAAGCAACGACGAGTTCGTGCTCTTAGATTAAATCTACAGATAGATTTAATGGAACAAATAAAGAGTGTTCAGGAAACAGCAATCAAGGATGATGCTGAAGGAATGAAGGGACGAATAAAAGAATTAGAGCAAGGAGCTGATGGAATTTGGAGATTCCACAAAAGCAGAATTTGGGTACCTAAGCAGGGAGAATTAAGAAATAAGATTTTAGAAGAAGCCCATAAGTCTAGGTATACTATGCACCTTGGAAACAATAAGATGTACCAAGATTTAAGAAAGAATTTCTGGTGGATAGGAATGAAGAAGGATATAGCTAGATATGTTTCTAAATGTCTTACTTGTTCACAAGTTAAGGAAGAACACCAGAAACCTTCAGGTCTACTACAACAACTAGAAATGCCTGTATGGAAATGGGAACTCATAACAATGGATTTTGTTACCAAGTTACCCAAAACCAGAAAAGGTAATGATGCGATTTGGGTAATTGTGGATCGATTAACCAAATATGCTCACTTTCTACCAATGAAAGAAACCTTTAGCATGGAAAGGTTAGCAAAGTTGTATGTAGATGAAGTCGTATCCCTACATGGAGTTCCACTCTCCATTGTATCGGATAGGGATAGTCGTTTTACTTCTCATTTCTGGAAAAGTTTCCAATAAGCTATGGGAACTCGACTAAATTTAAGCACTGCATATCATCCTCAAACAGACGGGCAAAGTGAAAGAACGATCCAAACTCTAGAAGACATGCTTAGAGCATGTGTGATAGATTTTGGTGGAAATTGGGACGATCACTTACCTCTGATCGAATTCTCCTATAACAATAGTTATCATTCAAGTATTGAAACTGCCCCATTCAAGGCACTATATGGAAGAAAGTGCAGAACTCCGATTTGTTGGGCAGAAATAGGAGAAAGTCAATTGTCAGGTCCCGAGATAGTACAAGAAACTACTGATAAGATTACTCAAATCAAGGAAAGGCTGAAGACTGCTCGAGATCGCCAGAAGAGTTATGCAGACAATAGATGCAAGCCGTTAGAATTCCAAGTTGGAGACAGAGTACTGTTAAAAGTTTCCCCTTGGAAAGGAGTTGTTCGATTCGGTAAGAAAGGAAAGCTAAGTCCAAGGTACGTTGGACCATTTCCAGTGATCCAACGTATAGGACCAGTTGCTTATCGTTTACAACTACCAGAAGAGTTAGCTGGAGTACATGATGTATTTCATGTATCCAATCTCAAGAAATGTCTATCAGACGAATCTTTGGTAGTACCTCTTCAAGATATAGAGGTAAACGAAAAGTTAAAATTTGTTGAGAAACCTCTTCAGATAGAAGACAGAAAAGTGAAGTTTCTCAAACACAAACAACTAGTGCTAGTTAAAGTAAAGTGGGATTCAAAGAGAGGACCCGAATACACTTGGGAACTGGAATCAGAAATGAAGCGAAAGTATCCTCAATTATTCCAGTAAATCTCGAGGACGAGATTTTATTAAGGTGGGGAGAATGTAACAACTCTCATTAAAAGTCCTATTTATTTTATTATTTTATCCAATAGGAAACCCTAATTGAGACACCCAAGTGATTCTGCACAAATCCTAAAATTTTCAGAACAATTAGAATCAGGATCAGGGCCCCTAAAACTCAGGGGGGGTAAAACCCTAGTTACGATTATCTATATAAAACGTTGTAAAAAAAATGAATTTATGAAATCTGTCAACTCAGCTAGGCTAGTCAAGGACGTGGCTACCTAGGGTGAATTCGTGTCCCTTACGGACCGTAAGGGATGAGGCTTACGGTCCGTAAGCGGGGTCAATTTTTGGGTATAAATAGGGGTGTCTGGGACTTGAAATTGGGCACTTGAACGACGTAAAAAGTCGAAATATACACTGATTTACGTTTTGAATACTACAAAAACAAACACGATTCACGAAGTGCTGCCGCAATACAGGGTAATAACTCGATCGCTGATACGATTCAATGTCCGATCGATTAAACTATCCAATGGATGTTTAAGTGCTGCCCACACTAGGGTTTATGCTTTGTCATTCGTCGTTAATTCGATGGATGTTTAAGTATCGCACTTTGTCATTCGATGTGAGGGTTTAATCTCGTGAGTTATCGTAAATGCTGTATTAAGTTACTAACCGAATTGTGCGCCTGTTATTAATTTAGGTTAAAAGGCTAATCAGTAGGCTAGGCTCTGCTCAAATTAAATCTGCAATGTGAGTCATTCTCTTTTTATCAAATTACTTTCAAAAGTAAGTTTATTTTCAAGGTTATAATTACATGGATTAAGTCTATGTAATCTCCATATTACAGCCGGTATGTGGGGTTGTGTATACATTACTTGATAATCTTCACCATTGGACAACGAGTTAGCCAATGGGTGATATGACCACAGTCACAGAATCGAGTCGAGTGACAAATACCGAGGGTAGTTGGTTGATATAAAAACATTGTAATCGCTCTTAATACTGTAAATTATAACAAACGAATCGTTTTAGCAAAATGAATGATTCACTCAGTATTTCCCGCTAACAAAACCTTTTTCAAACATGTTTCAGGTGATCTGTTGTGATCCAGGAAAAGTGCCGTGAAGCACTACAAGCTTAAGGAAGTGGCTCAATATAAAATAAAGAAATATGTTTTGTAAAAATAAAGATTTCTCCGTGAAATCTTATGATTGTAAATTATCGGGATTTTATCCCAAGTTGTGAAATAAAATAATCGGGAAATATTCCAGTTTTTAAAAGATCCTGAAGAAACTTCCGCTGTTAATTAAATACCACGAGATTTCTGTCCCACGGCTCCTGAAACGGGTCAAACCGGGTCGGGGGCCGTGACACAAACCAACCACCCAAGAATGGAATCGTCGAGCGAAAACACTTGACAACCTCCTGGAAGCAGCTTTTCTTGCCACCAGACCTTTCTCCATCAATTAGGAATCTGATGCCGTCACTAAACACATTCCTTAAATTGTAGCCATTTTTTGAGTGTTTATTTTTTGGTGTCTAATCCGCATATAGATATCACCATTGCTCTGGATTTTCTTGACTATATATCTCTTAAATGTCAATATATACACTTTTGATTTAGCTTACGAAGATTTTTCAATACCGAGAACCTCGATCAGAGAGTAAAAAAGGCGTAAGGTTCACAATGGTGTAAAACTAAAATGGGATATACAGGGGCTAGGATTCGAGTTACAGGAACAAGGGCCAAACCAACCTCCCAAGAATGGAATCGTCAAGCGAAAAAACTTGACAACCTTCTGGAGGCAGCTTTTCTTGCCACCAGACATTTCTCCATCAATTAGAAATCTCATGCCGTCACTAAACACATTCCTAAAATTGTAGCTTTTTTTTAGTGTTTATTTTTTGGTGTCTAATCGGCATTTATATCACCATTGCTCTTTATTTTCTTGACTGTATATCTTTTAAATGTCAACATATACACGTGTGATTTAGTTTACGAAGATTTTTCAATACCGAGAACCTCGATCAGAGAGTAAAAAAGACATAAGCTTCACAATGGTGTAAAACTAAAATGGGATATGCCGGGCTAGGATTCGAGTTACAGGAACAAGGGCCAAACCAACCACTCAAGAATGGAATCTTCGTGCGAAAACATTTGACAACCTCCTGAAAGCAACTTTTCGTGTCACCAGACATTTCTCCATCAATTAGGAATCTGATGCCGTTACTAAACACATTCCTTAAATTGTAGCCATTTTTTGAGTGTTTATTTTTTGATGTCTAATCCGCATATATATCACCTTTGCTCTTAATTTTCTTGACTGGATATCTCTTAAATGTCAACATATACATGTGTGATTTAGTTTATGAAGATTTTTCAATGCCGAGAACCTCGATCAGAGAGTAAAAAAGGCGTAAGGTTCACAATGGTGTAAAACTAAAATGGGATATACCGGGCTAGGATTCGAGTTATAGGAACAATGGCCAAACCAACCACCCAAGAATGAAATCTTTGAGCGAAAACACTTGACAATCTCCTGGAAGCGGCTTTTCTTGCCACTAGACCTTTCTCCGTCAATTAGGAATCTGATGCCGTCACTAAACACATTCCTTAAATTGTAGCCATTTTTTAGTGTTTTTTTTTTGGTGTCTAATCCGCATATAGATATCACCATTACTCTTGATTTTCTTGACTGTATATCTCTTAAATGTCAATATATACACTTGTGATTTAGTTTACGAAGATTTTTTAATGCCGAGAACCTCTATTAGAGAGTAAAAAAGGCATAAGCTTCACAATGGTGTAAAATTAAATGGGATATACCTGGCTAGGATTCGAGTTACAGGAACAGGGGCCAAACCAACCACCCAGGAATGGAAATGTCGAGCGAAAACACTTGACAACCTCCTAGAGGCAGCTTTTCTTGCCACCAGACCTTTCTCCATCAATTAGGAATCTGATGCCGTCACTAAACACATTCCTAAAATTGTAGCCATTTTTTGAGTGTTTATTTTTGGTGTCTAATCCGCATATATATCACCATTTCTCTTTATTTTCTTGACTGTATATCTCTTAAATGTCAACATATACACGTGTGATTTTGTTTACGAAGATTTTTCAATGCTAAGAACCTCGATCAGAGAGTAAAAAAAGGGGTAAGGTTCACAATGGTGTAAACCTAAAATGAGATATGCCGGGCTAGGATTCGAGTTACAGGAACAAGGGCCAAACTAACCACCCAAGAATGGAATCGTCGAGTGAAAACACTTGACAACCTCCTGGATGAAGCTTTTCTCCCCGCCAAACCTTTCTCCATCAATTAGGAATCTGATGCCGTCACTAAACACATTCCTTAAATTGTAACCATTTTTTGAGTGTTTATTTTTTGGTGTCTAATCCGCATATATATCTCCATTGCTCTTTTTTTTCTTCACTGTATATATCTCTTAAATGTCAACATATACACGTGTGATTTAGTTTACGAAGATTTTTCAATGCCGAGATCCTGGATCAGAGAGTAAAAAAGACGTAAGGTTCACAATGGTGTAAAACCAAAATAGGATATACCGGGCTAGGATTAGAGTTACAGGAACAAAGGCCAAACCAACCACCCATGAATGGAATCGTCGAGCGAAAACACTTGACAACCTCGTGGAAGTAGCATTTCTCTCCGCCAGACCTTTCTCCATCAATTAGGATTCTGATGCCGTCACTAAACACATTCTTTAAATTGTAGTCATTCTTTGAGTGTTTATTTTTTGGTGTCTAATCCGCATATATATATATATATATATATATATATATATATATATATATATATATATATATCACCATTGCTCTTGATTTTCTTGACTGTATATCTCTTAAATGTCAACATATATACACGTGTGATTTAGTCTAGGAAGATTTTTCAATACCGGGAACCCCGATCAGAGGGTAAAAAAGGCGTAAGGTTCACAATGGTGTAAAACTAAAATGAGATATACCGGGCTGGGATTCGAGTTACAGGAACAGGGGCCAAACCAACCCCCCAAGAATGGAAATGTCGAGCGAAAACACTTGACAACCTCCTGGAGGTAGCTTTTCTTGCCACCAGACCTTTCTCCATCAATTAGGAATCTGATGCCGTCACTAAACACATTCCTAAAATTGTATCCATTTTTTGAGTGTTTATTTTTTGGTGTCTAATCCGCATATATATCACTATTGCAATTGATTTTCTTGACTGTATATCTCTTAAATGTCAACATAAACACGTGTGATTTAGTTTACGATGATTTTTCAATGCCGAGAACCTTGATCAGAGATTAAAAAAGGCGTAAGGTTCACAATGGTGTAAAACTAAAATGAGATATGCCGGGCTAGGATTCGAGTTACAGGAACAAGGGCCAAACCAACCACCCAAGAATGGAATAGTCGAGCGAAAACTCTTGACAACCTCATGGATGCAGCTTTTCTTGCCTTCCAGATCTTTCTCCATCAATTAGTAATCTGATGCCGTCACTAAACACATTCCTTAAATTGTAGCCATTTTTTGAGTGTTGATTTTTTGGTGTCTAATCCGCATATATATCACCATTGCTCTTAATTTTCTTGACTGTATATCTCTTAAATGTCAACATATACACGTGTGATTTAGTTTACGAAGATTTTTCAATGCCGAGAACCTGGATCAGAGAGTAAAAAAGACGTAAGGTTCACAATGGTGCAAAACCAAAATAGGATATACCGGGCTAGAATTTGAGTTACAGGAACAAGGCCAAACCAACCACCCATGAATGGAATCGTCGAGCGAAAACACTTGACAACCTCGTGGAAGTAGCATTTCTCCCCGCCAGACCTTTCTCCATCAATTAGGAATCTGATGCCGTCACTAAACACATTCTTTAAATTGTAGTCATTTTTTGAGTGTTTATTTTTTGGTGTCTAATCCACACACACACACACACACATATATATATATATATATATCACCATTGCTCTTGATTTTCTTGACTGTATATCTCTTAAATGTCAACATATACACGTGTGATTTAGTTTAGGAAGATTTTTCAATGCCGGGAACCCCGATCAGAGAGTAAAAAAGGCGTAAGGTTCACAATGGTGTAAAACTAAAATGGGATATACCGGGCTGGGATTCGAGTTACAGGAACAGGGGCCAAACCAACCACCCAAGAATGGAAATGTCGAGCGAAAACACTTGACAACCTCGTGGAAGTAGCATTTCTCTCCGCCAGACCTTTCTCCATCAATTAGGATTCTGATGCCGTCACTAAACACATTCTTTAAATTGTAGTCATTTTTTGAGTGTTTATTTTTTGGTGTCTAATCCGCATATATATATATATATATATATATATATCACCATTGCTTTTGATTTTCTTGACTGTATATCTCTTAAATGTCAACATATACACGTGTGATTTAGTTTAGGAAGATTTTTCAATGCCGGGAACCCCGATCAGAGAGTAAAAAAGGCGTAAGGTTCACAATGGTGTAAAACTAAAATGCGATATACCGGGCTGGGATTCGAGTTACAGGAACAGGGGACAAACCAACCACCCAAGAATGGAAATGTCGAGCGAAAACACTTGACAACCTCCTGGAGGTAACTTTTCTTGCCACCAGACCTTTCTCCATCAATTAGGAATCTGATGCCGTCACTAAACACATTCCTAAAATTGTAGCCATTTTTTGAGTGTTTATTTTTTGGTGTCTAATCCGCATATATATCACTATTGCAATTGATTTTCTTGACTGTATATCTCTTAAATGTCAACATATACACGTGTGATTTAGTTTACGAAGATTTTTCAATGCCGAGAACCATAATCAGAGAGTAAAAAAGGCATAAGGTTCACAATGGTGTAAAACTAAAATGAGATATGCCGGGCTAGGATTCGAGTTACAGGAACAAGGGCCAAACCAACCACCCCAGAATGGAATCGTCGAGCGAAAACTCTTGACAACCTCCTGGATGCAGCTTTTCTTACCACCAGATCTTTCTCCATCAATTAGTAATCTGATGCCGTCACTAAACACATTCCTTAAATTGTAGCCATTTTTTGAGTGTTGATTTTTTGGTGTCTAATCCGCATATATATCACCACTGCTCATAATTTTCTTGACTGTATATCTCTTAAATGTCAACATATACACGTGTGATTTAGTTTACGAAGATTTTTCAGTGCCGTGAACCTGGATTAGAGAGTAAAAAGGGCATAAGGTTCACAATGGTATAAAACTAAAATAGGATATACCAGGCTAGGATTAGAGTTACAGGAACAAAGGCCAAACCAACCACCCAAGAATGGAATCGTCGAGCGGAAACACTTGAAAACCTCCTGGAAGCAGCATTTCTCCCCACCTGACCTTCCTCCATCAATTAGGAATATGATGCCATCACTAAACACCTTCCTTAAATTGTAGTCATTTTTTGAGTGTTTATTTTTTGGTGTCTAATCCGCATATATATATATATATATATATATATATATATCACCACTATTCTTAATTTTCTTGACTGTATATCTCTTAAATGTCAACATATACACGTGTGATTTAGTTTACGAAGATTTTTCAATGCCGAGAACCTCGATCAGAAAGTAAAAAAGGCGTAAGGTTGACAATGGTGTAAAACTAAAATGGGATATACCAGGCTAGGATTCGATTTACATGAACAAGGGCCAAACCAACCACCCAAGAATGGAATTGTCGAGCGAAAACACTTGACAACCTCCTGGAAGCAGCTTTTCTTGCCACTAGACCTTTCTCCATCAATTAGGAATCTGATGTCGTCACTAAACACATAACTTAAATTGTAGCCATTTTTTGAGTGTTTATTTTTTGGTGTCTAATCAGCATATATATATATATCACCATTACTCTTGATTTTCTTGACTGTATATCTCTTAAATGTCAACATATACATGTGTGATTTAGTTTACGAAGATTTTTAAATGCCGAGAACCTCGATCAGAGAGTAAAAAAGGCGTAAGGGTTCACAATGGTGTAAAACTAAAATGAGATATGCCGGGCTAGGATTCGAGTTACAGGAACAAGGGCCAAACCAACCCCCCAAGAATGGAATCGTCGAGCGAAAAAACTTGACAACCTCCTGGATGCAACTTTTCTAGCCACCAGAGCTTTTTCCATCAATTAGGAATCTGGTGCCGTCACTAAACACATTCCTTAAATTGTAGCCATTTTTTGAGTGTTTATTTTTTTTGTCTAATCCGCATATATATCGCCATTGCTCTTTATTTTCTTAACTATATATCTCTTAAATGTCAACATATACACGTGTGATTTAGTTTACGAAGATTTTTCAATGCCGAGAACCTGGATCAGAGAGTAAAAAAGGCGTAAGGTTCACAATGGTGTAAAACTAAAATAGGATATACCGGGCTAGGATTAGAGTTACAGGAATAAAGGCCAAACCAACCACCCAAGAATGGAATGGTCGAGCGAAAACAGTTTACAACATCCTGGAAGCAACATTTCTTGCCACCAGACCTTTTTCCATCAATTAGTAATTTGATGCCGTCACTAAACACATTCCTTAAATTGTATTCATTTTTTGAGTGTTTATTTTTTTGGTGTTTAATCCGCATATATATATCACCATTGCTCTTGATTTTCTTGACTTTATATCTTTTAAATGTCAACATATACATGTGTGATTTAGTTTATGAATATTTTTCAATGCCGAGAACCTCAATCAGAGAGTAAAAAAGGAGTAAGGTTGAAAATGGTGTAAAACTAAAATGGGATATACGGGGCGAGGATTCGAGTTACAGGAACCAGGGCCAAACCAACCACCCAAGAATGGAATCCTCGAGCGAAAACACTTGACAACCTCCTAGAAGCATCTTTTCTTGCCACCAGACCTTTCTCCATCAATTTGGAATCTGATGTCGTCACTAAACACATTCCTTAAATTGTAGCCATTTTTTGAGTGTTTATTTTTTGGTGTCTAATCTGCATATATATATCACCATTACTCTTGATTTTCTTGACTGTATATCTCTTAAATGTCAAAATATACACGTGTGATTTAGTTTACGAAGATTTTTCCATGCCGAGAACCTCGATCAGATAGTAAAAAAGGTGTAAGGTTCAAAATGGTGTAAAACTAAAATGGGATATACCGGGCTTGGATTCGAGTTACAGGAACAGGGGCCAAACCAACCACCCAAGAATGGAAACGTCCAGCGAAAACACTTGACAACCACCTGGATGCAGCTTTTCTTGCCACCAGACCTTTCTCCATCAATTAGGAATCTGATGCCGTCACTAAACACATTCCTAAAATTGTAGCCATTTTTTGAGTGTTTATTTTTTAATGTCTAATCTGCATATATATCACCATTGCTCTTGATTTTCTTGACTGTATATCTCTTAAATGTCAACATATACACGTGTGATTTAGTTTACGAAGATTTTTCAATGTCGAGAACCTCAATCAGAGAGTAAAATTGGCGTAAGGTTGACAATGGTGTAAAACTAAAATGGGATATACCGGGCTAGGATTCGAGTTACAGGAACAAGTGCCAAACCAACCACCCAAGAATGGAATCGTCGAGCGAAAACACTTGACAACCTCCTGAAAGTAACTTTTCTTGCCACCAGACCTTTCTCCATCAATTAGGAATCTGATGTCGTCACTGAACACATTCCTTAAATTGTAGCCATTTTTGAGTGTTTATTATTTGGTGTCTAATCTGCATATATATATATATATATATATCACCATTACTCTTGATTTACTTGACTGTATATCTCTTAAATGTCAACATATACACGTGTGATTTAGTTTACAAAGATTTTTCAATGCCGAGAACCTCGATCAGAGAGTAAAAAAGGCGTAAGGTTAACAATGGTGTAAAACTAAAATGGGATATACCGGGCTAGGATTAGAGTTACAGGAAGAAAGGCCAAACCACCACCCAAGAATGGAATCGTCGAGCGAAAACACTTGACAGCCTCCTGGAAGCAGCATTTCTTGCCACCAGACCTTTTTCCATTAATTAGGAATTTGATGCCGTCACTAAACACATTCCTTAAATTGTATTCATTTTTGGAGTGTTTATTTTTTGGTGTCTAATCCGCATATATATATCACCATTGATCTTGATTTTCTTGACTGTATATCTCTTAAATGTCAACATATACATGTGTGATTTAGTTTATGAAGATTTTTCAATGCCGAGAACTTCAATGAGAGTAAAAAAGGCGTAAGGTTGAAAATGGTGTAAAACTAAAATGGGATCTACGGGGCTAGGACTCGTGTTACAGGAACAAGGGCCAAACCAACCACCCAAGAATGGAATCATCGAGTGAAAACACTTGACAACCTCCTGGAAGCAGCTTTTCTTGCCACCAGACATTTCTCCATCAATTAGGAATCTGATGTCGTCACTAAACACATTCCTTAAATTGTAGCCATTTTTGAGTGTTTATTTTTTGGTGTCTAATCTGCATATATATATCACCATTACTCTTGATTTTCTTGACTGTATATCTCTTAAATGTCAAAATATACATGTGTGATTTAGTTTACGATGATTTTTCCATGCCGAGAACCTCGATCAAAGATTAAAAAAGGTGTAAGGTTCAAAATGGTGTAAAACCAAAGTGGGATATACCGGGCTAGGATTCGAGTTACAGAAACAGGGGCCAAACCAACCACCCAATAATGGAAACGTCGGGCGAAAACACTTGACAACCACCTGGATGCAGCTTTTCTTGCCACCAGACCTTTCTCCATCAATTAGGAATCTGATGCCGTCACTAAACACATTCCTAAAATTGTAGCCATTTTTTTGAGTGTTTATGTTTTAGTGTCTAATCTGCATATATATCACCATTGCTCTTGATTTTCTTGACAGTATATCTCTTAAATGTCAACATATACACGTGTGATTTAGTTTACGAAGATTTTTCAATGTCGAGAAACTCAACCAGAGAGTAAAATTGGCGTAAGGTTGACAATGGTGTAAAACTAAAATGGGATATAACGGGCTAGGATTCGAGTTACAGGAACAAGGGCCAAACCAACCACCCAAGAATGGAATCGTCGAGCGAAAACACTTGACAACCTCCTGGAAGTAACTTTTCTTGCTACCAGACCTTTCTCCATCAATTAGGAATCTGATGTCGTCACTGAACACATTCCTTAAATTGCAGCCATTTTTTGAGTGTTTATTATTTGGTGTCTAATCTGCAAATATATATATATATATATATATATATATATATATATATATATATATATATATATATATATATATATATATATATATATATATATATATATATCACCATTACTCTTGATTTATTTGACGGTATATCTCTTAAATGTCAACATATACACGTGTGATTTAGTTTACGAAGATTTTTCAATACCGAGAACCTCGATCAGAGAATAAAAAAGGCGTAAGGTTCACAATGGTGTAAAACTAAAATAGGATATACCCACCGAGCTAGGATTAGAGTTACAGGAACATAGGCCAAACCACCACCCAAGAATGGAATCGTCGAGCGAAAACACTTGACAACCTCCTGGAAGCAGAATTTCTTGCCACCAGACCTTTTTCCATCAATTAGGAATTTGATGCCGTCACTAAACACATTCCTTAAATTGTATTCATTTTTTGAGTGTTTATTTTTTGGTGTCTAATCCGCATATATATATCACCATTGCTCTTGATTTTCTTGACTGTATATCTCTTAATTGTCAACATATACATGTGTGATTTAGTGTATGAAGATTTTTCAATGCCGAGGACCTCAATCAGAGAGTAAAATGCGTAAGGTTGAAAATGGTGTAAAACTAAAATGGGATATATGGGGCTAGGATTCAAGTTACAGGAACAAGGGCCAAACCAACCACCCAAGAATGTAATCATCGAGCGAAAACACTTGACAACCTCCTGGAAGCAGCTTTTCTTGCCACCAGACCTTTCTCCATCAATTAGGAATCTGATGTCGTCACTGAACACATTCCTTAAATTGTAGCCATTTTTTGAGTGTTTATTATTTGGTGTCTAATCTGCATATATATATATATATATATATATATATATATATATATATATATATCTATACTATATATAATATACATATCCAAAGGACTTCTTAAGGTCATTGAAATTTCCTTAAAACACCCTTAATGCATGATGTACAAGTCTTTTAAGCATCAGAAAACATCACTTTCCACTTATACCCTTTACTAAAAAAACACTGGATACCATTAGGGTTTCAACTTCATTCATTTCAAAACATTTCAAAATCGCCCGCTTCCCTGCACCTCTCTCTCTCTCTCTGGCGATTCAGAACGATTTCACTAGATCTGTTCCTCTCTCTGGCAATTCAGGAACGATTTCACCAGATCTATGAAGTTTCAACAAATCGATGAAGATTCTGACCTCCTGGTTCCGTTTTCCGGCTTTTATTGGCGTTTTGCAACATTCAAGGGTAAGTGACCCCGTCCTTTTGAATCTGAACACTATTTCTTCATGTATTCACTGGATTTTACTTACGTTTGTTTTTGTTTTAAGATGGATTTTCGTTTTTTGTAGGTCATGGTTTAAAGACTAGATCTGGTGAAGAATAATAAGAATATTTGGAAGGAGGCAACAAAATCATCTATACTATATATAATATACATATCCAAAGGACTTCTTAAGGTCATTGAAATTTCCTTAAAACACCCTTAAAGCATGATGTACAAGTCTTTTAAGCATCCGAAAACATCACTTTCCACTTATACCCTTTACTAAAAAAACACTGGATACCATTAGGGTTTCAACTTCATTCATTTCAAAACATTTCAAAATCGCCCGCTTCCCTGCACCTCTCTCTCTCTCTCTCTGGCGATTCAGAACGATTTCACTAGATCTGTTCCTCTCTCTGGTGATTCAGGAACGATTTCACCAGATCTATGAAGTTTCAACAAATCGATGAAGATTCTGACCTCCTGGTTCCGTTTTCTGGCTTTTATTGGCGTTTTGCAACATTCAAGGGTAAGTGACCCCGTCCTTTTGAATCTGAACACTATTTCTTCATGTATTCACTGGATTTTACTTACGTTTGTTTTTGTTTTAAGATGGATTTTCGTTTTTTGTAGGTCATGGTTTAAAGACTAGATCTGGTGAAGAATAATAAGAATATTTGGAAGGAGGCAACAAAATCATGGAGAAGAATCAGATCTCGGTGGTTGGAGTTCCAGATGTGATTCCCGTCAAGTATATGGAGGTGACTGTGGTTTTAACTTCAGTATAGTGGATAAATTCCCGTCTTTGTGTGTTCATGTGAAGTTTCGTACTTATCAATTGAATTTACAGTCTGTCAATCTATGTGAACGAGGTTTTAATTTCAGTATAGTGGATAAATTACTTGATAATGTGTGAAACTTCTAGATCTGGTCTGTTTATATGCAATTTGTAGAAATGATTGTGCTTAAATTGCGTTCTCTCACCAAATAATTTCTGTCTTATTCACGGTAGATTTGTCTGAAGTACTATTTGCTTTTTGTACAGAGCAAGAGGGGGGCGCCAGGTCTTCCTGTTTCTTTCTACGATTTGAAGTAGCAATGCTGAGTGGATATTGGTGTCGGCTGCTCCCGTGCGGGATTCTTCAACCAAGAGTGAGTTTACATATTATTAATAATACCATCCCATGTTAAGCCATTATATGTTTTGTTTGTTTGGCAGATACCATGGATTCGGTAAAGGTTGTGGTTGGGAGATGGGCGAAGAAGGCCACTGAAGCAACCAAGAAGGGGCAAGAATATGCTGGAGATATGTGGCAATATTGTATGTTTCATTAATTTTATATATATAGTGGTACTGGTCGCATTACATTAACTAAAAAATAAAAATGGCTATGGTAAGTAAAATTCCACAAGTTAGACCCCATAGTTTTCATCATTTTTGGTATAATTCTCTGAACAATTTAGTAAAGAAGTTTAATCTTTGTCATCACAAGCGTAATTTGAAGTTTTGGCATCATTATTCGTTACATATGCATCATCATTGTCTGAACATGTGAATAAAGATGTTAATTATCTCAAGTGTAAATACATCATGATTTTGGACACATCACATACTAAGATTTGTTACCGCCTGCCTGGTAGTGAATCTTTATATCAAGTAGTATTTGTATATCTATTGGGATTGATTTGACTTTTCTTGACTTATATTTATCAATAGACTTCTTCTCTTCTACAATTG
Source organism: Helianthus tuberosus (assembly GCA_030545235.1). NCBI lineage: Eukaryota > Viridiplantae > Streptophyta > Magnoliopsida > Asterales > Asteraceae > Helianthus > Helianthus tuberosus. The sequence goes on along the minus strand of CM060380.1, from coordinate 19,239,150 downwards.
GTAAGTGATATTCGGTTATTTTTTATCATGTTAAAGAAAAAGCAAAATTATCTGATAGGCAATGTAATTGGCTCTGAGATGGTTGAGAAAGGAAACACAATTTCACATGGGTGTGGAGTAATAATGATTACTGGACTCTTAATATTTATACATATTTATTTAATAAACTCTTTATTTAAATGTGTTGGCAGTGAAAACAGGTCCCAGCATTGCCGATGCTGCTGTTGGAAGAATTGCTCAAGGAACCAAAGTTCTTGCAGAAGGTGGATATGATAAAATCTTTAGAACAACATTCCTAACCATTCCTGAGGAACGGCTTCTCAAGTCGTATGCATGCTACCTATCAACTTCTGCAGTGCCCGTCATGGGATTACTCTACATCTCAACTGCAAAGCTTGCATTCTGCAGTGATAATCCACTTTCATATAAAGTTGGCGATGAAAAGAAATGGAGCTATTACAAGGTCAACTCCCTTCTTCAGTTATGCCTTATTTCATTTCAATATATTCAATTACCATGTTTTATGAAACTACAAATAGGTTATCATCCCATTGCATCAGCTGAAATCAGTCCAGCCTTTCAGAAGTAAATCAAATCCTGCTGAAAAGTACATCCAAGCTATATCTGTTGATGATCATGAGTTCTGGTTCATGGGTTTTGTATATTATGACAGTGCTGCGAAGAATCTTCAAGGTGCACACCAATATCCACTCAGCATTGCTACTTCAAATTGTTAAACCATATCCAATATCCTTGGGCAAGGTAATATGCATTTTATAATTTTCTTATTTTCACAGAGTAAACGTTAAGTTTGTCATTTGATTATATCCTCTCATTAAATATTGTAGATTTGTCATGAATGCGTTGAAAGCCAAGGAGTTTTATCGCCAAGATGTCCAATACATTGTTAAAACGGGAAGGATCTTATAATAAATGAGGTAAAAAAACATATTTATATGCATGGTTTAAAAAAACGCTCGAGGCGTCCGTTTTGAGGCGCGCCTCGAGGCGAAACGTCAAGAAATCGAATCTGAGGCGGCGCCTCATTGCTTGTTTTTATACGTACGCCTGAAAGGTATGAGGCAGACGTTTCTTGTCGAGGCGGAACGAAAATTAAGAGGCGTACATGTCTTTTTAGGCGAGAGAAATTAGGGTTTTATAGGGTTACTGAATAAAACAGGGTCGATTCAAAAAGAGGCTGGATGAAATTCAGAGGTAGACACTTAGAAGTAGGTTAAAGATGGAGACGTGCCTGGCTTGTAGCGATGAGTGACTAAGAAAAATTAGGGTTTCAGAAATGGAGAAGATGATGGAGGCGTAACTCTTTTAGGGTTACTGAAAAGGGACGGCTCTTTTATTCATTCCATTTACAAAAAACTTACATTAGGACCCTTAAACATTAAACTTTTATCATATTTAACCCAAAACAATTCTCACAAGTTTATTTACATTAGGAAAGTTATGTGTTTTACATTTAGTATTTTATTTTATAAAAGATATATAATTTTTATACTTATTTTTTAATTCCGCCTCGGACTTACGCCTCGGTTCGCCTCGAGGCTTACGCCTCGTGAGGCGAAGGGAAAACGCCTCAAAACTCGTTTCCGTTTTTTTAAACCTTGTTTATATGTGATTACTCTTTTTATTGGTTTTCTTTGGTTCTCACAATGAAACAGTGATATGCTCGTTTAATTATCTGAAGTTGACGGGGAGAGTGGAAGAAAAACGGCGTTGGTTAGAAGGGATCCATCAGGCTGTGGAGGCCAAAGAAGGTTTACCGATTCAGGTATGTAGTGATGTTTATCAGTCGTCATACATGTCTTGCCACCTTATAATTAGTCTTGGTAGCTTTATTCTCTTGTACTTTTTAGGCGGATTCGGTTGTAGTGGCGCAAATCCCATACCAATCGCTGTTTAAGCTGTATCCAAAGCTCTCCGGAATGACCGGGACTGCAAAAACTGAAGTATCGACATTTTATGAATTTACATACATACGATCATCAATGTCAGTATTAATCTACTGCTAGATGCCTTATCTATTTACGCTGTTACAGGAAAAGGAGTTCTTGAAAATGTTCCAGATGCCTGTTATTGAAGTGCCCACGACCATGCCAAATATTCGTAATGATTTACCTATTCAAGCTTTTGCAGTAAGACATTAAATTTTCATGACCATTCTTTATCTTGTGAAAAAATACTTTAATTAAAAATCGTTAACCATGCTTTTAATTGTTATGAAGGAGGTGTTTCCAGACGAAGGAGATGATGATGAAGACCTACAGTAGGTTTTCTTTGTATTTTTGTGGTTGTTGAACACTTTAGTTGCAATAGGTTTGGGATGTAGATCTCGTTTGTACTGGTATGATTGCACTGCTGCGCAAGTGACGTTAATGCACTGATGTGCATGTAAATTTTGCTAATGCCCTCGCTGCGCAAGTAACTTCTCTTGAATATATGGGATGTTTGAATTACAATGTCTTGCATGAGTACAATTACTTTGTTTAGGTAAGGCAAATAGAGATGGTATAAAGCTCATGTGTGAATGTAGGGCTGGACCTTGCGCGATACCTATGACCGCGGATTGTTCATGAGACTTGAATTAGGTTACCATAGTGTTTTTGCGCTTACTAAAAGAAATTGCATGCACTTTGTAATAAACATAAAGACAGTGTAACGAACTTTGTATTGATTGGATAGGGCGTAGAGGCCATGTAATACAAAGTTGTTTTAGGATGAATAATGAGATTTAATTTACTGCGCATGCAAATAGTCCTTGTGCCATAAGTTGGTAAGTTGAAGAACTTCACCAAAGATGAAGGAAAAATATGATTGCATGCGCATTGACCTGTCTTGGGCTTAAGCTTGTTTAGCTTTTTGTTACTCGGCCCTTCATCCCCGCGCGTGATTTGTTTGATCTCCTTGCGCACGTTTTGAACCAGATGGGTAAGTTCCCCACTCTTTAGTGCTTTCTCTATTTCTATGCGGAGACTGATGCTGTTGTTTGTGGTGTGGCCATTGTCTTTGTGATACTCGCAGTAAAGGTTCGGGTCTTGTCCTCTTTTGTTTTTCATCGGCGGGGGTGTTTTGAATTAGTAATCTTCAGTGCTAAGCACTTCCGCCTGCGTCTTAGTAAGAGGAGTCCACTGCCTTTCGCGGTTATCTTGTTTAGCCTCTTTTTGCGCTGTTATGTTGTTAATTATCGTGCGGGCGTCATCTGAGGAGTATGCGCCTGAAGTTGAATCCTTACAGTTTTTCTTGAATTTCCTACCACTGTTCCTACTCATGTCCTGCGGGCGGTTCTGTGGTAGGGGTGGCCTATTGGAACTTAGATTGCGCTCCGTTTGAGCATAGACTTTGGCAGCAGCCATCAATTTTTCCCAACTTTTTGGCAGGCCTTCAGTTCCTGACAAAACTTTAATCATATCATCACACCTTACCACGTATTTGAATTGCGCACGGATTAGGTGCTTATGTACATTGCCGATTTCCAGTACTTCTTTGTTGTACCTAGTTATGAAATCTTCCAAACTTTCGTCGTCCCTTCTCTAGATGTTCATGGCATCTGCTGAGTCTCTAATGGATCTATGTTGTTGACTGAAATGGACCAAAAACGTTTCCCTCAAATCTACCCAGGACGTTAACTTACCCACTGGTAAGTTGTCAAACCACAGTCGTGCTGCGCCTGTTAAAGTTTGGACAAATAAATGGCACCACATGGGTAGTGTCCATCCTCCGACTAATCCAGCGCTGGTGGTCATCGGGATCTGACAGTCCGTTGAACTTCCCAACATTTGACGGTAATTTCGCCCGCTCAAGGGAGCTAAAGTAATCTCGCTAACAAACTTTGAGTGTAGTGCGACTGCCTTAGGAAAGGTAGTGTGATAGTATAGCATGAGTGTGATTCGATCGAGGAATAGCAATAAGCTCGTACGTAACCCCTAACGGGTTCGCACAAGGCGGTCTATTGGTACTTAGACTATAGACTAGGTCGTTTCTAAGACACCGACCCGGACTAGCTCGAGTCTTGCCTAATTCCCTATAGTTATGGCTCTGATACCAATCTGTCACACCCCAACCGATGGCGGAAACATCGGGGCGTGGCACCGAGCGAAACAGATTGTCCAGGAGTTTCCATAACAACTACGATTACCAATTATTTAAGCATCACGTCCCATACCATGACATAATAAGTAGCATAGTTATTACAAACAATTCAAAGACAAATGGTTCTGTTTCGACATCTCAAATATAATTAAATTGTTCGTTGGTTTCTAGACTCTCCTAAGATCGATTCCATCAAATAGTAAGCAAGCATCCTAAGCACCTGTCACATACGTTAAAATAGAGGTCAATACACATAGTGTAAAGGTGAGCATACAAGTTTAATAGTATAATAGAGTTCGAAATCGTTTACGCATAACCAGCATGTAACATGTACAAAGTGAAGGCAAATAGGTTATCGACAGAGAAATATGCACAGACGTGACTGCGAGTTGTAGAATGCACAACACAAATCCCCACTAGGACACGTGAAGTAAAGCCCTTAACAACCCCTCTCCACGACAGGTGCTGAGCCCAAACTATAGTACTATCGTTGCTAAGGTGTCAGGCAACAATCACTGTGTTAACATAACATACAAGCATTCATCGAATAACACGTAACATGTAATAACGGTCAGCGTACAAAAAGTGTTTGCATTGTGTGTCGATTGTGATTTAGAATAAGTAACGTATGTAACACCCAAAAGTGCGTAAAGCAAAAAGGGTTTGAGTATACACACAGATAGCGTTTAAGTTAATAAACACTGTCTTGGATTGAAGGGAGCGCTGAGAGATTAGCCTGAACAGTTAACGATAGCATAAAAGATGAGTGGCGAGTTAGATGGTGCAAAGTGACTAAGTGTCGAGTGACAATACGATCGGATGGCTATCCGATCAGTTGGCCATTCGATCGGAAGTCAATCCGCTCGGATGGTCATCCGATCGGATGGCCATTCGATTGGATTGACATTCGTTTGGTAAGGACGTGTTTGTGTATGATGGCTTTGAAGTTTTCGTTGTAGCATTTTGAAAACAGAGAAGTGTCTCTACCTTTCAGGTCGATCGATCGAACGGTCGCTTGATCGGATAGTGATCCGATGGGCAGGACACTTGGTGAGAACAAGTTTGCAGCAGGATTGTCACTCGATCGGATAGCAATTCGGTCAGATGGCAATCCGTTAGTTACTGATGATCTTTGAAAATTATGAAAATGATTAAGTGTCGAAGTTCCAAAGGTCATATCATCGGATGGTCATTCGATCGGATGGCTATTCGATCGGACAGCAATCCGTTCGACGTTCAAATATTTGAAAGTTTGAAGAAAAAGTTTAAGTGTGGGACCAAGTGCATTCCGATCGGATTGCGGTTCGATCGGATGGCAATCCAATCAGACGGTGATCAATCCCACTATCTGATCTTTTTGCAAACTTGAAAATTGTTAAGTTTTGAAAGTTTTGCGGTTTGACCGAGACGGTGTGACAGCGTGCTAGACAACAGAAACCCCATTGTGACCCAAGTTATCCGATCGAACAGGAATCACCCAACCCGATCAGTTTACTGGTTCGTGATGGTTGTTCATGTTTAACCCGAAGTCGGTTGTCTCTTTGATAGAAACCAGATCTTGAACCAACATATCACTAAGAAAGAGTAGAAGGTCTGTACAAGCTCTGATTCTATCGGTTTTGAGTGCATTGAGTGTAAAAGATTTGAAAGAAAGTTAGAAAACCATCTTTCAATCCTTTTAACCATGAATATGTGTAGATCTATGCGAAAATGTTGTTTAATCATGTGGAAATCCTTTAGATCTGAGTTGTTCTTGGTGGAATGAGGCCAAAACTTGAAGTTCGTAAGAACTCCATGATGACATCATCCTAGAACACCTCAAATCCACTGATTTCACGGTTAAAAGTTGAGATTCAAAAGAGAAAATGATGAAGAAGTGTGTGTAGATCATAGAAGTACAAGATTTAGGTTGAAAACTTACAAGAATCGCGAGAAATCGAGAGAAAGAAGGCTTGAGTGCGGCTGGTCGAGTGAGAGAGCTGTCACATCACAAATGATGTGACAGAGGGGTATTTATAGGTTGCCAAAAAAGGAAAGTGCAAGGGTGTCGAATAGCACTTGGATCGGATGGCTACCCGATCGGATGGCCATCCGATCGGTTGTCCATTCGATCGGTTGGCCACTTGATCGAGGTGGTTTGGTGAGTTGAGTTTCGGCGTTTCGTTTCGCGTGTTGGATGTTGCGATGCGTTTGAGCGAGTATGCGATGCGATAGTATTAGACAATAACTACGATTAGCATAATCAAAACTCGCTATATCTAACATACAATCATCCTAAGTAAATTACGTTTAGCATTTGCGATTAAGTTGCTTTGCGATAGAGTTGTGATTGCGTTTCGATTAATCACCACAAACATAAAGTAAACATGCACAAGTAACACATAAGTAACACACGTAAAACAATATTCAGAATCTATCAATCAAGGTACGAGCGCGATTGCGATGATATTAGCGATAAAGCGATAAAACATGCGATAACATCGATTAAATCTTGATTATTAATAGATATTCCACATAATACATATAAAGTGATAAAAACAAAAGATTCGATTACAAGTCAAAGAAGTCAAAACAGTAGTTGAGCAAGGAGTGACAGATCGCATTTTGCAATCTTTTCTTCCTTTAATTTCAATTTTGACTTTGACTTTCGTAACACGGGGTGTTACAGCCTCCCCTTCTTAAGAGAATTTCGTCCCGAAATTAGGCTGAATTTGTAACAAACAACTGCGGGTACTTCGCCTTCATGTCATTTTCGAGTTCCAAGGTGAACTCTGCGCCTCGTTTGCCTTCCTGGCGAACCTTCACAATGGGAATGCGTGAGCGCCTGAGCTTCTTGGTCTCTCGATCCATGATCTCGACAGGCTTCTCCACGAAGTGTAATGTTTCGTCCACTTGGAGATCCTCTAGCGGAACTTGTAAATCCTGCTCGGCTAGGCACTTTCTGAGGTTCGATACATGGAAAGTTGGGTGAACGTTGCTAAGTTCCTCCGATAGTTCGAGTCTATTAGGCCACTTTTCCGATCCATTCCAGAATCTTAAAGGGTCCACATATCGAGGTGCGATCTTTCCTTTCTTGCTGAATCTGATCACACCCTTCCAAGGTGATACCTTTAGGAGTACGTGATCGCCAACGTCAAATTCAAGGGGCTTGCGGCGTCTATCGGCATAACTTTTCTGACGACTCCGAACTTTCAGCAGGTTGTCTCGAATTTGGAGGATCTTGTCAGTCGTTTCTTGCAGTAGCTCAAGACTGGTTAGTTGCGCATCTCCGATCTCATGCCACACAATCGGCGATCGACATTTTCTTTCGTATAATGCCTCAAATGGTGCCATTTGTATGCTAGAGTGATAACTGTTGTTGTACGAGAATTCGACTAAAGGCAAGTGAGCGTCCCAATTACCACCGAAATCTATGACACACGAGCGAAGCATGTCTTCAAGAGTACGCATCGTTCTTTCAGTCTGACCGTTGGTTTGGGAATGGAAAGCGGTACTTAGATTAAGCGTAGTACCAAGAGCAGATTGAAACGTTTCCCAAAGGCGTGAGGTAAACCGACTATCGCGGTCAGAGATGATGTCACGAGGTGTACCGTGTCGACAGATAACTTCGTCTGTGTAGATTCGGGCTAATTTTTCTACCTTGAAGACTTCTCGTATCGGCAGGAAATGAGCAGATTTAGTCAAACGGTCAACGATAACCCAGATGCTATCGTCACCTGAGGTTGTACGCAGAAGTTTCGTGATAAAGTCCATGGCTATGCTTTCCCATTTCCACATCAGGATCTCGGGTTGCACAAGCAAGCCAAAGGGTCTTTGTTGTTCAGCCTTGACTTTCGAGCAAGTCAGGCACTTGGAAATATAAATTGCGATATCCTTTTTCATTCCAGGCCACCAGTATCGTTGACGAAGGTCATGATATATCTTGTCAGCGCCAGGATGAATAGAATACCGAGACTTGTGGGCTTCATCCAACAGGATTTGTCGCAAGTTAGTACGTTTGGGAATCCACATTCGGTCCAAATAATGGAATATCCCATTCGATTTATTCACTAACTGTTCACCGTTATGGTAAATCCTTTCCTTCTTCAAAGTGTGTTTGGTAAAACAAGCATGCTGAGCGTCACGGATAAGAGTTTCGAGATGGTGCTGGGCGTGAACATTACGAATGCTATGCAAATAGCTTCGTCTGCTAAGGGTGTTGGACCGTGTGCATGACCCTAAATGTCAGTAAAAGCAGTTCATCTTTGAATACAAAGGCGGAATCAGTGTATACAAAGTCACAACAGCATTATCCTTTTAATTTCCTTTCTATTGCTTCTTTTCAAGTCTTTACAAGTGTTTCTGAATGAATTTTGACAGCAGTTCGACACCTACACCAAGACCTGTTTCCGCTCCAAGTGTTAACAAATGAAATCAGCACTAACCTATATATAAGCGGCCTGATTCCGCTCCAAACTACCTAATACATTACGAGCGGAATCACTAAGAACATTAGGAGCGGAATCAGCTAGATCATCAGGAGCGAAATCACCATCTAGACCTATTTGGAGTGAAATCACATGCTAACATAATAATCTGATTTCGCTCCTAATGACACAAGTGTCATTATGAGCGAAATTACACTCTAAGATCCACTTTTTCATTTCCGAGCTCCAAACTAACCTATCTAGACCTAAGACTCAACTAAGACGTAGTAAACAGACATTCCGTGCACCAACAGACTCCCCCTTGGATGTTGACGAAGTCTTCGGCATTGAGTCTTCAGTCTTGGTCTCTTTCCAACTCAGGTTCAGAAACTCAATCTAGCTCCATCTTCAATCCCCCTTTTGATTGTTGATCCAGAACTCTAGACTCCCCCTTTCACAGACTCCCCCTCTTGGAATGCTAGGACTTGAATTCTGGTTCAAACTTTAACGTTTTGTTGCCATGGGGATTCCTGTATAATCTCTACCCAAAAATAAGATATATGAAAAAAATATTTTCAAATCAAAACTTACCATTTAACCTTCAGTGTTAGAAATCCACTTAAGTATTCAGGTCCAAGTTAATGACCCTGATTACTCAATTAATCTACCAAGTCCAACTTAATGACCTTGGTTAATCTGAGACAATCACACTGACATCTGTTCAAATTGTTTTTCTGAAAATTTACAAGTTTCAAGTTAATGAACTTGCTTTCACTTTCCAATTTCACAAACTTATCATGTTTAGCTCCAAACTCATCTTCCAGTCCAGAAATCTCCTGCATCTGCTTTGAACTTTCGAATCCGAAGATCAACTCTCCACTTTGGTTTGTCAAAAATAAAGCAGAAGTGTAAAATCTTTTTGGATTTTTAACAAAATTTCTATACTAGAAATAAGATACAGAACTAAAAAACAGTAAATGTAAACTATTTACAAACATATTTTTGGTTAAGCGTGTTAGGGAATCATATCAGCTATTTGACAAGTCAAAAGTACCGTTAAGCTTCAATTTCATACTCAGAATTAAACAATTCATTTAGATTGTCGATATACTGATCCACTTTAAATTCTCACACACATTTCAATCTGTCCAGGATACGAATTTAGTGTTTTAGAGACTTAAACTTATACGTGTGTCCCACCTCTTGAATATACTCCTGTATCCAGATCCCAATATTCAGTCTTACAGGTAATTATAACACAAATGATATCTGTAAGGGGTTAATAAATTATGTAAAATCATGAGAGCTCAGGTCAGAACTACCGTTCAGCAGAGAGATCATGACTCAACTTTTGGGTGTGTCCCCTTTAGAGGATCTTTTTTACAACAACATTGCTAAGCAATTTTATTGTCATATCATATATGCTGAGGGTGATGCTATGTTTCAAGCATTTTCAGAAAGTATTATTCGGGGACTAGGTCAGAACTACCGTTCAGCAGAAGTCCTGGAATAATACCCCAGATATCACTGAGTATAAAGACCTAGTATATCAGAAAAGGGAATCTTTCAAACAAGATTTCAGGGGTTACCTATATATCCAAGTAGTGTTCCCCACGAAATAAGTAAGTAAAGATTTAGGTTTATATCCCGAACAAACCTACTAAATGTGCAAAAACCTATCGGCACATCATCAGCGAGACTGTTTAACGCATTTAAACATTCCATTTCTTTAGCATACCGTGACTGTCAAGCCAATGTACTATCATTTTCCCTTTTTTACACAAGCTCTTTTCCAATTTTCTATTGTTTTTGGATTTTGAAAATATCTCATGTTTTTGTATTTTTGTCATTTTTTTTTGTTTTTGTATTTTCTGAAATATTTACCCTACACCTCCCCCTAAATACCAAAACAGGTTAAAAATCGACAAATCATTGCAGATTGCTTCTCAACATCATCTACAATGTCTCCTTCATCAACGCCAAGAATCTCTTCCAACACCGATAAAAGCTTCATACCATTCAGTTTTAGCAAATATTGAAAACGTGTTTTATCAAATGCTTTGGTATGTAAATCAGCTTTTTGATCGCCAGTGTGGATTTTCTCAATTCGTATCAACTTCTTTTCGAAACAATCGCGAATGAAGTGATGACGAATTTCAATGTGTTTGGTTTTAGCGTGATGAACAGGATTTTTCGTAATGTTAATCGCTGCCTCATTATCAACAAAGATAGGGGTGTTTAGAAATTGCAAACCGTAGTCGCGCATCTGTTGCTGGATCCACAAGATCTGTGAGCAGCAACTGCTAGCAGATACATACTCTGCTTCACATGTGGATAAAGCCACAGAGGTTTGCTTTTTGCATTGCCAGGTGACCAATCGTGGTCCGCAAAATGACACCCTGCTGTTGTTGATTTAGCATTAACTTTGCAGCATCCGAAATCGGAATCGGAATACCCTTCGAGCGTGAAATCGCCTTCTCTTGGATACCACAACCCCAATGATGGAGTTCCTTTCAGGTAGCATAATATCCTTTTCACAATCACCATATGCGATGCTCTCGGGTTAGATTGAAATCTTGCTGCGAGGCAGGTAGGGTACATGATATCGGATCTTGAAGCTGTCAAATACATCAGCGATCCGATCATGGAACGATACATCGTTTCATCTAACTTCTCTCCGGTGAGATCAGGATTTATCCCATGATTCATTGCTAATGGAGTGTAAGCCGGAGTAGAACCTGACATCCCAAATTTCTCCAAGATATCATGAACGTACTTCGTTTGATGTATGAAAATTCCTTTGGGTAGTTGATCAACTTGCAATCCCAAAAAAAACTTCATCTCACCCATCGATGATATTTCAAATTTCTGCTTCATAACTCGTTCAAAATCTTTGCATAGATCCTCATTTGTTGACCCAAATATAATGTCGTCCACATAAATTTGAACTATCAGAAGATGTCCGTCGACCTCTTTGGTGAAGAGAGTGGCATCCACTTTTCCACGAATGAAGCTGTTGGCTAGCAAGTGTTGAGACAATGTCTCATACCAAGCTCTCGGGGCTTGGTGTAAACCATACAGCGCTTTGTCTAGTAAGTAGACCTTGTCTTTATGAAGTGGATCGGTGAAGCCCGGTGGCTGACCAACATATACCTCCTCTTTTACCTTCCCATAGAGAAACGCCGATTTTACATCTAACTGATATACTTTGAAGTTTTTCCAAGACGCAAATGCTAGAAAGATTCTGATCGCCTCTAGTCTAGCTATAGGATCATACACTTCGGTAAAATCTATACCCTCCTGTTGACTGAAACCCTGGACTACGAGTTGAGCTTTGTTGCGAACCACAACTCCTCTATCGTCTCTCTTACACTTGAACACCCACTTGGTGTTTATCTTCCTTTGTCTATCTGGAAAATCCACTAACTTCCACACTCCTAATTTCTCGAATTGGCTCAGTTCCTCCTGCATTGCATTGACCCAAGAATCTTCAGTAAGCGCTTCTTTGTAAGTCCTTGGTTCAACTTGCGAGATAAAACAACTCAATGAGAATTCAGTTTGCAAAGGAGCAACTATTGTATAAAAACATGTAAGCCCTTTATCAATCTGTCTGCGAGTGCGGACGCCTGTCTGCAATTCTCCAATGATCAATTCCTCTGGATGATATGAAAGAGTTCGTGGCATTACTTCGCCTGGAACATCTACATCACCTTCTAGATTAGTAACATTATGATTTGTATATTGTTCACTGACTGGGTTTGTTTGACTTGAGATCTGAATTTGCTCCCCCTCAGAATCTGAATCACCATGATCAAATACTGGCATGTTCTCAGATTCTTGATTATCATTCTGTGCCGTCTGATTATCTTGAGCAACTTCATTTTGTTGAACATCATCATGTTCACCAGCATTGCTTGGACCTGCTTCATCGTCATTTAAAACTCGTTGCGGTCTTCTTGAATAGTCAGCTGGAAACCTTTCCTGCGATTCTTCATACTTCCGCAAAATATCCAACTCATCAAAGAAATCTTCTTCTTCTTATGGTTCTTCCATCATGTCAAACGAATCCCACAATTTATCGTAATTAAAACGCCATGAGTCACCGGGGTTCTGAGGCGGCATAGTATACCCCTGACACTCAACATTTGGAGCTTCAATAATCCGCTTCAGACTTGGAACAAAGAATTGTCGTAATGGACTTGCATAACCTATGAATATCCCATCAATACTTTTCGGACCAAACTTTCCAAAAGGCTCTAGAACAGTACAGGGTGACCCGAACGGTTCAAGATACTTCAGATTCAGTTTGCGGTTATTGATCAACTCAAAGCATGTTTTGTTGAATTTCTTAACAGTGAGAACCCGGTTGAGCGTATAGCATGCGGCTGAAACTGCTTCTGCCCAAAAGTTTATCGGTAGCTTTGAATCAGCAAGCATTGTTCTGGCCGTTTCGATTAGCGTCCTGTTTTTACGTTCTGCGACTCCATTTTGCTGTGGAGTGTATGGAGCACTAAACTCATGCAATATACCTCTTTCATCACAATATTCTTCCATCTTATTGTTCTTGAATTCAGTACCATTATCACTTCTAATTCTTTTGATACGCCTTTGGTACAGATTTTCAATCTTTCTGAACAACGCCATCAAACTGTCAAACGTTTCATCTTTCGACTTCAAGAATGATACCCACGAAAATCTGGAATAATCATCAGTAACCACAAGACAGTAGAGATCCCCTGTAATACTTTTGACGTTTACTGGACCAAACAGATCCATATGAAGTCTCTCTAACGGTCTAGAAACTGAATTAACTTGCTTTTTAGGGTGTGACTTTTTCTTTTGCTTTCCTTTGATGCAGCTAATGCACTCCCCTTCCAGATTAAAACCTTTGATATTAACTCCAAGAACTAAATCATTATGCACCAAGTGATTCATTTTTCTAAGATGTATATGCCCCATCTTCCGGTGCCACAACTTCGATTCTTTCTCTGTTGCTCTAGACACAAAACAATGAGCCTGACCCATGGTTGTAGTAGCTACGCTCATGTCCAACACGTACAGATCATTGACTCTTGGTGCTCTCATGATAATCCATTCTTCAGGGATAACAAATCCTGGCTTCAAGATCAAACATTCTTTGTTAGTAAAGTGAGTGGTATACATCCTGTCACAAATCTGCGAGATACTCAGCAGATTATTCTCCAGCTCAGCAATGTAGTTAACTCTCTCAAACGTAACAATCCCATTGGATAACGTTCCTTCACCGACAATTCTACCACCTTGATTTCCTGCGAATCCCACATAACCTCCATTGAAATTTCTAACATCGTACAACAATGCAGTCTTCCCTGTCATATGTCGAGACGCTCCGCTATCCATAATCCATCGTGAAATAGATCTCGGAAGGTCCTGCACATATCACAAACAATTCAATAAAGATGTTGATTCATGCTTCACAATTACCAACTAGGAAGCTCCGGCAAGTCCAAAATCTTTAGTGAGATTTTGATGCTACCTAATCCTTTTTCGACTCAGGTAACTGGACTTTAATGTGAGATTTTGTTGTGTAAAGTGGCGGAAAATTTTTGTCATTCATTTTTAAGCTTTCCTCAGATCCAACCTCAACCTTTTTGTATAAGAAAAACTCATCTATCTTAAGTTGACCGGTTGGTTGCTTTTTCTTTTGAACATTCTTCTTCTCTGGTGGAGTAGAAGATTGTTTCTCCAACTTTTTATAATAATCCAAAGGAACATTCATCTTTACCGGTGTGGTAGAAGACGATTGTTTTTCCGACACTGAAACCTTTGGTTTATCAACAACTTTTGGCTTCCATGTTTGTTGAGATGATGCAACCCGTTTATAAAATTTGTCATTTTTAGTTACCACATTCTTAACAGGTTCAATTTTTACTTTTGATTTCTCATTTTTCAAAATTTTCTCAACAACCATTGGAGCTTTGCCTTTTGAATCAACCTTCTTCTTTTGATTTTCAACAACATCAGTCTTAGGCTTGGAGTTGGTGCAATTTCTTGCAATGTGACCAACTTTGTTGCATCTAAAACATGTACGAGTATCAACTACCCGACTTGTGCCTTCAGACTGAGGTTGTGAAGCCCTCTTCTCAAAAAATTCTTCATTTGATTTCAAAAAGATTTCATTTTCCTCATCAGAGAGTGAACTTGAACCGTTCACAAACACCTTCTTTTCAGCAAACCTTTTGTTTTGAAAACTCCTTCTTTGATAGTTCTTACCACCCTGATAACCACCCGACCAATTGTTTCGATTGTTGTTGTAAAAACGTGGTGGAACAACAGGCTTTTTGTAGTAAGCTTTATCTTTCTCAAAATTCATTTGCCTTTTCGTTTGTTTTAAACTTTTTACTTCAGACAAATCGATTTCAACCATTTTGAACACATTTGTCAATTTTGAAATATTTACATTCTCCAGAGGAAACTCATAATCCGAATACAACTTATCAGATCCAGCCATCTTGTACATCACAAGACCCGGTTCATCACCTAAGTTGTTTTTGGACTTTTGTTTCGGAATGTATTTGTTCAAGAAACATTCATCATCTCCAGCAGAATCACTATTCAAAACACTTTCAGTTATGCCTTTAACAATTTCAGTTTGAACACTATCATCAGATGATGATGAAGAAAATGTAACATCAATTGAATCAGGAAGTTTCACTTCATTTTCTTCCTCAAGATTAGCCAACCCAGATTGCTTTTTCGAATAATTGTCTAGAACTGGTGGTGGAACTTGATGAAACCCAACCCCAGTTCCATCACAGTATACATCTTCACCTGCTTTGACTTTCCCGATGGATTTGGGAATAATGTGTTGCAAAACAAAGCTTGCAGAGTTGTAACTGTTCAATTTTAAATTGATTCGTTCATTCTCAATCTTGGCTTCTTCAAACTGAAGTTTCAATTTAGCAATCTCGTCCAATTGTTTATTGATTAATTCTTCTTTGATTCTCAAAACACATTGCAATTGGCAATTTTCTTTGTATGTTTTACCATTTCTATCATCATTATCTTTAACCGTGCTTTTAAGCTTCTCAAATTTTTCAGTAATCTGACGATTTTCAAGAACTAACCTCTCATTTTCTTTCCTAACCTTTTCCTGATCAATTTTATCAGTTTCAATTTTGTTAGTTAATTCTTTTAATCGTTCAGTTGAAGCTTTCACCATTTTGTCACGATCAAGGATTTGATCCTCAACACTTCTGACTTTAGCAGTCAGATCCTCAATCTTCTTACCTTTGAGATAACTGTTTGTACTACAAACTTTGCATTCTTTGATGCAATTTTTGCAGTCAACATCACCACTGACCTTCTTACCTGACTCAGTCGTTGACGTGTTTGAACTGACTTGGCTTTTAGACTCAGAAACAGATTTAGAATCTACCTCTAGCGTCTTAGCTGCCAGCACCTTGTCAGACATCTTTCCCATGTTTTCAGCATTCAACTCCTGTGTCGTGTCAATGATCCCAGTGTCAATCTTCTTTGACTTCTCTTTCTCTTCTTTCTCCTTCTTCTCTTTCTCTTCATCTTCTCCGCTTCCCCACCATTTCTTCTACCAATAATCATCTTCAACTTTATACTCTTGGATTATGGTTTCCACATCAAGAGTGTTATGATCAACAACAATGTTTCCATAGGGGTCAAGATAACATTCTCTGTCTGGATCCCATCTCTTTGCTCTTTTTGCCTCAGAAAAAATACCAGATAGTCTAATCAATTTGTTCGTGGCTAACAACCTTCTGTGATTATACTTCTGTTCTTCAGTTCTGTTATCTTTCCAAGGAATAGGTTCAGTTTTTGCCATGAAAGCATATCCAACAGCATCCTCTTCAGGTAACAACTCGCTCCAGTCGTAACCTTCATCGTCGTGAATCACCGCAAGAGCTCTAGATTTTTCTTTGTTATCTTCAATCTGCTTCATCCTTGGCGGCTCCGATTTGTTCTGATGATAAATCGCTTTCTTGTAGTATTCTTCTCTGAACGGGTTCTCAGACTCATCAGCATACGCGTTTCTGCATTCACGCTTAAAGTGACCTTTCTGTTTGCACTTGAAACACGTCACCTTAGACTTGTCAAAGCCCAACTTGGTAGATGGTCCACCAATTGACTTTCTCCCGGTTATCTCCATGAAACGCTGTGCTCGACGAACTGCACTGGCCATACACCACCTTATGTCGATTAGTTCCATCTCCTCAGGATTTATCTGATCATAATCTTCTTTTGTCAGGTTGGTGTTGCCTATCTTCCCTGCTACAAGACTTTCATAA
The DNA here is from genome assembly GCA_030545235.1 of Helianthus tuberosus. Taxonomy (NCBI): domain Eukaryota; kingdom Viridiplantae; phylum Streptophyta; class Magnoliopsida; order Asterales; family Asteraceae; genus Helianthus; species Helianthus tuberosus. The sequence goes on along the minus strand of CM060380.1, from coordinate 19,222,340 downwards.
GATTCTAGTTCAGATGCTAGGAAAACCATCTGTTGTTTTGCTGACTCCTTGCTGAAGTTTTGAGCGTTCTTTAAGTCTACAGCGATGTTGCATTGAAATAAGTTCTTTGCATCAGACTGGTTTGAATTTGATGACGACCCACTGTGATATCCACTGCTTTGACTTTCTTTGCTCGTTGTGGAGACATTCTCAGCAGAAAACGCTGTCTTGGGAGATGTACTCTTTGGCATCATGCTCTTAGGATAATACAAATCCAAGTTCTGTTGGTATGATGTGTGATTGACTTTGTGCGTCTTCTTTAACTCCAACTCGTGACTTTCTAGTCTCTCAATCAGTAAGTCTACTGTCAACGCTTCTGGTGGCTTGATAGTATTCTTTAGCATCAACGCATAATATTGCCAATCCATCTCATCTGGCAATGCATCAAACAATTTGTCGACTAGCACTTCTCGAGAATAGGAAATTTCATGTCTCGCCAGCTCCAGTTTTAGATGCCCAATCCTCTCAATCATTTTACAAACTGATTCATTCTTTAAACACCCAAACAAATCAAACTCTTTTCTAAGTAGTTTCTTTTTGTTTTTCACAATTTCTGTGCTTCCTATACATTTGTTTTTCAATTTGTTCCAGAGATCTGTAGCACTAGAGTATTCGATCAAAGATATGATATCTTCTCTGACGGACTGAAACAGCAACGCAATACATTTTTGCTCAGCAACAAACGATTCTATTTCATCAGGTGTTGTTAAGGTTTCACCTTTTTTTGCCTCCATCATTGTAACCATTTTTTTAGACTCTTCCAGCTGGGAAAAGCAAAAGCCATCAACCAATCCTCAAACTTCTTGGCCCACCTACTATATTCTTCGATAGCCATCAACTTCGGGGTTTTGTTGTAGGTTCCGAAAGCACTTTCAACCTCCAATGCATCCGATAACTTTTTCTTTGAATTCGGCGTGTTCTCATTGGTGTTACTAGAAGATGTATCATTTCCACCATCTCCAGCAAACGCAAATACATCATAAAACGGATTGAAATCATCCATCTTGTACGTACCTGAAAACAATCAGTAAAACACTTAGAAAATTTTCGAAATTTTTGAAACACAACTAATTCGAGCGGAATCAGCTTTTGAATGAAATAACAGAAGATATTCGAGTGAAATCAGCTTTAGTCTGATTTCGAGCGGAATCAGATGATACGTTTCAGGCGGAATCAGAATTGTATCTTTCCGAGCGAAATCAGAAAATAACTTTCGGGCGGAATCAGACTTTATCTGATTACGAGCGAAATCACAAACAAAATTATGAGCGGAATCTGAATTGAACTTGATTTCGAGCGAAATCAGATTTTAAGTATTATCTGTGAAGAATGTTACGAGCGGAATCAGGTTCTTAAGCCATTTTTACCAGTTTTAAGTCTAGTTTTAATCTGTTTCTTTGTAGGCTTTGTTAAAACTATGTTTTACACAATATACTCGAAAATCAGACCATTCCGACCGTTGGAACTAGTTCAAATCAGAAAAATATAAGAAGAAGTGAGTAGAAATGAGAAATTCTGGTAGAATCAAGCTGCTATGGTATGAACTCCTCATCCTGAGCTCTGATACCACTTGTTGGACCGTGTGCATGACCCTAAATGTCAGTAAAAGCAGTTCATCTTTGAATACAAAGGCGGAATCAGTGTATACAAAGTTACAACAGCATTATCCTTTCAATTTCCTTTCTATTGCTTCTTTTTAAGTCTTTACAAGTGTTTCTGAATGAATTTTGATAGCAGTTCGACACCTACACCAAGACCTGTTTCCGCTCCAACTGTTAACAAATGAAATCAGCACTAACCTATATATAGGCGGCCTGATTCCGCTCCAAACTACCTAATACATTACGAGCGGAATCACTAAGAACATTAGGAGCGGAATCAGCTAGAACATCAGGAGCGAAATCACCATCTATACCTATTTGGAGCGAAATCACATGCTAACATAATAATCTGATTTCGCTCCTAATGACACAAGTGTCATTATGAGCGAAATTACACTCTAAGATCCACTTTTTCATTTCCGAGCTCCAAACTAACCTATCTAGACCTAAGACTCAACTAAGACGTAGTAAACAGACATTTCGTGCACCAACAAAGGGCGTCGACAACGACATTTTCTTTGCCAGGATGATAACGAATCTCACAGTCGTAATCGTTGAGAAGTTCTACCCATCGGCGTTGACGCATATTCAGTTCTTTTTGGCTGAAGATATGTTGTAGGCTCCTATGGTCGGTGAAGACCGTACACTTGGTACCGTAAAGGTAGTGTCGCCAAATCTTCAATGCAAAAACAACTGCACCTAGCTCGAGGTCATGGGTTGTATAGTTCTTCTCGTGGATCTTGAGCTGACGAGATGCGTAAGTGATAACCTTGTCTCGTTGCATGAGAACACAACCAAGACCAAGGTTCGAGGCATCACAATAGACAATAAAGTCATCGTTTTCGTCGGGTAAAGCGAGAACGGGAGCATTGCAGAGCATATGCTTGAGAGTTTGAAAGGCAGTCCCTTGTTTGGTTCCCTAAACAAAAGGCTTGTCTTTATGCGTCAAAGAAGTAAGCGGGACAACGATTTTTGAGAAGTCAACAATGAATCGACGGTAATAGCCCGCCAATCCGAGGAACGAACGCACATCGCGGGGTCGAAATGAATACCTTGACTATTGATGATGTGACCGAGGAATTGAACCTCCTCTAGCCAAAATTCACATTGGAGAATTTGGCGTAGAGTCGATTCCCCTGAAGTAACTCGAGAACCAAACGTAGACGTTGCGCGTGTTTGGTTTTCGACTTCGAATAGATAAGGATATCGTCGATGAACACGATGACGAAACGGTCAAGAAATGGTTTGCACACACGGTTCATCAAATCCATGAAAACCGCAGGTGCATTGGTTAAACCAAAGGGCATTACAACAAATTCATAATTACCATAGCGGGTTCGAAAAGCGGTTTTCGGAATATCTTCCTCTTGAATGCGTAACTGGTGATAACCTGAGCATAGATCGATCTTTGAGAAACATGTAGCACCTTGCAATTGATCAAACAAATCATCGATTCGGGGCAGGGGATAACGATTCTTGATTGTCTGCTTATTCAACTCCCTATAGTTGATGCACATCCGGAACGACCCATCCTTCTTTTTGACGAAAAGGACTGGTGCGCCCCAAGGAGAGGTGCTAGGGCGAATAAAGCCTTTGCCAAATAATTCCTAGAGTTGACTAGAGAGTTCACGCATTTCAGACGGAGCGAGGCGATAAGGAGATTTAGCAACAGGGTTGGCTCCAGGAATGAGGTCGATACGAAAATCAATATCACGACTCAGGGGTAAACCAGGTAGATCATCAGGAAAGACATTCGGAAAATCACGAACCACAGGCACCTTATCGATTTCCTTAACTTCCTTTTTCTCCGCTACTACTACGTGAGCCAGGAAAGCTTGGTATTCCTTGCGGAGATACTTGGTAGCTTGGACACACGATATGAGTTGGAGTTTCTTCGACGCAACTTCACCGTAGACACACAATAGATCACCACTAGCGAGCGAGAAGCGAATCATCTTATCGAAACAAACAACTTCAGCACGATTTTCATGAAGAAAATCCATGCCTACTATGACGTCAAAACTACCGAGCTGCATCAGAATAAGGTCGATTGGAAAGATGTGATTGTTGAGTTCGAGAGTACAATCGAACAGAATTGACAGCGACGGTTCTTCTGGTGGCAACTTCAACATTGAATGACGAGGGGAGATGGGCGCACTTACGATTAAGGAGCTTTTTGAATTCTAACGACACAAAACAGTTATCAGATCCAGTATCAAATAAACACGAAGCATATATACCATTCACAAGGAACGTACCATTGACCACGTTGTTATCGGCTTGAGCTTGACGGACATTGATGTTGAAAGTACGTGTTGGTGCATGTTTTGTGACAACAGCTTAATATTTTGATTATTTAGTCTTTGGATATTTTGTAATGGGCTTAGCATTATTGGTTAGGGAGTTATTTAGTGTTATGGGCTTGGAGAATGGCCTGGCCCAGACCAAAGCCCATGTGCAAACCTTGTCCTATATAAACAAGGCTTGGCATTAGGGTTTAGGTTAGACACTTGTTGGACATTGGAGATATTGTGAGAAATCTATAGAGATTGGCTAGGATATTTCTTGTGGGTCTTGATTTGATTGTAAACTTCGTGTTGGATAATCAATAGAAGACCGGATTGAAAGTGCATCGTGTTCTTGATTCTGTTTCTACACGTTTTCTGTGAAATCTGATCTAGGAGATTCCGCACTCTAGGTTAGATCGACGATTCTGTTACGATCCGCATGGATAAAGGGACCTACAATTGGTATCAGAGCGTTAGGCTCTTGATTGGCTTGGTTCAGAATCGTTTCTGCAGAAAATCGGAGTTTTTGGGCGTTTTTGAAGGCTGTTCTTGAGTTCTGCTGCTGATTTCGGACAGAAAACAAGGATTTCGGATAAAATTCAAGCATTTCGGATCATTACTGATCAAAAGGCTTGCATTTCGGACCAAAAATCTGTCAGTTTCGGATAATCAGCATCAATTTCGGATAAAACAGCATCATTTCGGACCAAGAAACAAGGATTTCGGACCAGAAAGTCACATTTCGGATAGATAAGTTGCATTTCGGATAGAAATCAAGGATTTCGAATCCATTTCAGATTAAACAGCTTCATTTCGGACTAGTGAACTTGCATTTCGGATAAATCATAAGGATTTCGGATCAGATCAGTTTTAGTGGTGTTCATTTCGGATAAAGAGGTCTGATTTCTGATCAGTTTGTTTCATTTCGGACCAGCAAGTGATCATTTCGAATCAGAGTAGCTGATTTCGGATAACCATTTCGAATCTAGGATCATTTCGGACCTTTTCTGATCATTTCGGACAAGGTGGAATTTTTCTTGGCGTGCGTAAGAGAAATTTCACAGTTTCGCGTTTAGAAAATTATCCGTAAGCCATCTCAGGAAACCGTTTGCACCGTTGGAATCCTTGGATTTTTAGAGTAAAAAAAAAGAACTCTGGAAAATCCTGAAATAGGTTTTTAACATTATATATCATTGGAATCGTAATTTCGAGACGAATCTAATGGTATAATTTGATAAAAACAGTTTTCGGATATTTTTGTACGGTTTTATCAGTTCGCTTACGGTAAAAGCTTGACAAGGACCAGTATAGAAGTTAGATTTGGATTTTGACACAGGTTACCAAAATTCATTTAAACTTTTACGCTGCGTGATGGCTAAGATGGAAAATGGAAGGGAGACTGTTAAGAATTGGCCAAAGCTTACAAACATCAAAGAATATGCTGACTGGAAAGAGAAGTTTGAGTTGTTTATGAAAAGTGAAGATACTGAAATGTGGACGTGTATGATAGATGGATACTTTGCTCCCACACGTCGTGTTGATGGAAGAGTTATAGTGATGTCTTATGATAAGATGGATGAATCTGAGAAACGAGTGGTTGATGCTGAGAAGAAAGCTTTAGCGGCAATAAAGAAGTCCTTGCCTGAAGGAATCAAACATGTGATCAAGCATGTGTAGCTGAGGTTGCAGCTGTGAAGATTGGTGAAGTAGCTGCTGAGGTAGAAGAGAAAAAGAAATCTGATGGAGAGAATGCTGAGAAAAAGGAAACTGCTAAGAAGAAGGATGCAGAAGTTTCAAAGGGCTTGAAGGATGTGAATGAACTTACATCAGAGGTGAAGGTATCATCAGAATCTGTAAGTCATACATGTCTTAATTGCACTGAACTACAGGGTAAAGTTAACAGACTATCAGAGCAAAACAAAATTCTGTTAGCTGATTTGGAAAACCGAAAAGAGCTAAATGTTCTTTTGATTAAAAGAGAGTCAAATTGTTTAGATAAACTCAAATCAAATGAATAAGAAATTAGCAGTTTAACAAGCAAAGTCAATGAACTGTTACAGGTCATTGATTTGGCTCGTGAAACTGTGAAAGAAAAGACTAACGAGCTTTCAGAAAAGTGCACAGAATTGGCTGATGCACAAGCCAAAATTGTAGAACTTCAGGGGAAGTTAAACAATTTTGGAAATTCTTCGTTAGTCAGGACTCATATTCAAAAAGGTTTAAAAAGGAGTAATGATAAAACAGGAGTGGGGTTTACTAAAGCTTCATCTTCTAAACATCAAGACTACTCATTTTTACCAACTGAAGATGAGCTAATTGATTTTGTAACCACTGCACAAGTAGTAGTGGATCCGATAGCTGTGGACTTGCCAAATAGTCCAGTTTCTTTGAAAGAATCTGTTGGGTCTACCAGTACACCTCATAAAGTGGATGAGGATACTGAAGACAAAAAGGCTAACACATTTAAAAAGGGATCAAACAAAAAGAAAACTTATAAGAAAAGATCCTGTTTTAAATGTCACAACAAAGGACATGTGGCGAGTTGTTGTCCTTTGAAGAAAGGTAAACAAAAAGTTGATGAGGTTAAGGATGGGAAACAGGTTGGGTCAAGCAATAGTGTAAAAACAAGTTGTCAGACAAAGAAACCTGAATCTCAATCAAAACCCTCAACTTCGAAAAGATTTGATAGACCAAGAAGTATTTCTCCACAATTTAGTTATTATAATGGTAAATCAAATCAGTTTCAAAGTCAAAATAAAAATTTTGGATATCAAAATCGATACCAAACTGCTGGTAATCGAAATTTTCAAAGAAGAAACGAACATAGGGGTTTTAGTAACTCAAATGTTCAACAACATCCAAAATTTTTCCAAAATTCATGGTATAATAATGGGAGAAGAAGGTATCAAGATAATAATTTTCAAAGGTCAGAAAATCCGAGAGGTTGTTGGAACTCTCGCAATCAAAGACCTAGTGGAAATTATCAATTTTGTTCAACAAGGGGGAACCAATCCAATAATCCACTGAGGAGTGATGGATATTGGATGGATGTTCCTGTAATGGATGAATTTGGAAAACCCAAGACTATCAGGGCTTGGGTTCTAAAGTCTAACTGAGTTGTTGAGTGAATGCAGGATGACCAAGAAGGACTGTTGATGTGATGTTTTCAACAGTGGTTATTCCTGTAAAGCATCTGAGGTGAATAGTTGGTTAACTTGGGTAACGAACTACTTACTTCTGTGATTGTTTTGCTTTTTCTAAAACTTTAACATTGAAAAACTTTTGTCAGGTTAAAGTGGGAGTTTGTTTATGTTTTCAAATTTGTGTTTTTGAAACTTACTCCAAGAAAACAAAAATTTAGGGGGAGAAATTCCTCTAAGCAAAAAAGAGTTCAGTTAGTGCGTGTGTTTAGGGGGAGTAAGTTATAAATTTTTAAAAATCCAAAAACATTGAAAAATCAAAAATGAGTTATCACTGTGTGAAAAAGAAGAAATGATAGTACATCAGCAAGTTAGACTGTCACACTCAAACTGAATTAAAATGCTTAAGTGTGATAGCAGCTTCATCATATGATGTATCAATAGGCAAAAGCATGAAATAATCAACTTACCAATGTGATATAAACCTAAATGCACTGAGTATGAGTGGGGAACACATCAGTGGTGTATGGTTTAATGACCTTAAATCTTGCGTTGATAGATTGCCAAAATCTGAAGTTTTGGGTCTTTATACTGTTATTTCATCCGGGGATATCAGGGTTGCCCTTCTGCTGCATCCAGATACATGCTGACCTAGGCACAACCAGGATATCTTAAAAGAGCTAAAATGCCAAAACCTTGAAAATGAAGAAGCTCTCATAGAGAGTCATTCAAAAAGTGCAAAATGCATAAATCGTACCAAAAATGGTATTTGTCTTAGCTCTCGTTACATATTTTGGTCTCTCTGCTGTACGAAAGTACTGACCTGTTCACCAACTATCTAAACGTTGAAAAACAAAACGGATGAATTCAGTATACTCACCTACTACGATGAATCTTTGTGCATACCTTGATCGCGGGGGTATATCCTGAAGTGGGACACACTAATATTTCAGAATTAATATTAGCTTAACGTATCATACGGTAATGGTACTTGAAATGTTCATGCATTTTGTTTAGGTGGACAAACATACTGGTAATCGTCTTGAACTGCTTTTCACGAAAAATCACATAAAGAATTAACTAATGGTGTGAAATAGTTTGATTGTGCTGATATGATCTTCTTACCGGTGATTCTCACAAAAGGATAAATTGTAAATATTTTTTAGTTTAGTTTAGTTTGTTTAGTTTATGTTGAAAAATATCAAAAATACCAAAAAGATTTTCCTATAAAAAGGTCTCCCATTTTGAACTGACAGGTAGTTGTTTTTGCATGATAAGATAAAATATTGGTTTATCTTTAAATGTGAAAAAGGCTAATGGTTTTTCAAGATACTTTCTTGTGTTTCTAAACAGATTGATGCAGTTATCAAAATGAAGTGCAGAATACAAGTAAAGTGCAGATTGAAAGTGAAGTGAAGATCGTGTGAAGATGCATGGTAGGATCCTTCTACTACATTGTAGAGAGAGATATAAAAGACTTGGAGCTTACTGGCTTAACCAAAGATTGCTAGTTCGCTGATCTACAACGAATGAAAGTTTTGGAGATTGGAAGCATCAGCTAAGGGGGAGTTTGTTGATGTCAGAAACTGTGTGTAGCTGACGCTATCCAAAGACCAAAAGACTGCAAGATGTTTGAAGACAAAGTTACACTATGAAGCTATTGTCAAGGGGGAGTTTGTTGGTGCATGTTTTGTGACAACAGCTTAATAGTTTGATTATTTAGTCTTTGGATATTTTGTAATGGGCTTAGCATTATTGGTTAGGGAGTTATTTAGTGTTATGGGCTTGGAGAATGGCCTGGCCCAGACCAAAGCCCATGTGCAAACCTTGTCCTATATAAACAAGGCTTGGCATTAGGGTTTAGGTTAGACACTTGTTGGACATTGGAGATATTGTGAGAAATCTATAGAGATTGGCTAGGAGATTTCTTGTGGGTCTTGATTTGAATGTAAACTTCGTGTTGGATAATCAATAGAAGACCGGATTGAAAGTGCATCGTGTTCTTGATTCTGTTTCTACACGTTTTCTGTGAAATATGATCTAGGGGATTCCGCACTCTAGGTTAGATCGACGATTCTGTTACGATCCGCACGGATTAAGGGACCTAAAGTACGTCCATGAGCTGCTTGCTGCTGCTGCTGCTGTTGTTGGGGCTGCTGATGTTGTGGCTATTGCTTCACCACTCGATTGAGGCACATGTTTGCGAAGTGGTTGGGATCACCACACGCAAAGCAAGCTCTAGCGTGGATCGCAGGTACAGGAGCCGCTTGTTGGCCTTGAGGAGTGGGAAGTAGAGCTTGTTAAGCAGGAGCTTAACTATGAGCTTGAGCTGAAGCTTGACGTGGACATGTACGGCAGTTGGCGGTGAAATGGTCGTATATGTTGCAATGCACACAGTATCTGCAAGCGATTCCCACTGGGTGGTGATAAGTACAAGTAGGGCAAGCCGGGTGAGGACCAGTGTATGCACGCTTGGCCAGCGGTGCATGGGTAACCGGTGCCGCTACTTGGCGGTGTTGAGGCTGCGGTTGAGCTGGAACTAACTGGAGCGGGGTGGCAACGGTGACGGCGCAATTTTTGCTACTGTTGTTCTTCCTCTTGCGACGAGAGGGCTTGGAAGACTGCGGTGCGGTGGCGGTTTTAGCGGTTGAAGTAGCGGTGACTTGGTGCAGATTCTTGGAAGCTTTTTCCCAATACCCAGCCTTGACTCGCTTGTCATTGATCTCAGCAGCGAGTAAGAAAGTTTCCTCAATGGTTGACGTCTTTGCAGCTTGAACAAAATCAGCCACGCAATCTGGAAGAGCACGGATATACTTCTTGATGGTGATTTCGGGCGTAGAAACTTGACCTGGACAGATTATGCTTAGCTGCTTGAAGCGAGCAGTCAAACCAGCGTTGTCACCATCCTTCTGCTTGAGATGCCAGAACTCGTACTCCAACTTTTGGAGCTCGTGGGGAGGGCATAACTCTTTCATCATCAAGTCCTTCAACTCGTCCCACGTCAACCCGTAAGCTGCATCATTCCCTCGTTTGTTTCTCTCGGCCGTCCACCAATCTAAAGCGTGGGATTGGAAGACGCCGGTAGCGTTAACAGTTCTTAGATTATCAGGACAGTTGCTCTGACGTAGGGTGACTTCGATAGAATCAAACCATTGAAACATGGCCGTAGGACCATCCTCTCCGGCAAATTCCTTTGGACCGCAAGCTTTGAACTGCTTGAAGCTAAAAGTCGCTTTTGGCGAATCAGTCCGGGACTCTTTTGAAGATTTTCTAGCATTTTCATTCAGCTCACTAACAATCTGTGGGATAACTTTCGCCATTTGCTTAGCGACGAGGGCGGCGATGCGTTTGTCATCATGATTACGGCGAGCGGAGTGGGAATGAAATGATCCAAATGACGACATTGTCTGCAACAGACAGCGCCATAGGATTCAAAACGCTATATAATCGAATCTCACCTCACACGTACTACTACTAAAGCGCAGGAACACATCAACCATACAAACACATAATCACATAGGCACGGATTCATAGAAACACAGAAGCACATAAGCACGTAAGACACAGAAGAACGTAAGGTCACATAAACACATGAGGCAGATAGAATACAGAAACCATACTATATTTTGCACGTATTCTCCTATCATTCAAAGTCCGCGAGTTCGAGAATAACGATTGCGATTAGCGATTACACAGCGAGTAACGTAGCATAAGCGGGTGACATAGCATGTGATTATCCACAAGTAGTAGCGATTTGTTAGCGTGTTGAGATAAATGTGTAGTGCGAATTGTGTGTGTCGATCAAAGCAGAGAGCGAAAAGCTTATAAATCACCAAAATTGAAACATATAGCCAGGTAAAACCACATAAAACACATAAAGATCCACACAAAATGATAAATATCAGAGTCCGCAGTTGCGGGCTCAGAATCGAAACACATAAAATCAGCGATTGTGAGTATGAAAATCGAAAATAGATTGTCTAAGGCTTGATAGACATTGACTACCCAAAGTGATTCGACTATTCTCAAGGACTTTTGGTACCCACTTTTGACTTTCGGGACTGTGCCCTCGCCTCGATTTGGGTGATCGGCACACATCCTTTCAGTTATAGTGTGACTTCCAGTAGTTGGAGTCCGTCGAGACTTTGGTGAGAGTTTTCTAAAACCAAAAATAGGGAATGGAACGAATCATCAAGGTTCGGATTTCACCCCTAACTTAGCGACTACATTCCTGTTTGTGTGATAGAATCACGAGATTGAGGGAAGAATCTGCGTCGAAGTACGGATTTCACTCCTGATTCAACGCAAATTCTCGTGTTTATAGAAAAAATGCGGGTCGAACAAGCGATTTAATCGAGAGTTTGCGGTTTTCACACCTAATCTCGATCCAATCGCTGGTTCATTCTCGTACATAGTGTAGTGCGACTGCCTTAGGAAATGCAGTGTGATAGTATAGCATGAGTGTGAGTCGATCGAGGAATAGCAATAAGCTCGTACGTAACCCCTAAAGGGTTCACATAAGGCGGTCTGTTGGTACTTAGACTATAGACTAGGTCATTTCTAAAACACAGACCCGGACTAGGTCGAGTCTTGCCTAATTCCCTATAGTTATGGCTTTGATACCAATCTGTCACACCCCAATCGATGGCGGAAACATCGGGGCGCGACACTGAGCAAACAGATTGTCCAGGAGTTTCCATATAAAATACGATTACCAATTATTTAAGCATCACGTCCCATACCATGACATAACAAGTAGCATAGTTATTACGGACAATTCAAAGACAAATGGTTCTGTTTCGACAACTCAAATATAATTAAATTGTTCGTTGGTTTCTAGACTCTCCTAAGCTCGATTCCATCAAATAGCAAGCAAGCATCCTAAGCACCTGTCACATACGTTAAAATAGAGGTCAATACACATAGTGTAAAGGTGAGCATACAAGTTTAATAGTATAATAGAGTTCGAAATCGTTTACGCATAACCAGCATGTAACATGTACAAAGTGAAGGCAAATAGGTTATCGACAGAGAAATATGCACAGACGTGACTGCGAGTTGTAGAATGCGCAACACATATCCCCACTAGGACACGTGAAGTAAAGCCCTTAACAACCCCTGTCCACGACAGGTGCTGAGTCCAAACTATAGTACTATCGTTGCTAAGGTGTCAGGCAACAATCACTGTGTTAACATAACATACAAGCATTCATCGAATAACACGTAGCATGCAATAACGGTCATCGTATAAATAGTGTTTGTGTTGTGTGTCCATTGTGATTTAGAATAAGTAACGTATGTAACACCCAAAAGTGCGTAAAGCAAAAAGGGTTCGAGTATACTCATAGATAGCATTTAAGTTAATAAACACTGTCTTGGATTGAAGGGGGCGCTGAGAGATTAGCCTGAACAGTTAACGATAGCATAAACAATGAGTGGCGCATTAGATGGTGCAAAGTGACTAAGTGTCGAGTGACAATCTGATCGGATGGCTATCCGATCGGTTGGCCATTCGATCGGATGTCAATCCGCTCGGATGGTCATCCGATCCGATGGCCATTCGAATGGATGGCCATTCGTTTGGTAAGGACGTGTTTGTGTATGATGGCTTTGAAGTTTTCGTTGTAGTATTTTGAAAACAGAGAAGTATCTCTACCTTTCAGGTCGATCGATCGAACGGTCGCTCGATCGGATAGTGATCTGATGGGAAGGACACTAAGTGAGAACAAGTTCGCAGCAGGATTGTCACTCGATCGGATAGCAATCCGATCGGATGGCAATCCGTTAGTTATTGATGATCTTTGAAAATTATGAAAATGATTAAGTTTCGAAGTTCCAAAGGTCATATGATCGAATGGGCGTTCGATTGGATGGCTATTCGATCGGACGGCAATCTGTTCGACGTTCAGATCTTTGAAAGTTTGAAGAAAAAGTTTAAGTGTAGGACCAAGTGCATTCCGATAGGATTGCGGTTCGATCGGATGGCAATCCGATCGGACGACGATCCGTCCCATGGTCTGATATTTTTACAAAATTGTTAAGTTTTGAATGTTTTGCGGTTTGACCGAGACGGTGTGACAGCGTGCTAGACAACAGAAACCCCATCATGACCCAAGTTATCCGATCTAACAGGAATCACCCAACCCGATCAGTTTACTGGTTCGTGATGGTTGTTCATGTTTAACCCGAAGTCGGTTGTCTCTTTGATAGAAACCAGATCTTGAACCAACATATCACTAAGAAAGAGTAGAAGGTCTGCACAAGCTCCGATTCTATCGGTTTTGAGTGCATTGAGTGTAAAAGATTTGAAAGAAAGTTAGAAAACCATCTTTCAATCCTTTTAACCATGAATATGTGTAGATCTATGCGAAAACGTTGTTTAATCATGTGGAAATCCTTCAGATCTGAGTTGTTCTTAGTAGAATGAGGCTAAAACTTGAAGTTCGTAAGAACTCCATGATGACATCATCCTAGAACACCTCAAATCCACTGATTTCACGGTTAAAAGTTGAGATTCAAAAGAGAAAATGATGAAGAAGTGTGTGTAGATCATAGAAGTACAAGATTTAGGTTGAAAACTTACAAGAATCGCGAGTAATCGAGAGAATGAAGGCTTGAGTGCGGCTGGTCGAGTGAGAGAGTTGTCACATCACAAATGATGTGACAGAGGGGTATTTATAGGTTTCCAACAGGGAATGTGCAAGGGTGTCGAATAGCACTTGGATCGGATGGCTACCCGATCGGATGGCCATCCGATCGGTTGTCCATTCGATCGGTTGGCCACTCGATCGACGTGGTTTGGTGAGTTGATTTTCGGCGTTTCGTTTCGCGTGTTGGACGTTGCGATGTGTTTGAGCGAGTATGCGATGCGATAGTATTAGACAATTACTACGATTAGCTTAATCAAAACTAGCTATATCTAACATACAATCATCCTATGTAAATTGCGTTTAGCGTTTGCGATTAAGTTGCGTTGCGATAGAGTTGCGATTGCGTTTTGATTAATCACCACAAACATAAAGTAAACATGCACAAGTAACACATAAGTAACACACGCAAAACAATATTCAGAATCTATCAATCAAGGTGCGAGCGCGATTGCGATGCGATTAGCGATAAAGCGATAAAACATTCGATAACATCGATTAAATCTCGATTATTAATAGATACTCCACATAATACAACTAAAGTGATAAAAATAAAAGATTCGATTACAAGTCAAAGAAGTCAAAACAGTAGTTGAGCAAGGAGTGACAGATCGCATTTAGCAATCTTTTCTTCCTTTGACTTCAATCTTGACTTTGACTTTGACTTTCGTAACACGGGGTGTTACATCTGGGTTGTAAACCGCACGGGTTTTCGGCTTGTAGTTGCATGATTTCTCTGCAATCGACTGAAAACGCTCGTGTTGTCGTCTTCATGATATGTCCTGTCATGCTCATCTGTTTGGGTGTCCCGCTTCTGGTACGAACGCGGGCCCAATCGTGAATGGACTGACTGACGTTTGTGAGAATACTGTTCATCACGGTGATTGTGTCTCCTGGATTCAGAGTGAGTGGATTCATACTTAGTGGTAGATCTGGAATAAACTTTCGTATCATCTACTGACATGTGTGACGGTGCATCGTAGTGAAACACTCGAGGTGCAGAGGGGGCTCGCACCTGAGGTGCAGATCTACGTGGTTGTGTTGTAGGTTGAGCGGCCTGTGCACAGAGTTGTGCGTAAACTGCATTTATTGCACCTTGAGATTTCACGTACCATGAGATCGGAGTTTCACCAGGGGGTAAAATTGAGCTTATCTGGATTTCGGTTGTGCTCCTAGTTTAACAGGATCATTCGGATGATTAACGTTGTGTTGGACATCGTTATCATCGGATGTTTCTTCCACAATCCTCTTGACACGAAGATCATGGGCAAAATTCTCCAGCCGAGGGCCTAGTGGATGGTTTGACGGTTTTTCTACCATAGAAAACAGAGAATGAAAGGAAATGAATCAAAACGAGAAGATGCAAATGAAAATTGAAGAATTCGGTGGGCGCCAATGAAGAAACAGTGGTTTGAATGACCGGAATCAATCAGACCAGGGGTTTAGTCTCAGCATAAAAAGGTTCATCCTCTCGCTTGATTTGAGGGTTTGACTGAGCTTCTTCTCCGGTGATCGCTGCAAAACAGAAAGTCATTAGACTCGCCACGGGGAGAATGGGTGTTCTCTATGTGACCACCCTCCGACGTGAGAATAAGTACAGTGATCTCGAAGAAGAAGAAGAAGTAGTAGTAAAAGTGAAGTGAAAGTAACTTGTGAGATCATACCTGCAACATTCTATCTATAACCGTTTTTTAGCGGGAAATTGATACGACGGAGAGAGTAACGGAAAGCATTTTCCGTTGGTGGTTATGCCCTTTTCTGTCAATCAATAACGTCACATTCATGCACACCGATTGTGAGGGTGATCGGCGGCTGGAGAGATACCACGTGGAAAGTGGGTTTGGGTAAACCTTTCTCCAAGTTGATGCCATCATCGTGATTTGGATGAGTGTTCAGGATTGTGCCACATCACTTTTCAGTTGTAACTGAATGGTTGTGCATGATGATCATTTAGAAAGTCTTCTAGAAGATCTACAGCTGTAAACTTTTATGCCCATGCCAAGTGTCTGTTCAGTTGTAACAAAAAAGATGCTTTTATACAAGTCCTGATTTCAGTCGTGCGGAGATGTTTAGGATTTTATCTTCAAGTCTAACTGTACCTTTGCGCGAGCCCGCGCAGGGTGTTAGTTGAATGTTTGTTTCTCTTTTTCTCCGGCGCATGGTTTATCGAAGACTGTTTTCTTCCACAGCTTCGTTCAGAACCGCTGCGCAGCCGCGGAGGGTCTTGTTAAAAGTGTTCTTGGAATAAGATTGTGGTATGATCCTATGCGCCTGCGCAAGGTTTTTGGGGCCATACCCCTTCAAATTGCAATCAAATTCTCCGGTTTTTAACTCCGAGTTAGCTAATGGCTGTTATAGTGACGGTTATGGCTATTATGAGGATGCATGGGTTTTGTCATTTGTTGATAAGAAGTATGCTAAGACTGCTGACTATGTCGCAATGAATGTGATCAGAGTGAAGGTTGCAAGGTGTATTTCAACCCTGACAGCGGCCATTATCGAATGACATTGAGCGAACAGAGCTACTTGAAAAGATAAAATCTTTATTCCAGTTGAGCCATCACATAAAGGTTCATTCGGTAGTTAGTAACTTTTGTGACGTGATATGTATTGATATTGACAATTTAACGGGTTTCTTGACTAATCAAAAGTCCACAAAGGCTTATAAAAGAGTTATCTCAACATTGGAGAGTTGAGAAAAGCACAATATCATGAGTGAAAGAAACCCTCGCTATCGGGACTAACAAAATCAACGACAAGACAAGACATACCATCTCTCACAAATCCACGACGGATTCAAAATTCAGCAGTGATACCTCTGTCACTGTCTCGCTGATAGGTCTAATAATCAGAGTCCAACGACCCTTTAGATTGTCGCTAAGTGAAGAATTTAACTGTCATTCAAAGGAACACTTCTGACTATTGCAATCTCATTTAGAAGCTACAAAGTTTAACAAAATATGTCACATATAAGAAGCTCTTCCATGTAATTTGATAATTATCTATAATAACAATTTGAGTAGTTTCTTGGCTACAGTAGCCAAAGTAACCCTCAAATTCAACTCGTATTTTTCTGACTTTTCATGATTTTGGCCGTCGTTTGTTTACTAGTGTAAATTCGTGTTTTTAATTTACAATTTTTCATGGTTTAACAACCCCGCGTCCGCAACGCGGGGGGTTTAAACACTAGTTATAAATAACTCAACAATTACTGAATCCATAAAGTAAAAGATACTAGAAAGTAGAAGAATTATAAGGCAGAAAATGTAAACAGCTACAAAATGTGGCACTGGATCTCCATCTCCTCACATTAACTGAAAAATAAAAAAAGGGTAGTGAGTGAATGCCATGTATTATATTATGATTCTTATATGGATTTTCAAATGGTTATAATGAAATTAAGCATTAAGTGAAAAATCAACAAAAAAAAGGGTAGTGAGTGAATGCCATTATTATATTATGATTCTTCTATGGATTTTCAAACTGTTTTAATGAAATCAAGCATTAACTGAAAAATCAACAAAAAAGGGTAGTGAGTGAATGCCATTATTATATTATGATTCTTATATGGATTTTCAAACGGTTATAATGAAATCAAGCATTTTATATTCAATTCTATATATTCTATCTTTCCATACAAATTTCAACCAAATAGTATCCCATTCAAATATGAGCACTTTTGGCACAAGAAAGTACCATACACAGTTTCCATCAATGATCGTTATTCGTCGTTAAGGGTCACTCGATCTATTTCTGCTTTAGAGTATAGCCCCAGCCAATAGGCTTATATATATGTTGGGAATGTGGGCTAAGTAATCGGTCGTTGAGGGACATTGAGAGAGGATATGAGACCGTATAACACGTTTAGAAACCATGAACCGCATAAACGAATATAGGACTTATATGATTTTGTTGGAACTTATGAGATCGTTGATACTTGTACTGGATTAGTTTTATTATAGTTTGGAGCTTGTTTTAAAGTCTAGGGGCATATTTTGTAATTACATGAAAGTAGCAAACCTGACCTAGTGTAGATAAGATGCCAACATAATTATAATTATGCTGGCAAGTCAGGATCTATATAAACCATTGTAATGTTGCCCTAGCCAAGCTTTTGGCTCACTTGGTGAATAATTGTTTACATTTCAATCTCTACTCTTGTGCTTAAATCAGATTTCCAAGGTGCTTTATTGATCTATCTTCTTGTTTGGATTCAATACAACACTTGTTGTATTCATCATACCATTAGCTTCATCTTCATTCTTGATTCTTCATAACTTTTCATAGTACAAACACCTAATCAATAGGTGTTTTGGACTAAAACAATCAACCACTGTGATCCGGATTGATATTGGGATCTACAATTTGGTATCAGAGCCTTAGTGCTCTTGGTTGTTGTGTTTTTGTTAAGATTTTTCAAAGTTTTGAAGGTTTTTCAAAGTTTCAAGGTTTTTCAAATCTTTGGACTTAAAATGGATTGATTTGGTGTGTTTAATCGATAGGTTGTTGTTAATCTGTGATTAGGGAGTCATTTTGGACATTTTGATGCAAAGAAACATGGTTTTTGAGTCGATTTTGGGTGATTAGAGGGTTTTAGTTCGTGTTAAACCCTCTGGTCAGCGTAGATAAATTTGAAGGCAGCGAAATTAATTTGAATACAGTGAGGATATTTTTGAATATAGCGAACAGTATTTGAATACATCGCATAATCGTCAATTTCACCGACTAAAACTCAAGCGAAGTTGCTGATCTCCGGTGAAATAGTGCGAAGTGTCCCTGTAGCGAATTTATCGAAGGCGACTTCGATAACTGTGATAAAGAACCACATCGTTTTTATCACGGTGTGCGGCGAAATAAGCCAAACTAACGTGTGTGTTTGTTGTATCAGCTGAATTAGCTTTCTTCGCTCGTGCAGGACTTCTCCGCGTACCGGCGAAGACACTTGATCTACAAGGATTATCGGCGAATTTGTCCTGTTCCACAATATTCCAGTGTACTATCCGGCGAAGTTATCATCATTACCGGCGAAGTTGTTCTGTCATCAGTCTGTCGGTGAATTTAAACCCTGATCAGCTTTCTTAAGTCAAAAACAAGTCAAGATGTCGTTGAATCAACTAAGTCCAATTGCTCAAGCTGAACTTGAGACCGGAACCACCACTAGACCACCAAAGTTGAAAGGAGCAGAAGATTTCGGTACCTGGAAGACTCGTATCCAATCGTTCTTCCAGTACACGGACTACAATTTGTGGCTCTCAGTCACCGCTGGACCCCACATTCAAATGGTGGTTCGAGGAGATGCGATAGTCGCTAACAATGACTCCACAACCTTCACTGATAAAGACAAGGCCCTAATCCAACGCGACCGCCGTGCACATGCCGCCTTAACCATGGCTCTGTCAACTGATGACTGTAACATGTTTGAAGAACACCGAACTGCAAATGCACTCTGGCATGCTTTGATTGAGTATTATGAGGGAAATGAAGAGCTAATTGAAAGCAAGAGAGACATGGTACAGAAGCAGTACGACATGTTTTGTGGAGTTCGTGGAGAAAGTCTTTCCGATCATATCAGTCGCTTTCTGAGTATGATGACCAAAATGAAGAAGGCAGGAAATCCTGTCACTAACCGTGCTGCCATAAAGAAGCTGTTGGATTCACTCCCAAAGGAATGGAGCTTGCAATGCATGATGATCAAGAAGGATTTCCTCAATAATCCAAATCCTGTTACTCTGTCCTACTTAATCAACAATCTGAGAGCTTTTGAAATGGATGTCAACAAACGAGAGATGAACACTGCTGGCTACACCCCAAAGTCCACTCAGACTTCTGCTGGATTGAAGAATGTGGCATTCCTTACTTCAGGAGGCGTCAGTCAACAAGCTTCTGACATGATCTATGTTAACACTTCCGCAAGCGCATCCAAAGCTCCACAACCTAGTGAAAAGACTGTCATGGTTGGAGATACTCAAGCCTTGAAAGTGTCTACTGAAAACGTGGCTCTTTTTAACTTGTTTCTGAGTAGCTATGAAGCTTTAATGTCAGGAGAGCTCAAGAAGGAGATGTTCACTGCTGAAGACATGTATCAGGTTGATCCAGATGACATGGAGGAGATGGATTTGAAATGGCAGATGGCCATGATCACTCTACGGTTGAAGAAGTTTCAGGACAAGACTGGGAAGCATTTGGGTCTTGGAAAAGCTGGTTTTGACAAATCCAAACTGAGATGTTACAACTGCAAGAATCTTGGTCACTTCAAGCGTGATTGCCCCTTGCTGAAGGAAGGAAACATTGAAGCCACTCCTGCTGTAAAACAAATCACTATCGAAGAAAACAAAAACAACGCGTCTCCTAACACACCAAAAGCTTTGGTTGTTGAAGATTATGATTGGAGTGAAGAAATTGCTGAAGCCAAGGAACAAGTCAACAAAGCTCTCATGGCAAAGATCTCAAGCGGGTCGTCATCAAAACAGTTTGAGAAACAGGCTGCTGGAATCCCAAAGGGGGACAACATTGCTGACAAGGGTCTGAAAAGCATTCTCACCTCCCTAGAGCCTGAGAAAGAAAAGAATTCTGAAAAAGCTGAAAAACCCAAGGAGCATGTTCCTAAGGAGTCATCTGACGAAAAGAAAGAAAAGGGAAAAGTCTCAGCAGCAGCAATGAAAACTGAATCCTCAAAAGAAAAAGCTGACAAAGACTTGGTAAATAGCATTCCACATAACTTTAAAGTAAAGTTATGCACACCAGCATGCGTTGATGTCGTGGCTCACTACAAACTCTTAATCTAGAATTTGAGAGGCAAAAAGACAATGCTTTAAAATTTAATAAAGAACCTAAGCAGAACGAGGCTGCATATCAGAGAAAGTTGAATTCAACTTTAGCTGAAATGCAAACTCTAAAAGAATTTGTTTTTGGAAAAGATTTTATCATTAACGATCTCACAGATAGACTAGAAAAAGCTTTGAACGAAAATAATAAACTACAAATTGTCATAGACATATGGAATGCCAGTCAAAAGGCCTTTACTGACATCAAAAACTGCCAACGACCAACGTATGTAAAAGACGGGATCGGGTACAAGGATAGGCAAGGAAATGAAAGAAAACTTTTCTTTCCACCACATAGCAAAAACTATGTGCCTATGCCAACTCCTCATCCCGACAATGATTTCATTGATGAAAAGGACTCTGTAGAACAAAACGATTATTTCAAAAATGAAACAACCGCTAACATTTCTAAAAGTAATGCAGATCCCATTGTGTGTAAAGAAGATGTGTGCGATGAGGATGGAGACTGCGGCGGTTCAAAAATAGGAATAGGTTATTCAGGCGACAGTTATTCCACCGTTAACTGGTTCGCCTGGAACTGTTCTAAGAAAAACAATATTCATGATGAATGTAATAATTTAATTAGGACGGATGACTGTAATGGCTGTGTGCCTAAATTTAACTCTTTGGATGACTGTAAGGGCCATGTGCCTACATTTGAGACCCGTGATCGTGAACATGCTATGTTTGAATGTCATGATTTAAATTCTAGATTTTGTGATGATAAAAATGTTTGTGAATCTCCCGTATTTGTGCCAGAATTGAAAAAGAATAGCTTTGGAAAATTCCTCACCGAGGAAATTCCAGAATTTATTCCATCTCGAACAGGTATGACAGACTCAGAGAAGAAAGTCGCTAAAGATAACAGCAAAGAAGATTCAAGCGCCTCTGCCTCAGAAAAGGAAGAAGAGACTTCAAGTCCTGATGAAGAACAAGAATCAGAGAATTCAAGTGAAGATCAATCAACAGAAGGTGAAAATTCATAAAGTTCAAGTGAAAATCAGAGTTCCGATGATTCAAGTTACGAGGCAAGTGAAGAGCAAAATTCAAGTGAATATCAAACATCAGAAAGTTCATCAGATTCCGACAATGATGAAGACTGTTCAGAAGATGAAAGCCGAGTTGACAAGAAAATGAAGAAAGCCGAGAGCTCAAGATACACCACATCAAAAGATTCATCAAAGAGCTCAAGACACTCATCACATACATCATCTTCTAACACCAAAAAGCCCAGACGTAAACGATGTTTTCGCTGTGGTCATTTAGGACATACCGCGAAACATTGTAAAAACAAGAATTTTTCTAAACCAGAATATGATTTTGTCAAAAATTTCACAAATCAGCTTGATTACCTTAAGAAATCTGTTAAAAATCTGGTCAATTCAACAGCTTATTTTTGGAAACAAAAAGAGGACATCGTGGCCCAAAACCACGATAGATCCAAAATGAAGTAAATCTGGGTTCCCAAATCAAACTAATTTGTGTATATACTTGTATTTCCGAATAAGCTCCAGAAATGGCTTCGAATGCTCATGGAATATATCTAGCACGTTGACAGCGGATGTTCAAGACACATGACAGGCTTAAAGGAACTTCTGAAGAATTTTCGTTTTATTGATGGTGATTTCGTGTCATTCGCTGGAGACGAGAAGGGAGGGAAGATCGTTGGAATAAGAGATGTTGTGTCTGAAGCACTCACTTTGGAAAATGTCAACTATGTACCAGAATTGTGCTACAATCTTATGAGCGTATCACAAGTCTGCGATAAAGGAATATCGGTCCTTTTCAATGACATGGAATGTTTGTTTCTCAAGCCTGAATATGTCATTCCTGCAGAGATGATCATGCTCACTGCTCCAAGACAAAACAACACATACGTGCTCAACATGAAAAACGCCAAGACAAATGATAACTTGACTTGTTTAATCTCAAAGGCTTCAGAATAGGAGTCACTACTTTGGCACAGGCGATTGGGGCATGTAAATTTCAAAAATATGAACAAACTCTCTAAGTTAAACTTAGTAAGAGGTCTTCCGATAAAAGAATTTCCTTTTTCTGAAAAATGTATAGCATGTGCTCAAGGAAAGCAACACAGGAAATCGCACAAGTCCAAAGCAGTGAACACGATTACTGCGCCTCTTCAGTTGATGCATATGGATCTTTTTGGTCCAATAAGTGTTAAGAGTCTTGCTAAAAGTTCTTACTGTTTGGTGATTACAGATGATTTCTCTCGTTTTTCATGGGTTTATTTTCTCGAAGCCAAGAGTGAGACAGCTGATATCCTTAAGTCATTCATTCCCTTGATTGAAAATGTGACCAGATTGAAAGTAAAGTCGATCAGAAGTGATAATGGTTCGGAATTCAAGAATCAAACCTTCATGTCCTTCTGTGCAGAAAAGGGAATTCATCTTCAATACAGTGCGGCTAGAACTCCTCAACAAAATGGAGTAGCTGAACGAAAGAACAGAACTTTGATCGAAGCCGCGAGAACCATGCTGGTGGATTCAAAGCTTCCAATCATCTTTTGGGCAGAAGCGGTAAATACAACATGTTACTGTAACACCTCATAAAATCACGTCCAATGATGTATTGACACGTGTAATAAACCCTAATGAAGTCAAATAGTAAATTTAAGGGACTAATTTTTCGAAAAATCGAAAACCTTGATTATAAAAGGACTGGAAGTGCTATCATACCAAAAATAAGTTTCTGAATAACCTCTCACGATGATTATATTTACAAATGAGCCATTTGTTGATCAAGTGTAGCCGTTTGCGTAATTAATTGAAAGTTTGCGCAATGAAGGGTTGAAAGCGTCAACATGTAAATTCTTACCTCTGAGTGACCTTTTAATAAACTGGGAGCTTCATGATATTTAATTATACTCTCGGGAATGCCAATTATTGGCCGTCTAAAGTCTTTATGCCTATAAGTAAAGTTACACGCAACTTCGCAAGTTAGAGGGACTAAAAGTGTCAATATGTTTAATTATACCTCTGAATGACCTTTTAGCAAACCCGAAGCATCGTGATGATTAACAATACTTCCAAGAATGTCTAATATGGATTAGATGAGGCTTCAATGCTACTAAATGATGAGATGCGCAAGTTTGCGCAATAGAGGGACCTAAAGCGTCAACTTTTGAATCTACGCCTTTCGGTGACCATCTAAGCAAATGAAAGCGTAGTAATATTTAATTATATGCTTAGGAAGGATAAATATGGGCCATGGAAGGCTTAGATAACATTTAACGGCATTTCGCGCTACTTTGCGCAATTTAAGGACTATTTGCGTCAAACTGCAAAAGCATGTCAATTCGTAGGGTATCGGACTTTCTGGAATATGACCATGAGTTAAACATACCCTATTTATTCTTTATATAGCTTAGATATAGGCTTAGAGGTGTTTTATGCGCAAAAATAAACTTTCAAGTCCACCAGGGACTAAAAGTGACAAAAAGTGCACAAGTTTGCATTTTCGCGCATATCTTCCGTTCTGTATATCTCCGGACACCCAAAAATTTATGTAAGCACTAAAACATTTTATTTTAGTGTTCGGCATCATAAAATTCCATTCGTCGCGGAGTTTGGACCATTTTTCGCATCCGTTCGTATTTCGTCGTAATTAGACGCACAACGTGACCGTGCGGCCAAACGAACCGACATCCGACATGTTTTTGAACATGTTTCATGTCCCCTGTGTTTACACACCATAGTGAAGCCTTAAACTGAGGTTAACGGGCTTTAAACGTGCCTAAAATGACTTTAAAGGCTCACAGGGACCATTTCTGTCAGTTTTGAAACTGCTGTTGCTGGGCTGGATTGTCAGGCGGGCCGCGTAAGGCCACACAGACACTTACGCGGGCCTCTAGGCCTGCACAGAATGCATAACAGCTGCAAACAGCCTGTTATTTGCTGGATTTTGTTATAGCTGGCTTCCATACTCTCAAACTCGATCCTAGGGGCTGCCCATGGTATAATGAAACCACCCAACACTTGTTGTGATCTGGTTATAGCTCCCCGACACTTGTCGCGATCCTACGAGGTCCCAAAAAGTATAAAAGGAGGTGGGTTTTTCACTTTCACCTCACACCTCCATTCCTTTCTGCTTTGGCTTTCTGAATTCAAAGGGATCCTGATCACATTAGGAACCTCCTTCAGCTCATAGGACCTCTTGTAAGTGTCCCTTCGTGCTTAGTTAATAATATTTAGCATTTATAGCAGGAAAGTCAAGCGTTTGTGATAAACGCTTTGACTTTTAACGGTTGAGCCATGGTGCGTAACAAACATGGCTACGTGACCGTAATTAGGTAGGTATTAAACCCTCAAATGGGCGCCTCCTAATTACCACGTTTATTTAGTTAAATTGTCGGGTCAAATAAAAGTCAAACGGGTAGTTTTAAATAAAATTCATAACTATTAATATCGATGCCATAAAATCAGTTTTCTCACTTTAATAACTTGGTAAATATTAGTTGAACATGTCTAAGCATGTTCAACCCAACAATTCTAAGTATAGGCTCGGTTCGGAACCGAAAGTCGTAAAAGTTGACTTTTGCTTTGACTTCCAGTTCTGACCCGATTTAGCTTAGTTTAGATATGCCTTAGGATTCCTTTAGGACCATGTTTTATGTTAGTATAACTCTCTGAGGTTATACAACTTGGATCCTTAGTTATCCTATTCATTTACATGTTTCCGATAAGTGCTTAAATGTTGACTATTATGCCCTTTTGACTATAAAACATGATTTTTGAAAAAGTAAAAGAGTAGGAACCTTAGTTACTGATTTATAAACTTGCACCCAAAATTTGACATCAGTTTGAGGTCTAGATTAAGAGTTATGCTCATTAGCGTAATTAGAAAGCTTTTTATTAAATAAACGGCGTAATTAGCATATAGCCTATCTAAACCCAATTTTTGATATCAAACTTTTTACCTACTGATATAAAATAATATTTTGGGATTTTTGGAGATTTTTATTTATTTTTAGGCTGAGCATAACTTAGAGTTCTAAGTATAATTCGGTTAATGCCGGTTTTGCCCTTTTAAGCTATAAAATGAGTTTTACAAATCCTTTTGACCCCAAACCTTTTGCTACTGATTTTATTTAATAAATAAAGTATTTTGAGCCTTCGGGAATTATAAAAATATCAGCTTTCCTTTGAAAACCCGAGAATGGCTCCAAATCGCCTTTTTAAGCGTTTTAACGCATAGTATGTACTAAAACTATTTTAAACATATAAGGTTGATACCTACTGAGATTTTTAGTATATTTTTGTATATTAATAGTAAGTAAAAGTTTTTAAACTCAGGTTTCCAATTTTGACCTTTTAAGCCTAAGTGAAATTACCGAAATACCCCTAAGGTGCATAGTTTGGTTTTGAATGATAAATTTCACATATAGGTCATACCCTACTGATATAACTTAGTAAATTAAGTATATTTACTAGATAAATCAGACCTGTAACTCAGATTACAAATTAAACTCTTTTATAACCTTTTAAATGACCAAAATACCCTTACGGGGCATAGTTTGAGTTTAAATTCGTGTGGGGCATAATAGAAGATACCTTACTGATATCACAACATGTTTAAGGCATATTAACTCAGGGAACTTGTATATGACTCATTTGGTTACTCGTTACGCACTTGTCGCGTTCGGATCGGCTTACGTGACTAGTTGCACATATTAGCCGAAACGAGTCAAACCATGTCATTTTCAACTCCAAATCCAGAATGTGTTTAAGTTACCCATATTAAACAAGTGCCCAAGCTTGTCGGGTCAAACCACATTCTAAACCGGTCTTCGCTTTATCATGCGTTCGAACCGTGTATTCCTTTCGAAAACTAACCGGTCTAAGCCTAAGCTTGATTAAAGACCCGTTAGGATTCTAATAGGTTATTATAAACATTCGTTCCAGATTAGGAGCCCAGTAAAAGCCATCTGTACTTGCTGTATTTGACTTATACATTGCTCAGGTAAATACTCTTAACTTATTTTTCCCTATACGGGCTTGGGATACGGTACTATAAGAGTACCGCTTGGTCGGGTATGTAGTCATTTAAATCGGATTGTGATTAATGTATTTACATAACTCGCTTTATTTTGTATTATTTGGTGTATGGCCCTTGGGGGTTAAATGACCATGTCCCGGATATCCTTGGCATCATTCAAAGAAATGGCCACGACCTAAGCACGGGGTGTAGGCGTACACCTGACAGATGCATATGTAAAAACTGGTAGCCCACTTAAAGGAATCAGCCTCGTGAGTATTATACCTGTGGCGTGTCAATTAATCTAGACCGGCCCTACAAACCGGCACTGACGGACGACAAATAAGTAAAACTGTATACAAGATTATTTTAAAATAATTGTCCCAAGTTATAAAAGATATTTTTGCCTAAGTTCATCCAAATCAATTTTTAAACATTTTCAAAATGAGTCAGTTAAGTTATATTTACCAGTGTAAACTGACGTATTTCCAAAAAGGCTAAGTGCAGGTGCTATACGTAATAGGCTGGCTACTCTAGGCATCAATAATCAAGTCTCGTAAGCTCTAGATGTTAAAGTCTGTTGAACAGTGTTATCTTTATTTTGATCCGCCTGTGGATTTGTTTCAACTACATGGTGATACTTTATATTACAATTTATTTGGTTGAAATAAATCTATCTTTTGCTTCCGCTGTGCATTTAAATATTGTGTTGTTTGACTATGATGATATCAACTACGTCACGATACTCCCCACCGGGCCCACCGGTAATACGTGAAAATATCGGGGTGTGACAGTTACGTTCTGAACAGAGTTCTCATAGTAAAACCTCATGGAAAAACGGCATATGAACTTCTTTTCAAAAGGAAGCCGCTTATTGATTTCTTCAGACCGTTTGGATGTTCTTGCACTCTTCTAAACACTCAAGAGAATCTCATCAAGTTCGAAGCAGTGGGTGATATCTGCTATTTCACGGGATATTCATCCACGCAGAAAGCCTACAGAGTCTACAACAAAAGAACAAAGATGGTGATTGAGTCGTATTACGTTGACTTTCAAGAAGGAAACTACACCAACACCGAAAGTGCTCCCGATTGGTTTTATGACGTGGGTGTAATTTTCAACACCTTCGAAGTTCCAGAAGATATTCCAGAAGCAGAACCTGCTGAAGCGGCTCAAGTTGAACCTCTGTTTGATTCTTCAGATATTGGTGTAACTCCTTTCACTACCCGTTTCTCTCCATTTTCTGCTGATCCACTTCTCTCTGTGGATGAATTAAATGGTGACACTTAGCCTAAGAACACCCACCCCTGAAAACGGTGCTTCTTCTTCACAGGCGAATGTGGATGAACCAACTCAAGAAGATGACCCTCCAGTAATCTACGTTGATGAACACTTCACCAACCTTCCGCAGCAAATTGAGTCTCATACAAATGCAGGATATAAGAAAAATCGCAATCATCCTCTTGAAAATGCTATAGGTGCAGTAGAAGAAGGAGTACGTACACGGGGTTAGTCATCAAGCATCAACAAAGGGCTCTATGCAGCTTTTCTCTTGCAGTCCATGCCTCGTGACATTGAAGAAGCCATTCAAGCTCCAGTTGGGTTCAGGCCATGCCGGAAGAACTATCTCAATTTCGCAAAGTCAAAGTTTGGGAGTTAGTATATTTACCTGAGGGAAAGTTTCCGATTGGTACAAAATGGGTCTTTCGCAACAAGATGGATGATCGTGGAGGAGTGATCAAGAAGAAAGCTAGATTGGTGGTGCAAGGCTTTCGTCAGGAGGAAGGAATTGATTACGAAGAAGTTTTTGCTCCAGTTGCAAGATTAGAGGCGATCAGAATATTCCTGGCATACGCATCATACAGGAATTTCAAAGTTTTCCAGATGGACGTAAAGAGTGCTTTTCTGTATGGCAAGGTAGAGGAAGAAGTTTACGTGTGTCAGCCTCCAGGACTCGAAGATCCTCATTTTCCAGGTCGCTACTACAAGTTGGACAAAGCCCTCTATGGTCTTCACCAAGCTCTGCGTTCTTGGTACGAAACTCTATCAACTTATCTTTTGAAGTGTGGGTACACCAGAGGAACGATCGACATGACTCTCTTCACCAAACGAATCGGAGAGGACGTAATGTTGGTTCAGATTTATGTGGACGATATCATCTTCGGGTCAACAAATGAAGAGTTATGTAAAGAATTCGAGACCGTGATGAAGGCAAAGTTCGAAATGAGCATCATGGGAGAACTCACGTTCTTCTTAGGGTTAGAAGTAAAGCAAAAGGAGGACGACATTCTTATTCATCAGGCCAAGTACATTCGGGATATTCTCGCAAAGTACAACATGAACGACTGCAAAGTTGCAAGTACCCCGTTCGCCTCACAGACGGAGCTTACTCTAGATCCTTAAGGAAAACCAGGGAACAAGTCCTTCTACCATTCCATGATAAGCTCTCTGATGTACTTAACTGCAAGCAGACCTGACATTATGTGGGTCGTCTGTCTCTGTGCTCGTTTTCAGACAAATCCCAAAGAATCACATGAAACTGCTGTGAAGCGCATCTTCCGCTATTTTAAAGGAACTCCGAAACTAGGTCTTTGGTATCCTAAAGATAGTAATTTTGATCTTATTGCTTATTCTGATAGTGATCATGCAGGTTGTAAAGTGGATCGCAGGTCTGTATCAGGAGGATGTCAATTCTTGGGAAATCGTCTGATCTCTTGGCAAAGCAAGAATCAGACAACTGTGTCTACCTCCACTGCTCAAGCTGAGTACATTGCGGCCTACAGTTGCTGTTCACAAGTTCTCTGGATACAAAATCAGTTGTTGGATTATGGAATCAACATCATGAAGACTCCTATATTCATCGACAATGAAGCATGTCTGGGAATTGTGAAGAATCCCATCCACCATTCCAGAACAAAGCATATCGAAATTCGAATTCACGCAATTTGAGACGCCTACGAGAAAGGATACATTCAAGTGGTGCCAGTGGATACAACACAGCAACCCGATTCAACCAGCTGGTAACCTGGTTGGAAATGGTTAATTTCCTTGAATGGAAATGAATCTTGTTGTCCAAAATCGTTCGTAAATACTCTATCTTTTGTCCATATTAAAAAAAAACGTTTGTTAAAAGTAAAACAAGTATCGTAAAGTGTTGCCCACCAAAAAAATATTTCTGAACTTTAAAATTTCATTTTTGGGCAATGGACTTTCGAAAATAAAGATTTTAGGGGGGGATATTCCAGAAAATCAAAATAGATGCTTGTGTCTGACACCTGTTAGAGGAAATGTTAGAAAATTGCTAACACTTTGTCATTTCTTGAAAAACAGAAAACAATAGCAATTGGGGTACCAAGCAACGACGTGTCGGTAGATTCAGCAACACCAACGAGTAAACTGTTGTTAGGGAGCAAAACATAACATCTACACAAGGATTCTGGCTTTTCTCAGGCATTACGCATCATTGTGGGTAACATGTTACGGCATATGGCTTAATGGTCTTAAATCTTGTGTTGATAGATTGCCAAAGTCTGAGATTTCGGGTCTTTATATTGGTTTTTCATTCGGGGATATCATAGTTGTTCTTCTGCTGCATCCAGATACATGTTGACCTAGACGCTATGATATCTTTTTAATAAAAGAGCCAAAATATGGCCAAAACCCTAAAACGGATTAGTTTGGTCTCTCTGCTGTACGAAAGTACTGACCTGTTCACCAAACTATCCATCATCAAATCGTACCAAATCTGGTATCTGTCTCCGCCCTCGGTAGTTCTCGGGATCTCTGTGTACGAAAGTACTGACCTGATCTCCAACTCTATCGTTGAAACGCAAAACGAATGAATCCAATATACTCACCTGTTATGAGGAATCTTTGTGCATACCTTGATCGCGGGGGTATGTCCTGACGTGGGACTCACGGGCGTAATGATTCTATTCTCAATAGCTTGTATGGGGGCCATAGAAGTCTCGTCAATAATACCAAAAACATGATAATTGCGCTCTCCGAAGGCATGTTGAAAGAAGGATGCATGGATTTAAGCGGACAAACATACTGGAAGTTTTTCTTGTACCTTGATTCGCTAATAATAATAATAGATAAGGAATTGACAAGTGTTGACAATATGATCTTCTGCAGGTAAGTCGACGAGCGTCAAAAGAATCAAGAAAATCAACTAAAAATGGAACCTCCCAGAATCGAAAACCGAAGTTCGGAGTCAAAATGGCCCAAATTTTCTCTAGTTTGTAAATATTTCATTATTTATGTTTTTTTAAACAAAAATGGGCACGTTTTTTGAGAAAGTTTGAACTTCACGAACGAATTTAAAAAGTTGATTTTGAAATAAAATTGGTTATCCTCATACACGGCGAAATTAAGATACCAGCGAAGTTATTAATTTCGCTGGTCACACTTTTTTTAATATATAAGGACATAACGGACTCTTTTTCAAATTTTTCAAACTTTCCTTTCATCATCTTCTCTAATAACCGGTTCAAAATCAAATTTGTTCAAAACTCTCATTATTCAAACTTTTCGATCTCATTGTTCTGTCAAGATCATAGGAAACATATTCCGTTTTACTCATCGTTTACAGATCAATATATGTGTCAGATTATGTTGGAGTTTGTTAAGTTTGGTTTCTTCTTGAAGTTCATATCTTAGGATCTTGAATCAATAGATTTTAGGGTTTGTTGTGAATGTGTATAACCGGTTTGACTGTTATTTCGAGATTTTCAATCATGATTAAACTGGCTGAGATCAAGGATGAACAAGGAGTGTGATCTGTTAGGGTTTAAGAGAGGTTTATCAAGAAAAACATAGTGCCAGCGAAATAAACGATGAATACAGCGATGATTGTAGCGAAATTATTTTGGATCAGGGGATCTCAAAAGTCTCGAACGCGAGTTCGAGCAACCGGCGAAATAATTTATTTCGCCGATAAGACAACCTAGACGATTGTCTTCGCTGCTCGATCGCTTCAAGAACTAAACCTACCTTCGCCGGCAATTGATTAGCGAAATTAAGTTTAGGTCACTTCAGTATTGCCGGCGAAAACACCCTTTACCCGATGTTGTTGCCAGCGAAATAGCTTGATTTCGGCAATGATCATCAGCGAAGACATCCTTTGGGTTATCAGCGAATTTAACTTTTATTTATTTTTACGTTTTTTTTAATACTAAAATCTAACCTAAAATATTTGTAAATATTTTCTAAATTTATTTTCCTTATATAATATGTAAATATTTTTTTATATATGTAAATATTTTTTCAAAAATTATAATATCTCGTTGTAAATATTATGTCTTTATGTCGTAAATTTCCTAACTTGGCTCGTTTGTTGTGTCAGAAACAAGATGGTGAAAATTGTCGAGTGGGATAAGACATTGAAGCATAATCAGAGTATCAATCTTGAGCAAGTACCACAGGATTTCGAAGACGTGGCAAGATGGATAAAGACAAGCAGGATTGGCTACGTTGTTGAAACAGAAGTTCCTATTTATCGAATTCACATTCAAGAATTCTGGCAAACAGCGAAACCCGAAACTATTAACAAAGCCAGAGGGATATCTGCAACAGTCCGCAACAAACGTGTAATTGTAACTGAAGAAAGGATTCGCAGTGTTTTGAAACTGGGAGATAACGCACAAGATCCGATCATCTTGAGCAAGGATGATGTTTTGGATGGATTTCGTGGTATGGGGTACGTGGGGGACTTTCGTCAAAAGAAGTAGATCAAAAGAAATAGGCTTACGAGGGATTGGAGATTCATAGTACACGTAATTGCTATAAGCATAGCTCATCGTAAAGGTGGATATGATGGCCTGAATCTGGAGTGGTCGGGAGCAATGTTGAACTTATGTTTGAATCAAAGGTTCAACCTCTCTGGTCTAATCTTTAACTACATGCTCGAAAATACAAGGGGACACACTTGGGCAATGTATCCTAGATTCATTCAGATGCTGATCAATGATCAATATGACAAACTACCGCATGAGGGAGGCCTCTTCACCTTTCACGTTCCCACTAGTCGACAATATACTGAGATCAAAACGAACGAATGGGTGATGTTACATGACTGGATGTATACTGCAGAAAGACTGCCGTTGGTCAAAGAAGCTTATAAGAAGTACATAGAAGCAGTTCAAGCAAAACAACAAAGAATCGCGCAAGCTGAAGTAGAGGCTGCAGAAAAAGAAGAAGATCAGTTGAAAAGAAAAAGAAAAGTAAAGCAGGTAGCCGACGATGAACCTCCAACGAAGAAGAAAGCCTCTGAAAACCCAGAAAGACTTATGGGTGCAAGCTTCAGAGCCGTAGAATCAGAGGAACATCGTCAACACATTCAAGATATGCGAAAAATTCATGAAATGCAAGAAAAGGAAAATAGAGAAAAGAGGCTTGAAAGATGAGAAATGTCAGAATCTAAAAGACCAGTTGTAGTAATGGAAGAAGAGCAAACACTGGATGATTTTGTTGATACATTATTAACAGATCCAGAAGAAATCTCTACAAGCAAGTCAATTCCCCCAAAGAAAAAGTCAACAGATGAAGGACCTTCTAGGTTTCCTCAAGTAAAACCAACAAGGATCTCAAAGCCTCATGTGCCTCCACAAAGAGTTCGTCCATTTCAAGATTTATATGATAAACTTGTCAAAGAGATTGGTCCAACTTCAGCTAAAGAAATCTGCCTCCTCAAGAATCAAGTGAATGATACAAACATCCTAAGAGAGAAGCTGAAAGATCAAAGAAAGAAAAACAAAGAATTGCATGCTTACGTCTCTGGTCAATCACAATACATAAGGTTTCAGCAGCATGGGATAGAGAAGCTATATAGAATGATGAAGAACATTTGCGCAAAAACTGAGATAGAACCCATGTTCTCTTTCGCAGAAATCTTCGATTTTGAGGCGTTCAAAGAAGAGGAAACAAATAGAAAGAAGAAAGAAGCTGAAGCAAAGAAGCGTCATCTGGAGTCGACAGAAAAAGTAACTGAAGGGGACGATAGCGACGAAGAAGAAATGGATAGAGATGAAATGCCTGCAAAATTTATTGAATGGGGATTGGAAGAGGAAGTTGTTTATAAACAAGAAGATGGAAAGACTTTCACCCCACAACATCCCGAATGGTTTAAAAAGGAAAGAGAAAAACTTCCTGATTTCTATCAGGTAGTAACTGTTGAGAAGACAGAAGCCACTGATAAAATTATCAGTTGGATGTATAGCAATCTCAGGGGAATGTTTGTGGTCAAACGAAGAGGTGGTGTGATTCAGTACTTCCGAACATGGTATGATCTCTTTTCTCTTCCCAGGTGGGATCTACGTGAACTTTGCCGACTGGATATGTTAAATCCAGAAGATAAAGCATTGGCGGGGACTTTGAGCGCATAATTTCCAAAGAATGCAACAAAGGTTTCCTAAATTTCAAGCCGCAGCGTCCCAGAAGGAGAGTATCCAAGACAATGAAAGATCCTATTACAGGAAAAGGCAAAGTGACGTGGGTTATTAACCCTGCAAAAGTTGTCACAAGAATTAAGCTCCCAGATGAAGTACCAGTATGTCTAAACAAGTTCAAGAAGTGGTTCTATGATAGCCACATTGGTGAAGCGGTGATCCGGTCAACCGAAAATGAAGATATTCGAATATTGGATCCAATGGATGTATTTATGTTCGGACTCTCTGACCTAACAGTGCTGAATGCAAGTCGTATAAATGTTGGAGCTGGAAACGCTAATCTTGAAGAGGCCATGTTATTTCAAAGGGCAGTGGACAGAGCCTGGAAGATAAAAAGAGAGATGCTCGACATCGTTGATAAGATCGAGAAAAGAAAGGAAGCTGATGAAAAGAAAAGGGAAGAAAGGAAGAAGAAAAAGCACGAAAGAAAGAAAAATCTTCATCATCAACAAAAGAGCCCACCACAACTTCTCAAACAACATCATCACCTCCGGCCTCATCCACATATGAGGCCATTATGGAGGAACCACCGTCAACAAGTGAAGCTATTTTAACACAAGAAACTTCCGCAACAACAATCGAAGTTCAAGCAGCACCAGAAGCAACAGGGAATGAAGAAGTTCCTCCAGAGCCTGAAAAGAAAGCTGCAGACAATCCAGTGGAAACTATTGAAGAATGAAAAACAAGTATGCAACGATCTAGGGGGGATATTGTTGGAACTTATGAGATCGTTGATACTTGTACTGGATTAATTTTATTATAGTTTGGAGCTTGTTTTAAAGTCTAGGGGCATATTTTGTAATTAGATGAAAGTAGCAAACCTGACCTAGTGTAGATAAGATGCCAGCATAATTATAATTATGCTGGCAAGTCAGGATCTATATAAACCATTGTAATGTTGCCCTAGCCAAGCTTTTGGCTCACTTGGTGAATATTAGTGTTGTTTACATTTCAATCTCTACTCTTGTGCTTAAATCAGATTTCCAAGGTGCTTTATTGATCTATCTTCTTGTTTGGATTCAATATAACACTTGTTGTATTCATCATACCATTAGCTTCATCTTCATTCTTAATTCTTCTTAACTTTTCATAGTACAAACACCTAATCAATAGGTGTTTTGGACTAAAACAATCAACCACTGTGATCCGGATTGATATTGGGATCTACAGATTTCTACCATGAAACTGTGTCTAATGTGTTTTACAGTCTAAAGATTTGATTTGTAATTGTTAACAGTTGCTTAAATGCAAATGTTATTTCGTTTTCAAAGATTAATAAATCGTGTATTTTCGTATTTTTTATCCTCTAAACTTTAAGTATTTACCGACCGACTTATCTATTTATAGCTATAACCACATTCACCATTTATACAAGGTATTCATATAACTTAATTTAACCTTTAAAAATTTGTTTGTGCTTATATATATTTTAAACTCTTCAATATAATATTAATAATAACTAGGTTAAATCCCGTGTATCACACGGGTCAAATATATAATAAATTGATTAAAAGAAAAAAAAAACTCTTTATACCTATGCAAGTTATTCTAATAACTGATAACTACACAACCCATATTGATAGTTTACGCAAGTAATGTTATAATTACATATATACATTATTACACAACTTATATGATAATAACACAACCTAAAATAATTATTACGCAACTTATATGATAAGAACATAATGTATAGTCATTCGTCGTTTAATAAAATGTGGTATGCATGGTTTTCTATAAACCACCCGTGTTTGCACACGGGGTTTACTACCAGTTATTATTTATTTATACTTTCTTATTATATTTTTAGGTAATAATCGAAAGTCGGATGACTTTTGGAAGGAAGATGCCTCTAAATTTCTTACTTGTATGCAAAAAGCCGTACCAAGGAGTGAATTCAATGGGCTCAAGGCATCAAGAAATGGATAGGAAGATCTCAGCATTTTGTGGTAGGGGTGTGCGTGGGTCGGTTTGGGTCGGTTTTGGCTGAAAACCATAACCATAACCGCGATGTCGGTTAATGGATAATCATAACCGTAACCGATCGGTTATGGTGGTTATGGTTAATCGGTTATGAAGGTTATAGCGGGTCGGTTATGGGTGGTTAACCGTTAATTTAGGCCTAGCTAAAATTAACTAAACTTTTTTGAACATGAAATAAATTGTTATAACATATTTCTATATATTAGCATATTACATAGTATATAAAATACATATAATTTATTATATTAATACAAAATATTACCGAATATTCAAACAAGTGATATAATATATTCCATAAATTCATATACACATTTAACCAAAACGATATGAAATAACCAATAATTACTAAAAATGTTTAACCAAAAATATTATATATTAAGAAATGGTGAGAAGTCCTAAATTCGACAAAGATTTTACTACATGTTGGTTCGGTTCAGTTCCATAACCGACCCACTACTTTCGGTTTTCAGAAAAACCATTAACGGACCCACCAGTTTTTTTTGTGGTTCGATTTTATCGGTTAATTTGGTTATGGGTCGGTTAATTCGGTTTTGGTTATTACAACAATGCTTTTGGAAGGAAGTTGCCTCTAAATTTCTTGCTTTTATTTACTTTTATTTACATTTAATTTTTTTCAAACAAAAATAAATTAAAAAAGTAAAAAGTGAATTCTAGTTTGGGTATAAATAAAAAAAATGTGGATTATGGTTCGGGTAATGACCACGTCATATAGCATGATGGGTAAGAATGGAGTGAAACGATACTGACATGAAGAGTGATGATAATGATTTGGGTTATGACCACATCTCATAGCTTAATGAATTTAGTTGGGAGTAGCGATGAGCAAATAGTACCGAATTTTCCGAACCGGTTTGATTTTCGATACCGGATTTTACCTTCAAATGCCAGTCCATATCAGTACTGTACCATACTATATCGGATATTTTCGATACCGATACCCATTTATTTTTAGGGATCTTCGGTATCGGTTAACCGACACATTGAAAAGTTACAATATTCACTTCAATTTACGGAAAAGTAAAAGCTTAGCCAATAGACAGCCATTGAAAAGACCCCAAAGACTCCTAATTGACGAAGACTATGAGTCAATCGACGTACCTTCCCCTTTCCCACTTTATTCTTGCATTCTTCCACACTAAGTTTCTCACTCACTTACACTTTATATACAACGTCATTTGATCCCTTAGCTTCATCATGCATCACTGTGATCAGTAATTAAGTGTTTGCTATACTTACAAATTGTGCATTTGCATTGTGTGTGTTTGTTCATCTGCAACTATGGCGTCAGCCAAGGAGCATGTGGAGGAGATACGGAGGACGAAGTTTTCAATCGGCGGAGAACCGAACCCGTTAACAGAAGATCTTCATCAGGCTGTCAAGAATCTCTCTGCTTTACGCAAAAGATGTCCATTTTTTGATGGAGCTTATTCAGGTTTTCATTTCATTTATTTACAATATTATTTGAATTTGTTGCCTTTGAAATTAATCGCTACAAAATAGGCTGCCGTGCCGAGTCGTCTTTCTTCAACTCCGCTTAATTACTCGGAATCGATCAAACACAGTAAACCTCGCCCAAAATCGGATCTAGTAGGTCAAATCGGCCCGACTTTAACATAAAAAAAAAAAATTTTCTATGCCTTGGATATTAAAGAATGAATTTCATTTTCATGTATTTTATTATAAAAATTAGTAAATATATGTTATTTGACATAAGTTTAATTTTTGAAAACTAATTTATTGATAACTTAACACGTCTGAGTACTCTAACTCCTCGATTGACCGACTAAAAAGCGCCTAAAGACTTTTACAACACCTGTCAAATTTTGACTCCGAACTTGTGTGTTACCACTTGTGGCATTATAGCATAAAGAGATGACAAATACATGACCGGATTTATTTTCCCGGGTGTTAACGTATGGACTTATGGTTAGTGGAGAATATATTATGTTTCAACTACTCCCTTTTTTTAAGCTATACCTTATGTAATTCTTTTATTACTATTTAATAATAATTTATTTAGTTTCTTTAGTGTTTTCTTTTTCGGTGACACTTACTTTTCCCAGGCCATAGAAACAGAGTGAGGTGACAAGCCGCAACTCTATGCAAAAAAAATAATTACCTATAGACCTATATATAGCTTTCTATAAGGCCATTCGTAGTCATAAAGCCTCTTGTGGGGCGTTATGCGACACGTGTCGTGCCATGTCACACGGGGGCTTTATGGGGCGTTATATCACTAGAGCCCGTAGTCATAAAGCCCCTACCCATAATTACCTATTTAATAATTTTCAACTTTATTAATTAATATAAAAAAAATTGCTTGTTTCTGATTGGTGGAATGTTGGAAAGGAACCAGAATAGCGGCGCCATCTCCATCGCGCCATGGCAGCCATCTCCGGCCATAGCGCCCTGCGTTTCGGTGTGGGCGGCGCCATGGCGGCGCTATGGGGTGCCATACCGCCCCACTACGTATGCTCTAAATCAAAGCTAGTCACGTATTAAAAAGATCTTACATATAAATACGATAATAATAATTACTTACATAAAAAAATATAAGATAAGTGGATAATAATAATTACTTAGAGCATTCACATCCTAACCATCAAATTATGTGAGGAGGGGTTTTTATATTATAAAGGGTATAAAAAGTGGTTGTGAGTAGAGGAGAGAGAAAATGTTACTGTTCATCTGTATATTTGGGGGGACACTGTTCACCCGTTATAATTTTTTAATATATTTTGAAAGTGGTTGTGAGTGGAAGTGAGAGAAAAATGTAATGATAATATTATTTAATTGAAAGGAGAGAGAAAAAGTATTTATTTTTAGTGGAAATATATTGATATAGGAGTTGTTTTTTAGTGGAATGTATGTATAAATTGAACTATCAGAATATAAACTAATTGGTAAAATAAATACAACTTATGTTTTTAAACAAGCTTTTTACATATAAATACAACTTATATATACTTGTGAATATTAATGAGATGGTGATTGAAAGTAAGTATTGAAAATGATATACACCTGCACTTTTTGGAAAATCTGCAATCTTTTCGTTATTTCTTTTAACGATTATATATATATTTTTGTTTCATCTTTTTTTTTTTTTTTTTTTTTTTTTTTTTTTTTTTTGAATGGCTAAACTTGCACACCATGGGGATTGAACCCATGACCTCCTACTATTCTACACCTTATCTAACTCACCAACACCATTGAGCTTCCCACATTAAATCATGTAATATCATAATGTTATTTTATTATATATATTTGTTATATTTTTTTTAATGTTATTGTAAGTTTTAAGCAACATAAATATACAAAAGTGAGTTGCGACGTAGCTTTTTGACAGTTTAGCCATTTGCTTGTAATTTGTTGTTTTGGCATTTTAATGAGAATTCCACAAGTTGCCTATTTATAATAATGAGAAAAAATTACATACCAAGGGTATAAGGAGTGGTTAATCACTTGAGAGTGGTAAACTTAAAAATCAACCAATGAGGGTTAGACACTTGCTGAATTGGTAAACTTTTTTATTTTTTATTTTTTTAATTTAAGATAAAATGAATAAAACATCAAACTTTTATAAATAAAAAAAGCATTACATTAAAATCTAAGTTTAAAAACCGGGTCGAACCATCGTCGGACCGTGTTGCATCCAATTTTGGTGGGGTTGGCTATCATAACCGAAATTTGGATGCATGGGTTGGTTAAAAATAAATGGAGGTTGGGTTTGATGAGCAAAGCCAAGTTGGGGATGAAATGGCACACTAGAACCACCCGAACCACCGCGTTTATATTGAGCCCTCGCCTTCAAACCGGACCCTACATTTTTTTTTCTTGCCTTCGCCTTTGATTGAGCCTTCCATTTCTTTGAAAAGATTTGAAAAATTGAGTGAGAATTGTAGTGAATATGGAGGTTGGGTTTGTTTGGTGAAAATGGAAATGGATTTGTTTTAATTTATAACGTTAAAAATTGATTTTTTTTTAATATTGTAACGGCTATATAGCTGTTTGAAACAACTTTCCCGAGCGGCAACCTGTCACCGATCGAGCTTTAAACCACGCGGCAAAGGGGGGTAGGTGGCGGTGTTCCCGAGCGGCAAATGTAACGGCTATATAGCTGTTTGAAACAACTTTCCCGAGCGGCAACCTGTCACCGATCGAGCTTTAAACCACGCGGCAAAGGGGGGTAGGCGGCGGTGTTCCCGAGCGGCAAACCCCCTTTGCCGCCCACTCCAAATCCCCTAAAAAATATGAGCCAACAGGTTTAACCGGTCAGTATGGTTTAAAAAACATTGGCTATGGCTAGATTTCAAAACATGAAAACCTGTAGAGAACAACTTTGAATATATTAGATTTTCATTTTGCATTTTGCATTTGTAATGACGTACTTTTGTTGATTATATAAAACTTAGTTCGATTATTTTTTTTATATAAGACGCGACCCAATCAGACTCAAACCGAACTGAAAAAACTATTATTTAGCAATCGACAAACGACCCCTAAAATGATCCCCTTGAAGAAAAAAATTCTAAGGTCCACCACCATAATAGAAGTTTTTTGGGTCCGTCTGAATTTTGCGTTTTAGGCGTAATTTTAGTTGAACTTGTTTCTTGTTAAAGTTCATGATGCTTACTCCGTCGTTACCTTTGGTTTTTTTGAACTTGATAGTGATTTGTAATACTTGAAAAAAATTTGATCTGTAAATTTGAGGATGATCATAAATTAATTGAATCTGTGGTCTCTTATTGTAATGCTGTTGATATTGATTTATGATACCTGAAAAAAGTTTTGAGCATATAATGCGTGTGATTTGTAGTTTTAGCAATAAAAAACTAGTTACATTGTGGCTTTACACTTAGCTCAGTAAATTTGAAGATGATCGGTTTTGCTTGGTGGCTAAATTTGTGTTAAGGTGATTTTTGGTTGAATGATTTTTCACAGAATGCCGAAGATAACGAGTATCCAGAAGGAGTGGATCCATCACTAGAGTTTGTGATTACATCAAAGGACATAACAAACACTGGAGCTCCGGCGACTTTGTTAGTCTTCAACAATGAGAAAGGGTTTTCACGAAAAAATGTTGAATCTATTTGTAGTGTGGGACGGTCTACGAAGAAAGGTCTTCGTAAGCGTGGTTATATTGGCGAGAAAGGTGCATGTCTTTTTTTTTTTTTTATTTATCGCTTACTCATTATTTCGTATCCAAATTTTATGTTATGCTGAAAAGCTTGTATTTGTGATTGTTGATTGTTTACTGTCTTTTTTAATATGTGACTGCATTATTTTAGTTAAATTTTTTATAGCGTGTTGACAAAAAGTATATCAGAATCTAAAAAAAAAAATAGATTCTCGCTTGGACGGTGATAAAATTTTGTTTTAGTTGGAAATACATATAATCTCTTAGTGTGTGTAGACCTGCTACTTGGTTGGGTTGGGTGGGTTATTGGTTAGTTGGGTGTTTAAACCACTTGATAACCAAACGGAATGTTGGTTAGGGATAATCTGAATGAGCTAAATTGCAGTTTTTTTAAGATTAACATAATCTGTCAAATAAGGTGCATGATTAAATAAAGCTGTAGTTTTAAAGCAGTCAAATAAAAATAAACAGTGTTCATAAACACATTCTGGACACACAGAATACAAAAAAAAAAAAAAAAAAAAAAAAAAAGCAAAAACACACTTCAAAACTGATCTAACTGTCTTGAATTTGATCAAGAAACAGCCTGAAAAGTAAAATAAAAACACTCAGATTTAAACCAAAAGTCCATAACAAGCTTTTATCAATAAATTTACTATATATTGTATTTGGGAGTTTTAGGCTTCTCTTTTTTTTTTTTTCAAGTAGTTTTTTTAAATAGTTCTACAGTCACTTCTTCAAAGAGGAACATATTTTCTACCATTTTGTATTGTTATAAAATGCACATCTCATTGGTACTTTTTCTGATACATTATATATATTTTCTACTATATCTTTATTAATATTATTATGCATATCATTTAGTACTGATATTGATACATTGTCTACCTTTTTTAGGAATTGGGTTCAAAAGTGTTTTTCTGATAACATCTCAGCCTTACATCTTCAGTAACGGCTACAAGATAAGGTTTAATGAAAAACCATGCCAACAGTGTAATGTTGGTTATATTGTTCCTGAATGGGTCGAGGAGGATCCAACTCTATCTGACATTCAAAGTGTATATGGTTCGTCTACTGCTCTACCAACAACCACCCTGGTGTTGCCATTAAAGTCAGAGAAGGTCAAGCCAGTGAAGGATCAACTTTCAAGCATCCACCCTGAAGTGCTTTTATTTCTTTCAAAGATAAAGCGGCTTTCAGTCAGGGAAGACAATGACGATCCCAAGCTAAACACTGTGAGTGCAATATCAATCTCAAGTGAGAAAAATTTTCTGACTTTGAAGAGCATGGATGCCGAATCATACACGCTTCATCTTACTGCCGATGTTTCTGGCAATCAAGATGACACAGAATGCGGCTACTACATGTGGAAACAAAGGTTTCCTGTGAAGCAACAAAACAAAGTCGATCTTCGATCAGAAGTTGAGGAGTGGGTGATTACATTAGCTTTCCCAAATGGGAAAAGACTCAATCGAGGTGCAAGCATGCCGGGCATCTATTCCTTTTTACCAACCGAGACGGTTACAAATTTTCCATTCATAATCCAAGCCGACTTTCTCTTAGCTTCATCAAGGGAAAATATTCTCTGGGATAACAAATGGAATGAGGGAATTCTTGATTGTGTGCCTGTTGCCTTTTTGAATTCATTTACCTCGTTGATCAAGTCTTCCGAAACTGCTCCTATTTCTAGTCTTCCTAATCAATTTAGGTTCTTACCTGTCAAAGAATCCTCTCACGCAAAACTGAATCATGTTCGGGATGCAATTAAGGCCAAACTTATGAACGAGGCTATTGTTCCGTGTGAGTCATACACGGAGCAAAAGTTATTTCGTAAACCCAATGAAGTCGGTAGGCTGGAGCCTGTATTTTGGAGCATATTAAACCGTGCAAGAAGCCAAGGCGTTAGTTTCTCGAATATTTCATCTCATGGAGCCTATCTTCTTGCTTCTTCTTTTGATCAAGAGGAGTACAATTCTATTCTAGAATTCTTGGAAATTCGAGCCGTTGATAATGAATGGTATGCCAAATGCATTGCTGGTTCCAATCTTGTAATGGGCGTATCGGAGGAAGTTTATATGCAGCTTTTGGTGTTCGTAGCAGAAAATTGGGGGTCCTCGTTTTGCATGACCAACATCAAGAACATACCGTTCATAAAGTATGTCGGGATGGATGGGAAAGAGAACTTGTTCAAAATCAATGCATGTGCAAACAAGCTACTTGCTGCTGAATCTAATTACATTTCTTGGTTGATTAACTGGAACACAGAGTTTCACTGTTCTAATGGTAAATTCTTTCTGCCTGCCACCACACAAGAAGCTATAGCATCATGCTCGAAGAAGCATACTTTAAAAAAATGGCTTAAGGAGGAGGTGAAGGTCAAATTCGTCAGTGTTAGCGGATATGCTGATGAGCTGATTCCTTCACTCAAATACGACCGCAAGCTTGCTGTTACTTATGCACATTTTCTCTACCATTCCTTAAAAAAGACCGACTTGTGGGAGAGTGAAGTTCAAGATATGTGTCGTAAAAGCCGATTGTTGATAACTATGGGCATGTAATTGTAAGAAGACAAGGTGTACTTGTACCTGCTAATGGAAGTAGATGGGTAGTGCTGATTGGTTCTAATCCTTGGAGGCAACAAAGTTATGTTGAGCTAGGAGAAGATTACACCCGGTCTATGAGATATTTTGGTAATTATACATCCGGTGAAGACCTTATTTCATTTATGAAAACATACGTTGAAGCTTCTGATGTTCCTGATCTGTCTCCCCCAGATGCTGCGGTTCCTACTCTGTCTTCTCCTTTGACCAAAAAAAATACATTCTTGCTACTACAATGGCTTTATAATTTGAGGATAAGGGGAGTTTCTTTACCGAGAAGGTTTTGGTTATCTATAAGAGAAGGCTCTTGGCTAAAAGTTTCTTTAAGTGGTTCTCCTAGCTACAGGCCGCCTTCAGAGTCATTCATGCTTGAATCATCTAGCGGTAGTATTCTACAGAACGGATCAGTTCTTGTTGATATCCCGTTGGTAGATGTAAGATTCTATGGCGCCGAGATTAACAAATACAAAGAGGAGTTAAAAACAGTCGGTGTGCGTTTTGAGAATAAAGAAGCTTGCGAATTCATCGGTGAGCGTCTCATGTCCCTTGCGGCTTCTTCGGAACTTACCAGAGACAATGTTGCTTCGATACTGAAATTCATTCGGTATTTGGGAGCGCATTATATCCCTAGTACGGAACTTGTTAACCAAATCAAGCAAGGAAACTGGGTTAGAACTTCGCAAGGAGACATGACCCCAAACAACTCTGTTTTGTGGAGTTATGAATGGAATGCTGCTTCCCAACTAAGCAACATTCCATTCATCGATAAAGATTACTACGGAGAAGAGGTACTTTCTTTTAAGAAAGAATTAGAACTGCTGGGCGTGGTAGTAAAGTTTGATGAGAGTTGTTACCCGCTTGTGTCGGACAACCTCAAGTCCTCGTCTTCGTTGACTTCTTTGTCATCTGAAGCCATGTTACTGCTGTTAAGGTGCATAGAGAAATTAAGATCATCGGATAAGCTGGTGCAAGCGGCTAAAAACAAGAAATGTGTTAAGACAAACTTGGGCTACAAATGTCCATCTGAATGCTTTTTGGTAACCTCAGAAACTGAGTGGGGCTGTCTTTTACGGGTCTTTGGGACGTTCCCTATTCTTGATGC
This sequence comes from Helianthus tuberosus, assembly GCA_030545235.1. NCBI lineage: Eukaryota > Viridiplantae > Streptophyta > Magnoliopsida > Asterales > Asteraceae > Helianthus > Helianthus tuberosus. The sequence continues at coordinate 19,177,516 of CM060380.1, read as the reverse complement.
AAACTTCTACGGACGCTCAATCTTTTCAATGGAGAAAGAGCTAAAGAAAATCGGTGTTATGGTTGATTTTGAAGATGCTGCGAAAGAATTTACTCGCATTTTTAAGCAACAGGCTTCAGCATCATACATTCGAAAAGAGAACGTTTTTTCGTTTTTGGAATGCTACAGAAAGCTGAAAAAGATAGATTTGAAGTTTCCAGAAGAACTCAAGAAGTGCATACGAGAAGAGAAATGGCTAAAAACTAAACTTGGTGACTACAAATCACCAAAAGAGTGCATTCTTTTTGGTGCAGAGTGGGAATCAATTACTCCCATAACCATCCTTCCTTTCATTGATGACAGTTCTAATTTCTACGGCAATGGGATCCATGATTATAAAGCGGAGCTTAAACTGTTAGGTGTAACTACAGAATTTAAAGATGGTGCCAAGTTTGTGGCTGCTGGACTTTACTTACCTGAGTGTTCAAGTAGCATTACTCCTGCTAGCATTTATGCATTGCTAGATTCTGTCAAGAGACTTAAAGAAATGGCATTAGAGATTCCTGATAAGTTTCTTGATAAACTGTCCCAGAAGAGCTGGTTAAAAACCCATTTTGGATACAAACGCCCGAACGAGTGCTTGCTTTTCTATTCCGACTGGAATGTTTTCTTGAAACGTGATGATGGTCCGTTCATTGATGAACAGTTTTATGGATCTCGTATTGAATCGTGCAAGGAGGAGCTCACTTTTCTAAAGGTGATAACCGATATTAACAACGGATCCCAGGTGATTGCTAGTTACCTTGACTCTCAATCCAATTTTGAAAGAATCAATCGTTTCTACAAATATCTGTCTCATTCCAAATGGGAGCCTGCTGATGGCGACGACAAAAAAATATGGCTACCAAGAGGAACTGATAACGGAGAGTGGGTATCACCTCACGATTGTGTTCTTCATGACAAAAACAATCTGTTTGGTGGTCTTTTGTATGTGCTGGACAAATACAAGTATGATACGAACATTCTTGGATTTTTTGCTGGCATTTTCAATGTGAAGGTCCATCCGTCGGTTGATGACTACTGCAATCTATGGAAGAAATGGGAAGCTTCAGGAAATCAGATAACGCATACTGAATGTTGCGCTTTTTGGAAGTTTGTGGTTAAAAAATTGAATCCGGGGACCGAGGAAACATTCAACAAATTCAACAAAAGCTTATCAAAACTCCCTGTATCATCTCCTACTTCTGATGGTATTTTTCTGTCGGACAAGCGTGACGTTTTCATAGGTGATGATCTTTTTCTAACGGACCTCTTTCAAAGTTCTCGTCCCATATTTGTTTGGTATCCTCAACAAAGCTCTAAAACTCTAACCCGAACCAAGCTTGTGGATATCTACAAAAAACTTGGTGTGCGTACCATATCAGAATCAGCACAGAAGAACTTATCCGATGTTGATCAAGTGAAACTGGAGCCCGTTTGTTCAAAAGATAAGTTCATGAAAAAAGGATTGGTCAAACTGATTTTGGGCTTTCTAGCTGATCCAAATCTTAACCTTGAGACTGAAAGAAGACATGAAGCCGTTAGCCGTATGTTGGGACTTGAAGCTTTTGAGACGGTTGAGCCAATGGTAGTGAAGTATAGTCTATCTTTATCATGTGGAGATGTTGTGACCGTTGAAGGTAAGAGGATGATTCGTTGGGACAAACAAAACTCCAAACTGTTTATGCAGAAGAGGGAAGAAGGTGGTGGTGTGAAGAGTATCATAGAACATGCTTGTCATTTTGGTGAAGTGATAGCTGAAGGGGTGTTGTGGGAGAATGAAGAGGTTGTGCCACAACTTTCTGAACTAATCAGGTTGGGTTATTTGGTGGAGTTTGATGAGGAAGCGATAGATTTCTTGATGAAGATGAAGAATCTTCAAATATTTGTGGAAGACCATCACTACCTTTCTTCCATATTATGGGTATGTCATCTTTAACTTCTTCCTTTTTTATGTTAAATTGGTTTTTTTTGAAATTTGTAAAATGGGTTTAGAATTCGAACGGGTGCAAACGGGTCAGCACCAAATATTGCCCGAACCAAATTATTACCTTTATAAAATAGCTTGTTTGACCTGTTACTCGACTGGACTGTCTGTTTTGCTAGACTTAGTTTTCTTCTACTAATTATGACAAAATTTATATGCAGGAGTGTTGGTGCACCTGTGTCTGTACTTTGTCTGTATTTGGTCATGATGTAAAACGATGTCTTTGTTAGTCCTGTAAGTTTGACCAAGTCAACCATCCTCCGGTTTGACTTAGTCAAACAGTTAGAACAATGTTTGTAAGCTGGTTGCGTCGAAGGATAGATCATCGAAGGATTGCTTATATCCTTCGATGAGCTCGAAAGATAGCCTTCGATTGATAGACCTCGAAAGATGTCATCCTTCGAGGTACTTGTTGATCGTTCGAGCTGTTTCAGATCGATAGATGATCCTTCGATCATCTGTCTGATCCTTCGACCAGACCATGCTGTGTACGGGTATATATACCCATGTTGTGTGTTCTTTTCTGAGGGAGTTAGACATAGAGACACCTAGAGAACACTCAGAGCAGAAAACACACACACACTTAGAGAGAGTTTACAGAACAGATTTGTAAACATTGAGCTTGTAACAGACCTGTCATACGTATTAATACATGAGGTGTTAATCGTTGAGTCTTGTGTGTTAATCATTGTCGTGTTCTATCTCGGTTTGCATGCTAGCTTGGATTCCGCACTTGCTAGTGTGTTAGATATAACAAGGAATAGGTTTAACCTCAACCTCCGAGGGACCTACAAGTGGTATCAGAGCCGTGGCTCTTTTCCTTGTTAAAAACCGGGTTTTATACAGCTTTGGAGTGTTTTTGAACAAAAACTCATTTGGTTTAGAAACTGTTTTTACTGTTTTTCTCGCCTTTCTTGTCATAAAAACATGTTCTAAACTTATCGGGTGTGTTATGGGAAGGCTTGGGTAACTTAAAAATCTGTTTTTAAGTGGTTTTGGTATTTTCCGGCCAAAATTCCGGCTTCTCCGGTGACCGGTTTCTGGGTTCATCTTTCGTTTTTTGGCAATATTTTATTATACAAAACCTGTTTTGCATGCAGAAGATATGGTCTGACCATACCTTCTGCCTTCTGCCGAAAGTTTCTCACCAACCCATCAACTTTTTCACCAACCTGTCACTCTTTGTCAACTGTGTCAGTCCGTTCGAAAGATATCCTTCGAAGTCGAAAGATCATCTTTCGACCAAGGAAGGCTCGATAGATAATCATCTTTCGACCCATCCTTCGAAGTCAGAGGCTTATCCTTCGATCAAGGGAATCTATTCGAAGGATAGTTATTCGAAAGATAAGGATATATACTCGAAAGATAAGGATCTTTCAAATTGTGAATCTTTCGAGTTTGTGAATCTTTCGAAATCATTGTTCGAGATTCAACAGTGATCTTTCGAACACTGTTGATCCTTCGAACAAGTCTTGATCCTTCGATCCCAGGTTGTTTAAGTTTAACAAGTTTGTGTTTTTCAGTGTCTTTCGATCTCAGATCCTTCGGCTGGTTAGTGTAACAATTTTTCTTGATCAAAAATGAATTCGATGTGGGGTATTCCCTTACCTCCATCTCCTGCATGGGCCGAATCTCCCGTACCTGTATCCTCGCAAGCTAATGCTATATCTACCGGTCAATGGGCATTCGTATCAAATCAAACTCCAAGTGTTCAAAGCATTTTGTTAAGCGAGAGTGAAACGGGAAGTTTGAATAGGCCTCCAAAGTTGATGCACTTAAGTGAATATCCGGGATGGTTTGATAGATTTCATACATACGTCCTTGGTCAAAATACAGAATTGTGGTTGCGTTTCATCACAGATTTTGATCAAACAATAGAGCTTGCCGCATCATCTGCTGTTACGTTTGCAGATCTTACGGAAGATCAGAAGAAGGTCTATGATTTGGAAAAGAAGGCATATGCCATTCTTACTCAGGCGTTAAGTAAAGATATTTATCATCAATTTGTCAGTTACAAGACAACGAAGACGTTGTGGGACGCATTGAAGATAAGGGGCGTGGGAAATGAAGCGACACGTCAATTGAGAAAAGACCTACTAAAGAAAGAGTTTGATGGTTTTACTTGTATGGAGAATGAATCTTTAGGAGATTTGACAAGTCGACTCAATCATTTGCTGACTGAATTGGGAAATATTGGGGTTGTAACAACTTCAGCAGAGATAGTGAAGAAGTTTGCAGATGCACTGCCACCTCAATGGAATAATTTCTTAGAAATCATGAAGTACAATGGCACTTTGGATACAACAAACTTCAATGACTTTGCTCAACTCCTGGAAAACAAGAATCAGGAAGAAACTCTCAAGGCAAAAAGAGTTCCAGTGCCACAAAATCCTGAAATGTATTATGGAGCTTCTAGCACTTCTACAAAACCTTCTTCACACGCTCCAATTCAAACAGCATTTGTGTCTAGCACTAGTTTGTATGGCATTCCTCCTCCAACAACAGACATGTATGGAAATCCGCTTAATCCAGTCCCTCAACCACTTCCTCCTCAACAGCAAGCATGTTATGGAAGCACATCATCTGCTAGTTAGCAATCAAAGCCAAATACAGTACGGCTCGACACCTCAAGTTTCTCTAAAGTCAGTGTTGAAGTAGCAAAAGAACATATGGAGCTTCTAAACACTTTGGTGAGCGCATACTGTGGATTAGTGGAAGGTCAGATTGGCAACATTAATCTGACACAAGAAGACTATCAGCAGATCGATAAAGAGGAGATGGAGATGATGGACATCAAGTGGGCCTTTGCCAGTGCTGTTAGGCGAGCAAAGGATTTCATGGAAAGAACTGGCAGAACCAGCTTGGAAAGCAAGAAAGACACCAAGTATGGGTTTGATAAGCAAGCTGTAAAATGCTTCAATTGTGGTGAACGTGGTCATTTCAAACGTGAATGCACAAGACCAGCTCAACATGGAAACCAAAATCCTTTCAGAGGTCAAGGCAACAGGGCAAATCAGAACCAAGGAAGGAACAATGAGCGAACATTGGTGCCTGTCAACAACCAGAGTCAAGCAGGACCATCTAATGCCAACCAGGCACTTGTGGTTCAAGTAGATGAAGGATGTGATTGGTCAATCCAGTTGGGAAATGATGCTCCAGATGGAACAGCTTGCTTTGCTGAAATTGTCAAGGATTTAAATCACGCCAGTGGTGGAGAATCTTCCGCCAATGGTGGTGACTCTTCTGAGGATGAAGACTCTTCTGGTTATAGTAGAAGTTCAGATGAAGAATCCTCGAGTTCAGGCGATGATCATGTGGATGAGACATCAAGTGCGTCAGTCGATGCTAATATTGATGAGCTATTGGGAGAAGCTGCAGCAGAAACTCAAAGAAGATCTATTTTGGTGGATCAAACTGCTTATTCTTCGTCTTCTCTCCATTCAGCCTTTATGGCTAATGTCGACAGTTCATCAAGTCAGGTATGTGTCGATGAACCCACTTCTGTTAGCTGTGATAAATGTGATAGTTTGCATGTTAAATGTGCTGATTTAGAAGCAAACATGTCTGAGTTGCAAGGCAAACATGATGCTGTACAAGCTAGTTTGTTTGACTTGCAAGACAAACATGTTTCGTTGAATGATAAGTGGTGTGAATTGCAAAGCAAACACGAGGCTTTGCAAGAGAAATATGATGTGACATTCATTCACAACCAGAAGTTGACCGTTGATCTTTCCAAGTGCACAGAAGCCAACATGTTTTATGAAAACCATGAAAAGGAGTTTAAATCGATGATTGAAAAATTAAAGAAAGATAAAACCGAGCTAACAAAAATGGTTTCCAGAAAACAAACTGACATTAATTTGTATATAACTCGCCTTGAGGTAATGCAAAAGGAAATGGCTTGTGTTAAAACTGAAAGTGAGGCGATCCGACTCAAGTTAGACAGTTATTTAAGCTCTAGCTATGTGTTGGATCACATCATTGATGTACAGAAAGAGAAACGGGATTTCACATGCATAGGTTACAAGAAATGTCCACCACCCGTGAGAAATAATTATGATGCCATGCCTGATGAGGAATATAGAACTCACTTTGAACCATCTGTTCCTCTAGATGTTAATGAATTTGCAGCAGGTCTCGGATACAAGAAAGAGGTATCATCAGATTCAGATGTGTCAGCAGATACATGTGTGTCTTCTGCTGAACCGAATCAGGTTCCTCCAGTTGTGATATACAGTGAGGATTCTGATTCTTCTGATGATGAGTCTGATGATACTGATTCAGCAAAGTCTGATGCGGTGATAAAAGAAGAGGACATACCTCTTGAGAATCATATTCTATGTGATCCTCCTGCAAAACCCGCTAAGACTGTTGCAATTGAGTCCTCGTCTGCAAAAGAGTCGGAGAGTGTGGATTTGCTGTACACTCTTGTTGGTGATGATAAAGTTTATTCAGACAAATATTTTCCTATTAAGAATGTTAATCAATCATTAATCAGTAAAGTCTTTGAAAATTCAACAAGTAAGTTTTTGGGAAAGACAGGACCACATGTTACTGTGACACAGTGCCCTCCTATCCCAAAGGCTGAAGTTAGAAAACAATTTGGCAATCAACAATTACCAACAGTGCAAAAACAGCAAAATCATGCCAAACCAAAAGGAAAATTACCGGCTCAAGGTCAAAGGAAGCCGAATCAAAAGAAGAAAAAGAATGTGAACTTTGTGAAATCTAAAGGAACGGACAAAATTGAAACGTTTGAAAATCAATCTATCTTAGATTTTGTCAAGAAAGCAACTGTGATGAAAAGAAATGAACCAAGTTGTTCGAAACCTAGTACTTCGAGATCACAAAGTTCATCTTCATCATCGGCAAGACGACCACATGATACTTCGGGGTTTGTTGAACGAAGATCATGTTTTGAATGTGGTACAATTGGGCATATCATCAGAAATTGCCCGTATCTTCATAAATTAAAAGCCAAAGAAGATGATCCCCGTGACAAAACTGACCGCAAACGATCTGTTTCTGTAAAACAAGATCCCCACCTTGTAAAAGAAAGGGAAAAGAAACAGAAACGCCAACAGGTCAAGAAAATTGAAAATGCAATTAAAACCGATGTGGTTAACAAACCATCTGTTTCTGTCAAACCAGAAAATTCAAAAACTTCTGATAACCATGAAGTTAAAATTTTAAAGAATGACACTGGTAAACCAAAACAGACCTGGAAACCTAAAACGGTTAAAAATTCAGGGGGACCATCACAATTTTCAAATCATCAAAGAATAGAAGTTATTGTTATTGATGAAAATGGAAGACCCAAGACCACAATGGCTTGGGTCCCCATCTCCAACTAATTGTGTGAGTTCATGTGCAGGGTGTTCCAGGAGGAACTATCAGTAGTCATTGGATTGTTGATAGTGGGGCATCCAGGCACATGACAGGCGACATGAAGCTTCTCTACGACGTCAAATCTATTAGAGGAGGTTATGTTGCTTTTGCTGGAGATAAGGGCGGATATATTACGGGTGAAGGAATGATTTCCAACGGGGTTGTTAGCTTTGATAAGATCAACTTCGTACAACAACTTGATCACAATCTTCTTAGTGTTTCTCAAATTTGTGATAAGCAGTTCTCAGTACACTTTGATGCAAACGGATGTTATGTGCTGAAACCCGGCTTCAAAATTCCGAAAGAATGGATTCTCTTGTCGGCTCCAAGGATAAATGATCTGTATGTCCTTGATATGAGCCAAGCTATCACAACGTCTGCACAAGCAACTTGTTTCGTTTCCAAAGCCACAGAAAAAGACTCAATCTCTTGGCACAGACGAATGGGTCACATTCACTTACGCAAAATGAATCATTTGGTGTCAAATGAATTAGTGAATGGTGTTCCTCTTAAAAACTTTCATCTTCAAGACATCTGTGTCTCGTGCCAGAAAGGAAAACAAACGACGAAGCGACACCCTACAAATAAAGTCAACACGGTGGCAGTTCCTCTTGAACGTTTGCACATGGATTTGTTCGGTCCTGTCAAGCACAAAAGCATCAGGAATCATCAATATTGCCTCGTAATAACTGATGATTATTCAAGATTTTCTTGGGTGGCGTTCATGGCACATAAGAGTGAAACCTTCGGTATTATCAAAAACTTGATCATTCAGATTGAGAATCTATATAAGTTGAAGGTTAGGCGGATACGTAGCGACAATGGTACTGAATTCAAAAATCATGCCATGGCGGAGTTTTGCACTTCAAAAGGTATTCTTCACGAATTTAGTGCAGCTTATACTCCTCAACAGAATGGCGTCGCTGAACGTAAGAACCGCACATTGATCGAGACTGCTAGGACTATGTTGGTAGAGTCACAGTTGCCGATTCCCTTCTGGACTGAAGCTGTGGCCTCTGCATGTTATACGTTGAACCGAGTCCTTACAGTCAAAAGGCACAACAAGACCTGCTTTGAGCTTATTAACAAACGGAAACCAGATTTGTCATATCTTGAACCGTTTGGAGCTCCGTGCAAAATAATCGATCCTAATGGAAAGTTTGGGGCAAGAGCCATTGAGGGATACTTTCTTGGGTATTCCACCCCAAACTTAAGAGTCTGGAATCTAGAGACTAAAAGGGTCGAGGAATGGTCTGAAGTCAGAGTACAAAGGCACACTTTACCAGTCAAAAATCCTGGTCAGCCTTGGATGTTTGAGTACGATGACTTTTTCAATTCGATCAATGTTGAAGCAGTTGAAGAAAATGCTGCGGCAAGGATGTTTTTCGAGAGTGACAATGCAACAGATTCACCGTTGGTTCGTCCCATTATTGTCAATCAAGAACCATCTTCAGTGAACAACAATGCTCTCGACAATGAGGATTTTCACGATGCTACCGAATTGAACGAATCTTCAGAGGATGATGAATTTCTCGATGCAGATCAAGAAGCCCCAATAACAGCAGTTCATGGTACTTCAGAGGGTACACCTCCAGTGGGCGTCCCTGGAACAGCTGAAGCTACTGCATCATCCTCTTCGTCAATTCCGGGCATTGAATTAGTTGTTGATCTCAATCTCAACAACCTGGGTACAAATATTCCAGTTCAAGATAATCCAGAGACAAGGATTAACAATACCCATCCTCAACAAAACATCATCGGAAATGTACAAAGTGGCGTTCAAACAAGAAACATGTTGCGAAACAACAACAATGCAGGCTTGTATGCGGCGATTAGAGAATCTGGTCAACAAAATGATTGGTCTTTCGCGTGTTATGTCTCACAGGAAGAGCCAAGAACTTGGAAAGAAGCTTTGAAAGATAACTCTTGGGTTGAAGCAATGCAGGAAGAACTGCAGCAATTCCAGAAGCTTGGTGTCTGGAAACTCGTAGAGAAACCTGCTGGTTACAAGAAGATTGGTACCCGTTGGGTGTTTAAATGCAAAAAGGATGACCGTGGAATCGTTATTCGAAACAAAGCAAGGCTAGTCGTTCAAGGTTTTCGTCAGATAGAAGGAATCGACTACAACGAAGTGTATGCACCTGTTGCACGTCTAGAAGCAATTCGGATCTTTCTGGCTTATGCCTCATTCAAAGGTTTCAAGGTATACCAGATGGACGTGAAAAGTGCATTCTTACATGGTGTAGTGGAAGAAGAGGTGTACGTCGAACAGCCTCCAGGTTTTGAAGATCCTATCCATCCCGATCGGGTTTGGTTGCTCAACAAAGCTCTCTATGGTCTACATCAAGCACCGCGAGCTTGGTACGCAACCTTATCTAATTATTTGCTGGAGAATGGATTTCGCAGAGGTCTTATCGATTGTACTCTTTTCGTCAAAGAACAAGATGGAGATCTTCTACTGGTACAGGTATACGTTGATGATATTATATTTGGTTCTACTAATGATGTTTTGTGTAGGAATTTCGAGCGCATCATGCAGGATAAATTCGAGATGAGTGCTATGGGGGAAATGACTTTCTTTTTGGGCCTACAAGTACAACAAACTGAGTCTGGGATATTCATCCATCAGACTAAATATGTTGGTGACATCTTGAGCCGGTTCCAGATGTCTGATGCAACGCCCATCGGTACCCCATTGCCGCAAAATCACGGAATTACTCCAGACTTGAAGGGTCAAGATGTTAGCCCCTCATACTACCGCGCGATGATCGGATCTCTTATGTACCTCACAGCATCAAGACCAGATATAATGTACCCAACGTGCCTGCTTGCCAGATACCAAGTCAACCCGAAGGCCTCACATCTTGCAGCTGTAAAAAGGATTTTTCGTTATTTGAAGGGTTACCCTGACACCGGTCTATGGTACCCTAGGGATAATAACTTTGACTTGATCGCATTCAGTGATTCTGATTTTGGCGGATGCAAAATCGACGGCAAATCCACAACGGCTGGATGTCAGTTTTTGGGAAATCGCCTAGTCACATGGCAGTGCAAGAAGCAGACTTGTGTCGCTACATCAACATGCGAAGCTGAATACATTGCTGCCTCAAGTTGTTGCTCCCAAGTCCTATGGATTCAACAACAAATGCGCGACTACGGTTTTGAATTCCTAACTACTCCTATTTACGTTGATAATTCTGCTGCCTTACAGATCACTAAAAATCCTGTGCAGCATTCAAAGACTAAGCACATCGACATTAAGTATCACTTCATACGTGATTGCTTTGAGAAAAGGCTAATCGATGTTGCTTACGTCCACACACGATGACCAACGTGCCGACCTTTTTACCAAAGCATTTGACAAATCAAGATTTGACTATTTATTATTGTTAAACGGCATTAAGGTCAAGCAAGAGTAAAACCAACATCGGAAAATCATTTTTGTAAATACCTTTGTGTTTTAAATTTGTCTTAGTTTATTGATTTTAGCGGGAGTAAATCTAAATCCAAATTTGGAAAATCCAAAAACATTAAAAATTTCAAAAACACAAAAACAATAGAAAAACAAAAATGAGTTTCCTGGCGAGCAAAAGAGAAAATGATAGTACATCAGTGGTCTGTCTAAACCTCTTTAAACCTTAAATGAAAAACGATAAGCAGCTCTATATAAGATGTATCGGTAGGCTCACAATCATTTTAAAGTGTGCAGGGTGATATAAACTTAAATCGACTGAAGACTGGGTGGGAACCATTCATTGGCATATGGTCTTGGTACCGAAATTTCGTTTGAGAGATTGCCGAGGTTCTGAGATATTCGGTCTTTATGCTGCTTATCATCTGGGTATCATGGTTGTATCTTTTACCGAAAAATTACGGGGACGCAAGTCTAGATCTTCCATGATACCATACATACGTGTACATACTGCATTCGACCTCAATAAGTGATCAACAATCACATGTCCAAACAAAATAAGTGATAATATATCACATTTATCCGGGAGTCAAGTTCGTCTCTCTGCTGTACGAAAGTACTGACCTGTTCACGGACTTGCTCCTGTGCCCTCATGCATATGAAAATCAAGTTCCTCATCAATAAGTGATTCTATCACATAGGGCTTGTTTTCAATCAAAATAAGTGAGAATCTCACATCATATACGGTCAAACAGATGATAATCGGTATACTCACCGGTAAGATGAACCCTCGTGCATACCTTGATACGGGAATGTGTCGTGATGTGGATGAACACCGGTCGGTAAGTATAAATCATACCTTAACGTATCCCCTCGCCATGATTACAAATGATAAGTTGAGCTTATGTGGACAACAATACCGATAATTGTTATAGGATGCTTATCTTAATGTTAACTAAAAGAACAACAAGAGCGTTTTGACATGACCGTACACTGATATGATTCTCTTACCCTCGAAACTCGCAAAAAGAATGTCTGTAAATATTTATTTACTGCTTTAATTTTCTGCATCTTTGTATATATTTATTTACTGCTTTCAGTCTTTACATTTCAAATATTAAAACACACCTAAAATGTGTTTTAATATAAACTTTATAAAAGCCAAAAAGATTTTATTTCTATTTTATTTTCGATCGTACGATGTTGGAGCTCGAGTCTTCGTTACCTGAAACCTGAACGAAAACCAAAAACGACTAAATCTTCATAAACGGTCGAAATTTGCAAGTTTTGAAAGTTAAAAACCTAAAATTGATAAAAATTGTTAAAACTTTCAAACTGTCGGACGGTGTTTGATTATGCAATGGTCACATGTGTGTCGTTTACTTATGATGTTCCAAGCAGTTGTTCTCATTACGCGTTTAGATTTCTTGCATGTGCAGATTCTAAAGGCAAGGAGAACATGGTCGATGACAAGCTTCGGAATGAAGACACGACGTGAAGGCGCTCAAGTGATGAAGATGATCGAGTTGCCGCTGGCCATCATCAACACCACAAGGATCTCAATTCATAAAGAACAAGTATTTCACGAGCATAACTCAAGGGGGAGCTTATGTTAAGGGGGAGTTTGTCAACACCCTTCCTACATGAAACGGGGAGTTTGTTGGTACACTTTCTGCTTTCAAGACGTGAAGACTTTAAAGATCCTCCGACATTGAAGACTTGAAAGGACGTCAAAGACTTGAAGACACAAAGATCGAGACAAAGATCAAGTTATAAAATTCGAGACAAAGCTACAGCCAAGGGGGAGTTTGTTGGTGCACCTGTGTCTGTACTTTGTCTGTATTTGGTCATGATGTAAAACGATGTCTTTGTTAGTCCTGTAAGTTTGACCAAGTCAACCATCCTCCGGTTTGACTTAGTCAAACAGTTAGAACAATGTTTGTAAGCTGGTTGCGTCGAAGGATAGATCATCGAAGGATTGCTTATATCCTTCGATGAGCTCGAAAGATAGCCTTCGATTGATAGACCTCAAAAGATGTCATCCTTCGAGGTACTTGTTGATCGTTCGAGCTGTTTCAGATCGATAGATGATCCTTCGATCATCTGTCTGATCCTTCGACCAGACCATGCTGTGTACGGGTATATATACCCATGTTGTGTGTTCTTTTCTGAGGGAGTTAGACATAGAGACACCTAGAGAACACTCAGAGCAGAAAACACACACACACTTAGAGAGAGTTTACAGAACAGATTTGTAAACATTGAGCTTGTAACAGACCTGTCATACGTATTAATACATGAGGTGTTAATCGTTGAGTCTTGTGTGTTAATCATTGTCGTGTTCTATCTCGGTTTGCATGCTAGCTTGGATTCCGCACTTGCTAGTGTGTTAGATATAACAAGGAATAGGTTTAACCTCAACCTCCGAGGGACCTACAAGGAGTGATCTAATGGTTATGGTGCTGGCCAGAAGTTGTTTCTATGTAATGTACTTTCTTTTATGATATTCTCTATGTTTTGTCCCATTCCGGCTTCGTTATCTATTACAACTAATGTTGTTTCTATGTAATGTACTTTCTTTTACCTTATAAATTATATGGTTTCCCATGGTCATATGTGGTTTTCGTTTTTAACTTTTTACCAATTAAATTTTGTATTAATAAAAGATTTAGAGTACTAAAGTTATACACATCAAAAGTTTGATTATCAGAAACCAGTGACAAAGCTTGAGATTTCCGACCGAGTGGTCAAAAACGTCTATACCTAAAAAACTGAAGCGGTTGGTATTGGCCATAGCCCTATATTTTTCTGTCGACAGACATTAATTCTCAAATAAAATGATCGGCAAACATTAATTCTCAAATAAAATGATATGTGTTTTGCCCTTTTATGTGCCACCGGATTTTGACTTACAAATGATGAGCTTTTGTTGTCACATAAAAGGATTGGTTGATCCTGTGGTAATGCATAATTCACTTAGTAAGTTAATCAAACAATTTCTGAAGCGGTATTGGCCATAACCCTATATTTTCCGAGTATACCCGGCCCAAATGTTTTGGGTATATCCACTAGGCTCGAGTTGTTTTAACCATACCTACAAGGAAGTCTTCAATACTCTTAATTCATGGATTCTTCCAAAAAAAAGGGTAAATTACTTTTTGAGTCCCTAGGGGTTTTAACCACTTGAGTCCAAAATCAAAATATTTAATGCCCTGAGCCGCTATAGCCACTTTTCTTAACCATTTGAGTCCAAATTTGTAACATTGTTAGAATTTTTTGGTTAAGTATTGTTAAATAACCAAAATACACTTGTAACTAAAAAAAAAAATTGTTATTAGATTTCTCTCTCTCTTATATATCTCTCCCCCCCTTATCTCTTTCTCTCTCTAAACATTCTATACCTTCATCTCTCTCTTGTTGCTCTCTCTCTCTAGACCACCTGCATTCCCCACCACCACAACCACAACCACCTCCGTCACCAACCACAAACCTCCAGCACAGTCACCGTCGTACCACCACCACACCACACCACCAACACCTATTAGCTTCGTCGACTTGATGATCACATTCTTCCGTACCTTTGCTATCATCATCTCCGTGTCGATCATTGCAACAACCAATTCTTCTGTACCTTTGCTATCATCATCCATTTTTTGTTGTCAGGAATGCTCATCAACCCCATTTCCTGCTCACAAGTGGAATCAATGACAGGTGGTGGATCACACATAAATGACCAAATTGAAGATAATTCAGTGGCCGAAGGGCAACCATTATAGCAATTCAATTTCTGCCGACTGTGAGAAGTGGAAGCCGAATTAGGCCTGTTGTGACCCTCCTAATCACAATTTTGACAAAGTGAAAGCTTTCCTCAACACATCTAAGAAATGCTGGTTGTGTATTGCATTTATCGCACACGAGCGTTCTTGAATGGCGTTTGGATAAAGCATTTGCAGAATGAACATTCCGGTCACAGGATAAACATAAGTATTCTTCATCCGATCGATAATACACCATCGATCTAGCCTCGCGACAATAATCGTAATTGTAACCCATTTCTTGCAAAAACAAGTAACTCCTACGTGAACAAGATCTAGTAAAGTTGCAAATCTGATACGATCTGCATAACACAATTACGCAAATGATAACTGAATTAGGAATTTAGAATCTTGAAAATTTGAGTAAAGAAGCACATACTTTATTCATTATGAATATGTCCTAAAGTATTGATAAGGGTCAATTGAAGAACAGATTATCAACACAATTGGTTGCTGCAAGGATTCCAAAATAACTTATGTTAACAAGTGTGTGAACAAGATTGAAAAGGGTTTTGTGTATTTACAGTTTAAACAAAAGTTGAACAAATCAACAAGTATAGTGTGTTGTAAGATGACCATCAAGAAACTGAATTTGAAGAAAAAAAACATACTGAATCAAGCAATTGTTTTTTAACCTGCCATATGCGTTCAAAAAACAAAATTTGAAGATGGGTATGTGTGTCTTAAAAATAGAACTACTTTTATGGGTTTTTGGGCTTAAAAACAGAATACGTTCTCCATGAATCAAGCAAGATCCATCATGAATCAAGGTGGGGAAAAGTAGGTGGTGGTGGTGCGACGGTGACTGTGCTGGAGGTTTGTGGTTGAGGTGACACAGTATCGTTAACAATCAATTTATATAAAATACACAATTGTTAGTTTATACACATCTGTACAAATTTTTATACATCTGTGTACTATATTCATAAATGGTTACATATGTGTATATTAACAACATATAATATATTATGCATGCACACGAGTATATTTATATAAAAAATATGAAATTAATGAAAATGAAACAAGTCACATGTATGCAAAAATAAGTAACTTCATCATATCAAAAAAAAAAAAAGTTAATGCCCGAAAATAATTACAGTTTCAATCTCAGAGAAATTTTTCAATATTTATTGAAAATTATAAAAAGTTAAAAACAATATTTAAGTTAAATTCAAAACAAAATCTATGGGTAAAGAAATGAGTGCTACGAATATTTGGAAATTAAATGATTTGTAAACATAATAGTTTAAAAAAACATTTGAAAAAAATAATAGTTTTGTTTTTATCATCTTCTTGAGTGATAAGAATACTTGCAATATTCATTAATCAACTTTAAGATATGAGCTGAAGATGTAGAATGATAATGTCGTAATCCATTATGGTCTACCAAAAATTAAAGCCCTTCAATTTCTTATAATTAAAATAATAAAGAAATAATTAAAAATGAGAGAGAGAGAGAGAGAGTTAAATATGAGAAATTAAGAGATTTTAATTAAACATACTTGGTTAATGTCAATCGAACCCTTTTAATCTAAAAAATGATCAAGGGTTAAGATTAGTTCACTCTTAACAAGTTGTTCACTCTTGAACCTAATCCTTTATATATATATATATATAGGGGGCCGCTAAAATGAGAACCACCTCTAGTTGTAAAAACCATGAGAACTACACCGTATGGGGCAAGTTGGACCAAATTTTTTTTTTCATAAACGTAGATGTGTGTATTACAAACACATATGTAAAAAAAATAAAAAAAAATAAAAAAAATGTCGTGTGTGTAGTTTTTTACACCACAAGTTTTGTATTTTTTTTTTTTTTGAATTTTGTTTTACATATGTGTTTGTAATACACACATCTACGTTTATGAAAAAAAAATTTGGTCCAACTCGCCCCGGATCAAGAGGTTCTCATGGTTTTTACAACCGGAGGTGGTTCTCATTTTAGAGGTCCCCTATATATATATATATATATATATATAGGGACCGGTTAAAATGAAAACCATCCCCAGTTGCGAAAACCGCGAGAACCACTCTCCACCAATCAGATTATTTCACCTATACATTATTATTTTAAAACGAAAAAGTTATTTTGGTAATTTACTCTATATGTCATTTCTATCTGTCTCTGTCTCTTTTAAAGTCTCAGACTTTCTCTCTCTTTACATAAATCTTCATCGTTATCATCTCTCACTCAAATCTTCATCATCTTCATCTGATGAAGAAACTCTGTTTTCCCAGAAGCGCCGCCCCTCACGACAGAAGTGGCCACCCACAGCAGCCGGTAGCGATGCCCGTCGCCGTAGTGATGCCTCCGTCATCGTCAACCACCATCAGAACCGCCGGTAGTGGTGCCACCGCCGTGGGTGTGCTCCGGTGACCAAGTTTGCCGCCAGTTGCTCCTCCCCTTCTGCCTCCGTCTCCGGTGGCGGTGGCCGTGGTGTTGGGCTGGGGGGGTCCACCGTTTCTGATCTAGGCTCCGGTAACTATATGCGTTTCTTTTGATTTCTATAAAAAGGTTCATTTTTCTTGATTTTTGGATGGGTGTTTTCTAAAATTTACAGTTTGGTTATTTTGGATATGGTGTCGGGGTTTGGTGGCAGTGGTCCCGGTGGTGCCGGGGATTGGTGGCGGTGGTCCCGGTGGCCCCGGTAGCGGAGGTGGTCTTTGGGTCATCGTCTTTGATTTGGTGTTTGTGGGTTTGGTGGGTGACGTGTTGGTGGCGGCGGCGGTGAGTTTGGCGGCGGTGGGGTTTTTTTGGTGGTGTGGCGGCAGAGGTGGGTGACGGAAGAGGGTAGGTCCGACGGAGATGGGGGAGATGAGTTGGTTGTTCATCTGTTTTTCAGATCTTGTGAGTTTTATACCATCTGGGGTTTGCTTTGAGATGGTTGTGTAATCTAGGATTCTGTTGGTTTTTGTGTTTGGTTGTGTTGGGTTTTGAAGGTTTTTTGAGTTTTGGGAGGGTTTCTGCACCTTCTGTATAAATATTGTGTCGCAACCCCCCGACCCCTACCCCAGGAGCGGGAGCCGCGAACCAGTTCAGTGGTATCGGTGTTTATTAATTTGGCAGCGGAAATGAGACATCAGGATCGTAGTTAGGAAATAATTTCAGAGTTTCAAAAAAACAAACTTTTATAATAAACAAATGGGATAAAACCCATGTTTCATTCATAATACATTTATAGGGATAAACCCTAGTTGCTGAAAACATAAACTTTTATTTAGATAACTTTTATAGCCACTTTCTTTAAGCCTTCAGTGCTCCATAGCTGGCTTCTTATAGCTTCACATTAAGTTACCTGAAACGCGTTTTAAAAAGATTTTATCAGCGAGAAATACTGGCGAGTGCATCCCAGTTTAATCAAAATAAGCTTTTATAACTTTACAGTATTGAGAGTGATTACAATGTTTATATCTACCAATTTACTCATTCAGTATTTGTCATGTTGACAGTTCCATGACGGTGGTTATATTACTATTGGCTAACTCTTTGTCCAATAGTAACGCTTGACTAGTAGTGTATACAAAACCCCACATACTGGCAGCAATTGTAGAATACAAAGACTCAATCACTGTTAAGTATAACTGAAAATATTTGAGGTTTTGTAACACAGTTTGGTAGAAAAAGAGAATGACTCACGCTGTAGACTTAAGTATTTCTATAGCTTCCTATTGCTTTCCCTGATTATTTTCTATTAAAAACATACAATGCACACGTGTTAGTAAGATAACCCAAATCACATTAGCCATACAACACGAGATAGAACCCCAACGAACTTAGTCAGGCAGAGCCTCGACATGCATTACGGGGCCGTAGATCAATCGGGTAGGGTAACGAATTAGTGATCGGGGTTAAAATACTTACAACGAGGCAGAGCTTCGTGTTTTAGGGGTATAATATCGAGCTATTACTTTGCTATAATAGAGATTGAGAGAGAATGAGAATTGAACCACTGAGAATGTTGCTGAAAAGCTCAATTTATAGGCTGAATCGGGGGTCTCTCGCGCCCCGCGACCCACTGCCGTGGTTCTCTCGCGCCCCGCGAGGGCACCCTAGCTACGGCTTGGGTTGCCATGTTATAACCCTAGGTTGGACGTGTGTCGTGCCACGTGGCACAATTGGGTGTCCAGCAAGTAAAGCTTGTCGCGCCCCGCGAGCCACCCCTCTTCCTTCAGTCCTTCAGTTTGAACAAGGCAAGTCTGATCAGGTACGTTAGAATGAATAGCGAGCTGCAAGGCTCGTGCACGTCCAGGTTTCACGATCGTATTTATTCAAAAGTTCCACCCAGCGTTGCCATCACGTGTTTAGCTCTTTTGAAACAAGGGTACACGGGAGGCCCTTGTAATCGGTCTAAGTGGTGCATTCGGTACCGTCCAAGTAATGCCTCCAATTTAAATCCAAAGACTACAGCTTCCACCGCAGGTCGTGACTCGTGCAGTTCTTCCTGTAAGTCCATTACGTAAGTGATCACTTTCTCGTGTTGCGTCGGTGTGTAAACATTGCAGAGTTGGGATTCGAAAGCTGAAAAGACGTCCTCCTGTTTTGTCTTTCCCGAACACAGCACCCTACTGTGCTAAATAGATTTAAGTTGCGTGATCTTTGAAAATCCTGTGGTGAATCTGCGATAGAGTCTAGTGTGACCAAGAAATTGCTGCATCCTCGAAGGGATCTTTGGTGCCGAACAATATCTAACGAAATGGATCTTTAGCGAGATCCACGTGTATTCACACTTCGTTGATCATATGACCAAAAAGGTATCTCTCGAATCCAGAAGTTACCTTTAACAAGACTTTGCGGGGAGTGGCTCCTCCCTCAGGAGCTCTAAAATAAGATACAAATGCCGCCCATGATGTTCCTTCCTCTTGGAAATGTTCAAGAACGTCATCCATAAATACGGTCGGTTCACGTGGTCCATAAAGCTGCTGGTGTGTTGATTAACTCAATGGTCATGGTGTACAAAGTCGCAATGGTCGTATTGCGTTCGATATGCCGCTTCAGGACATTCTCCTCTTGGTCTTCCGTTAATACATGGTCGAGGCAAACAGTTCTTGATTGTCACCTTGCTGAGTTCTGGATAATCAGTACACATGGGAAAGGCTTTATCTTCCCGAATATAGCTGGGTCTCCCCAAAGCGAACAAAACTATGTCCAATAAAACTCATGTCCAAAAGTTCCTGTAGATAGTCCTTGCAACCCTCCTGGTGCAAGACGGTATGTAGCACAAGTAATCAGGGCTGCCTGTCGTGAGATCAAACTGAGATTCTGCCTAACAGTGGTGGAAGTAAGTCTGAAAGCTCCTCGGGTAGCACACTGAGAGGAATCACGAACAATTGGTGGATCCCCGATTTTTTTTCCTTAGCCTCAACATCAGTAACGGTTGCTAACATAGCGGAGTAATCCTTTCATAGACGCTTCTGGGCTTTCATAACCGAAATGGCGCTCACCTTCGCACCACCCCGACGCTTTAGAACAGGTAACGATTCTCCACTTAGGGTGAGGGATACGCAAAATTTTCTTCTCATGGTGTATATCTGCATGATATCTGGATAACCAATCCTTACTAACTACTGCATCGTAACTATCAAGGGTGGCAGGAAGAAGGTTGATGTCGAACACTTGTCCCACAAGGTCGAGCTTGCATTCCAACGTACATACGAGGCTTGAATTGACTTGCCATCAGCCAATTCCACAACAAGTTCGGCTTCAAGAAGTATCAGGGTCAAGCAGAATAGAGACGAAGCGAATAGATACCCATACAAGCTACCAAGTTGCTGCTATGCCTGGCGTCTCCTACGCCAATCCTAAATGTCCTTCCACGAGCATCATTCCCAGTGTTTGTTGTTTTCGTTACGAGAATTTCCAGTACTGTCATCGTTCCCTTGGTTGTGTGTCGTCTTGATTTAACAACGACCAATCCATGTCGTAGGCACCTTCGTTTTCATACTGTAGGCTACAATTACGAGCGCCTCAATGTCGCCGTGATTGTTGCCCTTAATGTCGTTGCTTGTAACAGGGTCCTGTTGCATTTCACCAACATGGTACATCTTTCACGTTCCGTGTCACGTACTAAGGCACTACTCACTGCGTGGGAAGTTACACATTCCACTCTATAGTCATTTGTCATCGCTTATGTCCCGATTGATTCGTAGGGGTTGACTCCTATGAGTCGCTGGCTAGGGTTAAGGATTCGATTGAAGTCAATTTGCTGGTGTTCGTTGCTGGTAACCAGGGCCGTTCTAATACTGAGGTCAGTGAGATACTACGCTTATCCTCTTGTCCATTCTAAGGCGCCAATATACTGAATTCCAACCAAAGAAGAGGAGTGAGAAGGGTATCGACCAAACATTCGACGCTGTGACATCCAACTCAGGGATGTCCGTACAAGCACCTAACATTCTATCCAGTTTGCTAGGCGTTCAGACGGGTGTTCAGGTAATACTCGATAGCATCGAGATTCGTAAGGGTTCAGAAAGGAGTGAAAAGATCATGTTCGAGTAAGAGACAATCACTGCTATGACTCCTATAGACTGTTATGTTTCACATCGATCAAATAACGGAACGGAACCCCTTTTTCACTTGTTAAGCCTCACTGGGACTCGCATGCACCCCACATTATTATTATGTGTGCACCCACAATAATATTGTGATTTGCATGCTCATCTCAGCTCCTCCTAACTCATGTCAAATGGTTCCTCAAACTCGAGTAGCAAACAAAGGGCATCACGAAACGTAAGTCATGAATGTTTAGGGAAATACCACCCTATCAGTCACATAACACATGCAAGTAATACATAAATTCATACGGTTGTGCTAAACGTGCAATCACATGAAATATCATATGTAAGTGTTCACTAGTTATGCAGTTGTCACACCCCGACTTCCACGTGTCACCGGTGGGCCCGGTGGGGGAGTATCGTGACGTGGTTGGCAACATAATAGTCAAACAACACAATTTATAAATATGCACAGCGAAAGCAAATGAAAAATATAAATTCAACTTTAATAATATTGTAATATCGTGTATCACAACAGTTGAATGTTTATCCACAGAAGGATCAAAAATAAATAATAGTTCAACAGACGGTAGGCATCTTAAGCTTGCGAGACTTCTATCGATGCTAAGGAGAAATCCCAGCCAATTACGCTTAGTACCTGCATTTAATCTTTTTGGGAAAATACGTCAGTTTACACTAGTAAATACAATCAACTGACTCATTTTGGAAAATGATTGAAAATTTGGTTTGGATGCACACGGCATAAACATTTTATAACTTGGGAGAATTATTTAAATATATAATCTTGTGAATGAATTACATGTTCCTTATGCGTTCAGTAGCCCGGAGCATGCCGGGTTAAAGATCAATAGACACACCACATCAACTATTTATGCACTGACGAGTGTACGCCTACACTCCGCGCTTAGGTCGTGGCCATTTCGTAAAATGATGCCAAGGATATCCGGGACATGGTCATTAACCCCCCAAAGGCTTTTAAGTAAACAAGACTGTTTAAACGAGCCGATCAAATTATTCAATTAACCACCCAACAATGGAAGATTTGATGCCCGATCAAGCGGTATGCTATATACCGTAACCCAAGCCCTTATAGGGAAAATAAGTTAAAAGTATTTACCTGAGCAATGTAATAATCACAATAAGCAAAATGCAAGTAGCTTTTACTGGTACTCCTAATCTGGAACGAAGGTTTATAATAACCTATTAGAATTCTAACGGGTCTTTAATTAAGCTTAAGCTTAGACCGGTTAGTTTTAAAGATACGGTTCGTACGCACGATTAAGCGAAGACCGGATAGAATGTGATTTAGACCCGACAAGTTCGGAGACTTGTTTAATATGGGTAATTCATACACATTCTGGATTTTGAGATAAAACTGATAAGGTTTGACCCGTTTAGGCTAGTTTATGTAAACTAGTTACATAAACCGAACCGAACACGTAATAAGCGTAACGGGTATACTTATGAGCCATTTACAGGTTTCCTAAGTTAATATGCTTCATATATGTTGTGACATCAGTAAGATGTCTTTTATTATGCCCGAAACGAATTTAAACACAAACTATGCCCCGTAGCGGTAGTTTGGTCATTTAAAAGGTTATAAAAGAGTTTAAGTATTTACCTGAGTTACAGGTCTGATGTAATCAGAAAAAATACTTATTTTACCAAGTTATAACAGTAGGGTAAAGTATATATGTGAAATTTATCAATTATAACCAAACTATGCCCCGTAGGGGTATTTTGGTAATTTCACATAAGCCAAAAAGCTCAAAAATGAAGTCTGAGTTTAACAACCTTTGTTTACTGTTAAAATATTATAATTTGCCTCAAATATCAGTAGGTATCGCCCTTGTATGTTTAAAAATAGTTTTAGTACATATTATGCGTTAAAAACGCTTAATTAGGCGATTAGAAGCCGTTTCCGGGTTCTATACATAAAGCTGATATTTTTATTATTCCAGAAGGCTTAAAATAATTTATTTATCATTTATAATCAGTAGCAAAAGGTTTGGAGTCATTTAGATGTGTAAAACTCATTTTGTAGCCCGTAAGGGCAAAACCTACAATTACCGGATTAAGCTTACGATTATAAGTTATGCTCAACCTAAAATTAATTAAAAATCTTCAAAAATCCTAAAATAATATATTACATTAGTGGGTAAAGAGTTTGATATCAAAAAGTATGTTTAAGTAGGCTATACGCTAATTACGTCGTTTAATTAACATAAAGCTTTCATTTTTCGCTAACGAGCATAACTCTTAACCTACACCTCAAACTGATGTCAAATTTTGAATGCAAGTTTATATATCAGTAATTAATGTTTCTACTCTTTTACATTTTCAAAAATCACGTTTTAAGGTGAAAAGGGCATAATGGTCAACATATGAGCAATTATCGGAATTATGCATATTAATTGGATAACTAATGATCCGAGGTGTATAATCACAGAGGGTTATACTAGCATGTAACCTGGTCCAAATAAAGCTCTAAGGCATTTCTAAAACATACCATAACGGGTCAGAACTGAAAATCAAAGCAAAAGTCAAACTATGCGACTTTCGGTTCCGAACCGGGTCTCTACTGAAAATTGTCGGGTTGAACATGTTTAGACATGTTCTTACTTTCATTACCAAGTTATATTAATGATCAAACAGGTTATATGTGTTCTACATTGCTAATCATGCATAAATTGTAATTTAAACATTCTGCTGACTTTTTAATAACAAGTTTGGCCCGACATTTGACCTAGTTAGATTGGGAATCAGGGGGAACCCATTTGAGGGTTTATTACCCACATAATTACCTACTTAAAGGTACTTTTAATTCGAGATTTGACTGAGCCGTTATTAATTAATCTTGAAGTCAAACCGTAATTACGACGGTTTGACTTTTAGCTAAATAACTAATCTAAACTCAATTAAAGAAGGTTAAGCAAACTTACAAGAGTCCTATGCATGAATTATGACCACTTGAGTCTGCTTTGGAGCTCTAAGAATGATCAGAAGTGCCAGAGAAAGGTGTGAAGAACTTGTTGCAACAAGGGTCCTTTATATAGTGATTTAATCACCACAAAATGTTGACACACAAGTCTACCACTGACCATAACTCATTAACAAGTGTCCATAGTGCTTAGGGGGTGCCTAGGGGTACCTTTCCAAGATGAGGAAATTCGGTTAAAGGTCGAGTAGAAAGCACTTAGCAGGCAAAAACCCAAGAAAATCGGATCAGATGACCCTTAGCGCGACGCGTAGCCCCCCCTGGGACCTTCGCGTGGCGCGAGGCCCTCCTGCAGCAAATCAGAATTTTAGATTTTTTATGTTATGGTCCTTGGCTCTTCAAAACTTTGTTTCAACTTCATTTCTTGCACTTTGAGCCCTCCAAATTGATGTTTAAGGGCTTTAAGACATATACCCCTTTTGTTAAGTCCATGGTTAACTTTATTGTTACCCGAAAAGTCCTAACTTTCAACGTTGACGCTTTAAGCCTTCGCACACAAATTTGATCATAACTCTCTCATACGATAACGAAACTTTATGAAATTTATATCGTGTATTCTAGTGAGCATAATTAACCGTTACAAAGCTTTGGGTTTGTCAAAAGGTCACTCAGAGGTATAACTTAAACATGTTGACACATTTAACCCCTGTAGTTTGTAATCTCTCACTTTCTTTCATATTTAGCTCCATATGATCCATGATCTATTCGTTTGAAGGTATGAGCATCATGTAGGGTTAATGTACAATATATTTATTCACTGTTGACATTTAAAACTCGTATATACTCATACTTTTCATGTTTGTCAACTTTAGTCCTTTCAGAACATTCTTTTACACGTTCAATCATATGACACGTGTCAACACTTTATAGGACGTGAATTTTTGAGGTGTTACATCCTCACCCCCTTAAAATAAATCTCAACCCCGAGATTTACTGAAATAAATAAGGGTACTTTTCTTTCATCGTGGATTCAACCTCCCACGTGTATTCGGGTCCTCTACGGGCATCCCATTTGATCTTTACAATAGGCACATGCTTCCTACGAAGCCTTTTAACCTGTCGATCCTCGATTGACACAGGTTTTTCAACAAACTTTAAGCTCTCTTCTATATGCACATCTGTATGCGGTATTACCAGTGATTCGTCAGCGAAACACTTTTTCAGATTGCAGATGTGGAACACGTTGTGAATTCCACTGAGCTCTTCAGGTAAGTTTAACTTATAGGCAACTGACCCGACACGTTCAATAACCTCGAAAGGTCCTATGTATCTCGGGCTTAGCTTGCCTTTCTTACCAAATCGCATCACCCCCTTCCAGGGTGATACTTTAAGCAACACCTTGTCACCTACTTCGAAGTGAAAAGATTTACGCTTTGGATCTGCGTAGCTCTTCTGCCTATCTCTGGCAGCTTTGAGACGGTCACGAATCTGGACAATCTTGTCCGTCGTTTCAAAGACTATCTCTGGTCCTGATAATTGGACATCTCCAACTTCCGCCCAACAAACTGGCGTTCTACACTTTCTACCGTATAATGCCTCAAAAGGCGTAGCCTTAATGCTGGTATGGTAGCTATTGTTGTAGGAGAATTCGATTAACGGTAGGTTCTTATCCCAACTACCACCCAAATCGATCGCACATGCGCGTAGCATGTCCTCCAACGTTTGAATAGTACGCTCACTCTGGCCGTCCGTCTGCGGATGGTAAGCCGTACTAAAATTCAAACGTGTGCCCAAAGATTGCTGGAAACTCTTCCAAAAATGTGACGTTTATCTAGTATCTCTGTCAGAGATAATAGACACAGGTATGCCATGTAAGGCTACAATCTTATCCACATACAACTGGGCTAACATGTCGGAGCTGTAAGTCTCCTTAATGGGTAGGAAATGTGCTGACTTAGTTAGTCTGTCAACGATCACCCATATTGTGTCATTTCCTTTCCTCGTCTTAGGTAACTTGGTGATAAAATCCATAGTAACCATTTCCCACTTCCAAGTGGGAAGTTCAGGCTGTTGTAGCAAACCTGACGGTTTCTGATGCTCGGCTTTGACTTGCGCACATGTCAAACATTTAGCTACATAGGTGGCTACAGACTTCTTCAAGCCTATCGACCAATAATTTACCCTTAGATCCTGGTACATCTTATCAGCTCCAGGATGAACGGAGTATTTGGAACGATGGGCTTCCTGGAGGATGACATCACGAAGTCCTCCATAAATTGGAACCCATATTCGTCCATTTAATCTTAGAATTCTGTCCTTGCTAAGAGTTAACTGCTCCTCAGTTACTCCTAACTTTTCATTAGGATAGTTAGCTTCCAACACAACTTCCTTCTGTGCAGCTAACACCCTTTCTATCAAATTGTTCTTTATTTCAATGCTCTTGGCATTGATTCGGATGGGTTTCACCCTTTCCTTTCTACTCAAGGCATCGGCGACTACATTCGCCTTGCTGGGATGGTATCTGATTTCACAATCATAATCATTCAACGTTTCCATCCAACAGCGCTGCCTCATGTTTAAATCCTTCTGATTAAACAGGTGATGGAGGCTCTTGTGATCAGAATAGATCACACACTTGATTCCATATAAATAATGCCTCCAGAGCTTTAGTGCAAATACAACGGCACCCAACTCCAAGTCATGGGTGGTGTAATTCTTTTCATGCACCTTTAACTATCTTGAAGCATAGGCAATAACCTTGCCTTTCTGCATAAGCACACACCCCATGCCAGTGTGCGATGCATCGCAGTAAACTACGAACTCTTCGGTGCCTTCAGGCAATGTCAGTACAAGAGCATTGCTCAACTTCTGCTTCAAGATATCAAAGGACTCTTGCTGCTTAGGGCCCCAAACGAACTTTACTTTCTTCTTAGTCAAGGAAGTTAGGGGTGCAGCAATCCTTGAAAAATTTTCAATGAAACGCCTGTAATATCCTGCCAATCCCAGGAAGCTACGAATCTCCGTAGGCGTCTTTGGCTCTTGCCAATTCATAACAGCTTCTACTTTAGCGGGATCCACTTGGATACCACGCTCACTGACCACATGTCCAAGGAACTGGACTTCTCGAAGCCAAAATTCACACTTGGAGAATTTGGCGTAGAGCTTCTCATGATGTAGAAGTTTAAGAATACAACGAAGGTGTTTCTCGTGGTCAGCTTGGTTCTTAGAGTAAGTGAGAATGTCGTCAATGAAAACGATGATGAATTTATCAAAGTACGGCTTGCAAACGCGATTCATGAGATCCATGAACGCGGCCGGTGCATTAGTGAGTCCAAAAGGCATCACTAGGAACTCGTAATGACCATAACGAGTCCTAAATACAGTTTTGTGAACGTCTTCATCTCTAACCTTCAGTTGGTGGTAGCCTGACCTCAAATCAATCTTCGAGAAATAACTTGCCCCTTGCAATTGATCGAACAAATCGTCGATCCTGGGCAAAGGATACCTATTCTTTAGAGTGACTTTGTTAAGTTCACGGTAATCGATGCATAGACGCATCGATCCGTCCTTCTTCTTGACAAACAGGACTGGCGCTCCCCAAGGAGACGAACTAGGTTTAATGAAACCTTTAGCTAGCAATTCATCCAGCTGTGCTCTCAATTCCTTCATCTATGTTGGTGCTAACCTGTAAGGCGCTCTAGCAACAGGTGCTGCTCTAGGGATGATGTCAATTCTGAATTCGACTTGTCTATCTGGCGGCAAACCAGGTAGTTCTTCAGGAAACACTTCAGGGTATTCAGAAATGACAGGGATGTCTTCCATCTTAGGTTTCGGCTCATCAATAGTAACTTGTGCCATGTAGATGACACAACCCTTCTTCAAACATCTCGAGGCCTTGAGCATAGTCACTTGCTCAGGCAATCCATACCGGGTATCTCCTTGAATGGTAAGTGGTTTACCGGATGGAGTCTTGATCACCACTTGTTTCTTATTGCAGACAATTTGGGCCTGGTTATGAGATAACCAGTCCATGCCTAGCACGATGTCGAAACCAGCTAACTTCAAAGGAAGTAGGGACAGAGGAAAAGAGTGGTCCTTAATGGATATGAAACATCCATCTAATATGGTTGAGGCGGTTTCTATGGTGCCATCGGCTAACTCAACCTCATACTTTACGCTTAAGGTTTTAACAGGAAATTTCAACAATTCACAAAACTTGTTATCTACGAAAGACTTATCAGCGCCTGAATCAAAAAGTACTCTTGCATAGACGTCATTTATAAGGAATGTACCTGTTATGACATTATCGTCTTGCACAGCCTCCTTCGCATCCATCCTAAAGACTCTCGCATTGGTCTTCTTGGCCTCTTCAGGATTCTTGGCGTATTTAGGGCAGTTGGTTTTAATGTGCCCCTTTTCATTGCAACGGTACCACGTTGCGTCTTTCAGCTTCTTGCAATCCAAGGTCTTGTGATCCGTGGACTTGCATATTCCACATGCAAAGGTTTTTGACTGAGTCTGCGAGTTCGACTCAAGTCTGCACTTTCCATAGTGCTGTTTCTTGCAAATTTTGCATTTGGGCTTCTCACCAGACTGATGCCCATCTTTCCTTGACTCAGACCCCTTCTTGTTGTCACCGTTTCCACGGTGCTTCTTGTTCGACCTCCGTGAGTTATCATCTTCACGTTTTCTCTTCTCAGCATCTTTGTTCCTCAGCGATCTTTGTCTGACCGCATCCAAAGTGAGGGATAGAGATATGTCAGCTACAGATCTAAAGGTAGCTGGCCGAGAGGCCTTCACGCTTGCCTTTATCTCGGGGGCTAAACCACCGATAAAACGAGCTATTCTTTTTGGTTCCGGGGTCACCAGATAAGGAACCAACCGGGACATGGTGTTGAAGCTCGTTAGGTAAGCTTGACAGTCAAGGTTTGTCATCACCAATGATAGAAAATCAGACTCTATCTTTTCCACCTCATGCTGAGGGCAATAATTTTCCCTGATTAGGGCAGTAAATTGTTCCCAAGACATGTTGTACAATGGGATTTTCCCGGTGGCTTGAATCAGAGATCTCCACCAGGCTAAAGCTTCACCCTTAAAAGATTGCGACACAAACTTGACTACATCTCTCTCAGCGCATCCGCTGATATCCACAACCGTGTCCATCTCGTCTAACCACGTCATGCAGTCAATGGCTCCCTTTTCCCCAGTAAAATCCCTGGGTTTGCAAGACACAAAGTATTTATAGGAGCAACCCTTAGTACGGGGTTCTTGATTAAGTACCACCTGTTGGAATGGAGCACTGTGGTGGTTTGAGGAGAGTCTATCATCATCTTTCTTGGGTTCTTCCTTTTTGGAAGGTGGCTTCGAATGCGGAGTAGATAGGGTCCTACTTCGAGTCCCACTATACTCTTCGTACTGCCGCTCTAAGGCTTTTGTAACTGCGTCGTCTACCAACGCTTTCAATTCAACACCCGTTAAATGAACTCGGGCGTTATCAATATTCTCCACTAGATGGCTATTAATTTCGTCTGAGTTAGCCATTTTAATTGAACTGTTACAGAAAACAAGGACAATAGTTTATTTGGGAGTTTATTATGGAATTGCCCCTTAGGGTAATTCATTAACCATGGTAAACAAAGACCATATTTGGTTAATTTATTAATTGTATTTAATTAGGATTTCAATTATAATTTATCCTAATTATAAACAATAAATTAAATATATTAGCATATAAGGCCTAGTCACAAGGACATTTTTAAATTATAAGCTATGATTTCAGAGAATCAAGGCTTTTAAGGTTTGAACATAGTTTATTACCCTTATTAGACAGGGAGTCATAGGTACCACTGTCTTTCGGCTCATATGGAAATGAGCAGGGCCCGTAGGCACCTTATTACCACGTATGGTAAAAATATGATCATCCTAATTGATGATTTAAACCCATGATTCAGAGATCATTAAGTTGGGTTAGGAATCTGTGGAAAGATCCTTATATAATAACGTGTGTGAGTTTTAACAAATCACTTCTGCCAGGAGTGTTAACATGTTTTCAGATGTTAACTGGGATTTGAATCTTTTTAACAGGCCTTACCATATTGGCCCAGTCTTTTAATTGACCCGAAGGCTAGGTTTCACCTTTAAGATCCTTAATTAATATTTAAAGTAGGCAGATTATTTTTAAAAGGAATGAATTTTAATTTATTTATTTCATATATAACATTTATGCTTATAATAGCAAGGTGAAATTTATAAACATAACATTCCATTAATCATTAATAGATTACATGTTGCCCTAAACGGGACTTTTCAATAAACAAACTTACCCACGCAGGGGTTTAAACAAGTACTTACCCATGCAGGGGCTTAATAACACACATACCCACGCAGGGGCTTAATAATAAACATACCCTCGTAGGGGTTAACAGAAAGATAGACCCTCGCAGGGGTCAAAACAAATAAGCATACCCACGCAGGGGTTTATACAGCAAGACTGGCCCACGCAGGGGCTCAACAACAATTGGAAGGATTCAGTGGTCCTTCTTGCTCTTCCCTTTAATTAGGCTCGTTAATCCTTGGAAGAAAGTTTGTCGCTCCCTTCGTTCCCTGTGAAATTCTTGCTCTACATGGTCCAACCTTTGCAGAATTTCTTCACGCTCCGGTGGGGAGAACCTTGGTGGTTGCGATTGTTGCCTGATAATAGGTCTTGGAGGTATTTGGTACCCATGTGTTGGGTACCCTACTCCCCATGGATCTCCATACGGTCCTTGGGTGTTATAGTTAGCCGCTACCAAGTATGGGTCGGCTTCTGCGTAGTTGTAGTTGGTGTGCACTGGCTGTTCAAACGGGTTATACGCCATGGAACCCGTGAATGCCGGAATCGGGTTATCAAAACCCATAGGCGGTGGTTGCGGTGCAACTGGGTGCGAAGGTCCACCCATTTGTGGATCTTCCAGAAGTGGCGGATAGTGGCTGCCACTTTATTGTCGTGGAGAACTAAAATGAAAGTCCCCCGCTTGCGCAAACATTCGCGCTCCGGTTCTCCTATGCCTTGGCGGTTGCGGAGGTGCCGGTTGAACTGGTGGCGGTGGGGGTGGTGGCGTGACTGCCACAAATCTTGAATCCTCAGAGGGATCCTGTTGCTGCTGCTGCTGCTGAGGCGACGAATGGTGCGAGGGTGTAAAGTACCACTCGTGCCTGGTAAACATAGCTTGAAAGTTGTCTGAACCACCGTAGGGTGATCCGTGGAAAGAAGATCCGTCAGAGATCTCTATCGGGTGGTTTGGTGTACCACTGGCAGGTGCGACGGAGTCCGTATCCTCGTCCATATCATCCGCGTGATCTCCCGAGAAATGATCGTCTGGCCCCAGTGGGTTAAAACCCGCTGGTTCTGGTATGTAATTGGCCGGGTTAAACCGGCCCCTGAAGACAGGTGTAGGGTCTCCAAAAGAATGATGCGATAAAGATCGCTGTAATGGTATGTAGGACGGTTGAGGGTTGTTGGGCTCATACTCCGGCTGTGGCCCATAAGGGTTATGTACAGGAGGTGTTGAACTGTGCGAAACCGACCGTCTAGCCTGCTCAAAAAGGTTCCTCCGGTTCTGTCGAGGGTCGTCACTCTCGGTGGCAGAAGGAGCTCGCATACGCGAAGGTCCTGCCTCGTCGTCATTGGGGGCGGTGATTGGCCCCTTGCCTCGTCCTCTTCTTCTAAAGAATCTTGGCGACATTCTCAAACCTGTCAATATAACATGAGATAACAAAAATATATAAAATAAAGTAAAGGACAAAACAAAAATAGAATTTGTCTTATGTTATATGTCTAGACTCGAAAGTTTAGAAATGTGCAATTGTGTCATTGAGATTAAACACAAAAGACTAGTGTTTAATTCACTCAATGTTGGCTGTGATACCAACCTGTCACACCCCGACTTCCACGTGTCACCGGTGGGCCCGGTGGGGGAGTATCGTGACGTGGTTGGCAACATAATAGTCAAACAACACAATATATAAATATGCACAGCGGAAGCATATGAAAAATATAAATTCAACTTTAATAATAATGTAATATCGTATATCACAACAGTTGAATGTTTGTCCACAGAAGGATCAAAAATAAATAATAGTTCAACAGACGGTAGGCATCTTAAGCTTGCGAGACTTCTATCGATGCTAAGGAGAAATCCCAGCCAATTACGCTTAGTACCTGCATTTAATCTTTTTGGGAAAATACGTCAGTTTACACTGGTAAATACAATCAACTGACTCATTTTTGAAAATGATTGAAAATTTGGTTTGGATGCACATGGCATAAACATTTTATAACTTGGGAGAATTATTTAAATATATAATCTTGTGAACGAATTACATGTTCCTTATGCGTTCAGTAGCCCGGATCGTGTCGGGTTAAAGATCAATAGACACACCACATCAACTATTTATGCACTGACGAGTGTACGCCTACACTCCGCGCTTAGGTCGTGGCCATTTCGTAAAATGATGCCAAGGATATCCGGGACATGGTCATTAACCCCCGATCAAATTATTCAATTAACCACCCAACGATGGAAGATTTGATGCCCGATCAAGCGGTATGCTATATACCGTAACCCAAGCCCGTATAGGGAAAATAAGTTAAAAGTATTTACCTGAGCAATGTAATAATCACAATAAGCAAAATGCAAGTAGCTTTTACTGGTACTCCTAATCTGGAACGAAGGTTTATAATAACCTATTAGAATTCTAACGGGTCTTTAATTAAGTTTAAGCTTAGACCGGTTAGTTTTAAAGATACGGTTCGTACGCACGATTAAGCGAAGACCGGATAGAATGTGATTTAGACCCGACAAGTTCGGAGACTTGTTTAATATGGGTAATTCATACACATTCTGGATTTTGAGATAAAACCGATAAGGTTTGACCCGTTTAGGCTAGTTTATGTAAACTAGTTACATAAACCGAACCGAATGCGTAATAAGCGTAACGGGTATACTTATGAGCCATTTACAGGTTTCCTAAGTTAATATGCTTCATATATGTTGTGACATCAGTAAGATGTCTTTTATTATGCCCGAAACGAATTTAAACACAAACTATGCCGCCCCGTAGGGGTAGTTTGGTCATTTAAAAGGTTATAAAAGAGTTTAAGTATTTACCTGAGTTACAGGTCTGATGTAATCAGCAAAAATACTTATTTTACCAAGTTATAACAGTAGGGTAAAGTATATATGTGAAATTTATCAATTATAACCAAACTATGCCCCGTAGGGGTATTTTGGTAATTTCACATAAGCCAAAAAGCTCAAAACTGAAGTCTGAGTTTAACTACCTTTGTTTACTGTTAAAATATTATAATTTGCCTCAAATATCAGTAGGTATCACCCTTGTATGTTTAAAAATAGTTTTAGTACATATTATGCGTTAAAAACGCTTAATTAGGCGATTAGAAGCCGTTTCCGGGTTCTATACATAAAGCTGATATTTTTATTATTCCAGAAGGCTTAAAATAATTTATTTATCATTTATAATCAGCAGCAAAAGGTTTGGAGTCATTTAGATGTGTAAAACTCATTTTATAGCCCGTAAGGGCAAAACCGACAATTACCGGATTAAGCTTACGACTATAAGTTATGCTCAGCCTAAAATTAATTAAAAATCTTCAAAAATCCCAAAATAATATATTACTTCAGTGGGTAAAGAGTTTGATATCAAAAAGTATGTTTAAGTAGGCTATACGCTAATTACGTCGTTTAATTAACATAAAGCTTTCATTTTACGCTAACGAGCATAACTCTTAACCTACACCTCAAACTGATGTCAAATTTTGAATGCAAGTTTATATATTAGTAATTAATGTTTCTACTCTTTTACATTTTCAAAAATCACGTTTTAAGGTGAAAAGGGCATAATGGTCAACATATGAGCAATTAACGGAATTATGCATATTAATTGGATAACTAATGATCCGAGGTGTATAATCACAGAGGGTTATACTAGCATGTAACCTGGTCCAAATAAAGCTCTAAGGTATTTCTAAAACATACCATAACGGGTCAGAACTGAAAGTCAAAGCAAAAGTCAAACTATGCGACTTTCGGTTTCGAACCGGGTCTCTACTGAAAATTGTCGGGTTGAACATGTTTAGACATGTTCTTACTTTCATTACCAAGTTATATTAATGATCAAAAAGGTTATATGTGTTCTACATTGCTAATCATGCATAAATTGTAATTTAAACATTCTGTTGACTTTTTAATAACAAGTTTGACCCGACATTTCACCTAATTAGAGTGGGAATCAGGGGGAACCCTTTTTAGGGTTTATTACCCACATAATTACCTACTTAAAGGTACTTTTAATTCGAGATTTGACTGAGCCATTATTAATTAATCTCGAAGTCAAACCCTAATTACGACGGTTT
Source organism: Helianthus tuberosus (assembly GCA_030545235.1). NCBI lineage: Eukaryota > Viridiplantae > Streptophyta > Magnoliopsida > Asterales > Asteraceae > Helianthus > Helianthus tuberosus. The sequence goes on along the minus strand of CM060380.1, from coordinate 19,143,032 downwards.
GACTTTTAGCTAAATAACTAATCTAAACTCAATTAAAGAAGGTTAAGCAAACTTACAAGAGTCCTATGCACGAATTATGACCACTTGAGTCTGCTTTGGAGCTCCAAGAATGATCAGAAGTGCAAGAGAAAGGTGTGAAGAACTTGTTGCAACAAGGGTCCTTTATATAGTGATTTAATCACCACAAAATGTTGACACACAAGTCTACCACTGACCATAACTCATTAACAAGTGTCCCTAGTGCTTAGGGGGTGCCTAGGGGTCGTCCAAGATGAGGAAATTCGGTTAAAGGTCGAGTAGAAAGCACTTAGCAGGCAAAAACCCAAGAAAATCGGATCAGATGACCCTTAGCGCGACGCGTAGCCCCCCCTGGGACCTTCGCGTGGCGCGAGGTCCTCCTGCAGCAAATCAGAATTTTAGATTTTTTATGTTATGGTCCTTGGCTCTTCAAAACTTTGTTTCAACTTCATTTCTTGCACTTTGAGCCCTCCAAATTGATGTTTAAGGGCTTTAAGACATATACCCCTTTTTTTAAGTTCCCGGTTAACTTTATTGTTACCCGAAAAGTCCTAACTTTCAACGTTGACGCTTTAACCCTTCGCACACGAATTTGATCATAACTTTCTCATACGATAACGAAACTTTATGAAATTTATATCGTGTATTCTAGTGAGCATAATTAACCGTTACAAAGCTTTGGGTTTGTCAAAAGGTCACTCAGAGGTATAACTTAAACATGTTGACACATTTAACCCCTGTAGTTTGTAATCTCTCACTTTCTTTCATATTTAGCTCCTTATGATCCATGATTTATTCGTTTGAAGGTATGAGCATCATGTAGGGTTAATGTACAATATATTTATTCACTGTTGACATTTAAAACTCATATATACTCATACTTTTCATGTTTATCAACTTTAGTCCTTTCAGAACATTCTTTCACACGTTTAATCATATGACACGTGTCAACACTTTATAGGACGTGAATTTTCGAGGTGTTACAGCAGTACAATGAGTATACGAGAGACGAACCTTGCAATCTGGAGCCGTGTGTCATGGTCGATTTCGGATCTGTTCGGTTATAGTCTGGTATCATAAAGGCGTTTAAAAACCAAGTTCACTATAACCAGTGGCTCTGTTACCAAACTGTCACACCCCCAAAATACCACCTAGGGAATGTCCCTACTAGGCGTGTGACGTACCAACAACGAGCCACTAATCACATTGAACTCATTCAAGTTTATAAATCAATCCTCAATTATTAATGAAAAATACCATTAACGAGTTTAAATGAAAACCAACATTTTCAGCGGAAGCAAATAGTAAACCAAAGTTAAATTGTTCAAAACCAATGCATACTGTTAATATCAATCACATGAATTCTTCCAGTCGACCCATGACCACTCCAGCTACTCCAGACAGCAAGTTCCCAAATCCAATATTACCTAACGACCTGCAAGCATGCAGACAAGTGTGTCAGACGACGCTGGTGAGTTCAAAGTTTTGTTAACGTGTTTAGTTACCAGTCATGTGTATAAAACAGTTCAACGATTTGTTTTGATGTTGTTATTAACTCGATTACCGTAGTGGCTACAAGATGTATTTGCCCAACCCCAATGTCTCTATCAAAACATTGGTCATGCTTTAAGGTAATTAGTTCACGCCCGTCCACTCGGTACGGTGTGAGGGTGCCAAACCTAATAGCGCTATCAACTAATAACCTCGTTGCCTCCCCGGCAACTGTCGGTAGATGTAAGGGGTCTTATATGATAGAAACTGAGTAATAATAACAAACATCCCAATAAACTAGCGTTCCTCCCCGGAACGTTACCCGATATCCCTCCCCAGGATGCATGCTTGAAAAAAGAGCAGTGAACTCACCTTAGGTTTGCTCGGTAAGATTATAGTACGTATTTCCAGTTGGTTAATTAATCCCTATTGTGGTTATCAATAACAGTTAGTTCCGTACACATGTGATATATGTGTTTTTTTTTTTTTTTTTTTGCATTTATTTCACAGACTACAAATAAGCGGAACGCACATCATTACGCAAGTCTTAGCAAATATATGAATCCTATTTACAATCACAATACTAGTTCATATCATATCTTATCACAAATAGCTCAGTTGACATTTAAGTACACACATTAATGGTAACAAGAAATCATATATTGAAATTAGTCGGTTAACCTTGTGTAATCATCTAGCGATTGCCTGGGCCTCACTCGTGTTCACTAAAAAGTGCAACCCATGGTTCCGATAAACAGTTAACAACCCAATCATGTAATTCTCCTAAGCGTGTGACCCATGTAATTCTGGCCCAATGAAACGTGTGGCCTAACTCGAGTGTGCGGCCAAACTGTTTCACATGGCCCGATAGAAGGGAGATGGTTCCTTTTTTTTGTTATACAACCCAATTACCAAAAGCCCAACCAACTTGTATTGATAACAATTCATCCTCCTAGTCCAAAACAGATTATATGCCACTTATTTCAATTCTTCCATTAACCCTACCTATTCTAATTTATTTTCAGTTGAGTGGTCCAATTAAAATCAAATGCTTTAGTTGTTCGGCCCATTTGCATGTGAAGGAAAAACTAAGTGTTGACCATGTGATCTTGTAATAATTCAGAGTGTGTCAGATCAATACATCTCGGCCCATGTGAAGTAATGATTAAATGTGCATGTGTAGAGTGGAAACATGAGTTAGGGTATTATTGCAAATTTTGTTGATACATGATACTGCATTAAATTGTGTCCATGCATGATGAATGACAAATTAATGGGTTTTTAATTTTGTTTGATTGGGCCGCCACATAATAGTCAACATTCACGCAACAGTTTATGATTTATCTTGTGGTTTGATCTATAAGACACTCTAATATGTAATCGGCCCACATATTATTTGTTAATTAAGCCACAAATTACAACATCAGTTACATACATCACAATCCATTAATGATCATTTATCAACATGTAAACATGGGTTATTCTCATCATCCTAAGCAATCGGTTATAACCACTGGTCTTGTATTTATCAACAGTCTATCATCATAGCATAACATCTATTATCATATAAACCATTAATACACTTAACATCAAGTATGACCATAATCACCACTTTCAAACATGTATCGACACACTAGACATGCATGACACATTTAACAAGCACATAGTCTCATAAACACAAAAGATATAAAGCATAGGAACTAACCGAGATCCCAAGTTAAGTGAGATAGAGTCTCGAAGAGGTGGGGGGAGGGTGCCTGCCGTCGCCAATTAGGAGAAGGGGTAGGGATTGTTTTTTTTTTTTTTTTTGTTTAGGGATATTGATAAGCAATATATACCACATGTGATTAATTAAATAAGGAGGGTTTGGTTTGGGCGATCCATGAGTAGGAATGGTCTTAAGCCCGCTAGATTGGACTGCCAACAAAGAGTGTAACTGTTTTGGGTTTTCCACACTAACCGAGTTGCGGCCCAATCACCCATTGCGGCCCAATCCCACATACACTACACAACTCCAAAATACCATAGTACGTTTAACAAAGTCAACATATAAATAGGTTCACATTTAACAAAGTTAACACGCGTTTAGGTTTAAGTTCAAGCTTAACGGAGTGACACTAGTTTAACACACCAGAGAGGGATAACTAGGAGTTAAGATCACGAGATAAGGCGTCACTAACCTTAAGAGTTTGGGTTGTCACACTTTTAATAATACCTTTTCTCCAACTTCAAATTCCAACGGTTTCGTCTGTTATCTACATAACTCTTTTGACGATCTCGTGCTGCTTTTAGTCTTTCCTTGACTTGAATAATTTTGTCAGTTGTTTCTTGTACAATCTCAGGTTTAGATAGTTGCTTTTCACCAATCTCTGCCCAACAGACTGGAGTTCGGCATTTTCGTACATAGAGGGCTTCAAATGTGCGACATTGATGCTGGTATGGTAACTGTTGTTGTAAGAAAATTCTATTAATGGTAAATGATCGTCCCAGTTTCCTCCAAAGATAGAGGCCGTGTCAAAAATAGAGGTCGTGTCAAAATGGAGCCCTCCAAAGAATCCTTCGGAAATTAGGAGCTTCTTAGGGCTTGCGGGATACTACAGGAGATTCATTCAAGATTTCTCCAAGATTGCGTCGCCGCTAACTAAGTTAACCCGGAAAGAGGAAAAGTTCATTTGGGGTGTCGAACAGGAAAGAGCGTTTCAAACGTTAAAAGAGAAGTTAACTCAAGCTCCGATGTTGACGTTGCCGGACGGAGTCGAAGACTTGGTGGTTTATTCGGATGCCTCACTATCGGGGCTCGGATGCGTTTTGATGCAACGAGGCAAAGTTATAGCTTATGCCTCGAGGCAATTGAAAATACATGAAAAGAAATATCCCACGAACGATCTCGAATTGGCTGCGGTGGTGTTTGCGTTAAAAATATGGAGGCACTATTTATATGGGGTAAAGTGCACCATATTCACCGATCACAAGAGTTTAAAAATACTTCTTCGATCAGAAGGAGTTAAATATGCGACAAAGGCAATGGTTAGAAACGGTGAAAAATTTTGACTGTGAAATACATTACCATCCCGGAAGGGCAAATGTGGTGGCGGATGCCCTGAGCAGAAGAGCGGATTATGTCCCATTGCGAGTAAGGTCGATGCAGCTTGTTGTGACCTCGGGTATACTCGAACGTATCCGAGAAGCGCAAGTAGAAGCAGTGAAAGAGGAGAACTGGAAGAAGGAAAGAATAATCGGTCAGTTAAAAGATTTGTCGGATGCAAAGAACGGGTTGAAGATTCGATCCGGGAGAATATGGGTTCCAAATTCTTGTGGGGTTAAGACGCTTCTACTCGATGAAGCTCATAAATCCCGGTATTCTATTCATCCGGGTGCGACCAAGATGTACAACGATCTGAAACAAAATTATTGGTGGCCCAGAATGAAGAGGGATGTAGTAAAATACGTGGAGAAGTGCTTGACTTGTTTACAAGTCAAGGCGGACCACCAGAAACCATATGGAAAGCTGCAACCTTTGGAGATCCCGGTTTGGAAATCGGAACATATCACTATGGACCTATTGACCAAACTACCTAAAACGATTCGGGGATTCGATGCAATATGGGCGATTGTGGATAGACTGACGATGCTCATTTTGTTCCTATACGTGAGACATATACTTCGGAAAAGATGTCCGAGGTATATACAAACGAAATAGTGGCACGTCACGGAGTACCGGTATCCATTGTGTCAGATAGAGATACCCGGTTTACTTCAAACTTTTGGAGAGATTTTCAAGAACAAATGGGAACGAAACTTTTCACTAGCACCACCTACCATCCTCAGACGGATGGGCAGAGTGAAAGAACAATACAGACGCTGGAAGATATGTTACGGGCATGTATCGTCGACTTCGGTGGAAGTTGGGATGTTTATCCACCTTTGGCCGAATTTTCGTATAACAATAGTTATCATTCGAGCATCGGTATGGCACCTTACGAGATGCTATATGGTAGGAAGTGCAGAACCCCGGTGTGTTGGGGTGAAGTGGGACCACGTGAACTGGCCCATAAAGATGTTGTCCAAGCCACTAATGAGAAAATTGAAGTGGTACGAGCCCATTTGAAAGCAGCCCAAGATAGGCAAAAGTCTTATGCCGATAAAAGACGAAGACCGATTGAATTTCAGATAGGCGATATGGTTATGATAAAGGTTTCCCCATGGAAGGGCGTTATCAGATTCAGAAAAAGAGGGAAACTAAGCCCGAGATTTATCGGGCCATTTAAAATCATCGAACGGGTTGGCAAGGTAGCTTATCTCCTCAAGCTACCGGAAGAGTTGAGTGGGATACATGGCACGTTTCATGTATCACAAATACGAAAATGTCTAGCGGAAGAAACAACTTATATCCATTACGACGATATCGAGGTGGATGATAGCCTGAATTATGCAGTAAGGCCATTAGAGATTCTAGATCGAAAGGTTAAGCACTTGCGAAATAAACAAATCGATCAAGTCAAAATCAAGTGGGAGCACAGGAAAGGTTCGGACACCACATGGGAGTCCGAAGAGGAAATGCGGCGTCTCTACCCTACCCTATTTGGTATGTACTTTGGTTTCGGGGACGAAACCCTTTTTAAGGGGGGTGGACTTGTAACACCCCGAAAACGTAAATCATTTATTTTAAATATAATGTTGGTAAATAAACAAGTGAACTAACTAGGATTAAAATAACCTAGTTAGGTAAAAGTCTTGTAGTGACTTAAATGGGTTAAAACACAAAAAAATAAGAATCAAATGATAGTTGAGGGGCCAAAAGTGTTCAAATTGAAACTAATATTAATAAAACAAAATTTAAAACTCAAAACACACTTGTGTGTGTGTGTGTGCTGAGATCGAACCAGACAAGAGGGGGCCGACCAGGGTTCTTCAAAACCCTAACTTCCACAAATCTCATAGATTGAAGGTTCAAATCTGTTCTGAAACAAAATCCGAGCTCAGATTAGTGATCTCCATGGCAAGGGGGTCATAAGGTATGTAAAATTTGATAGAAAAATCCCTACTTGAAATTCTCATGAATTTAGGAATTCGAAATTTGATCATGCATGTTTGTTTTATGGATAGAATAAGAACGGTACAGTTTCTAGGAGTAAACCCTAGACAACGATATGTGAAATCATGTCTAATTTCTGAGAATTTCATGAACACATTGAAGGTGATTCATGGGTTTTGTGGGAAACTAATAAACACTAGGGTTTTGAGTGTTATTCTAGTGTAATATGGTACATAGAAAGTGATTTCTGAAATATTGATGTTTAATCTTACATGTGATAGCTCAATTGATGTTTATTTCAGTTAAGTAACAAGCCATAAACATGAATATAGAAGATATAAAAATCCTGCCCTTAAAGTGTTTGTGAAAATGCCGAATAGAAGGCCAAGTGTTGAGATATAAACAAAAATGCATAAATTTTATTAAAGGGTAAACTATGCATTATATGTTAAACAAAGAGTTCTAAATGCAAATATGATTGAACTCTATAGGAAAGGAAGCCGGAGCATCGAGCGGACAAGCCGGTGTTGACGCACGATTGAAGGGTGTGATTTGAAGGTATGTAACTTGAATCGTTACATTAAGTGAATTGTTATTAAATTATATATAGTCACCTAGTTGAATAGATGTTGCGTTGATTATAGCGACCATCTTTGTTACTTGAGTTAATAGGTTAAGAATTGGCAAGAAACTATTTGGTAGTCATTATATTGGAAGATTCCATAAGATGAGCCAATGGGTCGAATAATGGAGTAAAATGTAGTACTAGTGTTTTAATAGTTAGCGATGGCGATAACAATCACAAGAACATTAAAGCATGATATTGGTAAGGAAATGCGGGTGATCATAAGCCCCGGATGTTGGGTATAATACGCCATAGGCTTACTAGTGATACGGTAACAAAATGAGTGAAGTTAGAGTGGGTCGAATAAAGGCAAAGTGATTGTAGTCGTTCGGCCCGTAAATCAAATTTTCAGTACGGAAATTTTAATAGGCACGTCAGTAATGAATTTACAGACGTATAGGAAAAAGAATCACCTAAAACGGACTTACGAGTCAAAAGTTATGTCGATTCGAAGTATTAAATGTTAAAATTTGGTGTTGGGCTGTTATACAGCTCCAGCAAGAAACATTCTGTCAAAATCATGCCGTGGCGCTACGCCATGGCCAACCTCGAAACCCGTCGCACGACGCGACAGTGGTGGCGGCACGCGACCACCTGCAGTGGTCCCCGTCGCGCGGCGCGACCATCCAAACGGATGGATTTTAGTTATTTTTGCATTGTTTAAGCATGAAACCTAACCAGACTTATATTTAAGGTGTCAAAACTAATCTTTTGTGTGGTTTTGACTATAGGTGACGATGGACCTAATCCGGATGGCGATCAAGCAAATTCCAAGAACCGAACACGATATTTTGAAGCTTCCGCGATTACTTAAATATGTTCAAATCCTTGTCTATGTAGTTAACTCTCATATACTTGTTCTTTTGTTTTGGGATTCTTAAACTAGTAGTACCTGACCTAGATGTTAACTTGGTTAAAACTTCTTTATGTTTGATATAAAAATCAAGGTTTTGGTATATTAAAACTATGTTTATGATAAAATATTATGAAAACAAGTAGAGTGTTACAATCCCTTATAAGGAAAACGTTTTGTATTTTATTATAACTTGCATAGTGTTGGGAATCATGATCATATGCAGCGGATGTTTGTGGTTGACTCGAATCTGTGTTCATGATTCTGGACAGGAAGTGTGTAGAAACAACAACAAACAAAGGGTATTCGAAATGGATTAAGATTGATTGGACAATTCTTGGTAATAGAATGTCTTGATGCCAGAAGTTGGTGTCGGGAATCAAGCTTATATACATAGCATTTTGGCGGTTCCATTTGGCGGGAATAACTGCCATTGCAGTTATTTGAACTTTACCCGCTTATCACACCAAAATATAAGTTATCATGCAACCGAACATATATTGTATAATACTTATACATAATAGCATAATTAAGTTTAATTATTGTTCTAACATAACCCCCTTAAACTTTATTATGCTTTGCAGCATACATCAAGACACTTTTGTTTGCTTCATCAACGGCCTTTCGAGCGTGATTGAAATTGAATCTTCGACGCTTCTTGTGCATATTCCAGGCTCCCTCCCAATCGTTTCCCGTATAAAGAGCATAGTGATCCATAGCAGCCTCTTCTTGTGCTGCATCTGCACTCCTTTTCCTCTCATGACAGCCGCCGGTTGTTGATGAGCATTCTCCTTCCCTTATGATTTCTTTATCTATCACCTTCTCTTGAACAGCTTTGAACCTGTAATAATATATCAAAACATCGAGATACATGGCGTAAATAATTCTCATGAATTCCCCGTCTTGATATTCGTATCCCAAGTCCTTAGCAATCGCCGGCCATAAGTTGTCATTCGTGACACTCCGATAGCCTCTATCTCATTCTACCATTACATATAACCCCAGCAAATCGATCTTTCTGTTATCCGGTGCAAATGGTGGAATGGGTCTTGAAGAGATTCCCATCTTCACATTTAAAAACCAAGCCACCATTTCCTTGAATTTTCTCTCCAACTCGTGCTTGTATTTAAATACAAAGTCTCTGTCATTGATCATGTCCAGTAATGACTTGCAATCGGCAAAGTCATGAAACTCCAAAGCCCGGATAATCATCAGGCTCCAATCGGTTTCATCATTAGAAACATTCAGGGTTTCAAAGTAAGAATTTAAGTAATTCTCTTAGAATTCTTCCTTCACCCAACATAATTCAATCATTCTCTATTTTTCGTTTAAACCAAGTTCGTCTTCCTTGGTTAAACCACTTACTTCATTCACCGAATTAATAACAGGGGCTGAAAACATTGGAAAAATTTTGCACGTGTCACCGGATTTTCTTACCGTAAAGCCTTGCAGTGTTAACTGATAAAGGCTTAAAACGTTCCGGTCCAATTCCGGTGAGTAGAACACGCTTGGTATCCGCAACATATCATTGCCGGATTTCATTTCCACTGCCCCAATCCCCCGTATGAAAAGAAAATTATTCTCACCCGATTTTGTTTCAACACCGATCATATGTTTAATACGTTTAAAAATGTTTAAATTTCCCGTGAAATGATGATTAAATGTCGGACTTACGTACCAGATGTCTCCCCATTGTCCACCCTCTATCACGGTGACAATCATCTCATTCTGGCAGTTTACTTCATCATCCTCTCTTCTGGTTCCGGTATTGATCGCCTGTTTAATCAGTTGAGTGGCTTGATCGTTCTCTTTCGCCTTGCACATGTAGATTTGGTGAACCGGTTGATGGCAATAGTAGCAAAGTCTCACACGAGGAATCCGTTTATCTTTCTCATTCTTCTCATCAACACAGTGTTGACAAGGCATTGTGGTTGAACTTGGTTTGATTTCTCCACGCTTCCCGAATGTGGCTCTGATATGTGACAACCCGTGATTTACGGCTCTTAATTACGTGATTAACAAGTAATTAACGCGATAATGAATAGTGTTTACAGCGCGAATTAACTTAATTAGGCCTTTGGAGTGCCTAGGAACGTCTATCCGTATTTACAGTGCGCGAATGGTGGGTTACAGAGAAACCGGTGAAACGTTAAACGGCAACGGATTGAAACCGAACAGAATACTGACAACGCCGACAAATATTAAATTTTTATGACATATTTTAGCTCCGTAATTATTTTAGTGACTACAGTTGAAACCGGATCGAAAAACGGATTAAAGACGGCAACGATAAAATTTTTCGTGATTACTACCGCGATCGACGAACGGGCGTGCAAACAACGACTACCGACCGTATTTTGTGTATTTTAATTTTGACATTAAAACGAAGTTCAGGATTTGATATCGGGCCTCGTAGGAATTACGGGCCACTTACACATGAGATGGGCTTGTAGGCCCTGGGCCCAAGCCCAAAACCCACAAGCCTAAACCCGTGCATAATGCACAAGATCTACAGAATCTTATGAGATCTAACAAAATATTACCAAATCTACAATAAATCTCTAGAAGAGATTTTAGGCCAATGGATAAAACATGTAACCATGTAAAATGTATGACCTGAATGTAATATCTTTACATAAAGAAACTGTAATCCTCAAATGTCTATATATAGCACCTCATGGCTCTTTATGTCCTCATTCCTCCAACAGACTTTAAGTCTGTCTATACATATACAATACCCACACACCTAAAGTTCATATCCTTTCTCTCCCTCTCTTTCGGTTAAGTGTACAGACAACACAACATCCATCCACCCTTCATCTTCAGCATGTGTGGAACCCTAGACCCCTCCCTCTCGTTCCTTCTGATCGGCGGCCACAGGTGAAGCTGACGATGGATTGTCGGCCAGCGAGACACCTCCACGTCACCTGCAACATACAACACCCAACCCCCCCTTACACTAACACCCGACCACCACCACTACAGTCGGGTGGTGGTGAGCGACGGTTGAAGACAGAAGAGGCGGAGAGAGAGAGAGAGGCTGAGAAGAGCGAGAGAACCGATGGGCGGTGTCATTGACCGGCGGTCGGTGTCATTGTCCAGCGGTCGGCGCCCTTAACCGGCGGACTCTGCCTTTATCCGACGCGTTTTTCCAGATGATGGTGGTGGAGCCGCGGCGGTGGGAGTAATGGTGGTGCTTCAACTTTGTTCGGGTTTCTCAGGTCAGACGGTTCGGGTCTCAGGTCCGGGTCAGATTCAACGGGTTCGGGTCAAACACAGTTGACTCGGTCAACACCCGAGTCAACTCGGGTCAACAGCAGGTTAAGTGTGGTCAACAGTCAACGGGTCGGGTCTCGAGTCAGATTTCGGTCGACGGGTTCGAGCAGGGCAGTCAACGAGACTAGACGGTTCGGTTCAGTTGACTCGGTCAAACCGAGTCAACTCGGTCAAAGTCAGCAGAGTCAACTCAGCAGACTCGTCATCTTAGTCAACGTATCGACACGCGAAAGATTTGGTAAAAACTAACGTCACGTTTATTTGGTTATTTTTAGTGTTAACTTTACGTGAACGAGCTCGAACCAACGTGAATATAGTTTACATCTTTTGATATATTAGACAAAGTAAATATATTACGCTTGATTATTGATTGAATTTTTGTTAAAATAACGACAACTTGTGTTGTCGGGGCGTCCAAAAACAGAGGAAACTCTGCCCGTTTTTCAAGAAATCCGTAAAATAAAGCGAGTTTTATTTAAAGCGACTTTTGAAAAACAAGATATGAATGTAAAGCTTCTTTCGACAACGACTTGCAACTTACGAGAACAAAGATACGGAAATTATTTCGACGACAAAAATGAATATAGTTATTATTATATTTATTTCAAACAAACTCGATTCCTTTTATAAATAAATATAGTTATCTATTTATTTTCCAATACAAGTCGAGGATTCTTTTACAAAATAAATATAAATGTTATATTTATTTTATACGTCTAGACGGCACATACGTATATTTTTGGCAAATATATACAAAAAGCAATATATAATACAAGTTTATTATATATTACTATCATATGAATATTCCTATATACACAAACGACTTTTCGGAACTTAACAAGTTTAACTTAATCATTTTCATTAAGTTAGCAATTTACCGTTGAATCGTTCGATTAACGATTCGGTAGAGCTCGATGACACGTAGTTTAGATACTGCGTTTATTTAGAAACTTATAAGATATTCCGTGTTAGGAATATTGTAGAATGCACGCTAGCGAGTCTCACTTTGGAAACGACATCAAGGAAGTCGTAATTAGCTAGCTTTGCACAGGAATATTCAGGCGAGTTCATAACCCCCACTTTTCACTATTTTACATTTTTATAAATGTTTTCGGGGTGGAAAGTCATGCACATTTTGCAAAAACATACAAAGTTTTGAACTAACGCAAAACTCGTATTTCTAAATCATATTACGAAGGGATTTCGAGGAACACAAATGATTTACGAAAGGTTTATACTAAACATACCGGTTTTTACAAAAATAATTGCTTATTTTCGAAATGTGAATGATATTCGGCCAGGGTGACCGGGGATCTGGTCAGGGTGACCAGGAATCTGGTCAGGGTGTCCAGCGATTTATTTTATACATGGTATGATTAGCTTAAGGAAGGGTACATTTGGATCATATGAGTGATAAGTCTATTTGAACATAACGTACGCTACCCATGCGCCCTAAGGTTGGACCATGCGGTAAATACATTTTTACGCTACCCATGCGCCCTAAGGTTGGACCATGCGGTAAATACATTTTTACGCTACCCATGCGCCCTAAGGTTGGACCATGTGGTGATTATATCTTAGCATGCGCCCTAAGGTTGGACCATGTGGTTACACATTAACTGATCTCTTTATTTCCTTATTGCTACATACCAGGGATTTTATACTTACGAAACATACTTGTTCATACAAATTAACTACCATGTTTTATACAAATTCAAAAGCAATATGCGGGTATGGAGTCAAGGTCAGGGTGGGCATTGACGGTTATGTGAACATTACAAATACAAGACTTTACAAATACATGGTTTTATGAACATAACGTGTTACAAGCACAACGTTTCCATATAACTTGACAAGAAAATGATTTTTAAATTCATTTTCTCAATACTATTGTTGGTGCATTCATCTGTCGTCTTCGTCTTATGTCGAGTTTCGGGTTCGTTGCGAAGTTGTTCAAGCATGATGTCATGATGACATCATCAAAGTGACATCATAAATTTACGGTGCCCGTAAACACCAAACTTGTGGTGTAAAAAACTACACACACGACATTTTTTTTTTGAATTTTTTTTTTACATATGTGTTTGTGATACACTCATCTACGTTTATGAAAAAAAAATTTGGTCCAACTTGCCTCGGATCAAGAGGTTCTCACGGTTCTCATAACTCGAGGTGGTTCTCATTCTAGCGGTCCCCTATATATATATAGTACATTACGGCTTAACGTACTTCAAGTACAACAATGTGCGTGATTTGTTCTATAACATGCGTGATTAATGTTTTCAAACTGCGTGATTATTGTGTTTCAACATGCGTTATATTGGATTTTTTAGTTATAACGTACGTGGTTTAAAAATGAACGTGCGTAATTATTTGTCGTACGTGATGTACGTTAAGCCGTAACGTAGTTAACCTTCCTCTCTATATATATATAGGCTGGTTAACGTATAACACGCTTATTCTACATTACATACGCGATATTCTCAGCCGTAGGATCTTCAATCCATCAAACTAATTTAAATCATTAAATTAATCATATTAATGTATTCTAATCTTATAAAAAAAGGTTAAAATCGTCATTACGATATCTTAATCTCTGTAACTGACGGAGATTGAAATCTTATATTCAAAAATCGAACCCTGAATAAAATACAACAACGTAAGATTCTTATTAACAAACCTCCTTCTCCCTTTTGCGATTTCATATCTGCTGATTTTGGAAGTTCTGAACTACAATAACATCGATCGACCGTCTATCGAAGAAGATGATCCAGGATGAACATTATAAAATGCGAAATTCATTTTGAACATGCGAAAAACAATTGAAAAACAAAAGAAAGGTTGTTGATTTTTAAAAACATGCGAAAAAGATTGTTTATGGTTTGTTATAGTGTGCGATATCTGTATCTAGCCACATACGATTTTAAAAAGGTGATATTGTTTGTGGTTTGTTATAGTGTGCGAATTCTGTTTTTAGACATATGCGATTTAAAAAAAAGTGATATTGTTTGTGGTTTGTTATAGTGTGCGAATTCTTGTTTTAGACACATGCGATTTAAAAAAAAGGGATATTGTTTGTGGTTTCTTATAGTGTGCGAATTATTTTTCGAATCGCGTGCGATTTTATATAAAAAATATAAATTTACTATTTTATATAAAAAATGAATTTAATACCGATGTGACTGTAATGTGACTTGTAATGATCAATTTTAACATAAATACTACTGAACTTACCACCCTACCTACTTAATAAATTTACTATTTTAATATAAAATACCTAGGGATAACAACCTTCCATATTAAGACACCAAACACACACAAAAATGTCTTCTGAAGATTCAGAACAAATAAAAAAGATTGCAATAAAGGAACTATTGTCAACTCGCACGTTGACAGAAATTAGCACCGATGTCAACTATTCTCACTTGATTCTTGATGTGCAGGGCAAGATTCTTGCAGAAATCAAGAAAAATCAAAGCATGTGGGACAGATTCCTTGAAGAACCACCATCGAGCTTCAGAGACGCCGCATTGGATCACATCAAGGAGCAATCTTGAGCTGATGACTTAGCCTTCTCTTTCCTGAGCGATGTTCTGAAGACAGTGAAAGAGAAGATGCAGTTCAGCTCGGCTGAACGTGACAAAATCTTTGCTTCAAGTAACTAGATTTCTCTTTGTCATTTTATAGTCTTTAGTTGTGTTAAAAAATAGCAATAACTTTATGTTTATGTTTTTGTATACATCTTTTGAAAACATCTGATGGTTAGTTATTATATAAATCGCATGAATGAAATACATATATATCGCATGTTTGAAACAAATACAAGATAACACAAATCGCATGTCATAAAATGAAAAACACAATAAAATCGCATGTTAAACTACTTATAAACTGATGCATATGAAATCGCATGTTTACATACTAAAATCGCATGTTTGTATAATAAAAACTCATGTGTATTAAATCGCATGTTTCTCGTGTAAAATCGCATGTTCAATTAAAAAAATTAATCTTCCTCATCTGAAACCTCTTCCCAAACATCTTCTTCACTGCCATCATCACTCCCTCCACTGTAATCTTCGAACTCATCTTCCTCTTCATCGTCTTCAACCTCGCTGACTTTGTGTCTGGGATCTTTTTCAATCTGGACTCCCTTCATCTTGTTTTGTTGTTTGCCTTTCAGTATCTCGCAAGTCTGAATATCATAACCTTTTTCATTGCATACACTACACCTTGACCTTTTTCCTTTGCGGCTGATCATTTGTTCCTTCTTCGATTTAATCCTTTTATGCGAGCCACGACCTTTGTTTCTTATACCAGCTGGCACATGGACAGTAGGAGGTGCATTAGTTACTACTTGTTGATAACCAATCAACTTTGAAAACCGGTCAAACTTTGGATCAATTTGCTTGGTTATACGACTCAGATCAACTTTTTCTTTAATCTGCTTCATTTGATCCCTGACTAAAACGAGTTGATCAAGGTCGCTAATTAAATTGCTAACCAAATACTCCTCTGTGTACATGATTTCGTAAGCAATCTGTTTAGCCTTGTATTGGTTATCCTTAGCATCTACCTTTACATCAAACATGGCGTTTAATTCATTCGGAACCACATCTTTTGTCCATCTCTTCATAACATATTTGTTTGGTATTTCTTTAACACCAAACATCTTGAAAAGAAAATAGATGTGTTTACATAGCAACCCATATTGTTCAAACCGCAGACAGCTACATTGTGCAGTTACATCTTCTTCAAGATTCTTGAAACACACCTACAGAAACAAAAAACAAAAAATTTAAAATCGCATTTGTATGTGAACAATTTCGCATGTCTAAAAAAATTATTTTCTTGAAGTAATTTAAATCGCATGCGTTCATCAAAATCGCATATTGTAAATCATGTTCTGTATTAAATTCGCATGGGGGTTTTCAATGATAGCATGTTTTAAAAAATATTACCTCTAAAAACCCATCTCCATGAGCTTTAAAGTCTTTCAACGATATCCTTATCTGGGGACCCTCGATTTTGGTGTCAATTGGTAAACATTCGGTAATAGTTCCATATATCTATGTTTTCTGATCGAAGAATATAGACCTGGTGTATATCTTTGCAGCATCTTTTTCCAAAGTAGTTTTGCTCCAATCATCAGGCTCAGTATATCTTGAAATATGATCATTCTTTCGGTGATTGAACCTTTGGACATCCATTGAACCGTCAAAATGATTCATAAACTCTACAAGAGTGAGTTGTGAATTAGCAACCTGGCAAAAAAAATGGTTCTCACTCTCTGATCTCGAAGTTGTTCTCATAAGTCCACACATTGGCTCGTGCCGGTAAAAAGCTGAAATCCACATGGATCTCATCACAAACATATCATCAATCCATTTATTTTGTGTAAGACCGTACTCAGTCATTACCAATTCCACTGTCTCTCAAATTCTTCTGGCTCAATGGAATTAGTCCATACAATATCGCACATCTTCCTTTTAAGGTCATCATTATTGCATAACTCGTGTCCAACCTATACCAATAAATGGTTTTCATATCAGCATGTAACGAATCTATAGTATAAAAAAAATGCTAATGAAAGACAATATAGCATAGTATACCTTATCTGCCACTTTTCTCATTATGTGCCACATGCACAATCTGTGTCTGCTAGTAGTAAAAACACCCTCGATAGCCTGTTTCATAGCAAGGTCTTGGTCCGTCACTACAACCTTTGGTTGCCGTTCAAATGACTTTACAAATGAATTGAGAAGCCATTTATAAGAGTCAATGCTCTCCGATGCCAACAACCCAACTCCAAGGGTTACATTTTGACAGTGGTTGTCAATCCCAGTGAACGGAACAAACACCATCTTGTACCTAAAATTCAATAAAATTCATGATTTAGTAAAACGTCCGAAATAGACAGTATAACATGCGAAATAGACAAAATATGACATGCGAAATAGACATTAAAACATGCGATATATTCAACACCTAAATTTCAATGTATATTAACATGCGATATTGCCAGTTTACAAAATCATATAACATGCGAAAATATTAAAAAACATTTATGTAACACTTACTTGTTTGTTTTGAAAGATGCATCAAACGATATCACATCCCTGAACTCCATAAAGTTACACTTGCATAACCCATCGGCCCAGAACAAACCAGTTAACCGTTTGTCCTCATCAACAGAATATTCAAACGAAAAATCAACTAAATATTGTTTTTTTTTTTCGGTCATCCTATTGATCACCATGTCAGCGTCATATTCTCCTATATAGCTGTTAATTCAAGTTTTAAAGTTTTTGCAATCATCGACCGTGGCGCCAACATTCTCGAAACCACCGTATCGTTTCCTCCTTATATGAAAAGCTTTGACAGGGCCAAGGTTTAGAGAACCTAGTTCCCATATCATTTCCTCCTGGTTTTCTAACAATTGCCTGTAAGCTGGAAGCATATGAATATCGTGTGGACATATAAACTTTTGATTATGGCCATCAACGAATTTCTTGACTGTATATGATCTACCATCCACCAAACAAATCATAAGTTGAGCTTTGCACCCAGTTCTAATGGTCCCTCTGTTCCTTGATTTGAATGGCTTTTTTGACTTCGAATAAACATCATCAATAAACAATGGCTTATGTCCCTCTTTAGAACAAACAAAATACTTAGTTTTGGTTATACCACCACTGTGTACATCACCACCTTTGCGAGTAGAAAAATCAGCTAACTTAGTATATATTTGGTAAAACACGTATGCTTGTTCCATAGAACTAAATTGCATTCCAACCACAGGTGTAGCTGATGCTTCAACCTCCGAAATATAAAGCCTTTCATCTACGTAATCAAAACAAAAAAGAGACAACACATGCGATTTATCGGACTCATAACATGCGATATATTGAAAACTCCAAAATTTCATCATAAGTACATCGAAACGTGCGAATTGTTAGACTTATAACATGCGAAATCGACCATTTTGATAAGATGTTTTACGCATGCGATTTATGATATCATAACATGCGAAATCAGCATTTTTAATAAACCCTCACATGCGAATTGCCAGACTCATAACATGCGAACTTATACAATTTGCTTTCGTATCAATTATCCTCTAATGAACAATCAAAACCTTCAAATCAGTTATAATAATACAAAATCATTACTGTGATTAAACAAAACACATCTGTGAACAATTTAAACATCTGAATTAACAAAATTTACCATTTGAACACTCATTTGCACCACTTGTATTTGTATTTGCTTTTGGATTTGCAGAATCAGGATTTAAAACATCGTCAATCGTAACTCTCTGATATGTAGATAATTGAACCTGATCACCGACCGATTGAGCGTCTTCAAACTCAACATCTGTGTTTCGTCCGGTGCTACTCTGTGGATCCATTGAAAACAACAATTGATTCAAACCCTAACGCAGAACAATGAAACTGCAATGTATTGTTTGAGAATTATGAAAAATTTGAAACTGATACGAATCATAACTACCGGGATAGTGGTGTAACGAACTTCCCGCTGATTGAATGAATAGACTAATTAAAAACGAATCAGGACACGTGTACTGTGACAACCGGTAGTTTACGCCCTTAATTACGTGATTAACAGGCGATTTACGCGACATTAGAAAGTGTTTACGACGAAAATTAACTTAATTAGGGCCTCAGTAAGCTTAGGAACGCTTATGCGGTTCTACAGTGTGCGTGTGACGATCTGCGGAGATACTATTGGAAATTAAACGGTAATGAACTGAAACCGTACGAAAAACTGACAACACCGACAAATATGGATGTTACACAAATATTTTTATGCTTATGGAGTTTGGGTTGCGATATCGGGTCTCGTAGGAATTACGGGTTACTTACACATGAGATGGGCTTGTGGGCCCTAGGCCCAAGCCCAAAACCCACAAGCCTAAACCTACAGATAATATAGTAAATCTCTACCAAATCTTACCAAAATCTATACTAGATCTCTAAAGATCTCTACAAGATTTACTACAATCTTTACAAAATCACAAAATCTCTATAAAATCTTCAAGATTCACAAGATATTGTAAAATCTCTACAAGATCTCTAGTGATCTCCACAAGGCCTCTATAAAAACACTCAACTTGTTCACAAAATCCATAAACATTACACACACATAAAACACCTTCTACACTCAAAACCTCAGACATAACAGCCAAACACCCCTTGCTCTCCCTCTCGCTGACATCCGGCCACGGATCGGTGGCTCCGGCGCCGATTTCGACCGGTCAAACACGCATCTACACTCCATCATCTCTGCACTACCCCACCCCCTCGTCTCTGAACCGGCCTCCTGTGTGTTCACCGACAACCGCACCACTATCTTTGTGCAGTTGATCTCCGGCGACGAGATCGAGGAGACGAGAAAGAGAGAGATGCACAGAGAGAGAGAGAAGAGACGGAGAGGAACGACGAAGCAGGAGCGGCGCCACCGCTCACGGCGGCGGCAGTGAAGACCAGCGACGTCAGCGGCGGTCGGAGCCTCGGGCCGACGAGATCATGATTCAGGTTTTTTTCGGGTTTTATTCCGGGTCAAAATTACGGCTTCAGGCTCTGTTTTGGTTAGGGTTTTGGTGGGTTCACGTCGGGTCCTGGTTCGAGTTGGGTTCGGGACTGGTTCAGCTTCGACTTCGGTTCTCGGTTTGGTACAATAAGTCAGGCTTCAGGTTTGGTATGGTCCATCTCGGTTTCACTCGGTCAAACCCGAGTTGACTCGGTCATCACACAACCAAAACGAGTCAACTCAGTTCGGGTCCGGGTCAACAGAGTCAAAGACAGTCAACAGGAAGGCTCGGGGCAGTTTTGAATGCGGTTCAGTCAACTCAGCGAGTCAACTCGGTTGACTCGGTCAACTCAGTTAACGTCTCGACGCGAGGATTGGTAAAGATTTTACGGCGCGATTATTTCGTTATTTTTATAGTTTATGTTACGTGACAAACGAGCTTGAACCGACTCGATAGAAATTCAGTTTACATTTTAAACATATGATGAAAATTAACATATTGATATTGATTATATTGTTGATTGAATTTTGATAAAAATAGCGACAACTTGTGTTGTCGGGGCGTCCAAAAACAGAGGAAACTCTGCCCGTTTTTCGAGAAAATCCATAAAACCAAAGCGTGTCTTATTATAAAGCGAAACATGTTTTAGTATAAAAACATAACCGATCGACTACGAACTACTTTTATAGAGTTAAATACAAGTGTTTAATATCTTCGATAACACTTTACAACTTACAAAAACGACGATGACGCAAACTATTATACAAAAATAAATATAGTTTGTATATTTATTTCAAGTATTAAACAATACGAATGCTTTTATAAAAATAAATATAGTTTTTATATTTATATCAAGTATCAAACAACATGATGTCGTTTTATAAAAATAAATATAGTTATTATATTTATTTCAAATATCGTACAACACGAATTCTTTTACAAAATAGATATAGTTTATCTATTTATTTCAAACATTCAGCGACTTGATGGTACTTTGTAAAATAAATATAACTTTTTATATTTATTACAAATGCCGAAACGGCATATACATATGTTTTGGCAAATATATACAAAACGCAATATATATAATACAAGTTTATTATATATTACTTTCTTACGAATATTCCTATATACACAAACGACTTCTCGGGGCGACAAAGTTTAACTTAGTCATTTTTGTTAGGTTAACAATTTACCGTCAAATCATTCGGTCAACGATTCGGTAGAGCTCGGTGACACGTAGTTTAGTTACCATGTTTATCTAGAAACTTATTAGATATTCCGTGTTAGGAATATTGTAGAATGCACGCTAGCAGGTCACGTCTTGGAAACGACATCACGAAGTCGTAATTAGCTAGCTTCGCACATGGAATATTCAGGTGAGTTCATAACCCCACCTTTTACGGTTTTACATTTTTCTAAATGTTTTCGGGGTGGAAAGACATGCAATGCAAGTTTTGCAAAAATAAACAATTTATCGATAAACGAAAACTCTTATTTCTAAACCATGATACGAATGGGTTACAAAGAACTCAAATGGTTTACGAATGATTTGTACTAAAGATACCGGTTTTACAAAACAAATGCGTATTTTCGAAACGTGAATGATTTTAATGACTAGGGACGGGATTGTCCTAGTTATAATAATGGGATTGGGTCGGTCTGCGTACGTAAAACGAGACAACCCAGTGAGTTCATGCTCCCCCTTTTCTTTTAACTATTTTCAGTTTTATAACTTTGGGGGTGAAATACATGTTACAAATGTTACAATATTTACAAATGGTATGATGGATACAAGAATTGAGAAATGATACAAGAAATACGAGAAATGATACGAGAAATACGAGGAATGATACGATAAATCATGTCACGAATAGGGTACCATAAGCACCATTAATCAACAATATACCTAGACCGCAGAACAAAAGGTTAGATCTAACGGGTTTTCGGGCAGCCACACTCTTGGTGAAAACTAGTACCGAGTAGTGCTTTTGTGTCTCAGTCGTGAATCGACAACTAGAAAAATGCCTATGGTTTGGATGCTTCCTATGTCGTGTCACATGTTAATGGCCTTGCAACCCATTAACAGCAAGATACATACAGAAATACTTGATTTATACAAGATACATACAGAAATACTTGATTTATACAAGATACATACATAAATACTTGATTTATACAAATTACATACCATGTTTGATACAAATTCAAAGCGTAGGATTATGCGGGCATGAAGTCAAAGTCAGGGTGGGCATTGACGGTTATACAAACTTTACAAATACAAAGTTTCCATATAACTTGACAAGAAAATGATTTTTAAATTCGTTTTCTCAATAATATTTCACAAACCGGTTATCAAAAAGATTTATTTCAAATCTTTTACAAACAAACTATGAACTCGCTCAACTTTGTGTTGATTTTTCGCATGTTTCTTTCTCAGGTTGCATTACAGAAATTATGGCACGGTTGGAATAGGAGAACCATTGAGGATTCGAGTACTTAGTGGGCGTTCAATTTTCTAGAATACTTAGCTTATTTGCTTCCGCTGTGCAATGAAGATACTGGTCCAGTCACGCCAATGCTCTGATATTCGGGGTGTGACATGTACGGTCATGGAAGTCACATATGTAATGTAGGATAAGGGCATTTGTATCCTACACTTCCTCTCTCTCTCTATATATATATATATATATATAGGTAGAGGATCTTGTACATTAATCTAAAAGTGTGAGAAGGGTGAGAAATATTGTGATGATGACATGTGTTCTCAATCTAAATTAATTCAAAAGGGTAAACAAGTAATTTTCTTATTGATTTAACTAATTTATAACCCTCGATAACCGCCACCCTTAATTATAGGAATACGAATTAAGAATTAATATATGAATTTGTGTCATCTCGTTCAGAACTGTATAGTGTTATATATTTTTATGTAGTGTTATATAGTGTTACATAGTGTTATATGGTGCTATATGGTGTTATATAGTGTTTTTTGGTGTTATATGATGGATGTATAGTGTTATATAGTGTTATATGGTATTATATGGTGTTATATAATGTTATTTAGAGTTATACAGTGTTATATAGCGTATCTAATAGCATGTCTATGATAGATGTATATTGTTATATATTATTATATAGTGTTACATAGTATTATATGGTGTTACATAGTGTTATACGGTGTTATATGGTGTTATATAGTGTTATATGATTGATGTATAGTGTTATATATTTATTGTAGCAGTTACATATTTCTGGATTTTTCAGAATGTCTGAATTTTAAAATAAGTTTAAAATTAAATCGCTAGAATCACTACTAGAAAACAGGGGGATTTCCAACCAAAATTTCCGACAAAACCAATTTTGTCGGAAAATTCCGACCATTTTCCGACAAAATACCAACTAAAAAAATAATCTGGTTTTACCGACTATTTTCCTACAATTTACCGACAAAAAAAATGGTCGGAAATTTGAAGGAAACTTCCGACTAAGTTCCGACAAAAAAAAAAGAATAAAAGAAGAAAAAAAGTGGTCGGAAAATGGTCGGAAAAGTTAACTATACAAAAAATAAAAATAAATCTTTGTCGGAAACTAGTCGGAAAACATAAAACCAAATTCTAATTACTGTATATTTTAAAATGATATTTATGAGTCTTAGTTGATACAACTTTTGTCATTAAAAAGAGTCTCATTGTATACACAAACACACACATGTATACTTGTAAAAGTATTATAAGCTAGTTTTAAGTAATCGATCCTGATAGTATACACGTATGTATATATATATGTATAATATGTAAAAGTTGGTAAAAAAAAGTAGTTCATATATGATTAAGGTGTACAAAAGAAGGAACGAAAAAAAGACATTTAAAGCTCCGAAAAACAAAAATAACACACTTTGGTCGGAAAGTTGTCGGAAATTTCCGACCATTTTCCGACGAAACACAACATTGGTCGGAAAGTTGTCGGAAATTTCCGACCATTTTACGACTAAAACCATTATTCTTTTGTTATATAATCATTTGGGGGTATATGTGTGTACGTAAATGTATTTGCTTGTGTCTATATGTATGTAAGTATATATATATATATGTATAAGTATGTGTTTGTCCAAGTGTACACACACGCATACATACACACATACATATATATACACATACTTAGCCTGTTTTAATTAATGGGTCCCGATAGTGTACATACACGTATAAACGTGTACAATACGTATAAGTTGGCAAAGTAAAAGTATTTCATGTATAATTAATGTGTACAAAAGATGGAATGGAAAAACGATGTTTAATGGTTGAAAAAATGAAAAAAACAAAATTTGGTGTCGGAAAATGGTCGGAAATTTCCGACCATTTTCCGACTAAAACACTTATTGGTCGGAAAGTTGTCGGAAATTTCCGACCATTTTCCGACTAAAACCATTATTCTTTTGTTATATAATCATTTGGGGGTATATGTGTGTACGTAAATGTATTTGCTTGTGTCTATATGTATGTAAGTATATATATGTATAAGTATGTGTTTGTCCAAGTGTACACACACGCATACATACACACATACATATATATACACATACTTAGCCTGTTTTAAATAATGGGTCCTGATAGTGTACATACACGTATAAACGTGTACAATGCGTATAAGTTGGCAAAGTAAAAGTATTTTATGTATAATTAATGTGTACAAAAGATGGAATGGAAAAACGATGTTTAAAGGTTGAAAAAATGAAAAAAACAAAACTTGGTGTCGGAAAATGGTCGGAAATTTCCGACCACTTTCCGACGATACACAACATTGGTCGGAAAGTTGTCGGAAATTTCCGACCATTTTCCAACTAAAACACTTATTGGTCGGAAAGTTGTCGGAAATTTCCGACCATTTTCTGACTAAAACATGTATTCTTTTCATATTTACTTATTCGAAGGTGTATATCTATATATATAAATGTATTTCTTGTCTTTATATGTATGTGTATGTGTGTATTAGTATGTAGTTTCTCGGCGTATACACACGCATACATATACATATATAAACACTTATACAATAGTAAAAGCCTAGTTTAAGTAATAGGTCCCGAAAGCGTTCACGAACGTATGGCTAGGTATAATTATACGTATAAGTTGATAAAGTAAAAGCATTTCATGTATAATTAAAGTGTATAAAATATGTAATGAAAAAACCATGTTTGAAGCTTGAAAAACCGAAAAAACGGATATTGGTGTCGGAAAATGGTCGGAAATTTCCGACCATTTACCGACGAAACATATAAGTTCCTCGGAAAGTCGTCGGAAATTTCCGACCACTTTCCGACTAAAACCTTTATTGGTCGGAAAGTTATCGGAAATTTCCGACCACTTTCCAACTAAAACATGTATTCTTTTCATATTTACTTATTCGAAGGTGTATATCTATATATATAAATGTATTTCTTGTCTTTATATGTATGTGTATGTGTGTATTAGTATGTAGTTTCTCGGCGTATACACACGCATACATATACATATATACACACTTATACAATAGTAAAAGCCTAGTTTAAGTAATAGGTCCCGAAAGTGTTCACACACGTATGGCTAGGTATAATTATACGTATAAGTTGATAAAGTAAAAGCATTTCATGTATAATTAAAGTGTACAAAATATGTAATGAAAAAAACCATGTTTGAAGCTTGAAAAACCGAAAAAAAACGGATATTGGTGTCGGAAAATGGTCGGAAATTTCCGACCATTTACCGACGAAACATATCAGTTCGTCGGAAAGTTGTCGGAAATTTCCGACCACTTTCCAACTAAAACCTTTATTGGTCGGAAAGTTGTCGGAAATTTCTGACCATTTTCCGACTAAAACCTTTTGTTTTTTCATATTTAATTATGCGAAGGTGTTTATCTATATATATAAACGTACTTCTTGTTTCTATATGAATGTGGATGTGTGTATAACTATGTAGTTGTATCGGTGTGTAGTATATAATATAAACATGTTAAACGGGTCAATCCGCCAACCCGACCAGGTTGACCCGAACCCGACCTGTTACCCTAAACGGGTTCGCGGGTTCAACCTGAAACTGACCCGAACCCGTTTAGAATAAACCTAAACCCGCAAATTTTATTATCATTATTTTTACCATTATTATTATTATTATTATTATTATTAACCCACGACCAGAAATACCAGTTGTTTAGCGGATAACCTGAACCAGATGTATAATAATTTCTCATGTTTTAGATCAAACAATGGGCTTAGCAAAACACGTGAGACTATACGGGTTCATACCTATGGGCCAAGCCCAACCCAACTCTCCTAAAACCCCTAAACCCTAGCCTATATAAAGTTCTCCATTTCTCAAACCCTCATTTTGTTCTTCCCTCTTCACAGCCGCTCACCACAAAACTTCACTACCTCCTCCCTCTAAACTCCGGTGACCGGAGTAAATGTCCGGCCAAGTTCCGGTCGGATCTTCGGCTACCTCACACCCCCTAGCTCCCCTCCACTACATACACACCCACACCCACTGAACCTCCTGCCATCCCCAAAACGATCCGACAACACCCCCTCCCCCTCTGTCATACCATCACAACCACACTCACCTGAGAACGAGAAGAGAGAAAGGATGGGAACGATAAGGAGATCGAGAGAATCGAGAGACGAGGAAAGAGTAAAAGGATAGAACCGCCGTACGCGGCGGCCGCGGCGGCTCGATAACTCGGTCCGACGAGTTGTTCCGGTAAAGTTTCCAACCTCTCATTTTGTGACAACCGGTGATTTACGGCTCTTAATAACGTGATTAACACGATAATAAATAGTGTTTCAGACGCAAATTAACTTAATTAGGCCTTTGGAGTGCCCAGGGACGTCTATCCGACTTTACAGTACGCGTATGAAGATTCGCGTGGAATCTGCAACAACGAACTGACACCGTAAAAAATACTGACAACGCTGACAGATACGAAATTTATACGTATAACTTATAGTTATAAATGTGGTTTTGCGAAATATTATCCTTTCGAACGGCACAAAACGCAAATTTGAACAAAAAACGCCACTACAGGAACGCACCGACAACGAAACAGAAGCATCAGACGCGTGAATTTCCTTCAAAAATGATATATTAGGATATGTTTAGCTTCGTTTTTAAATTTTATTATCCGTAGTCAAGAACGGATTGAAAAACGGGTTAGAAACAACGACTAAAGTGTTATACGCGATTTAACGCGACTGAAAAACGTACGCATTTATTAATGATGTACGACATAATTTCACGAAACTTCCGACCCTAAAACTTTATTTTACGACATTACACGACAATCGGGTTCAAAATCAGGACTCGAGAGTGCTATTGGGTCGCGTTAATGAATCGAACGAGATAATGGGCCTAGGGCCCAACCCAACCACTTAAAACCTATGTATAAATAGGATATCAAAACCCTATTTTCTCATTTCCTGCACAAAACCTGCGCACACCACAAGTCCACATCTCATCTCTGCAAACCCTAATCTCAAACACTACAACCGACACCCTGGTTTCTTCTCTCCCTCTCGCAGCTCTGATCACCGGAGTGATCTCGGTCGCTCGTTCGCCGACAACCGCCCACACCCACACACCTCCATCTTCCTTGTACCAGAACACCCACACACCTCGGAACCGATGACGCGAACAGGAGAGAGATCAGAGAGAAGGAGAAACAGTGGAGAGAGAGAGAGCAGCGGTTGGTGACGGAAACAGAACCGCCGCCGGCGGCGGTGCGGCCTGCTGGCGGCAGCATCGATGGTGATGATGACTGAGGTGAATAAATGACTCCAGATCCATGAGTAAACGCTGTGTTTTTCAAGCGATTAAGGTCAGATTTGATGTTTTGGCTTCATCTTTTCGTTCACTCTTCACTTTCCTTTGAAATCCGTTGATAATTTGTGTGTTTGTGAGGCAGATTTGGTAGTGGCGTTGATGTTATCGAGTGGAAAGGGTTGTGGTTGTTGACGGTGGGTGCTGATTTCAAGGTCGACAGACGGGGTGGTGGTGCTTGGTCGATGACACGACATCGACGGAAACAGCCGCACCGACGGTGACAGCAGCGTACATACACCCCTTTCTGTCTTACCAATCTGTCGGTCAGTAATGGCTTTACACAGTGATTTTTGACTTGCTTATATTTGTAGAGTTATGTATGATAGTAGTAATAGTTAGGGCTTTTTATGAGATATTTGCAAACTGTTTTTGGTGTTGAAGGGCAATTGTCATGAAATAAAGTTGCTGTACATATATGAAGGTTGTTGTTAGCCATATATATACATGAAAGGCGTGTTGATGAAATTTTAGGATCTTGGATAAATATAGTTGTTTACTATTTTGATGTGCATAGGATTGAAAAAGATGCTTTAGAATATTCACTATAAATTGGATAACTATATATATGCAATGTTTGACATGTTTGTTACCAAAAATCCGATGCTTCCTTTAGCTGATTATTCATCTTGATTTCCTTGTGAATTGTGAATTTCAATCTCAACTCTGAAAATGTGCTCTACATCTCTAGTTTTCCTCACTTTTCCCTCAATTTGTTAATTTATAACTCTGGAACTCTTCAATAATATTTGTAGTAGATTGTTTTATTACATATGTTATGCCCCATCATCCTTGCTCGTCAACTGTTTGTTGAATTGCCTAAATGAAATTAAAAGTGTTTTTATTAATCTAATTACTAGTTACGATATGAGTTTGAAGCACACTTGATTGTTGCAATTATTTAATTTTGCAATGTGAGATGAAATGTGGGTTTTGGTTATTTGATTTTGCATCTTTGAAGCTCAATTAACTGTTGCAGTAACACTATTCTTTGATTATTAAACCCTAATAAAGATCTTGACTTTGATATTAAAGTGGCATTTCGAGTTTATATATAAAAGTGGAAATGGATCTGTTGTTGTTACCATCTTTCTTATTTGAATTTTTTTAAACCGACCCATTCCGACCCACACCCGATTTGACCCGAACACGAACCAAAACAACTATTTTTTAAGCGACCCTCAAAATAGCCTGTTCAAAATAAGTATCAATCTGAGGATTTAAAAAAAAAAAAATTTATGTAACAAATTTTTTTAAACAATTGTTGTTTGAAGAAGATTGTTTATAGATAGAAAGAAGAAAGTGCATAAATATAAGGTGTTCATATCTTTAAAAAAATTACAGCAAAATGCAGAATTTTTCCAAAGGATACAACAGCTTATTGTTCTTCAATATTATGTTGCTTATTTTATTCAATGTTACATCGTTTCAATATTTTTCTATAATTTTAGTTGTTTCAAGAGTGTGTCAAGTGACGAAATTATTTAATATGTTTAGAGGTGTTGAATTGGGCTATTTTAGTGTGTTATTCGTTGGTGTATGATAATTTGTATGGATTATGGAACATTTGGTGGATTTGACATAGAACTGAAGCTATTGATTTTATTGTTTTAATATAAATAATAAAAGTGTCTATATATATAGCTTTTTACTAATATGATGTATGCTGTTTAGGTGTGGAACTTGCAATCCCAAGTGGAAAAGTTAAATAAATGATTCGAAGAGGCGCAACAATCCCACACGGAAGTGTTCCAAAACCAAGTCGAAGAGATGCAACACAAATGAGAGAGATATGCAACAACAAATAACCGAGTTGATGAAGCAGTTTGGTAATCCTAGCAATCCTCCACCATAGTTTAGTTTTGTTTGTTGTCTTTTGCGGTTGAACTTGTAATTTAAAAACCGTGGCATATTTTGTTGTTGAACCTACAATTTGACAATCGATTTGTATGTTGTGGATGAACTTTTAGTTCTATAATCGTGTCGTATTTAGGATTTTTATTGGATTTTTTTCCTGCATTATTAGTAGAAAAATCTGGATTTTTTTAGTTTTTTTATATTTTTTTATTAAAAAGTTTTTTAGTCGGAAATTGGTCGGAAAACTGTGGTCGGAAAGCTGTAGGGAAATTGTGGTCGGAAAACAGTAGGTACACAGTGGTCGGAAAGCTGTAGGAACCTTTTGGTCGGAAAATAGTAGGAAAATGGTTGTCGGAAAATAGTAGGAAAACAGCGGTCGGAAAGTTGTAGGAACCTTTTGGTCGGAAAATAGTAGGAAAACGGTGGTCGGAAAGCTGTAAGAACCTTTTGGTCGGAAAATAGTAGGAAAAATGTTGTCGGAAAATAGTAGGAAAACGGCGGTCGGAAAGTTGTAGGAACCTTTTGGTCGGAAAATAGTAGGAAAATGGTTGTCGGAAAATTGTAGGAAAACGGTGGTCGGAAAGTTGTAGGAAAATTCTGGTCGGAACTTTGTCGGAAATAGTAACTTCTTTTTTTTGTCGGAAATTTGTCACCAATTTAGTCGGATACTTGTCGGAAATCTTTTCCTACAAGGCTTTTTCCTACAAACCTATTTTTGTCGGAAACTGGTCGGAAACGCCGTTTTCCGACAGTTTTCCGACAAAAACCATGGTCGGAAATGGACAGTTTTTTAGTAGTGAATTTAGGAGTGAAACGGTAGAATTCAGGAGATGTTACCTAATTTGAAACATATACAAAGACACTATTACCCCTGCAATTTTCAAATCAGTCCAAATAATTAAAACACAATTTTATAATTTGTTCCTTATTGATCTAAATCATTAGATCAAAGAACTAATGGTTTAAAACTCTTCTCACACTTTTGAATTAATGTACACTATCCCTACCCAATATATATATATATATATATATATATATATATATATATATGATTCGGTTCAAGGAAAAAGCAACTCAATTCAGTTACTAATGTAGCTAACAACTTCTCAAATTATATATATATCATAATATGTAACGCCTCGCTTTTCGCAGCTTTCTGTTTTTAGAAAGATTGTATCGTACTTCTATTTTCGGAAACTCGTTTCCTTTGTAATCGTATTTCGTTTCAAACCATTGTAACTCCGAGACTTCGATCGTAATGAAATTGATCTTTTGTGTGAAATACTCATTGTTTTTACATGTTTATACATTGATGCGTGCATTCGTTTGATACATGATCCATAGTTCGCATAGACGTAAGTTTAACTCGTAAACCATTATCGTGTATTCATAATTCTTAAACCTTCCATACATTCAAATACTTGGTTATTCGATTATAAGATAGTTATATGATTTTCACTTGATTAATACGAAAATACAAATCATACATACTTGTTACATTGATTGGTTACACACACCTATTTCTTCACACTTTTGGTTTAATTAAAACATGTTTCTTTGCATTTTAGGCCTTGTGTATGTTAAATAAACCTTGTCACATCATTAATACATAACATATTTAGCTAATATCATCATCATCATACTCAGTAAATCCCACCAATAGTGAAGCAAAGGTAGGGTCTAAGGAAGGTAAGATGTAGACAGCCTTACCTCTACCCCGTAGGAATAGAGAGGCTGCTTCCAGTGAGACCCCCGACTCGAACATATTCAGCTAATATACAACTATTAAATGTAAAAAAAAAAATAGAATAAAGGCTGCCAGGATTTGCGAAAAAAATAAATAGAATATGGGCTGCATTAAGTCCTTTGTTTTGTTAGTTTACTACCCACTAATCACATTCAAAGCCCAACCCATTGAAACCCTAATCCTTTCTCTATAAATGCCCACTTATTTCCAGCCACTTTACCACTTTTACAACCCTTAAACCCTCTCAAAAACACACTTAAACACAGTTGAGTTCTAGCAACAAAATCAGAAAGTTCAAGACTTTCTAAATGAGTTCTATTTCACTTCCTTTGCTCTTTTCTACTCATTTCTTTCTTCCTAACACTTGGATTACCTCTAGGAAGGTTTTCACAAGATTACTTGGGTAATCTAAGGTGAAACCTCACCATTTTTGAGGCCCAAAGTGTAATAAACTTTCTGCTCATTTTTTTATTTCTTTGTATGTTCATTTTCATGTTGATAACTTGATGGAATCTTGTTTCCATCAAGCTCCCAATCAAGTCTATGATTGTGGGTTTGTATTAGGGTGATTACCATCAAAGTTATGAGTTCAAACACTCACTTATTTTCTGTTTAAACTTGATAAACAAATGATGAAAACAAGCACAAGTTATCATCTTCCATATGATGAACTTGTGAATTGTGAAGTGTGAACAAATGGATGCTTTGGCCTTCTAAACTAAGTTCCACTCCTTCATTTGAACACTTTTATGACTTGATTAGATTATATTTACTTTATTGTTATTCATGACCCTCCCACTATCTTCAAGATGGTGTGTTTAGTGGTGAATCTTATAATGAGGTTTTCTAACCTCCATGCTTGACATACATGATGATATATGACAATACGTGATTGGACTTAGTTTTTAGGATGTATTATTACTATATAAACTATGTATAGTTATATAAAAACATGGCTAAGTTTGTGCTGTTAATCAAACCATGATTACCCATCATAAGCCTAAGCTATCATATCAAATATTTTAGAGTTCTTGTTATGATTCCAATTGGCAATTTGGAACCCATGAAACCACTTGATATGGTGTCATAAACAAACTATTAGAACCTAGATATTACTTTCATATATACACCCCCATAAACTCCAACACAGAACACGTTTATTCTCCTATTCTCATTAACTCGTCAAAACATGGATAATTGGAAGACTTAACAATTTTGTGAGTATACTTGACCCATTTTACCGTTTTCACACTCTTTGGGTGTAACATGTTTATTTATACAAAACACACTTAGCACTCATATTCTTATGCAATTATACAAATAAACAATACAATACATGCTTACTATTTGTTATGCTTGATTCGTGTTTTCTGGGTGATTCTTATGTGATGAACTTGTCATTAACTTCGATCAAGCCTCCCTTAACATGTATAGCGCTATAGGAGTAACGCACCGCCCGTATTCTTGAGGTCATGTTAAGTCATTCATTCATTTTGCGGTAATCTTTGGTTTGAGTTGTTGGTTCACATGCCAGTTTATACGTTAATCTTGATAACTGGGTTTGCTATGTGGATTGTTCATTATCATTTTTATACTTATATGCTACTACACCAAACTTGTATACTCGCCAATACTTTTGTATTGAACTACGCTTTTAAAACATGTTGCAGGTTTAATGATGATGTTGATGATGCATGGAACATAGTAAGATTTCTAGATACCCATTTTAAATTTGTATAGTTATTGTAATATAGTTCTTTTTTTTCAAGTTGTTATATTTGTTTTCAACCTTTGTAATTGACTCTTTAGAAATGAAATGAAATTAAATATTTAAATACTTGTCGCAAATATTAGTGTTATGAAGTTTCGAGCAATCTATTTCGTCTCACTCCGATGTTTCCGCCATCGGTTGGGGTGTGACAGATTGGTATCAGAGCCGTAACTATAGGGAATTAGGTGGAATTGCCATATTCGACCTAGTCTATAGTAGGTACCATACTTGACCATTCTTGCTACTTGTTTAAAATGCTTATTCTTCCTATTTGCTTCTTTCTACTTCTTTTGTCTTAATACTTACAACATGTATTTCCTTAGACATTTTACACAATACACTTTTCAAGACTTGAAGACGCTCGTAATACAAACGAGATGACTTCACCATAATAGGCGTGAAAACCACAATTTGGTGAACGAATCTCAATCCACACATACTTTTTACACATAATTCGCCATCAAGTTAGGAGTGAAATCCTCACCTTGGTGGAGATTTCCCATTTCAAATCTAGTGGACCCTCGTCAACGTGTCGGAATTAACTTTCTTGACCCGACGAGTACTAACCACACTTAGGGTACGATGCTGTCAAGTTAGGGGTGAAACCCGCATCTTGTCAACTAGTCCCACTCCTTGGCATATACACACAAGTTATCTGGTCATCTAGGTTATCAGGCATAACCCAGCCGATTTACCTGGTCATCTAGGTTCATGCATAACCCAGACGATTTACCTGGTCATCTAGGTTATCAGGCATAACCCAGACATGTTACCTGGTCATCTAGGTTATCAGGCATAACCCAGACGACTTATCTGGTCATCTAGGTTTAGGCATAACCCAGACAAGTTACCTGGTCAACTAGGTTCAGGCATAACCCAGACTACTTATCTGGTCATCTAGGTTCAGGCATAACCCAAACGATTTACCTGATCATCTAGGTTCAGGCATAACCCAGACAAGTTACCTGGTCATCTAGATTCAGGCATAACTCAGACGAGTTACCGGGTCATCTAGGTTATCATGCTTCTCAAATTCAAAAGAACTTTCGACCACTTTGGTTTAGTCAAAAGTTCCGTTTTTGGAACAATCTAAATTTTAATTAAACCTTCATTCTACTATTATTCATCTTTTGCTTAACACGATGCAACCTCTTCTTTTTCAAAATTCAAATTACTTTCAAGATTCTTACACACATATCATACTAAATCTTTTCATACATTTATATGTTGTTCACATGCATGATTTCAACAAAAAAAAAAAAAAAAACCGTCACCAACAAGATTTACATTACTCGTAATCCCAAAATGGAGGCATATCATCAAGATAGGAGTGATTTCCTCACCTGGACAATTAGCTCCGCTTATTCCCTTCTCAAAAAACGACCTCGCCAATGGGCTAGGGGTGATTCCCTCACCTCGGTGATCGTTACCAACCCTTCCTTTTAAAAGAGACTTTATTATGCGAACCACACGATTAAATTTTATACCTAAATCGTTCATTTTTTTTTGTCAAAATCCCTATTTATGCAAATTTCAAAATTCATTGTTTTATCAAAACGTATATCTTACTCTACAATCTATTTTACATAAATCCCATACACGAAATTCCTAATCATACCTTAAACATTTTATTTCCCGATTTTCAAAACCTTATGAAATGATACATATCAACTTAATCGGTATAATGAATCTCTTGCTCACGAACTTCATACTCGACCTAATCACTAAAACACGCTCACATTATATTATTATACTAAAGACATTTGTTCTCAATCGAAAACCAAACCAACTTTTCTTACATGCTTATAAGACCTTGTAGACGTTATAAAATCATTTTGCTAAAACCCTCTTTTCAAAATCAATAGGATCATCTCGCTAAAACTCCTTTTGAAATCACTAAGTCATTTTGCTAAAACTCTTTTCAAAGACCAAGGTCTTCACGAGAACTTTTGATTTACAACTTTTCTTATTTTAATACAAGATCCTTAAAATGATGCAAACTAACTGTTTTCAACAACCTTTTC
The DNA here is from genome assembly GCA_030545235.1 of Helianthus tuberosus. Taxonomy (NCBI): domain Eukaryota; kingdom Viridiplantae; phylum Streptophyta; class Magnoliopsida; order Asterales; family Asteraceae; genus Helianthus; species Helianthus tuberosus. The sequence continues at coordinate 19,107,934 of CM060380.1, read as the reverse complement.
ATACACCGCTCAATACATCATTTCATTTCCAAAACATGTGGGCAAGGGGACTTCACAGGAACCGATAATCCCCGACATACGTAAATACCATTCCTTTTGAAACAATAATAGTATATCCTTATCTTTTCAAAATACATCTCGTATAACCAATAGATACTTTACATTCTTTTGACATTCACAAACTTGATTCTTCATTCCGAGTCCAACTCGATCTATTTTGATTCAATAAACGCAACGATTTACTCGAACAAACTATACACGCATGTCCTCGTACACATTTTAGTCAATATATCACGACAATCTCATGCATATCATTCGTTTTTACATACACAAAATTCTCGATCATTTTATATGCTTAAATTCGTTGTATTCAAATTATACTATATACGCAATCATCATCATACATGCTTATACTTCTACTCATACTTATATGCATACTCATACTTATACTCATACTCGTATTCATACATTCGCTTACGTTGGTCACATACATACTAAAACATAAACAATGCATACATGCTATATTCTTATACGCACACATCCTTATTTTCAAAGTTACCGTATACCCTGACTCATACATAACTAGTACAAACTATGCGGATCGTGCGACGATCAATATAATCGCGGGTGCATACGGGATTATGGTGGTAGGCGCATGAGAATCATAGGGTGTACTACTGTGTATGGTAAGACACGGAATGTAACATGACACCGAATAACGAAACGGATGTAACATGGTTAAAACATGGTGGATACGCTGCTGGTACTTTCTATATATAAGTGTTTTCACCATGTTACCAAACCTTTGTAAAACGTGCCATGTGAAATTCGGTGTTTTGTAGACCCTATTTAGACCTACTACACAAACGTTAACAACTCACAAACGCATTGCTAAACGCGCGATATCCTATTATCCATGACGAGACCTCATTCTTAACATCTCGTATTCATTTATATCCAATACTCATACCATTCCTATCCTTGCATCCATCTACTAGAATGCTCGTTCACTTTCGAACCACAACTATTTCAAATTATACTTTGACTTTTTACAAAGCCTTACTTACAATCAATCGGTTTAAACATTACAACCCTAAAATACCTCTCTATTTCTAAAACTTTCTTCCATTCTTTATTTATGCGCAAACACACATAGTTGGCCTTCACCTCCGAAACCGTTTTATATGAAAACTTTTTCTTAAGATAACATATTTTAAAATACCTCTCCATTTCAAGTTATTCAAACTTGTTTAAGCTCACTTGGCCTATACACAGACATACCCGTTTTACTAATACATAATGCCTCAAATCATTTTTTTAAACGAACTTTTTTTTTTCGTTCCTCAATGATTTTAGTACATTTTCAACGCGTCTCGAATCTCCAAATCTCGATTAGTTAATTGTTTCAACCAAAATGCCTTTTCAAAGTCTTCCTCTTGAATAAATTTCGGGACGAAATTTCCTAAAGGACAGAAGACTGTAATGCCTCGCTTTTCGCAGCTTTCCGTTTTTAGAAAGATTGTATCGTACTTCTATTTTTGGAAACTCGTTTCCTTTGTAATCGTATTTCGTTCCAAACCATTGTTGATCCGAGACTTCGATCGTAATGAAATTGATCTTTTGTGTGAAATACTCATTATTTTTACATGTTTATACATTGATACGTGCATTCGTTTGATACATGATCCATAATTCGCATAAACGTAAGTTTAACTCGTAAACCATGATGGCGTATTCATAATTCTTAAACCTTCCATACATTCAAACACTTGGTTATTCGATTATAAGATAGTTATTTGATTTTCACTTTATTAATACCAAAATACTAATCATACATACTTGTTACATTGATTGGTTACACACACCTATTTCATCACACTTCTTGTTTAATTAAAACATGTTTCTTTGCATTTTAGGCCTTGTGTATGTTAAGTAAACCTTGTCACATCATTAATACATAACATATTCAGCTAATATACAACAATAAATGTCAAAAAAAAAAAAAGAATAAAGGCTGCCAGGATTTGCGAAAAAATAAATAGAATATGGGCTGCATTAAGTCCTTTGTTTTGTTAGTTTACTACCCACTAATCACATTTAAAGCCCAACCCATTGAAACCCTAATCCTTTCTCTATAAATGTCCACTTATTTCCAGCCACTTTACCACTTTACCACTTTTACAACCCTTAAACCCTCTAAAAAACACACTTAAACACAGCTGAGTTCTAGTAACAAAATCAGAAAGTTCAAGACTTTCTAAGTGAGTTCTAACTCACTTCCTTTGCTCTTTTCTACTCATTTCTTTCTTCCTAACACTTGGATTACCTCTAGGAAGGTTTTCACAAGATTACTTGGGTAATCTAAGGTGAAACCTCACCATTTTGAGGCCCAAAGTGTAATAAACTTTCTGCTCATTTTTTATTTATTTGTATGTTCATCTTCATGTTGATAACTTGATGGAATCTTGTTCCCATCAAGCTCCCAATCAAGTCTATGATTGTGGGTTTGTATTAGGGTGATTACCATCAAAGTTATGAGTTCAAACACTCACTTATTTTCTGTTTAAACTTGATAAACAAATGATGAAAACAAGCACAAGTTATCATCTTCCATATGATGAACTTGTGAATTGTGAAGTGTGAACAAATGGAGGCTTTGGCCTTCCAAACTAAGTTCCAATCCTTCATTTAAACACTTTTATGACTTGATTAGATTAGATTTACTTTGTTGTTATTCATGACCCTCCACCATCTTCAAGATGGTGTGTGTAGTGGTGAATCTTATAATGAGGTTTCCTAACCTCCATGCTTGACATACATGATGATATATGACAATACGTGATTGGACTTAGTTTTTAGGATGTATTATTACTATATAAACTATGTATAATTATATAAAAACCTGGCTAAGTTTGTGGTGTTAATCAAACCATGATTACCCATTATAAACCTAAGCTATCATATCAAAGATTCTAGAGTTCTTGTTATGATTCCAATGGGCAATTTGGGACCCATGAAACCACTTGATATGGTGTCATAAACAAACTCTTAGAACTTAGATATTACTTTCATATATACATACCTTTACTACTTTAAATTCCTAATTCTGATTCTAAACACCCCCATAAACTCCAACACAGAACACGTTTATTCTCCTATTCTCATTAACTCGTCAATACATGGATAATTGGAAGACTTAGCAGTTTTGTGAGTATACTTAACCCATTTTACCATTTTCACACTTTTTTGGTGTAACATGTTTATTTATACAAAACACACTTAGCACTCATATTCTTATGCAATTATACAAATAAACAATCCAATACATGCTTACTATTTGTTATGTTCGATTCGTGTTTTCTGGGTGATTCTTATGTGATGAACTTGTCATTAACTTCGATCAAGCCTCCCTTAACATGTATAGCGCTATAAGAGTAACGCACTGCCCGTATTCTTGAGGTCATGTTAAGTCATTCATTCATTTTGCGGTAATCTTTGTTTGACTTGTTTGTTCACATGTCAGTTTATACGTTAATCTTGATAACTAGGTTTGCCATGTGGATTGTTCATTATCATTTTTATACTTATATGCTACTACACCAAACTTGTATACTCGCCAATACTTTTGTATTAAACTACGCCTTTAAAACATGTTGCAGGTTTAATGATGATGTTGATGATGCATGGAACATAGTAGGATGCCTAGATACCCATTTTAAATTTGTATACTTATTGAAATGTAATTCTTTTTTTTTTCAAGTTGTTATATTTGTTTTCAACCTTTGTAATTGACTCTTTAGAAATAAAATGAAATTCAATATTTAAATACTTGTTGCAAATATTAGTGTTATGAAGTTTCGAGCAATCTATTTCGTCTCACTCTGATGTTTTCTCCATCGGTTGGAGTGTGACATAATAAACCTATTTTCTAATTATATAAACAATCTCATCTTGTTTTAACCCCAAACAATTCTCATTCTCTCTACAAAACTCTATTCTCACTACATATTATTAGTTCTACTAAAAAAAAAAAAAAATACTACAATGGATCAAAATAGCCCAAACAACCCGCCACAAACCCTGTCAACGTCACCCGACTATTGGCCCCCCCGTTGATACGATGTGGTCGACACCACAATATTCTTTTCGGGCTATGATCAAGTTCCTAACGCGTTTACTTAACTTCAACAAACCCAACTTCCAACTACCTTCTTTCAACTTCAACAAATCCAATTCAAGCAACAATATCAACAACAAATTCAAACACGCCAACAACAAAAAAGCCAAATTCAGCCAACTCAACCACGTCAACCTTTAAAAGTCAAAAATCAATTGACACCCGATAGCCCCCCATTAGACGATTTGGATGATGTTGATGTTGTATCTAAAACCTAACCTCAAATTTGGAGTAATAAATCTACAAAGATGCGTTCGAATATGCCGCAACAATAATCTTTAACCAATGGTAGAGGTCAAAATTGAACATCGATCGAAGATGTGACATTGGCAAGGGCGTGGTGCAATACTTCTATGTTTCCAGTCATAGGTTTATTATACTTTATTATTTATACTTTGCTAATATATTTTTTGCCATATACATTATTATTTATTTACACTTTCTTATTATATTTGTCGGATGGCTTTTGGAAAGAAGTTGCCTCCAAATTTCTTGCTTTTATGCAAAAAGAACCGTACCAAGGATAAATTCAATGGGCTCAAGGCATCGAGAAATGGATAGGAAGATCTCAGCATTTTGTGGTTATTACAACAATGTTTTTTTTAATGAACGGCGTATTATTAGGATATCGCTAACCGGGTTAGTAGTTAGTATATCACAAAGTTAGTATTAAAACACCCTTGCCTGAACTTGAACCCAGGACCTCCAAAAGAAGCAAAACTTCTCACCTTCCCCTTAACCACTAGGCCAAAAGATCATTGGTACAACAATGCTTTTGGAAGGAAGTTTCCTCTAAATTTCTTGCCTTTATTTACTTTTTTTTAAATTTATTTTTTTTTCAACAAAAATAAAAAATAAATTAAAAAAATAAAAAAAGTGGATTTTGGTTTGGGTATAAATTAAAAAAATAAAAATAAAAAGTCGATTATGGTTCGGGTAACAACCACATCATATAGGGTGATGGGTAAGAATGGAGTCAAGTTACACTGACATGAAGGATGATGGTAATGATTTGGGTTATGACATCTTATAGCTTAATGAACTTAGTTAGGAGTAGCGATGAACAAATGGTACCGAATTTCCCGAACAGGTTTGATTTTCGGTACCAGATTTTACCTTCAAATGTCAGTCAACATCGATACCGTACCGTACTATACCGGATATTTTCGATACCAATACCAGTTTTCAGGGATATTCAGTAACTGTCGATACCGATGTCATCCGTATCCGTAGCTGGGAGTGTTGTTGAACTCATTGAAAAGTTACGATATTCATTTCAATTTACGAAAAGTAAAAGCTTAGCCAATAGACAGCCATTGAAAAGACCCCGAAGACTCCTAATTGACGAAGACTATGAGTCAATCAACGTACCTTCCCCTTTCCCACTTTCTTCTTGCATTCTTCCCCACTAAGTTTCTCACTCACTTACACTTTATATACAACGTCATTTGATCCCTTAGCTTCATCATGCATCACTGTGATCAGTAATTAAGTGTTTGCTATACTTACAAATTGTGCATTTGCATTGTGTGTGTTTGTTCATCTGCAACTATGGCGTCAGCCAAGGAGCATGTGGAGGAGATACGGAGGACGAAGTTTTCAATCGGCGGAGAACCGAACCCGTTAACAGAAGATCTTCATCAGGCTGTCAAGAATCTCTCTGCTGAGCTTTACGCAAAAGATGTCCACTTTTTGATGGAGCTTATTCAGGTTTTCATTTCATTTATTTACAATATTATTTGAATTTGTTGCCTTTGAAATTAATCGCTACAAAATAGGCCGCCGAGTTGACTTTCTTCGACTCCGCTTAATTACTCAGAATCGATCAGACACGGTAAACCTCAGCCAAAATCGGAACTAGTAGGTCAAATTGGCCCGAGTTCAACTTAAAAAAAAAAGAAAACATAATTTCTATGCCTTGTATATTAAAGAATGAATTTCATTTTCATGTATTTTATTTATAAAAATTAGTAAATTTATGTTATTTGATATATATTTAATTTCTGAAAACTAATTTTTTGATAACTCAACATGTCCGAGAACTCTAACTCCCCGATCGACCGACTAGAAAGCGCCTAAGACTTTTGAAACACCCCTGTCAAATTTTGACTCCGAACTTGTGTGTTACCACTTGTGGCATTATAGTATAAAGAGATGGACAAAAATACGACCGGATTTATTTTCCGGGGTGTCGAACGTATGGAGTTATGGTTAGTTGACAATTTATTATGTTTCAACTACTCTTTTTGGGGTTTTAAGCTATTACGTATGTAATTCTTTTATTATACTAATTAATAATTTAGTTAGTTTCTTTAGTGTTTTCGGTAAGTGACACTTCTTTTTCCAAGGCCATAGAAACAGAGTGAGGTGACAAGCCGCAACACTATGTAAAAGAATAATTTTTTTGAACGGCAAATTTGGATCACTGACGGACCACTGAAGTATCATCGTGCCACCAGCGGAATCACCCGATCATATCCATCTCCACTAGGCAATAATGCCCATACACCAATTCAGGAGGAAACCCAATAAATCTGAGAAAAAGTCCATTGTGAGAATTGAACTCATGACCTAACGGTCATAAGCCTTATCTCATCACCAAGATACCTCTAGGCTATAATGCCATGGGTATGTAAAAGAATAACTACCTATAGTCCTATATATATAGCTTTAGCTTTCTATAAATCAAAGCTAGTCACGTATTAAAAAAAATCTTACATATAAATACGATCATAAAAATTACCTACATATACATTTACAAGTTAGGGGAATGTCTGGCACTCCCCTGTTGGACCAACCTATTTTTTATTTAATTTTATTCCCAGTTTAAAATTACGCTTTCGTCCTTCGTTTAAAACTACGTTTTGCCCTCAGCTCAAAATAAAATTATAATTTTGCCCCTAGCTCAAAATTACGCTTTTGCCAGGCAGCTTGCCTGGCACTCCCCTATTGGACCAATCTATTTTTTTAATTTTATTCCCAGTTTAAAATTACGCTTCCGTCCTTCGTTTAAAAATACGTTTTTGCCCCAGCTCAAAATAAAATTATAATTTTGCCCTCGGTTCAAAAACTCATTTTTAATTTTGTTCTCAGTTTAAAATTACGGTTTCGCCTTCCGTTTAAAATTACGTTTTTGCCCCCAGTTCAAAGTAAAATTTTGTTTTTTTCTCTAGCTCAAAATTACGCTTCTGCCCTCAGCTCAAAATTACGTTTTTGCTCACAGTTCAAAATCAAATTATGTTTTCCCCTAGCTCAAAATTATTAGCTGCCTGTCACTTCTCTATTGGACCAACTCATTTTTAATTTAATTTTATTCCCAGTTTAAAATTACGCTTTCGTCCTTCGTTTAAAATTACGTTTTTGCCCCCAGCTCAAAATAAAATTATAATTTTGCCCTAGCTCAAAATTACGCTTTTGCCCTCGGTTCAAAAACTCATTTTTAAATTTTGTTCCCAGTTTAAAATTACGGTTTCGCCCTCCGTTTAAAATTACGTTTTTGCTCACAGTTAAAAATAAAATGTTGTTTTTTCCTCTAGCTCAAAATTACGATTATGCCCTTAGCTCAAAATTACGTTTTTGCCCACAGTTTAAAATAAAATTATGTTTTCCCCCTAGCTAAAAATTATGATTTTGCTCTCAGTTTAAAATTATGATTTCGCCGCCAGTTCAAAATATAATTACGATTTTGCTATCTATACAGACATACATGTTGTGATAGAGAAATATTCGGCTTATTGGCCCGCAACGCGTGCGGGCAAAAACTAGTTACTGACAATTAAAAAATATAGATAAGTGACGCAATATGTTTACGTGTACATAAAAATATAAAATTAAACTATTAGAATATAAGGTAAAATAAATACAACTTATGTTTTTCTTTAAAGAAGCTTTTTACATATAAATACAACTTATTTATACTTGTGAAATATTATTAATGAGATGGTAATTGAAAGTCAAATTAAGTTATCAAAACTCTCTCTAGAATTCCAAAAGTCACCGGAGTTTTTAGTCTTGACCGTCGCCGGTTGGCTCGACGGAGAGGAAGCTCTTCGGTTTAGCAATCGGGGTCGCCTTTACCTGGTTTGACCCTTATTCCTAAACTGAAATTCTGATTCTCCCATTCGCCGTCCGGGACTGGTTTTTCTTAAACGTTACAACTGTCGGAACACTTCGCTGGTGGCTCGACGAAGAGGTGGTCATCGGGATAGTGTGAGAGGTTCAACCAGAGGAACATATCGGTTGTGACTCTAACGCTTACCTTTCATCCTATCTTGTTTCTCCATCGATTCCATTCGCTGCCAGGATCGTTTCCGGAAATCAGTCGAAAACATGGGGAGGAGACAATGGGGAGGCCAAGAGTCATGGAGATGGATGATCAAAGAAAAGCCACCGGAAGAAAAAACAATGGAAGATGAGGAGTGGGAGACGGTTAGGAGAAAGAAAGGTAAAGAAAAAGTAGAAGTGGAGCCAAGTACTACCATATTCTTATCAAACTTACCTGAAGAGGTGCCGGAAAAAGATATTTGGCTGGAAGTAAGAAGATGTGGGTTCTTGTCGGATGTATATTTCCCTAGAAAAAGAGACCTAAAAGGGAAGAGGTTTGCTTTTGCAAGATTCAAAAACATCAGGGACTTAAACAAGTTGGTTCAAGCGCTAAACAATGTCTGGGTTGGAGATAGAAGGATCAAAGCAAACGTATCAAAATTTAAAAGGAACGAGGTAAACGAGTATGGGGGAAACAAGACGTCATACGGAGGGCAGTGGAGGAAATCAATGGAGGAAAACGTCGGACCCAGCACGTGGGGAGGAAGATACGAAGAATCGAAAGGTGGGAAGTACGGGCAGAACCAGCCGATAAAGACAAATCACCAAAAAGTTGGGAACAATGGTAGGACCTACGCAGATATAGTGGCAGGAGGGAAGAATGTCAAGAGGAAAGAGATGATAACTCTGTCGAACACAACTCGAGTAGACATGATGGAATGGAGTAAAAGGACGATACGGTTGGAGGCCAAAACATTACAAATTCTGTGCAGAGCTAAACAGATACTGAGTGCCATATCCTTGGACACGATGGAAATAAGGTATCTAGGAGGCCTAAGCATATTGGTCACTTTTGGTTCTCAAATGGTAACTTCGGATTTCCTAACAGAATACAGAAACCAGTGGGGTGAATACTTTAGCAGTGGCAAAATGTGGAATGAAAATATAAATCAATACGAGCGAATAGCATGGGTAACCATATACGGAATTCCGGCAAGCCTAAGAAATAAAGAAAATCTGAAGGCTATAGCTAGCAGAATTGGGGAGGTGGTGGAAATGGGAGACATTAGCATCGAAGATAGCGATCTATCGATGGCACAAATTGGCATTATTGTTAACTCAGGTCAAATGATTAATACCGAAGTGGAAGTAGCTTACAATGAATCAATCGTTAAATGTTGGATCTCAGAAATCTTAGGAAGCTGGTCACCTAAATTTGTTAAAGATGAATCAGTGTTTGTCAATTTTCCTGAAGTCACCATGGAAGAAGATGGTAATGAAGAAATAAGGAATGAAAACAGTGAGATAGGGGAAGAAACAGGCAATTTGGGGGAGGAGAACAGTCCGGTGAACAGTAACGGAAAACACATGTCGGAGAACGGAGACACAGAGAACACGACGGAAGAAGGTGGCGATGAGGAAAGACAGGAGGAAGAAAATGAAAAGTCAAGAAACTCACCAGGTGCGGAAGACCAATCGGCCATCGAGGAGGGAGAAATATTAAATGAAGGTAATAAGTTCGGTGGGAATTGGAGAGAGATTTTTGCTGATTGTATCAGAACCGAAGTGACAGAAGATTCTCAAAGTCCTAGGAATATAACCAATGATAACAATAATTTTGGCTTAGAAAGTGAAAATTGGGATGTAAATTTCCAGGCTGGAAGTGAGGGACAACGTGGACCTATAAATAATGGGCCGGAAAGAGACAAAGGGGGAGTTGGCCCAAATAAGAAGTTAAATCAGAAAGATAAAGGACCTGGTAACGAAAGTGGGCCTGATTATGACCCTTTTAATTTAAATGAACTAATATGGGCCACTAGTAAAAGGAGTATCACAGGGAAGAGGAGGAAGAGGGTGTCCAAATGTGCCCATATCAACACCTACTCAGAGAAACATAAGAGATTAAGGACAGAAGATGAACGAACAGTAAACGATCAGGTGTCTAATGATGATTTGGTCGACCCAATAGACAGAACTTTTGATTTGAATGAAGTGCCGGTACCTGAACCACAGGATGAAATAGAAGAAACGATTCGTATTGGGAAGAAGATAGGAGTTAGGACGTCAGGGCACCAGTCAGAAGTTACCAGGATCATTCAACAGGAATCGGAGTCGAATGAAGAACCATGAATTTCTTGTCAATAAACATCAGAGGGACTGGGGGTATAGAAAAGCCAGATTGGATTAGCAAATTGGTAAAAGAAAATAAAACATCCTTCCTTTGTATGCAAGAAACTCAAGTCTCGAGTATTGATGGGGTAATAGTAGGGAGATATTGGGGTCAAGTAGAGATGGAATGGGAGTCAGTTGATGCTACGGGAAGATCGGGCGGATTAGTCTCGGCATGGGACCCAACGATTTTCTCTAAGACCAGTGTGTTGAAAAGTGAGTCCTATCTTCTAACTTCAGGAAAGATTGCTGGAACGGAGTTAATTATCAACATAGTTAATGTATACGCTCCTTGCGAGACAATGCGAAGACGAAGTTTATGGGAAGATTTGAAGACAATTAAGGAACAAAAAGAAGGAATATGGATCATGTTGGGAGACTTCAACGAGGTGAGAGAAGAAGGTGATAGAATGATTTCAAGATTTGACAGCTATAGCGCAATGTTATTCAACTCGTTTATAGCTGACTCAGGGCTAGTTGAATACCAAATGGGGGGTTATAAGTTCACCTACATGCCGGAGGATGGATCCAGTCTTAGCAAAATAGATAGGATCCTAGTTTGCAACGAGTTTTTGAATAATTGGCCAACGGCTAAATTCGAAGCTCTAGCTAGGAACTTGTCGGACCACAACCCTCTATCGTTAATATGCCACTCTCCGGACTTCGGGCCTATACCTTTTCGATTCTATAATAGCTGGCTGGAATTACAAGGACTTGATGAAGTGGTAAGCAAAGTTTTGGGTGTAAATGACTCCGGAACAACTTCGTTAAAGGATGTGGCGGGCTTTCTAAAGAGGCTTAAAGGCGATATAAAACAATGGAGGAAAAAGTCAAAACAAATGGAGGATAAAGAGTTACAAGAACACAAGAAAGTAGTAGAAGATATCGAGAAATTGGCTGAAAACCGAAGACTTACAAGGCAGGAAAAGGAGAATAGAATAACAAGCAAATGGAAAATAAGGAAACATGAGAAAAGAAGGCTGGACGATTTAAAACAAAAAGCAAAGTTCAGATGGGCGAAATTAGGGGACGAGAACACGAAATTCTTCCACGGAATAATTAGTTGTCGAAAAGCGAGGAATAGAATAAATGCAATAAAAGTAAATGGGGTTATGGAAACGGATCCAAAGCTGATCAAGGAATCCACATTAGAAAGTTTCAAGGCAAGATTCACAGAACCTGTAATTAGAAGACCGACGCTGGATGGTAGAGGTTTCGCACATATTACAAATGATCAAGCAAATAAGCTGGTTACTGAGTTCTCAAGAGAAGAGATAAAAAAAGCGGTCTGGGCTTGCGGTAGCGACAGGGCTCCTGGGCCTGACGGATTCTCGTTCAAGTTCATTAAAAAATACTGGGACCAATTGGAGAAACACTTCATGGGAGCATTAAAGGAGTTTCATGAGAAAGCACGCATCGATAGGGGCTGTAATCCGTCCTTTGTAGCTCTAATTCCAAAGACAAGAGACCCAAAAGATGTTAGCGAGTATCGGCCAATCTCGCTGATAGGAATACTTTATAAAGTGATTGCTAAGATACTAGCAACCAGAGTTAAAAAGGTCACTAGTTCTGTAGTCGGCCCGGTTCAAACTGCTTTCGTGGAAGGTTGATCTATTTTTGATGGCCCGATGATTGCAAGCGAGGTTATATCCTGGGCTAAGAAGAGCAAGAAGAAAATTTTTGTTTTCAAAGTAGACTTTGAGAAAGCATACGATTCAATAAACTGGAAATTCCTCTTGGCGAATTTAAAAGCAATGAAATTCCCATTCTTGTGGAGAAAATGGATTGGAGCATGTCTAAAATCAAGCTGGGCTTCAGTATTGGTGAACGGATCCCCAACCTCAGAGTTCAAATTACAGAGAGGCTTAAGACAAGGTGATCCCCTATCCCCCTTCCTATTTATCTTAGCTATGGAAGCATTAAACGTCATAATGAATAGGGCGGGAGAAAGGGGGGCATTTAAAGGAGTAGAATTACCAAACAAAGGCCCGTGCATATCACACCTATGTTACGCGGATGATGTAATCTTCATGGGCGAGTGGTCCGAAACAAATATACTAAATTTAAAAAGAATACTGAGATGTTTTTATCTAGTCTCGGGACTAAAAGTAAATTTAAACAAATCAAAGCTATACGGAGTGGGTATTGATGAGGAGGAAATCGACAATATGGCTGCCAAGTTAAATTGTAGAAAAGGTGAACTACCTTTCCGGTTCCTCGGATTAACTATTGGAGCAAATATGAAACGAGTTAAGTATTGGAAACCAGTTGTGGATAAGTTTAATAGCAAACTCTCGGCTTGGAAAGCTAAATGCTTATCTTTCGCCGGAAGATTGGTCCTTGTGAAAGCAGTGATGGGAGCCTTGCCAAATTACTATTTATCAATTTTTAGAGCACCAAAGAAAGTTTTACAAAAACTAGAGGGCATCCGCAGAGACTTCGTTTGGGGAAAGAAAGACGGAAAGAACAAGATTAGATGGATAGCGTGGAACAAAATGACAAAACCAAGAAAAGACGGAGGTTTTGGTATTGGGGAAATGAGCATTGCTAACCTAGCGTTGCTAACAAAATGGGGATGGAAATACAAGACGAATCAGACGAATGAGACAGAACTGTGGGCAAAGGTTATAACGGCTATTCATGCTAATTCAAGAAGTAAAAAGTATTTCCCTGTAAACAATAAAATCAGTGGTTTGTGGAAAGACATAGTGACATTGTACAAAGAATTAGAAAGCAGAGACATAATTCTGGAAGATCGACTAATGGTGAAACTGGGAGACGGAACAGCGGCAAAATTTTGGCAGGATAGATGGGCTGGAGAAAAACCGTTTATTAAACAATTCCCAGAATTGTTCAAAATCGCCAAAAACAAACAGGCTAGGGTTTCAGAATTTGCCATATGTGTTCGGAACGAAGTACAGTGGAACATTGAATGGATGAGACCGCCATGCTCTGATGTTGAATGGTCTCAATGGACAGGAATGATAAAAGCATTATACAACATAAAAACTCTTACAGGTAAGGATAGATGGGGATGGGCGGACAGAAGCTGGGAAGAATTTACAGTAGCAGCCGTCAAAGAGCAGATCTATAATCAGATGGATATTGATCGAGAAGAAGAATGGAAGCACTGGAACTCGTGGCTGCCTGCAAAAGTAAACTACTTCACATGGAGGGCGGGGCTTGGTAGAATTCCGGTAAAAGCCGAATTGAGGAGAAGAGGTATTATGTTAGAAGATTACCTATGCCCTAGATGTAGATCGGTGGAAGAAACAGTGGACCACATAATCAGCGAGTGTTCGGAATCAGACATAGTGTGGAGGAAAATCATCATTTGGCTGAAACTACCATCGGCGGTGGATATCAGCTCCTGTGAGAAGGTTCTAGCATATGCAGATGGTCTAAATGGGTCTATAAAGTGGAAGAAAATTGTAAATATGATTATACAGGCGACCATGTGGCATTTATGGAAAGCAAGGAATGAAAAAGAGTTCAAAGGCATAGTAAGGACAGGAGAAAACATAGTAGACGAGGTCAAGGCAGACTCGTTTTTGTGGTTAAAAAGCAGATCGAAGGTGAAAGATGCGGTATGGGAGAGATGGGAGGATTTCAATATAAGAGATATCATAAATTAGTAATAATATATTGGGGGAATGTGCAAAAAGTTTGTTGTTTTTTCTTTCTTTCACTACTAGAAATCTAGAAAATTCTGACCACAATTTCCTACAAAACATGTTTGGTCGGAAAATTCCGACCATTTTCTGGCAAATTACCGACTAAAATTAATACCTGGTTTTTGTGACTAATTTCCGACAATTTACCGACAAAAAAATTATGGTCGGAAATTTGTAGGAAACTTCCGACTAAGTTCCGACCAAAAAAGGAATAAAAGAAAAAAAAAGTTTCTCGGAAATTGGTCGGAAAACATAGAATGTGATATAATGCAAATTATTTATATAGTAGCTTTATTCATTTTCATTTGACATATTTTTGGCCTTAATGTGCATACAATTATTATTATTATTATTATTAATAATATTAATACTTGAGATTATAAATAATAACTAATATATGTATAATTTTATACTCTTTTCCCGCAAAAGCATGTTTTCTAAATTCCCGCCCAAATCCCAAGCGCCTTTCCAATTTTTTTAGACTTGTCCCAAAATCCCAAATCCCACCTTTTTACACTTCCTTTATTATTCTTTAAGGTGATCCAAAAAAACCCTAGCCACCACCAAAGCATTCTCTCTGCCTCTCCTCTCACCGTCGGCCAAATGAAGCCAACACATACCTCTCTACCACTGGTGACGGCACTAGAGAATGTAGAAGGAAAGTATTGAGAGTTTGCACAGTGGAGGTGTGGTCATCTGCATCACTTCCGTAAGGTAAATCACACGAACCCTCTTTCGATTCCCCTTTGTTTCAATGAATAAATATGTATTTGTATGTATGTATTTCAGAAACCCTCTTATCTGCTGCAGGACATCATCTCAAATCACTTTGGCTATACTTTTAACATCTTCACTGTCTTCTTCCCCAACCTGATTTATAAAGGTAAAACCCTAATTTATTTTTTACTTTAAAAAAATAGCAGTTTACTGTTTGTGTGTTCATCTTCATTAGAGCCGTTTGTGTATGTGTGAATGCACAAAGAACCGTGTGGTTTAATAGTTAAAAATTGGATGATGTTTTTGTATAGTAGTTGGGACTTGTGTCTAGGGTTTATAATGTGTTTCAAGTTTTGAGTTTTTTTATTAATTTTAAGGTCCGATATTCTCATATTGAAGTTGAACATGCTTATTCAGTTATTTGTTGATTACCAGCAATAGGTTTAAGGTCCGATTTTATACAGTAAACTATCATCTACCTTTAAGTGTTCTCAAATGTAGATACTCTTATTTGGGTTTGGTTTTAGCTTTTTTTTTTTTTTGCTATTTGCTGGTGCACTCATTATTTTACATTTCTTTTTGCTGACGTTTATGCTATTTTTTCTACTATAGAGTGTTGTTTTGTCTATTATTTTTTGCAGTTTCATACTAGTGGTAGATATATATTATCTTTTGCGCAGGGAAGGAGTGGATTTGGGATAGGATCTTCGGATCCACGTTTCATCGTTAATGGCACGCCATCATCATCATCATCCGGGTCTGCGTCCTATGCTGACTTCCAGCGCTCACAAGAGCAGGTATTATTATAAATAATATTATATATCGTTATCAGTTATATTACACATAACATATATACTATTCTTTATCATTTTGCTAAGTAATAATTCATTTTACAAATGAGTTATTCATTTCACTTTGGTTCACTTCGAGTCGGAATAGACCAGTTTAGAAAAAAATGTATTTTTTAGTTTGGGTTAGGACGGGTTTGTTTGAGACTAAGTTCACGTCAGAACGGGTTATATTGGGCTGCAAAATGGGCAGTTTAGGATTACTTGGTGGGTTATACTGGGCAACAAAATGGCAGATCATGGCAAAGGTAAAAAATATCATGACCATCAAAGCTAAAACAACAATAAATGATAATGTGTATGTTAAACCAACTTACAAACCATGTGTATTTCAAAGCTAAAAAATATCATGACCATCTACTATACATCAGCAGCTGAGATCAATTAATAAAAAGAATTATGAAGACTAAATTAATAGTTCAACTATATAACACCAAAATGGACCCTTTTAGGAATTTTTTGTGGGTTATATTGTATTGTTGTTCGGGTCGAGTTTGGTTATTGCATTGAGGTTGATCGGGCAGCCCTACCCAACATGGCAGAAAATTGACCAAAATTAGTTACCTGGGCTTGGTTTCTCTCTATTTTTTACTAATATTATGTATTTTAAACAACTTTGAAGGTGCAAAACTTGCAATCTCAAGTGGATATGTTGCATAACCGAGTTGAAGAGGCACAACAACAAGTGAGAGAAGAAATGAGAGAAGAAATGCAACGACAAATTGCCGAGCTATTGAAACAATTTGGTAATCAAGGCAATTCTCCATCGTAGTCTAGGTTATGTTTATTGTCTTTTGTGGTTGAACTTCCAATTTGACAACCGTATCATATTTTGTGGGGAACTTGTAATTTGATAACGATGTCGTATTTTTGTGGATAATCTTGTAACTTGATAACGGTGTTGAATTTTGTTGTTGAAACTTGTGAGATGAATATGGTGTCATGTCTAAAAATGTTGAAAATGGGAATTTATAACCTTTTTAGCAGGATTTTTTTTTTATAATTAAAATAGTTTGGTCGGAAAATAGTAGGAAACTATTACTATTTTGAATCGGAAAATGGTCGGAAATCGAAACAGCTTTTTGTCGGAAATAGATCGGTAAAAATCATCGGAATTATGTCGGAAATTGTAGTTACAAAGTAATCGGAATTTTGTCGGAAAAATCTAGTCAGAAATTAGTCGGAAGTTTGTCGAAAACAACATCGGAATCTTGTCGGAAACTTTTACCGACCTGACTTTTTCCGACTAACCCCTTTTTGTCTGAAATTAGTCGGAAACGCCTTTTTCCGACCGAATTCCGACAAAAAACTTGGTCGGAAACAGGCGTGTTTTTTAGTAGTGTTTTCCGGTTTAGATGTAATTTTGGGTTTTACAGCATATGCTGGCCCGGTTCTATAATCATAGAATTTCTGCCGTTCAAAAAAAAAAAAAAAGAAAAAAAAAGGTAATTGAAAGTCGAGTATTGAAAATGATGTACACCTGCACTTTTTGGAAAATCTGCAAGCTTTTCATTATTTCTTTTAACGTTTATATATATATTTTTGTTTCATATTTAGTTGACTATTTTAATATGTATGTTTTTCCCACATTAAATCATGTAGTTGACTATTTTAATATGTATGTTTTTCCCACATTAAATCATGTAATATCATAATGCTATTTTATTATATAAATTTGTTATATCTTTTTTGATGTTATTGTAAGTTTTAAGCAACATACAAGAGGGGTTGCGACACAGCTTGCAATTTGTTGTTTTGGCGTTTTAATGAGAATTCCACAAGTTACCTATTTATAATAACGAGAAAAAAATTACATACTAAAAAAAATGAGCCAACAAGTCTAACCGGTCAGTATGGTTTAAAAAAAATTGGCTATGACTAGATTTCAAAACATGAAAACCTGTAGAGAACAACTTTGAATATATTAGATTTTCATTTTGCATTTTGCATTTTGCATTTTGCATTTTGCATTTGTAATGACGTACTTTTGTTGATTATATAAAACTTAGGTCGATAATTTTTTATATATGATGCGACCCAATCCGACTCAAACCGAACTGAAAAAAGTATTATATAGCTATCGACAAACGACCCCTAAAATAATCCCCTTGAAGAAAAAAAATTCTTAGGTCCACCACCACAATAGATTTTTTCTGGGTCCGTCTGAATTTTGCGTTTTAGGCGTAATTTTAGTTGAACTTGTTTCTTGTTAAAGTTCATGATGCTTACTCGGTCATTACCTTTGGTTTTTTGAACTTGATAGTGATTTGTAATACTTGAAAAAAAATTGATCTGTAAATTTGAGGTTGATCATAAATTAATTGAATCTGTGTGGTCTCTTATTGTTCATGCTGTTGATATTGATTTGTGATACTTGAAAAAAGTTTTGAGCATATAATGCGTCTGATTTGTAGTTTTAGCAATAAAAAACTAGTTACATTGTGGCTTTACACTTAGCTCAGTAAATTTGAAGATGATCGGTTTTGCTTGGTGGCTAAATTTGTGTTAAGGTGATTTTTGGTTAAATGATTTTTCACAGAATGCCGAAGATAACGAGTATCCAGAAGGAGTGGATCCGTCACTAGAGTTTGTGATTACATCAAAGGACATAACAAACACTGGAGCTCCGGCGACTTTGTTAGTCTTCAACAATGAGAAAGGGTTTTCACCAAAAAATGTTGAATCTATTTGTAGTGTGGGACGGTCTACGAAGAAAGGTCTTCGTAAGCGTGGTTATATTGGCGAGAAAGGTACATGTCTTTTTTTTTTTATTTATCGCTTACTCATTATTTCGTATCCAAATTTTATCTTATGCTGAAAAGCTTGTATTTGTGATTGTTGATTGTTTACTGTCTTTTTTAATATGTGACTGCAATATTTTAGTTAAATTTTTTATAATGTGTTGACAAAAAGTATATCAGAATCTACAAAAAAAAAAAAAAAAAAAATAGATTCTCGCTTGGACCGTGATAAAATTTTGTTTTAGTTGGAAATACATATAATCTCTTTGTGTGTGTAGACCTGCTACTTGGTTGGGTTGGGTGGGATAATCTGAATGAGCTAAATTGCAGTTTTTTAAGATTAACTTAATCTGTCAAATAAGGTGCATGAATCAAATAAAGCTGTAGTTTAAAGCAGTCAAATAAAAATAAATAGTGTTCATAAACACATTCTGGACACACAGAATACACACACAAAAAAAAAAAAAAAAAGCAAAAACACACTTCAAAACTGATCTAACTGTCTTGAATTTGATCAAGAAACTGCCTGAAAAGTAAAATAAAAATACTCAGATTTAAACCAAAAGTCCATAACAAGCTTTTATCAATAAATTTACTATATATTGTATTTGGGAGTTTTAGGCTCCTTCTCTTTATTTTTTCAAGTAGTTTTTTTAAATAGTTCTACAGTCACTTCTTCAAAGAGGAACATATTTTCTACCGTTTTGTATTGTTATAAAATGCACATCTCATTGGTACTTTTTCTGATACATTGTATATATTTTCTACTATATCTTTATTAATAATATTATGCATATCATTTAGTACTGATATTGATACATTGTCTACCTTTTTTAGGAATTGGGTTCAAAAGTGTTTTTCTGATAACATCTCAGCCTTACATCTTCAGTAACGGCTACAAGATAAGGTTTAATGAAAAACCATGCCAACAGTGTAATGTTGGTTATATTGTTCCTGAATGGGTAGAGGAGGATCCAACTCTATCTGACATTCAAAGCGTATATGGTTCGTCTACTGCTCTACCAACCACCACCCTGGTGTTACCATTAAAGGCAGAGAAGATCAAGCCAGTGAAGGATCAGCTCTCAAGTATCCACCCTGAAGTGCTTTTATTTCTTTCAAAGATAAAGCGGCTTTCAGTCAGGGAAGACAATGACGATCCCAAGCTAAACACTGTGAGTGCAATATCAATCTCAAGTGAGAAAAATTTTCTGACTTTGAAGAGCATGGATGCCGAATCATACACGCTTCATCTTACTGCCGATGTTTCTGGCAATCAAGATGACACAGAATGCGGCTACTACATGTGGAAACAAAGGTTTCCTGTGAAGCAACAAAACAAAGTCGATCTTCGATCAGAAGTCGAGGAGTGGGTGATTACATTAGCTTTCCCAAATGGGAAAAGACTCAATCGAGGTGCAAGCATGCCGGGCATCTATTCCTTTTTACCAACCGAGACGGTTACAAATTTTCCATTCATAATCCAAGCCGATTTTCTCTTAGCTTCATCAAGGGAAAATATTCTCTGGGATAACAAATGGAATGAGGGAATTCTTGATTGTGTGCCTGTTGCCTTTTTGAATTCATTTACCTCGTTGATCAAGTCTTCCGAAACTGCTCCTATTTCTAGTCTTCCTAATCAATTTAGGTTCTTACCTGTTGTTGATGCAGATTTTGTGTCCGATGCTTGTCGAATAGATTAGTTTTATTTTACGCTGAATTTGTAATAGTTAGTGAAACGGTCAAACGAACGTGTATTGACCCGCTCGTTTGAAGTGGTCAAACGAGAGGGTTATTCGGTTGACCGTGTGTGTTTGCAAGACAAGGGGTGTGACTATAAATAGAAAACCCTTGCCATTTGCAACAAAAAGAGAGTGAGAGGAGGTTTGAGACCTCACCCGGGGAGAGATCACCACTTGATCTCTCCCGGAATGTATACTCCTTTGGTATTAGTTCGGTTATCATGTAATCGGGCCGATTTGTAACGTTTTACTACCGGATTAATACAAAGTTGTTTGTTTATCATTGCTAATCTCTTCCGTCTTTGAACATAATCACGAGAATCACGGTTTCGGTCCCCAAACCCGGTCCTACAATTGGTATCAGAGCCATGGTGCCCGATTTAGTAAATCTAACCGTTTACTAAGTCACATGTGCTCTAAATCTGTGATTTTTGTGCGTTTTTGTTCAAGATGTAAAAATGGTGAAAATGAGAAAAACTCAGATCTGGACCCGAATATTCAGATCTGTGCTAAAACGAGTGTTGGGTTTTATGTTTTTCTCCTAAATATTCAAGTTTTCATCATCAAAAATTGTATACAAAGTGTTTCATCAAATCTGCAAATTTTACACAGTCCTGTGTTCTTGATGTTCTTGATACCTTCAAACTGCGAAAGTGATGTTTTTCGAAAGTTCAAAGAGAATTCGAAAGGTCATCTTGATGTTTCGAAGGATCATTTTGTTTTTCGAAAGGTCATCTTTTGTTTTGAAAGATCAGGCAAATTTTCGAAGGGTCAGATTAACCACAATCGAAAGATCAACTAATTCAAAAGCTCAACAACTTCGACAGATCCCTTTACCCCTAAGCAACTTCGAAGGATCAGCAAATTCGAAGGATCAACAGTTTTTCTTCGAAGGATCATTTGCTTCATTCTTCGAAAGATGTAATCTGCTAATCATCTTTCGTTTGTATCACGAAAGATCATCTTTCGAGGCCTGAAGTTGCTGTTGTTTGTTCATGGTTGCTGCTGATGTGGGTATCGAAGAAGAGTGAACTTGAAAGATAGATGTCTGCTCCTGTTGTTTATTAAAAAAAAAAAAAAAAAAAAAAAAAAAAAAAAAAATAAGGGTTATTTGATTTTTGGAATCTTTGAAGCTGGTTCTTGTTTATGTGTCGAAGAAGAAGACAAAGCTGAAGAATGGTGGCTGTACATAACAGATGTCGGCTGGTAGTGCTTTTAAATTGGCTGCAACTAGGTAATATTTTTTTTTGGGCCATATGGTTGGAGCATTGTTTTCTAGGCCAAGGAATGATGATGGGCTAAGTTAATTGGGCTGTTAATTAAGTATATGATGAAGACTAATTGTTTGTTGAATTTGATATCAACGAAGATTATATTTGTCTCTTAAAAAAAAAAATAAAAAAAAAAAAAAATATTATTAGTGGTGATGGAATGTTGATCAGTTTTGGTCGGGTTTTCGCGAATTGATTTGAATCGTGCTTCTATAATTCAACGTCAAATTTGCACGGGGTTCGGGAGCGCGCGGGATGATGCGGAATGATGAAAACAAAATATGATGAAAAACTTTTTTTTGAAAAATGTGGGGTAGTCACGGTTACCGATGCAAATGTCAAAAATGGTGACGCGACTATTACGGGCCAAAAACCAAAAACGGAATGGTATGTTCACTTCCGCACGTCAATGTTTATGATTGTTACCGGTTATTCGTAAATGTTCGAAAGCATTTTGTTTATTGTCATATTCTCGCATTTGAAGACGAACGTATGAACCTTGAACGCCAACACCGGTCCTAACGAGTTCACAAAGTCTTTGGAGGGATACAAGTCGGATCCGATGGGGTACTAGGCGATATTGCTTTATCAACTAGAATATGCAACGAAGAAATCCTTTTTGTTTATTGTCATATTCTCGCATTTGGTAACGAATGAATGAACCTAGAATGTCAACACCGGTCCTAACGAGTTCACAAAGTCTTTGGAGGGATACAAGTCGGATCCTACGGGGTACTAGGGGACGTTCTTATTCAACTAGAATATGCAAAGAAGAAAGTCGTTTTCGTGATTTTTCGGAACCGAGAACATTCAATAAAGATTGACGACAGTTCCGCTTAGTGGAGGGAATTGGTGAACATTTGACGACAGTTTCTTTGAAGTGGAAAGAATCTGTTAAGGTTTAGAGATTTTACCAAAGAAATGGGGGGATAAAAATTGAATTTCTTCGGTAAATTTCTAAACGCAATCACAGGTGGTAGAGTTTGTGATTTTCTGGTGATACAAACGGTTCGGCGTGGAATGTTTTGCACAGACACATATTTGAGAATTTTAATTAATTCTCCAGTCAGCGTGAAGGGTTTTGCACGGAAAAATACAGGTTTCTAAAGTCTACAGTAGTTACAAAAGCGCTGTTCACTGAAGACCTGGGGAATCTTAATGAAAGCTGATAGTTCAAGGCTGAAGACCTGCAGGATTCGGTTTTGGGTTTGATGTTTCTTTGGGATTTTACAGGGATCTGGGGGTAACTCAATTCGTTGAGTTTGCAAACGATGTACTTGGTCAAGCTGACTTCCTGAGTACTGATGCTGAAGATCCGTAGTGCATTACGTGGTCAACTTCACAAAGGCGAGACAATGAGATCTGGATGTAGTTCAACTAAGCATGCTGGTTGAGCTTGCAAGGGATACACTTGGTCTAGCTGACTTTCCTGAGTGTTGATGCTGAAGATTAAAGTGCATTACTTGGTCGATTCCACAAAGACGGTTTACAGAAGACAGTTCACCAGAAATCTCTATCAATGTAGTATGCTTGTATGAAATAGAGTTCTTATGACAAGATCAAGACTTGATGCAGTTCTTAAAGATTGGAACCCTTATTAAATGCCGGTTGGAGTATTGGAAGATCAGCGGAAGATCGGTCAATTGAGGAAATTGCACAACACCCAACACGGATACGCGTACTTTAAGGGGGAAATATTTTACAAGGAGCGTCAAGATACTACTTACCTGGATCATCGGTCAAGGGGGAATTTGTTAACACAGAGAAGATGAATACTTGACTGAAGATCGATTGCAGTTGCATTTTCAGCATTCGACAGCAACGGACAAGGGGGAATTTGTTGATGCAGATTTTGTGTCCGATGCTTGTCGAATAGATTAGTTTTATTTTACGCTGAATTTGTAATAGTTAGTGAAACGGTCAAACGAACGTGTATTGACCCGCTCGTTTGAAGTGGTCAAACGAGAGGGTTATTCGGTTGACCGTGTGTGTTTGCAAGACAAGGGGTGTGACTATAAATAGAAAACCCTTGCCATTTGCAACAAAAAGAGAGTGAGAGGAGGTTTGAGACCTCACCCGGGGAGAGATCACCACTTGATCTCTCCCGGAATGTATACTCCTTTGGTATTAGTTCGGTTATCATGTAATCGGGCCGATTTGTAACGTTTTACTACCGGATTAATACAAAGTTGTTTGTTTATCATTGCTAATCTCTTCCGTCTTTGAACATAATCACGAGAATCACGGTTTCGGTCCCCAAACCCGGTCCTACACCTGTCAAAGAATCCTCTCACGCAAAACTGAATCATGTTCGGGATGCAATTAAGGCCAAACTTATGAACGAGGCTATTGTTCCGTGTGAGTCATACACGGAGCAAAAGTTATTTCGTAAACCCAATGAAGTCGGTAGGCTGGAGCCTGTATTTTGGAGCATATTAAACCGTGCAAGAAGCCAAGGCGTTAGTTTCTCGAATATTTCATCTCATGGAGCCTATCTTCTTGCTTCTTCTTTTGATCAAGAGGAGTACAATTCCATTCTAGAATTCTTGGAAATTCGAGCGGTTGATAATGAATGGTATGCCAAATGCATTGCTGGTTCCAATCTTGTAATGGGCGTATCGGAGGAAGTTTATATGCAGCTTTTGGTGTTCGTAGCAGAAAATTGGGGGTCCTCGTTTTGCATGACCAACATCAAGAACATACCATTCATAAAGTATGTCTGGATGGATGGCAAAGTGAACTTGTTCAAAATTAATGCTTGTGCAAACAAGCTACTTGCTGCTGAATCTAATTACATTTCTTGGTTGATTAACTGGAACACAGAGTTTCACTGTTCTAATGGTAAATTCTTTCTGCCTGCCGCCACACAAGAAGCTATAGCATCATGCTCGAAGAAGCATACTTTAAAAAAATGGCTTATGGAGGAGGTGAATGTAAAGTTTGTCAGTGTTAGTGGATATGCTGATGAGCTGATTCCTTCACTCAAATACGACCGCAAGCTTGCTGTTACTTATGCACATTTTCTCTACCATTCCTTAAAAAAGACCGACTTGTGGGAGAGTAAAGTTCAAGATATGTGTCGTAAAATGCCGATTGTTGATAACTATGGGCAAGTAACGGTAAGCAGAGATGGCGTTCTAGTACCTGCTAACGGAAGTAGATGGGTAAAGCTGATTGGTTCTAATCCTTGGAGGCACCAAAGTTATGTTGAACTGGGAGAAGATTACACACAACCTATGAGCTATTTTGGTAATTATACATCAGGTGAAGACCTTGTTTCGTTTATGAAAACTTATGTTGGCGCTTCTGATGTTCCTTATCTGTCTCCCCCGAATGCTGCGGTTCCTACCCTGTCTTCTCCTTTGACCAAAACAAACACATTCTTGCTACTACAATGGCTTTATAATTTGAGGATAATGGGAGTTTCTTTACCGAGAAGGTTTTGGTTATCTATAAGAGAAGGCTCTTGGCTAAAAGTTTCTTTAAGTGGTTCTCCTAGCTACAGGCCGCCTTCAGAGTCATTCATGCTTGAATCATCTAGCGGGAGTATTCTACAGAACGGATCAGTTCTTGTTGATATCCCGTTGGTAGATGTAAGATTCTATGGCGCCGAGATTAACAAATACAAAGAGGAGTTAAAAACAGTCGGTGTGCGTTTTGAGAATAAAGAAGCTTGCGAATTCATCGGTGAGCGTCTCATGTCCCTTGCGGCTTCTTCGGAACTTACCAGAGACAATGTTGCTTCGATACTGAAATTCATTCGGTATTTGGGAGCGCATTATATCCCTAGTACGGAACTTGTTAACCAAATCAAGCAAGGAAACTGGGTTAGAACTTCTCAAGGAGACATGACCCCAAACAAGTCTGTTTTGTGGAGTTATGAATGGAATGCTGCTTCCCAACTAAGCAACATTCCATTCATCGATAAAGATTACTACGGAGAAGAGGTACTTTCTTTTAAGAAAGAATTAGAACTGCTGGGCGTGGTAGTAAAGTTTGACGAGAGTTGTTACCAGCTTGTGTCGGACAACCTCAAGTCCTCGTCTTCGTTGACTTCTTTGTCATCTGAAGCCATGTTACTGCTGTTAAGGTGCATAGAGAAATTAAGATCATCGGATAAGCTGGTGCAAGCGGCTAAAAACAAGAAATGTGTTAAGACAAACTTGGGCTACAAATGTCCATCTGAATGCTTTTTGGTAACCTCAGAAACTGAGTGGGGCTGTCTTTTACGGGTCTTTGGGACGTTCCCTATTCTTAAGCAACAGGCTTCAGCATCATACATTCGAAAAGAGAACGTTTTTTCGTTTTTGGAATGCTACAGAAAGCTGAAAAAGATAGATTTGAAGTTTCCAGAAGAACTCAAGAAGTGCATACGGGAAGAGAAATGGCTAAAAACTAAACTTGGTGACTACAAATCACCAAAAGAGTGCATTCTTTTTGGTGCAGAGTGGGAATCAATTACTCCCATAACCATCCTTCCTTTCATTGATGACAGTTCTAATTTCTACGGCAATGGGATCCATGATTATAAAGCGGAGCTTAAACTGTTAGGTGTAACTACAGAATTTAAAGATGGTGCCAAGTTTGTGGCTGCTGGACTTTACTTACCTGAGTGTTCAAGTAGCATTACTCCTGCTAGCATTTATGCATTGCTAGATTCTGTCAAGAGACTTAAAGAAATGGCATTAGAGATTCCTGATAAGTTTCTTGATAAACTGTCCCAGAAGAGCTGGTTAAAAACCCATTTTGGATACAAACGCCCGAACGAGTGCTTGCTTTTCTATTCCGACTGGAATGCTTTCTTGAAACGTGATGATGGTCCGTTCATTGATGAACAGTTTTATGGATCTCGTATTGAATCGTGCAAGGAGGAGCTCACTTTTCTAAAGGTGATATAACCGATATTAACAACGGATCCCAGGTGATTGCTAGTTACCTTGACTCTCAATCCAATTTTGAAAGAATCAATCGTTTCTACAAATATCTGTCTCATTCCAAATGGGAGCCAGCTGATGGCGACGACAAAAAAATATGGCTACCAAGAGGAACTGATAACGGAGAGTGGGTATCACCTCACGATTGTGTTCTTCATGACAAAAACAATCTGTTTGGTGGTCTTTTGTATGTGCTGGACAAATACAAGTATGATACGAACATTCTTGGATTTTTTGCTGGCATTTTCAATGTGAAGGTCCATCCGTCTGTTGATGACTACTGCAATCTATGGAAGAAATGGGAAGCTTCAGGAAATCAGATAACGCATACTGAATGTTGCGCTTTTTGGAAGTTTGTGGTTAAAAAATTGAATCCGGGGACCGAGGAAACATTCAACAAATTCAACAAAAGCTTATCAAAACTCCCTGTATCATCTCCTACTTCTGATGGTATTTTTCTGTCGGACAAGCGTGACGTTTTCATAGGTGATGATCTTTTTCTAACGGACCTCTTTCAAAGTTCTCGTCCCATATTTGTTTGGTATCCTCAACAAAGCTCTAAAACTCTAACCCGAACCAAGCTTGTGGATATCTACAAAAAACTTGGTGTGCGCACCATATCAGAATCAGCACAGAAGAACTTATCCGATGTTGATCAAGTGAAACTGGAGCCCGTTTGTTCAAAAGATAAGTTCATGAAAAAAGGATTGGTCAAACTGATTTTGGGCTTTCTAGCTGATCCAAATCTTAACCTTGAGACTGAAAGAAGACATGAAGCCGTTAGCCGTATGTTGGGACTTGAAGCTTTTGAGACGGTTGAGCCAATGGTAGTGAAGTATAGTCTATCTTTATCATGTGGAGATGTTGTGACCGTTGAAGGTAAGAGGATGATTCGTTGGGACAAACAAAACTCCAAACTGTTTATGCAGAAGAGGGAAGAAGGTGGTGGTGTGAAGAGTATCATAGAACATGCTTGTCATTTTGGTGAAGTGATAGCTGAAGGGGTGTTGTGGGAGAATGAAGAGGTTGTGCCACAACTTTCTGAACTAATCAGGTTGGGTTATTTGGTGGAGTTTGATGAGGAAGCGATAGATTTCTTGATGAAGATGAAGAATCTTCAAATATTTGTGGAAGACCATCACTACCTTTCTTCCATATTATGGGTATGTCATCTTTAACTTCTTCCTTTTTTATGTTAAATTGGTTTTCTTTGAAATTTGTAAAATGGGTTTAGAATTCGAACGGGTGCAAACGGGTCAGCACCCAATACTGCCCGAACCAAATTATTTCCTTTATAAAATAGCTTGTTTCACCTGTTACTCGACTGGACTGTCTGTTTTGCTAGACTTAGTTTTCTTCTACTAATTATGACAAAATTTATATGCAGGAGTGATCTAATGGTTATGGTGCTGGCCGGAAGTTGTTTCTATGTAATGTACTTTCTTTTATGATATTCTCTATGTTTTGTCCCATTCCGGCTTCGTTATCTATTACAACTAATGTTGTTTCTATGTAATGTACTTTCTTTTACCTTATAAATTATATGGTTTCCCATGGTCATCTGTGGTTTTCGTTTTTAACTTTTTACCAATTAAATTTTGTAGTAATAAAAGATTTAGAGTACTAAAGTTATACACATCAAAAGTTTGATTATCAGAAACCAGTGACAAAGCTTGAGATTTCCGACCGAGTGGTCAAAAACGTCTATACCTAAAAAACTGAAGCGGTTGGTATTGGCCATAGCCCTATATTTTTCTGTCGACAGACATTAATTCTCAAATAAAATGATCGGCAAACATTAATTCTCATATGTGTTTTGCCCTTTTATGTGCCACCGGATTTTGACTTACAAATGATGAGCTTTTGTTGTCACATAAAAGGATTGGTTGATCCTGTGGTAATGCATAATTCACTTAGTAAGTTAATCAAACAATTTCTGAAGCGGTATTGGCGATAACCCTATATTTTCCGAGTATACCCGGCCCAAATGTTTTGGGTATATCCACTAGGCTCGAGGGGTTTTAACCACTTGAGTCCAAAATCAAAATATTTGACGCCCTGAGCCGCTATAGCCACTTTTCTTAACCATTTGAGTCTAAATTTCTAACATTGTTAGAATTTTTTGGTTAAGTATTGTTAAATAACCAAAATACACTTGTAACTAAAAAATAAAAAAATAAATTGTTATTAGATTTCTCTCTCTCTCTCTTATATATCTCTCCCCCCTTATCTCTTTCTATCTCTAAACATTCTGTACCTTCATCTCTCTCTTGTTGCTCTCTCTAGACCACCTGCATTCCCCACCACCATCAACACCACCACAACCACCACCACACCACCACCACCACAACCACAACCACCTCCGTCACCAACCACAAACTTCCAGCACAGTCACCGTCGTATCACCACCACACCACCATCACCAACACCTACTTCACCTCACATTTTCAACTTTCTCTGTATGATGCGAAGAAGAAGAAGAAGAAGAAGAAGAAGAAGAAGCGTCGAGTGTATTAGCTTCGTCGACTTGATGATCACATTCTTCCGTACCTTTGCTATCATCATCTCCGTGTCGATCATTGCAGCAACCAATTCTTTTGTACCTTTGCTATCATCATCCATTTTTTGTTGTCAGGAATGCTCATCAACCCCATTTCCTGCTCACAAGTGGAATCAATGACAGGTGGTGGATCACACATAAATGACCAAATTGAAGATAATTCAGTGGCCGAAGGGCAGCCATTATAGCAATTCAATTTCTGCTGACTATGAGAAGTGGAAGGCGAATTAGGCCTGTTGTGACCCTCCCAATCACAATTTTGACAAAGTGAAAGCTTTTCCTCAACACATCTAAGGGCATGTTTGGTTGACAGGAATCCATAGGATTTCAAGAGAATTGGAATTTGAATTCCATTCCTTTGTGTGTTTGGTTGGACAAATTAGTTGAAGGGAATTGAATTTCAATTCCAACGAAATCCCTTATATAATGAAATTCAGATTCCTTCTAAATTTTTAAAGGAAAGTTAAAAAAACCACGGGAATGTTTCCAAAGTTACGAAAATAACCCCTTACCCTTTCATTTTTGTCTAAAAACCAAAAAATAATAAAAAATTCTAAAAAATCCAAAAAAATAAAAAAAATAATAAAAAATCCAAAAAATTCTAAAAAATAAAAAAAAATAATAAAAAATCCAAAATATTCTAAAAAATCAAAAAAATAATAAAAAGTCAAAAAAAATAATAAAAAAATCAAAAAAATCCAAAAAATTCTAAAAATAAAAAAAAATAATAAAAAATTAAAAAAATAAAAAAATAATAAAAAACCCAAAAATTTATAAAAAATAAAAAAAAAACTCTAAAAATCAAAAAAAAAAAAAAACTAAAAAAATCTAAAAAATCCAAAAAATTCTAAAAAATCAACAAAATAATAAAAAATTAAAAAAACCCAAAAAATTATAAAAAATCAAAAAAACTGTAAAAAATCAAAAAAAATAAAAAAATAAAAAAATCTAAAAATTCTAAAAAATCCAAAAATTCTAAAAAATAAAAAAAACTCTAAAAAATCAAAAAATAATAAAAAATCCAAAAAATTCTAAAAAAAAAAAAACTCTAAAAAATCAACAAAATAGTAAAAAAATTTAAAAAATCCAAGAAATTCTGAAAAATAAAAAAAATAATAAAAAACAAAAAAATTCTAAAAAATAAAAAAATCCAAAAAATTCTAAAAAAAAATTCTAAAAAATCCAAAAATTAATAAAAATCTAAAAAAACCAAAAAAAACCAAAAAAAAAAATTAATAAATAAAAGGAAAATTGGTTTTTAATAAACCAACCTTTGCCCCATTGGTAAATAATAATGCTACCTACAGATTTGGTAGTTAATAATCCTACGTTTCAATATGTTGGTACTCAATAGACCTCCGTTAGTTTTTTTTAACTGAAGTTAGTTTTTAAGTTTTATTTATTACACAAACAGTCCCTATAGTTATAATTTACTAGTTTTAAGTTTTATTTATTACACAAACAGTCCCTGTAGTTATAAAAAAAATCATGAAAATAAAAAAAAAATCTAAAAATTCAAAAAAAATCATAAAAATTCAAAAAAAATCAAAAAAATCTAAAAAAATAAAAAAAAATCATAAAAAATCATAAAAATTCTAAAAAAATCAAAAAAATCATAAAAAACCGTTTTCGACCCGGACCGTTTCGACCCGGACCGTTTCGACGCGAACCGTTTCGACTCGTACCGTTTCGACGCGTACCGTTTCGAACCGTACCGTTTCGACCCGGACCGTTTCGACACGTACCGTTTCGACCCGAACCGTTTTCGACCCGTACCGTTTTCGACCCGTACCGTTTCGACCCGTACCGTTTCGACGCGAACCGTTTCGACGCGAACCGTTTCGACGCGTACCGTTTCGACCCGGACCGTTTCGACCCGGACCGTTTCGACCCGTACCGTTTCGAACCGTACCGTTTCGAACCGTACCGTACCGGTGGCGGTGCTGTGGTGGCGGGGCGGTGCGGTGGTGGTGGCGGCGGCGGCGGCGGCGGCGGCGGCGGCGGCGGCGGCGGTGGTGGTGGTGGTGGCGTTGGTGGTGGTGGCGGCGGTGCTGTGGTAGTGGTGGTGGTGGCGGTGGTGGTGGTGGCGGGTCGAAACGGTACGCGTCGAAACGGTCCGGGTCGAATCGGTCCGGGTCGAAAATGGTTTTTTATGATTTTTTTTATTTTTTTAGAATTTTTTTGATTTTTTTAGAATTTTTATGATTTTTTATGATTTTTTTTGATTTTTTTAGAATTTTTTTGATTTTTTTTGAATTTTTATGATTTTTTTGAATTTTTAGATTTTTTTTTTATTTTTATGATTTTTTTTATAACTACAGGGACTGTTTGTGTAATAAATAAAACTTAAAACTAGTTAATTATAACTACAGGGACTGTTTGTGTAATAAATAAAACTTAAAAACTAACTTCAGTTAAAAAAAACTAACGGAGGTCTATTGAGTACCAACATATTGAAACCTAGGATTATTAACTACCAAATCTGTAGGTAGCATTATTATTTACCAATGGGGCAAAGGTTGGTTTATTAAAAACCAATTTTCCTAAATAAAAAAACTCTAAAAAATCCAAAAAATAATAAAAAATCCAAAAAATTCTAAAAATATCAAAAAAATTCAAAAAATAATTTTTTTGAATTTTTTAGATTTTTGTATTATTTTTTATTGTTTTTTTATTAAATTTTAGATTTTTTTTAATTCTTAGGATTTTATGGATTTTTTATTATTTTTTTGAATTTTTGAATTTTTTGGATTTTTTTGAATTTTTTTTTGAATTTTTTAGAATTTTTTTGATTTTTTAGAATTCTTTTGAATTTTTAGGATTTTTATTATTTTTTATTTTTTAGAATTTTTTGGATTTTTTATTATTTTGTAGATTTTTTTAATTTTAGGATTTTTTGGATATTTTTATTATTTTTTTGATTTTTTAGAATTTTTTGGATTTTTTATTATTTTTTAATTTTTTTTTGAATTTTTGAATTCTTTGGATTTTTTATTATTGTTTTGAATTTTTATAATTTTTTATAATTTTTTGGATTTTTTCGATTTTTTTTGAATTTTTACCTAAGATAGTTGTTTTTAAAATTTTGGCAATTGTTTATAACTAGGGGTAATTTTGTCTTTTTAGGTATTTTTAAATTCTAATTCCATTAATACATTTATCAACCAAACACATCTATGGATTTCAAAGGAATCCATCAAATTCCAATTCCCATAGGGATTCCAATTCCAATTCCTACACATTCCGCGAACCAAACGCCCCTTAAGAAATGCTGGTTGTGTATTGCATTTATCGCACACGAGCGTTCTTGAATGGCGTTAGGATAAATCATTTGCAGAATAAACATTCCGGTCACAGGATAAACATAAGTATTCTTCATCCGATCGATAATACACTATCGATCTAGCCTCGCGACAATAATCGTAATTGTAACCCATTTCTTGCAAAAACAAGTAACTCCTATGTGAACAAGATCTAGTAAAGTTGCAAATCTGATACGATCTGCATAACACAATTACGCAAATGATAACTGAATTAGGAATTTAGAATCTTGAAAATTTGAGTAAAGAAGCACATACTTTATTCATTATGAATATGTCCTAAAGTATTGATAAGGGTCAATTGAAGAACAGATTATCAACACAATTGGTTGCTGCAAGGATTCCAAAATAACTTCTGTTAACAAGTCTGTGAACAAGATTGAAAAGGGTTTTGTGTATTTACAGTTTAAACAAAAGTTGAACAAATCAACAAGTATACACATGTGTTGTAAGATGACCATCAAGAAGCTGAATTTGAAGAAAAAAAACATACTGAATCAAGCAATTGTTTTTTTTAACCTGCCATATGCGTTCAAAAAACAAAATTTGAAGATGGGTATGTTTGTCTTAATAACAGAACTACTTTTATGGGTTTTTGGGCTTAAAAACAGAATACGTTCTCCATGAATCAAGCAAGATCCATCATGAATCAAGGTGGGGAGAAGTAGGTGGTGGTGGTGCGACGGTGACTGTGCTGGAGGTTTGTGGTTGAGGTGGTGGTTGGTGACGGAGGTGGTTGTGGCTGTGGTGGTGATGGTGGTGGGGTGGTGGTGGTGTTGATGGTGGTGGGGGTTGGAGGTGGTCTAGAGAGAGAAAGAAAGATGAGAGAGAAATGGAGGTGCATAATTTTTAGAGAGAGAAAGAGATAAGGGAGATAGAGATATATAAGAGAGAGAGAGAGAGAGAGAGAGAGAGAAAAATCTAATAATAATAATTTATTTTTAATTTTAAGGGTATTTTGGTCATTTAACAATACTTAACCAAAAAATTCTAACAGTGTTAGAAATTTGGACTCAAGTGGTTAAGAAAAACCCTAAAACACAGAAACTCAAAAAGTAATTTACCCATATATATATATATACATAGGTAGAGGATCCTGTAAAAAAGGCTTAAAGTGTGAGAAAGGTAAGAAAGAATCTCAGCCATTAGATCTTTTGATCTAATGGTTGAGATCAATAGGGACCAAATTGTAAAATATTTTCATTAATTTGGACTAATTTGAAATATCTAGGGGCAATATAGTCTTTTATACCCACTAGAAATTAGGTAATGCACATGTAACTTTCCCCCATCTTTTTTAAACGTCAATAACTTTTTATATGTAACTTTTTTTTTAAATTACACCATAATAACGAGCGTTTTTTTTATCTTTAATATAAGTACCATATTGCTATACTTATATAGAGAAAAAAAAAGTTTCGATCAGATGTTTAGTCAATGAATGGTGTTATATACTTGTTGAATGTTGTTATATACTTGCTGAATGATTTATATACTTACTGAATGGTGTTATATATTTGCTGAATGGTGTTATATACTTGCTGAATGGTGTTATTTACTTACTGAATGGTGTTATATACTTGCTGAATGCTGAATGGTGTTATATATTTGCTGAATAGTGTTATATACTTGCTGAATGGTGTTATATACTTGCTGAATGGTTTATATAATTACTGAATGGTGTTATATACTTGCTGAATGGTGTTATATACTTGCTGAATGGTGTTATATACTTGCTGAATGGTGTTATATACTTACTGAATGATGTTATATACTTCCTATAATTAAGGTGGTGGTTATGGGAAGTTTTTAATTAATTGAATTAATGATAAAATTACTTGTTTACCCTTTTCAATTAATTTAGATCTAATGGCTGAGATTCTTTCTTATCTTTCTCACACTTTTGATCTTTTTTACAATAACCTTACCCTATATATATATAGGGAGAAGATCATGCGAGAACCACCTCTTATTGCGAGAACCGCGAGAACCAATGTGAACACAACCAAAAATGCCTAAAAATAGCTAAAAATCACAAATTTTTTTTTTTTTTGAATTTTTCAATATTTTTTATAAAAAAATCGCTACTTTTTGAAGCCAAAAAAAAATTTTTTTTTTTGGCTTCTTAAAGTAGCGATTTTAACATAAAAAATATTAAAAAATTCAAAAAAAATTTGTTAGATTTTTAAAGATTTTTTATAGATTTTTTTAGGTTTTTTGGGGTTTAGTTTTTAGCATTTTAGCTTGGGGGTGGGGGGTTTAGGTTTTTGGGGGGTGGGGGAGGGGGGTTTAGGTTTTGGGGGGGAGGGGGGGTTAGGTTTTTTTTAGGTTTTAGTTTTTAGCATTTAGCTTGGGGGGGGGGGTAGGTTTTTTATTTTTTTGGGGGGGGGGGGTGGGGGTTAGTTTTTTTTAGGGTTTTTTTAGCTATTTTAGGTTGTGTTCACATTGGTTCTCGTGGTTCTCACAATAAAGGTGGTTCTCGCATGAGCTCCTCCATATATATATATATATATATATATATATATATATATATATAGGGTAGGGTTCTAGAGTGAACACTAGGTTGAGAGTGAACTGTGTGAACTAATCTGAGCCATTGGATTACATCATCTAGAGATTTTTAAACAATGGCAAGATTGTAATTAAAATGTTGCAACTTCCCTTTAAAATAGTTGACATAAGGGTATTTGCGTCTTTTGTAAATTGCATTTATTAAACAATATAATCAAAATCCCTAAAATCTCGCCACTTTCCGTATATACAAGATACACAGTTGTTAGTGTATACATATGTATACAGTCTCGCTAGTATTAGTTTATACAAGATACACAGATGTTAGTTTATACATATGTGTACAGTCTCGCAAACTATCAGTTTATACGAGATACACAACCGTTAGTTTATACACATGTGTACAGTATCGCTAACAATCAATTTATATAAAATACACAATTGTTAGTTTATACACATGTGTACAAATTTTTATACATCTGTGTACTATATTCATAAATGGTTACATATGTGTATATTAACAACATATAATATATTATGCATGCACACGAGTATATTTATATAAAAATTATGAAATTAATGAAAATGAAACAAGTCACATGTATGCAAAAATAGGTAACTTCATCATATAAAAAAAAAGTTAATGCCCAAAAATAATTGCAGTTTCAATCTCAGAGAAATTTTTCAATATTTATTGAAAATTATAAAAAGTTAAAAACAATATATTATGATATCTATATATACGTATAATAAAAGAAAAACAATATTTAAGTTAAATTCAAAACAAAATCTATGGGTAAAGAAATGAGTGCTACGAATATTTGGAAATTAAATGATTTGTAAACATAATAGTTAAAAAAACATTTGAAAAAAATAATAGTTTTGTTTTTATTATCTTCTTGAGTGATACGAATACTTGCAATATTCATTAATCAACTTTAAGATATGAGCTGAAGATGTAGAATGATAATGTCGTAATCCATTATGGTCTACCAAAAATTAAAGCCCTTCAATTTCTTATAATTAAAATAATAAAGAAATAATTAAAAATGAGAGAGAGAGAGAGTTAAGATATGAGAAATTAAGGGATTTTAATTAAACATACTTGGTTAATGTCAATCTTACCCTTTTAATCTAAAAAATGATCAAGGGTCAAGATTAGTTCACTCTTAACAAGTTGTTCACTCTTGAACCTAATCCTATATATATATATATACATATATGTATACATATACATAGGGGAACGCTAAAATGAAAACCACCTCCAGTTGTAAAAACCGCGAGAACCACTCTCCACCAATCAAACTCTGCCACCTATACACTATTATTTTAAATCATGAAGGTCATTTAGGTAATTTACTCAAAATGTCTCATCTCTCTTTCTGTCTGCCTAAAGTCTCATCTCTTTTTAGATCTCATTTGTCTCTCTCCTCTATGTCTCTCTCCTCAAAGAAACTCAAATCAGAAACTCAATGTTGGAGAAGAAATCAACCCCACCCCTCCTCCACAACAACCATCGAACCACCGCCTTTACCTCCGCCGCATCCGTGATCCTCAACCAGAACACCACCATAACCCTATAGTCTGATGTCTCCGGCGTTTCGAGTTCCAGCGTTTTCAAGATCCGAGCCGGTGTTCGACGGTCATGGTTGTTTATAACATTGGGGGTTGGTGGCGGCGGCTCTCCGGCGGCATCTTCTGCCTCCCTTTCCTCTCCGGCGCCCCCCATTGAGACTGGTGTTTGGTGGCGGTGGCGGTGGCGGTGGCGTTGGGGATGGTGGGTGGGTGGGTGGAGAGGGCCGGTGGCGGCGATGGTGGTTGAGCCAGGGAAGGCGGTGGCTGAGCCGGTGAAGCCGGATGCAGGTTTGAGTTTTGGTTTGAGTTCGAGCAAATATAAATTTAGGTTTTTAATAAATATCTCTAAAATTACTAGTTATGAAACTGAGTTTTGGTTTGAGTTCGAGCAAAATAAAAAATTTGATTTTTAATTCTGTTTTTTTAAGAGTTTTTGAGTTTTATTTGTTGATAATTTTATATGTTGCTCACAGTTACGGTACTAGTAATTTGCTGACTCATTATGGCAAGTTGACACTCATTATGCAATTTGACTTTTGATGTTGTGCCTTTGTGATTATTGTTGTTGAGCTTTCAAAGATATGCAGTGTTTGATGATAGTATGTATGCTGTTATTCAGTGCATAGATAAAAAGTTTATATATGATTTAGTTTGGCTCGATCATTTCTCGGTTAAAATTTGGGTGAATTTAGGGATGATTTCGGATTGATTCAATCAATTTCGGCGGTGCCGTTATTGAGAATAAATATGGGTTGAGTTGGCAGTGATAGTTCAGGACTTTTTTTCCGACGATTGATGACGATGGCGAGGCAATGATGGTGGAGGGTAGGGGTTTGAACGTCCAACCCCACTTTGCAGCCGTTTGATTATCGGATAATCTGAGCCAAACCCCGCTTTTTTGTGATACGCTTTGTTTTGATGTCGTTGGTTTTTTATTTTTTTCCCCTAGTCGATGATGATAACAATATATCTGAGACACCTCCCGGGTTCGCGATTTCTTGGTGCGTTCGTTTTGGCGTAAAAAAGTTTTTGTAAAAAAATTTTTAACCGTTAACTTTTTAACGTAAACCATAAACTTTTTAACGTAAAACGTAAAAAGTTTTACGTGAAACGTAAAACGTAAAAAGTTTTACGTGAAACGTAAAACGTAAAAAGTTTTACGTGAAACGTAAAACTTAAAAAGTTTAACGTGAAACGTAAAAAGTTTAAAAAGTTTTACGTAAAACGTAAAAAGTTTTACGTAAAACGTAAAAAGTTTTACGTAAAACGTAAAAAGTTTTACGTAAAACGTAAAACGTAAAATGTAAACTTTTTTAATGTAAAACGTAATTTTTTTTACGTAAAACGTAAACTTTTTAACGGAAAACGTAAACTTTTTAACGGAAAACGTAAAACGTAAACTTTTCAAACTTTTAACCTAAAATGTAAAAATTAAATCGTAAAGCGTAAACTTTTTAACGCAGAAACGTAAAACGTACTCTTTTATGTATTTTTTTTTAACGTAAAACGTAAAAAACGACGCGTAAAAAACCGGTCGAAAAAACGACGCGCAAAAACGGAGCGTAAAAACAGGTCGTAAAACGTTCCGTAAAAAAACGCTCGTAAAGAACGACTCTTAAAAATGTTTTAATCTCATCCATCCATTTTGAAAATCTTAAAAAAATTATCATAAAAATCTGATTTTAAAAATATTGTTTAACAAAAAATTCTGTTTTTTACTAAAAAGTAATTAATGAATAGGAAAAAAAGGCAATCAAATATAATATATATATAAAAAGACAAAAAAAAGTAATTTTACTTAAATACCCTTTTGAATTAAAATATTAAAGACATAATAAGACAAAAAATACTTAATATTATTTTTAAATACTTTTAATCTCATCCATCCATCATCTTGATCTAATGGCTAGAAAGTGGTTTGCGCGGTTCTTACAACTGGAGGTGGTTCTCATTTTAGCGGTCCCCCATGTACATATATGTATATATATATGTAGAATCACGCTAAAATGAGAACCACATCGAGTTGTAAGAACCTTGAGAACTATACCGTACGGGTCGAGGTGGACCAAATTTTTTTTCACAAACGTAGATGCGTGTATTATAAACACATTTGTAAAAAAAAATTCAAAAAAAAAAGTTTTTAAGCACCACAAGTGTGTGTTTACGGGTACCGTAAATTTTCCGGTAGGATTTACGGTACCCGTAAACACAAACTTGTGGTGCTCAAAACTACACACACGACATTTTTTTTTGAATTTTTTTTACAAATGTGTTTATAATACACGCATCTACGTTTATGAAAAAAAATTTTGGTCCACCTCGCCCCGTACGGTGTAGTTCTCACGGTTGTTACAACTCGAGGTGGTTCTCATTTTAGCGGTCCCCTATAGCGGTCCCCTATATATGTATATATGGACCGGTTAAAATGAAAACCATCCCCTGTGTGAGAACCGCGAGAACCACTCTCCACCAATCAGATTATTTCACCTATACAGTATTATTTTAAAATGAAAAAGTTATTTTGGTAATTTACTCTATATGTCATTTCTATCTGTCTCTGTCTCTTTTAAAGTCTCAGACTTTCTCTCTCTTCACATAAATCTTCATCGTTATCATCTCTCTCATCTCTCTCTCAAATCTTCATCATATTCATCTGATGAAGAAACTCTGTTTTCCCAGAAGCGCCGCCCCTCACGGCAGAAGTGGCCACCCACAGCAGCCGGTAGCGATGCCCGTCGCCGTAGTGATGTCGCCGTCATCGTCAACCACCATCAGAACCGCCGGTAGTGATGCCGCCGCCGAGGGTGTGCTCCGGTGACCAAGTTTGCCGCCAGTTGCTCCTCCCCTTCTGCCTCCGTCTCCGGTGGCGGTGGCCGTGGTGTTGGGCCGGGGGGGGGGGGGTCCATCGTTTCTTATCTAGGCTCCGGTAACTATATGTGTTTCTTTTTATTTCTGTAAAAGGTTCATTTTTCTTGATTTTTGGATGGGTGTTTTCTAAAATCTACAGTTTGGTTTTTTTGGATATGGTGTCGGGGTTTGGTGGCAGTGGTCCCGGTGGTGTCGGGGGTTGGTGGCGGTGGTCCCGGCGGTAGCGGAGGTGGTCTTTGGGTCATCGTCTTTGTTTTGGTGTTTGAGGGTTTGGTGGGTGATGTGTTGGTGGCGGCAGCGGTGAGTTTGGCGGCGGAGGGATTTTTTGGTGGTGTGGCGGCAGAGGTGGGTGACGGAAGAGCGTAGGTCCGACGGATATGGGAGATGAGTTGGTTGTTCATCTGTTTTTCAGATCTTGTGAGTTTTATACCATCTGGGGTTTGCTTTGAGATGGTTGTGTAATCTAGGATTCTGTTGGTTTTTATGTTTGGTTGTGTTGGGTTTTGAAGGTTTTTTGAGTTTTGGTAGGGTTTCTGCACCTTCTGTATAAATATTGTGTCGCAACCCCGACCCCTACCCCAGGAGCGGGAGCCGCGAACCAGTTTAGTGGTATCGATGTTTATTAATTTGGCAGCGGAAATGAGACATCAGGATCGTAGTTAGGAAATAATTTCAGAGTTTCAAAAAACCGAACTTTTATAATAAACAAATGGGATAAAACCCATGTTTCATTCATAATACATTTATAGGGATAAACCCTAGTTGCTGAAAACATAAACTTTTATTTGGATAACTTTTATAGCCACTTTCTTTAAGCCTTCAGTGCACTATAGCTGGCTTCTTATAGCTTCACATTAAGTTACCTGAAACGCGTTTTAAAAAGATTTTATCAGCAAGAAATACTGGCGAGTGCATCCCAGTTTAATCAAAATAAGGTTTTATAACTTTACAGTATTGAGAGCGATTACAATGTTTATATCTACCAATTTACTCATTCAGTATTTGTCATGTTGACAGTTCCATGTCTGTGGTTATATTACTATTGGCTAACTCTTTGTCCAATAGTAACGCTTGACTAGTAGTGTATACAAAACCCCACATACTGGCAGCAATTATAGAATACAAAGACTCAATCACTGTTAAGTATAATTGAAAATGTTTGAGGTTTTGTAACACAGTTTGGTAGAAAAAAGAGAACGACTCACGTTGTAGACTTAAGTATTTCTATAGCTTCCTATTGCTTTCCCTTATTATTTTCTATTAAAAACATACAATGCACACGTGTTAGTAAGATAACCCAAATCACATTAGCCATACAACACGAGATAGAACCCCAACGAACTTAGTCAGGCAGAGCCTCGACATGCATTACAGGGTCGTAGATCAATCGGGTAGGGTAACGAATTAGTGATCGGGGTTAAAATACTTACAACGAGGCAGAGCTTCGTGTTTTAGGGGTATAATATCGAGCTATTACTTTGCTATAATAGAGACTGAGAGAGAATGAGAATTGAACCACTGAGAATGTTGCTGAAAAAGCTCAATTTATAGGCTGAATCGGGGGTCTCTCGCGCCCCGCGACCCACTGCCTTGGTTCTCTCGCGCCCCGCGAGGGCACCCTAGCTATGGCTTGGGTTGCCAGGTTATAACCCTAGGTTGGACGTGTGTCGTGCCACATGGCACAATTGGGTGTCCGGCAAGTAAAGCTTGTCACGCCCCGCGAGCCACCCCTGACCCTGTCGCGGCCTACGAGACTAACAAAAACTTTATTTTTTTTTAAGTAAAATTAAGGTTATACGGGTCCGGTTTCTCGTATAAGGGGTGTTTAGGGGTGTTATAAGGCGGTTTTCAGGGTTGTTATATCCTCCCCACCTTGATTTAAATGTCGTCCTCGAGATTCATTGGAATAGGTGTGGATACTTTCGTTGCATTTCTGACTCAAGCTCCCATGTGTATTATGGTCCTCTCTTTGAATCCCATTTAATTTTGACCAGAACTAGTCTCTCTTATTTGAGATTCTTGATCTTTCTATCTTCAATCTGGAGTGGTGTCTCTATAAACTTAAGCTTCTCATTTACCTCTATGTCCTGAAGAGGTATTACTAATGATTGTCTGCTAAGCATTTCTTGAGATTACATACATGAAATACATCATGTATTCCAGCCATTTCTTCTGGCAATTGTAGCTGATAAGCTACTGGCCCTATTCGTTTGATAATCTCAAAAGGTCCAACATACATTTGACTTAGCTTTCCTCTTTTAATGAATCTGACAACTCCTTTTCCATGGAGAAACTTTTAATAATACCTTGTCTCCAACTTGAAATTCCAACAGTTTCGTCTGTTATCTACATAACTCTTTTGACGATCTCGTGCTGCTTTTAGTCTTTCCTTGACTTGAATAATTTTGTCAGTTGTTTCTTGTACAATCTCAGGTTTAGATAGTTGCTTTTCTCCAATCTCTGCCCAACAGACTGGAGTTCGGCATTTTCGTCCATAGAGGGCTTCAAATGGTGCGACATTGATGCTGGTATGGTAACTGTTGTTGTAAGAAAATTCTATTAATGGTAAATGATCGTCCCAGTTTCCTCCAAAGTCAATTACACAGGCTCTAAGCATATCTTCCATTGTCTGAATTGTCCTTTCGCTTTGTCCGTCTGTTTGAGGATGATAAGCTGTGCTTATATTCAATCTAGTGCCTATCGCCTTTTGGAAACTTGTCCAAAAATGAGAAGTAAAACGGCTGTCTCTGTCAGACACAATAGATAAAGGAATTCCATGCAATGAAACTATTTCATTTACATATAACGTGGCTATCTGTTCCATTCTGAAAGTTTCCTTCATAGGTAAGAAATGAGCAGATTTAGTTAATTTGTCTACAATCACCCAGATTGTATCATTACCTTTTCGGGTCTTGGGTAATTTGGTAACAAAATCCATTGTTATCAATTCCCATTTCCATATTGGCATTTCCAACTGCTGCAATAATCCAGAAGGTTTCTGATGTTCAGCTTTAACCTGTGAACAGGTTAGACATTTAGCAACATAAATTGATATATCCTTTTTCATTGCTATCCACCAGAAATTCTTTCTTAAATCTTGATACATCTTATCACTACAAGGATGAATTGTATACTTAGACTTATGGGCTTCTTCAAGAATTTGGTTTCGTAGGTTTCCTTGAATAGGTATCCGGATCCTTTTCTTATGGAATCTCCAAATTCCATCTACTCCTTGTTCTAATTTCTTAATCATTCCTTTTAAACCTTCAGCATCGTCCTTGATTGCTGTCTCCTTTATCTTTCTAATTTGCTCGTTTAAATCTATCTGCAGATTTATTCTGAGAGAGCGTACTCGTTTTGGCTTTTCATGATACTTTCGACTTAAGCATCAGCTACTACATTAGCTTTTCCTGCATGATACTGGATATCACCATCATAATCACTAAGAATTTCCATCCAACGTCTCTGTCTCATATTTAAATACAACGAACTTACTACCGTAAAGATAGTGTCTCCAAATCTTAAGGGAAA
The DNA here is from genome assembly GCA_030545235.1 of Helianthus tuberosus. Lineage (NCBI taxonomy): Eukaryota > Viridiplantae > Streptophyta > Magnoliopsida > Asterales > Asteraceae > Helianthus > Helianthus tuberosus. The sequence goes on along the minus strand of CM060380.1, from coordinate 19,065,033 downwards.
AAATTATGGCTCCTAACTCTAGATCATGAGTTGTATAATTCTCTTCATGTTTCTTAAGTTGTCTAGAGGCATAAGCTATAACCTTTTGACATTGCATTAACACACATCCGTACCCTAACTTAGATGCATCACAATAGACTATAAAGTCTTAAGTTCCTTCAGGCAATGCGAGTATGGGTGCGTTGGTTAACCTTTGTTTCAAAATCCTAAATGCTTCCTCCTATTTTGGTCCCCATTCAAACTTAACTGATTTGCAAGCCAGTTTGGTCAATGGAATGGCTATTCTAGAGAAATCTTGAATAAAACGTCTATAATATCCTGCGAGTCCAAGAAAACTTCTTACTTCCGTAGGCTACTCCGGGACTTTCCATTTGGTAATCGCCTCGATCTTTTTGGGATCCACATGAATTACTTCATGATTAACCAGATGTCCAAGGAATTGCACTTCTTGCAACCAGAATTCGCATTTTGAGAATTTAGCATAAAGCTTTTCTTTTCTCAATAACGTCAGAAGTATATGCAAATGCTCTGCATGATCCTCCTTACTCTTAGAGTAAACTAGAATATCATCTATAAAGACAATTATGAATTTTTCCAGGTATGGTTTACATATCCTGTTCATCATGCCCATAAATGCGGCTGGAGCATTGGTTAAACCAAATGGCATGACTGTAAATTCATAATGACCGTACCTTATTCTGAAAGTAGTTTTAGGAATGTCCTCTTCCTGTACTTTAAATTGATGATATCCTAAGCGTAAATCTATTTTAGAAAAGAATCGAGCTCCTTGAAGTTGATCGAACAGATTATCAATTCTCGGTACTGGGTACCGATTTTTAATCGTAACCTTATTCAGTTCTCGGTAATCAATGAACATATGCATCAATCCATCATTCTTCTTGACAAATAACACCGGTGCTCCCCAGGGCGATGAACTAGGCTGTATGAAACCTTTTTCAAGTAGTTCGCCCAATTGTTTCTTCAGTTCCTGCATCTCCGTCGGTGCTAGTCGATAGGGTGCTTTGGAAATCGGTGCTGTTCCTGGTATTAGGTGATTTCTAAATTCAACCTCTCGATCTGGCGGTAATCCGGGTAACTCTTCTGGTAAAACATCTGAGAATTTAGATACTACGGGAATATCTTTTAATTCTTTTCCTTTAGTATTAATGATTACTGAAATCATATACACCATTCCTCCTTTCCTTGCATATCCTGCAGCTTGCTTTCATCACAGAGATGAATTTTGTGGTTCTCATTGGCTTGTCTCCTTTAATTGTGATATTTTCACCATTTGTTGTACTTACTTGTACGGACTTTTGATCACATAAAATACTGGCATGATTGGCTACCAACCAATCCATTCCTAACACGACATCGAATCCGGCTAGATTCATTGGAATAAAGGTTAGCAGTAAAGTTACGGTTTAAAATTTCTATCCTTGCTCCCTGCAGGAATTCGCTTATCTTGATAGAATCTCCATTTGCCGTCTCCACCAGACAGTCTTGTTGAAGTTTAGTTAATGGTTGATTGAGAAGTTTGTAGAAAAAAGTATTGATAAAACTTTGGTTTGCACCAGAGTCAAATAATACTTTAGCATAAACATCATTAACTAAAAATGTACCGGCAATCACATCCGGAATCATCTTGGCTTCTTCAGCTGTCAGAACGAATGCTCAGGCATTCTTCTTGGGTCCTTCGGTTACCTTAGCTTTGTTGGTTGCTGCTAGAGCTAGTTTCGGACTGTTCGGTTTAATATGACCAGCTTCTCCAAAATTGTAGCAAATTCTATTGCTAGCTTTCTTCCTACAATCTTCTTCCTTATGTCCAGATATTTTGCAGAAGTTGCAGTATATCGAGCATCTCCCTGAGTGCTTCCTTTTGCAATACTTGCAGTTGGGTGAAGAGGAAGAACCTGGTCCTTTTCCATGGTAGGAATTACCATAACGTAATTCTTGGGTAATCTTTTGAGCTAGGTTCTTTTTCTGGTTTTCCTCTTGTGTATGTACCAATTCATCAGTTAGAGTGTTAGCCAGTTCTACTGCTTCTTCTATAGTTTGTAGCCTGGCTGCCTTGACTACATGTCTAATCTCACTGATTAATCCCCAGATGTAACGGGAGATTAATACTGGTTCTGGTGAGGCTAATGTTGGCACTATCCTAGCATATTAAAAGAATATGGTAGTATATTCCCTGCAATCTACTCCAACCATTCTATGATTTAGGAACTTATTAGCAATTTGTTCCTTTTCATGAGGAGGACATAATTTCTTTTATCTCCTTAAAGTTGTTCCAGTCCATGTCATAAACCCTGTCACTTCATCTAGACTGGAGAATGGTATTCCACCAATCTAATGCTGCATCCTTAAAAAAATTAGAAGCAAACATAATCTTATCTTCATCTGCACATTTACTTATTTTTAAGACTGCTTCTGTCTTCTCTATCCAGCGCAATGCTGAAATGGCTCCTTCATTGCCTGAGAATTCTATTGGTTTACAAGCCAAGAATTCTTTATACGAACAACCATATGAGATGGTCCTTCTTCTTTTTGGAATTGGAGCTTGGATTCGTGGTCCGTGATTTCCATTCACGCTGTGACTTGGTTCATTGGTTGCACGTTTACTTCCAATTACAGAATTATTATTTTCTGCCTCTTTAATAGTCTTGATAATATATCCCATAGAATCTATAATTCCTTGTGCTACTATGTGTTCGATGGCACTTTTATTCACTTGGTTCCTGTTATTATCGTTATTCTGGTTTTCCTGATTTACTTCGTTTGACATCTGAATTGTAAACATTTATCGGGTATTAATATCGCAAAACAAAATTAATACAAACAACCACTCAAACAGATTGATCAAAAACGACGATCATTGTGACTTACTCTTTTTCATATATCTTATATGCATCTACTACAAATTACAACTGAAATTTAAACACTAGTAATTATGCATCGATATATATATATATTAGTTTATCTAGTTTAGTTGATTTTGATTTTTTTTATCAAAATAACAAAATTACACAGACACACACACACACACACACACACACACACACACACACACACACATATATATATATACATATATATATTAGGTGTTGGCTTTTCTAGAACTGCATTTCACGCTCGTCATATTTCCAGACGAGTTTTTCTCCTATCTAGCGAATCCGATTTCCCTCTTCAACTAACTCTTCACCATACTGGCGAAGTGATTCCACATTTTCTTGGTTCATTGGTGGTAATGGGGCTGGTATTGGTTCAGGGTAACGTGGTATTGGTTCTCCGTAAGGGTATGGGTTATTCAATATTTCCATCATTGATCAGTTGTCATCCCACCACGGATCATAATCTAAATGGTTTGGTGCTGGAATTCTAGGTATCTCATTTGGATCAAATGCTGGGATTTGTAGCTAGTTTTCCTGGTTCTGTTCTAGTTCCATGGGTTGGTTAGGGAATAAAGGTAGAAGTTGTGGGTTTGCTACTTGGTTGAGATTAATTCCTCCTTCTACATTTTCAAATTCAACATTTCCAAACATGTGAAAATCAGCTAGTTGCCTATCCAACTCTTCCTCCCATAAGGGTCTAGCCTCCTGATTCTGGGTATTTCTCTCTCTATTCGCTATCGCTCGCTGTTGGGCTTGTTTCATTCTTTTTCTCCTTTACCAACCTCTCTTTTTAAGAGGAAATGGTTCCTCGGATTTGGCTTTGAAAACAAAGATATCCTCAAAATCAGCGGTGTATCATGGAATTGACTGGGATGTTCCTTCATTCTTTGGAGAATGAGGTAATTGACGGTAGGCGTCAGAGGTACCCTGATCACTCATACTATAAACTAGAATATTGTCAAAATAACAATAAAGCGATAATATATATTTACACAGAATAACACATAAGTTATTTCCTAACACAATTGGTTAAAATTTAGGTATTAAGAGAACACCTAAATGGCTTAAACCAGTGGTTTGGCTCTGATACCACCTTCTGTCGCTGACGTGACCGTGTCGTCCTGATCAGTCAAAACCCCTATTAAACCTAGGTGGCTAGGGTAAGTCGGGTATCAAATCCACGAAGAGCATGTGGTCAGTATCGCACGACCCGTTCGATTAGTTAGACTATTTACAAAAATGTACAATGTGATTATGAAGATTGCTAAATTTTTTTATAAGTTTATTTGGTTTGAAAATAAATTGGAGTGACCCGACAATTGGTATTATCTAAAACACTTGCGATTAACTAAAATTGCAACTAAATTACTAAATGATTAAAACAAGAAATTAGAGACAAGTTCCACACCCGGTTCGATTATTGCAAGACCTAGGGTTCCTACATGTTTTAACATGATTCAATTGCATATAGTGATTAACGGATTACTATTACGAAGCTTAGGTGTCAATTGCTATCGACATCATAGACAACTGACATGTAAATCCTAACCTACATAAGTGCACAGATTCATTTCGCAAAGTCAAATTTTATAATCATTCGACAATTCACAAATTCAATTCAAATGCACGACAATTATCAAAGGTTTCAAATACTAAACAATTTGTCACAGAATCAAATGAAAAGACAAATGCATAAACCCTAGAAATTCTTACAACAATCTATACCGGGGTGAAACCAAAGAGACTAACCGTTCATGGTCGAAGAGGCGCGATCACCGGAGGGTGAATACGAGCACCAAACCATAATCTTGAGTCTTGAAGGAGAGTTGAGGGTTAGGGGTTAGGGTTTGGATGGTGGAGAATGGATGAAGATGAAGTGGTGGTGATTTGGTTAGGGTTTGGATGAAGATGGTGTTAGGTGTGTGTTAGAGATGGAAGGGATAGGTTAGATGTAGGTTAGAGATTGTTTTCCTTTTTTTTTTTAATAAGAGTTGAAGGAATAATAAACTATAACTCCCCTTTTTCCAAAATTGACTTTTCTATAAAAAAATCCCGTTTTTACTAATCAGCTGGTGTGCAGCAGATAATGCGTCAATTTCTGGCCTTTCAAAACCTTATATTTTGATTCGTCTCGTCGAGCTACCCCAAATGCATATATTATAAGCCGCGAAACTCATTTTCTAGCTCAAGATAAGCCAAAATGAAGTTTGGACTGTTTCTGGCGCAGAGTTCAGCTCAGTTTTGCCTCTTTTTTTACATTTTCTTCAATTATGTTCTCTCTAGCATCCGCCCAAAGCTTCAGTAAATCTCCAAAATGCACCCTAAACCCGTCAATACCTGCAAAACACAAACCATATCAAAGTAGTGTATTCTAGAAAGTAACTTCGTGTAATTAACCGAAATTAAAACCATTAAGCTATGAAATTTTACCAACCCATCACATCCCCACACTTGTCTTTTGCTTGCCCTTAAGCAAATCTGTTTTTCATTTTCACGTGGATCGAACGAAAAACACACTCCTCATTCCCGAGACTAAGGTTAAGGTCTAAAGTCATACCCGGTTCAAACTTTTTACAATTTACGAAATATCTAACGGTAAAGTGAATAATCACATATAAAATGGTTATCCAAGATTAACCCGCCCTTGAAACCAATAAATCATGCACATCCCTCATAATGTTCTCTCCACTCGGTTTAAAATTTCGCTAATTAGATAATGAATTAGCACTTTTTAAGTAATCACTCAAAACCGATTAGAACACGTACCCGCATATGCTTGCAACTCAATCATTCTCCACCACCGAACACGAATACTAAGCACAAGTCAAAAGGTCTTTGAAGGATTGTAATGGGGCTAGGCAAAGGGTAGGAAATAGGATGCTTTAAAGTGGCTAAGGTGATGAAAACTTGATTTTTATTACAAAACAACTACTCTAAACAAAACTAACTATAGACATCAACTACGAGGCAACGATTTTTTTTTCGCCCATTTATTCAACAACTAATAACTCCTATTTTTGTATTTTCTCAACGATTTTCTATTCTCTTTTTTTGGCAACATTTTCTGGTTGATTTTTTTTTTTTTGCAAACACAACTATACAAACAAATAATCTTACAATCGAATTTTCATCACACGGCTTTAAAAGAAAAGGTTTAATGGTTATGGGCTAAACGGGTTGTCAAACGAAAGGTTTAGGCTCAAAGTGGGCGACTAGAGGATTTGTTTGGGTAAGGATAAATAATTGGTTTTAAAGGAAAAGGTTCACCTAATGCCTTAATCATTCTCGTGCTTGTATTCGGTCTATGGTCTCAAACGTATCAAAAGATGCAAGTTCTACAATACATAACTAATGGTCCACTCAAACAAAGAAACATAAATATGTAATTCTATGATGTAAAAGTGGCTCAAAACCTCACATATATAAAGGGTATGGTATGTGGCATGCATGATGTGCTAGTTTCTTAGGCGAATTACTCCCAAATAACCACCCGCTAAATACCCATTATGCTATTAACTTGAACTTGACCATGATAAAAGACCAAATGAGTTGTGTCATCCCTCGTTACCCTAGTTACTTGTGCTTTTTAGATCGCTTCAAACAAAGATATTTTTGAAATTTTTCCCCACATCCCCACACTTGAGGTCAACATTGTCCTCAATGTGTAGTGTTTAAATGAACGGGTCAAAAATAAAAAAAAACTTTTACTCCCCCATCCCCACACTTGAGGTACACATTGTCCTCAATGTGCAAGAATGGAGCTTTTAAACGCACATGGGATGTGACATGGCTAACCTCCCCAAAATTTCACCCCGGAAAATAAAATACAATTTACAATCCACTTATTTTCTAACTAAAAACCAAAGATAAAAAGAAACGTATGCACCTGGTTTTCGCTAGTTCCTCGTGTGCTCTTCATCTTTTCAGCTTTTCGCTAACCTCCCCAAAATTTCACCCCGGAAAATAAAATACAATTTACAATCCACTTATTTGCTAACTAAAAACCAAAGATAAAAAGAAACGTATGCACCTGGTTTTCGCTAGTTCCTCGTGTGCTCTTCATCTTTTCAACAAAGCGGTCGTCTCACGAACATAATGTACCTACAAATCTCAACCCTTGTGTAGAAGCATACTTCTCACAACCATTAAAACTTGTTAGTTACCTAGTTCTACCACTTTTATGAAAATATTACCAAGTCATACGTTAATTTACTTTGATTTATGTGGAAAAATAATGTACAATAACAACAAACCTAACTCACTTTCGTAGGAATCACGGTTGCATTTAGCGTATGTAACAAGCCCTTTTAAACCTCCCGATAGCTCGGGAGGACGAGTAGGTCTCGTGAGGGTTATATAGGGAACACACCCACAAAGTTCATTTAACTAGAAAAATAAAATAAAACGAATAATAATACAAACTCTACAACAATCATACCTAATTTGACTCTCATGGTGGTCGAAGTGAGCATTTGCCTACCGAATTTCCAACATATGCTCGATAGTTGGCATGCCGAATCCACTCTCTTTTTATTCTACGCGGCATGCGTATTAAGCAAATTTGGGGTCGTTTCTTAACAAATTGGCCAAGGTCTTGCAACGCCACCCTTCGAATCCTTATACCCGAACCCGCATCCCCAACTTTGTTGGTTGGAGTGATAAGTATGGGAGAGGGATGGATATGAACATGGGCTTCTTTCGGACCCGACTCGTCTCGTCTCGTCTCGCGGTGTCATGTCTTCCGCTCGGTTCAAACACTCATATTCTTGCTCCGGAAGATCTATAACCTCTTCCACCACATTACCATCCACCAATGTACCATTAGCCAACATCTATTGGTCTCGTCTAAGTTGAGCCAATTCTTCGGCGAGTTGACCCACTTTCTTTGCCAAGGCTTCATGAGCTTTATCTCTCGCCTCAATTTCCTTCTTCAGTTCCATCTTAATCTCTTGATTTGAAGTAATGACAGCATTCATGATTGCATCGAGCTTGGAACTTATTGAATCTTGAGGTTCTTCAGATGCCGGTTGAGGGTATTCATTATAATAATCATACTCCTCCTGGTAACTTGAGAAATGTGGCAATTCGGGTTCATAGTTGTTATAACCCCGCTCTTGCTCATAATGGTAATCCATCTCTGAATAGTAACATTCTTGATAATTTGGTGGTGGTGGTGGTGGTCTATCGTATGGATAATGTGAGGATGGACCATCGAAATCTTCATAATTCGCCCTCTTATATTCGTACAATCCGCTGAGGTAGTCTTCTCGATCCTTGTAGGCTTGAACTTTTTCGTAGAAAACAGAGAAATCCTCTAAATAATGCTCTCCGCTTCCGCAACACTCACACGGATCATCATCTACCCAATTCATATTGAAAGATGGTACCTGCAACACATGTACCTGCACAAACAACCTCGACCACCCAAAGTAAAATCACAAAAATACAAGAAAGAAAAACTAAACTAAAATCAAACAAGCAATGAAATACTAAGCGCACTAGCTCCCCGGCAACAACGCCATTTTGAAGTGACCGTGTCATCCTGATCAGTCAAAAACCCAATTAAACCTAGGTAGCTAGGGTAAGTCGGGTATCGAATCCACGAAGAGCATGTGTTCAGTATCGCATGACCCGTTCGATTAGTTAGACTATTTACAAAAATGTACAATGTGATTATGAAGATTGCTAATTTTTTTATAAGTTTATTTGGTTGGAAAATAAATCGGAGTGACCCGACAATTGATATTATCTAAAACACTTGTGATTAACTAAAATTGCAACTACATTACTAAATGATTAAAACAAGAAATTAGAGAAAAGTTCCACACCCGGTTCGATTATTGCAAGACCTAGGGTTCCTACATGTTTCAACATGATTCAATTGCATATAGTGATTAACGGATTACTATCACGAAGCTTAGGTGCCAATTGCTATCGACGTCATAGACAACTGACCGTAATGCACTTCGTTACCTCGGACATGTAAATCCTAACCTACGATAAGGCATAAGTGCACAAATTCATTTCGCAAAGTCAAATTTTATAATGATTCGACAATTCACAAATTCAATTCAAATGCACGACAATTATCAAAGGTTTCAAATACTAAACAATTTGTCACAAAATCAAATGAAAATACAAATGCATAAACCCTAGAAATTCTTACAACAATCTATACTAGGGTGAAACCAAAGAGACTAGTCGTTCATGGTTGAAGAGGCGCGATCACCGGAGGGTGAATACGGGCACCGAACCATAATCTTGAGTCTTGAAGGAGAGTTGAGGCTTAGGGGTTAGGGTTTGGATGGTGGAGAATGGATGAAGATGAAGTGGTGGTGATTTGGTTAGGGTTTGGATGAATATGGTGTTAGGTGTGTGTTAGAGATGGAAGGGATAGGTTAGATATATGTTAGAGATTGTTTTCCTTTTTTTAATAAGAGTTGAAGGAATAATAAAGTGTAACTCCCCTTTTTCCAAAATTGACTTTTCTCTAAAAAAATCCCATTTTTTTACTAATCAGCTGGTGTGCAGCAGATAATGCGTTAATTTCTGGCCTTTCAAAACCTTATATTTTGATTCGTCTCATCGAGCTACCCTAAATGTATATATTATAAGCCACGAAACTCATTTTATAGCTCAGGATAAGCCAAAATGAAGTTTGGACTGTTTCTGGCGCAGAGTTCAGCTCAGTTTTGCCTCTTTTTTTGCATTTTCTTCAATTATGTTCTCCCTAGGATCCGCCCAAAGCTTCAGTAAATCTCCAAAATGCACCTTAAACCCGACAATGCCTGCAAAACATAAACCATATCAAAGTAGTGTATACTAGAAAGTAACTTCGTGTAATTAACCGAAATTAAAACCATTAAGCTATGGAATTTTACCAACCCATCAGTCGCAACCCCCGACCCCTACCCCGGGAGTGGGAGCTGCGAACCAGTTTAGTGGTATCAGTGTTTATGAATTTGGCAGCAGAAATGAGACCTCAGGATCGTAGTTAGGAAATAATTTCAGAGTTTCAAAATACCAAACTTTTATAGTAAACAAATGGGATAAAACCCATGTTTCATTCATAAAACATTTATAGGGATAAACCCTAGTTGCTGAAAACATAAACTTTTATTTAGGTAACTTTTATAGCCACTTTCTTTCAGCCTTTCAGTGCTCCATAGCTGGCTTCTTATAGCTTCACATTAAGTTACCTGAAACGCGTTTAAAAAGATTTTATCAGCAAGAAATACTGGCGAGTGCATCCCAGTTTAATGAAAATAAGCTTTTATAATTTTACAATATTGAGAGCGATTACAATGTTTATATCTACCAATTTACTCATTCAGTATTTGTCATGTTGGTAGTTACATGACTGTGATCATATTACTATTGGCTAACTCTTTGTCCAATAGTAACGCTTGACTAGTAGTGTATACACTGCTAAGTATAATTGAAAATATTTGAGGTTTTGTAACACAGTTTGGTAGAAAAAGAGAATGAATCACGTTGTAGACTTAAGTATTTCTATAGCTTCAAGTTGCTTTTCCTGATTATTTTCTATTAGAAACATACAATGCACATTTGTTAGTAAGATAACCCAAATCACATTAGCCATACAACACGAGACATGCGTTACGGGGGCCCTTGATCAATCGTGCAGGGTAACGAATTAGTGATCGGGGTTAAAATATTTACAACGAGGCAGAGCTTCGTGTTTTAGGGGTATAATATCGAGCTATTACTTTGCTATAATAGAGACTGAGAGAATGAGAATTGAACGACTGAGAATGTTGCTGAAAGGCTCAATTTATAGGCTGAATAGGGGGTCTCTCGCGCCCCGCGACCCACTGCCTTGGTTCTCTCGTGCCCCGCGAGGCACCCTAGCTACGGCTAGGGTTGCCAGGTTATAACCCTAGGTTGGACGTGTGTCGTGCCACGTGGCACAATTCGGTGTCCGGCAAGTAAAGCTTGTCGCGCCCCGCGAGCCACCCCCTGACCCTGTCGCGGCCCCCGAGACTCACAAAAACTTTATTTTATTTGTTTTTAAGTAAAATTAAGGTTATACGGGTCCGATTTCTCGTATAAGGGGTGTTATAAGGTGGTTTTGAGGGTTGCTATATATTGATCTCTTGGTTTTTTATATATTGATATTTTTGGGTTGAAATAAAAGATATGGGGATTGAGTTGGCAGTGATAGGGCGAAATTTCTTTTTCCGACAATTTGATAACGATGGTACGACAAGGACGGTGGAGGGTAGGTTTTTGACCCGCAACCCCACTTTGCAGCCATGATTTCTGGAGACCTTTGAGCCAAACCCCGTCTTTTTCAAGATCCACACATGGTTTTGATTTGTTGTTGTTGGTTTTTAATTTTTTTCAGTCGATGATGATAAGTTCATCTTATCGAAGACACCTACTGAGTTGCGATTTTTGTGTGAGTTCGTTTGTTACGATTCTCAAATTTCGTAAACCCGAAATAGGGATCGGGGGCGTAAAAAGACGTTTGGCGTAAAAAGATGTTTGTAGAAAAGTTTTTTGTTTAAACCGTAAAAAAGTTTTGTTAAACCCGTAAAAAGTTCTTTTGTTTTGGAGTAAAAAGATGTATGGCGTAAAAAGTTTTTTTTAAACCCGTAAACATTTTTTGACGTAAAAAGTTTTTTGTTTAAACCCGCAAAAATTTTTTTTGTTTGGCGTAAAACGATGTTTGGCGTAAAAAGTTTTTCGTTTAAACCTGTAAATTTTTTTTGTAAAAATGTTTTTTGTTTAAACCCGTAAAAAAAGTTTTTCTTTGGCATAATTTTTTTTTGTTTAAACCCGTCAAAATTTTTTTTTTTATAAAAAATATAAAAACACTTGTGTTTTTGTAAAAAAATCTGTTTTTTGTAAAAAAGTTTAAACCCGTAAAAAAAAGTTTAAACCGTAAAATTTTTTTCGTAAAAAAAAAGTTTCTCGTAAAAAAATTTTCGTAATAAAAAGTTTTTTCGTAATAAAAAGTTTTTTGTAAAAAAATTGCTTCGTAAAAAAATTTGTAAAAAAGTTTTCCGTAAAAAAAAGTATTCTAAAAAAGCTTTTTCGTAAAAAAAAGGTTTTTCTTAAAAAAATTCTTTCGTTAAAAAAACTCTTTGCAAAAAATGTTTTTCGTAAATAAAAAATTGTCCGTAAATTTTTTTTCCTAAAAACGGCGCGTAAAAAAACCGTGCATAAAAACGGCACTTAAAAAAATTGGGCGCAAAAATGGGGTGTAAAACGGGCCGCAAAAAAAAACCGCGCGTAAAAAACCAGGCGTAAAAAAAGGGCTCGTAAAAATTCTTTTTGTAAAAAAAATTTGAATTTTTTTATCAAAAAATCTGATTTTAAAATTTTGTTTAATAAAAAAATTTGATTAAAAAAAAAACAATTAATGTAATAAGACAAAAAAAACTAATAAAAAACAATAAATATAATAAGAGAAAAAAGCAAATATACTAAATTACTATTTTAAAATTAAAATATTAAAAACTTAATAAGATGAAAAGAATTTTATAATGGTTTTAATCACTTTTAATCTCATCCATCTATCTCCAAAGATCAATGTTTGGAAAATGGTTCTCACAGTTTTCATAATTAGAGGTGGTTTTCATTTTAACTGTCCCTTATATATATATATCTCTCTCTCTCTCTCTCTATATATATATATATATTGTTACGGGCGATTAACACACATTCTCAGCACACTACCTCACTTAACTAATTTGATCACTTAATTGCTTCGGTGATTTTTGACCAAAACAATTTGGCGCCCACCGTGGGGCAAGTGGTGCTACTTCTACTAAAAGTTTTTGCAAAATTGTTAATTGGTTTTCTATTTTTAAAACTTTTTGCTACACTATTTTCAATGGCATCGAGATCAAACATGAGCTCTTCCACCTTGTCTGCTACAACCTCTGCAACAATTAGTTCGGTGCTTCCACCACCTCCTCCAAGAATGCAAGCCTCTTCACAAGGAACTGAAATTCATGTGGCTCGGGATGTTATCCCCGCTCGCAATATCCAAGGATCTAGTCCTGTTTTGGCTTCTAATGAAGAAATTCTGAATTTGTTTGGTAGTGTAGAGGAACAGATGAGGCAGCAACAGGAAACTAATCAGATGCTGATGAGAGAGATACAACTCTTGAAATCCGGCTCAAGCAGGCCTGCTGAAGATACTGTCACTCCCTTTGATGTATTGCAAAATACATCAATTATCTTGTATAGTTTGTTCGCATTTTAGTTAATTTTAGTTTAGTTTTAGTTAGATTATTCGTATATTTGATTTGTTTGTGTTTCGCAGGTCTTGGTGAATTAAACTAGCTGAAAATAGGAGGAAAACGAGCTAAAACATGCTAGATCCAAGTGTCGCGACGATGTCGGTTGACCGTTTGAGATGCCATGGGCCGCAGAAGCATAAAGCAAGTCCAACTTGAGTCGTGAAAAGGGTATCAGCCCATAAATTTGGAGTTAGTGGGCTATTTATCAATTATATATGATATATTAAGCTGATATCTAAAATCCTAGTCCAACCTATTGGACATGGGAGTGGGGTTCTTTGATTGCTATTGTATTGTTTTCGAAATGCATTAGTGGGGCAGCAACAACAATAAAAAAAGAAAGATAAGGCTTGCACGTGAAGAAAAAAAAGGAGGACTCCATGTTATTTATTATTTTCGAAAACATAATAACTTGATGCCAAAATAACTTGATGCCAGCCATGCATTCGTGACAATCAGTTTGGGGTATTGTTTTCTTTCTTTGGGCCTTGCATCAAATTAGTGGGTATTGAAAATTAAAACCCTACATGGGGGACATATATAGTGGACGTACAGAACATATTTGGGGGGGATCCCTATTGTGTTCGACAACATCAGACGGCAATTTTGGAGGCGGCAATTTAAGAGGATTGCTATATTGTTTTTTTGGAGAACATTGGCGGCAGATCTCGCATACCAGACGACATTGGAGCACTTTGGGACGAACTTGAAGCATCTTGGAGCTGTGCAAGGGTCTTGGAAGCTTTCGGTTCTAGTTTTGAGCAATTCGGGTTCGTTAAACATTAGTTTTTCGGTTTTTATTCGCTTTGAACCATGTTTTCAGCTGTTTTCAGACCTTGTTTAGTTATTCTCTCGAATATTATGAGTAGCTAAACTTCATAACTACCTGGGTTTTGATGAACTAGAGGATTGTAATGCGTTTTTGACATTATTTCGGTTATTTAATGTGATTTACATAACTTTTCCTTGAAATTGATCTTGATATTGCATGTTGGTATGTTTTGATTGTTTTATTAGTCAATAAATTCAGCGGTTTAGGCACGAAGAAATTCCCCCTAGACTTAGGATTTAATTTAATTCGTTTATCTTAGGATTTTCGGGTTGAATATTGTGTTGAGAAATTGACCAAGTTGACTAATAATTAAAATCACTATATTAAAACTTGCATCCTCATCTTGTGACTCGAAAGACGATTAGGGTGAGCTAGGTTATTAGCTAATTATTGGTGGGTAGATTGGGTGACCGATAGCTCGGGCTCGTTTATTGCATCGTAATTAAGGTTTCCTAGGATTTCAATTATCAAGGTTGAGTTTGCTTTGCGATTTGAGGGTTTTGGGGGTAAAGTTGCTTTCATTGCTTGATCTTCGTAGGATTTGGTATCGATAGCTCGAGCCGGTTCGTTCTAGCACTTCACATTTAGTCTTGCTCTTTCGTTTGGGACATCTCTAGCGGGGGGTCAATCGAGGGAAATAGATATTTAACCATTATCATTGTCATATTAGCATTGCATGATTCTAGGGATTCGACACCTAGGTAGTCCTTATCTCATATATATTTGATCACAATTTGCTGTCGTGTTTGCTTCATTTTGCTTGTTTTGTTTTCTACGCTTTCTTAATTAATTTAGTTATTACTTAAATATCAAAAATCAACTTAAAACAAACTTAAAAATTGACTTTATATTCGATAGAGGTTCATTATCTAAAGTTTGCATATAGTGTCCACGGATTGATATCCGGTCTTGCCATCTACACTACACTGCGACCGGTGCACTTGCCGATTGTGTGTGGTTTAAAGACAAACTCGTTGTCACCCATAGCAAAAGCAGAAGATGGAATGTGTACCTGACTCGCTCGGAAGGTGCGAAGGCGCTCGTGGAAATCTCGCTCGGGCTCAGACGAAGCAACAAACGAAGGTGGCCCCTGTGAACAAGTATGGCGCATACAATGCTGAAATTACTAACCTAAATACTAAAGGAAATCTAACCCTAAAGGCACAAATTGCAAGCAAAATGCACCTAAAGGAAATGGAAATCTATGAAAGCAAGTAAACAACTAAATAGACGACTCGGGTCGTTCTCTAAAGTGCCAGTGTCCCCGGCAACGGCGCCAAAAACTTGATGTGTGAAAATGTGACTATTAATTTCGAACAAGTTTTAAAATGGAATCGCAAACTATCCTCAGCCTTCTTGGATTTTACTACCATATCATCGATGTACACCTCCATGGTGTCCCCCAGTTTGTCTTTAAATATCATGTTTACCAATCTCTGGTATGTTGCACCTGCATTTTTCAAACCAAAAGGCATAGCAGTATAACAATAAATACCTGTTGGTGTCATGATAGTTCAAGATAGTTCACCTTTCTCTCGAATTGGGTTTAAACACCACGCCTGGAGCGCAAGTTGTCCAGGGATAGTTCAATATAGCGGGACCAGTCCATGTAAAAGTGGCTGACAATTTCGTTATTGTTGGCTATATCCTGGATCCTAAAGGTATATGAGGATTGATCACCCTCTTTCACGGAAGGGTATTTTCATACTCTCTAAGGTTTAAAGGTTATCACCTTTCTAAGACTTGGAGTTTATACACTCCCGCCTGTAGCGCATGAAAATTTGGGATTATCCACAGGATACTTATGGGTTTATCCCCAGGATACTAAGGATTTATCTCCAGTACATTTTTGCGTTTACCCCCTGTAACACAAGAACTGTTCAAACGATTGGAACTGATGTTCAAAAAATTTCTAAGTGTTCAAAGACTTTATGCACAGGGGACATTCCTTCTGAGGCGATTGTGTAAAGCTCAAAGGATCAGATTTGGACCTAGTGTACTAAGTATCTCGGACTGGGGACATCTTAGTGGAAAAAATTGCAAAGGGATTGAAGCTCGATAATAGGGTTACACTCTATTCCTGGTATGATCTTTCCTTTGTAAACCTTATATAAGTCATTTGGACTTTTGAAACTATGTTTGAAAATGGCTTGAATATCCTGATTAGGATATATTCTCAAAATGAGTTTTCGGAATATGTTTCAGGATATTTGGTTGGAATATTTGGGATATAATACTTGGGTTGAAAACTAAAACTCTAGTCAAACAAGTATTATCAAAACGAACTTTGTAAAATAAAATGTCCTTTAAAAAAAAAAACTTTATCTGAATTGTTTGAATTTTGAAAAACCCTATTAGACGAAAGTCTTTGTAGGATATCGCCGAGTATACTGATCAGGATATTTTCAAAAAAATAATGGCACTAATTTTGGAAAGCTGAAATTTAAACTAAGCAATGCATAACAAAAAGTTGAAAGGCTACAACAAATAAGTCAAAAGGAGGTTATATTATTAACATGTCAAAAGTTATGCTTTTGGTTTCACCTCAAACCGAGGCCCATCCACCAAAAGCACGATTAGTTCCTTACCATATTTACACAACGGTTGAAGGTTTCATCTCAAAATGAGACCCATCAGCCTCCAACCGTTGTAATGTTCAAAACATATTATACTAGTTGATGACCAAGGGCTTCATCCTGAAACCCAGGACCCATCCACCTTTGGTTAGGAATACGTAATCTCAAACATGTTAAAAGCCCACATCTTCACATATACGTATACAAGTGATCTACAATCATTAGATTTCAACACGCGTATACACATTCATATATTTAAGTACATTCATACGTAACCCATTCATATGTGCATACATACAAGTTCACCCTACTTACACACGCTACAGTTCCATATCTACATACATGCATACAAGTCACATTCACTTATTCGTATTCAAATATGAAACTTTGAACATCGCAAGCATCTAAACTTGAGCCTTACCTACAAATGTATCAATACAAATCGATGCAGTTACACTTAACAAAACCGACTAACTTCCAACAAACATGATGACCCTTCCATTAACATGATGAACGTTCCATTAACATGATGAACATTTCATTAACATGATGAACATTCGATTAACATGATGAACATTTCATTAACATGATGAACATTCCATTAACATGATGAACATTTCATTAATATGATGAATATTCTATTAACATGATGAACATTCCATTAACGTGATGAACATTCCATTAATGTGTGATGAACATTTCATTAACTGATGAACATTCGATTAACATGATGAACATTCCATTAACCTGATGAACATTCCATTAACCTGATGAACATTTCATTAATATGATGAATTATTGGTCCCCGTTTGGACTTAAAAAAAATTATTTTCACGTAATATGGTAAGTGATTTCAACAAATGTGAAAATAGTGTGCGGAAATAAAAATCAGACTTTCAAGAAACAAGACCTACAGAATTTTCAAGTTTATATCACTTTGAAACAAAATGGTTTACAAGGTGATTGTGAGATTATTATCTATTACAAAACGAATACTTGTGAATTCTGAGGGGAAAGGACAATGGAGTTTGTAGTATGTATTGAATGCTAGGCTTAACTCATTGTTCTTTGCTTGATGAGCCTTCTATTTATAGACGGCTTGGATACATGAATAAACATTTGTTTATTCATGTTTATGTCCTGCAAAAAGTAGCTCCTTGTCATATTCATTGAATCCAATAATCAAGTTGCCTTTGTCATCATGATTTCCAATAATGTCAACTTTCTTCGGTTAGTGTGGCATGATAGAACTGATTTTTAGACAAGTGGGGTTTCATCAGAATTTCTAATAACCACTTCATTAGAAATTTTGGTGAACAAATCATCAGAAAGTCTGATGATCAGAATCGCCAGAAACTGATGATATTTCATCAGAAATATCATCAGATCCATCAGAAAAGCCTTCTCTGATAATCTTCTTCAGTTCTTGATCAACTTTTGATTCTTTGAAATAGATGTTGTTCTTTTCAGTTGCCCTATCCGGTCTTCTCCTTGTTGTTTTGATCTTTAGGACTTTTATCTTCTTCATAGATCAAGCTAAATTTGATTTTCTTCAATACTTACAAATAAAGTTTCCTAACAGTTTCCCCTTAAGTATTGTAAGAAAATGAACAATCTCATGAATAATTTTTTTTTCCAAGCATTGGAAACTTGAAATTTGCAAATCAAACAAGTTACTACTATTTTGAAAAACAAATTTCATGATGAAATAAAATTTAAAACTAACATGTTCTTCAAAACAGCTTTGCCCTCTTTAGTACATCTCCATCCTTCAATTTCTTTTAGTAAGAAATGTACTTGTTGCAGATATCATACATGTCTTTGTACTAGCTTCTTGCTTGAATCCAATCTTCAATTATTTGTTCAATTTCCTGTCTTTGATTTTCTTTGTTCATTCCTGTCTTCTGAAGTTTTTCTTGTCTTTTGTTCATACTTTTCATAATAAACTTCAGAGTCTGATTTGAGTACTTACAGATATCAACACTTCTGAACAGAGCCTTGTTCTTCTCAAAATCTCTGTAGACTACACTGTAGTTATGTCTGTTGTTTATCATTGGTAGTTCAATGATGTCTCCAGATCTTGCATCTTCTATCAGCTCTGAGGGAATGCTTGTGTTTGGTGCACTGAGATAGACCTTTTTGTTGTGAACACAATCATAATTCATGCATAAATCAAAGTTAGAAAAAGCTACGCTTTCAAACAGCTTTAATCCAGTATTTGATATGGTCATTAATGCTCTTCTGATTTCTTTTGTGTTTTTCTTTTCCTTTTCATAATGATCCTTCATGAACAGAATGTCCAAAGGATGCAATCTATTAGCAATGTCTTCATCAGTCACTTTTTCTTCTTCACCATTTTCTTTGAGAAGTGTGTACCTGTTTTGCAGATAAGTTCCTCCAACACCATCAGTTCCAATTTCTACTTTATCCACTTTCATGATTCTTTTTACTGGATTCTCATTGGTGTAGTGAATGCTTCTTGGACCTCTTTCTAATCTCTCTGCCCTTATAGCTAATCTGTAAGGAGTTGGTGGCTTCTCTGGTACATCTTCTTTCTACCAATAGTACTTCATCAGATTGTATTCAGGGAATATCATTATATCCCTGTCAATCTCTCTAATCATGACAGATTGAGTTTCAGAGATTTTTCTTTTGACAATCTGTGGTTTTCTTGAATCAGCTTCTTGTTCCCATTCATTCATTGTTTGCATATTCATCAATTTACTTATGGCAGTGTCATCAGAAGAAGTTGGTTTTGGAACAGTTTGAGAAGTTATAAGTTTCAAATTTGTGATAACCTGAGGTTTGGAAGGTGCTAACCTTTTCAGTATTTCATCTTTTGAAATATTTGGAGGTGGACCCATTACAGTGGTTCCAGCTTCAGTGATAGTGATTGGTGTAGCAGATGATTGTTGAGGAGTTGACTTTGGAATTTCTTGATAAGATTGTTCAACAGGAATTGCCTTCATGATTTCTTTGGGATCAAGCTTAGCCAATCTGGCAATGTTGTAATGCATTCTCTTTATCAGATGGTACACTTCTCCTACCAGATTTGAGTTGTTGACTATGCTTTTTTGAACTTCTGCAAATTTAGTTTGATTTTTCTCCTGCATGGTAGCCCATTCTTTTAACAATTTTTCAAGAGCATCAGTAATACTGTTGTTTCTTGCCCTTAGAATGGTGACTTCTTCCAAGACCTTGTTTGCACTTCTTGATTGTCTTGATTCTACAGCATTTGAGACTTGTGTTTTGATCTTCTCCATTTCTGTGAAAATCTTGTGGATTTCTGATGCAGAGATGCTGGTTTCTAGTGCCTTTTCCTTTAGCTTATGCAGAGACTTTAGTGCTTCAGTGTTTCTTTTAGTTTGTGCCTTTATGACCTCCACTGATTCTGATAAGTCTTCATATCTTCACTTTGACCTTGTATCTCTGACAGCAACAAATCAAGTTTTTCTTCTACAAGACTCTTTTTGTAGGCTTTGAAAACATTTTCTAGAACAGTTTCCAGATTTTCTTGTGTCATGTGTGTTCTAGGGATATTTGGAACAACAAATGTTCCTTCTTTCATTCCAACTGCAAACATATTTGCAGCTGTTTTGGAAATGATTGGATCACTTTTAGCTTTACCAGAATCTGGTGCAACCTTAAGTGTACCAGAATCATCTCCACCAGAGGTGAAAAACATATTTTCATCCTTTCCTTATGTCCTTGAATCATATTAGTGAATGATTCTCTATAAGTTTTTGAGGTAAACAGATTACCTTTTACCAGATTTCCTTGATCAGTTTCCTGATCTCTATCTGTTGAGATCTCAACATCTTCCTCATTCTCTGATTCAGAGTTGGGATGAATAGAACTAGAAACTTCCTCATTAACATCAGTGTTTCAATATTCTATTTTGTAAGAAACATTAATTGAATCTTCCGAGTTTGTTCTTTTTAAAGAAGTATCAACTAAACTGTGTTTAAGAGAGATGTACCAGCAACCTTAGATTCATCAAGATTTACAACTTTAGTAGCTTCTTTTGTGGTACCAGCAAAGTGAGATTCTTCATAATGTTGATCTTCAGCCTCTTCATGAGTTCCTCCAGCAATATGAGATTCTTCATAGTGTTGATGTTCTGTTTCTTGATGAATTTCAAACTCAAGATGAGTTCCAGCTTCAGGAATCTAATAACTTTCAGCATGTTCCTTTTCTGTCTTATTTTCTGGTGAGTTAGTTATCATCAGAATTCCTTCCCTCCTGTGGGCTCTGTTTCTGACGTCAAGGACTTCTCAATTTCTTTTTCTTCTATTGATGAAGAGCAGTTAAAAACTTCTTTGCTAGGTTCTTCTGTAGGAGTATCTGATTTGGCAAGAAGTTCTTCATGTTGTAATCTGTAATGAGAGTCTGCTGCAATGAGGCACATCATGCTTTCTGGTAACCTCGGGAACATCTTTGTTTGATTCCCATCCATGAGTGGCATTCCAGGCTTTCATGGTGTTTGAACTCCAGACCTCCTCCAAAATTGGAATTTCTATGTTTCTTTCGGTAAAAGTTTCAGAAATGAAGATTGAAATGAACCTTGGATACGGTAGATGTGAAGTAACTTTCCCATTCTTAGTGAGAATTGATCTTTGGATTAAATTGAAGAATTCTGTCCCATAATCAAGTTTGAACCCATGTATGAGTCCATATATGATTTTCAGAATTGCTTGACTTACTTGATCAGCTCCCCCTATCTTTGATGTGAGACACTTGTTTAACACTTCCATCATCACTTGCCAAAATGCTGGCATTTCATTTTTTTACTGCACCAATTTTGTTAATCTTCTTGTTTTTGTATCCAAGTTTAATGAGAAAACTTTTCAAATCTTCTCTTTCTGGTGATTCACAGTATTTATCAAAAACTGGAAGTTCAAGCCATTCTCTTACTCTTGCGGGAGTTAATGTTACCGAAACATTTCCCCATACATGAGCAGCGACCTGATTTTCTCCATCTTCACTGAAGGTGTGAACAAACTGTTGCAGTAACTTTTCTGGTACTTCTCTTCTCTTTGTTAATGCATTTGAGATTGGACATCTTATGAGATATTCTATCAAAAGTTGACATCTTTCATCCTATTCCAAAATCTCTGTATTCATCAACAGGTTATTTTTGTTCATTGGCAAGAATTATGTGTCTTCAACAAAAGGTACATCATGTTGAACAATTGGAATGTTGAGGTTTACATTTGCCATTGCTTGATTTTGTGAGTTAGGGTTTGAGATTTGGGAATTTTGGATTTTGAGTGAAGACAGAGGATTTCGAGGTTTGAAGTTTTGTGAAGAAGGTGAGTGATTTGTGAATTTCTGCTAAGGTAGAGTTATATAGTGAAAGTTTTAGCAGAGATTTGTGGGTTTGAGGAGGCATGAAATGTGGCTTGTATTGGTGGTTAAAAGATCATTAATTACCTTTATTACCGTTAGATCGTGTGACATGAAATGCATTTCAGAATGCAACCGTTGGATCATGGGTATCAAGACTTTTAACGACGGTTGATCGTGGTTATGCCTTCTTAACTTGTAGTTTCTTCAATTATTAAAATTGAATTTTGATTGGAGAATACTATCGGTCACATGACACCTTTTCATTTTTGTGGACCCTATTTTGTTCATGGTCTTCTTAATATTACTCCTTTTTCAAAGTCAAAAAATCCATTTTGATGATGTCATCAGAAATTGAATATAAATTCTGTTGAGAATTTTCTTCTGATTTGAATTTTGTTGGCCTTTCAAATGTGGTCAACAGAAGTCAACAGAATTTCATATGAATTCCCCCCGAACTAGTGAGCTTTTTCAACAGATTTTTTTTCTTTGTTAAGATGAGAGGGAATGAGATGAGGTTAGTAGACTTACATATGATTCTCTTGTTGACATCCAAGTCTCTTGTGTTTTCTTCAAAGTCAAAACTTTTTGGAAAACTTTGATAATGATAATTGACTTTTTCTGATATTTTCTAAAACTTTTTATCATTTTGAATAAAAAAATTCAGAGAAAGAAATTTATTATCAGATTTCAATCTTATGTCATCAGAAACTCAGAGTTTTGTGGCAAATGATTTGTTTTCTGATGATCATACATTGTTTTGGTGAATTTTGACATCTTATATATCTTTACCCAGTTTTATTTTTGCTTCCCCCCAATCCATGAACCAGAAAATAAAGCAACTATAGAAATATACTATATTAACATGTCAATAAAACAAAAACAAAATCTACACATACGAAGGGGAAAAAAAACTTAATCAAGGTCCATTCCTTCTCCATGATTTATTTCAAAGAGCAACCATAGTTCCGTCACCAGCCCAGAATTCTGGTCAGTAGGTATGCGCATATTGAGATCCATGTTTTGTTGAAGTCTCATCTCAGCTCTTGGGAAACCTGTAGGAACACCTCCAAAGCCTAGCCATAAATGACAACTACCTACTTATAGATATTGTGTCATCACAGTCTTTCTTATTTAATTTTCTATCAGATAGCATAAGGAATATTTGAGATAAACTCTCTTGCATTAATGGTTTAGGCGGCTATTTCCAGAAAATATATCATGATTAACTGCCTATATGTCACTTCAAACTCCTTAATATTGATGAGGTGTAATGAATGAAGGAGAGAAAAGCTTAACTACCATTAACGAGTCCCCATAATTTTTTTTTCTATTTATGACGTTATCAGCAAAAAAAAAAATGCAGTACAAACTAATAATAAGAATTCGAAAAGACACAAAAAAAACGAGAAAGAAAATCTACAGTAAGTTTATGCAATTTATGAGATATGAATGAAGATGGTGACAAGCCTGAATTTGTTCTGAAAATTAGGGATGATTCTGATGATTTAACAAGTTTTCTGATATTTTATCAGACTTTATGATGATTCATCAGATATTCTAATGATTTATCAGATTTTATGATATTTTACCAGAATTTATGATATTTGATGATTTACTTTATCAGAAAAACTGTTGTTTCATATTTTTGACTATTAGAAAGTTTTTTTTTTATTCCTTGATTATTGTCAAAACTAATTATCAAGCATTTTTCTGGTAAAAAGGTTACCTGAAAACCTTTATCACAGAATTGACCACAACTCAGCAGATTCTACTTTAAGCCTTCTACATAGTCTACTTTTTCTATGGTCAAACATCCATACCTTATGCATCCATACCCCATAATCCTCCCTTTTACTCCATTCCCAAAGTTTACTAATTTACCCAGTTTTGAAACAAAGTTACTGAGGGTTTTTGGTACCCAGACTTGCTTGGGTACTTTTTCTGATGAGATTTTAATCAGATTGTTTTCTTTTGATGGTCTTTCATCAGAATTTCTATTACATGCTGAGCCATGAACAGATTTTTCACTTTTCTTTTGGAGATGGTGTTGAACAAGCTTCAGTATGTCAACACACATACAAGATTCTTTATCAGAATTTTCTGATTTCTTTTCTTATGATGGAATGAGTGGATAATTTTGAAACATTAAGTGAACTGCTTCTGAAATATTTAAAGATTTTTGTTTGAATTCACTCCTTTTTGCTCTTGAGTTGGGTTTTGAGTTTTCAAAAGAGCTATCAGAACTGGTTGATTTGCATGATTCAGAGTCAGATTCTGATGTAAATTTATCAGAGATCTGATGTGTTGCTTTTACAAAGATGGTGGGTTTAATTTCACTTGTTTTTACATACCCTAAACCTTCTCCTTTGTTCTTTGGTGTAGATTCAATAAAGTTAATGAATTCTTTTGCTTGTTGAAAACCTTTTACATTTATTTCTTTATCATGAATTTTCTTGTAAAGATCTTTTCTTTCCTTTTTATAAAATTCAATTTTAGCTCTATGATCTAAGCTTTCTTCTATTAGTAACTTGTTTTCAAGTATAACTTTATTCATGGTTCTTTGCAATTCATCAGATTTTTTACTATCTGATCTCTGTTTATCTTGCAGACATAGAGAATCTGACATGAGCTTGTTTAATTTGTGTTCAAGGTCAAGATTATCTAAAGTTACCTTTTGTTCTGATGCTTCAGGAATTTCACCAGAAAGTGCCATAAGACAGAAATTAGCCATCTCTTCATCTTCTTCATCAGAAGAATCATCAGACAACCATGTATCTATCCCCGCAATCAAACTGACTTGTTGTTGCTTCTTCTCATAGTATGCGACATCCTTCAGTTTCTTGGTTTTGCATTATGATGCATAGTGACCCTTTTGTTTGCATTTGTAACACACAACTTCAGCCTTTCCCTTATCGTTTGATCTACCTTCATCCCTAGATCTTCCTTCCATCTTCCCTCTGTCACTTTTCTGGTATCTTTGGCCTCCTCCTCTCAACTTCTGTTCAAAGGTTTTAGTGAGCAGTGCAATTGCTTCAGCAAAAGCTGAAAAATCTGATGATGTATCAGAAATTTCAAGATTTTGACTGTTTGAAGGTTGTGGATCATTGGTAGGTGTTCATTGTGAGTTTGAGATTAAAGCTAAAGATCCCCTCTTTGAATTGAGTCTTCAAATATTTCTTATTCTCTGGGACCAAAATGCTATATAAGTCATGAAGACTCATATTACCTAATTCTAAGGTTGAGGAAAAAGTAATGGTTAGACTTCTCCATTATCTAGGTAAAGCATCCAGAAATTTTATGTTTCTTTCATCATTTGATTTTATTATCCCAAATTTCTTTAGCTCATTCAAAAGTTTTGTAAATCTGTGATATGTTTCATTTAGTTTTTTATTTGGTAAGCTTTTGAATCTCTCTTATGAGGAAACATTGTTTGTTCTTTTATTTCTTTTCATCCTTTCTCCTCCTTCACAAAGATTTTCCAACTGATCCCATATTTCCTTGGCTGATGCACATGCATCAACTTGAGAAAATATGTCATTAGGGAGAGCCATTATTAAAAGTGACTTTGCCCTTTCATCTGCAGCCACCTTTTCCTTGTCTTCTGGGCTCTAAAGTGTTTCACTTTTGGGAACCCAGGAAGCAGGGATTTCTGGTGATTGATCAGTTGCTGGAATAGCTGGTATTATAGTCATTGGTACATGCGGACCCATTTCAATGGATTAAAACAGAGCTCGGTCATGTCCATTAAGGAAATTGACCATCCTGATTTTCCATTGTGGGTATTCCTCCCTGACAAGAGTCAGAGGTTTAGACATTGAACCAATGTTAAAAGCATTATTCCATGTTTGAAAGTTTGCCATGTTTAGAGAAAAGAAGATGAGCGATTAATCGTTTGAAAATGATTTATTCAATCTGCTATGATACCAATTGTTGGTCCCAGTTTGGACTTAAAAAAATCTTCTTTTCACATAATATGGCAAGTGATATTAACAAATGTGAAAATAGTGTGCGGAAATAGAAATCAGACTTTCAAGAAACAAGACCTACAGAATTTTCAAGTTTATATCACTTTGAAACAAAATGGTTTACAAGGTGATTGTGAGATTATTATCTATTACAAAACGAATACTTGTGAATTCTGAGGTGAAAGGACAATGGAGTTTGTAGTATGTATTGAATGCTAGGCTTATGTTAGTACATGATGTCTAAAGCCTACGTCTTAAGTCTAGGGGTCTAATATGTCAAGTATGTATAGTACAGGGGGCTGAAATGTAATTTTATGATGTAATACATGTCTGGTCGCTTGAAATGACATCAGGTCATTTCAAGCGAGCTAAGTTGATGTGTGTTCGCTTGAAATGGGATGTGTCATTTCAAGCGAACTAGCAAGCCTATATATAGGTGATGTATGTTTCTCATTTGGTACTAATCCTTGAAGTTGTAACCGAAGTACTGCCGGATTTTTCTGTGATCTATTAATGAGAAACTGTGTTTAAAGTGATATTCTGTCTATTTCTACTCCATTCTCTCTGATTTAAACTGTTTGTATGTTTCCGCCATATAAACAGTGGTATTTTGACTCTGATTGACTCACTAAATCGTCAATATCGATCCTACAATTGGTATCAGAGCCAGTTATGAGCTAAAATACCTGAATCAGAGCATTTTTCTTACATTTTTTTGATTTCTGGACGTTTGGACGGACAAAATGGACTGAGTTTTTAATATAATGTGTAAAAGTGAGTTTTAACAAACCCTTGAGAGTTTCAGCTTAAAATCCGAACTAAATCAGATAAAAATGGCCTGAAAACCTCTGCTCGCTTGAGCGAACTTGTTTTGTCCACTTGAAAAGTGTGGTTTTTTGAAGCGAAGTAGGTTAGTTCGCTTGAAAAGTTCTTTGTTCGCTTGAATAGTTGAAAGCAGCTTCAAGTGAACTAGTTAGCTCGCTTGAGAAGGGTTGTTCGCTTGAGTGTAATTTGAGTTCGCTTGAATTACTGAGTTCGCTTGAAAGTGTAAATGCTTGAAAGTGTGGTCGCTTGAAAATCTGTTTTTAGTGAAAGTCCATTTCGTTTGTGATATTTCGTCTGAAGTTCAGTTTATGTAGAAAGTATTTTCAGTAAAGTGACAAGTTTTTTCAAAAGTTAAACATTTTTAGGTAATAAAATCTCTAAAAATGGAAAACCAAGATTTCTACAACTTCTTTGCCGGCAGTGGTATGACAGCAGGGCAAACATCGGGTAGTATTGTTCAAAACGTCAATACGGAGAATGAGTTGGGAACGATGCAGAAACCACCCAAGCTGATGAGTCTAGATGAGTATGCAGGATTGTCTGGGAGATTCAAAAACTGGGTACAAGCAAACCACTTTGAGTGTTGGTTGAAGATTGATACGAAATATGAACCTCCTTTAGATGCTATGGGTCATGCGAAAGTGATTGGGAGTTTGACACAAACTGAACAAGCTGATTTCAAAGCTGAAAAGAAGATGATGAGTATTTTTCAACAGGCGATTAAAGAGGATATCTTGGTGTTGTTACAGCATGAGGATAATTCAAAATCTATTTGGGATAAACTGAAAGTAAAGTTTAAAGGAAGTGGAGAGATGATGAAAAGCAAGAAGGCTTTGATAAATAAACAATTTGACATTTTCACGGGTATGAAAGGTGAAACTACAAAACAACTGATTGAAAGATACTGCCATTTAGTTTTGGAGATGGGAAGATTGAAGATAACTAAGACCAATGAAGAGTGGATTGATAAATTGGCAGATGCATTACCATATGATGAGTGGGGAACGTATCTGATGGTGTTAAAGAAAAATACAAGTTTTGAAAACATGAATCTCAGTGGGTTCATTGAGAAGATCGAGGCACACGAGTTAGAGCTAACAAAGATTAAACAGATGAATTCTGCAAATATTCAACAGGATGTTTCACTGTATTATAAAGGCAGTTCTCCGGAAATAACGAATCTGAGCCCAAAGATTCAAACAGGATTAAGTGCAGATGTAACTTCTGGTGCTTCGTCTAGTACTTCAAGCAACAACAAGTCCTCACCATTTACGAGTTATGAGCCAAACTACAAAGCTTCTGAACAAGCTACACCACAAAGCTTTTCAAGTTCAAACAATCAGGGTCAAGGTCCGGGGATAATGTGCAACATAGCAGTAAATATCAAGAACGCTCAAGATTTTACAGAATCTTCTGCTAAACAACACATTGCACTACTCGCATCAGTATTGGAATCTTACGAGAGTTTGGTGGCTGGGAGAATAGGCAACCCCGATATGACGAAAGAGGACTATGACCAAATAGATCTGGAGGAGCTCGAATTGATAGACATCAAGTGGGGTATGGCAAGTTTGGTTAGAAGAGCCCAAAGGTTATGGAGATTACAGGTCGAAACAATTTGTTGGGACCGGATCAAAAGCTTGGATTTGACAAGTCCAAAGTGACGTGTTTTAAGTGTAAAGAGAAAGGGCATTTTAAGAGAGAGTGTCCGAACAGAGAGGTCAACAATCACCAAAATCCTTTTACAAATGATTATTACAAACAGGCGATCTATCACAAGACAAATCAACAACCTGTCATTCAAAGACCACAGATCGAGAACAAGCCAGAAAAAGCTCTCATAGTCAACCAAGATGATGAAAAGGTAGCTGAAGGATTCAGTTGGGATAAATACATCCCTGGCAGTGAGGGTAGAGGTTTGATTGCTGAGATTGTGGAAGAACCAGAGAATGTTGCTGAAACAGAGGTTGTTAGTGAAAATGTGTCTGAAGAAAATTTGGTTGATCTTGAAGAAGTTGCTGCAGAAATTTACTATTATCAATCCGAACAAGAGGTTTTGGCTATTTCTTTAAAATCAATTATACCTCCTAATGTGGTTGATTCTTTTGCAGGTTTTTTCAGTGAGCCAACAACCGGATTTTGCCCACAGTACGAGGAAGAGAAAGTTCCGGTTGAAGAGACAATTGATGTCTCAAAAGAAATGTCTGAAGAGACATTGAAAGAGATTGCAGACAAAGCTTTGATGGCAAAACTGAAAGAGGTAGATATAGAATCTGTAAAACCAGAGTCTGTTGATACTGAGTCAGTCAAAACAGAGTTAGGTCAAAAGGTGTTTGATGGGAAATCCGAAAGTCAGGAGGTCAAAACCGAAGGAGTGTCTGAGTCAGAATCTGATAATGTCGGTAAACAAGATGTTACTGTTGTTAAAGAGGAAAAGATTGTTGAAAAGATTGATTCAATCTCTGAAACACCATGCCAAAACTGTTCAAAACCTTGCATGAAGTGTCTCGAAAAGGACACAGAGTTTCAGAAATTGAAACAACAAACTGATATGATTAATTTTGATCTAAGTCAAGTAAAAGAAGCATATGATACATTGGCTAGATCGATTAAAATGATTCAAAATGAGAGTCTTGAAAATGATAAAGCCACAAAATTGTTGAAATCAATTGTTCTAGATAAACAAAAGGAAATCAATTTTCATTTGGACACGATAGCTTCATTGAAAAAGGAATTGGAGTTAACAAAAATTGAGAATGAAAGAATTGATAAGAAGTTGATAAGTTATGTTGCATCCTCATATGTGATTGAATAGATTGTTCCTAAACAACCAGATGAAACACCGGTCTTTAACAGTGTTCCACCCCCAATGTGGAGTCATTACACTCAGAAGTATCCAGATGGGGTGGTAGCTGCTTTGAACCTCAAGTTGAGAACCATTGAGGATGAGTTACCTGAGAGTATTGATGTTACATTCTCTCCGTCCGACACTGACAATGAGTCACAGGTTATCAAGACCGTTGTTGACGAAGTGTTAGGCGAAGAAAGTGATAACTCAGACTTTGAAACTGTGAAAACACATTTGGAAAGTTCTAGTTGTGAATGTGAAGATGATGGTAACTTTTTGGACAAGTTTATACCAAAATCAGAAAAGATTACGAATGATGATCCGATCATGGTGGTCTACACAATGATTGGAACTGACAAACTCTATTCTGATTTTGAGTATCCGATCCAGAACGCAAACATGAAAAATGTTGAAAAGGTGTTTAAGCTTGTTGAGATTGACATTTCTGAAGTAAACAACAATGAGTTTTTTTCAAAACCTAAAAAATCTTTTGTGAAACAAAACAACCCTGGGAAGAAAGATTGGGTAAGTAACAATGGGTCTAACAAGAAAAATGGAAACAATTTTAAAAATAAAGGTATTGGATTTGAAAAGAGAATGGCTAAGAATGTTAAGCCAAAGGAAAAAATGAATGATATTTTTGTTGTTGGTCCAAGTGTTGATGATGAAAAGGAGTATATTTTTAGTCAAAAAGCCATTGATGATTTCAATGCAGCGAAAAAGTTGAGAGAAGAGACATACAAATCAACTTTTGTCGAATATGACAAAACGGTTTGTTACCGCTGCAATGAGATTGGTCATATGGCAAAGCAATGTACCAAAAAGATTGAAAACCCCATTTTCAAGAAACCTGTTTTGCAAAAACCAAGACCTAAAATTCCAACTGATAACAAGTGTAAAAAACCCATGGTTTCTCCCTTTCGAATTTTGAAAAGAGGAGAATCTTTGAAGTCCGAAGAAAAGCCGAAATCATTTTTTGAAATTGGCGAATCTTCGAAAACTCAAAAAACTTCAAAAATTTATCCAAAGATAAATGTTTCTGAAAACCAATCATGGGTGGTAAAACCAAAATCATCAGTTGAAGAGAAAAAGATGGAAAGTATTTTGAAAAATGAAAATGAGTTAAAATCTGAAATAAAATTTGTTTCAAATGATGGTCAGAAATTTGAATTTGAACTGGACAAGTTTCTTGCAGAGTTTCCACCAATTAAAATTGGAGATTTAAAATCAAAATCTGAACCTGTTGTCCAAAATGTGATCTTTAGTATTCCGAAAGTTGATGTGAAATGTGATTTAGTGTTTGGTAGTTTTCCACAGGAAAAGAAGTCATGGGTTTCATTGTTTGAATGATTTGCTATGATGATTGCAGGGGCTTCCGAAGCAATTTATCTCGAAGTGGATAATGGATAGTGGAGCGTCAAGACACATGACCGGAATGCTAGCATTGCTTTATGACGTTAAATCTTTGAATGGAGGATACGTGGGATTTGCTGGAAATCAGGGAGGCAGGATTGTTGGTCAAGGGACTCTAATGAATGGAGTCATTTCATTTGATAAAGTGAACTACATAATAGAACTTGAAAACAATCTGCTGAGTATCTCACAGATTTGTGACAATTCTTTTACCGTACATTTCACTAAAAATGAATGCCTTGTCTTAAAACCTGGTTTCAAAATTCCGGAAGAAATGGTGTTGTTGCGAGCTCCACGAGTAAATGATCTGTACATTCTTAATATGGGTGTCACAACAACAACTGATTATCAAAAACAATGTTTTGTGTCAAAAACCAAAGCAACTGAAAAAGAGTCGATTATGTGGCATCGAAAGATGGGCCACATTCATTTGCGTAAAATGAACTTTCTTGTATCTAATGATTTGGTTGAAGGTGTAAATTTGAAAAACTTTCACTTGAATGATGAATGTGTAGCTTGCAAGAAAGGAAAGCAGACAAAGAAGTCACATCCACAGAAGTTGCTGAATTCAATCAGAATGCCTCTCGAGAGACTCCATATGGATCTCTTTGGACCTGTCAACGTGCAAAGTATCAGCGGAGACTTATATTGTTTAGTAGTCACTGATGACTTCATGAGATTTTCTTGGGTGGTGTGCATGGAAAGGAAAGATCAAACATTTAAGTCTTTGATGATTCTTTTCAAGAAGATGGAAACGCTCTACAAAGTGCCAATCCGAAGAATAAGAAGTGACAATGGAACGGAGTTTAAGAACAAACGCATGCTCGAGTTTTGTAACGAGAAAGGAATTCTTCATGAATTCAGTGCACCATACACTCCACAGCAAAATGGTGTAGCTGAACGAAAGAACCGTACTCTAATCGAAACTGCTCGAACGATGCTGGCCGATTCAAAACTACCGATCCATTTCTGGAGTGAAGCTGTAGCAGCGGCATGCTATACCTTGAATCGAGTGCTTACTGTGAAGAAATACAAAAAGACATGCTTTGAACTTCTTCATAGATACAAGCCAAATCTGAAGTTTCTAGAGCCGTTCGGATCACCATGTACTTTCATTGATCCTGATGGCAAGTTCGGTGCAAAAAGCAATGAGGGTTTTTTCGTTGGATATACGAGTCCGCTAAAAAGAGTGTTCGTTCCATGTCTGAAGAAGGTAATTGAAGTTCAACATGTAGACTGTCAGAAGCATACTGAGTCACCGCAACTTCCCGGACAAAGATTGCTTTTCGATTATGACAAACTTTGGGAGTCGTTCCAACTACCTACAGTGCCGAGTGAAGAGGAACTTGCTTACTTATACCAACAGCAGCAATCCATGGTACAAGAACAGATACCAAGACCGTTGGTGGTTTCTCAACCAGATGTGGATACAAACATACCTACAACTGGTGCAAACGATCACGAGGCAGGTCCGAGTGGAACAGCTCAAGAACCACCAGAGGAACCAGCTCCATCATTTGATCAATCCGATGACTCAGAGTCGGAAAACGGTCCGATTTTTGATGAGGATCCAAATGTTGCTACGAATGAAGCTGAGGATCACACCGGTGATCTAGATATCACGAATCTGCAATTGGAAGTTGTTGTGCCTGACACTGTCATGCCACGAACTCTTTCTTACCATCATTCAGAGCAGATTATCGGAGATCTTCAGAGCGGTGTTAAGACGAGAGATCAGATCAACAGAGCACTTATTTGTTTTTATACATCTGTTGCTCCTTTACAAGAGGAATTCTCACTTAAATGTTTTATCTCGCAGATTGAACCCAGAACATATAAGGAAGCTTTGACTGAAGACAGCTAGGTTAATGCTATGCAGGAGGAGCTACAGCAATTCGAAAAGCTGGGAGTTTGGAGATTAGTAGATCTTCCTGATAATCAAAAGTTGATCAAAATAAAGTGGGTTTTCAAATGTAAGAGAGATGATAGAGGAGTCGTGGTTTGGAACAAAGCACGATTAGTGGTACAAGGCTTTAGTCAGCAAGAAGGCATCGACTATGATGAGGTTTACGCGCCTGTTGCTCGACTTGAAGCTATTCAGATCTTCCTGGCGTTTGCGTCCTGGAAAAACTTCATAGTGTACCAGCTTGATGTTAAATCTGCCTTCCTGTACGGAAAGATTAAAGAAGAGGTGTATGTGGGACAACCACCAGGGTTCACTGATCCACTTCACAAGAACAAGGTCTATCTGCTGGATAAGGCGCTCTACGGTTTACACCAGGCACCGAGATCCTGGTATGAGACGCTTTCCCAATATCTGATGGCCAACCGGTTCACTAGGGGGACAGTCGATAGCACATTGTTCACAAAGGAAGTTGCAGGACATCTCCTAATTGTGCAGATCTACGTTGACGATATCATTTTTGGTTCCATGAACGACGAGTTGTGCAAAGAGTTCGAGAATATTATGAAGAAGAAATTTGAAATGAGTTCGATGGGGGAGATGAAGTTTTTCCTCGGGCTGCAGGTAGAACAGATGCCTGATGGAATCTTCATTCACCAATCAAAATATGTGAAGGACGTGCTTGAAAAGTTTGATATGACTCAATGCAGTCCAGCAGCAACCCCCTTAGCACAGAACCATGGTATATGTCCTGACGAGAGTGGAGTCAAGGTGGATGAGACGTTGTACCGGTCTATCATCGGATCCTTAATGTATCTCACTACTTCCCGACCGGACATCATGTACCCAACATGTATTTGCGCCAGATATCAGTCGAGCCCGAAGCAGTCACACCTGACAATTGTCAAAAGGATTTTACGGTATTTGAAAGGTTGCCCAAGCATCGGCTTGTGGTATCCTCACTCGGGTGACTTCTCTCTAACAGGTTTCGCTGATTCTGACTTTGGAAGCTGCAAGCAGAACGCTAAGTCCACCACTGCTGGGTGTCAGTTCTTTGGAACTCGACTCGTTACCTGGCAGTGCAAGAAACAAACCTCTGTGGCGCTTTCTACTTGTGAGGATGAATACGTTTCAGCCTCCAGCTGCTGCTCTCAGATCCTTTGGATCCAGCAGCAAATGCGCGACTTTGGCTTGCGATTCTTGGATACACCGATTTTCGTGGATAATGAAGCAGCCATTAATATAACTAAAAACCCGGTTCACCATTCTAAAACTAAGCATATAGAGATCCGTCATCACTTCATCCGTGATTGTCACGTGAAGAAGTTGATACGTATTGAACATATACACACCGATGATTAGAAGGCTGATTTCTATACAAAACCGTTTGATAAAAAGAGATTTATTATCTTTTAAAATTGAATGGGATGAAAAATCTGCGTTCTGGGAGGGTTGAAGAATGTGAAGCCGAGGAGGGCGGCGATCTGATGTGAACTACGTCGTGTTGTCAACTTTGTTTGTACAGTTTGTTTTCTGCTTTTCGATAAAAACAAAAACACAAAAATATGTTTTTCTTCTTAGGGGGAGAAAGTTTGCAGAAAAATACAAAAACATGATAAAATTACAAAAACCAAAAACATTTGAAAAAGTAAAAATGAGTTTGTGTAAAAAGGGGAAATGATAGTACATCAGCTAGACAGGTGCAGTACGCTAAAGAAATGTAATGTATAAATGTGTTAAGCAGTCTAGTAGATGATATGTCGATAGGTTTTTACACATTTAGTAGGTTTGTTCGGGATATAAACATAAATTTTCTTACTTTTATGTGGGGAACATCTCTCGGATATATGGGTAACCCCCGAAATCTTGTTTGAAAGATTCCTTTTTCTGATATACTAGGTCTTTATACTCAGTGATATCTGGGGTATTATTCCAGGACTTCTGCTGAATGGAAGTTCTGACCTAGTCCTCGAATAATACTTTACTTTTCGCAATGCTTGAAACATAGCATCACCCTCAGCATATATGATAAGACAATAAAATTGCTTAGCAATGCTGTTGTAAAAAAGATCCTCTAAAGGGGACACACCAAATAGTTGCGTCATGATCTCTCTGCTGAACGATAGTTCTGACCTGAGCTCTCATGATTCTTCATAATTTATTAACCCTTTACAGATATCATTTGTAGTTTTTTCACCTGTAAGACTGAATATTGGGATCTGGATACGAGAGTATATTCTGAGGTGGAACACATATAAAAGTTAAGCCTTAAATCATTAAATTCGTATCTTAAACAGATTGAAAAATGTGTGAAAATTTAAAATGGACTAGTATATCGGCAATCAATGCAAACTGTTTAATATTGAAAATGTAATCTAAGCTTAACGGTACTTGTATCTCGTCGGCAGCTGATATGATCCCCTAACACGCTCACAAAAAGATTGTGTGTACATATTTCTACTTATCTGTTTCTAAAAACCAAAAAGATTTTATCTTTCATCTTATTTTCGACAACGGACGTTGGGGATCGGATGATCAAAGTCTTGTGCAGATCATGTCCGTTTCATGAAGTTTGGGTAAGCAGGAGATTCTGGAAAGTGACTGGTACATGTTTGAAAGAATGAAAAGTGTTTGAAAGTTCAAAAAGCTCAAAAGTTCATTAATTTGAACTGTTTTCAAAAAAAAAAAAAAAATCAGCATACTTCATAATTTGGTAAGCCAGGGTCATTAACTTGGACCTGGCAGGCTAAACAGTTGACCAGGGTCATTTTTTTGAACTTGGTTAACTGGGTGTGTCGTTAAATTTTGGAAAAATCAAAAAGTTAAAATTTTTAAAGTGCATTTTCGCTTGAAAATTCATCTGTGACCGCTTCAAATGTGCTTCTCGCTTGAATGACTGACCGCTTGAAATTGCATGTGCACTTTCAAGCGGTCTGGCTCGGTCTATAAATAGGACAGGGTGTTCGCTTGAAATGCTCATTGTTTTTCTATCCGCTTCAAAGTGATATAGAGGCGATTTCAAGCGATCACTCTAATTCATCGATTTTGTGTCGTTACTCTGCCCAAATTCACCTAAATCTTGTGTTTTTAGTTGGCTTACTCAACTACAAACATGGTCAATGTAAGTGATTGCACTGATTTGGACCAGATCTTATGTTTTTGAAGTGTCGGCGATAACCTGTTTATATATTCATAGATTTAGGGTTAAATGTTGATAAAAATGAAATTAAATCAGATAGTTGTGGTCGGATTTGTGTGTAGATCATAGTGTGTATGTTTGATTGAACCAGATCTGAGGGTTTTGTATGTTTGTCAGTTATGCAGATCTTTGAACTTAGATCTAGGGTTGTTGAGTGGGTCAAATTTGATAAAAATGGTATAATTGAACTCGGAATCAAACGTAGAACAAACTCATTTCATCAATTTAAACATTTGGACTTGGAAATTTTTTTGGAAAAATTTGACTGTTTCAAGCGAACAGTCTAAGTCTTAGTCCGCTTGAAATGATATTTGTGTGACCGCTTGAATTGTACTATCTGTATGTGTTCGCTTGAAAGACATAACGCTTGAACTGAATTGTTTGTGTGTCTGTTTGAATGATGTTTTTGAATGAAAATTTTTAAGTAATCTCATTTGTTTGTTTCATGATTTGTGTCAGCCATCAAAGTTGTTGTTTAATGCGCAACACAACGTGTGTTGTGAACTAGATGAAGCAATGGCTCCGAAACTGTCGGAATTTAGAAGCATACTGGAGTTTATGAGAAGAGTGCCTATTCAAAAAGCCTTGACAGATAAACGCTTGGTTTTTAAATCTCATGTTAAACGTTTCTGGAAGCATGCAACATACGATGCAGAAAGCAAAGTTATCAATTCGCTTGTCAAGCTAAAGGATGAGAAGAAACCAATCATTATCTCAGAAGCTCTTGTTCGAGAAGTGATAGATTTTCCAGATGATGCAGATTATCTAAATTCGAAGTTTACAAAGCCCTTCAAGTTTTTGATTCATTCTGTATTACAAGCTCTTAGTCACCAAAAAGGAAGTTATGATGCAATGCGTGACTATCACATGAATATGGTTGTTGCTCTAGTGCTGAACAAAAAGTATAACTTTTCGCACATCGTGTTTCATTATCTGGTGGACGAAGTGACATCGAAGAGGAAGACTTGGTTATATCCAAGATATATTCAAATGATGATCGATCACGTTTATCCAGGAATTGTACGAGATGAAAACAATGATCTGATGATTCTCTCTCACATGGATAATGATTATGTTAAGGCTTTGATAAGATATCATACAAATCATCCTGAGCCGAAAAAGCAAGTTAAATTCTTTGGTGCTATCAAAGATAGAAATTATCAGGATCCAGATCCAGAAAGTCACCAGAATTGAAGAAACAGAGAGAGCTGACGGAAAGGGGGAGCATGGTGATGATCAAAATGTTGAACAAGTTGAAAAGTTAATTTTGAGAATAGAACCTGATTTGGAGGAAGGTGAGCACAGACATACGTATACATTGGATGATATTAAAGAAATGACACGTATGGTGGATCCAGACTTCAAATTTGATTTTGAAGATGAATTGAATGCGTTCGACATCAACCATCAACCAGAATATGAGTACACGTATGTAGAGGATGCTGATATGTATGACAGGGTTGAGGTTGAAGATTGTACTGATGACGAGAGTGTAAACAAAGATACTTCTCAGTTTCCTACACTGATGGAGTTCTTTACTGAAGAAAACAGGGATGAGTTAAGAAGAAAAGTCGATGAAATTTTGAAAGACAAGAATTTCGATGGTATTTCTAAAGATTTGCAGAAGGAAGAACGGCAGAAGTGGTTTAAAGATAGTCATGAAAGAAAGTTCAAAAGGTCGTTGAAGTATTATTAGAGAGATCAAAGTATTTCACTCGGTGATATCATTAGCTGGGGTTTTTCTACCTCATGTTAATGCCTACGCGATCAGAAGAGAGTTTGGTGTACAGTATTTTGAACGTCTGTATGATGTGATGTCTTTACCATGATGGGATGTCAAAGTTATCGAAAGTGAGAACTTTCGATATCATTAGCTGGGGTTTTCTACCTCATGTTAATGCCTACGCGATCAGAAGAGAGTTTGGTGTACAGTATTTTGAACGTCTGTATGATGTGATGTCTTTACCATGATGGGATGTCAAAGTTATCGAAAGTGAGAACTTTAGGGTATCCTGTACGAAAGAATGATATCACGATGTGGGGATACATAAAGTTTGAATCCTTGAAGAATTTCCGACACTGGAAGCCGCATTACCCGAAAAGAGTTCAAAGGGTAGATCCAGTGACAGGAGTTGAAGAGACTATTCTGAATGTGAAAAAGCCAAAGACGATGAAGAATATACCAGTTCCAAAAATGGAGCAGGATTTCTACAAAGGCTTTCTGGGATGGGTATACAGTTGTAGATCGACTGAGGCTGTTATTACTTATCGAGCTGGAAGGGAGATAAGAGAGATATATGTTTATGATCCTATGTGGTTAGTGAATTGCTCGGCCAAAGATATAGAATATTTATTCATAAACAAAATCCGTTTTCAATCTGAAGACAGAGAGCAAGCGATGCAGTTTCAACAAGTTGTAACTATTTGCTTTCAGAAAGGCATTAATTCTGAAAGTAAATGGAATTCTAAATGGTGGTCGCTTGAAGAGAAAGAAAGAAAGCTGAAAAAGAACATAAAGCTCGTGAAGAAAAAGATAAATATCTTCTTGAATCATTTGTACAAAGACAAGATGTTGAGCAAAAGAAAAGAGTTGATGAGAATGAGAAGCTTAGGAAGTTGTTGCTAAAGAAATCTAAGCCAAGAGAAGAAGTATTCAAGTCCTTGTGAAGTCCTAAAGACCAAGACTGAAGACTCCGGCTGTATCCAAGGGGGAGTTTGTTAGTACACGATGTCTAAAGCCTACGTCTTAAATCTAGGGGTCTAATATGTCAAGTATGTATAGTATAGGGGGCTGAAATGTAATTTTATGATGTATTACATGTCTGGTCGCTTGAAATGACATCAGGTCATTTCAAGCGAGCTAAGTTGATGTGTGTTCGCTTGAAATGGGATGTGTCATTTCAAGCGAACTAGCAAGCCTATATATAGGTGATGTATGTTTCTCATTTGGTACTGATCCTTGAAGTTGTAACCGAAGTGCTGCCGGATTTTTCTGTGATCTATTAATGAGAAACTGTGTTTAAAGTGATATTTTGTCTATTTCTACTCCATTCTCTCTGATTTAAACTATTTGTGTGTTTCCGCCATATAAACAGTGGTATTTTGACTCTGATTGACTCACTACATCGTCAATATCGATCCTACAGCTTAACTCATTGTTCTTTGCTTGATGAGCCTTCTATTTATAGACGGCTTGGATACATGAATAAACATTTGTTTATTCACGTTTATGTCCAGCAAAAAGTAGCTCCTTGACATATTCATTGAATCCAATAATCAAGTTGCCTTTGTTATCATGATATCCATTAATGTCAACTTGTTTCGGTTAGTGTGGCAGGTGACGTGATGTCGTGGTCACAATCAAATTTAATCCCAATACAACTAAATAGATAGCGGTAAGTGGGTATCGAACACAGGGAGTTTATGGAAAATGTGTTATTTGAGAATTTATCTAGATTAACTAAATTAGACTAATTGCAAGAAAAGTAAAATTTCAATGTTGGTTGAATTGGATTGGTTTTAAAAACTAAAAATACTAATTAATTTGCAAGATGAGAGTTGAGATTGTAAACAATTTGGAGACGAATGACCATCCTAAGTTTCCGGTTTGTTTCAACAATTGTGTTATCATCCACTAGAAAGAACTACATAGACATAGTTCGTGTGTAATTACTTATTGTGATAAAAGGGAACGAAGTACTCAGATTCCGAGAACGTGAGGTTGTTACCCGATGACCAATCAACCCTTACCCAATCCTAATTTTACCCATGATATCTCGATTGCCAACGGCACCAAGAACGTATGGTTTCAAACTAGAAAAATCATAAGAATTAACAATTTACAAATAAGCAATCACACACCATGATAAACAAGACATAGATAAAGTTTATCATTCTAGAAATATAGAATCAAAACACAACCGTCTTAAACAAACCTTCAACCTAGGATAATCATCAAGTGTTTAGCCACTCATGGCTTGAAGAAACATTATAACAAAAGTTCTATTGTTCATCAAGATCGAATCAATAAACCTAATGATTCCCCCAAGTGTTGTTGTTGCCAAAAAGTCTCCAAGATGCTCTCAATTTCGTGAACAAGATGATGGTAACCGAAAATGGCAATGATAAGTCCCATAAATCCCTCTTGAAATCAGCTTTTAATGTGGAAGTTACATAACAATATCAGTCGGAGCCGTAACCTACGGCTCCCAGCCGTAGGTTACGGCAGTCAGCAAGCCCAGAAGGTCAACACAGAGCCGTAAGCTACGGCTAGGTGCCGTAACTTACGGCTAGCATCATTCTTTTACGCTTGGAACCTCCTGTTTTACGGTGGCACACTTTGGATCATGATGGGAGCCGTAACCTACGGCCCCTAGCCGTAGGTTACGGCGGTCAGTGTACTTTTTCCTTATTTCCTTATAACATCTCTAGCTCCTTCACACTTCATTCCCAGCAACTCCTAGCATCCATCCAACCTTCTAAAACCCGCATCTTGAGCATTATAATACCTGCACATCAAGTCCTCTAGTGATTACCATGTTCAAGCAAATATCCGTGTATAGTATGGGATTTTAATCATTTAAAGGCTCTTAAGGGTTGTCCTACGGACCACCCGTCACATCCCCACACTTACCCGTTGCTTGTCCCAAGCAACCCATTCAAAACTATTCAGCAAACACAAGTGATCAATCATGCAAACCAAGCTAAAACAAGCAATCCTTTTACTAACCCCTTTTTAACACCCAACCAATGCACCCCTCACTATGTCTCTCCTCTCAGTTACAAGTAAGCACTAGCAATATGAGCTAGCCACACAAAGGCTACCGGGCGGGTGCACAACTATAGGCTTGTACCTAAATCGATCCTTCTCCTAAAATATGTCAAATATGAATGCAAATCAAAGGGACTTTCAAGGTTGTAACGTGGCTAGGTGTATGGGTAGGAAATGGAATATATATGAAGTAACGAAAACTTAACCCGGTATTTTATTACACAACAAAACGAACAAACATCCACCAAACTAAACTACTATATACAAGATAACTAACATCACTTCTTTTTCTCATTTTTCATTGCTTTTCCTCTTTTCTCGTTTTTTTTTTCGAAGCAAACAAACATACAATGAAACTTCAAACATATCTACTTCAAACTACTACTACTATTACTAACACTATAAGACCGGGTCAAATTTGGGTAAGTTTTTTAAGTAAGTAGCTAGGGGTAACAAATGATAGGCTTTTAGGCACAAAATTGGGCAACTAAATGTCCAAACCCCCACCCCTCTCGCAACCATGCTCATATATATAACTTATGAGGTCCAACCCCCTAAATCCCACACTCGCACACACTAAAAACGAGGCTACCTAGATGCCCTTATCCTTTTCGCATTCATATCCGACTAAGGACTCAAACCGTATTAAAGCACAAGTTCTAATGCACCCCCACCCGTAGCCACTCTCATCAAAGACAAGCATTATTTATGTACAAGTGTGGTTTCAACTCTCACCAAGAATGAAAGAGTATCAAGGGTTGCCGGTGCATCAATTTGGGGTTAATCTAGGGTGTTCAAATTTTCACATCGTTTTGCTTGACTCAAAATTTTTTCAAATTCTCCAAAAATTTCCCCCATCCCCACACTTGGGATACATTGCCCCAATGTATGGCTTTGAGGGAAAGATTGCTTTTAATCACAACACCAACATTAGCTTATACTCTCAAACCCCAAATTTCTTTTTGTATTTGTTTTTTTTTTATTATTATTAGAACACCACCAACTTTCACAACCCAACAATATATCAACATCAAACACCACCCTACCTCCCAACCATAGCATAAACAAACTACACATAAAAATATACAAAAATGTACAAAGGAACGAGATACGACCTGGCTAGTAATATTTCGGCTGTGGAGGCCCGAAGATGGATGTCATCATATCCTTCCACTCGCCAAAACCAAATGCTCCACCGCTACTACTGCTTCCTTGGTCACCACTTGGATTCGCCTGTTGATAACTCATAGCATGTGGATCCACCCATTGAGAGTGATGCAATGGTGGGGTGGAGTATAACACACTACCATCATTTGGTGGCAATGTGGTGTAGTCCACAACGGGCGGATCTCCTACAATTGGCTGACCTGCTTGATATTGTTCATGCATGTGTCTCTGACGATCATCTAAATAGCGGTTGTTCACTTCTTCTTCATGAGCATACATATGAGCACGGTTCCATTGCTCACTCCTATCATAGCTCCACTTCAAAGCCCTCTCTATACTTGCCCCCATGAAAGTTTGTTGATCAAAAATCACTTGGTTTGGTTCACTCCATCCTCCAAAAGTGGGAGGCCGCCTTTGTTCAATAATTTGACCCATATCTCCCGCGTGGGCCCAATAAGGATCATAGGCTTGCTGTGCATAATCAAATGCACCCCCCACATAACCAGCTTGCACACCGGCCCCTTGAACTGGAGCATCAACCATAAAGGCATCTTCGCGGTAATCCTCATCTCCACTTACCTCTTCATCTCCACTTACCTCCGGCTCCTCAGCCTCACCCGGTCGTAACGGCCTCGCGTCCACCTTCAACGCTCTCCACCTTCTCCCATCTGTTTTCAACCTATGATACCTCTCCGTTTCTGTGTAAATCCAATCTGACCCAAGACTCTTAAGGTCGAATGGTCTAAACCTCTTGTAAGAACCTTTCTCATCACCTTTAATTGCCCCATATTTTTTTAACAATGCCGTAATCAACCGGCAATGAGGTATAATCTTTCTTTCTCCACTAATTTTGCTCAACCAGATGTTATGCAACACAAGAAATCGGAAAGGGACCTTGGGAGATCCATGCATCATCATATATAGAATCGGTACTTCTTGATGCCGCACTTCCATCTTGTCACCCCGCCTTGGAACCACATTATATATGCACAATGTCAACAACAATTTCGCTTCCATTCTCAAATTGCTCCTATATAACTTCCCATGTGTTGTGCCCGGAAGGAAAAGGTAGTCAAGCATATTTTGCCATTGCGGGTGCTTGTTGGGCTCGTGGTAGAGATCTTTGAGACTCGGGTTAATGTACTCATTTGCGGGTATGTCGTCAAACTTTGCTATTTTGCGCAAAGAGTCATAACACATTTCTACTTTCACCCCATTACACCGTCCAACGAGCCTCATCTTGCTTGGGGACTTATACGGGGGACATTCAAGTGAAGCCACCCATTCTTGAATCTGCTTGTCGTACATCTTCTTCACTTCCCCGTCATAACATTTCAAAGCTGCACCCCAACCCAATGCTTTAAACCTGTCCGTTATCCCGAATGGCCCGAATTCAACCTCTTTGATTTCCTTCTCACAAATAAACGCTTCACCCCTTTGTTTTAAGTTGTTCATTTGTTCATGAAACAGATCCTCTCTCCATTCCTCAGGTTGATCTAACAATGAGCCGGTTGTCCAATCCGGCTTCGGACCCCTTGGAGGTGCATCCTCCTCCGAGTCCGGGTCACCAATCCGGGCCAATCTCCTCCTCTTTTGTTGCACATCATCCCCTTGAGGCACATTAGAAGAACTTGCAATCCCTTTCCCTTTTTTCGTCACCATACCTACACACATCCAAAACCACACAAACAACTCAAGTTAGTATTTTTCCCAAATCTTCCCCACACTTGCTTCATATTATGGGTGTAGATGTGCAAAAATCAAAGTTTCATTCTTTCAAACAAAATTTGGCATGATGTCCCTATAAATCAGAATTTTCTAAAAATTTTCACTAGACATCAAACACATTTACACCCAAATATTCAGTGGCTTGCAAAATCCTATCATCTATCTCATACAAGCAAGTGTGTAAGCAAAAACTATAATGAAAACTTACAAACCTTAATGTACATCAAATAATGACAAGAAATTGCATACCTTAGAGTTGTAGAAGATGAGAATCACAAAAACTTGGAGTTCACACAAAAACCCACAAAAAGTCCCAAATTTTCGGCACCCCTATGTGTAAATCCGACCCAAAAACAAATGATTCTTCGCAATATGAGTATAAAACTAGAATCCTTGTGAAATTTCACCCAAAATAGGCTCAAGAATCACTAAAATCGGGTTAGATTTGAGGAAGATATGAAGGTTTGTGGTTATGGCGGGCTAGGGTTCTTAGAAGAAAGAAAAGGATGAAGAAGATAATGTATGGTTAGGGTAAAAAGAATGGAATGTGTGGATAGGGTAAGTTATGTTTTATTAATTAGTTTATTATTATTATTAATATTATTTTCGGTTTTTTGTTTTTTTTAAATACAATGCCGACAA
Organism: Helianthus tuberosus; assembly: GCA_030545235.1. NCBI lineage: Eukaryota > Viridiplantae > Streptophyta > Magnoliopsida > Asterales > Asteraceae > Helianthus > Helianthus tuberosus. The sequence goes on along the minus strand of CM060380.1, from coordinate 19,020,650 downwards.
GAAGGGGACCCTCACACTTTTACTGCGAGCCGTAACCTACGGCAGGGAGCCGTAGGTTACGGTTGGATCTGGGGATTTTTTCTTCACAGTAAAACAGGGACCATCCGGCGTAAGACTCTTGTTTTATTGATACTAGCCGTAACCTACGACTATATGCCGTAAGTTACGGCTCTCGCTGGGCACATGTGAACTGACATTTTATTAAAGTATCAAAAATGAAATTATTATTATTTTTTTTTAATTTGTAATTTTTATGTGTTTTTATATTTTTGAAAACATGAAAATTAACCCTACCCCCCGTTAAAAACCCGTGTTGTCCTCAACACTATGTTCGGGAAATCCGTAGAAATTTCCCCACACTTGTTTCAAACACCGGTTTAAACGGAACTTATTCAAAGCAACCTAAACTAAACTAAATATTTACAAATACCAAACCTGGGCCTCTTTCACGTTTCTTCGTCATCCACCGGGCGTAAAATGTAACCCACTTTGTCTAGATCAATATGGTTAATGTCGTTACCTTCCAAGTACGGTTTGAGTCGATGCCCGTTCACCGTTTGTTGCCTATTGGATTGTTCGTCTTCTATATCAACATCACCAAATTTTCCCACTCTTCGGATGATGTAAGGACCCATCCACTTGCTCTTGAGTTTTCCCGCAAACATCTTCAACCTTGAATTGTACAACCACACCTTTTGACCCACTTCGAAGTTCTTTTTCCTTATCTTTGCATCATGAACTTTCTTCAGTTTGTCTTTGTATGCGGAAGCACATTCGTAGGCTTCATCTCTTATCTCCTCGATCTCATTCAATTGCAACTTTCTTGTTCGACCCGCTTCGTCATAATCCGCATTAACGGTTTTAATGGCCCAATGCGCTCGATGTGCTAACTCCATTGGTAAATGACACCCCTTCCCATACACCATCCGATAAGGGGTGGTTCCGATTGGAGTTTTGTAAGCCGTTCGATATGCCCACAACGCATCATCAAGTTTACTTGACCAATCTTTCCGATCCGTTCTTACCGTCTTCATGAGAATCTCCTTAATTTGACGGTTGGACACTTCAACTTGTCCACTTGTTTGCGGATGGTATGGTGTCGCCACACGATGGTTCACAATATATCGTTTCAACAACTTTGCAAAATTAAAATTTTTGAAATGTGAACCGCCATCACTTATTATCACCCTTGGTACACCGAAACGAGCGAATATGTTGGATTGCACAAACTTACATACAACGGAATGGTCATTGGTCCTTGTAGCAATGTCTTCTATCCACTTCGTAACGTAGTCAACCGCAACCAATATGTATAAGAACCCATTCGAATTAGGAAACGGACCCATAAAATCTATTCCCCATACATCAAACACCTCCACCACCAAAATCGGTTGTAAAGGCATTTCATCCCGCTTCGATATACTTCCAACCTTTTGACAATTTAAGCAATTCCGGGCAAACTCACAAGAATCTTTGAAAATTGTGGGCCAGTAAAACCCACATGATAGCACCCGGTAACCCGTCTTGTTCCCACTAAAATGCCCACCACATGCCGATGAATGAGCATGGGTCAAAATTTCTAAAACTTCAGTTTCGGGAACACACCTCCTTATCACTTGATCGGGTCCAATCTTGAACAAATCCGGTTCATCCCAAATGTATTGTTTAACTTGACTCAAGAATTGTTGCCGTCTCTTCTTCGTCCAATGATTCGGAATTGCACCCTTAGCCAAATAATTCACATAATGGGCGTACCAAGGTGCAACAAAAGTAGATACGGCTAACAATTGCTCGTCGGGAAACCGTTCATTAATCTCACTCGGGTCGTCAACACCTTCCAATGGGATCCGGGACAAATGATCCGCAACAACATTTTCACACCCTTTCTTGTCCCGAATCTCGAGATCGAATTCTTGTAATAAAAGCACCCAACGAATCAACCGGGGCTTTGCATCCTTCTTTTCCATTAGATATCGGACCGCGCTATGATCCGAATAAACAATCACCTTGCTCCCCCAAATGTAAGCTCTAAACTTGTCCAAGGCATACACCACCGCTAATAATTCTTTCTCGGTCGTGGTGTAATTCAGTTGTGCCTCGGACAAAGTTTTGCTTGCATAATAGATCACCACCGGTTTCTTATCAACCCTTTGACCCAAAACTGCTCCAATGGTCGTGTCGCTAGCATCACACATAATTTCAAACGGCTTCGACCAATCCGGTGGTTGCAAGATAGGAGCTTTCACCAACTGTTCCTTCAACACATGAAACGCTTGCAAACATTCGTCAGTAAAATCAAAGGGAACATCTTTTAATAATAAGTTACATAAAGGTTTTGTAATTACACTAAAGCCTTTAATAAACCTTCTATAAAACCCCGCATGTCCCAAAAATGATCTCACCCCCTTAACATTCTTTGGTGGGGGTAGAGATGAAATTACCCGAATTTTTGCTTTATCTACCTCTATTCCCCGGTCCGAAATCACATGCCCCAACACAATACCCTCTTGAACCATAAAATGGCTCTTTTCCCAACTTAAGACCAAGTTTGTTTCCACACACCTTTTCAAAACTTTTTCTAACTCATCAAGACAAGAGTCAAAACTTGGCCCAAAAATGGAAAAATCATCCATAAACACTTCAAGAGACTCCCCCACCATATCCGAAAATATACTCATCATACATCTTTGGAATGTGGCGGGGGCGTTACATAGTCCAAATGGCATCCGCCGAAAAGCAAATGTTCCATATGGACATGTAAACGTGGTTTTGTGTTGGTCGTCCGGGTGAATAGCAATTTGGTTATATCCCGAATACCCATCCAAAAAACAATAGTATTTTTGACCAGAAAGTTTTTCAATGATTTGGTCAATGAAGGGTAACGGGAAATGGTCTTTGGAGGTAGCGGCGTTTAATTTTCTATAATCGATACAAACTCGCCACCCGGTTACCGGGTGGGTGGCGATTTGCTCACCTTGCTCATCTTTAATTACCTGAATGCCTGATTTTTTAGGCACTACCTGAGTCGGACTTACCCACGCACTGTCCGAAATGGGATAAATAATCCCCGCATCCAACCACTTGATAACTTCTTTCTTGACCACCTCTCTCAGATTCGGGTTCAACCTTCTTTGTGTTTCACGTGTCGGCTTTGCATCCTCACTGGTAATGATTTTGTGCATCACAATGGAAGGACTAATACCCTTTAAATCGGCTATTGTCCACCCGATTGCCGCCTTGTGAGCCTTCAACACCCGTATCAACTCCTCCTCCTGAGCTACCTCCAAATTGGAAGCAATGATCACCGGTAAAGTGTCATTCTCCCCCAAAAATACATATTTTAGGTGCTTTGGTAGCTCTTTCAATTCCACACTTGGTGGACATTCCAAGGAAGGCTTTGTACCCGAATCAATCTCCACCGGTAGAGTATCCGTTTGGTGGGTCCATGGCGGTCTTCCTTCCTTTACCGCAAGAGCCTCTTGCTCTTTCTCTTCTTTTTCCAAATCACATGCGTGCACCTGCAAAGACACACCACGAACACAAGAACCCAAAATCTCTTCCTCGAACTCCTTTGGGTCATATTCATCTATGAAGTTTTCTACAAAACACTCATCATAAACATTAGTACCATTAGTAAAAACATTCAATCTCATCTTTCTATTACCGAATGTCATGTCGACCGTACCATATCGACAATCAATAACGGCATGTGCGGTGTTTAAAAATGGCCGACCCAAAATAATATTTTGTTGTTGAATTGGGTCCGCGGATGAGTAGTCTAGCACAAGAAAGTCCACGGGATAATAAAACTCATCAACCTTAACTATCACATCCCGTACAATACCCCGAGGAAGTTTATGAGACAAATCGGATAATACCACTGTTGTCTCAACCCGTTTCAATGGACCAAAATCATATTGGTCGTATAACCCCCCCGGTAAGATACTTACTCCGGCTCCAAGATCCAATAACGCCCTTGCAGTTTGAAAATTTCCTACTTGAATATTTATAAGAGGTGTTCCCGGATCTTGTAGCTTAGGAGGAAGATCTCCTTTCAAAACCGCGCTTACCCGCTCCTTCAAGTCAACCAATTTAGGCACTTTTTGTTGCCTCTTTTGGGTACATAATTCTTTTAAAAACTTGGCGTAAGCGGGTACCTATTTAATAGCTTCAAGCAAAGGAAGATTGATTTTAACCTGTTTAAAAACCTCCCACATTTCCTCTTTTTGAGGCCCCCTTTTTGAAATGAAAATTTTCTTACCCGGATCTAATAAAGCCGAGGGAAATGGTACTTGACTAGATCCCTCACCCTCGTTTTTCTGTTCGTTTTCTTTATTAATTTCGGGTTTTTCAAAATTGGGTTTTTTAGAAGAAATAATAAGTGGTTCATTTTCTTCCTCACTATCTTGACCCGTTATATCTTCAACCACCCCATCAACCAAATCCGGTAAAGGATTGGTTTTGTACTCTTTCCCACTTCTCAAAACACTTATATGATGAATGGGAACATGATTACCTCTAGAAGTACCATGAGATGGGTTTACCTTAGTGTCGCTTGGTAATTGACCTTTGTTTTTCTTCAATTCTGACACTTCGGTTGCAAGTTGACCCATTTGGGTGGTCAAAGTTTGAATTGCCTTATCTCGAGCCTCATCCTTTTGTATGCGAGCATCATCCATTTGGTTTCTCTTTTGCATCTCCGCTTGCATGCTCTTCAACATATCCATCATCTCATTTCCACCCGAAGACCCCCCTTGTTCTTGACCCGTTTGCCTTTGGTACCCTTGGTTGTTCCCACTTCTATATCCACCTTGATTGTTATAAGGTTGGCGCGAACCATAGTTTCCTTGGCTACCTTGAAAGTTTGGGTTTGATTGATTCGAAGGGTTCCCATAACGAAAATTCGGATGGTTCCTCAACCCGGGGTGGTAAGTGTTAGAATTCATGTTGTTGTAATTTCTACCACCCCCTCCTTGACCTTGTACTGCATTGACTTCTTCATATTGCCCTTCCACCATCCCTTGGCAATTTTCAGCAGCATGACCTATTTCATTGCATAAAGCACAAACATCATAAATTTGATTAGAAGTTTGTACATTACCGTCATCTATCGCATGCACTTGCGGCCGAGCAATGGCCGGTCGAGCTCTCCTCGATGCTTGAGCTTTTCTTTTTGATGTAGTGGCCATGTTCTCCAAAAACTCCCAATCATCATTTTCGTAGTTTGTACCGAAAGTCCCACCGGTAATAGACATGAGATCACGAGCATCTTCAGCACTCAACCCCTCGTGAAAAGCATTCATTAATTCCCACAATTCAATTCCATGGTGAGGACAATTTTTGATCATCATATTGAAACGCTCAAATGCCTCATGGAACATCTCACCATGTTGTTGTTGGAAGCTTCTCAATCCCTTTCTAGCATCGTTTGTCTTTTGGGCGGTATAAAATTCATCGAGGAAAATTTGTTGCATCTCTCCCCATGTGTAAATAGATGCTGAAGGCAAAGTGTAAAACCACTTCTTTGCCTTATCCTCCAAAGAGAACTGAAATAAGACCAACTTGACATCATCATCCGAAAAACCTTGACTCCCAAAAGTGTTGCAAATTGAGTCATAGGCCTCTAGATGGAAATACGGCTCTTCCGTTGCTAGCCCTTTGTACTTCGGTAAACTTTGCAACGAATTTGTTCTTACTTCAAAAGTTCTCCCTTGGTTGTTGTGAGGGATAACCACCGGTGAAGGATTTTGAGTAATGATTGGCCTGAAATGTGCTTCTATCCCCCGTGCTTGTTCCCTAAGATGCCTTCTTGGAACACCCACTCGACCCCTTGGACGAATAGGACCCATAGGTCTTGGTATATGCCCTTGTGGTGCGATTGGCTGTTGAAATTGTTGCTGGGGCATCGGTGGGTATTGAATCGGCCTTTGGAATTGAGGTTGTATGTTTTGTGGCCGAACTTATTGCAAAGGTATAGGGCGTTGCAATGATGGCCCTTGTGGCCTTGATCTAATGTTTTGTGGTATGAGTTGTTGTTGTGGAATCCCACCAACACTTGACATTCTTTGCGTTTGACCAGGTACATAAGTCAACTCCCCTTGATCTCCACTACCCACATAAGCATAACCCTCTTCCTCATAACCCTCGAAATCCTCATATCCTTCTTCATATCCATCTCCTTCTATACCCCCCGATGATGGCCCAAATGGAATAGATGAGTATTGAAAACCTGACTGATTTGGTGCTCCAAATGATGAAGTAGCATGAAGAACAGTTGAGCCTTGTGGTAATGTATAAGTGGATGATGATTGACCTGAAGCTGGGAAGAAATGGGTAAGTGGTGGAATTGTAGAAGCAGGGCTAAAGGTAATGGTAGGTTCAGTTTGAGTAGTGGTAGGTAATGTAGTATTGGGTGATGGAATATCAAATGGTGAAGTAAATTCGGTAGTAGAACTGGGTATGGTGGTATTTGGTGAAGGTTGAGTGGATGATGGTATGAAAGGTGGTACAACTTCACCCGTAGTGGGTGGTGGTGGTGGATTATCCATGTATCGAATTGGTGTGATTGGTGTAGTTGGTGTTGTTGGTGAACCACTGATTCTGTTCTCTCTTAGCAAAATTCTGTTTCCTCTTAACGTTCGCTCAATTTCCGGATCAAATGCCAAAGGTGATAGCTTGTGAGAGCTCCTAGTACGCATGCACCTGTCAATACCTGCACACTAACACACCCAGCGTAAACCGGAAAAATAACAAACTTAAAAAGAAAGAAAATAACACACGTTGCGCACTACTCCCCGGCAACGGCGCCAAAATTTGACGTGATGTCGTGGTCACAATCAAATTTAATCCCAATACAACTAAATAGATAGCGGTAAGTGGGTATCGAACACAGGGAGTTTGTGGAAAATGTGTTATTTGAGAATTTATCTAGATTAACTAAATTAGACTAATTGCAAGAAAAGTAAAATTTCAATGTTGGTTGAATTGGATTGGTTTTAAAAACTAAAAATACTAATTAATTTGCAAGATGAGAGTTGAGATTGTAAACAATTTGGAGACGAATGACCATCCTAAGTTTCCGGTTTGTTTCAACAATTGTGTTATCATCCACTAGAAAGAACTACATAGACATAGTTCGTGTGTAATTACTTATTGTGATAAAAGGGAACGAAGTACTCAGATTCCGAGAACGTGAGGTTGTTACCCGATGACCAATCAACCCTTACCCAATCCTAATTTTACCCATGATATCTCGATTGCCAACGGCACCAAGAACGTATGGTTTCAAACTAGAAAAATCATAAGAATTAACAATTTACAAATAAGCAATCACACACCATGATAAACAAGACATAGATAAAGTTTATCATTCTAGAAATATAGAATCAAAACACAACCGTCTTAAACAAACCTTCAACCTAGGATAATCATCAAGTGTTTAGCCACTCATGGCTTGAAGAAACATTATAACAAAAGTTCTATTGTTCATCAAGATCGAATCAATAAACCTAATGATTCCCCCAAGTGTTGTTGTTGCCAAAAAGTCTCCAAGATGCTCTCAATTTCGTGAACAAGATGATGGTAACCGAAAATGGCAATGATAAGTCCCATAAATCCCTCTTGAAATCAGCTTTTAATGTGGAAGTTACATAACAATATCAGTCGGAGCCGTAACCTACGGCTCCCAGCCGTACGTTACGGCAGTCAGCAAGCCCAGAAGGTCAACACAGAGCCGTAAGCTACGGCTAGGTGCCGTAACTTACGGCTAGCATCATTCTTTTACGCTTGGAACCTCCTGTTTTACGGTGGCACACTTTGGATCATGATGGGAGCCGTAACCTACGGCCCCTAGCCGTAGGTTACGGCGGTCAGTGTACTTTTTCCTTATTTCCTTATAACATCTCTAGCTCCTTCACACTTCATTCCCAGCAACTCCTAGCATCCATCCAGCCTTCTAAAACCCGCATCTTGAGCATTATAATACCTGCACATCAAGTCCTCTAGTGATTACCATGTTCAAGCAAATATCCGTGTATAGTATGGGATTTTAATCATTTAAAGGCTCTTAAGGGTTGTCCTCCGGACCACCCGTCAGCAGGATAGAACTGATTTTTAGACAAGTGGGGTTTCATCAGAATTTCTGATAACCACTTCATCAGAATTTCTTGTGAACAAATCATCAGAAAGTCTGATGATCAGAATCGCGAGAAACTGATGATATTTCATCAGAAATATCATCAGATCCATCAGAAAAGCCTTCTCTGATAATCTTCTTCAGTTCTTGATCAACTTTTGATTCTTTGAAGTAGATGTTGTTCTTTTCAGTTTCCCTATCCGGTCTTCTCCTTGTTGTTTTGATCTTCAGGACTTTTATCTTCTTCATTGATCAAGCTGAATTTGATTTTCTTCAATACTTACAACTAAAGTTTCCTAACATGAATATTCTACTAACATGATGAACATTCCATTAACGTGATGAACATTCCATTAACATGATGAACATTCCATTAACATGATAAACATTTCAGTAACATGATGAACATTTCAGTAACATATTGAACATTCCAGTAACATGATGAACATTCCAGTAACATGATGAACATTCCAGTAACATGATGAACATTTTAGTAACATGATGAACATTCCAGTAACATGATGAACATTGCAGTAACATGATGAACATTTCAGTAACATGATGAACATTTCAGTAACATGATGAACATTTCAGTAACATGATGAACATTTCCATTAACATCATGAACATTCCATTAACGTGATGAGACTATCATCTTAATTTACATTAAGGATAGACGAAGTTCATATGAACTTACCTTGGTACTTACCCTTACCTGCAACTTCTTACATGGTTCCCTATATACAACATACCAAACTTCATTTATAAAATAAGAAGTGATTCCGAAAATCACTTACCTTTAGCATCCATGTTCATGCTTGCCTCCTTGCTTCCTCTTGACTGGATAGCCATCCATGTTTGAGTCAATTGACAAGATTTCCGTTCTTACATACCATTACGTTGACAACATTGTTAGCTTATGTGAGCATACATACAAACATTCATTTTCTTTCCATTCATACAATAATTGACTTTCGTTAGTCAAATGCCGTATAAATAAGACATATACTAATAGTCATCTCGTTTCGAATTCACATAACTCAACTATCATCATGCATAACACATAAATCATCTAGCACATAACACATTGACTCATATAGATAAGATTAGTTAGTAACTAAAAATCTGAACTTAGTATGATATAAAGTTAATAAAGATATAAACTCTTAACATCATATTTTTTTATGAAAACAGTTCTTGAAATTTTATAAAAAAATAATTTTTTTATCTCTAAAAAACCGAAATTTAACAATTTAAGTTAAAGCTCTAAAACGCACTTACGAGTCAAATACTATTTTTTATTTTTATAAAAACAAAAATTTTAAACTTAAAGTGTATTGGATGAGTACTATGTAGATATTTAATAAAAGTTATGAACTTTAAAGAATAAAATTATACGTTATAATTTAACCAATAAAATAAAATACTTTACAATTATAACAACTTATCTTTTATTTTTTGTCTTTAGATTAATCATTTTTATAAAAAAAACAATATTTTTTGTCTTTTGATTATTAATTTTTATAAAAAAAAACAAAACTTTACGTATGTGTAACACTTATGACATATATCCACCACAATAATGTTATCATAATTATTATACTAATAAGAAAACTACCAGAAACAAGTGTCACAATGCAAAGTGTCGCCCCCGCCGCATCGCGCGGGCACCCTACTAGTATATATATATATACACGATCACTTTTAGCTAATGCAACTCGGGAAGAAGCTGCTAAGATCCCGTCGCTTACAAATGCTCCGGCGTGAAATAAAGACTTTTTAGGTACAGGGAGAAATTCGTACAATAGTGCGAGGACGGAAAGAAAACGACCTTCTTTGACGCATGTTCTCCCAATAGTGCGAGTACTGACTTGTTCGTAGAAAAGAAGAGTCCTGACTAGTATATCGTCTGTTATTCTTACTAAATCTCAAGATTGAATTGGTAGTTGTACAATTGAACACCGTATGGGTAGTGTTGGATCGGTTCCGTGACCCTAAACAGTCAGTAAAGGCAGTTCATCATCATTTACTAAGGCGGAATCAAAGTAAACAACGTCACAACAGCTTGTTTCCTTTTCAATTCTTTTCTATTGCTAATTCCTGAGTCTTTACAATGATTTCTGATAAAAATCCGGCAGCACCTCGACTCACACACTATGACCTCAATCCAGTTCGCTTCAAATGACACCACACACCATCTATTTATAGCCTATGGGGTTTCGCTTAAATGTGACACATGTCTGTTCAAGCGAACTAGCATGTTGTTGGTTTCGCTTGAACATTACATGTTGTCATTTCAAGAGAACTCACCTATATAAACATGTACAAACCCTAATTTCAACTCTATTGTGTGCTCGTTCATCCTATCTAGACATAAGACTCGATTAAGACGAAGTTAACAGACACTAAGTGCACCAACAGACTCCCCCTTGGATGTTGACGAAGTCTTCGGCGCCAAGTCTTTAGTCTTTGTCTTTCTCTAAATTAATTTATCATTGTAAAAGCTCTCTTCAATCTTTATCTTCAAACTTTAATCTTCAATCTCCCCTTTCATTGTTGATCCAGAATTTTGACTCCCCCTTTCGCAGACTCCCCCTCTCGATTAGCTAGGGCTTTAGATTCTGGTTCAAACTTTGACATTTTGTTGCCATGGGGAACTTGATTCCTGTTACCTGCATAAACTCTACCCAAATATAAGATATATGACAATAACAGTTTCAATCCAAAACTTACCTTTTAACCTTCAGTGTTAGAAATCCACTTAAGTATTCAGGTCCAAGTTAATGACCCTGATTACTCAATTAATCTACCAAGTCCAACTTAATGACCTTGGTTGATCAGGGATAATTCACACTGACATTTAGTTCAATTTGTTTTTCTGAAAAATTTACAAGTTTCAAGTTAATGAACTTGCTTTCAACTTCTCAAACTTATCATGTTTAGCTCCAAACTCATTGTCCAGCCCAGAAACTTCCTGCATCTGCTTTCAATTTGAATCTGAAGATCAACTCTCCACTTTGGTTTGTCAGAAAATAAAGCAGAAGTGTAAAATCTTTTTGAATTTTGAATAAAGTTTCTAAACTAGAAATGAAATACAGAAAATAAAATGCAGTAAATGAAAACTATTTACAAACATATTTTTGTTGAGCGTGTTAGGAAATCATATCAGCTATTCGACAAGTCACAAGTACCGTTATGCTTTAATTTCATGCACATAATTAAAAAATTCGCGTAGATTGTCGATATACTGATCCACTTAAATTCTCACACAAATTTCAATCTGTCCAGGATACGGATTTAGTGTTTTAGAGACTTAAACTTATACGTGTGTCCCACCTCTTGAATATACTCCCGTATCCAGATCCCAATATTCAGTCTTACAGGTGAATATACCACAAATGATATCTGTAAAGGGTTAATAAATTATGAAGAATCATGAGAGCTCAGGTCAGAACTACCGTTCAGCAGAGAGATCATGACTCAACTTTTGGGTGTATCCCCTTTAGAGGATCTTTTTTACAACAGCATTACTAAGCAATTTTATTGTCTTATCATTTATGCTGAGGGTGATGCTATGTTTCAAGCATTGCGGAAAGTATTATTCAGGGACTAGGTCAGAACTTCCATTCAGCAGAAGTCCCGGAATAATACCCCAGATATCACTGAGTATAAAGACCTAGTATATCAGAAAAAGGAATCTTTCAAACAAGATTTCAGGGGTTACCTATATATCCAAGTAGTGTTCCCCATGAAATAAGTAAGTGAAGATTTAGGTTTATATCCCGAACAAACCTACTAAATGTGTAAAAACCTATCGGCATATCATCAACGAGACTGTTTAACGCATTTAAACTATCCATTTCTTTAGCATACCGTAACTGTCAAGCCGATGTACTATCATTTTCCCTTTTTACACAAGCTCTTTCTGCTTTTCTATTGTTTTTGGATTTTGAAAATATCTCATGTTTTTGTATTTTTGTCATTTTTTTAATGTTTTTGTATTTTCTGAAATATTACCCTATACCTCCCCCTAAATACCAAAACAAGTAAAAAATCGACAAACCATTGCAGATTGCTTCTCAACATCATCTACAATGTCTCCTTCATCAACGCCAATAATCTCCTCCAACACCGATAAAAGCTTTATACCGTTCAGTTTTAGCAAATACTGAAAACGTGTTTTATCAAATGCTTTGGTATGTAAATCAGCTTTTTGATTATCAGTGTGGATTTTCTCAATTCGTATCAACTTCTTCTCGAAACAATCTCGAATGAAGTGATGACAAATTTCAATATGTTTGGTTTTAGCGTGATGTACTGGATTTTTAGTAATGTTTATCGCTGCCTCATTATCAACAAAGATAGGGGTGTTTAGAAATTGCAAACCGTAGTCGCGCATCTGTTGCTGGATCCACAAGATCTGAGAGCAGCAACTGCTAGCAGATACATACTCTGCTTCACATGTAGATAAAGCCACAGAGGTCTGCTTTTTGCATTGCCAGGTGACCAATCGTGATCCGAAAAACTGGCACCCCGCTGTTGTTGATTTAGTGTTAACTTTACAGCATCCGAAATCGGAATCGGAATTCCCTTCGAGCATGAAATCGCCTTCTCTTGGATACCACAACCCCAATGATGGAGTTCCTTTCAGGTAGCGTAATATCCTTTTCACAATAACCATATGCGAAGCTCTCGGGTTAGATTGAAATCTTGCTGCGAGGTAGGTTGGGTACATAATATCGGGTCTTGAAGCTGTCAAATACATCAGCGATCCAATCATGGAACGATACATCGTTTCATCTACATTCTCTCCGGTGAGATCCGGGTTTATCCCATGATTCGTTGCTAATGGGGTGGAAGCTGGAGTAGAACCTGACATCCCGAATTTCTCCAAGATATCATGAACGTACTTCGTTTGATGTATGAAAATTCCTTTGGGTAGTTGATCAACCTGCAGTCCCAAAAAGAATTTCATTTCACCCATCGATGACATTTCGAATTTCTGCTTCATAACTCGTTCAAAATCTTTGCACAGATTCTCATTTATTGACCCAAATATGATGTCGTCCACGTATATCTAAACAATCAGAAGATGTCCGTCGACCTCTTTGGTAAAGAGAGTGGCATCCACTTTTCCTCGGATGAAGCTGTTGGCTAGGAGGTGTTGAGACAAAGTCTCGTACCAAGCTCTCGGGGCCTGGTGTAAACCATACAGCGCTTTATCTAACAAGTAATCCTTGTCTTTGTGGATTGGATCGGTAAAGCCCGGTGGCTGACCGACATAAACCTCCTCTTTTACCTTCCCATAGAGAAACGCCGATTTCACATCTAGCTGATATACTTTAAAGTTTTTCCAAGACGCAAATGCTAGGAAGATTCTGATCGCTTCTAGTCGAGCTACAGGAGCATACACTTCAGTAAAATCTATACCCTCCTGCTGACTGAAATCCTGGACTACGAGTCGAGCTTTGTTACGTACAACAACTCCTCTATCATCCCTCTTGCACTTGAACACCCACTTGGTGTTTATCTTCCTCTGACCATCAGGCAAATCGACTAACTTCCACACGCCTAACTTTTCGAATTGGCTAAGTTCCTCCTGCATCGCATTGACCCAAGAATCTTCAGTAAGCGCCTCTTTGTAAGTCCTTGGCTCAATCTGCGAAATAAAACAACTCAATGAGAATTCAGTTTGTAAAGGAGCAACTTTTGTATAAAAACATGTAAGCCCTTTATCAAGCTGTCTTCGAGTGCGGACTCCTGACTGCAATTCTCCAATGATCAACTCCTCTGGATGGTATGAAAGAGTTCGTGGCATTACTTCGCCTGAAACATCTACATCGCCTTCCAGATTAGTAACATTCTGATTTGCACCTTGTTCACTGACTGGGTTTGTTTGACTTGAAATCTGAATTTGCTCCCCCTCAAAATCTGAATCACCATGATCAAATACTGGTAGTTCTCAGATTCTTGATTATCATTCTGTGTCGTCTGATTATCTTGAGCAACTTCATTTTGTTGGACATCATCATGTTCACCAGCATTGCTTGGACCTGCTTCATCATCGTTTGAAGTTTGTCGTGGTCGTCTTGAATACTCAACTGGGAACCTTTCCTGCGATTCTTCGTACTCTCGCAAAATATCCAACTCATCAAAGAAATCTTCTTCTTCTTGTTCTTCCATCATGTCAAACGAATCCCACAACTTGTCGTAATGATAACGCCATGAATCTCCAGGATTCTGCGGCGGCATTGTATAACGTTGACATTCAACATCGGGAGCTTCAATAACCCGCTTCAAACTTGGAACGAAGACTCATCGTAATGGACTTGCATAACCTATGAATATCCCTTCAATACTCTTCGGACCAAACTTTCCAAAAGGTTCTAGAACAGTACAGGGTGACCCAAACGATTCAAGATACTTCAGATTTGGTTTGCGGTTATTGATCAACTCAAAGCATGTTTTGTTGAATTTCTTGACAGTGAGAACTCTGTTGAGCGTATAGCATGCGGCGGAAACAGCTTCTGCCCAAAAATTTATCGGTAGCTTTGAATCAGCAAGCATTGTTCTGGCCGTTTCGATTAGTGTCCTATTCTTTCTTTCAGCGACTCCATTCTGCTGCGGAGTGTACAGAGCACTAAACTCATGCAATATACCTCTTTCATCACAATATTCTTCCATCTTGTTGTTCTTGAATTCAGTACCATTATCACTTCTAATTCTTTTGATATGCCTTTGGTACAAATTTTCAATCTTTCTGAACAACGCCATCAAACTATCAAACGTTTCATCTTTCGACTTCAAAAATGATACCCACGAAAATCTGGAATAATCATCAGTAACCACAAGACAGTAGAGATTCCCTGTAATACTTTTGACATTTATTGGACCAAAAAGATCCATATGTAGTCTCTCTAACGGTCTGGAAACTGAATTGACTTGCTTTTTAGGGTGTGACTTTTTCTTCTGCTTGCCTTTGATGCAACTAATGCACTCCCCTTCCAGATGAAAACCTTTGACATGAACACCTATAACCAAATCATTATGCACCAGGTGATTCATTTTTCGTAAGTGAATATGGCCCATCTTGCGATGCCACAACCTTGATTTTTCTCCGTTGCTCTAGACACAAAACAATGAGCCTGACCCGTGGTTTTAGTTGCTACACTCATGTCCAACACGTACAGATCATTCACTCTAGGTGCCCTCATGATAATCCAGTCTTCAGGGATAACAAATCCTGGCTTCAAGATCAAACAATCTTTGTCAGTAAAGTGAGTGGTATACATCCTGTCACAAATCTGCGAGATACTTAGCAGATTATTCTCCTGCTCAGCAATGTAGTTAACTCTTTCAAACGTAACAATCCCATTGGATAACGTTCCTTCACCAACAATTTTACCACCTTGGTTTCCTGCGAATCCCACATAACCACCATTGAAATTTCTAACATCGTACAACAATGCAGTCTTCCCTGTCATATGTCGAGACGCTCCACTATCCATAATCCATCATGAAACAGCTCTCGAAAGTTCCTGCACATATCACAATTTGATTTAAAAAAAACACATTTCAATAAAGATGCCGATTCATGCTTCACAATTACCAACTAGGAAGCTCCGGCAAAAACCACAAACACCTATTTAGATTTTGAAGCTACCCAAGCCTCTTTTGACTTAGGCAACTCAGTTTTGATGTGAGATTTTGTAGTGTAAAGTGACGGAAAATTTTTATCATTCATCTTTAAACTTTCCTCAGATCCAACCTCAACCTTTTTGTATAAGAAAAATTCATCTATCTTAAGTTGACAGGTTGGTTGATTTTTCTTTTGAACATTCTTCTTCTCTGATTGAGTAGAAGATTGTTTCTCCAATTGTTCATAATAATCCAAAGGAACATCCATCTTTACCGGAATGGTAGAAGACGATTGTTTTTCCGACTCAGAAACCTTTGGTTTAGATGAACTTTCTTTCTTTTCAACAATTTTTGGATTCCATGTTTGTTGAGGTGACGCAACCTGTTTGTAAAATTTGTCATTTTTAGTTACCACATTCTTAACAAGTTCAATTTTGACTTTTGATTTCTCATTTTTCAAAATTTTCTCAACAATCATTGGAGCTTTTCCTTTTGCATCAACCTTCTTCTTTTGATTCTCAACAACTTCAGTCTTAGGCTTGAAGTTGGTGCAATTTCTTGCAATGTGACCAACTTTGTTGCATCTAAAACATGTACGAGTATCAACTACTCGACTTGTGCCTTCAGACTGAGTTTGTGAGATCCTCTCCTCAAAGAACTCTTCATTTGATTTTGAAAAAATCTTTTTCTCTTCATCAGAAAGTGAACTTGAACTGTTCACAAACACTTTCTTCTCAACAAATTTCTTGTTTTGAAAATTCTTTCTTTGATAGTTCTTACCACCCTGATATCCACCCGACCATCTGTTTCGATTGTTGTTATAAAAACGCGGTGGAACTACAGGTTTCTTGTAGTAAGCTTTATCTTTCTCAAATTCATTTGCCTTTTTGTTTGTTTTAACCTTTTTACTTCAGACAAATCGATTTCAACCATTTTGAACACATTTGTCAATTTTGAAACATTTACATTCTCCAGAGGAAACTCAGAATCCGAATACAACTTATCAGATCCCGATATCTTGTACATGACAAGATTAGGTTCATCATTTAAGTTGTTTTTGGACTTTTGTTTCAGAATGTATTTGTCCAAGAAACTTCCATCATCTTTAGCTGAATCACTATCCAAAACACTTTCAGCCATGCCTTTAACAATCTCAGTTTGAACACTATCATCAGATGATGATGAAGAAAATGTCACATCAATTGAATAATTGTCTAGAACTGGTGGTGGAACTTGATGAAACCCGACCCCAGTTCCATCACAGTATACATCTTCGCCTGCTTTGTTTTTCCCGATGGGTTTGGGAACAATATGTTGCAAAACAAAACTTGCGGAACTGTAACTGTTCAATTTCAAATTGATACGCTCATTCTCAATCTTAGCTTCTTCAAACTGAAGTTTCAATTTAGCAATCTCATCCAATTGTTTATTGATTAATTCTTCTTTAACCCTCAAAACACTTGCAAGTGACAATTTTCTTTATATGTTTTACCGTTTCTATCATCATTATCTTTAACCGTGCTTTTAAGCTTCTCAAATTTTTCAGTAATCTGACGATTTTCAAGAACTCACTTCTCATTTTCTTTCCTAACCTTTTCTTGATCAATTTTATCATTTTCAATTTTGTTAGTTAATTCTTTTAATCTGTCGTTCGAAGCTTTCAACATTTTATCACGGTTAAGGATTTGATCCTCAACACTTCTGACTCTAGCAGTTAGATCATCAACCTTCTTACCATTGAGATAAGTGACTGTACTACAAACTTTGCATTCTTTGATGCAATTTTTGCAGTCAACATCATTATTTACTTTCTTACCTGACTCATCCGTTGACGCGTTTGAACTTACCTGGCTTTTAGACTCAGAGACGGATTTAGAATCTACCTCAAGTGCCTTAGCAGCCAGCACCTTGTCAGCCATCTTTCCCATGTTTTCAGCATTCAACTCTTGAGTCGTGTCAATGATTCCATTATCAACCTTCTTTGGCTTCTCTACTTTCTCTTCTTTCTTTTTTTCTTCTTCCTCTTCTCCGCTTCCCCGCCATTTTCTTTGCGAATAATCATCTTCATCTTTCATTTCTTTGATTATGGTTTCCATATCAAGAGTGTTATGGTCAATGGCTATGTTTCCCTCGGGGTCAAGATAACATTCTCTGTCTGGATCCCATCTCCTCGCTCTTTTTGCTTCAAGACAGATACCAGATATTCTGATCGTTCTTTCTTGAGCTATCATCTTCCTGTAAGCATACCTCTGTTCTTCAGGTCTGGTGTCTTTCCAAGGAACGGGTTCAGATTTTGCCATGAATGCATATCCAACCGCATCCTCCTCAGGTAACAACTCGCTCCAGTTGAAACCTTCATCGTCGTGAATCACCGCAAGAGCTCTAGATTTCTCTTTGTTATCCTCAAGCTGCTTCATTCTCGGCGGCTCCGATTTATTCTGATTATAAATTGCTTTCTTGTAGTAGTCTTCTCTGAACGGGTTTTCATACTCATCAGCATAAGCATTTCGGCAGTCACGCTTAAAGTGACCTTTCTGTTTACACTTGAAACATGTCACTTTAGACTTGTCAAAGCCCAACTTGGTAGATGGTCCACCAATAGACTTTCTTCCAGTTATATCCATGAAACGCTGTGCCCGACGAACTGCACAGGCCATACACCACCTTATGTCGATCAATTCCATCTCCTCAGGATCTATCTGATCGTAATCTTCTTTTGTCAGGTTGGTGTTGCCTATCTTCCCAGCTACAAGGCTTTCATACGATTCTAGCACAGATGCTAAGAAAACCATCTGTTGCTTTGCCGACTCCTCGCTGAAGTTTTGAGCGTTGTTTAAATCTACAGCGATATTGCATTGAAATAGGTTCTTTGCATCTGATTGACTTGAATGTAAAGAAGAACCACTATGAAATCCACTTCTTTGACTCTCTTTGCTATATGTATTGGAGTTTTCAGCAGAAAAAGTTGTCTTGGGAGATGTAGTCTTTGGCATCATGCTCTTTGGATAATACAAATCCAAGTTCTGTTGATAAGATGAGTGATTCACTTTGTGTGTTTTCCGTAACTCCAACTCATGACTCTCTAGTCTTTCAATCAGCAAATCTACAGTCAACACTTCTGGCGGCTTGATAGTATTCTTCAACATTAAAGCATAATATTGCCAATCCATCTCATCTGGCAATGAATCAAACAATTTGTCGACTAGCTCTTCTTGAGAATAGAAAATTTCATGTCTCGCCAGCTCTAGCTTTAGATGCCCAAACCTCTCAATCATTTTACAAACTGATTCATTTTTTAAACAACCAAATAAATCGAATTCTTTTCTTAGCAGTTTCTTTTTATTTTTCATAATTTCTGCACTTCCCAAGCACTTAACTTTCAACTTGTTCCAGAGATCTTTAGAATTCTTGTACTCGATCAAAGATATTATATCTTCTCGAACAGACTGAAACAGTTGTGCGATGCATTTTTGCTCAGCAACAAATGATTCTATTTCTTCAGCTGATGTCAAACTTTCACTCGTTTTGCCTCTATCAATGTATCCATTATTTAAACTCTTCCAGCTAGAATAAGCAAAAGCCATCAACCAATCTTCAAACTTCTTGGCCCACCGACTGTACTCTTCGATAGCCATCAATTTCGGAGGTTTGTTATAAGTTCCGAAAGCACTTTCCACACTTAGAGCATCCGATAAACTTTTCTTCGTATTCGGCGTGTTCTCATTGGTGTTGCTAGGTGAAGAATCATCTCCAGAGTTTCCGGAAAAGGCATACATATCACTAAACGGATTCATGAATAGATCATCCATCTTGTACGTACCTGAAAAATCAGCAAACACTTAGAAATTTCTT
The DNA here is from genome assembly GCA_030545235.1 of Helianthus tuberosus. Classification (NCBI taxonomy): domain Eukaryota; kingdom Viridiplantae; phylum Streptophyta; class Magnoliopsida; order Asterales; family Asteraceae; genus Helianthus; species Helianthus tuberosus. The sequence continues at coordinate 19,001,026 of CM060380.1, read as the reverse complement.
GATTTTGAAAAATACAGATTCAAGCGAAATCTATTCAAGCGAAATCAGCTTTAAAGCAATATAGCTTTTCAAGCGAAATGGCAATACAGGCTCAAGCGAAACACTTCAAGCGAAATCAAAGTACTTGAAGCGAAATGGCAATATCAACTCAAGCGGAACCCCACTCAAGCGAACTTAGACAAATGTGTATACTTCAAGCGAACTCACTCATTACATTCAAGCGAACACAGTTGAAATGTACTTTTAAAGCGAAACCAATAGTAAATTCAAGCGAGATCACGATTTTAAAGAGGTTTTGCTTGAAATTTTCAAGCGAAATGTGATGATGTCAGCTTTTACGAACCAGATTTCAAGCGAAAAGTCAAGTTTTTATATGAATTTGATCGATTTTAAGTCCAATTCACTCAGGGATTAGTTAACTCTATGTTTCGCTCAATATATGTGAGTTTCAGGCCATTTCAACCGTAAAAATATGTCCAAATCAGAAAAGAAAGGGTAGAAGTAAGAAAATCCGATGATTTCAAGCTGCAATGGTATGAACTCCTCGTCCAGAGCTCTGATACCACTTGTTGGATCGGTTCCGTGACCCTAAACAGTCAGTAAAGGCAGTTCATCATCATTTACTAAGGCGGAATCAAAGTAAACACCGTCACAATAGCTTGTTTCCTTTTCAATTCTTTTCTATTGCTAATTCCTGAGTCTTTACAATGATTTTTGATAAAAATCCAGCAGCACCTCGACTCACACACTATGACCTCAGTCCAGTTAGCTTCAAATGACACCACACACCATCTATTTATAGCCTATGGGGTTTCGCTTGAATGTGACACATGTCTGTTCAAGCGAACTAGCATGTTGTTGGTTTCGCTTGAACATGACATGTTGTCATTTCAAGCGAACTCACATATATAAACATGTACAAACCCTAATTTCAACTCTATTGTGTGCTCGTTCATCCTATCTAGACATAAGACTCGATTAAGACGGAGTTAACAGACACTAAGTGCACCAACATGTAGGAGCCAAGTGGAACATAGAATTGTTTGTAGTCAAATTGAACATAGAATTGTTTATTGACAAGTTTGTGGGTATGTGGTTTTTGCATTTCGTTCATAGGGGGAACATGAGACCTGCAAAGAAAGGGGAATACAAATCATTTTTTTAGATTTTGACGCATTAGTAGGATTCATTCTTTTCCTCTCCACAGAGACCGAGATCTATCCTTAGATAGACGCACTAAAAAGTTGAACACGAAAGTTGAGACTGGCTTGTTCATGAGGCTAGTTCAGGAATGAAGGCTTTCTAGTTTCAATCTATAAATATCGTTTAGCCCTCACTCGCCGGTGGGTTGTGATTGAGCTTAGCTTGGCAGATCTCGCACCATAATGTGAGTGCTTATTTACGAAAGATAGATTGTTGGTATGGCTGCTGCTACCAAAAGCACACTAAGTTAGTCATAGGTAGAAACCTATGAGCTCTACTAGCTCTCCGAATCTATAAACTGAACTTTTATTTCCTGTCGTTTCGCCCCTTTACCCCATCTTTCTTGCTTGCTATGAGCGTTACTGCTACTCAGAACGGTCTTTCTTTGTCGATTGCCGAAGGCTCTTAAAACCGACAGAATGACCCGGTAACATTGCACTCCATTGGCTGATTTAGCAGCAGTAGCATCAGCGGCTTGGCTTTTCGGACTGAAGGAAGAATCCTAGGGTGGAACCAGAAATAAACGGATAGAACTGATTCAACAGGGATTGAAGCTGACAAGCGATAGCCAAGTTAGGTGTAGGAAGGAAGATAAGCATCCTAATCCTCTTTTTCTTCCTTAGCTTAGTCTGCTCTTAACACTTCTCGGCAAGTCCAATAAAATACAGACTCTCTATGACTCAAAACCCCCAACCTGCATCGTACCAGATCAGACTAGTCGCTTCGAAATCCCTTTCTCCATTTGAAGAAGAAGAAAGAGATCTTGTTATACGAGCTCTATTGCCCGAGATGGATGTGGAAAACCCTGTCTTTCTTTCTATTAGTTCAGCCGCTGTATCAATACCTATAGGCGAAGCAGCAGATCGGGCAGTGTATTTATCTTCAGAAAGCCGAGGCGTAGGCCAAAAGCGAACCCTTCTTGATTCATCAGGGTCAGGAAGCCCACATCACCTAAGTCGTTTTCTGATTTGTCTGTGACGGCAAGTGGGGTGGAAGTAGAAGAAAGACGCCCCATAGACTTGATTAGTGAGGTGGCCACCTACCTACTACTAATTATCAAAGGCCAACACAACGTTCAGAATACAAGTTCTGAGCCTGTGAAGAAGGGAAGGGCCGATTTCCGAAAGAGCTCAATCAACGAAGGAAAATAAGCCCCGATCCCCTTGACCCAGTTTAATTGGTGACGTAGGGAAGCTGCTAGAGCCAGGCGAAGACGACCGTGCCTTGAACTTCCTCAAGCTTAGGCCCTAGCCAATACCACAAAATAAAGCAATGGATGGATGGGGGGGGGGGGGGGCAGGAGGGAAGTTGTAAGTCAGTTGAGAGACTCAATAAAAAAAACCTCGAAAAAGGAGGGGAAGACATCGAGATTGGTATCTGTACACTGATACTAGTCGGAAAGTCAAACCCCACCAACAAAGGCTAATCATCGGCTACGCTGTCAGCTAGAAGAGCATAAACAAACAAATAACATGCCGTTTGGAGGACATATTCTCTACGCGGATCTATTATAAAAAGAGGGCCCATAAAGTCTCATCGTCAAGTTTTGTTAGTGAGACCGAGATCCCCTCACTGGAAAAATGAAAGAATAGGTCCCAAGTCGATGGAAATTGCATATTAGGATTAACCGAATCAGCTGCGTACGGGGGATAAATCGCGCGTATGCGCTTTGATTGAATGAACGCCACCTTGGTTGTATTGTTTTCAAACAAATCCAATGTTGGAGAAAGCTTTCACTGTCCAATCGTTCCTTGCTTTTTACCTATTTACTGAAGAGGAGAGATCAATGACGGAGCTACTAGCTACTAGTTGTGTAGGAACGTGTTGTGACCCTAAACAGTCGGTATAAGGTAGTTCATCTTCAAATACGAAGGCGGAATCAACGTAAACGAAGTCACAAACAGCTCGGATCCTTTTAACTTCTTTATATTACTGATTACTATCCGTTACACGTGTTTCTGATGTAATTTTGACAGAGTTTCGATACCGTACACAAGACCTAATTCCGCTCCAACATTAGAAAATGAGATCAGCCAACCCCTATTTATAGAGGTCCTGATTTCGCTCCAAACTCCATGATCATCAGGAGAGAAATCACTAACTTACACTTGGAGCAGAATCACCTATTTGTTATTTGGAGCTAGATTACAAGTTACACATGAAAACCTGATTTTGCTTCTAATGACCTGAAAGGTCATTTGGAGCGAAATTACATTCTAAAACCTCTAAACTTGTTTTCAACTCCGAACAATCCTATCAAGACCTAAGACTCACTAAAGACGTAGTAAACAGACATTCCGTGCACCAACATACTCCCCCTTGGATGTTGACGAAGTCTTTGGCATTGAATCTTCAGTCTTGGTTTCTTTCCAACTCTGTCTTCTCATTGCAAAAACTCTTTCTTCACACAGGTTCAGATCTTAACCTAGCTCTATCTTCAAACTCCCCTTTGATTGTTGATCCAGAATCCTGACTCCCCCTTTCACAAACTCCCCCTCTTGGTAGACTAGGGCTCTAATTCTGGTTCAAACTTTGACTTTTTAATTGCCATGGGGATTCCTGAAATCTGCATATACTCCACCCAAATATAAGATATATAATAATAATAGTTACAAACCAAACTTACCATACATTCTTCAGTGTTAGAAATCCATTTAAGTATTCAGGTTCAAGTTAATGACCCTGATTACTCAATAAATCTACCAAGTCCAACTTAATGACCTTGGTTGATCAGAGACAATTCACACTGACTTTCCGTTCAATTTGTTCTGAAAATCTTCAAGTTTCAAATTAATGAACTTGCTTCAACTTTTCAACTTCTCAAATTTATCAAGATTTAGCTCACGACTCATCCTCCAGTTCAGAAATCTCCTGCATCTGCTTTCAACTTTCATAATTCGAATCCGAAGATCAACTCTCCACTTTGGTTTGTCGGAAAATAAAGCAGAAATGAAAAATCTTTTTGGATTTTCAATAAAATTTCTAAACTAGAAATGAAATACAGAACTAAAATATAATGAAAGTAAACTATTTACAAACATATTTTTGATGAGCGTGTTAGGGAATCATATCAGCTAATTGACAAGTCACAAGTACCGTTAAGCTTCAATTACATATTCAGAATTAAACAATTCGCGTAGATTGTCGATATACTGATGCACTTTAAATTTTCAAACAAATTTCAATCTGTCCAGGATACGGATTTAGTGTTTTAAAGACCTAAACTTATACATGTGTCCCACCTCTTGAATATACTTCCGTATCGAGATCCCAATATTCAGTCTTTCAGGTAATTATGACACAAATGATATCTGTAGGGGTTAATAAATTATGAAGAATCATGAGAGCTCAGGTCAGAACTACCGTTCAGTAGAGAGATCATGACTCAACTTTTGGGTGTGTCCCCTTTAGAGGATCTTTTTACAACAGCATTGCTAAGCAATTTTATTGTCTTATCATATATGCTGAGGGTGATGCTATGTTTCAAGCATTGAAGAAAGTATTATCCGAGGACTAGGTCAGAACTTCCATTCAGCAGAAGTCCCGGAATAATACCCCAGATATCACTGAGTATAAAAACCTAGTATATCAGAAAAAGGAATCTTTCAAACAAGATTTCAGGGGTTACCTATATATCCAAGTAGTGTTCCCCACGAAATAAGCAAGTAAGATTTAGGTTTATATCCCGAACAAACCTACTAAATGTGTAAAAACCTATCGGCACATCATCAGCGAGACTGTTTAACACATATAAACGTTACATTTCTTTAGCATACCGTGACTGTCAAGCCGATGTACTATCATTTTCCCTTTTTACACAAGCTCTTTTTCTGGTTTTCTATTGTTTTTGGATTTTGAAAATATCTCATGTTTTTGTATTTTTGTCAGTTTTTAATGTTTTTGTATTTTCTGAAAATATACCCTATACCTCCCCCTAAATACCAAAACAGGTAAAAAATCGACAAACCATTGCAGATTGCTTCTCAACATCATCTACAATGTCTCCTTCATCAATGCCAATAATCTCTTCCAACACCGATAAAAGCTTCATACCATTCAGTGTTAGCAAATACTGAAAACGTGTTTTATCAAATGCTTTGGTATGTAAATCAGCTTTTTGATCGTCAGTGTGGATTTTCTCAATTCGTATCAACTTCTTCTCGAAACAATCACGAATGAAGTGATGACGAATCTCAATATGTTTAGTTTTAGCATGATGAACTGGATTTTTAGTAATATTAATCGCTGCCTCATTATCAACAAAGATAGGGGTGTTTAGAAATTGCACACCGTAGTCGCGCATCTGTTGTTGGATCCACAAGATCTGTGAGCAGCAACTGCTAGCAGATACATACTCCGCTTCACATGTGGATAAAGCCACAGAGGTTTTCTTTTTTGCATTGCCAGGTGACCAATCGTGATCCAAAGAACTGGCACCCTGCTGTTGTTGATTTAGCATTAACTTTGCAGCTTCCGAAATCCGAATCGGAATACCCTTCAAGCATGAAATCGCCTTCTCTAGGATATCACAACCCCAATGATGGATTTCCTTTCAGGTAGCGTAATATCCTTTTGACTATTACCATGTGCGATGCTCTTGGGTTAGATTGATATCTTGCTGCGAGACAGGTTGGGTACATGATATCGGGTCTTGAAGCTGTTAAATACATCAGCGATCCGATCATGGAACGATACATCGTTTCATCTACCTTTTCTCCGATGAGATCAGGGTTTATACCATGATTCGTTGCTAATGGGGTGGCTGCTGGAGTAGAACCTGACATCCCAAATTTCTCCAAGATATCATGAACCTACTTCGTTTGATGTATGAAAATTCCTTTGGGTAGTTGATCAACCTGCAATCCTAAAAAGAATTTCATCTCACCCATTGATGACATTTCGAATTTCTGCTTCATAACTCGTTCAAAATCTTTGCATAGATCCTCATTTGTTGACCCAAATATGATATCGTCCACATATATCTGAGCAATCATAAGATGATCGTCGACCTCTTTAGTGAAGAGAGTGGCATCCACTTTTCCACGGATAAAGCTGTTGGCTAGTAGGTGTTGAGACAATGTCTCATACCAAGCTCTCGGGGCCTGGTGTAAACCATACAGCGCTTTGTCTAGCAAATAGACCTTGTCTTTGTGGTGTGGATCGGTAAACCCCGGTGGCTGACCGACATAAACCTCCTCTTTTACCTTCCCTTAGAGAAAAGCCGATTTTACATCTAACTGATATACTTTGAAGTTTTTCCAAGACGCAAATGCCAGGAAGATTCTGATCACTTCTAGTCGAGCAACTGGAGCATATACTTCAGTGAAATCTATACCCTCCTGCTGACAGAAACCCTGGACTACGAGTCGAGCTTTGTTACGAACCACAACTCCTCTATCGTCTCTCTTGCACTTGAACACCCACTTGGTGTTGATCTTCCTCTGACCATCTGGCAAATCCACTAACTTCCACACTCCCAACTTCTCGAATTGGCTCAGTTCCACCTGCATGGCATTTACCCAAGAATCTTCAGTAAGCGCCTCTTTGTAAGTTCTTGGTTCAACCTGCGAGATAAAACAACTCAATGAGAATTCAGTTTGCAAAGGAGCAACTGGTGTATAAAAACATGTAAGCCCTTTATCAATCTGTCTTCGAGTGCGGACTCCTGTCTGCAATTCTCCAATGATCAATTCCTCTGGATGATATAAAAGAGTACGTGGCATCACTTCGCCTGAAATATCTACATCACCTTCCAGATTAGTAACATTCTGATTTGCACCTTGTTCACTAACTGGGTTTGTTTGACTTGAAATCTGAATTTGCTCCCCCTCAGAATCTGAATCACCATGATCAAATACTGGCATGTTCTCAGATTCTTGATTATTATTCTGTGCCATCTGATTATCTTGAGCAACTTCATCCTGTTAGACATCATCATGTTCACCAGCATTGCTTGGACCTGCTTCATCATCATTTAAAGCTTGTCGTGGTCTTCTTGAATACTCAGCTGGGAACCTTTCCTGCAATTCTTCATACTGTCACAAAATATCCAACTCATCAAAGAACTCTTCTTCTTCTTCTTCTTCTTCTTGTTCTTCCATCATGTCAAACGAATCCCACAATTTATCGTAATTAAAACGCTATGAGTCTCCGGGATTTTGAGGTGGCATAGTATATCCCTGACACTCAACATTTGGAGCTTCAATAATCCGCTTCAGACTTGGAACGAAGACACGTCGTAATGGACTTGCATAACCTACGAATATCCCTTTAATACTCTTCGGACCAAACTTTCCAAAAGGCTCTAGAACAGTACATGGTGACCCAAACGGTTCGAGATACTTCAGATTCGGTTTGCGGTTATTGATCAACTCAAAGCATGTTTTGTTGAATTTCTTGACTGTGAGAACTCTGTTGAGCGTATAGCATGCGGCGGAAACTGCTTCTGCCCAAAAATATATCGGTAGCTTTGAATCAGCAAGCATTGTTCTGGTCGTTTCAATTAGCGTCCTGTTTTTACGTTCTGCGACTCCATTCTGCTGCGGAGTGTGTGGAGCACTAAACTCATGCAATATACCTCTTTCATCACAATATCCTTCCATCTTGTTGTTCTTGAATTCAGTACCATTATCACTTCTAATTCTTCTGATACGCCTTTGGTATAGATTTTCAATCTTTCCGAACAACGCCATCAAACTATCAAACGTTTCATCTTTCGACTTCAAGAATGATACCCATGAAAATCTGGAATAATCATCAGTAACCTCAAGACAGTAGAGATCCCCTGTAATACTTTTGACATTCACTGGACCAAACAAATCCATATGTAGTCTCTCTAACGGTCTGGAAACTGAATTGACTTGCTTTTTAGGGTGTGACTTTTTCTTCTGCTTGCCTTTGACGCAACTGATGCACCCAGATGAAAACCTTTTATATTAACATCAAGAACCAAATCATTATGCACCAGGTGATTCATTTTTCTAAGATGAATATGCCCCATCTTCCGGTGCCACAACTTCGATTCTTTCTCTGTTGCTCTAGATACAAAACAATGTGCTTGACCAGTAGTTGTAGTTGCTACACTCATGTCCAATACATACAAATCATTCACTCTAGGTGCCCTCATGATAATCCATTCTACAGGGATAACAAATCCTGGCTTCAATATCAAACATTCTTTATCAGTAAAGTGATTGGTATACATCCTGTCACAAATCTGTGAGATACTCAGCAGATTATTTTCCAGCTCAGCAATGTAGTTAACTCTCTCAAACGTAACAATCCCATTGGATAACGTTCCTTCACCAATAATCCCACCACCTTGATTACCTGCGAATCCAACATAACCTCCATTCAAATTTCTAACATCGTACAACAATGCAGTCTTTCCTGTCATATGTCGAGACACTCCACTATCCATAATCCATCTTGAAATAGATCTTGGAAGTTCCTGCACATATCACAACCAATTCAATAAAGATGCCGATTCATGCTTCACGATTACCAACTAGGAAGCTCCGGCAAGTCAAAACTTGATTAGCTGAAATAAGCTGCCCAAGTCTCATCAGACTCGGGTAACTTAATCTCATCAATGTACTTTACAACTGGCTTAAGAGGTGGAAAGTTTTTATCATTTATTTCCAATTTGTTATCAACAACCTCTTTAACCTCATTTTCCAATGAACCATTCTTTTTCACAAAATTTTCAAAAGATATCGGAATATTTTCTTTCTTAGAAACCTTTTGATTTGAAGAACTTGGTTTCTTTTCAACCACTTTTGGCTTCCATGTTTGTTGAGATGATGCAACTCGTTTGTAAAACTTATCATTTTTAGTTACCACATTCTTAACAGGTTCAATTTTGACTTTTGATTTCTCATTTTTCAAAATTTTCTCAACAACCATTGGAGCTTTGCCTTTCGCATCAACCTTCTTTTGTCGATTCTCAACAACTTCAGTCTTAGGCTTGAAGTTGGTGCAATTTCTTGCAATGTGACCAACTTTGTTGAATCTAAAGCATGTACGAGTATCAACTACCCGACTTGTGCCTTCAGACTGAGGTTGTGAAGTCCTCTTCTCAAAGAACTCTTCATTTGATTTAGAAAAAATTTCATTTTCCTCATCAGAAAGTGAACTTGAACCGTTCACAAACACCTTCTTTTCAGCAAACCTTTTGTTTTGAAAACTCCTTTTCTGATAACTCTTACCACCCTGATATCCACCCGACCAATTGTTTCGATTGTTATTATCAAAACGTGGTGGAACTACAGGTTTCTTGTAGTAAGCTTTATCTTTCTCAAAATTCATTTGCCTTTTTGTTTGTTTTAAACTCTTTATTTCAGACAAATCAATCTCAACCATTTTGAACACATTTGTTAATTTTGAAACATTTACATTCTCCAGAGGAAACTCAGAATCCGAATGCAACTTATCAGATCCAGCCATCTTGTACATCACAAGAGCTGGTTCATCACCTAAGTTGTTTTTGGACTTTTGTTTCGGAATGTATTTGTTCAAGAAACATTCATCATTTCCAGCTGAATCACTATCCAAAACACTTCCAGCCATGCCTTTAACAATCTCAGTTTGAACACTATCATTAGATGATGATGAAGAAAATGTAACATCAATTGAATCAAGAGGTTTCACTTCATTTTCTTCCTCAAGATTAACCAACTCAGATTGCTTTTTCGAATAATTTTCAAGAACTGGTGGTGGAACTTGATGAAACACAACCCCAGTTCCATCACAGTATACATCTTCGCCTGCTTTGTCTTTCCCGATGGGTTTGGGAATAATGTGTTGCAAAACAAAGCTTGCAGGGCTGTAACTGTTCAATTTCAAATTGATACGCTCATTCTCAATCTTGGCTTCTTCAAACTGAAGTTTCAATTTTGCAATCTCATCCAATTGTTTGTTAATTAATTCTTCTTTGATTCTCAAAACACATTGCAATTGGCAATTTTCTTTGTAAGTTTTACCATTTCTATCATCATTATCTTTAATCGTGCTTTTAAGCTTTTCAAATTTTTCATTGATCTGACGATTTTCAAGAACTAACCTTTCATTTTCTTTCCTAACCTTTTCCTGATCAATTTTATCAATTTCAATTTTGTTAGTTAATTCTTTTAACCGTTCAGTTGAAGCTTTCACCATTTTGTCATGATCAAGGATTTGATCCTCAACACTTCTGACTTTAGCAGTCAGATCCTCAATCTTCTTACCTTTGAGATAAGTGTTTGTACTACAAACCTTGCATTCTTTGATGCAATTTTTACAGTCAACATCACCACTGACCTTCTTACCTGACTCAGTCGTTGACGCGTTTGAACTGACTTGGCTTTTAGACTCAGAAACGGATTTAGAATCTACCTCAAGTGCATTAGCAGCCAGCACCTTGTCAGCCATCTTTCCCATGTTTTCAGCGTTCAACTCCTGTGGCGTGTCAATGATCCCAGTGTCAATCTTCTTTGACTTCTCTATCTCTTCTTTCTCCTTCTTTTCTTTCTCTTCATCTTTACCGCTTCCCCACCATTTCATCTGCCAATAATCATCTTCAATTTTATACTCTTGGATTATGGTTTCCAAATCAAGAGTTTTATGATCAACAACAATGTTTCCATATGGGTCAAGATAACACTCCCTGTCTGGATCCCATCTATTTGCTCTTTTTGCCTCAGAAAAAATACCAGATATTCTGATCATTTTGTTTATAGCTAATTGCTTTCTGTAACCATACTTCTGTTCCTCAGTTCTGTCATCTTTCCAAGGAACAGGTTCAGATTTTTCCATGAATGCATATCCAACCACATCCTCCTCAGGTAACAACTCGTTCCAGTCAAAACCTTCATCATCGTGAATCACCGCAAGAGCTCTAGATTTTTCTTTGTTATCTTCAATCTGCTTCATTCTTGGCGGTTCCGATTTGTTATGATGATATATTGCCTTCTTGTAGTAGTCTTCTCTGAACGGATTTTCAGACTCATCAGCATAAGCGTTTCTGCATTCACGCTTAAAATGACCTTTCTGCTTGCACTTGAAGCACGTCACCTTAGTCTTATCAAAGCCCAACTTGGTAGATGGTCCACCAATTGACTTCCTCCCGGTTATCTCCATGAAACGCTGTGCTCGACGAACTGCACTGGCCATACACCACCTTATGTCAATCAGTTCCATCTCCTCAGGATCAATCTGATCATAATCTTCTTTCGTCAGGTTGGTGTTGCCTATCTTCCCTGCTACAAGACTTTCATAAGATTCTAGCACAGATGCTAAGAAAACCATCTGCTGTTTAGCAGACTCTTCGCTAAAGTTTTGAGCATTCTTTAAGTCTACAACGATGTTGCATTGAAATAAGTTCTTTGCATCAGACTGATTTGAATTTGATGAAGACCCACTGTGATAACCACTGCTTTGACTTTCTTTGCCTTTTGTAGATACATTCTCAGCAGAAAACGCTGTCTTGGGAGATGTACTCTTTGGCATCATGCTCTTTGGATAATACAAATCCAAGTTCTGCTGGTATGATGAGTGATTGACTTTGTGCGTCTTCTTTAATTCCAACTCGTGACTCTCTAATCTTTCAATCAGCAAGTCGACTGTCAACGCTTCTGGTGGCTTGATAGTATTCTTTAGCATCAAGGCATAATATTGCCAATCCATCTCATTTGGCAATGCATCAAACAATTTGTCGATTAGCTCTTCTCGAGAATAGACAATTTCGTGTCTCGCCAGTTCCAGCTTCAGATGCCCAAACCTCTCAATCATTTTACAAACTGATTCATTCTTTAAACACCCAAACAAATCAAACTCTTTTCTAAGTAGTTTCTTTTTGTTTTTCACAATTTCTTCGCTTCCTATACATTTGTTTTTCAATTTGTTCCAGAGATCTGTAGCACTAGAGTATTAGATCAAAGATATTATATCTTCTCTGAAGGGCTGAAACAGTAACGTAATACATTCAGCAACAAACAATTCTATCTCCTCATTTGTTGTTAAGGTTTCACCTTTTTTGTTTCCGTTTTGGTATCCATTTTTTAGACTCTTCCAGCTAGGAAAAGCAAAAGCCATCAACCAATCTTCAAACCTCTTAGCCCACTGACTGTATTCTTCTATAGCCATCAACTTTGGGGGTTTGTTGTAGGTTCCGAAAGCACTTTCAACCTCCAATGCATCCGATAACTTTTTCTTTTGATTCGGTGTGTTCTCATTGGTGTTACTCGAAGATGTATCATTTCCACCATCTCCAGCAAATGCAAATACATCATAAAACGGATTGAAATCATCCATCTTGTACCTGAAACAAAATCAGCAAACACTTAGAAATTTTTCAAAATTTTTGACAAACAGCTAATTCCGAGCGGAATCAGCTTTCGAGCGAAATCAGAAGATAATTTCGGGCGGAATCAGACTTGACCTGATTACGAGCGAAATTAGAAAAATGTTTCGAGAGGAATCTGAATTGTCTTGATCTGATTTCGAGCGGAATCAGAAATGTTCTGATTTCGAGCGGAATCAAGTACTGAATTACGAGTGAAATCAACTTTTTAAGTCTAATATGCGAAGACCTTTTCGAGCGAAATTAGGTTTTTAGGTGATTTTTACCATTTTTAATCCGAGTTTTAACTTGATTCTTTGTAGGCTTTGTTAAAACTATGTTTTACACACTATATTAAAAAATCAGACCATTCCGACCGTTGGAACTTGTTCAAATCAGAAAAATATAAAAAGAAGTGAGTAGAAATGAGAAATTCTGGTAGAATCAAGCTGCTATGGTATGAACTCCTTGTCCTGAGCTCTGATACCACTTATAGGAACGTGTTGTGACCCTAAACAGTCAGTATAAGGTAGTTTATCTTCAAATACGAAGGCGGAATCAACGTAAACGAAGTCACAAACAGCTCGGATCCTTTTAACTTCTTTCTATTACTGATTACTATCCGTTACACGTGTTTCTGATGTAATTTTGACAGAGTTTCGATACCGTACACAAGACCTAATTCCGCTCCAACATTAGAAAATGAGATCAGCCAACCCCTATTTATAGAGGTCCTGATTTCGCTCCAAACTCCATGATCATCAGGAGCGAAATCACTAACTTACACTTGGAGCGGAATCACCTATTTGTTATTTGGAGCGAGATTACAAGTTACACATGAAAACCTGATTTCGCTTCTAATGACCTGAAAGGTCATTTGGAGCGAAATTACATTCTAAAACCTCTAAACTTGTTTTCAACTCCGAACAATCCTATCAAGACCTAAGACTCACTAAAGACGTAGTAAATAGACATTCTGTGCACCAACAAGTTGGTCAACCTGTATCCCAGCGAGGGATTACCAAGCTAGAAAGAAGAGTTGGTGTATACCTTAGTTGATAGAAGAAAGAGTGTAGCCCAGCGCTACGCGTGATTTATCCCCCGTACAGTATGGCATGATGCCTTTTCTATTGTAAATAATAAATAAGAATGATAAGAGCTAAGATTCAGGAAAGTAACTAAGGGGAGAACCTTTCTGTCTAGCTAGGCTGAAGACTTTCTAAAGGGGCCCTAAGCTAGCGGATCTTGCCCTTAGTTCAAAGCTTGGGCAGAACAGTATTTACGAACAGATTTGTCCATCAGTAATAGGGATCACATTAGTAGGAATATAGGCTGATATGTCTCCAACTTGTGTTTCAATGACGGGAAGGCGGTCAAGCTACCTGCGCCTGTCTGGTCCGATCGTTTAGCGGCTCTTTCTAAGAGACGAGAATGTAAATAGAAAACATCCCCTGGGAAAGCCTCACAGCCTGGTGGTCGGCATAACAATAATGACATTTGTCGATATGCCACTGTCTGTTTACTAAGATCATCATAGATTATTAACGCGTGCATTCCATTATCGCAGAAATATTCCCCCATGGCACAGCCAGAATACGGGGCCAGAAATTGCAGAGGAGCAGGATCCGAAGCGGTGGCTTCTGAAAGAATTTGAACTGATTGTGCCACAGTTGAGCGTTTCTGTCCAATCGCTACATAGACACAATACAATATCTCACTCTCAGAGGTGCTCCTTGAGTTCATTTGCTTTTGGTTTAATACCGGGCATTAGGTGTACATTTCTCTATGCTAAAGGGGGTTATGTGAGGCTCCACTCTATCCTGTTGATAGCTGGAGGAAGAGGGAAAAATGGAATAATACCCTGCTTTTAGGGGGACTCAAGCAGATTCCCTCATCTTTCGCAACTCGATTCCCTCATCCATATGGACAATGGGATTCGCTTCCTCTTGATCACAGTAATGCGGGAAGTCTGGCTAAAGGAAGATAGCATCATAAAGAGATGAAAAAAAGAAAAATGAAAGCGTCAGCGAGGGACCTCTATAAAGTCATTATCTGATAGCTTTCACAGGGCTTCTTGCTAAAGATAAATTGACATAGAGAGCGACTGATTCCAGGCTTAGTATCTTCGGTTTCATCTTATAGGTTGACTTGCATCACTCTAATAGGATTCCTTTCTTGCATCATATCGTACAAATAAGGCATTAGAGAGCCCTTTCTCTTCCTTTATTCGCCGCAGGAAGAAATTCCAACTATGTTGCTTCTAATGATAGGACTGGAATCCGAGCTCCTAGGCAAAAGCTTGAAGCTTGAAGACAGAAAGAGAAGAGATTAACGGGATGCTTTATAGTCGAAGTTGCGCCTAATGCTTAATCTAACTATTAGGTACTATATTAGAGAAAGACTCAATCTGCCCAATACTATACGCTAGGAAGAGCTTGATTAGGGTAGTAGCCCAGCTCTTGAAGGGGTAAGCACATAACTAATAGGGTTCAGGCTTACACAATTCATGTTATCCCCCCGAAGCCCCTATCACCTGCCTGGAACTCCTGAATTCACTCTTTAACTAGATGAAGCGCCTAAAAAGGAAGCAACTGGGCTAGACTCCTGATCTTATGGAGTAGTCTGACCCTGGGATAGAGACTGTCATCGCTGCCGAGAATAAACATGTTGTGCCGGGTGACTGGAATCCTCTGAGGTCAGCTGAACAGGCTGACAATCGGTAGAAGATGCTGAGCAAAGCTGCTTGAAGCGTGAGGCTGATCCGTAACATCAACTGCAGAAGAATGTGGTTAGAGTTAATGAAAAGGAGAAGGCCGCAATACATCTCCATCATCATTCTCCCCCGGGGCTTATTAATTAGGTTAAGGAAAAGATGAAGTGCCCCCATTAAAGAGAACATTCAAGGATACATCGAGTGGACAGCTAAAGGACGAACTCTAAAGTTTCTCATTGGATAAGATAGAGCTAATTCTGTATTACCCTCAAATAAAGGGGATTTTTCTACATCAAGAGAAGGTGGTTTAAAGAATAATGCCAGCTGGGACAGATCTTATTTGAAAGAAAGTTAGCAACCGTTGGCTTGTAGGAATGTGCTACTGGACGGGGTTGGCTACTCTGTGTGATCCCAGCTGCTATTATCAGATAGCTAGGACTGATTCTACAGCTCCTTCACACAGGGTACGGAGGGGGGATACCTAAAGAGAAAGTTTAGAGTTCTTACTTCCAGCCTTCATTGCTTCACTCTCCTAGGAAGGACTTTACCTCTCTATCTCATAGATGTAATAGGATTTAGAATTCTTCCTCTTAGAGCTTTCCATCATATTACAGTACTAGAGGCATGGAGGAAGCATTGAAAGGGAGGAATGGAAACCTTACTTACTCCCCTATACCTGAAGGACAGATCAAAGAGGATATAACCGTAAGAAGGAATATAAATAAAAACTTGAGGCTGGTTGAGTGAAATACGGCCTGAAACCAATACTAGAAGAGTAAGGAGGAAGCATTAGAAGAAAGGGTTCCTCCCTCATAGCACAGTCCTATGGCTTCTTAGAGAAGGGTAAAGGCACTCATAGCAAGATTCAAAACTGCAAACAGAAGACTCGTAGGGAAGCTGCGGGCAATTTGCGTAAGTAAGAAAACAAGAAAAAGGCGGCTAAATGCCGACAAACCAACCAACCGACGACGTCCTGTCAGAGGCTGTGAAAGGCCTATATATATAACAATAAAAAGATAGATGGCCATCGTTTAAACTAGATTGTCCCGGTTAGAGTTTTTACTATATCTGCAACCAATCTCATATTGGGGAGAAGTGTACCGCTCTCGATCAAACTAGAAATAGAATAAGAGAAGAAAGGCAGTGCAGTAAAAACACTTCCTATTTGGTTCACTTTCTTTTGGATAATGAGTAAGAGAATGGAGCGAGGGAACTAAAGTCAAAAGCGGCATCGGGATCCGGAGCGGGCTGAGCTTCGAATGACTGCATTTTCCTCAGGAATCTTATGTTTGGGTAACAATAGAAAGGACAGGGACTTCTTATTCTTAGGGGATTGGTATTCCTTGTAATTTATCCTATCATAAGACAAGGCCTCCATGCAAGGCCTCCATCAATGGAAGCAGCCGAAGCAAGTTGCCCACTCCACTAATTGAGAGTGGATAGCTTCACTCTGAGGAAGAGACCGAAGAAATGGCAATGGAGTAGGAACTAGAAGCTTCTTGTTGCTCTTTCGTTTGTGAACCGGAGCTTCTTACTATACTAACAGTTACCTGACCACAGTCACGTAGGAGATTTAGCTCGAACTATATACATATATAGGTACGGGATCAGGAGAAAACGCCCAAAAGTGTGAGAATGGTGAGAACGCATCCTGGCCCAACACGTGGCGCTGGATATGATCAGGGTGTGAGGGGTTTTTTTTGTCTTTTCACTCTTCTTTTATTTTCCCAATTTATGCTGCTTCATTTTTGGCGTCTAAGATTATTTTGGCGTTAATTGTATTCATTAACTAATTGGCATTGAATTAATTGTTTTTGTGTCACATAGATAATTGTTTTGGCGTTATAGCGTTTCTCTAGTCAATTTTTTGGCGTTGTATAATAATTCACTATGAGTCATTAATATTTTCATAAGATTACAATAAGACCAAATGTTTTTTATGGCGTTTAGTCAATTTTTTTGGCGTTTAATACATTGACAAGGTGCTTTGCCAGCACCCGTTCTCACAATTTTCATACTACTAGCGTTTTGGTGTTTGTAGTTTTTTTGCGTTTTATATAATAATTTATTTTACTTGTAGAGAATTATTTTTTTGGGTAAAGGGTTACCCCCGGTGATTCTATATATTCACAACCAAACAAAACAAGTAGTGTAGTGTATCTACACTAGTTCAATCATGAGACATGCCCCATGAAAGTAAGCAAACCAAACCAAGAAAATAGCAAATGAAAAAACGACAACTAGAATCTAATCTAGAAAGACGAAACCAAACACTAATCATCCACCATCACCGTTAAAGTCAGAATCAAGAATCTCCCATTCACCTAGAAGCCTTTGCACTCTTTCAGTCCGCTTCATCTTCACTCCCATAAGCTTGTATCGCACAGTCTTGATAATCGACTCTAAGACTTGCTCCGGGGGCCTCAACTGGTTCTTGAAAAGTCTAGCATTACGTTCCTGCCAGATGAAATAAGCACTAGCCGCCACCAAAATCCTGCTTACATAATTAGTCGCTGACTTAGATCGCCTTCTGACTAGTAACCAGTCCACAATATCCTCCCACTTTGGGTCAACACTGTCCATACCCGCCTTATGTCGAGCCATAACCCAAACCTGCGCTGAGAATTTGCATTCAAAAAACAGATGTTTATGAGAATCATGGTTCTCATAACATAATAAGTAGCAAATCATATTCATATTTTTCCTTCTCGAGAGATCCCATTGAAGGATAATATCTTGTGTGAGTAATTTCTTCCTCATGATCAGCCACATCAGGAAAGAATGCCTCGGTATGCATTGAGCAAACCAGACTACTCTACTCCACTCAACCTCCTGCTCACTATAGCGAATGGAATCCCAAATACATGAAGCCGAGACCTCACGTATATCATTACCAACCCGCCACTGAACAAGATCACGTTTACTTGCAATCGTTTGGACATGATCTAACTGGATAAGAACTGGAAACAGATCCCTCCAAGTCGTGGGCCATTGCCAAACACCATTTACATGAATATCTGCTACTGAATCATCTAATCTGAAACCTGCATTCGTAATAGTTCTGGGAGACAAGAAATTTCCTAGCGGCCCTAAAGGAAACCAAGTATCATATCATGCTGACGCCGACCTCCCATCCCTAAGACTAGTCCAAATATTACTCCTTATTAACGGCCGAAGCTGAAGAAGTTTTCTCCAGCTCCAACAACAATTAATTAGGGCCTTGACCATCCAGAAACTTTTTCCTTTTAATTTGTAGTCATGCACCCAATCAACCCAAAGAGACTTTCGTTTTGTAATGATACTCCAAGTGTGATTTTCCATGAGCGCTTTTTTAACATCACCGATACGTCAAATACTCAAACCCCCTTCATATTTCGGAGTACAAACAGAATTCCAAGACACCTTGGCCCTCCCTTTTTGAAACGAGCTATCTTGAGTCAACAAAAAGTTTTGCATTCTTGCTTCTAAATCATGAATCACCCGAGCCGGTAAAATAAACACCGAAGACCAGTAGATATACATAGAAGACAGGACTGCCAAGATTAGCTGCAACCTCCCTGCAAATGAAAGGAGCTTGTTTTTCCAGTTCGAAATACGCTTCTCTAATTTTTCAACCAGGATACTACAATCCTTATATAGGAGCCGTGTGGAAATAAGAGGAACCCCCAAGTATCTAACCGGAAGAGAGCCTTCCACGAATGGCATAACACTAAGAATAGCATTCTTCACATGTTGAGGGACATTACAAAAGAAAACCGTGCTCTTTTGAATGCTAGGGACCAAACCTGTCATGTTAGTAAACTTTGAGAGAGACGCCATTATGCACTTAGCCGAGCTAACATCCCCTCTAGCGAACAAGAAAAGATCATCTGCAAAACAGAGGTTAATAATCTGTTGCTTCTCACATCTGTTATGAAATCTGAATGAAGAGTCAATCCTGGTCTCATGTTGCAAAATACCCGTCAAAATCTCCATAACAAGCGTAAACAGATAAGGGGATATTGGGTCCCCTTGTCTTAATCCACGTTGACCTCTGAAATACCCATGAACATTGCCATTAACACAAACAGAGTAAGTTGGCGTAGACACACAAAGCATAATCCAGTCCACCATCTTAAAGTCGAAACCGAAACCCAACAACACACTTCATAGAAATCTCCAATCAACAGTATCATAAGCTTTTTGGATGTCTACTTTAAACGCACACCGAGGGGGTCCAACATTCCTATGATAATTGTGCATAAGTTCCTGAGTAAGTTAGATGTTGTCCGAAATTTTCCGACCCGGGACAAAAGCAGACTGGTTGACGTTGACAATCGTATTCAGGGCCACTTTAATACGATCGGCAAGAATCTTACTAATACACTTATATAGAACATTGCAACACGCTATCAGACGGTAATCTGTAACACTAGAAGGAGTAGCAATTTTCGGCACTAGAACAATGAGAGTATGGTTTAATTCGCGAAATAATTTACCAGTGGAAAAGAAATCAATAATAACATTGGACACATCTTCCTCTATAACCGATGAAGCACCTTTGAAAAACGCTGAAGAATACCCATCCGGACCTGGGGCTTTGTCGATACCAATTGAAAACATTGCCTTTCGAACCTCATCAACCGTAACCTGACGCACCATATGACTAGCGACTTCAAGATCCAACATATTAGTAAACAAATCAGCCGAAGGAGTGTGAGAAATGTCGCCACGACAACCTAAAAACTTTTCATAATGTTGAACTAGCGCAAGTTGAACAATCTCACCTTCATAGACCATACCATTCGAATCCTTGATGACATCAATCCGGCTTCTATAATTCCTAGTTTTTAGCGACGAATGAAAAAACGCCGTATTCATATCTCCTGCTCGTAACCAATCCACCTTAGACTTTTGTTTAGGAAACCGTTCCTCATCCAAACAAGCTTCCTGGTACTCACGAGTAAGAGAGGACTCTTCGGCCCGTAACTCTACGTTCAGCGGGTCCGCATCAATAAGACTTTGAACACCTTCCAACTTAGTTCGAAGCTCGTTAACCTTCTGATGTAAATTACCCTGTTGGAAAAGAAGAGCTCTAAGAGGATCTTTTAGCAATCGTAATTTCTTAACAACCTGGAACTGATGCACGCCGTCTATATTCGACTCCCAAGACCTTTTAACAATATCCAGAAATTAATGCTTGTGAACCAAAAAATTTGCAAACTTAAACGATCTATGTTTACACACCTCAGATTTCGGGATTTTAAGGATGCAAGGGCAGTGATCCGACAACCTATATGGGTGAAAAATAGCGACCGCGCTAAGATACTCAACCACAAACTGCGTATTCCCCAACACTCTATCAATTTTCTTTAGCAAACCCACACCTTTCTTGGGTTTTTGATTCCAAGTAAAGTGAAGGCCCGAACGGTTTATATCAAAAACCGCAATCTCATCAACACATTTCTGAAACTCCCTCATACCAGCCGAAATCGAAGAAGCTCCCAAAGATTTATCTTCAATATTTATAGCCGAGTTGAAATCACCCATAATTATCCATGGTTGATTACCTACCAACACTTTATGCATAGAGAGTTGTTGCCATAAATCCCTTCTGGATACATAATAATTAGCCGCATACACTATCGAACAAAACAACATTTTTTTGTCAATCTTAAATCTAATCTGAACATGCATGACCTGAGAAGTTTGATTCAAAACCATAACATCAAACACTTCCGGGTTCCAACAAATAATAATTCTAGTACCTTTATCACATTGGCCTCCATTAGACGTCCAATCCCAATTCCGAAAGACAGATTTACATACTTTACCAATGTTGCCAACATCCACATGCGAATCTAATATAGCACAAAAACTCAGATTATTATCTTTCACAATCTGCCGAACCTCCATTTGTTTCAGAGGGCGGTTCAACCCCCTTATATTCCAGGCTGCTAGACTAATCATCGTTAGCCACCTGGTTAGGAGTGCTTGCCCCTTTACTAGTCACCGGCTTCTGAGTCCCTTTTACCATAAAATCATTTGTTTCATTATAAACCTCCATAACCTCTTCATCATCCGTATCTACAAGCCCACCGTCCGCTCCCTTTTTACTTCCATCCTTATCATCTGTATCCACTTCATTCAAGGGTTAGTAGAAACAACATTGTTCACGGTTTTTACTATTTTGATCTCTCCCTTCGGCTTTGACCCCACAGGTCTGTATTCAAATTTTGATTATTGCTTATTAACCTGGATCCCATTCTTCTTAGCAGCCTTTTTGCCATAAACCCCTATGTAACCATCCTCATCAATAACAGGAGCCTTCTTTGAAGATCGACTTCCATTGTTATTACGAGATTGAGTCTCGTTCGTGGGTTTACCTACTTTCTTTGGTTGCTTCGGACAAGACTCATTAGAGTGACCAAAAACACAACAAGTAGCACATCTATGAGGACTCCATTCGTATTCAACATACATGGTCTCCTTCACAAACCCCTCCCCCTCTGGTTCAGGTATAGCTATAGTAATCTCTTTTTTGAAATCAGTATCAGCAGAAATTTCAATCAATGCTCGAGTATAACTACTTCTACCCCATACCTCATTACACATTGACGTGGTAAAAGTATCTAACATCTTTGGTTCCCCAATGGTCATAGCAACTAAGCTAAGTCCATCTTCGGTATAGGCCGCAAGAGGAACTTCATGAATTTTGACCCAGACTTGAACATTTTTTACCTCCTTTTTTTCCAGCTTTGTCGTAGGAGTCCAAACATTGAGAAATAAAGGTTGAGATCTGATTATCCAAGGACCCGCTTTCAGTGCATTCAACATACCTACTTCATCATTAAATTTGAAAAAGAAAAAACCGTTTGCATTCATCATCGATTTTTGTAAGCCATACTTTTTCCAATTAACCCGCACAAAATACTCCACCAGAGGAAAAGCAACTCGGTCTCCCAGAAAGTACCCGTAAAGGGTGTTAACCAATTTATTTTGTACTACCCGAACTGATTCCCTCGGCAGGACCACATCACAACCCTCATGCATAACTGAACTAGCAAGAGTACGGAAATTAACCTTCTTAGACTTGTCTGCTAGTACCGAATCTGCATATGACATAGACGACGACGTGCTCCCATGTTCAGGCTGACTCCCTTGAACCCCTTCTCCTCCATTCAGATTGTTTCCCATACCCAGATTTTTCGAGTGCTCGTTTTCCACAGTAACCGGTACTGTAATCTTAGTAAGCTCGTCAATTACATTAAACATCCTTGGGTCTGCTTGATTCGAGATCACTGTACCTCGCCGAGGAAGAACTGTGTTACCGTCTATATTCAACCCTCGGCTGGAAATACCCTTGAACTGCAATGGCGGCTTCCCACGATCACCCTGGTTATTATCCCCAGCTTTCTTACATTCATCCATATCAGAAAACACTAAGCAGGGAAAATATTTTTTTTTATTATTTTTGGCGTTTTGTAAGCAATAACTTTTTGTAGCATTTTTTTGGTGTTTTGAAAATAAATAGAGAAATATATCATTTAATTATATTAAGAAAAAAAAGATTACAGTGAAGAAAACTAACAAAAAATTAAAACTCTTCGTTAGAAGGTACTTTATCCGAGAAGTATCCATCATTTGCATCATCTTCTTCCTCGGAGTCTTCATCACTTTCATCGGCTTCGTGTTCCTAAAGATTTTGAAGCCTCCATTTGAACATGTCTTTCATTAACGCCATTTTTGAGTCCATGTCTGTGTTCAAACAAGTGGCGTTATGCAATTCTTCCATGAACCCAAGCCCTGCTTTGTGTTGGTGCATACGTCTGTCGACTTCATCTTGTATCGAGTCTTGTACTAGAATTGTTAGATCAGGGCGTGTTGTACGAGAAATTAGGAGGTTTTAGGGTGTTTTTGAGCTAATTTCGCTTGAGAGGTCTAATTCTGCTTGAAAGTGGCTTGAGCACTTTCAAGCGAAATCACATCTGCTGATTCCGCTTGAACTGGCTCTTGTCACATTCAAGCGAAATCATGAGTCCTATATATAGCCTCCAAGCGAGATCATTTGTAACTGTTCATCATTCCGGTACCGAACTGCTGCCGACACGTCGTTTGATCTGTAAAGTGATTATAATCAATAAACAAGATGATTAATAGTGAAACAAGCTGTTTTTCACGTCTGTTTCTTAGTTTCTACCTCTGAAACAGACTAGAGCTCTTCTGAATGACTCGTTTGGGTCGTAACACGATCCTACAAGTGGTATCAGAGCTCAGGAAGAAGAGTTCTTGCCAAAAACAGCCATTTTTCTGACTTCTACACCTTCTTTTTGAAATTGAACTAGTTTTCACGGTCAAAATGGTCTAAAATTCACCTATTAAGTGCGAAACTGTATTTTAACTAATCCTTGAAAGAATTGGAACTTAATTCAGCTTAAAACTTGGTCAAATTCATAGTTCCGCTTGAAAACAGATCGAATTGTGATGACGTTAGCAACTTTCAAGCGAGATTAGCTTGTCATTCCGCTTGAAATACGGTATTTCGCTTGAATATTTGATCTGATTCCGCTTGATTTTGTTGATTTCGCTTCAAAGAGTTATCCCGCTTGAAAAGTTTCAAGCGAAATCAGGTTTTTCGCTTCAACAAGATATTTCGCTTGAAATTGTGGTAGTTCAAGCGAAATCAGGGAGTTCGATTAGATAGTGATTTCGCTTGAGGCAGTTATTTTATTTGAGGTTGGTATTCCGCTTGAAACAGAGTTTTCGTGAAAAAATTTCCGAAAAAATGGCTGAGGAATTCTACAATGTATTTGCTACACCGGTTGCACCAGTTACTGCTGCTGAAACTTTATACAGTGAGAATGAAACGGGAACGCATCAGAAATCGCCAAAACTGATGTACATTGAAGATTTCAAAGGTTGGCAGAATCGTTTTGAAACTTGGGTGCAAGCATACAAGTTTGACGCATGGTGTGCATTAGAAAAGGATTATGAAAAACCGTAAAATGAACGTGGAATTGAAAAAGCAATTGTTGACTTCTCAGAGATTGACAAATTGAAATTTACGAGTGAAAAAATGATGATCAATTTTCTTCAACAAGCGATAAAAGAAGATATTTTTGTCTTGCTTCAACATAATGGTACAGCTAGGTCAATTTGGGAAGCATTGATTCAGAAATTCAAAGGAAGCGCAGATATGATTAAAAACAAGAAAGCTTTGTTAAAGAAATCATTTGATACGTTTACAGCCTTAGAAGGTGAATCAATAAAAACGACCATCGACAGATATTGTCATCTTGTTTTGGAAATGGGAAGATTGGAGATAAAGAAAGATGATGAGGAGTGGGTTGATAAACTTGCTGATGCGTTACCACAGCAGAAATGGGGAACGTATTTGCTGATTTTGAAACACACAAGAAAGTCTGAGATTATGAACTTGGCACAGTTTATTCAAAAGATTGAATAGTATGAATTGGATATTCAGAAAACGGCTATCATGACAAATCCAAATGCTAAACAAGATGTCAGTCTGTATTACCGAGGAAACAAATTTGAAACCACTCCAAGTCCAAAGATTAGTACTGCTTTTAGTGCTGATGGATCGTCTAGTCCGAATGTTAGCACTACAACTCAGAGTGGCAGATATTCTTCATCATTTTCAAGTTTTGATCCAAACAGCATAACATCAAGTCCTCAACGACAAAATTCAACAAATCTTCAATGTAATGTCACTTTGAACATTCAAAATGGTCAAGATCTGTCTCCGGAAATAGCAAAGCAACACATGGCATCACTCGTTGCTATGTTGGAATCATATGAAAGCTTGATTGGTGGTAGAATTGGAAGTCCGATGCTTACCAAAGAAGATTATGACCAAATTGACGCAGAGGAATGGCTACTTCTCCTTTGGGTTTTGACAAATCATATGAGTTTGGATAGTGCTTGGAGGAGGGCAGAAAAGTTTCAACAAATCACTGGTAGAGATGAGTTTCGAGGAATGGCTACTTCTCCTTTGGGTTTTGACAAATCGAAAGTCACTTGTTTTCGTTGCAAAGGAAAAGGTCATTTTAAACGAGAATGCAAAAACCAAGAAGCTACCGGGAATCAAGAAAAGAATGATTATTATCATAAGTCAATTTTTCATCAGATTACTCAACAAAAGGAACCACAAACTGCACATGCTCGGCCAATTGTAGATGACAAAAGGAAAATGATTTTAGATGCAAATAAAAAAGCTTATTTTGGTATCATTGATCAAGATGATGAATTTGTTGCTGAAGGATTTAGCTGGGATAAATACATTCCATCTGGTTCAGGTTTTGTTGCCAGAGTTCTGGGTGAAGATGAGACTAGTGAGAAAAGAATCCCAATTTTTCCAGATCTTGGAAGTGATGTGGATACTGATGATGAGGAAGAACATCTCAACAAAGCTAGAAAAGGCATAGATCCTACTAGTTTTAATTTGTTTTTTGCAGATAAAATGGAGATGCTGAATCAGAAGAAGATTGCCAGATTGAAGAAAGAGCTGGAAGCAGCAAGAAGGCTAGCTGATGAAAAGGCAAAGACAGAAGCTGGAGAAGCTAATGTTGAACCAGCAACTGAGAAAATAGTAGAGAAAATCGTTGAAGTGGAGAAAGTGGTGGAGAAGATAGTTGAGGTTGAAAAAGTAGTTGAAGTTGAAAAAGTAGTCAAAGTTGAAAAAATGGTCGAAGTTGAGAAAGTTGTTGAAGTAGAAAAGATAGTTGAGGTCGTTAAACCGTGTTTGAAATGTGAGGAGCCTTGCAAACATTGTGAGGAGAAAGACAAGAAGATTCTTGAACTGGAAGAGATGAAAGAGAATTTGTTGTCTGATGTGAAGTATGTGAAAGAATCGTATGATGTTCTGAACAGAACGGTGGATAGTCTAAAAAAGACAAATTTCGAAGTCGAAACTGCTCAGATGAAGATGAATGCAACATTAATGACAAAGCAGAGCGTCATCAATGAGTATATTGAAGACTGTGCTAAACTGAAAAAGGAGTTGGAACTTGAAAAGATTGAGAGTGAAAGGATTAAACGATTACTGTTGAGTTATACCACTTGTGATTATTTGATTGATCGTGTTTATCCTACTGTTGCAGGTCTTGAGGCATTCAAGGAGAAAAAGACTAAAGATACTGATACTGGTAAGAAACCAAGTGTCAAGTATAATAGATGTCCGCCCCCGATCCATGAAAGTTAATCTCCCATAAAGCCAAATGAGGAACGTGTAAATAAGGCTCTCAACATCAAGTTAAAGTCTGAAATCATTGATGAATTACCAGACAATATTGATGTCACATTCACAGCGTCTGACACTGATCATGAGTCTGAGTTATTAAAGAAAGTTGTCGATCAGGTGTTGGATATGGATGAAGAGTCAAAACCGGAGTCTAAATCTGAGAGTTCGAGTTCGTCAGAAAAGAGTCCGAGTTCACCGGTTAAAAGGGTTTATAATAAAGAATTCCTGTTATCAAAATCTAATTTGAGTGACGAACCAATCAAAGTGGCTTATACTTTGAATGATTCTGACAAATTATATTCTGATGAGGAATTTCCAATAAGAAATGTCAAAACTGGAATGATCAAACAGGTTTTCAAATTAACAGAAATTAATATTTCTGAAATGATGAAAAACCTAAAAAATATACTTCAAGAGTTCAACATAGATTGAACAAGAAAAAGGGTTACGGTTCTGGTTATGGTTATCAAAAGAAACCAAACCACAACGGTAATTTCAAAAAGCAAGGTCTTGGTTTTAGTTCTTCAGAAAATTATAAAAATGAGAAAAATTATAAACCAAAAACAAATTTTGTTTCAGGAGGAAGTTCAGAAGATGAGCAGAAGAAACCATTCTGGAAACAATCAAATCAAAAGTTTCTTGCTGAAGTAAAGAGAAATGTGAAGAAGTTTGCCCAGAGAGTTGATAGAAGAACTGTCACACCCTGGCTTTGTGGAAGCGTGGTTAATTTGGTGTGACTTCTTAATACCATAGCTTAATCACAACAAGCTATATGAAATAAAAACCATGCAAGATCATCCATAGATTTAAGTTTTAAAACCGAAGTAGCATAACATTGTCTTAGGGACTACAACACCAAAACATAAAACATTGTTTTGAAAGACATAAACATCAACATGAATAAAACGCAGTTTAAGATTTGTGACTCGTCCAGGAAAAAGTCACATTTCCTAAACCGGGATGACCTCGGAACCCATATGCAGCGGGAAGACACAACATACCGCGCCAGATCTTTAATTCCCTGAAATACATGTAAGTTGAAAAATCAACAATAATGTTGATCGAGTTCATGTGTAAGTGAGTAAATAAACCTTTGTATGTATAAAAACCCTGGTATGTAGCAAATAAGGAAAAAGAGATCACCAATGGTTTGCAAGGCCATTGATATGTGTGAAGTGCAAGTAGGAAGACTCAAACCTAGCAGATTTATGCGTTGGGTACAAAGTCACCCCGAGGTCCGTTCTGTTTGGGCCTGGGGCTGGGCTCGCTACACC
The DNA here is from genome assembly GCA_030545235.1 of Helianthus tuberosus. NCBI lineage: Eukaryota > Viridiplantae > Streptophyta > Magnoliopsida > Asterales > Asteraceae > Helianthus > Helianthus tuberosus. The sequence goes on along the minus strand of CM060380.1, from coordinate 18,973,280 downwards.
CAGATAGATCTACCGCTCCTGCCCCTCGGTCCTACCCTGAGGATTAATGGCCTCAAGTTTCCGCCTACCCACTCACATGATCTGAATAATAACCCTCCTTATGCTAACCATACCATGTAAGAATTATTCGTAATCATAGTAACATGTATTTCACCCCCGCAGTTTAGAAAACTGAAAACAGTTAGAGAAAAGGGGGACATGAACTCACAGTGGTGCGTCTCTACCAAGTATATCTCCTGATCAAGCAGCTGTGCGACGACCTACACGTACTAAATCTATTAGACGGACGGCCGTGCCTTAGCTTAAGGTTTAAGTTTTTGGGAAATAGTTAGACAACTATTTCGTGTTTATATTTTTGTAAATACTTGGTAATTATTCTCCTTCCCAAGGATGGGGGATTTAATACACGCGTGTTCGTAAAATTCGAAATACATTATTAAGTCTCACTTAATATATTTTATTCCTTACTTCAAAATATAAATATTCTTCCCAAAATAATACTTTGACAAAAATACGCGCTCATAAATATTTTCTTAAAATGCGTAAGTTACGTTTTAAAGATCGGGTGGTAATAATTATACCGTTGTAACTTATTATTAATTATGAAGGCGTATGCATTATTTCTGGAATCATTAGTACTTGGTAATATTATTTTTACTCTAAAAATAATATCCGTATATTTCACAAAATAATCATAAACATTTTACAAGTGAAGCAATGAAAAACATATATTCTAAATATATATATTTCAGGTTTTATTTTGTGAAAATCCCACCTCCGACACTTTGTAAATAAAGTTATTGCGAAATTTACGTCTTGAAAACAAGTCAAAAATATATTTACAACACTTGTAGTGAAAATATTTCCAGGTGTTAGGTTTTTAGAAAAATTTCGCCAGAGTTTCCCCTGTAACTGGAGGTGGCCACGCTTTCAAGCGTATCATTTCCTTTTATAATTCAAATCAACAATTTTCTCATTCAACCAAAACAATATCCAAAGCATCAAACTAGTCAAAACATATATAAATCGCATAAATTACATGAACTTGTGGTTTATCCAAAAATGCGTGATAAATCCCACTATTTTTAGTGGATCTTTGCAATAATCTACTTGGTTTCGTAAAAGCCTCGTTTTTAAAGAAATTCCATCTTTACAGCTTCTTGTAAAATTTGACAAAACTAGTTCTTTGTCGAAACTTAGTGTTACACAAGTATTTACACACTTGTGTGTTTGCTAAAATCATTCTTGTTTATGAAAGATCCGTCTTTAAAAGTATGTTTTCTCTTGACACGTGGTCCTTTGAAAATACCGTTTGTAGATCCGTAGATCTACTAGTTTTAAACACTATTTTGTAAGTAAAGTCGATTTTACACAAGTTCATGTTTAGTGTGTGGTAGAGTTTCATCATTTAACCCTTTGTACACTTAAACAAACTCTATGTCATGATCCATGATCACGACTAATCCGGGTTAGATGATGATCCGAGCTACCACATCATAGATCGGCACTAAATAATCACACAAAACAAATCTTACAAGATTTACACAACCCTTGTGCTATTAACCAACATTTTTAACATTTTAGTAAACTTTTAGCATGTCTTCTTGTAGGTTCATGGATTTTAACTGACAAAATTCTTTTTAATCACTTTAAAATAGATCGAGAGTGTGTTTAAAGCAACTTACTACTAGCTCGAGGCTAGGGAAGAAACTAGTCGAAGATTGGGTGGATAAAAGCAATGGGGTGAGGTCCTTCGCGTTCCGAATGCACTAAGCTTCCTAATGTGAGATCCTTAACACTTGTATACCCTTGGAATGACAAGATCAAGATCGAAAGGTGGCGGTGGGGGTGCTTGTGTCTTCGGCCGAGAGTGAAAGAGAGGGAGAGAGAGGAGTGTTGATTCTTGTTGTTGGTGGTTAAGTGTTTAGGAAAAACCATGAGATATATTTATAAACCATCAAGCAAGATTATCCAATGGAAATTATGTCCACTTGATTCTAAGCACATGGATTATTATAATCTAGCAAGTACAATTGGTGTCACCTACATGGTGACCGAACTCGGTCACAAGGGAGGGGGTTTGGTTCGATTCCAACTAGTTGGTTAAGCATTAGTTATGTTAAGTAGGACCCTTAAGTTAGTTACTAGAGTATAGTGTCTTGTGGCGGGTGTTAGGGTATTCAGGGACCCTAACTGGCTCAGAGAAAGAAAAACAGTGTTGTTGGAAATATTTTTATGTTCCGGGTAAAGTCTGGTTGTTCGGTTGGATAGAGATCCGTTAAAGTGCTTAACAAAGCTTTAAAGTGTCGTTATTATTATTTTTAGTGACACAACTTATTCCCGACACTTTGGAAAGTGTCTAGTAACATTTTTCTCATGTTTTGGCACTTTATTAGGTAGCTTAATGCTGAATTTTTATTTAAAGTGCTGAGTTTTGTACTTAAAGTACGTTTTAGGCACATCCGGTCACTGTAATCTCATTCCTAGTGACGCAGTTCTACAACCCTTATATCCCTACACTCACCACTAGTGTAGCAAACTATCTCAGGCTCTTACAGGCCTTAGAGGCAGTACCTGCCTGGTGCTAGTTATGACAGCACGTTTAATAGGTTATCCGTTCATTGTGCTACTGTGCTTTTGGTGCATCAAGGTTGTCACAAAGGTGCTGTAAGCAAAGCATGGAGTGACAGCAAGTAAAGTATGATGCAAGTAAGTACATGTATCAGCATTCAAGTAGCAGTTTATCCACAAGTTCAAGTAAGCACAGTAATTAAGCAGTAATTAATTATTAATTAAGTCGTACGGATACCTGGTTTAGTGAGGGTTGTCACATTCTCCCCCCGTTAGAAAAATTTTGTCCCGAAATTTTAAGTTCTGCTTCTAGAAGCAGGGTTCTTGGGAAATAGGTGGGGGTATTTTTCTTTCATCCGGTCCTCACGCTCCGGCGTTCCAACGAACCTTGACATTCCAACGAACCTTGACGAGCTTGACGAGCTTGACACTGCTTGACACTGCTCCGGCATTCCAACGAACCTTGACGAGCTTGACACTGCTCCGGCGGGTCTTGTTTACTTTCCAATCCGTAACCTCAACAGGTTCTTCAATGAAATGGAGCGTGTCGTCAACATGAATCTCGTCGGTGGGAATGGCAACGGTATCTTGAGTTGGACTTTTCTTCAGGTTGGATACATGAAATGTATCGTGAACTCCATTCAGTTCAGCAGGTAAGTCCAGCTTGTATGCTACTAGTCCTATTCTTTCCAAAATTCTGAAAGGGCCAATGTAGCGCGGATTCAACTTCCCACGCTTTCCGAAGCGTGCCACACCCTTCCAGGGTGAAACTTTCAATAAAACCATATCTCCAACTTGGAACTCCAAATGTTTCCGGTTTGGATCTGCATAGGCTTTCTGTCTTTCGCGAGCTGCTTCGATGCGTTTTCGAATCTGCGCAATCTTGTCTGTCGTCTCTTGGACGATTTCGGGACCAACAAGCTGCCTATCACCTGCGTCAGCCCAGCATAGGGGTGATCGGCACTTGCGTCCGTAAAGAGCTTCAAATGGCGCGGCTCCAATACTGGTGTGGTAGCTGTTGCTGTATGAAAATTCGACCAGTGGCAAATGCTTATCCCAGCTACCGCCCAAATCCATAACACATGCTCTCAGCATATCTTCCAAGGTCTGAATAGTCCGCTCGCTTTGACCGTCGGTCTGAGGGTGAAATGCCGTGCTCAGATTTAATTGTGAGCCAAGAGCTTCTTGGAAGGATTGCCATATCCTTGACACAAACCTTCCGTCTCTATCAGAGATGATCGAGAGAGGCACTCCATGACGTGTGACGATCTCTCGCATGTATATTTCTGCCAGTTTGCTGGTGTTATCCTTTTCTTTGATTGGCAGAAAGTGTGCGGACTTTGTTAGGCGGTCAACTATCACCCAGATAGTGTCATGGCCTCTTGGCGTTCTTGGCAACTTTGTAATAAAATCCATGGAGATTTGTTCCCATTTCCATTTGGGAATCTCAGGTTGTTGCAGAAGTCCTGAAGGCTTCTGGTATTCCGCTTTCACCTTAGCACACGTTAGACACTTGCTCACATAAACAGCAACATCGCCCTTCATCCTAGGCCACCAATAGTAATCCTTGAGATCTTGGTACATCTTATCCGCTCCTGGATGGATAGAGTACCACGATTTGTGAGCTTCATCAAAAACAACTTTCCTTAAACCACCAAACAGAGGAACCCAAATCCTTTTCTCAAAACATAACGTTCCTTCCTCGTTTGGCACCAATAGCTTCTCCATCCCACGGAGATATTCTTCTTCAAGATTTCTTTCCTTAAGAGCTTCTTTCTGCGCGGCACGAATGCGCAAGGAAAGATCGGTTTGGATAATCATTTCTAAAGCCCTAACCCTTATGGGCTTGATCCTCTCTTTTCGACTTAGGGCGTCGGCAACCACATTCGCCTTCCCTGGATGATACTTTATCTCGCAATCGTAATCATTTAACAACTCAACCCATCGTCGTTGTCTCATATTCAACTCCTTCTGGTTGAATATGTGTTGTAGGCTCTTATGATCTGTAAAAATTGTACATTTCGTACCATATAGGTAGTGTCTCCAGATCTTTAAAGCAAATATCACTGCGCCTAGCTCCAAATCGTGCGTGGTATAGTTCTTCTCATGTACCTTCAACTGACGTGATGCGTAAGCAATAACCTTCTGGCGTTGCATCAACACGCAACCCAATCCTTGACGCGAGGCGTCACAGTATACCACGAAATCGTCAGTACCTTCTGGTAGTGCTAGGATTGGCGCATTGCAGAGCTTATCCTTCAACAGCTGAAACGCTTCGTCCTGTTTGATTCCGCAATCAAACTTCTTATCTTTCTGGGTGAGGAGCGTCAATGGTTGAACGATCTTCGAAAAATCCTCAATGAACCTTCGATAGTAACCAGCCAAACCCAAGAATTGTCGAATCTCGGTTGGCGTCTTTGGCGTTTCCCAATACTTGATCGCTTCGATCTTGGTTGGATCCACATGGATTCCATCTCCATTTACCACATGTCCAAGAAATTGGACTTCACGTAGCCAAAATTCGCACTTAGAGAATTTGGCATACAGTTGTTCTTTCTTCAGCAGCTCCAAAATAGCTCTTAAATGCTGTTCGTGCTCAGCCTTTGTCCTTGAATAAATCAAGATGTCGTCGATAAACACAATCACGAACTTGTCCAAGTACGGCTTGCAAACTCTATTCATCAAATCCATAAAGACTGCAGGTGCGTTTGTCAACCCAAACGGCATAACAAGGAACTCGTAGTGTCCATAACGAGTTCTGAAGGCTGTCTTCGGGATACTCTCCTCTTGTATCCTTAACTGATGGTATCCAGAACGCAAATCGATCTTTGAGTAAAATCTTGAACCTTGCAGTTGATCAAACAAATCATCAATTCTTGGCAGAGGATATCTATTCTTGATCGTCAGCTTGTTCAGCTCCCGGTAGTCTATGCACATTCGAAAACTACCGTCCTTCTTTTTGACAAACAGGACCGGAGCTCCCCAAGGCGAGAAGCTTGGTCGGATAAATCCCTTGTCTAACAACTCTTGAAGTTGTGTCGACAATTCTTGCATCTCAGACGGGGCAAGTCTATAAGGTGCCTTAGCCACAGGCGCGGCGCCTGGGACTAAATCGATGTGAAACTCCACTTACCTCTGAGGCGGCAGTCCAGGCAAGTCCTCCGGGAAGACTTCCGGATACTCCCTCACGACAGGGATGTCTTCGATCTTCGATTCTGCAGCTTTCTTGTCTACAATGTGTGCCAGGAAGGCAGCACACCCTTTTTGCAAACACTTTCGCGCTTTGAGGCAGCTGATAATTCTTAACGGCGTATCGCGCTTTTCGCCATGAACCACAATCGTTTCTCCATCTTCGGTCGGGATACGAACGACTTTTTCGTGACAAACAATTTATGCCTTGTTGCTTGATAACCAATCCATTCCTACTACCACGTCAAAGCTCCCCAGCTGGACTGGTAGTAGATCCAAAGCAAACTCATGTTCTCCCAACTCGATTGCACAACCTCTGATCACTTCATTGGCTTCTACTAACTTCCCATTAGCCAATTCGATTGAGTAGGGAATATCTAACTTACTAGCGGCTAAACCAAGCATATTCTTAAATTCTAATGATACGAAGCTATAGTCGGCACCGGTATCAAATAAAACGGATGCATAGCGTTGGTTTACAGGGAACGTACCAGTAACGACATTGGGATCCTGGCGCGCTTCCCTCGCTTCGATATTGAACACTCTTCCACGGGCTTGGTTCAACTCTGGGCAGTTCCTCTTAAAGTGCCCGATATCACCATAGTTAAAGCATCCAGGTCTTTGCCTGTTTCCACCTCCATTTCCAGCTTGGTTATTCCTTTGGTTATGATTCACAACGCCTGCTTGATTCGCATTGTTGCCTCGATTCCCATTACCTCCATTGTTTCCTTGTGGGCGATTTCCAATTCCACCCCGGTTATTGTTTCTGTTTCCAAATCCTCCTTGGCCTCCCTGACCAACAGTGGCCCAACAAGAATCCTTCAAGTGGCCAGGTTTCCCACACGCTTCACATACCTTCAAACCACATCGGCCAGAATGGTGACGCTGGCAGGTGTTGCACTTGGCCTGGGTGCCCATATATCCCTTTCCTTTCTTTCCACCACCAGCTGTAACCTGAGCTGGCGCGTTTGGCTCTCCTTTCTTAACAACACCACTAGTGCCTTGTTTAAAGTTTGAGAATTTTCGTTTGTTACCTCCGGATGACTCGACGTGAGTCTCTTTCTTCTTTGTCTCGATCTCACCAAACTTGTTCAGGCGGATAGCCTCCTCAGTGAGAGCTACGCTCAAATAAATTGCCTCAGTAATTGTTGCAGGCTTGGAGGAGGTCACCATGCTTATGATTTGAGGAGCTAATCCCCAAATGAAGCGTTCAATTCTCTTGAATTCTGGAGTGACCATATAGGGTACCACATGCGACAGGTCATGAAACCTCTGAACATATTCCGCGATCTTCGGACCTTCCATCTTCAAATGCCAGAACTCAGTTTCCAATCTTTGGATTTCAGCGCGAGAACAATACTTTTTGCGCATCAGTTCCTTCAGTTCTGTCCATGTTAGTGCGTAGGCAGCAGCTTCACCAAGTGTCTGTACTTGCAAATTCCACCAAGATAGGGCTCCATCCAGAAATAGCCCAGAAATGTAGGTGACTTGCTGGTTTGGTGCACATTTGCTCATGCGGAGAACAGATCCAGTCTTCTCGGCCCAACGAACAAAAGCGACAGCACCTCCGGTGCCATCAAAGTTGACAGGCTTGCAGTCTAGAAACTGCTTGTAGGTGCACCCATGAGGTGGATTGTTGTTGCCATTGTTGTTTGAGCTACTTCCGCTGGGTCCTCCTTGCGAGGCGGCGTATTGCGCGATGGCAGCAGCGATGACTTGTTGGAGTTCTGCCTCATTGGTAGGCATCGGCGTTTGACGTCTCGGCGGCATCTTCTAAAAGATGGGTTTACGTCGGTCAGGCCAAAATAAAGCGTACGTATATAATGATAGTAATAGTACATAACATCTCATGTTATAATCATATCAATCACACAACATCCCATGTTATAAAACATAAATAATCAATCAAAACATCACATATGATGAGAATACTGCGATTGCATTGCCAAAATCGGGACCACATGGTAGAGTGTACAAGTACATAATAGTGTCATACATCATCATCGACTAAGGGCTACATCACCCCAGTCCAAAAGAATATCAAATCAGTGTCAATACATCCCATATACATGATCAACAAAAGTCAGAATCAGAATGCAGTATCCAAAAATGTTGTGTGGTTAGAGCAATCGCCGTCTTCTCACCAACGTCCACCCACGCTGTACTAAAGATGCCCTAAAATGATTGTGGTGGAGGAGGGGGAAAATGGGTGTAGAACAAACATCGCAAATGGAGCCAGTCCTCCTCCATGGCTCTCTGGGTACGCAACCAAGAAGCAACCTGCTGCTCAAGTGCCAAAAGGCGTGCAGCATAGTCAGGTAACAATGGTCGAGGGTGCTGCGAAGAAGCAGGGTGGGTCTGACCCTGACACTGGTACGGCGGTGGCTGAGCTCTCTCAAGCTCCTGAATACGCCGTGTGAGTGCCTCCTGCTGGACAACAAACGACATCAGAACGTCCTCAATAGAATACCCCATATGGAAAGAATGGTAGGGGTCGGTCGGTGGCATAACAGAAGGTGACGTCCAGAGAAATGGCTCGCTGGCTGGATCAAAAGGTGGCACAAAGAATGGTGGTGCAGGGGGAATAGCAGATGAAGACTGTGGCATAACTGGAATATATGTCGGCACATGTCCAAAGGGACGAGCCGAGGAACCCTCTCCAGGTCTAGCTGGAGGTGCGTACTGTGCAAATGAAAAAGAGAAATCAACGTGACGTGCATCGGTGGTATGAGGAGGAATAGGTGGAAGCTCATCATCCGCAGGAATCCACCCATGCTGGGCGTGCTCATCTCGTGGGTCAATCTGTGCCTCAAAAAGTGCTCGATCAAACTGTACAGGCATAGGGTCAAGGTGGGGTGCAACAAGAGGGTCAGCAGGTATATCAGCGATAAGTGGGGGATCAACATGATCAGCAGCAATAACATGGTCACCCTCCAGTAGTGGTGCATCAGCAGGGTGATCATCAATGGGTGGGTCAGCAATCACAGGATCAATAGGTATGCCAGCATGAGCAGGGTCATGCTCAAGCACTGGGTCAGGAGCAGCTACTGGCTCGAGGGCCATGGCAGGCTCGGGATCAACGAACTCCATATCAAAATCTGCATGATCAGCGAATGCAGGGTCAACTGGGTCTACTGGGTCAACCATAGGCTGATCTAAGTGGATGAACTCTATCTCCCGGTCCGGGTCAAATCCAGGGGGGAAAACAGGGTCTGAATCCTCATCGAGGTCATGATCGAAGGCAAATCTAGGAGCAGAGGTAGCAGATGATGCCCTGTCAGGATCTGAACCGTGTGAATAGTGCTGTGCGCTCCGAGTGTGTGACGGTGCGGAGGCCACAGACTCGAAGGAGTCTGGAGCGGGTGAGTGTGCAGGTGACTCCTCAGCTGGAGCATCTGCAAGTAACAAAAGACCACCGTCAGCTAGAAGGGCCTCGCCCTCAACATCGTCCTCCAGGGGCTCATCATCAAATAGATCGACGTCGTCGTCAACGTCGGCGTCGAGGAGCATATCGTAAGCAGGATAAACGACCAAAGGTATGGGAGCAGGGACCTCTACGAGTGGTAGGTACCCAGCAAAAGGACCATCAGCGGGCTCATCGACAGCGTCGGGCAGCGCAAAGGGCTGAAAGTCGTCCTCGTCTGTGCTGGTAACATCTGATGTGTGGACCTCGTGCTCCGAAGACTCTAAGTCGTCTGATACTATGGGTCTAGGGCCCGTGGTGTCCGAATCACCTGTGCCGGGCGAGTCCATGGTGTCTGTAACACAAACACAAATATGTATAAATAATCAATCATACAATCAGATAGGCACATTAGTCACTAAGTAAGCAATCAAATAATTCTCCTAGTCCCACTAGCCTCCTAGCCTCTCAGACTGCTCTTCCTAGTCCTACTAGCCAAATTCTCCCAGCCTCTCAGACTGCTCTTCCTAGTCCCACTAGCCTATTCTCCCAGCCTCTTAGACTGCTCTCCCTAGTCCTACTAGGCAACTACCTCGGTCTCCTAGACCGAGCCTCGGTCTTCCAGACCGAGCCTCAGCCTCCCAGACTGAGCCTATAAATAGTAAATAAATGTGCTCAACATTTGTTTGTAAAAAGTTTTGGATCTGGACTTGAGTGGTATGCAGTGTAAAAATGTTTTCGTGAGAGCCCTAGTGATCATAGTCTAGACTCGAGAAGGAATCCTAGTTCGCTATGATCAGAGCTCTGATACCAAGCTGTCACACCCTGGCTTTGCGGAAGCATGGTTAATTTGGTGTGACTTCTTAATACCATAGCTTAATCACAACAAGCTATATGAAATAAAAACCATGCAAGATCATCCATAGATTTAAGTTTTAAAACCGAAGTAACATAACATTGTCTTAGGGACTACAACACCAAAACATAAAACATTGTTTTGAAAGACATAAACATCAACATGAATAAAACGCAGTTTAAGATTTGTGACTCGTCCAGGAAAAGGTCACATTTCCTAAACCGGGATGACCTCGGAACCCATATGCAGCGGGAAGACACAACATACCGCGCCAGATCTTTAATTCCCTGAAATACATGTAAGTTGAAAAATCAACAATAATGTTGAGCGAGTTCATGTGTAAGTGAGTAAATAAACCTTTGTATGTATAAAAACCGTGGTATGTAGCAAATAAGGAAAAAGAGATCACCAATGGTTTGCAAGGCCATTGATATATGTGAAGGGCAAGTAGGAAGACTCAAACCTAGCAGATTTATGCGTTGGGTACAAAGTCACCCCGAGGTCCGTTCTGTTTGGGCCTGGGGCTGGGCTCGCTACACCCAGATAGATCTACCGCTCCTGCCCCTCGGTCCTACCCTGAGGATTAATGGCCTCAAGTTTCCGCCTACCCACTCACATGATCTGAATAATAACCCTCCTTACGCTAACCATACCATGTAAGAATTATTCGTAATCATAGTAACATGTATTTCACCCCCGCAGTTTAGAAAACTGAAAACAGTTAGAGAAAAGGGGGACATGAACTCACAGTGGTGCGTCTCTACCAAGTATATCTCCTGATCAAGCAGCTGTGCGACGACCTACACGTACTAAATCTATTAGACGGACGGCCGTGCCTTAGCTTAAGGTTTAAGTTTTTGGGAAATAGTTAGACAACTATTTCGTGTTTATATTTTTGTAAATACTTGGTAATTATTCTCCTTCCCAAGGATGGGGGATTTAATACATGCGTGTTCGTAAAATTCGAAATACATTATTAAGTCTCACTTAATATATTTTATTCCTTACTTCAAAATATAAATATTCTTCCCAAAATAATACTTTGACAAAAATACGCGCTCATAAATATTTTCTTAAAATGCGTAAGTTACGTTTTAAAGATCGGGTGGTAATAATTATACCGTTGTAACTTATTATTAATTATGAAGGCGTATGCATTATTTCTGGAATCATTAGTACTTGGTAATATTATTTTTACTCTAAAAATAATATCCGTATATTTCACAAAATAATCATAAACATTTTACAAGTGATGCTATGAAAAACATATATTCTAAATATATATATTTCAGGTTTTATTTTGTGAAAATCCCACCTCCGACACTTTGTAAATAAAGTTATGGCGAAATTTACGTTTTGAAAACAAGTCAAAAATATATTTACAACACTTGTAGTGAATATATTTCCAAGTGTTAGGTTTTTAGAAAAATTTCGCCAGAGTTTCCCCTGTAACTGGAGGTGGCCACGCTTTCAAGCGTATCATTTCCTTTTATAATTCAAATCAACAATTTTCTCATTCAACCAAAACAATATCCAAAGCATCAAACTAGTCAAAACATATATAAATCGCATAAATTACATGAACTTGTGGTTTATCCAAAAATGCGTGATAAATCCCACTATTTTTAGTGGATCTTTGCAATAATCTACTTGGTTTCGTAAAAGCCTCGTTTTTAAAGAAATTCCATCTTTACAGCTTCTTGTAAAATTTGACAAAACTAGTTCTTTGTCGAAACTTAGTGTTACACAAGTATTTACACACTTGTGTGTTTGCTAAAATCATTCTTGTTTATGAAAGATCCGTCTTTAAAAGTATGTTTTCTCTTGACACGTGGTCCTTTGAAAATACCGTTTGTAGATCCGTAGATCTACTAGTTTTAAACACTATTTCGTAAGTAAAGTCGATTTTACACAAGTTCATGTTTAGTGTGTGGTAGAGTTTCATCATTTAACCCTTTGTACACTTAAACAAACTCTATGTCATGATCCATGATCACGACTAATCCGGGTTAGATGATGATCCGAGCTACCACATCATAGATCGGCACTAAATAATCACACAAAACAAATCTTACAAGATTTACACAACCCTTGTGCTATTAACCAACATTTTTAACATTTTAGTAAACTTTTAGCATGTCTTCTTGTAGGTTCATGGATTTTAACCGACAAAGTTCTTTTTAACCACTTTAAAATAGATCGAGAGTGTGTTTAAAGCAACTTACTACTAGCTCGAGGCTAGGGAAGAAACTAGTCGAAGATTGGGTGGATAAAAGCAATGGGGTGAGGTCCTTCGCGTTCCGAATGCACTAAGCTTCCTTATGTGAGATCCTTAACACTTGTATACCCTTGGAATGACAAGATCAAGATCGAAAGGTGGCGGTGGGGGTGCTTGTGTCTTCGGCCGAGAGTGAAAGAGAGGGAGAGAGAGGAGTGTTGATTCTTGTTGTTGGTGGTTAAGTGTTTAGGAAAAACCATGAGATATATTTATAAACCATCAAGCAAGATTATCCAATGGAAATTATGTCCACTTGATTCTAAGCACATGGATTATTATAATCTAGCAAGTACAATTGGTGTCACCTACATGGTGACCGAACTCGGTCACAAGGGAGGGGGTTTGGTTCGATTCCAACTAGCTGGTTAAGCATTAGTTATGTTAAGTAGGACCCTTAAGTTTGTTACTAGAGTATAGTGTCTTGTGGCGGGTGTTAGGGTATTCAGGGACCCTAACTGGCTCAGAGAAAGAAAAACAGTGTTGTTGGCAATATTTTTATGTTCCGGGTAAAGTCTGGTTGTTCGGTTGGATAGAGATCCGTTAAAGTGCTTAACAAAGCTTTAAAGTGTCGTTATTATTATTTTTAGTGACACAACTTATTCCCGACACTTTGGAAAGTGTCTAGTAACATTTTTCTCATGTTTTGGCACTTTATTAGGTAGCTTAATGCTGAATTTTTATTTAAAGTGCTGAGTTTTGTACTTAAAGTACGTTTTAGGCACATCCGGTCACTGTAATCTCATTCCTAGTGACGCAGTTCTACAACCCTTATATCCCTACACTCACCACTAGTGTAGCAAACTATCTCAGGCTCTTACAGGCCTTAGAGGCAGTACCTGCCTGGTGCTAGTTATGACAGCACGTTTAATAGGTTATCCGTTCATTGTGCTACTGTGCTTTTGGTGCATCAAGGTTGTCACAAAGGTGCTGTAAGCAAAACATGGAGTGACAGCAAGTAAAGTATGATGCAAGTAAGTACATGTATCAGCATTCAAGTAGCAGTTTATCCACAAGTTCAAGTAAGCACAGTAATTAAGCAGTAATTAATTATTAATTAAGTCGTACGGATACCTGGTTTAGTGAGGGTTGTCACAAGAACCTGTTTCAAGTGTCAAAAGGCTGGACACATTGCTTGGAATTGCGAACAGTTCAACAACACAAAACAGGGAGTTACTTCTAACTCAAAATTGAAAGAAAAACTTGTCTTTGAGAAGAAACAATCAACTGAGAAATCAAAAGTGTTTGAAAATTCAACTTCCGAAGAAGGTGAAAGTTCAAAACGTTTTTACAAAAGAAGAGTTGATTTAAACAAACAAAAATGGGTTGTAAAATCTGAAAGTAGTTCTGACAATGAATCTGATTCCATAAAATCAGAGGAGTCATTTGTTGAGAAAAAGGTTGAGAATTCCGTTCCAGAGGTGAACGATGAAAATTTTCCCAAGTTCTCGAAGGAAAATTTGAAGTTGAAAATAGGGAAAACTGAGATTTCAGGTCAATTATTTGCTGGTAACAAAGAATTTGATGCTGAAAAGGCGTTTAATGGCAAAGTTAAACATATTTTCGGGAAAATGGTTGATGGAAAAGTTAAGGGTGCAAAAGAATTTTACAAATCAAAATGTTGGTGGGATAGGTGTGTACCCGAATCTCCCAAGGCTGGTCAGGCTTGGGGGAAAGTATTTCCTAATTGAAATCCTGACTTGCCGGAGCTCCCAGGTTGGTAAGAGTGGAGCAGGAATCGGCATCATTCTTAAACTGTTTGGTTGGTAAATCTACAGGTGATATCTTTAAATTGTTATATTTTGATTTACAAATGGGATGGTTGGGAATGAACCTGCAAGTGGTTGAAGAAGGTTTTCATTTTCAAATGGTTAATTAAGGTCATTAAGTTGAACTTGATTGGACCATACTTACAAGTGGTATTTTGGAGAACAATGTGATGAATTGATCCCCTAACCTACAAGTGATTTTATAAAATCAACAAAACTTATTTTCCGGAAAAACCATTTGATTAAAACAAACTTAAGTGTTTTGAAATCAATGGGAAAATAGTTTGTTGAAAGGGGGAGTTCTGATTGTTTATGCCAAGTGGATGGCGAATTGAAGCGATTTGATATCGGTTGTCACTTTGTTGTATAGTTTGTTTTCAAATTTCCAAAAATGTGTTTGCATTTTAGGGGGAGTAAAAATTTCAGAAAATCCAAAAGCATTTGAAAATTTGAAAAAGCCAAAAACATGATAAAATAAAAAATGAGTTTTGTTGTATAAAAGAGGAAATGATAGTACATCAGTGGACGATCACAGCATGCTAAAGAAATGGAAAGAAAAATGTGATAAACGGTCTCACTGATGATATGCCAGTAGGTTTTTGCACATTTAGTAGATTGTGACGAGATATAAACCTAAACTCAAACTTGCTTATATCGTGGGTAACATCTCTCGGATATATGGGTAACCCCCGAAATCTTGTTTGAAGGACCCCTCTTTCTAAGATACTAGGTCTTTATGCTTAGTGATATCTGGGGTATTATCCCGGGACTTCTGATTTTGCGGAAGCAATGGCCTAGTCCCCGGAGAATACTTTACTGCTTGCTTGAGATATAGCGCCGCCCTCAACAAAAATGATGAAACAATAAAATTGATAGTAATTGTTGTTGTAAAAAAGATCCTCTAAAGGGGACCCACCTAAAGTTGAGCCGTCATCTCTCTGCTGAACGGAAGTTCTGACCTGAGCTCTCACGGTTTCGCAATTTAACCCCTTACAGATATCATCTAGGTAAACTCATCTGTAAGACTGAATATTGGGATCTGGATACGGGAGTATATTCTCAGGTGGGACACGCGAATAAGTTTAAGTGCTTAAGACATTAATATCGTATCTCGAAACAATTGAACTTTGTGTGAAAATTTAAGTGGATCAGTATACTGACAATCTAAGTGAATCGTTTAAAACTTAAAATGATTAAAGCTTAACAGTGTTGGTGATTTGTCTCAAAAACTGATATGATCCTCTTACACAAACTCACAAAAATATTGTATGTAAATATTTCTTTACTGCATTTCATTATTTCTGTTATATAAAAAATCCAAAAAGATTTTAGGTGTGTTTTAGCATAAATTTTGAAAAATCCAAAAAGATTTTAGACAATTGATATTGAAAAGCTGATTTTCAAAATTCCGAGTGCTGAACATGACGAATAGGTTTGGAAAAGTTTTTTAAAGATGCTTGAAAAGAAAAAATGATTTTCATCCAAGTGGTTCATCAGTGACAGTGACTTATATGATAAATCATTATTGATTGTTACTTGAAAATGTTGTGTTAAGGTTGTATCTAGGGTACCGACTTTTAGCGTTGAACCGGTATTTTCAATACAAGTACCGATTGACACAAAATTTATCAAACTTAAAAAATTAAAAGAATAACAATTATTAGAATATTTTATTATAATATATAGGGTAATGTAATATATAAAAAATACTGTTCAAAGCGTTCCTTTATTAATATATAGGGTAATATAAATAAAAATTATAAGATTGAAGGAGAGAATGTCATGTAACATTATTTAGAGTCTTTTATTAGTATTAGATTATATTATTTTAATGAAAAATATTACTCTTACTATAAATTACACTCTTCCTGAGGTTTGAATCTAAGGTCTCCTCTAAGAGATATAAACATCTACCAATTGGGTTAGTCCACATTATCAATATATATATATAGTATGTTGAGATCATGTAAACATTAATAATCACAAATAGTACTGATTATGATAACACTTCATTACAAGTGCTTATATTGGTTAATAAATGTATATGAAATAATAGGGAAGTAAAAAAAAAAGTAATCCATGTATAAAGATAATAAAAAATCAGTAGTGGAGACACAAAGTAAACCTCCGTACATAATCCCTTTGCTATGCACCAATCAATCACCAATGCTTCCTCGTTGGTTATCCCTTTCTCTCCCTTGTCTCATTATTTAAATAGTTATACAAACATTATTTTTATAGGTGCTATTTGCTAAAACCGAATTATTATCTCACTTTTATTTATCACAATGGCTTCCCTTTAGACTTTGGGGTATGGGGCGGGGTTGGGGCGTGGATTGGCTGAAAATGCCCAAGCCACCACCCCGGGTGGGATTGGGTTTGGGCGTGACCCAAGGGGCGGGAGTATAAAGCCGGGCGTGGGGCGGGGCTATGAAACTGACTTGGGGGGATATGATTAGCCAACAAAACTAGCCGTTTGGGCTATTTAAAAAAAAACTTTTTTTCCTTTATAAATACCTTACCATATTTAACATTTTTCTCACACAATATCAAACACATAAAACACAATCTTGCCATGAGTTATTCAAGTTCAAGTGAATCGTAATCATCATCTGACGATGGTGCGGAAATATTTCTACAAACGATCGCGGCGGTGGTGAAAGCTATCGTGGAAGACGATGAGGAAGTGACTCCGCAACCTAAACGAAGGAGGTACATCGCTCGTGAACGGCACACCGCTAACAATTTGTTGGTAAGCGATTACTTCTCAGCGGAACCTAAGTATGATGAAAAAATGTTTAGGCGTCGTTTTCGTATGAGTAGAAACTTATTTTTAAGGATATCTAGAGATCTTGAGGAGAAGTATGTTTATTTCCAACAAAAACCGGATGTAACTGGGTAATTAGGATTTAGTACGTGGCAAAAGGTCACGGCCGCACTTAGAAGTTAGCGTACGTCAATAGTTCGGACATTATGGATGACTATTTAAAAATGTCTGCACGTGTAGCAAGAGAAAGTCTTCACAACTTTTGTTTGTGTATTTTAGAACTTTATAGGAAAATATATTTGACAACAAATATTGGAACATCACGCCGATTATCATGGGCTACCCGGGATGCTAGGTAGCTTAGATTGTATGAAATGGCCTTGGGAACTTTGTCCAACCGCATGGCAAGGCGCTCACACGAGTGGATTTCACGGGATGCCAGCCATCATGCTTGAAGCGGTTGTGTCCCAAGATCTTTGGATATGGCATGCGTCCTTCAGTATGCCAGGTTCACATATGATATTACCATCATAAACCACTCGCCCTTTTTCAATGATCGGGTAAATGTTATAGGACCCAAATGAACTTTCTTTGTAAACAGGGTTGAGTACGTGTATGGGTACTACCTAGTTGATGGGATTTACCCAGAGTGGGGGGTTTTCATAAAATCGTTCACAAGACACCGTACCATAGATCCAAAGAGAATAAAGTTTAACAAGGTCCAAATAGCTGCATGTAAAGACGTCGAGCGAGCATTCGGTGTTTTGAAGAAAAGGTGGCGAATATTAGCAATACCTTGTCGACTATGGGACAAGGATCAGATTGGAAACGTGATCTACGCATGTATCATTCTTCACAACATGATTTTGGAGGATGAAGGTAGAGCGGTCGTTACCAACTATCATGACGATGACCCCCAACCAGGTAACGTAACAGCTATAGACGAAGATAAAACGTCAAATGAATTTTTTTATCAAGTCAAGGGATATACATCACAACCTTCATCTGATTTGGTGGATCTTGTTTCAACGATTCCTGGGTTCGAAACCGACGAAGACGACGAAGAATGATTGTTTTTTGTTTTGATAATTATTATGTATGTTTATGTAGTTTTTAATGGTTATATATATATATATTAAAAAAAACATTGATGTGGCCACGCCAGCCCAGCCACGCCCACCATACCCCCTACAACTTGGGTTTGTATACCGAGTGCCCCCTAATTCACGTGTCAACCCACGCCCCAAATCCCCGCCCCACCATACCTCACGGTCTTAATTGTAGTTTTTGTTTATATGCTTTATTGAGTCGTATAATTTGCTATTTGGTTTGGAATTTGGATCATGCCTCACTATTTCACTTTTTTTAATCTTAAAATATTAGAGTATCCACAATGTTGAAATATTTAAGATTTTCATCAGCGGCCACCTTAACGTCACACCAGATTTCTTCTTTCTTCTTTCTTCTGACTTATTTAAAAAAACATCACTTTATTTTTCCAAAAGGTTTGATGGTTTTGAACCGCGCCTCTATTCACATAAGCCACATAACGCCCCCTACACCGTTGCAAAGGGGCCATGGAGAGTAGGGCTGTCTAAAAAGCTCGCAGCTTGGAGCTCGCTCAAAGCTCGCTCGGATTTAGCTCGGAAAAAGCTCGCTCGATATGGCTCGATTTGAAAGTGAGCCGAGCCGGCTCGGCTCGGTCAGAAAGTGAGCCAGCTTGGCTCGGCTCGTAACGAACCGAGTTGGCTCGGTTTGGCTCGCTTGGTAGCTCTGCTCGGCTTAGTTCGGATTATTTTCTTCATAATATATTTATTTTTATATACATTATAATATATTACAAAAAATTTGTTATTATTTATCTATATTTAGGCTTGTAATTTGATATCCATGACATATTTGAATCTTAATTACCTTGCTAATGAACTAATATTGTATTTCATTGAAATTGTAAAACTTATTTTTCGTTGTTAAACATGATTTTAACTTGTAATGTATTAGGATAAACTTATTTTGAAAATGTTTTTTTGAAGTATTAAATAATATTTTAGGCTACTAAATTTCGAGAGTCATTTATTATATTTTTCTTTATAAAATCGAGCCAAACCAAGCCAGCCGAGCTAGCTCGGTTTAAAACCAAGCCGAGCCCAAGCTTAGATTTTCAGCTCGGTTTCAAATCCGAGCCGAGCTAGCTCGGTTTATAATCGAGCCGAGCCCGAGCTTACCCTGGCTCGGCTCGGCTCATGAACAACCCTAATGGAGAGCTTCCATTTAAGTGTAGTTTTGTTTATATGCTTTATTGAGTTGTATAATTTGATATTTGGTTTGGAATTTGTATCATGTCTCACTATTTTTTTTTATCTTAAACTTTAGAGTTTAGTGAGTTTCTATTTCCGTTTTTTAAAGTATTAAAATAACTTTACTTATGTACCTTTAAAATATTAGAGCATTCACAATGTTGAAATATTTATGTTGGTGCATGCGTCTGTCGACTTCGTCTTGTATCGAGTTTTGTATGTATTTAGATAGATCAGGGCACGTATTACGAGGAAAATGTCAAATATAGGGTGTATGGCAGTTTCAAGCGAAATCACATATGTTATTCCGCTTGAAATGGTCATGACCAGTTCAAGCGAAATAACACATGTAATTCCGCTTGAACCTGATCCCGCTTGAAATATGATTCCGCTTGAAACGTGTTCAAGCGAAATCAGAACCCTATAAATACCTTTGTGTCTTGTTCATTTGTAACAGTTTCCGGTTGTGCAACGAAGTGCTGCCGAAGTGTCGTGTCGCTGTAAAACGTCATCTAATCAATAATATCGACAGTTAAAGTGTATATTGTGCTGAATTGACCTCAGAATGTCTGTTTCCGCCTTTCATTCTGAGTAAAACTCTTCTGATCGACTCGTTCGGGTCTGAAAAAGACCTGCAAGTGGTATCAGAGCTCAGGAAGAAGAGTTCTTATCAATATAGCTGCAAATTCTGATTTCTAACAACTTTTTACGGTCAAAATGTCCTGGTTTTCACACATCTTGTGCGCATTAGTGTTTTAACAAAGCCTTGAAAGTTTCAGGCCTAAAATCAATCTAAAACTGGTAATTTTCATAATTCCGCTTGAAAACAGCTCGAGATTGATGACATCAGCAGCATTTCAAACGGAATCAGATGGTTGATTCCGCTTGAAACCAGTGATTCCGCTTGAATTTGCAACCTGAATTCGCTTGAAACTTGGTGATTTCGCTTCAAAGGGTATCTCGCTTGAGTGATTCCGCTTGAATCACTGATTCTGCTTCAAGGTCTCTTATTCCGCTTGAGTGGTCCAAGCGAAAGTAGGTATTTCGCTTGAAAGGAGTGTTTCCGCTTGAACTGTGTGATTTCGCTTGAGGGGATTCTGTTGGAAGTTTGTTATTTTGCTTGAACAGCTTGTTTGAGATTTTTTTTAAAAACCGAAACATGGAAGAGGAATTTTACAACGCATTCGCTACCCCGGTTACTCCGATTACTCTGGCACAAAACACGATGTTGGAAAATGAAACGGGGACTATGCAAAAACCGCCTAAGCTCATGAACATCGAGGAATATAAGGGTTGGGAAGGACGCTTTGAAAATTGGGTACAAGCTAACTATTTGGATGCTTGGGAATGTGTTGAGACGAAATATGTTCGACCGATTAATGATGACGAAGAGATTATTGCAATCAAAGATCTAAGTGCCGATAACAGAAAGAAATACAAAGATGAGAAAATGATGCTAAGTTTACTTCAACAAGCTGTGAACGAAGATATCTTGGTTCTCTTGCAACATAATGGAACTTCTTATTCAATCTGGAAAGCATTAAAATCAAAGTTTCAGGGAAGCCAAGAGATGGTCAAGAACAAAAAGTCGCTTTTAAAGAAAGAATTCGATCTGTTTCGTGGGTTGAAAAATGAAAGCACAAAGCAAATCATTGAAAGATACTGCAATTTGCTAGCCAACATGAGGATATTGAGCATCGAGAAAGATAATGAAGAGTTGATTGACAAATTAGCTGATGCTTTGCCATATGATACTTGGGGTACATATCTCATGATGTTGAGAAACAAGAAAGGTTTTAGCAATTTGACACTGAGTAAGTTCATTGAAAAGATTGAGGCTCAGGAGATGGAACAGAGAAAGGTTTTAAGGATGAAAGATTTCGATGGTGAATAAGACATCGGGCTTTATTACAAAGGTGGGGTCAGTGATAAAACCACCAATATGTCACCGAAGATTGAGACTGCATTCAATGCAAAGAGTTCATCTGGAAGTTCTTCTAAAGGATCAAACAGTAACACAAGTTTTTCATCATATCCATCTTTTGATCCGAACATTTCAACAACAAAGAATGGCAAGAAGTTACAATGCAATATTGTACTGAATCTGGAGAATGATGAAGATTATTCAGCAGAAATTGCTAAGAGTCACATGTCTTTGTTGGGAACAGTGTTGGAGTATTATGGAAGTTTTGTGGAAGGACGGATCGGGAATCCTATGTTGACAAAAGAGGATTACGATCAAATAGACGCTGAGGAAATGGAATTGATGGACATAAAGTGGTGTTTGGCAAGTGTGTTGAGACGAGCTGAGAAATTTAAGCAGATCACAGGAAGAGATGACTTACGTGAAGCTAATGTTTCTACTTTAGGCTTTGATAAATCTAAAGTCATTTGTTTTCGTTGCAGGGAAAAAGGACACTTCAAGAGGGAGTGCAAAAACCGCGAAGCAAATGGAGCTCAAAATCCGTTCAACAACAATAATGATTACTATCGGAAGGCGATCTATCATCAAGTCGCTCAACAACAACAAGAACCGCAAGTGGCACATGGTAGGAAAGTGATTGAAGAATCTTCAAAGAGAGCTTGTATGGTGAATCAGGATGATCAATAGCCAATGGAAGGTTTCAATTGGGACAAATATATCTCAGCTGATAGTAAAGCATGCCTGATTAACCAAGATGATGAAAAGTTACCGGAAGGATTTAACTGGGAAGGTTTTAGTTGGGATGATTATGATCCAAACAAAACTACAAATCACAAAGCTTATGTCGCTCGGGTTGAAGAAGATAGTGATGATGATCATGAGTATTATGTAAGAAGATTGGCTGCTGATTTGAAATTGATAGCAGAAAGTGATAGTGATGATGAAAAAGCTAAAAAGAAAAAGATCAAAACACTAGTCAGCAGTGATGACGAAGATGTTCCAGTAATAAGAAAAAAGGTTGAAGTTTAAAAGTTCAAAGTTGATGAAGAAGTTAACGCTAAAAAGATTCCAGTGATTTGTGAGAATTGTGAGATTATCAAGAAGAAAAACAGTGAACTGATTAACAACGTAAATCAGTTGAAGGAATCTTACGATGTTTTGAACAAGGACATGAATCAGTATAACCAGTCTAGTGAAGAACAAGCAACAGCAATGAAGACACTTTAGGGAGCTTTTATGATAAAACAGAAAGTTGTGAACAACTACATCGAGAAGTGTGTTGTGCTAGAACAGAAACTTGAAACACAAAGAATTGAAACTGAAAGAGTTAATCGTTTGTTGAAAAGTTACTCATGTACTTCTTATGTCATTGACAGGATTTATCCAACTGTTGAAGGCATGAAAGCATTTGAAGATGATGAAGTAACTGAAGAACAGAAGGTTTCTGAAGAAAAGACTTCTAAAAAGAAGAAAGATAAGAAGAAGGATATTAAAGAAAAGACATCTGGTAAGAAACAAGGTTTCAGTTACAACAAATGTCCACCCCCGCTTGAAAATGGATATTCTCCGAGAAATCCAAATTCAAAAAGAGTCGAAAAGGCAACAAATTTACAGTGGGAGTCGGAGTCTACAGTTAACTTGCCAGATAATATTGATGTCACGTTTACATCATCTGACACTGATCATGAGTCCGAGTTAATAAAGAAAGTGGTCGATCAGGTGTTGGATAAAGATGAATCCGAGGAGTCAAAGTCGGAGTCTATGTCAGAGTTAAAGTCTGAGTCCAGCACTTTGAGTCAAACTGACAAACAGGGAAAAAGGGTTTACAATAAAGAATTTCTTCTATCAAAATCTAATTTGAATGATGAAACGTTTAAAGTTGCATATACTTTGAATGATTCTGACAAATTATATTCTGATGAGGAATTTCCAATAAGAGGTGTTAAACCTGACATGATCAAAAAGGTTTTCAAACTAACAGAAATTAATATTTCTGAAATAAAAGATGTAAATCTTAATGATAAACCTAAAAAGTACACCTCAAGAGTTCAACAAAGAGAAAACAAGAAAAAGGGTTATAGTTCTGGTTATCGAAAGAAACCAAACCATAACGGTAATTTCAAAAAGAAAGGTATTGGTTTTATTCCAACAGAAAATCATAAAAATGAAAAATATGTTCGAGATTTTAAATCAAAAATGATATTTGTTTCAGGTACGTCTACTGAAGAAGAGAAAGAAAATATGTTCAGGAACCAGTCGAACAAAGAATTCCTTGCCAAGAAGCAAGAAGAGATAAAGACTGCTGATCAAATGAAGGAAACGAGAACATGTTTCAAATGCAACATTGTTGGACATATTGCCAAATATTGTTTCAAAGCAATAAAATCAAAACAGGGAGTTTCTCATAATCTGAAAGATAAAAAGATTCAGTTTGAACCACCAATTGACAGAACTAAGGTTTTCAAAAATTCAACTTTTGAGATTGGTGAATGTTCAAACAGATTTTACAAGAAAAATGGAAACCTTGACAACCAGAAATGGGTTGTTAAGAAATCTGATGGTAGTTCTAGCAATGATTCTGATTTGTCAAAATCAGAGGAGCTATCTTCTGGCGATGAATCTGATTCCACAAAGTTAGAAGAGCCACAGGTTGAGATTAAAAGTGAACAATCAGTACCGATTGTGGATGATGTGAATTTTCCACCACTTCGGGCTGAAAATTTTAAAAAGAAAATTGGGAAAGTTGAGATTTCAAACCAATTTTTCTCAGAAAAGAAAGAGTTTGATATTGAGAAAGCCTTAAATTCCAAAGTTCATAACATGTTTGGAAAAATGGTTAACAGGAAGGTAAAAGGATTCAAGGAATTTTACGAGAAGAAAACAAAGAAGCAAGGTAAAGTATCATCCCTGGTTTGTGACTGGGATGGTACCTACTACGAACAGTAAAATCCTGGACTTGCCGGAGCTCCCAAGTTGGTAATCGTGGAGCATGAATCGGCATCTTTCTTATGTTTTTTGGTAAATTGAAAATTGGTCACAAGTATGACTTGCCGGAACTCCCAGGTTGGTAAGTGAGGAGTAGGAATCGGCATATTGAGAATTCAACCAACATGGGGTATTGGTTGGTAAGCCATGTGGTTGAAAAAGAGGTTGTGAGTTTATAAATAGTTAATCAAGGTCATTAGGTTGAACTTGATTGAACTATTCTTATAAGTGGTAAATCAGGGACATTAACTTGTATTTGATTTCCTACAAGTGGTTGAAAGGCAAAATAATAAACCCCTAATCTACAAGTTTTAATATCTACAAGTGGTAAAATCAACAAAACTTATTTTCTGGAAAAACCATTTGATTAAAACAAACTTAAATGTTTTGAGATCACAATGTGAAAATAGTTTGTTGTGAGGGGGAGTTCTGATTGTTTATGCCAAGTGGATGGCGAATTGAAGCGATTCGATATCGGTTGTCAATTTGTTTATACAGTGTGTTTTCAAATTTCCTAAAATGTGTTTGCATTTTAGGGGGAGTAAATATTTTTCAGAAAATTCAAAAACATTTGAAAATTTGAAAAAGACAAAAACATGATAAAAACCTACTGGTAAAAATAAAAAAATTGAAAAAATTGAAAAATGAGTTTTGTGTCAAAAAAGAGGAAATGATAGTACATCAGTGGACTATCACAACATGCTAAAGAAATGGAAAGTCAAATGTGATAAACGGTCTCACTAATGATGTGTCAGTAGATTTTTGCACATTTAGTAGATTGTGACGAGATATAAATCTAAATTCAAACTTGCTTATATCGTGGGGAAACATCTCTCGGATATACGGGTAACCCCCGAAATCTTGTTTGAAAGGTCCCTCTTTCTGAGATACTAGGTCTTTATGCTCAGTGATATCTGGGGTATTATCCCGGGACTTCTGATAATGCGGAAGCAATGGCCTAGTCCCCGGAGAATACTTTAATGCTTGCTTGAAATATAGCGCCGCCCTCAGCATAAAATGATGAGACAATAAAATTGCTAATCAATGCTGTTGTAAAAAAGATCCTCTAAAGGGGACCCACCGAAAGTCGAGTCGTCATCTCTCTGCAGAACGGAAGTTCTGACCTGAGCTCTCACGGTTTCGCAATTAACCCCTTACAGATATCATATGTGGTATACTCACATGTAAGACTGAATATTGGGATCTGGATACGGGAGTATATTCTGAGGTGGGACACGCGATTAAGTTTAAGTGCTTAAAACATTAATCTCGTATCTCGAAACAATTGAACTTTGTGTGAAAATTTAAGTGGATCAGTATACTGACAATCTAAGTGAATCGTTTAGAACTTAAAATGATTAAAGCTTAACGGTGTTGGTGATTTGTCTCATAAACTGATATGATTCTCTTACACAAACTCACAAAAATAGTGTATGTAAATATATCTTTTCTGCATTTCATTACATTCAAAAATCCAAAAAGATTTTAGTGTGTTTTAACATAAATTTTGAAAAATACAAAAAGATTTTCGACAACTGGTGTTGGAGAGCTAATTTTCAAAATTCCGAGTGCTAGACATGATGAACAAATGGTTTGGGAGAGTATTGTTTTGTAAAGATAAATGATAATTTCTTCAAATGGTTCATCAAAGACTTACATTGTAAAATCATTCTTTGATTGTATAATTTCTGCAAATGTTCATTAGATGGTGAAATTGTTTTTACAAGTAGTCATCAGAAAATTTATTGTTGTGTAGAGATTCGTGCAGGTAAGAGACAGGAATCGATCCTGAACCTGAACCTGTGGAAAGAATGTGCAGGATAAGAGCTAGGTGATATTGGATAGATGATATAGAGTCAGGTTCCGATACCTGAGGACTCTGTAATTTTAACAAGCCAGGCTGCGATCCCAGCGTATTGAAAGGGGGAGTCTGAAGACACCTAAAGGAAAGAGCACAGAGCTAGGTTGCGATTCTGGAAGAAAGAGAAGAGAGGAGATTTGAGGATACTTACAGCGTCAGATACTTCAGAGAGTTTGAGAGGACTGATAAATACTGAAGATGCGAAGACTTGACACTTTAAGACTCGTCAACATTCGAGGGGGAGTCTGTTGGTGCATGCGTTTGTCAACTTCGTCTTGTATCGAGTCTTGTATGTATTTAGATAGATCAGGGCACGTATTACGAGGAAAATGTCAAATATAGGGTGTATGGCAGTTTCAAGCGAAATCACATATGTTATTCCGCTTGAAATGGTCATGACCAGTTCAAGCGAAATAACACATGTAATTCCGCTTGAACCTGATCCCGCTTGAAATATGATTCCGCTTGAAATGTGTTCAAGCGAAATCAGAACCCTATAAATACCTTTGTGTCTTGTTCATTTGTAACAGTTTCCGGTTGTGCAACGAAGTGCTGCCGAAGTGTCGTCTCGCTGTAAAACGTCATCTAATCAATAATATCGATAGTTAAAGTGTATATTGTGCTGAATTGACCTCAGAGTGTCTGTTTCCGCCTTTCATTCTGAGTAAAACTCTTCTGATCGACTCGTTCGGGTCTGAAAACGATCCTACAATTTAAGATTTTAATAAGTTGCCACCTTAATGTCACATCAAATTTCAGACTTATCTAAAAACACCATTTTTTCCAAAAGGTTGGATGGTGTCGAACCGTGCCTCTGTTCACATAAGCTGCATAGCGCCCCCACACCGTTGCAGAGGTGCCATGGGGGCGCCATGGAAGGTATTGCAAAGGAGATAACGGGAGCCAACAGAATTCAAATAGCGTGCTGGTGAATCAACTCTCTCAATTTTTTTGTTTAACAAAATTCAAATAGCGCGCTAATGGACCGAGGAACAGGACATCGTTTTGGCTACGAGTTGGGCACATGTCGCTTAGCAAGGGTAACCTCCAGATTCTGTTACGGCCTGGAACACAGTTTTGGCACACTTTTATCCACAAGTGGGTGCAAATAATCGTAATGTGCAACACATTACTGGTAGGTTTATGATCATTCGAATAATGTGTGGGAGATTTGAGAGACTCTTTATGAATGCCTTGAACGGCGATGAGGGTTTAACTGAAGATGAAGTGATTGACACGGCCCGTGTCGAGTTCCAACACCTACAAAACACTAGTTTTCATCATCTTCCGGCTTGGAGAATTTTGTGAGGCCCTTTTAAATTAAGACGTTTATTTTAATTAAGTAACTTTTTAAGTATTGTTTTTAATTAAGCTGGTTTGTAATTTTTTATTCTAGATTAATTATACTTCTTATGTTTTATCTTAATTTTTTAAAAACTTTTGTGTGTTATATGTTTATGAATTTATAAATAAATCTAAAATAGAAAATCGATTGAGTAATGATGACAACGGTTTTATGGGGCTTTATCCCAATGCATGTCAGTTAGCAATAAAGTCCATGCTAACATGTGTGACAACCCTCATAATTACATGTATCAGTACGTTTTATAAATGTTAATTAAAGTGCTTGATGACTGTGCAGAATTACTTAATTGCTTTCTGATTACTGCGTCATAGTTACATGTGCTTGTTAACATACTAGTCTTGTGCAGAAAATTGACTAAATAGTCCTGTATGCTTTCCTAAGTGTTGGGAATTAAAAGTGTTACAAAAAGATACATAAAAGACACTAAACAGAACAACTTAACACTTTAATGAACCGGCATCTAACCGAACAATCGGACATTACCTGGGACACCAAAATATTGCAAGAAACATTGTTTAATTAATTCTTGGCTAGTTATGATCCCCGTACACCATAACACCCACTAGATATCTACTAACTAAAACATGTAAGCATATACTTGGAATTTAACTATTAGTTACCAACTTACCATGAAATTTTACAATTTACCCCCCCCCCTATGTGTTTACGGTCCAAGGGACCCACCAAATATCACCACCATACTCTTCAAGATTATATCTTATATTTTATATGATTTTGCTTGATTCACTTGCCAAAATATTAGGATATGATCATTACAAGTAAGGTGTGTATCTTTACTAGATCACTTCATACCTTCCACACAACTCCACTCATCTCCCTCACTCTCCTCTCTTCGTCTCGACTCCCTCTACAACCACCACCACCACCATATCATTCCAATTCCAAACTCATTCAAGTCTAGAAGGTGATACATGGAGTTTGGAGCTTGAAGGTCTTGGAGAATCCTTCTCATTTGCTTTCATCATCCACTTTTCATCATCTTTGTCACTAGAGATCTTCCCTAGCTTTGAGCTAGTTGTAAGTCCTTGTTTAACCTTTGTTCACATCTATTTTGAGTAGTTAAAAGATGTAGTATGATGTATATCACAAGAACACTAAAAGGTTTAAACAAGAAACATGAACATAAAGCTTTACATAAAGATGAAACATGATGAAGTGTTGTTAGTATGATGTTGTTTGGTATATGTTGATGCTTGCTTGTTGATTACTAGAAATGTTGTTGTTGATCACTAATCATGTTAATGGAACAAATAGAACTTGCGTTAGAGCGTTATAAGCTGAAAACAGGAAACTGTCAAACTATTACAGCCGCCTTCAGTCGGCTGAAAATGGGTCGTAACTTAACAAAAAAATGATTTTCTTGAGTCTATAACGTGTTATTTCAAAATACGGTTCTAATGGCACTGGAATCATAATTTTTGGACTTCGTTTGCTATTTTTAAAGGGTTGTTTTTTCACTGCAGCAAAAGCTGCGTTTTACTGCTGAAAATATGTGTTATTTTTTTCGTCATACCTTGAAATCTGTGTAGAATTAGCTCATGAAATTGGTACTGTAGACGACTACTGATGTCGTTGTAATGCTCCAATTGGAATTTCATCAATCGTACTTACGATGAATTTTAAATAAATTATTCCGTGGACTGCAGTCAGAAAGTGATGAATCTGATTGCAGTCCGGTAAATGATTTTGTTATAAAATATTGGTAATGAACTGGATCCCGATATTTTTACACAGTAATATTTGGATTGTTTAAAACATTCTGTATATTTTGAGAATTTTTGGAGTAAGTTAACTATTTTATTAAAATACCCGAAAACAGTCCAGTTTTGGATGTTCAAACTGAAACAATATAACTGGTGATTTGCATGTCTAAATGTCGGTTATGTTATCCAATAATGATCTAACGTGTTATATGTCAATGAAAGTGTTATGTGCAATATCGTATGCTTGCTCTTGAGTAGCTGTAGGTGGAATGTTATATGGGCGTGAACTATTAAAGTGAGTGCATGTTATGTAGTAGATACGTGTAGGAATTTTGTGCTCTATTTGAAAACCACTAAATGACTAACTGGTAATCATATTAGGACGTGATTGACCGACCTTGACTGTTAGCTATTTTTGAGAGTCAAACCGAGCAACCAAAGGTGAGTTCACACTCTTAAGGCATGGGATTCCCGGTGGGTTGGGAATGGGATTAAATAGCTAAGACGGAACTTGTACTTTCACCACTACTAGACTACTTACCTCCATCCTCGGATTGGGAAGGACGCCAGCGCTAAACCTACGTATTCACTACGTACCTCCGTCCTCGGATTGTGAAGGACGCCAGCGCTAAACCTCATATTCACTACGTACCACTGTCCTCGGATTGGGAAGGGCACCAGCGCTAAACCTACGTATTCATATATGTACCTCTGTCCTCGGATTGGGAAGGGCACCTATGCTAAACCTACGTATTCAATACATACCTCTATCCTCGGATTGGGAAGGACACCTATATATACATCTAGTCTAGTGGGCTTACAACATGGGTGAATGCCCCGAAGATCGTAGGGTGAAGTTTTCTACTGGGACACTCGACGGTGCTGCACTAACCTGGTGGAAAGCATAGGTTCAACTGCTAGGGCTGGCGGTTGCTAATGCCACCCCATGGAATGACTTCAAAGATTTGATCAAGGAAGAGTACTGTAGTCGTGATGACATCCACAAGCTAGAGGTGGAATTTTTCAATCTGAAAATGACGGGGTCTGAAATTGTGGCGTATACGAAGAGGTCAAACGAGCTGGCCATCTTGTGTCCTACTATGGTGGACCCTCCCATCAAACGTATTGAGCTGTACCTCAAGGGTCTTATACCAGAGATTCAGAGTCACGTGACTTCAGCTAACCTGGGTACCATTCAGCAAATCATCTGGTTGGCACATCGTCTCACTGATAAGGCAGTTGAGCAGAACAAGCTGCCCAAGCGTATTAGCGCTACTACTACTACTTCTGATGCTCCCAGTGATAACAAGCGCAAGTGGGATGAAAATTCGGGCAAGGGTTCTACTTAAGTTCAGTCTCAGTCCCAGCAGCGAAAGACAGATGAGTACAGGAGCCCCAGTCAGCATTCTTCTGGGAATCAAGGTCAGGGTGGATACAGGGGAAATCACCCTAAGTGCAATCGATGTAATTTGCACCATAGCGGGGCGTGCAGCAAGGGTCGTTGTCAGAGATGTAACAAGCCTGGACATGAAGCCAAAGATTGCAGGAGCTCACGTCCTGCGAATCAGAATCGACAACAGCAGCCACAAGCTCCACAAAACCAACGGCAACACCAGCAGGGTAATAAGGGATGTTACCAGTGCGGTGCTGAGGGTCACTTCAAGAGGCACTGTCCACAGTTGAATCAGAATCAGGATCAGAACAACAACCAAGGAAACGGGAACAATAATGGAGGCAACAATGGAGGCAACAACGGGGGTAACAATAATGGCAATGGCGCCCGAGGTCGTGCCTTCGTGATTGGTCAGGGTGATGCAAGGAACGATCCCAACGTTGTGATAGGTAAGCTTCTTCTGTACGACTTTTTTGTTACTGTTTTATTTGATTCGGGTGCCGATACTAGTTATGTGTCCTTAAAAGTTAGCCAAATGCTTAAGCGCACTCCAACACTTTTGAACACCAAACACACGGTAGAACTAGCAAACGGTAAAAGTCTTGAAGCCACACACATAGTTAAGGGCTGTAACCTCGTCTTAGCTAGTCAGACCTTCTCTATCGATCTTATTCCTATCGTTCTGGGTAGTTTCGATGTTGTTATTGGGATGGATTGGTTATCTCATCAGCAAGCGGAAATTCTTTGCAATGAGAAGATCGTCCGCATCCCTCGTCCTGGTGAAAAACCCCTCATGATTCATGGCGATAAGAGTGGTGCCGTTGTGGGCATCATCTCTTTCCATAAGGCCCAGAAGTGTTTGCGAAAGGGCCACACTGCCATTCTAGCTCTCGTTACTGACGCATCAATGGAAGAGAAGAGAATTGAAGACATTCCTATTGTACGCGATTTTTCTGAGGTATTCCCCGAGGAATTACATGGTCTTCCGCCTCATCGACAAGACGAGTTTCAAATCGAGCTAGCTCCTGGAGCAGCACCAATAGCTCGTGCACCTTATCGTCTAGCTCCATCAGAACTTGAAGAACTGTCCTCGCAACTACAAGATCTCTTGGACAAGGGTTTTATTCACCCTAGCTCTTCGCCTTGGAGAGCTCCAGTGTTATTTGTGAAGAAGAAAGACGGTACCTTCAAAATGTGTATTGACTACCGCGAACTCAACAAGGTGACCATGAAGAATCGTTATCCTCTTCCACGCATTGATGACCTATTCGACCAGTTGCAAGGGTCGAGTTTCTACTCCAAGATTGACCTAAGGTCAGGTTACCATCAACTGAGAGTCCGAGACGAGGATATCTCTAAAACCGCATTTAGGACTCGTTATAGGCATTACGAGTTTCTGGTTATGCCTTTCGGATTGACGAATGCACCTGCGGTCTTCATGGATCTCATGAACCGAGTGTGCAAACCTTACCTGGATAAGTTTGTCATAGTTTTCATCGACGACATCCTGATCTATTCGAAGAGTCAGGAAGAACACGAGCAACAGCTGAGGCTTATTTTGGAACTTCTTCGAACATAGCTGTTGTATGCCAAATTTTTGAAATGTGACTTCTGGCTTCGCAAAGTCCACTTTCTAGGCCACGTGGTAAACAAGGATGGGATTCATGTGGATCCATCCAAGGTTGACTCGATCAAGAACTGGCCTGCACCCCGTACGCCAACAGAAATCCGCCAATTCTTGGGTTTGGCAGGATATCACAGAAGATTTATCAAGGATTTCTCCAAAATTGCGCAACCTCTCACCTCACTAACTCAGAAGGGTGTCACCTATCGTTGGGGTGATGCACAGGAATCAGCCTTTCAGCACTTAAAAGATAGACTTTGTAGCGCGCCTATCCTCTCATTTCCTGAAGGCACAGATGACTTTGTGGTTTATTGCGACGCTTCCATACAAGGACTTGGTTGCGTGTTGATGCAACGTGACAAGGTCATTGCCAACGCATCGCGCCAACTTAAAGTTCACGAAAGGAACTACACTATGCATGACTTGGAATTGGGAGTAGTCGTTTTCGCACTTAAGATATGGAGACATTACCTGTACGGTACCAAGTGCACCATTTACACCGATCACAGGAGTCTCGAACATATCTTCAAGCAAAAGGAGTTAAACGTGCGATAACGTCGATGGGTCGAGCTCTTGAATGATTATGAATGCGCTATCAAATACCACCCGGGCAAAGCCACTGTTGTGGCCGACGCCCTCAGTCGAAAGGATACTACACCTAAGCGTGTGCGAGCGCTACAACTTACCATTCAATCTAGTCTTCCTACTCAGATACGAGATGCTCAGGTTGAAGCATTGAAAACAGAGAACATCAAGGCTGAGTCCTTACGAGGATCAAGGAAACGGTTAGAACAAAAGGAAGATGGCGCTTACTACGTAACAGGGCACATCTGGGTCCCACTTTACAGAAACTTACGCGAGCTTGTGATGGATGAAGCACACAAGTCTCGTTATTCAGCACACCCTGGTTCAGATAAGATGTACCACGATCTCAAGACTACGTATTGGTGGCCTAGCATGAAAGCCAACATAGCAACCTATGTCAGTAAATGCTTGACTTGCGCTAGGGTCAAGGTCGAATACCAGAAACCATCAGGCCTACTTCAACAACCAGAGATCCCGAGATGGAAATGGGAGCAAATTTCCATGGATTTCGTTACTGGCCTGCCTAGATCTCAACGCGGAAATGACACTATTTGGGTGATAGTGGATCGATTGACTAAGTCTGCACACTTCTTGGCTATCAAGGAAACCGACAAGTTTTCTACTCTAGCAGACATCTACCTAAAGGAAGTAGTATCGAGGCACGGAGTGCCAACCTCCATCATTTCTGATCGTGACTCATGTTTTACATCTGAGTTGTGGCAAGCTATGCACAAGTCCTTTGGCTTTCGATTAGACATGAGCACGGCATATCATCCACAGACGGATGGGCAATCTGAACGCACCATCCAAACCCTTGAAGACATGCTTAGGGCATGTGTAATCGACTTTGGTAATGGCTGGGAAAAACACCTCCCGTTAGTGGAGTTTTCGTATAACAACAGTTACCACACCAGTATCCAGGCCGCTCCGTTCGAGGCATTGTACAGACGGAAGTGCTGATCACCTCTTTGTGGGGCAGAGGTTGGCGACAGTCAAATCACTGGCCCAGAACTTGTAGTAGATACGACTGAGAAGATTTCTCAGATACGACAACGAATGGCGGCAGCTCGTGACCGTCAGAAAAGCTACGCTGATAAGCGCAGGAAACCACTCGAGTTCCAGGTTGGGGACCGAGTGTTATTCAAAGTCTCACCTTGGAAAGGTGTAGTTCGTTTTGGCAAACGAGGCAAACTCAATCCGCGCTATGTCGGACCGTTCGAAATCATTGAGAAAATTGGCAAAGTCGCTTACAAGTTAAATCTACCTGAAGAACTCAGCGGAGTTCACGACGTATTCCATGTGTCGAATCTTAAGAAGTGTTTGTCAGATGAGACCCTCATAGTTCCTGTCAAGGAGCTCACAATCGACGACTAGTTGTGATTCGTCGAGGAACCAGTTGAAATCACAGACCTAGACGTTAAGATTCTCAAGCGTACCAGAATACCCCTTGTTCGAGTTCGTTGGAACCCCCGTCGTGGCCCAGAGTAAACCTGGGAACGAGAAGACCAAATGAAACTCAAGTATCCCCAGTTGTTTAAGAAAAGTACAACCACTACTGAGGCTGAAGCTACTGCAGAATTTCGGGACGAAATTCCAAACCAACGGGGGGATGATGTGACACCCCAGGAAAACCAGGAAACCACACAACTTAACTAGCTTCCTCAGTAACCACGTGCTAATTTTTGGGACGAAATTTTCTTAACAAGGAGAGAATGTGACAACCCTCATAATTACATGTATCAGTACGATTTATTAATGTTAATTAAAGTGCTTAATGACTGTGCAGAATTACTTAACTCCTTTCTGATTAGTGCGTCATACTTACATGTGCTTGTTAACATACTAGTCTTGTGCAGAAAATTGACTAAATAGTACTGTATGCTTTCCTAAGTGTTGGGAATTAAAAGTGTTACAAAAAGATACATAAAAGACACTAAACGGATCAACTTAGCACTTTAACGAACCAGTATCTAACCGAACAACCGGACATTACCCGGGACACCAAAATATTGCAAGAAACATTGTTTAATTAATTCTTGGCTAGTTATGATCCCCGTACACCATAACACCCAATAGATATCTACTAACTAAAACATGTAAGCATATAATTGGAATTTAACTATTAGTTACCAACTTACCATGAAATTTTACAATTTACCCCCCCCCCCCCTATGTGTTTACGGTCCAAGGGACCCACCAAATATCACCACCATACTCTTCAAGATTATATCTTATATTTTATATGATTTTGCTTGATTCACTTGCCAAAATATTAGGATATGATCATTACAAGTAAGGTGTGTATCTTTACTAGATCACTTCATACCTTCCACACAACTCCACTCATCTCCCTCACTCTCCTCTCTTCCTCTCAGCTCCCTCTACAACCGCCACCACCACCATCATATCATTCCAATTCCAAACTCATTCAAGTCTAGAAGGTGATACATGGAGTTTGGAGCTTGAAGGTCTTGGAGAATCCTTCTCATTTGCTTTCATCATCCACTTTTCATCATCTTTGTATCTAGAGATCTTCCCTAGCTTTGAGCTAGTTGTAAGTCCTTGTTTAACCTTTGTTCACTTCTATTTTGAGTAGTTAAAAGATGTAGTATGATGTATATCACAAGAACACTAAAAGGTTTAAACAAGAAACATGAACATAAAGCTTTACATAAAGATGAAACGTGATGAAGTGTTGTTAGTATGATGTTGTTTGGTATATGCTGATGCTTGCTTGTTGATTACTAGAAATGTTGTTGTTGATCACTAAGCATGTTAACGGAACAAATAGAACTTGCGTTAGAGCGCTATAAGCTGAAAACAGGAAGCTGTCAAACTATTACAGCCGCCTTCAGTCTGCTGTAACCGGGTCGTAACTTAACGAAAAATTGATTTTATTGAGTCTATAACGTGTGATTTCGAAATACGGTTCTAATGGCACTGGAATCATAATTTTTGGACTTCGTTTGCTATTTTTAAAGGGTCGTTTTTTCACAGCAGCAAAAGCTGCGTTTTTACTGCTGAAAATATGTGTTATTTTTTTCTTCACAACTTGAAATCTGTGTAGAATTAGCTCATGAAATTGGTACTGTAGATGACCACTAATGTCCGTGTAATGCTCCAACTAGAATTTCATCAATCGTACTTACGATGAATTTTAAATAAATTATTCTGTGGACTGCAGTCAGAAAGTGATGAATCTGATTACAGTCAGGTAAATGATTTTTTATAAAATATTGGTAATGAATTGAATCCCGATATTTTTACACAGTAATATATGGATTGTTTAAAACATTCTGTAAAAGTTTGGGAATTTTTGGAGTAAGTTAACTATTTTATTAAAATACCCGAAAACAGTCCAGTTTTGGATGTTCAAACTGAAACAATATAACTGGTGATTTGCATGTCTAAATGTCGGTTATGTTATCCAATAATGATCTAACGTGTTATATGTCAATGAAAGTGTTATGTGCAATATCGTATGCTTGCTCTTGAGTAGCTGTAGGTGGAATGTTATATGGGCGTGAACTATTAAAGTGAGTGCATGTTATGTAGTAGATACGTGTAGGAACTTTGTGCTCTATTTGAAAACCATTAAATGACTAACTGGTAATCATATTAGGACGTGATTGACCGACCTTGACTGTTAGCTATTTTTGAGAGTCAAACCGAGCAACCAAAGGTGAGTTCACACTCTTAAGGCATGGGATTCCCGGTGGGTTGGGAATGGGATTAAATAGCTAAGACGGAACTTGTACTTTCACCACTACTAGACTACTTACCTCCGTTCTCGGATTGGGAAGGACGCCAGCGCTAAACCTACGTATTCACTACGTACCTCCGTCCTCGGATTGGGAAGGACGCCAGCGCTAAACCTCATATTCACTACGTACCACTGTCCTTGGATTGGGAATGGCACCAGCGCTAAACCTACGTATTCATATACGTACCTCTGTCCTCGGATTGGGAAGGGCACTTATGCTAAACCTACGTATTCAATACGTACCTCTATCCTCGGATTGCGAAGGACACCTATATATACATGTAGTCTAGTGGGCTTACAACATGGGGTAGCCCCCACCGTTTATGGTTTGGAAAATAAGGAAAGTTGATTTAACCTGCAGTTGCAAACAAACTCATAGTTCTTGAAAAACTACTTTATAACAAACACCTACTGTTCGCTCAACTTTGTTGTTGACTCGTTGTTACATGCCTTGCAGGTCGTTAGATACTTATGGAGCTTGCGCGAGGAGGAGGTCGTTGTGGGATATGGACTGTCGAGTCCCATGTTAAACATTTAAACTTATGAACTTATTATTGCTTATGTTTGGGTCTTACAATTTATGCTTCCGCTGTTAACTTAAAGTAGGTTACTTTCTTTTGGACACCAATTATATTGTGGTTGGTTTTACTTACTTAATTACGTTGTTCAATATGATTGGTGGCTTGATCCTGGTCAGTCACGCCTCCAAGCGATGATGCTCCGCGTGTGGATTTTTGGGGGTGTGACAACATATCGTCTACGTGGCGTGATAAGCCCATAGGAGCTTTATTCCGCATCATATAGCTTAACATACAAACCTCTATAAACTCTCTCCACATCATTACACACTTTTACTACATTTTATGTATCTCAACAACCATAAAATTCTACAAAACAACTATAAAATGTATCTCAACAACCATAAAATTCTACGTAACATCTATAAAAAATGACTTATCAAGAAATAAAAAAATATTAACACATTTGAAAAATGATTAAAAAATATCAAATAAATAAAATAACAAGAGTCCTAGGTTTTGGTCGGGTTATTATGCCCAATCTACCATGGTTTCATTTTATGGTTGAAACGATAGTTTCCCTCTGGATTGTCGGTCAAGATACAAATCGGGTCTGCACCATCCATTTTTTTCTTTCAAAATAATCATAGAGATTTATAGATCTAGACGGATTTGATAAATATCATCACTTTCACGAACTAAGAAAAAGATGTCACATCCCGATCCGTAACGGAATGGTACGGGACATGATGATTGTCCATAGCTAATGACAACGTAATATAAGTTTAATATTTAAAACATGATCCAATTTAAATTTGTCACACTTTATATGTAAATCACAAATAAATCATACAATATTCAAATTAACCAACATAAAATAAAACCCGATTTATTAATCTAAGGCATGTTCTACGTGTCTTTATCTTTAACTCTATCTCATACTTTTATACCTGTATCACGCAATTTCAAGTGTAGTAGAAACATCCACAGGGGCGGATCTATAGAGGACCAAGGGGTAGCCTCCGCTACCGCTTGGTCGGAAAATTTTTGACGTTTTTAGTGTAAATTTTGGAAAAATTTGACGTTTTTTCGATTTCGTTACCGCTTATTTATAAAACATTCCCGCTTGGTCGGAATCCTAGATCCGCTACTGAACATCCATATTATCTCACAATAACAACAATCACCACAATAACAACAAACAACCACATCAGCGAAAAATGAAACAATAGAAACAATGAGAGTCAAGCCCCGAAGAGCGAATCTAATGGTGGTGATACTAAGTTCAACCCATGCCGTGGGGAACCTAGTTAGCCGTGGATCTACAATAGGAACATGTGACACAAATCGAGTAAACTCATCGATACACGTACATGCAACAATAGATACTAGAACCAATAGAAACATGCAGGGACGGATCTACAGTCTGGAAGGGGGTTCCTAGGAACCTGTTCGGTTTGTAATTTATAGTGTTACGTTATGCAGAAAATCCTTAAGGAACCCTTTAATATTTTGTAAGGAAACCCTTTCAGAAAATGCATAAAGTGGCAAACTGGTTAGCTGCACCTTGTTTGTACTTGAGGTACCCAGTTCTACTCTGCATCAAGCCGTTTTCCCCTTTTTTGCGCTTTTATTCCTTTTTTTTTAACTCAAAAAACTAATTAGGCCATTAGGGTTTAGTGTTCACGTGCCCTTTCCTGTTTATTCCTCAAATGCACATACCTCTACCTCCAGTCCATTGCCAGACACTCGTCGGAGCCACTCCAGCCTCCACACGCAGCCCCTTCCTTCATTTAGTTACTTTCTTCAGCCCTTCAGGTTCGTTTAATTGTTTAAACCCTATAAGTTTTTGATTTTAAATTCCAATTTGTTGATTTACATATTCAATTTAATTTCTAGGTAATCAGTTGTTGATTTTAATATGCAATTTGTTTAGACATTCAATTTAATTTATAGGTAATCAATTCTCTAAAACTTATTGAAATCAAATTTAGGTTAGCTGATGGCACTGATATTGGTCCCAGCAAATACACTTTTTGTCACCAGTCACCACTGTTGGATCTTTGAAAGAAGAGATTATTTCACAATGGCCCAAAGGTTAATTGAATATCAAGATTCTTAATTTCTGTGAGATTTTTTTGTTTTGAGATTTTACTATACAATTTGCATCTAGAATTGATAGTTTGTTTGTAGAATTTATGATTGTTTTAAAATTTATTTTGGTTAGATTAGTTTTTTTTTGAACGGCCAACATAAAGATTTTATTTTGGTTAGATTAGTGATGCCTTAATCTTGATTCTTGTTATTTTTTTGGATTTGAAAAAATGTTATTTGAAGTAAAGAAGATTATGAATTGATGCATTAAATAAAAATAATTATAAAAAGTTAGAAGGGGATGTGTAGATCTATAGAGTTTCAATTCATTTTTTTTTTTAGTTTTTACTAATGATCTTTCAATCTTTTGACAGGCAGAGAAAACAGGACTAAATCAATAAATGATTTGAAGCTCATAAATGTTGGAAAGATATTGGAAAACAACAAAACTCTTGCGAAATCAAGATCTCCGGTCAGTGAAATCCCGGGAGGCGCCATCAGTATGCTTGTTGTAGGTATGTTTTTTTATTCGTAAAGACCATCTTATTTATATTACGTGTTTTTAAGTTTATCATGACGATGTTTTTTCATTATTGTATCGTATTTTTATTAAGTGATGAACCTTATCCGACCCGAACCGTCGAACCGACCCGTATTTTTTTATGTTCGGACAAATAATATTGAAACATTTAAAAAAGTCAACCCCTTGGAAAAAAAAATCCTGGATCCGACACTTGAAACATGAAACAATAAAACTAGAAATTATAAACTTAATTTTGAAACACATAGCAACACGTTGATTTTGCATGTTATTGATTTAACTAGAAACATAAGAAATAAGAAACATGACACACCTAAAAAATATTTAATAACAAAAAAGGGATAAGTAAAAGATCTACACACAAGTTGCAAAGAAGTAATCTATGAGAATTTCTGCACGAGTATACGAGGTAAATCAAAGGACCAAATCACCCTAAAATAGATATAACACATATTCTAAATAAATGGAATGATAAAATGAGTCTAGTGATTCGGGTTACCCTTACTTCTAGGGAGATCACCAGTCTCGTGGAAGTAAAAGAAACAATCGGTTGTGTCTCACTCGTTTGCTGAGGTAGAATATCAGGCCATGGTAACCACACTTAGATAAGTAACATGGATGATATGGATTGTGAAGGAGTTAGATGTTACTCAAAATGAGTCAACTCCTTTATTTTGTGATAACCAAACTGCACATCATATTGCAAAGAACCCCGTGTTTCATGAACGCACAAAACACATTGAAGAGGATTGTTACTTTGTACTAGAGATAGTGGAGTCACAGGAGATTCAACCTCTAAACATTTATACCAAATCCCAAATTGCTGACCTATTCACGAAGGCATTAGGGACCCAACAAATTCGATTTTTACTCGACAAGTTGGGTGTTCAAGATCTTCACACTTCAACTTAAAGGGAAGTAATGATTTCCTTATTTTCCCTCCATATATAACATCTGTTGTATATTTTCTAATATTTCTTTCCTTTTTATCTTCCGCGTATCAAGGAGTAATTGTCTCCTCCTCTGTATATATTATTGATTGCACTCATTTGTATTTTGTATCACAATTTAGAATCAATAGAACACTTTCTGATTACCGATTGATAAACTTTCAAGGGGGCGATCATAATTTTTGCCTGACTTTTTTACATCCCCCTCTTCAAGTAGGTCTGTCAATAAGATTAGAGGCATGGTCGTCTCAATAATTTTGGGCACCCAAAACAAATTATAAAATTAGGATTATGCCCCAATTTAGCTTTATTCAGATATTCGTGAGCAAATAACATGATACATTTAGATCCCAATTTCTTTTTTGTGATAAACTTAATTTTATTCTAGATCAGCCACTAGACCTAATCGTAAAAAGAGTCTTGGATCCTATGTTTCCTATGTCATTTGTGTATATGCATAATTATACATCATAAACCTATCACCGATAAGTTCAAAACCTAAATTATTTATATATAGTTTTTTATTTGAGTAACCTACTAAAATGGTCCTTGAGGTTTAGTCACTTTTGCCACTTTAACCCAAAACTCAAACCTTTTGGATCTGAGTCCCTGTGGTTTCAATTTTGTTGTCATTTTCATCTAAAAAGCAAAATCTGGTTAAATTTTTTAGTTAAAATCCAGTTTTTTTGTCCTTTTCCTCCATTTTAGTAAAGGGAAAAATTATCAGATTTTTTTTTTAATTTGTTATATTAAAACGTTAAAAGACCATTTTGCCCTTCATTAAAAGGGAGGAAAAAGGTAAAAAAACTGGATATTAACTGAAA
Source organism: Helianthus tuberosus (assembly GCA_030545235.1). Classification (NCBI taxonomy): domain Eukaryota; kingdom Viridiplantae; phylum Streptophyta; class Magnoliopsida; order Asterales; family Asteraceae; genus Helianthus; species Helianthus tuberosus. The sequence goes on along the minus strand of CM060380.1, from coordinate 18,932,001 downwards.
AATCTGACTAGATTTTCATTTTGGATGAAAATATCAACAAAATTGAAACCACTGGGACCCAGATTCAAAATGTTTAAGTTTTGGACTAAAGTGATAAAAGTGACCAAACCTTAAGGATTATTTTTACAATTTATTCTTTTTATTATTGTAAAGTTTGAAGGCTCTAGCCTCTAGACATCTGTGTGAGTTAGTGTTTTGTCATTTCTAAAAAATAAAGATAAATATTTCAACATCATTTCGAAAATCTTCTAAAAAATAAAGAAAAACATTTCATCATCATTTCGAAAATCTTCTAAAAAATAAAGAAAAACATTTCAACATCATTTCGAAAATCTATCTTTATTCTAAAAATGGTAGGTGTGTCGCTTAAAGATTTTTTTTTGAACGACTAACTAAATCACTGGATAAGAATCATAAAATGCTTTCAATCGAGCAAATGCATCCATGTCCTCCTCCATAATGGTTAGAGTTGGATACATACTTGAGCCACCAAGCCACCAGTTCCCCCGGGAAAACCTGCCCGCCCAAAGGCCCACTGTGATAAAACCCGGTTTGGCTCGGTTTCGAACTGATGACCTCTAGAGAGAGACCTAGTTATAAACTTCATTGCCACCACCGTCCACCAATATCCTTCAAAGTGATGCTAGAAGAAGTTGACTAGCCACTAGATCAAGTTGTCAAGACATCGTTTAAAAAAATTAATACTCAAAATAATCAACACTATTTTGAATACAACTTTGGTTCTAAAAACAACAAAAAAAAAATAACTTGAAATATTCCACTACAATTTTACTAAAAGTAAAAGCTTCTCTAATAGACAATCATTTAAAAGACCTAACGAAGACCCATAATTGACGAAGACGACGAGTCAATAATCAACGTACCTTTCCCACTAAGTTCTTGCATTCTTCCACACTAAGTTTCTCTCTCACTTACACTTTATATATAACGTCATTTGATATATCAAGCTCATCATGATCAGCAGTAAGCTGTTTGCTATACTTACAAATTGTGCATTTGCATTGTGTACTGTGTTTGTTCATCTGCAACTATGGCGTCCGCCAAGGAGCATGTGGAGGAGATACGGCGGACGAAGTTTTCAATCGGCGGAGAACTGAACCCGTTGACAGAAGATCTTCATCAGGCGGTCAAGAATCTGTCCGCTGAACTTTACGCAAAGGATGTGCACGTTTTGATGGAGCTAATTCAGGTTTTCATTTCTTTTTATTATTGTTTCATTTCTTCACTTTGTTATGGCCGGAATATAGTTTAACGAACTTTACACTGTTCTTACAACGGGTTTCAGGAGTAATTTCATTTGAATTTGTTCATGGTGATTAATCGGTCGTTACCTTACCTTCTGTATTTCGAATCTGATAATCATCTGCAATACTTGCAAACGTTTTGAACATATAATGCTAAAGTATTCTGTTCGATTTTACGTATCATATACATTTTCGAGACATGTAATTTCTGTTTTTTCTGTTTCGGGACTCCTAGCCACTGGCTGGCCCTTGTTCGTACTATTTTATGCGGTTGAATAAAATAGCAGCCGTTCCAAAAAAGAAAAGAAAAAACCTATGTGGCCAATGGTGCATAACCTATCACAGTTATTTTCTAACGTGATATTAATAAATAGGTAAGAACGATGTTCACAATCTTGTTCAAATTTAACATTTGGAGGAACTTTTGTATGAAAAAGTTGTTTAGGGACTTTTATGAGACAAAAAAAAGAAAGTATGTTGGTTTTTCTTGTAAAAAAAAAAGTGAAAGGACTTTTATAGAAACAAATAAAAAGTATGTTGGTTTTTTAAGACATTTGCCACATTGAAACCGTTTTTCTTTCATAAGTTTTTTTTAATGGCAAATTTCTTTTATTCATGTCGTCGGTGGGACTTGAATCCAAGACCTCTCCCTTTCAAGGATTAATTATTATATGGTATTTGATTCTATTATAATTTGATTTTATTATAACTTAATTACTTTATTTCCTATAATTACGTAGAAAAATATACATAAGTGACGCAACATGTGTACGTGAATTTGAACTATTAGAATATTACTTAGAAAAATATAGATAAGTGACGCAACATGTTTACGTGTACATGAAATTGAACTATTAGAATATAAAATAATTGGTAAAATAAATACAACTTATGTTTTTCTTTAAACAAGCTTTTTACATATAAATACAACTTATTTATACTTGTGAATATTAATGAGATGGTAATTGAAAGTCAAGTATTGAAAATGATATACACCTGCACTTTGTGGAAAATCTGCAATCTTTTCATTATTTCTTTTAACGTTTATATATATATATATATATATATATTTTTGTTTCATCTTTAGTTGACTATTTTAATATGTATGTTTTTCGCACATTGAATCATGTAATATCATAATGCTAGTTTATTATATAAATTTGTTATATATATTTTTTTAATTTTTAATGTTATTGTAAGTTTTAAGCAACTTAAATATTCAAAATGAGTTGCGACGCAGCTTGTTACCACTTTACCTGCCATTTTCTTGTAATTGTTGTTTTGGCATTTTAATGAGAATTCCACAAGTTACCTATTTATAATATCGACAAAAAAATTACATACTAAAAAATATGAACCAACAGGTCTAACCGGTCAGAATGGTTTAAAAAACATTGGCTATGGCTAGATTTCAAAACATGAAAACCTGTAGAACAACTTTGAATATATTAGATTTTCATTTTGCATTTTGCATTTGTAATAACGTTTGACGTACTTTTGTTGATTATATAAAACGAATTTTTTGCATAAATAGGGGGTATGAACAAGGAAAGTAATAGCGCTTGTATATTCTCTATAAAAAAAAGGTTATCAATGATTTAGCCCAAAAATAGATATTGTAATATTGTATATATATTCAATAAAATACACAGAGGAGGACAACGAATCCTATTCCTTTTATGGTATCAAGAGATCATGGTTTCCTTTCCTTTTTTTCTTTTCTTCGATCCTACTGCCTTCCGCCACTTCCTTTTCTGATTTTTTTTTACCCTCTCCTTCTACAGTCATTCTCTACACATACTCACTCTCATGGATAATAAACTACATCCGGCCACCACCGTCTCAAACATCCGCAGTCTCATCTCCGTCACTTTGGTTCACCCAAATAATTCGATCGGATACAACTCTGATTTTCGAGAAACTGAACCAGGGTATGTTTCTGCAAAATTGTCTGAACTAGAAGAAGAATGATTAAGAAAAAAATCTGTCTACGAATTTAGAGTTTGGGATGATCAACTGCCATTAGGCAGTTATCTCAAAATTAAGACATAACCGCTCGACCCCAGCCAGGGACTCTGCCCCTTGGACCCCGCCAGGGGCTGCCGCCCCTTAGACCCTGCTACCAGGGGCGCTGCCCCCAGACCCCCGCCAAGAGGGTGTTGCCCCCTTGGAACCTCCGTAGAGTATGGGCTCCACCCGTACACTTCGAATTATAATAACTCAAACAAGCATGCACTCTCGCACCTCCTAACTTGCTTGATGTGTATTATTATTCACTTTGATCACAAAGTCAATCCCGATTACACTAAAATAATTAACAGCTGTGGTGCTGGTGGTGGGGTGGAGAAGAGGGAAAGGGTGGGGGTGGGGGTGGGGGTGGGGATAGTGTGTTTTGTGTTTTTTTATTTAAAAGGTAGGGCCCATGTATTTCTTTATTTTGTTCTTTCTATTTTATCATTAAGGGTAATTTTGACATTTCAAATAGACTTAATCAGAAAAACTAACCTCCATCTATCTTAGGGACTATCCGAGTAACAATTTATCAAATCACAGGGAGTAAAAGTATAATTTTAGAAAGTTGAAGACTATAAGTGAAATTTTAACAAACCACAACCACTATTCGAACATTTTACTCCTATTAGAATATAAAAATAATACTTAGAAAAATATAGATATGTGACGCAACATGTTTACGTGTACATAGATTGTACTATTAAAATATAAAATAATTGGTAATTGGAACATTGGCCACGTATGAATGAGATGGTAATTGAAAGTCAAGAATTAATGAGGATGCTCCGTCATGTAGGCGTCATGTCATAGTATTTGGAGGATATCCCTCCAAGTTAGAAACATTGGAAATGGAGGATGAGCCTACCCCACCAACTTTATTATTATTTTTTTTAACTTCATCTACTTTTTAAACATTTATTAAATAAGATATAAAAATAAATTCATTAATATTAAAAAACAAAACATTACATAAGTTAAAAAAACATAACCTAAAAAATAAAAATCCTAAGAACTTTCATACTTTTTTCATAATTCCTTTTTGCATTTTTTTTAAAATAGCTCGTTTTTCTTCGAGATAATTTTCAACATCGGCTGTCATTATGTCTCATTCTTTTAGTTCGTTTTTTTCTTTGTTCAACCGAACCTTTTCTTCCGCCACGCGTTCGTTCGTCTTTGCCTTTTGGGCCGTGACCTCCGTGTCTGCTTTGAATTGGGCCATAAACGCCTCCATCTTAGAATCGCCCCCCTTTGTGGCTTGTTTTTTTGTAGCCGCCTCCTTTTTTGATTTGTCCCGGCCCATCGGACGTTCCTCCTCTCATACGGCGTACTCTTCTTCGTCAAATTCGGGCTCGTCGTTTATATTAATTTGACATCGTGCGTCCGAGCCCCCGGCACTAAAAGTACTGGTCTCTGAGGTTTTTTGTCATTTAGCCATCTCAACATCATTTGGAATCGGCGCCTACTTGTTGGACATTCGTAAAACTTCCCAAGCCCGAATGTGTGGGAAAGCGGATTTATGCGTCGATTCGTATTTAACCATCGCCGCTTTAAAAACATTTTCGTCACTCATCCCACTACGGCGATGACTAGTATATAAATTATTATATATCGCCGCAAACCGGTTCACGATCGGATTCATCTTTCGCCACTTCGAAGAGATCGAGTCGACATCGGATAATGTCCTTGTTCCATGATCGCAAGGAACTTTGATAATGTCGCTTTCCAAAACCCATCGCCGGTTTGGTTGTTACATATATTTAACAAAAGTATATATTAAAAAAAATTAAAATTTCTATATTTTTAGTGTAAGATATATTTAACTTTACATACCGATAACGTGGTGTTTGGATGTGCTAATATACGCCTTCGCTAATGCCTCCTCCTCGCCCCGCTTGCGGTATGCGCATATAATGTATATATGTGTTGGCCATCGGGGGCAAAAGTAAAAGTGCACTAATTTTAACGTTATTTTACTAATTTCGTGAAAATAACGTTAAAAGTGGAGGACGGTTAATCATGCATCATGTGGTGGCGTTGATAGCTGAAAGACAAAAGGGTACATGCACTAATCGGTCTTTGTCCCGATTGCCGAGTGTTATGTGCCTTATGTCCAAGGCTTGATGCAAAACTACTATCGAGCCGGGGGTCTCACTGGAAGCAGCCTCTCTATTCCTACTGGGTAGAGGTAAGGCTGTCTACATCTTACCCTCCTCAGACCCTACCTTTGCTTTGCTATTGGTGGGATTTACTGAGTATGATGATGATGATGATGATGATGCTAATGCCTCCTCCTCAATCCTCGTCCACGGTTTTGGCTTCGCTTCCAAAGGTTTGTTTTCGTCAACCGCCACTTGCTTTCCTTTTTATGTTTAGAAGATTGCGGTTGCGTCTCTGGAACGATTTCAATGTCGTCTTCAACGGGTTGTGGTGGTTGAGAAGATTCAACGGTCTGTGGTCGTTGAGATTGAACTTGCATGGTAAACGGGTTTCGCATCATCAAGTTTTGTAACGAATTCATTTGTTGCATATTCGAAAAAGCGTTCGGAGATTGTTGAAAACTCACAAAAGCGCTGACAGAAAATTGCGAGAAAGCGTTTGGTTCCATAGTAGGATAGTAGCCGGGCACCGAAAAAACGTTCGGGTTTGGATTTGGGTTGTTTGGGTTGTTCAGGTTGTATGGATCCATTGTAAAAAGTAGAAGAATGTTTATAAAAAAGTAGAAAAGTTTATAAAAAGTTGAGAGAGAGATGGGGTTGAAGTAGGTAAAAAATGGGATATTTGGGTTGTATTTATAAAAAAAATTGATGTTTTTTTTGAAAAAGGGCCGTTAGTTTTTGAAAAGCTAAATTAAATTATTATTTTTTTCCAACGGTCCCAAGCATGCAACGGTCATTTTTTTTTGTCTTATTCGAGCGTCTCAATCGTCGAGACCCCGACTCGGGGTGGGGGGTGGGTGGGGGAGGGGGGGGGGAAACGGTGTTGGGGGCGGTGACGGGGCAGGCCGAGCCCAGGCCGACCCCTATACTGCCTGGCCTAAGGATTATATATTTTTTTGTTTCATCTTTAGTTGACTATTTTTAATATGTATGTTTTTCGCACATTAAATCATGTAATGTCATAATGCTATTTTATTATATAAATTTGTTATATTTTTTGTTTTCTTAATGTTATTGTAAGTTTTAAACAACATAAATATTCAAAAGGGGGTTGTGATCCAACTTATTACCAGTTTACCTGCCATTTGCTTTTAATTTGTTGTTTTGGCATTTTAATGAGAATTCCACAAGTTACCTATTTATAATAACAAGAAAAAATTACATACTAAAAAATATGAGCCAACAGGTCTAACTGGTCAGTATGATTTGAAAAACATTGGTTATGGCTAGATTTCAAAACATGAAAACATGTACAGAACAACTTTGAATATATTAGATTTTAATTTTGCATTTTGCATTTGTAATGACGTTTGACGTACTATTGTTGATTATATAAAACTTAGTTCGATTATTTTTTTAGATATGACGCGACCCAATCCGACTCAAACCGAACTGAAAAAAGTATTATATAGCAATCGACAAACGACCCCTGGAATACACTACTAAAAAACACGCCTAGTTCCGACCAAGTTTTTAGTCGGAATTCGGTCGGAAAACGGCGTTTCCGACTAATTTCTGACAAAGTGGGTCTAGTCGGAAAAAGTCAGGTCGGTAAAAGTTTCCGACAAGATTCCGATGATGTTTTCGACAAACTTCCGACTAATTTCTGACTATATTTTTCCGACAAAATTCCGATTAATTTGTAACTACAATTTCCGACATAATTCCGATGATTTTTAACGATCAATTTCAGACCATTTTGCGATTCAAAATAGTAATAGTTTTCCTACTATTTTCCGACCAAACTATTTTAATTTTAAAAAAATAATAAAATTCTGCTTAAAAAGTTATAAATTCCTATTTACAACATAAATATGATATCATATTCATCTCACATATTTCAACAACAAAATTCAACACCGTTATCAAGTTACAAGATTATCCACAAAAATACGACACCGTTGTCAAATTACAAGTTCCCCACAAAATATGATACGGTTGTCAAATTGGAAGTTCAACCACAAAAGACAATAAACTTAACCTAGACTAGGATGGAGAATTGCCTTGATTACCAAATTGCTTCAATAGCTCGGCAATTTGTCGTTGCATTTCTTCTCTCATTTCTTCTCTCACTTGTTGTTGTGCCTCTTCAACTCGGTTATGCAACATATCCACTTGAGATTGCAAGTTTTGCACCTCCAAAGTTGTTTAAAATACATAATATTAGTAAAAAATAGAGACAGAAACCAAGCCCAGGTAACTAATTTTGGATCTTAATTTTTGGTCGATTTTCTGCCATGTTGAGTAGGGCTGCCCCCATCAACCTCAATGCAATAACCAAACCCACCAAAAATAATACAAAACTGCCCATTTTACAGCCCAATATAACCTGTTCTGGCATGAACTTAGTCTCAAACAAACCTGTCCTAACCCGAACCAAAAATAAACATTTTTTTCTAAATTGGTCTATCCCGACTCAAACCCACCCTGACCCGGCAGCCCGCCTGACTCGAAGTGAACCAAAGTGAAATGAATAAATCATTTGTAATATAAATTATTACTTAGCAAAATGATAAAGAATAGCATATATGTTATATGTAACATAACTGATAACGATATATAATTTTATTTATAATAATACCTGCTCTTGTGAGCGCTAGAAGTCAGCATAGGACGCAGACCCGGAAGATGATGATGATGGCGTGCCATTAACGATGAAACGTGGATCCGAAGATCCTATCCCAAATCCACTCCTTCCCTGCGCACGCTCCCACAAATCAGCATCACCGACCGGATGTAGCAAGACGTCTTCCCCATACTTCTCGACCATGGATCTCTCGTATGCCTCCTACAATATATAAAAACACGGTTGCTATTATACTAAAAGTTAAAACAATAAATATACAAAAAATATACAGTATCTTACATATGCTAATCTGGATCTAGCTGTACAAAACTCAGCCCCCTCCAAGCTTTCATCAAACAATCCGTCCCAAAAATCTTTCTTGGACTCTTTGGTAAGATGGGTTGCAAGGAAGAGTTCCCTAAATGTGGGTGGCCGGCCCAATGCTCTTTCCTAGAAAACATAATTCAAAGTAAAAACAATCACTGAAGTTTATAAATATTTGTAAACTATGTTCATATTTAATCAGTTGGTTAAAAAAAGCAAAAGCAACATGCAAAATTTTGAGAATACTCACTGTTTTTTTTTTTTTGAATAGTAATAACATCAAAACTCAAAGGTACAAAAAAATGAAGTTTTAGGGATAAAAAATAAAGCAACAAGCAAAACTTTGAAAATACTCTCAGACTCTTTTCTAAATTTTAATAACTACAGTTAGCTTACCAAGATGATGCGATGTTCATCATAGCCCCTGGACCCCCCTGTATGTCGAGATACCACAAATCAGCATCACCGACCGGATGTAGCAAGACGCCCTCCCACGTCCACCACCTGACTCCAATCCCCTTCCACGTCCACCACCGGACTCCAAACCCCGCCCACGTCCACCACCAGACTCCAAACCCCTCCCACGTCCACCACCGAACTCCAAACCCCGCCCACGTCCACCACGGGACACCAAACCCCGCCCACATCCACCACCGGACTCCAAACCCCGCCCACGCCCACGTCCACCACCGGACTCCAAACCCCGCCCACGTCCACCACCGGACTCCGAACCCTGCCCACGTCCACCACCTGACTCCAACCCCTGCCCACGTCCACCACTGGGGACAGATACATGCCCACGCCCACGCCCATGCACACCACTTGATACATCCCCCGGAGAAGGGACACGTCCACGCCCACCACTTGATACATCCCTCGGAGAAGGTACACGTCCACGTCCACCTTTTGATACATCCCCCAGAGAAGGGACACGTCCACGCCCGGTCATTATATAGGTTTTCACCGCCAAAAACCTACATTTAAAAAAACATGAACGGTCAAATTAAAGTAATATCTAACTAACAAACTGTATGATAGTGATTTTAAATATATATATATATATATATATATATATATAGTAGGAGTTCTGCGGAAAGTGTGTTTTTCCTAAAAAGTCTAGGAAGCGATCTGGGCCATCCGATTGGTGTTTTTAATGGCTTAGATCAAATGGATGGCATTTTCGTAATATCTGAGTTATATAATTAGAGACTTTTAATATAGTGAGGGTATTTTGGTAATTGGAAGTGTTTTAAATCAGTCAAGAAACTGCCATATCAATAATCAATCCCTAAAATCATGGGATTTCCCCTCTTTCTCTCTCTCTCTCTCCCTAAACGCAACCAAAGAAGAATCAGCCATATTTCCTGCAAATATTCTTCTCCGATTGGTCATATATCGGTTCCTTCGAGGTATAAGCCGATCATGACGTCATCAGGCACGCCTTCTGTTTGACAGTTGATCAGTGTTGTTGATGTTGCTGACGGTTGTCGTTCAAACAGTAGTCGAAATCGTTGGTCGGCCGGTGATGTTTCCCTATCGGTTGTTGTTTTTTCACACAATGTCAAGAAATACGCTTGCTGTTAAAACACAGTGTCAAGAATCCTCCAGCAATCTGCTTGCTGTTAAAACACAGTGTCAAGAATCCTCCAGCAAGCAATCTGCTTGTTGTTAAAACACAGCGTCAAGAAATCTACTTGCTGTTAAAACACAGTGTCAAGGAAATCTGCTTGCTGTTAAAACACAATGTCAAGAAATCTGCTTGCTGTTAAAACACAGTGTCAAGAATCCTCCAACATTCTGCTTGCTGTTAAAACACAGTGTCAAGGAAATCTGCTTTGCTGTTAAAACACAATGTCAAGAAATCTGCTTGCTGTTAAAACACAGTGTCAAGAATCCTCCAGCAATCTCTGTTAAAACACAGTGTCAAGAATCCTCCCAGCAATCTGCTTGCTGTTAAAACACAGCGTCAAGAAATCTGCTTGTTGTTAAAACACAGCGTCAAGAAATCTGCTTGCTGTTAAAACACAGCGTCTTGTATGATTTAAATTGAAACTGTCAATTTGATTTAAATGGAATATTTAGTTTCCATAATTTTCTGGTTAGTTAGTTATCCTAATAAAATAATCCATAATTAAAATAATATTCAAATTACACAATTGCTCTTTTAGTTAAAATCCTTCAATGCCACATGTCGCGTTCTTATTGCTTCCTAGACTTTCTAGGAAAAACACACTTTCCGCAGGAACCCTACTCTATATATATATATATATATATATATATATATATATATATATATATTTCGAATCAACTCTGCAAGTGTAAAACAGTCAAATTAATACTTGCTTCTAACTTTAAGCAATTCCCCAATTCAAATAGCATCAAACAAATCTAGCAAAAGATGATATATATCTACCCCTAGTATGAAACTGCAAAAAATATTAGACAAAACAGCACTGTATAGTAGAAAAAAATATCATAAACGTCAGCAAAAAGAAATGTAAAATAGTGCCTAAGTGCAACAGCAAATAGCAAAAAAAAAAAAAAAAAGCTAAAACAACCAAACCCAAATAAGAGTATCTACATTTGAGAACACTTAAAGGTAGATGATAGTTTACTGTATAACCCCTCCTTCTTCTATTTTTAATCCCATTTTTGTTATTATCACTTATAGTTTTGTCCCCACCAGTAAAACAATCTTAACCAAATAAGACATACATACAATTAATTAATAGTCACATAAATTCAAAATAAAATCATATATAATAAGAAAACCATATAGGTGGACTAGCATGAAAATAAAATGCAAAAACAGAATTACGGCTATACGTTTATCGCTTTGGGACTAACAATTTTAACATATAGATTGAGAAATAAATAGCCACCTGATTGCCACAACCACTAATTTGAAATCTTCTTCAAGTGATCTAATGAAGATGAACACACAATGGTATTTTTTTAAAGTAAAAAATAAATTAGGGTTTTACCTTTCTAAATCAGGTTGGGGAAGAAGATAGTGAAGATGTTAAAACTATAGCTAAAGTGATTTGAGATGATGTCCTGCAACAGATAAGAGGGTTTCTGAAATACATACATACAAATACATATTTATTCATTCAAACAAAGGGGAATCGAAAGAGGGTTTGTGTGATTTACCTTACGGAAGTGATGCAGATGACCACACCTCCGCTGTGCAAACTCTCAATACTTTCCTTCTACATTCTCTAGTGTCCTCACCAGTGGTAGAGAGGTATGTGTTGGCTTCATTTGGCCGGTGGTGAGAGGAGAGGTAGAGAGAATGCTTTGGTGGTGGCTAGGGTTTTTTTTTTTTTGGGATCTGCTTGTCTGTGAGAGGATGTTTTGGTGGTGTCTAGGGTTTTGTTTTTGGACCAGCTTAAAGAACAAAGGAAGTGTAAAAAGGTGGGATTTGGGATTTTGGGATAAATCTAAAAAATTGGAAAGGGCGCTTGGGATTTGGGCGGGAATATAGAAAACATGCTTTTGCTGGAAAATAGTATAAAATTATACACATTAATTAGTTATTATTTATAATCTCAAGTATTAATAATAATAATAATATTTGTATGCACATTAAGGCCAAAAATATGTCAAATGAAAATAAATATATGCTAGTTTTTTGTCACATATCTAGCGTAGATTAATAATTTGTATCATGTAACGATACTTTTTTTTTGTCCAACATATAAAAATTAAAATGTAATCATATTTTTATTAATTATATTATGAATGTACATGTTATTATCTTTTGAAATACAAAATATAACAAAGTTGTATTAACTAAGGATGATAAGCATCATTTAATAAAGGTACTATATAAATAATTTGCATTATATCACATTCCAAGTTTTCCGACCAATTTCCAAGAAACTTTTTTTTCTTTTTTGTCGGAACTTAGTCGGAAGTTTCCTACAAAGTTCCGACCATAATTTTTTTGTCGCTAAATTGTCGGAAATTAGTCACAAAAACCAGGTATTAATTTTAGTCGGTAATTTGCCGGAAAATGGTCAGAATTTTCTGACCAAATATGTTTCGTCGGAAATTATGGTCAGAATTTTGCAGATTTCTAGTAGTGATAATCCCCTTGAAGAAAAAAATTCTTAGGTCCACCACCACAATAGAAATTTTTTGGGTCCGTCTGAATTTTGCGTTTTAAGCGTAATTTTAGTTGAACTTGTTTCTTGTTAAAGTTCATGATGCTTACTCGGTCGTTACCTTTGGTTTTTTGAACTTGATAGTGATTTGTAATACTTGAAAAAAAATGATCTGTAAATTTGAGGATGATCACAAATTAATTGAATCTATGGTCTCTTATTTTTCATGCTGTATAGATATAAACCGTCGTTACCTTCTGGTTTTTGAACTTGATATTGATTTGTGATACTTGAAAAAAGTTTTGAGCATATAATGCGTGTGATTTGTAGTTTTAGCAATAAAAAACTAATTACATTGTGGCTTTACACTTAGCTCAGTAAATTTGAAGATGATCGGTTTTGCTTGGTGGCTAAATTTGTGTTAAGGTGATTTTTGGTTGAATGATTTTTCACAGAATGCTGAAGATAACGAGTATCCAGAAGGAGTGGATCCGTCACTAGAGTTTGTGATTACATCAAAGGACATAACAAACACTGGAGCTCCGGCGACTCTGTTAGTTTTTAACAATGAGAAAGGGTTTTCATCGAAAAACGTTGAATCTATTTGTAGTGTGGGACGGTCTACGAAGAAAGGTCTTCGTAAGCATGGTTATATTGGCGAGAAAGGTACATGCCTTTTTTTATTTATCGCTTACTCATTATTTCGTATTATATCACTACTAGAGAATTGGGTATTTGCTACCGCATTTTCGGTCGCAAAACGGTGGCAATTGCCCTTTTGCTACCGTTTTGCTACCAAAAACTCGGTAGCAAAAGCACACGCGGCAATTGCCCTATTGCCACCTATTTGCTACCATTTTATTTTTTGCTACGGTTTTGCTACCATTAGGTTGCCACCGTTTTGCTACCGCTTTTTGTTACCGTTTTGCTACCTCCTTTTTGTTTTTGCTACCATTTTGCTACCTCTTTTTTGTCACCATTTTGCTACCGCTTTTTATCACCATTTTGCTACCGCCTTGTCATTTTACTAATTTTTTTCTTTTTATACCAGTAGTCATTTCTTTGCCATATGTATTCTTTGCTGAACTTAAAAATTGCAACCATAAAATTTCAAAATAATAACAAACATCCAAATCAAAACATCAAATAACCAAACATCAAAACATCCAAATCCAAAATGTTACAAATATCTACACTTTGATAACCTCTGCTATAATTCCATTAAACCTTTTTTATCTTCTTCCTTTTCTTAACAAGCTCTTTGATAACCAACCTTTGCTAACCTCGTTCATCTTCTCAATCTACAAAACCACCAATGCATAGTCATGTCAACATAAGCCTTATCGATATAAAAAAAAAACTTACAAATATATGATATCTAAACTTTGAAAAATCAACTATTTATAAAATTCTAACTAGACCTAAATAAACCGAACAACCCCCTTTTTGACCCGTAACACAACCAGCCAATCTTTTCACCTTTACATTCAATTCAGCCCAAACTTTTGCTACCTAAATGTTCTATAACCAACGAGACCATAAAAAATTTACCAGTCCATCAAGACTCCTCGTAGAATGAATACGCTCTTCTTTTATTAACAACAAGACCAATAAACACAATTCATATTAAATCTAAAGAACACAATTCCCTAATCCCACAACCAACATATTATGCGAAGACCAGTCAACAAGATTCAAATAAAAATCATCTTGCAATGCAGGGGCAAGATGATAGATCTGTTTAACAGCAACTACAGTCTACAAACAACAAATCTCAAACAAATAGATCAAAAGCTATTAATTAAATTCATATCATATTAAATCTAAAAAAATGGATGTTTCAAGAGCGTTAATTAATAAAATAGAACAAAAAACTGTAAATACCTCCAGCCCACTACCAGTAACTCCTGATCGTCTTAATAGAATCGATTTTTAGAGCACATGGAGAGAGAGCCTGAGCTTTTCCCAAAATCTCCTAAAATTATCACTAGTTATAAAACATGTTCATGAAACCACAAACGAATTTATAAAATTATGCAAATTATGAAACAATTACCTCTATGTTGGTAGTTGAATATAGAAATAACTCATCGGTGTTGATTTCCATACGATCTGACCTGTTTACAATTTGCTCTACACTCTGTAGCGAATCTATTTATTTAAAAGATGTTATAAGTTGAAGTGTACTATCAAATAATGAAAGCAACATCAATGTGAAAGTGGATTTTTACCTCATCACTAGAGACATAATGTACGAGAGCTGGTTTACGAGTTTCTTTTCCTTGTGCTATAATTGCTGCAATCTTCCATATTTAAATAGCAAAATAATTAGAGTTAAATTCATGGATAAAACTCCCATAAAACAGTGCCTTGCGCCTAGGGAAACAACATTATAAAATGAGGAATTGAGGATCAGTCAGTAATAAAGATCAAGTCAAAGCTGTGAGACTTGAATGATATACGTGTTTAGTCCCTCGACTTTAATTGCACTTGAATCAATCATAATTGATTTTTTCAACTGTAAACAACGCCGAAAATCAATATCTAACTAATTCTTTTAAAAAATAGGGAGCTTTAAAAGAACAACAATCATGATATATGCCCTCCTAAATACAAACAAGCAAGTAGAGAAAAGAGAGTCAAATATCTTCCAACTTAGATACCTTGATATCACTTCTGCGAAATAATATGTACTCATAAACCTTGTCACTAGGCATGACTTGTAGACCATCTTTTTTTCTCCCTTCTGTTCCAAACGATCTTACTGCAGATTTTTAGCAATAAGTTAATATTCAAAATTTAGCAAGTTTGGAAAGAATGACTGCTAGCAAACACATAACGCAGACAAGCGTAAGCTCACTATAGTAAGTTTGGTTCCACTACTTATATACATTTACTGTTAATCTTGATAGTATCTTGTCCTCTTGTGGCCAAACATTCAGTCCATACGCAGAACCATAAGTAGTTCATTTCAATTTAAAATATTTATAGATAGTAAAAACATACAAGACTATCCTTGTCAAAAGGTTGAAAGTTCTGTTCAATTTGAGATAAGCTACACGATTCATAAGAGATATCCAGCCATACGAATTCTAAAACCTACAATTAGCATACAAATCCACATTTCACCTTCTTTCCTTCACTAAACGCAACTAAAATTTCAACACACAAACTAAAACAGTCACCAGCAGTTCCTACAATAGTACAATTCATGTCAAATCATACACTTCTCCTAATTCCTTCAACCAAAAACCTAGCATTACAACTGCCGGTCACAAACAAACACCACGAGTTTTCATTTCAATTTTCATATTGCAATTTTAACCTAATTCACCAAATAAGAACATAAATTCCTATTCCTATAAAAAACAATATGCAGAACAATCAAATAACCGCTTAAACTTATCACCAACAATAAACAAGCATCAAGCAATCATAAGCTACGAGAATTTGAACAAACCGATTCGAACTAAATCCACCAGGTGGTTGAGATAGAACCTGATAAATTTCCTTCAATTGATTTCTGAAAACGAACGATAGATTTAGTTGTGATGTTGATGCCCTAACCAGAGCTTCAATATTCGAATCGATTCGGTTGTGATGTTGAACTAAATCCATCATGTATGCAAATGATTCGGTTGTGATATTGAACTAAATCCGTCGAACACTTGAAGCCCTAATTAAGCCCTAATTGATTCGGTTGTGATATTGAATTCATTGAAACATGTATGCAATCTTCACGATCTCTGATGACACTGAACGACGTTGTTGTGATTTAGGGTTGAACGACGTGTGAATGTTAGATTTAGGGTTCTTCATGCCGGAATGTGTGAACATGTGAATAGGAGTGATGATTTGGAGGTGAATGTAATTTTAGGGTAAAATAAGTATAGTATATTTGCCACCAATAAATACGGTAGCAAATAATTTGAAGGTATCGCGTATCCGGTGTAAAATTGTTAATTATTTGCTACCTAGTTTTTTGGTAGCAAAATTTGGTGGCAAATGCCCTTTTTTGTAGTAGTGTATAACCTGCTCTTCATATCCAAATTTCATGCGTTATGCTGAAAAGTTTGTATTTGTGATCGTTTATTGTTTACTGTTGATATCAAAACTTATTTAACACACAAAGATAATCGCTCACTTTGATCAAACTCAAGGCTTTTTATTATGCAATTGAGAATAATGAAAACAAGAACAGAGGCTGCAATATATAGGCAGCATTACAACGGAATAAAACTGAAAACCTAAAAAAGTGGATCTCACAAACTTATTCAACAAAACACTAACGTAAACAAAACAGCTAGTAGATAAGCCTTAAACTTCGGATGACCAAACCAAACACCCACGTGCATGATAATTTCCGGGTTTGAATCATATTTCAACACCCCCCCTTGATTCAAACTTCTGCACTCCCAACCGATGACGAAGAAAAACGAACTTTTCCTTTGGCAAAGCCTTGGTTAAACAATCAGAAACTTGATCTCTTGAACTGCAAAACTGTAGGACCACCTTCTCTTGTCTGACCATGTCTCTAATGAAATGATACTTCAACTCTATATGCTTAGCTCGACCATGAAGCACAGGATTTCTTGATAAGTTGATTGCGGACTGACTATCACACCAAATTACTGTAGCATGGCTTTGAACGTGCCCCAAATCTTCTAAAATCCTTCAGATCCAGATACCTTGACAAGTTGCACTAGTGGCTGAGATATACTCAGCTTCAGTGCTAGAGAGGGCCACTGTATTTTGTTTCTTTGAACTCCAAGAAACTGCACCACTACCAACAGCAAACACATAGGCACCAACACTCTTTCTATCATCAACACAAGCTGCCCAATCACTATCTGAATATCCAATAAGCTTGAGTTTATCATTCTTTTTATACCAAATACCATACTCGGATGTAGAAGCAACATATCTTAGAATTTTCTTGGCTGCACCAGCATGGATTTTGGATGGAGACTGCATGAATCTCGATAAAACTCCAACTACAAAAGCTAGGTCTGGCCATGTGTGTGTAAGATAGATTAAACCACCAACTAAGCTTCGATACTTCGTTTCATCAACCTTGTCTTCACCATCATTTGCCTGATACTTGTCATAAGAACTCATAGGAATATCTTCACCATTGCATTCTTTCATACCAAACTTGTTTAATAGACTTTGAGCATATTTCTCTTGTGAAATAAAAACACCATCCTGAGTCTGGTTCATTTCTAATCCAAGAAAGTAGCGCAGCTGCCCCAAATCGGTCATCTCAAACATCCGCTTCATCCAAGCTTTAAACTCTTCTATCAGAACTTCACTAGAACTTGTACAAACGATGTCGTCCACATATAAACACACATAGATGACATCAGTTGAACAATTCTTCACATAAAGAGTTGGCTCATTCAAGCTCTTAATGTATCCATTATCACTGAAATACCCATCAATTTTAGAATACCACGACCTGGGTGCTTGCTTAAATCCGTAAAGGGCTTTGTGCAGTTTATAAACTTTGTCTTGCTGCCCTTTCACCTCAAAACCAAGGCTGTTCAACATAAATTTCTTCATCAAGATCACCATTCAAAAAAGCTGACTTTACATCCAATTGGTGCAATAACCATCCTTTAAGGGCTGCAACTGCTATAACGATTCTGATGGTTTCAAATCTAGCTACCGGAGCAAACGTTTCTTCATAATCTGTCCCATATTTTTGAGAATAACCCTTAGCAATCAATCTGGCTTTGTGTTTGATTATCTTCCCATCAGGACCCACTTTGGTCTTATACAGCCACTTCAAGCCCACAACATTTCTTCCATTTGGCAGATCCACCAACATCCACGACTGGTTTTTAGTGATAGCATCCATTTCAGCTTGCATGGCCTCCTGCCATTCTTTCTTTTTAGTGGCTTCTGAATAATCCATAGGATCAGTTATATTAAGAGCAAATTGACAATTCAAATGATCTGACGAAGCCTCATTAACTTCTTGAGTAGTAGCATAAAGATCAGCCATGGTTCTAACTCTCAGAGGAGCTGAAGAGCTGGAACCTGAACTCTTGGTTGTGTGCGATTGCTGAGTACTGCCTTGAGGAGTTGTAACACCAGATGCTGCTGCTCCTTCCAAATCAGATGGTTCAGTATCATTGATGCTATCAATTGTTGCCCTTTCAGCATACTCTCCAGAGAAAGGATCCGAATACATTCTTTCATACAATTGTTTTTCTGACTTGTGAAATTCCTACCAGTCCCATGAGTTGTCTTCCAAAATTGTAGTGTCATTGAAACTTCTGGTTTTGATCTTCTTTGTAACAGGATTATAAAGCCTATATCCTGTTCCATTGGATGAATACCCAATCAAGATCATTTTGTTTGATCTATCATCAAGCTTCCTCCTCCCCTGAACATACTTATGACCATATGCAACACACCCAAAAATCTTCATATTAGAAACATCTGGTTTAACATTAAACCATACCTAATGAGGAGTCTTATCTTGAACAACTGAGGTTGGAGCTCTGTTAATGGCGTACACTGCTGTGGCAACAGCTTCTGCCCAGAAGTGATTCGGCAAGTTTCTCTCCTTTAACATGCTTCTAGCCATGCCCATTATAGTTCTATTTTTCCTTTCCACAACACCATTGTGTTGTGGTGTGTGAGGTTCACTCAGTTCCCTTCTAATACCATTCACTTCACAGAAGGAATTAAATTCATTGCTGCAAAATTCTCCACCTCTATCCGTTCTCAAAACCTTCAGACTACATTCACTTTGCTTTTCAACCAGGGGTTTAAAAACTTTAAATCTTTCAAATGCATCAGATTTTTTTGACAAAAAATATACCCAACACATCCTAGACACATCATCTATCAGGAGAAAGTAATAAAGGTTGTGACCAAGACTGGGTACCTGCATCGGACCACATAGGTCAGCATGCACAAGTTCCAATTTCTTTGTAGCTCTCCAGGAAGAGGATTTGAAGGGTAGCCGGATCTGCTTGCCTAGAATACACCATTCACATACACTTGTGCCTTTAATCTGGGGTAAACCACAAACCATAGCTTTCTCATGCAACAGCTTTAAACTATCCCAGTTTAAGTGCCCATATCTTTTATGCCATACTTGAAGCAACGAAGGCTTGTTGGGAGTGCTGGTTTCTGCCTTTGAAGCATCCACCACAAACATGTTATTTGTAGCAACATGAATTTTCATCAATTCAGTTCCTTGATTCTTAATGATGCAGTTGTTGGTGCACTTGTGTCTGTACTTTGTCTGTATTTTGTCTTGATACAAAACGATGTCTTTGTTAGTCCTGTAAGTTTGACCAAGTCAACCATCCTCCGGTTTGACTTGGCCAAACAGTTAGACATTTGTTTGAAAGATGGCTGTGTCGAAAGATGTATCATCGAAGGATAGTTTAGATCCTTCGATGAGCCCGAAAGATAACCTTCGATGGATGGACCTCGAAAGATCTCATCCTTCGAGGTACATGTTGATCCTTCGATGGGTTTCTAGTCGATAGATGATCCTTCGATCATCTATCTGATCCTTCGACCAGACCATGCTGTGTTCGGGTATATATACCCAAGTGTTGTGTTCATTTCTGTAGAGACACTAGACATAAGAGACAGACAAGAGACAGAAAGGAGAAAAACACAGAGAGCATTCTGCTCGGAACACACACACACAAGTTAGAGAGAGTTTGCAGAATACATTTGTAAACCTTGTGCTTGTAACCGAATCCTTTATCGTATTAATACAAGTGGTGTTAATCGGTGAATCTTTGTGTGTTGTGTTTGTGCTTGTTTCATCTCGGTTTGCATGCTAGCCTGGATTCCGTACTCGCTAGTGTGTTAGATATAACAAGGAATAGGTTAAACCTCAACCTCCGAGGGACCTACAAGTGGTATCAGAACCGTGGCTCTTTTCCTTGTTAAAACCGAGGTGTTCTTGCTGTTTTTCGGGCTTTAAAAGTTCATATTTTCTGGAAACACTTTTTAAAATCGGATTTAATCTTGTTGTTTTGCCTTGTGTTTGACTAAAAACCTTGTTATTTTTCATGTTTACATGTTAGTCATGGGTTTTTGTTAAACATTTTAGCAAATATTGTGTTCGGAGAGTTTCGGTTCACCGGAATTCTTATTTTTCTGGGTGGTGTTCTTGAAATCTTCATTGTGCTCTTCAAAAGTTACACTTTTTGATCCTTCAAAAATTGTTTGAAACTTGTTTGTTGTTGGAAGTTGTAAACTGATTAAAATATTCGAACCTTACCTGTTTTGGTGAAACCTGCATGTCATGAGTTGAAAGATATGGTCTGAACATACTTTCTGCCGAAAGTTTCTACCAACCCATCACCTTTTTCACCAACCTGTCATCCTTAGTCAACTGTGTCAGACCGGATCGAAGGATATCCTTCGAAGTCGAAAGTTCATCTTTCGATCATAGAAGGTTCGATAGATAATCATCTTTCGACCCATCCTTCGAAGTCAGAGGCTTATCCTTCGATCAAGGGAATCTATTCGAAGGATAGTTATTCGAAAGATAAGGATCTTTCAAATTGTGAATCTTTCGAGTTTGTGAATCTTTCGAAATCATTGTTCGAGATTCAACAGTGATCTTTCGAACACTGTTGATCCTTCGAACAAGTCTTGATCCTTCGATCATAATCTGTTTATGTTTAACAAGTTTGTGATTTTCAGGTATTCTTTTTCTTGATCAAAAATGAATTCGATGTGGGGTATTCCCTTACCTGCAACTCCTGCATGGGCCGAATCTCCCGTACCTGTATCTTCGCAAGCTAATGCTATATCTACCGGTCAATGGGCATTCGTATCAAATCAAACTCCAAGTGTTCAAAGCATTTTGTTAAGCGAGAGTGAAACGGGAAGTTTGAATAGGCCTCCAAAGTTGATGCACTTAAGTGAATATCCGGGATGGTTTGATAGATTTCATACATACGTCCTTGGTCAAAATACAGAATTGTGGTTGCGTTTCATCACAGATTTTGATCAAACAATAGAGCTTGCCGCATCATCTGCTGCTACGTTTGCAGATCTTACGGAAGATCAGAAGAAGGTCTATGATTTGGAAAAGAAGGCATATGCCATTCTTACTCAGGCGTTAAGTAAAGATATTTATCATCAATTTGTCAGTTACAAGACAACGAAGACGTTGTGGGACGCATTGAAGATAAGGGGCGTGGGAAATGAAGCGACACGTCAATTGAGAAAAGACCTGCTAAAGAAAGAGTTTGATGGTTTTACTTGTATGGAGAATGAATCTTTAGGAGATTTAACAAGTCGATTCAATCATTTGCTGACTGAATTGGGAAATATTGGGGTTGTAACAACTTCAGCAGAGATAGTGAAGAAGTTTGCAGATGCACTGCCACCTCAATGGAATAATTTCTTAGAAATCATGAAGTACAATGGCACTTTGGATACAACAAACTTCAATGACTTTGCTCAACTCCTGGAAAACAAGAATCAGGAAGAAACTCTCAAGGCAAAAAGAGTTCCAGTGCCACAAAATCCTGAAATGTATTATGGAGCTTCTAGCACTTCTACAAAACCTTCTTCACACGCTCCAATTCAAACAGCATTTGTGTCTAGCACTAGTTTGTATGGCATTCCTCCTCCAACAACAGACATGTATGGAAATCCGCTTAAACCAGTCCCTCAACCACTTCCTCCTCAACAGCAAGCATGTTATGGAAGCACATCATCTGCTAGTCAGCAATCAAAGCCAGATACAGTACGGCTCGACACCTCAAGTTTCTCTAAAGTCAGTGTTGAAGTAGCAAAAGAACATATGGAGCTTCTAAACACTTTGGTGAGCGCATACTGTGGATTAGTGGAAGGTCAGATTGGCAACATTAATCTGACTCAAGAAGACTATCAGCAGATCGATAAAGAGGAGATGGAGATGATGGACATCAAGTGGGCCTTTGCCAGTGCTGTTAGGCGAGCAAAGGATTTCATGGAAAGAACTGGCAGAACCAGCTTGGAAAGCAAGAAAGACACCAAGTATGGGTTTGATAAACAGGCTGTTAAATGCTTCAATTGTGGTGAACGTGGTCATTTCAAACGTGAATGCACAAGACCAGCTCAACATGGAAACCAAAATCCTTTCAGAGGACAAGGCAACAGGGCAAATCAGAACCAAGGAAGGAACAATGAGCGAACATTGGTGCCTGTCAACAACCAGAGTCAAGCAGGACCATCTAATGCCAACCAGGTACTTGTGGTTCAAGTAGATGAAGGATGTGATTGGTCAATCCAGTTGGGAAATGATGCTCCAGATGGAACAGCTTGTTTTGCTGAAATTGTCAAGGATCTAAATCACGCCAGTGGTGGAGAATCTTCCGCCAATGGTTGTGACTCTTCTGAGGATGAAGACTCTTCTGGTTATAGTAGAAGTTCAGATGAAGAATCCTCGAGTTCAGGCGATGATCATGTGGATGAGACATCAAGTGCGTCAGTCGATGCTAATATTGATGAGCTTTTGGGAGAAGCTGCAGCAGAAACTCAAAGAAGATCTATTTTGGTGGATTAAGCTGCTTATTCTTCGTCTTCTCTCCATTCAGCCTTTATGGCTAATGTCGACAGTTCATCAAGTCAGGTATGTGTCGATGAACCCACTTCTGTTAGCTGTGATAATTGTGATTGTTTGCATGTTAAATGTGCTGATTTAGAGGCAACCATGTCTGAGTTGCAAGGCAAACATGATGCTTTACAAGCTAGTTTGTTTGACTTGCAAGACAAACATGTTTCGTTGAATGATAAGTGGTGTGAATTGCAAAGCAAACACGAGGCTTTGCAAGAGAAATATGATGTGACATTCATTCACAACCAGAAGTTGACCGTTGATCTTTCCAAGTGCACAGAAGCCAACATGTTTTATGAAAACCATGAAAAGGAGTTTAAATCGATGATTGAAAAATTAAAGAAAGATAAAACCGAGCTAACAAAAATGGTTTCCAGAAAACAAACTGACATTAATTTGTATATAACTCGCCTTGAGGTAATGCAAAAGGAAATGGCTTGTGTGAAAACTGAAAGTGAGGCGATCCAGCTTAAGCTAGACAGTTATTTGAGCTCTAGTTATGTGTTGGATCACATCATTGATGTACAGAAAGAGAAACGGGATGTCACATGCATAGGTTACAAGAAATGTCCACCACCCGTGAGAAATAATTATGATGCCATGCTTGATGAGGAATATAGAACTCACTTTGAACCATCTGTTCCTCTAGATGTTAATGAATTTGCAACAGGACTCGGATACAAGAAAGAAGTATCATCAGATTCGAATGTGTCAGCAGATACATTTGTAACTGCTGAACCGAATCAGACTCCTCCAGTTGTGATTGAGGATACTGATTCTTCTGATGATGAATCTGATGATACTGATTCGGAAAAGTCTGATGCGGTAGTCAAAGAAGAGGACATACCTCTTGAGAATCATATTCTATGTGATCCTCCCGCAAAACCTGCTAAGACTGTCCCAACCGAGTCCACATCTGCAAAAGAGTCGGAGAGTGTGGAGTTGCTGTACACTCTGGTTGGTGATGATAAAGTTTATTCAGACAAAGATTTTCCTATTAAGAATGTTAATCAATCATTAATCAGTAAAGTCTTTGAAAATTCAACAAGTAAGTTTTTGGGAAAGACAGGATCACGTGTTACAGTAACACAGTGCCCTCCTATCCCAAAGGCCGAAGTTCGAAAACAATTTGGCAATAAAAAATTACCAACAGTGCAAAAACAGCAAAATCATGCCAAACCAAGAGGTAAAACACCGACTCAAACTCAAAGGAAGCCGAATCAAAAGAAGAAAAAGGATGTGAACTTTGTGAAATCTAAGGGAACGGACAAAATTGAAACATTTCAAAATCAATCTAACTTAGATTTTGTCAAGAAAGCAACAGTGATGAAAAGGAATGAACCAAGTAGTTCAAAACCTAGTACCTCGGGGTCACAAAGTTCATCATCGGCAAGACGATCACATGATTCTTCGGGGTTTGTTGAACGAAGATCGTGTTTTGAATGTGGTACAATTGGACACATAATTCGAAATTGTCCGTATCTTCATAAATTAAAAGCCAAAGAAGATGATCCCCGTGAACGCAATCACCAAAAGCGATCTGTTTCTGTAAAACAAGATCCCCGACTTGTAAGAGAAAGGGAAAAGAAACAGAAACGCCAACAAGTCAAGGTGATTGAAAAGGCACTTAAAACTGATGTGGTTCAAAAACAATCTGTTTCAGTTAAGCCAGAAAACTCAAAATTTTCAAAAACTTCAAACAATCACGAAGTTAAATTGTCAAACAATCAAACTGGTAAAACTCAACAGACATGGAAACCTAAGTTGACCACAAATTCAGGGGGACCATCACAATTTTCAAATCATCAAAGAATAGAAGTTATTGTTATTGATGAAAATGGAAGACCCAAGACCACAATGGCTTGGGTCCCCATCTCCAACTAATTGTGTGAGTTCATGTGCAGGGTGTTCCAGGAGGAACTATCAGCAGTCATTGGATTGTTGATAGTGGGGCATCCAGGCACATGACAGGCGACATGAAGCTTCTCTACGACGTCAAATCTATTAGAGGAGGTTATGTTGCTTTTGCTGGAGATAAGGGCGGATATATTACGGGTGAAGGAATGATTTCCAACGGGGTTGTTAGCTTTGATAAGATCAACTTCGTACAACAACTTGATCACAATCTTCTTAGTGTTTCTCAAATTTGTGATAAGCAGTTCTCAGTACACTTTGATGCAAATGGATGTTATGTGCTGAAACCCGACTTCAAAATTCCAAAAGAATGGATTCTCTTGTCGGCTCCAAGGATAAATGATCTGTATGTCCTTGATATGAGCCAAGCTATTACTACGTCTGCACAAGCAACTTGTTTCGTTTCCAAAGCCACAGAAAAAGACTCAATCTCTTGGCACAGACGAATGGGTCACATTCACTTACGCAAAATGAATCATTTGGTGTCAAAAGAATTAGTGAATGGTGTTCCTCTTAAAACCTTCCATCTTCAAGACGTCTGTGTCTCGTGCCAGAAAGGAAAACAAACGAAGAAGCGACACCCTACAAAGAAAGTCAACACGGTGGCAGTTCCTCTTGAACGTTTGCACATGGATTTGTTCGGTCCTGTCAAGCACAAAAGCATCAGGAATCATCAATATTGCCTCGTGATAACTGATGATTATTCAAGATTTTCTTGGGTGGCGTTCATGGCACATAAGAGTGAAACCTTCGGTATTATCAAAAACTTGATCATTCAGATTGAGAATCTATATAAGTTGAAGGTTAGGCGGATACGTAGCGATAATGGTACTGAATTCAAAAATCATGCCATGGCGGAGTTTTGCACTTCAAAGGGTATTCTTCACGAATTTAGTGCAGCTTATACTCCTCAACAGAATGGCGTCGCTGAACGTAAGAACCGCACATTGATCGAGACTGCTAGGACTATGTTGGTAGAGTCACAGTTGCCGATTCCCTTCTGGACTGAAGCTGTGGCCTCTGCATGTTATACGTTAAACCGAGTCCTTACAGTCAAAAGGCACAACAAGACCTGTTTTGAGCTTATTAACAAACGGAAACCAGATTTGTCATATCTTGAACCGTTTGGAGCTCCGTGCACAATAATCGATCCTAATGGAAAGTTTGGGGCAAGAGCCATTGAGGGATACTTTCTTGGGTATTCCACCCCAAACTTAAGAGTCTGGAATCTAGAGACTAAAAGGGTCGAGGAATGGTCTGAAGTCAGAGTACAAAGGCACACTTTACCAGTCAAAAATCCTGGTCAGCCTTGGATGTTTGAGTACGATGACTTTTTCAATTCGATCAATGTTGAAGCAGTTGAAGAAAATGCTGCGGCAAGGATGCTTTTCGAGAGTGACAATGCAACAGATTCACCGTTGGTTCGTCCCATTATTGTCAATCAAGAACCATCTTCAGTGAACAACAATGCTCTCGACAATGAGGATTTTCATGATGCTACCGAATTGAACGAATCTTCAGAGGATGATGAATTTCTCGATGCAGATCAAGAAGCCCCAATAACAGCAGTTCATGGTACTTCAGAGGGTACACCTCCAGTGGGCGTCCCTAGAACAGCTGAAGCTACTGCATCATCCTCTTCGTCAATTCCGGGCATTGAATTAGTTGTTGATCTCAATCTCAACAACCTGGGTACAAATATTCCATTTCAAGATAATCCAGAGACAAGGATTCACAATACCCATCCTCAACAAAACATCATCGGAAATGTACAAAGTGGCGTTCAAACAAGAAACATGTTGCGAAACAACAACAATGCAGGCTTGTATGCGGCGATTAGAGAATCTGGTCAACAAAATGATTGGTCTTTCGCGTGTTATGTCTCACAGGAAGAGCCAAGAACTTGGAAAGAAGCTTTGAAAGATAACTCTTGGGTTGAAGCAATGCAGGAAGAACTGCAGGAATTCCAGAAGCTTGGTGTCTGGAAACTCGTAGAGAAACCTGCTGGTTACAAGAAGATTGGTACCCGTTGGGTGTTTAAATGCAAAAAGGATGACCGTGGAATCGTTATTCGAAACAAAGCAAGGCTAGTCGTTCAAGGTTTTCTTCAGATAGAAGGAATCGACTACAACGAAGTGTATGCACCTGTTGCACGTCTAGAAGCAATTCGGATCTTTCTGGCTTATGCCTCATTCAAAGGTTTCAAGGTATACCAGATGGACGTGAAAAGTGCATTCTTACATGGTGTAGTGGAAGAAGAGGTGTACGTCGAACAGCCTCCAGGTTTTGAAGATCCTATCCATCCCGATCGGGTTTGGTTGCTCAACAAAGCTCTCTATGGTCTTCATCAAGCACCGCGAGCTTGGTACGCAACCTTATCTAATTATCTGCTGGAGAATGGATTTCGCAGAGGTCTTATCGATTGTACTCTTTTCGTCAAAGAACAAGATGGAGATCTTCTACTGGTACAGGTATACGTTGATGATATTATTTTTGGTTCTACTAATGATGTTTTGTGTAGGAATTTCGAGCGCATTATGCAGGATAAATTCGAGATGAGTGCTATGGGGGAAATGACTTTCTTTTTGGGCCTACAAATACAACAAACTGAGTCTGGGATATTCATCCATCAGACGAAATATGTTGGTGACATCTTGAGCCGGTTCCAGATGTCTGATGCAACGCCCATCGGTACCCCATTGCCGCAAAATCACGGAATTACTCCAGACTTGAAGGGTGAAGCTGTTAGCCCCTCATACTATCGCGCGATGATCGGATCTCTTATGTACCTCACAGCATCAAGACCAGATATAATGTACCCAACGTGCCTCCTTGCCAGATATCAAGTCAACCCGAAGGCCTCACATCTTGCAGCTGTAAAAAGGATTTTTCGTTATTTGAAGGGTTACCCTGACACCGGTCTATGGTACCCTAGGGATAATAACTTTGACTTGATCACATTCAGTGATTCTGATTTTGGCGGATGCAAAATCGACGGCAAATCCACAACGGCTGGATGTCAGTTTTTGGGAAATCGCCTAGTCACATGGCAATGCAAGAAGCAGACGTGCGTCGCTACATCAACATGCGAAGCTGAATACATTGCTGCCTCAAGTTGTTGCTCCCAAGTCCTATGGATCCAACAACAAATGCGAGACTACGGTTTTGAATTCCTAACTACTCCTATTTACGTTGATAATTCTGCTGCCTTACAGATCACTAAAAATCCTGTGCAGCATTCAAAGACTAAGCACATCGACATTAAGTATCACTTCATACGTGATTGCTTTGAGAAAAGGCTAATCGATGTTGCTTACGTCCACACCGATGACCAACGTGCCGACCTTTTTACCAAAGCATTTGACAAATCAAGATTTGACTATTTATTATTGGTAAACGGCATTAAGGTCAAGCAAGAGTAATACCAACATCGGAAAATCATTTTTGTAAATACCTTTGTGTTTTAAATTTTATCTTAGTTTATTGATTTTAGGGGGAGTAAATCCAAAAATTTGAAAATCCAAAAACATCGAAAAATTTCAAAAACACAAAAACAATAGAAAAACAAAAATGAGTTTCCTGGCGAGCAAAAGAGAAAATGATAGTACATCAGTGGTCTGTCTAAACCTCTTTAAACCTTAAATGAAAAACGATAAGCAGTTCTATATAAGATGTATCGGTAGGCTCACAATCATTTTAAAGTGTGCAGGGTGATATAAACTTAAATCGACTGAAGACTGGGTGGGAACCATTCATTGGCATATGGTCTTAGTACCAAAATTTCGTTTGATAGATTGCCGAGGTTCTGAGATATTCGGTCTTTATGCTGCTTATCATCTGGGTATCATGGTTGTATCTTTTACCGAAAAATAACGGGGACGCAAGTCTAGATCTTCCATGATACCATACATACGTGTACATACTGCATTCGACCTCAATAAGTGATCAACAATCACATGTCCCTCAAAATAAGTGATAATATATCACAAATTATTTATCCGGGAGTCAAGTTCGTCTCTCTGCTGTACGAAAGTACTGACCTGTTCACGGACTTGCTCCTGTGCCCTCATGCATATGAAAATCAAGTTCCTCATCAATAAGTGATTCTATCACATAGGGCTTGTTTTCAAATCAAAATAAGTGAGAATCTCACATCATATACGGTCAAACAGATGATAATCGGTATACTCACCGGTAAGATGAACCCTCGTGCATACCTTGATACGGGAATGTGTCGTGATGTGGATGAACACCGGTCGGTAAGTATAAATCATACCTTAACGTATCCCCTCGCCATGATTACAAATGATAAGTTGAGTTTATGTGGACAACAATACCGATAATTGTTATAGGATGCTTATCTTAATGTTAACTAAAAGAACAACAAGAGCGTTTTGACATGACCGTACACTGATATGATTCTCTTACCCTCGAAACTCGCAAAAAGATTGTCTGTAAATATTTATTTAATGCTTTCATTTTCTGCATCTTTGTATATATTTATTTACTGCTTTCAGTCTTTGCATTTCAAATATTAAAACACACCTAAAATCTGTTTTAATATAAACTTTATAAAAGCCAAAAAGATTTTATTTCTGTTTTATTTTCGATCGTACGATGTTGGAGCTCGAGTCTTCGTTACCTGAAACCTGAACGAAAACCGAAATGACTAAATCTTCATAAACGGTCGAAATTTGCAAGTTTTGAAAGTTAAAGACTAAAATTGACAAATTTATTAAACTTTCGAACTGTCGGACGATGTTAGATTATGCAATGGTCCATGTGTGTCGTTTGCTTATGATGTTCCAAGCAGTTGTTCTCATTACGCGTTTAGATTTCTTGCATGTGCAGATTCTAAAGGCGAGGAGAACATGGTAGATGACAAGCTTCGGAATGAAGACACGACGTGAAGGCGCTCAAGTGATGAAGATGATCGAGTTGCCGCTGGCCATCATCAACACCACAAGGATCTCACTTCATAAAGAACAAGTATTTCACGAGCATACCTCAAGGGGGAGCTTATGTTAAGGGGGAGTTTGTCAACACACTTCCTACATAAAACGGGTAGTTTGTTGGTACACTTTCTGCTTTCAAGACGTGAAGACTTTAAAGATCCTCCGACATTGAAGACTTGAAAGGACGTCAAAGGCTTGAAGTCATGAAGATCGAGACAAAGATCGAGACACGAGAGACCCACAAGAACCAAGATCGAGACAAAGCTACAACCAGACAAAGCTACAGCCAAGGGGGAGTTTGTTGGTGCACTTGTGTCTGTACTTTGTCTGTATTTTGTCTTGATACAAAACGATGTCTTTGTTAGTCCTGTAAGTTTGACCAAGTCAACCATCCTCCGGTTTGACTTGGCCAAACAGTTAGACATTTGTTTGAAAGATGGCTGTGTCGAAAGATGTATCATCGAAGGATAGTTTAGATCCTTCGATGAGCCCGAAAGATAACCTTCGATGGATGGACCTCGAAAGATCTCATCCTTCGAGGTACATGTTGATCCTTCGATGGGTTTCTAGTCGATAGATGATCCTTCGATCATCTATCTGATCCTTCGACCAGACCATGCTGTGTTCGGGTATATATACCCAAGTGTTGTGTTCATTTCTGTAGAGACACTAGACATAAGAGACAGACAAGAGACAGAAAGGAGAAAAACACAGAGAGCATTCTGCTCGGAACACACACACACGAGTTAGAGAGAGTTTGCAGAATACATTTGTAAACCTTGTGCTTGTAACCGAATCCTTTATCGTATTAATACAAGTGGTGTTAATCGGTGAATCTTTGTGTGTTGTGTTTGTGCTTGTTTCATCTCGGTTTGCATGCTAGCCTGGATTCCGCACTCGCTAGTGTGTTAGATATAACAAGGAATAGGTTAAACCTCAACCTCCGAGGGACCTACAGCAGTCACGGCCTTCAAACAACAAAGAATAACCTTTCCTCATGAGCTGACCCACACTTAACAGATTATACTCCAAGGTTGGAGCGTAATATACATCGCTAAGGAATTTATATGAGTTTGGGCCAGTATAAATTCGAACAACACCTTTTCCATCAACTACAAGTATCTTTTTATTTCCCAATTGAACATTCATCTTGAAGGTTTCATCAAGTTCAACAAAACTAACCTTGGATCCTGTCATATAGTTTGAACATCCTGAATCAAGAAACCAAAGATTGTTGGCTTCTTGTTCATGTATAACCGCCATAAATAAGTACTGGTCCTCACTATTGTTATTGTTTTCTTTTGGTTCCACTGATTCAGCGGCTATATTGACCTGAGCATCTTCATTATACCAGCAATCCTTGGATAAATGGCCATATTTTTTGCATGTATAACATTGCGGTACCTTACTTCTATCAAATGATCTTCCTCTACCCCGGCCTCTGTAACCTCCACGTCCTCTGCCACGTGCATTTGATGACCAGTTTCCTTCTTGCATAACCTGCAGGGCATGTTCTTCAAACTTCTCCGTTTTCTCATGAGATCTGCTGTTTATTCTTTCTTCTTGTGATTGCAAGGAACCCATCAGCCTCACAGGAGTGAGTTTAGATAGATCAAAGGATACTTCAATAGATGGAACAATGTGATCAAACTTCGGAGATAAACTTCGAAGTATTTTCTCAACGATGGTTTGATCAGAAACGATCTCCCCATAAGCTCTCTTCTGACTCACATTCCCCATAACTCTAGAGAAGTATTCTCCAACTGTTTCATTGTCTTTCATAGAGAGATTCTCAAACTCTCTTCTCAATCCTTGCAATTTTATCGCTTTCACTTGGGTATCTCCTTGATACTCCATCTTCAGAATATCCCAACTTTCTTTAGATGATTCAGCAACAGCAATTCGAGAAAATAAATGATCATGAACAGCCTGTTGAATAATGGCCATAGCATGAGCATCTCTTTTCTTGGTAGCCTTGAGTTTGTTTGCATCGGATTCTTGATTATTGACACCTTGCTCCACCAGATCCCAGAGATCTCTTGACTTTAAAATGGTTTTCATTCGTATGCTCCAATGTTCATACCCTTCTCCCTTAAAGACAGGAATCGGAGTAGGAGTAGTGGGCAAATTACTTGTTTGATTGGCCATTGAATGAGAGAAGAACAGGAATGGAGAACTGGATCACACTCAAGCTCTGAAACCACTGCTGATATCAAAACTTATTTAACACACAAAGATAATCGCTCACTTTGATCAAACTCAAGGCTTTTTATTATGTAATTGTGAATAATGAAAACAAGAACAGAGGCTGCAATATATAGGCAGCATTACAACGGAATAAAACTGAAAACCTAAAAAAGTGGATCTCACAAACTTATTCAACAAAACACTAAGGTAAACAAAACAGCTAGTAGATAAGCCTTGAACTTCGGATGACCAAACCAAACACCCACGTGCATGATAATTTTGGGGTTTGAATCATATTTCAACATTTACCGTCTTTTTTAATATGTGACTGTATTATTTTAGTATATCAGAGAAAATCTACAAAAGATAGATTCTCGCTTGGGTTGCAAGGGCGGTTCTTAGAAGAGTGTAGGACCGTTTTCTGGACCGAAACCGTGATTATCATGATTATGTTCATAGACGGGAAGATCATAGACAGATGAAATACTTACTTGTATAGATTTGATAACATAACAAAGCAAGCCGGCCCGATTAACAAGCTAACCGAACCATACCAAAGAAGTATACATCCGGGGAGAGAGCAAGTGGTGATCTCTCCCTGGTGAGGACTTGAACCTCCTAAAATCTCCAAGTGTTTGAAATGGCAAAGGGTTGCTATTTATAGCTACACCCCTTTGTCTTTCAAACACACACGGTCAACCGAATAACCCTCTCGTTTGACCACTTCAAACGAGCGGGTCTATACACGTTCGTTAGACCGTTTCACTAACTATTACAAATTCAGCATAAAATAAATCTAATCTATTCGACAAGCATCGGACACAAATCTGCATCAACAAATTCCCCCTTGTCCGTTGCTGTCGAATGCTGAAAATGCAACTGCAATCGATCTTCAGTCAAGTATTCATCTTCTCTGTGTTAACAAATTCCCCCTTGACCGATGATCCAGGTAAGTAGTATCTTGACGCTTCTTGTATAATAGTTCCCCCTCAAAGTACGCGTATCCGTGTTGGGCGTTGTGCAATTTCCTCAAAAGGCTCAATTGACCGATCTTCCGCTGATCTTCCAATACTCCAACCGGCATTTGATAAGGGTTCCATTCTTTTAAAAACTGCATCAAGTCTTGATCTTCAAGCATACTACAATGATAGAGGTTTCTGGTGAACTGTCTTCTGTAAACTGTCTTTGTGTCACTAGAAAATCACAAACTCTACCACCTGTGATTGCGTTTAGAAATTTGCCGAAGAAATTCAACATACGAAAAATTTTTATTCCCCCATTTCTTTGGTAAGATCTCTAAACCTTAACAGATTCCCTTCCACTTTAAAGGAACTGTCGTTAAGTTTCAAATGTTCACCAATTCCCTTCACCTAGCGGAACTGTCGTCAATCTTTACTGAACAAACTCTCTCCACTGAGTAGAATCTTTCAAATGTTCTCGGTTTTTCGAAAAATCACGAAAACGGCTTTCTTCTTTGCATATTCTAGTTGAATAAGAACGTCCCCTAATACCCCGTAGGATCCGACTTGTATCCCCCCAAGGTTCTGCTAACACCTAATCTGAAAACTTTCATCATAGGCATATACTCTTCGACCTTTTGGATTCGTTAGGACCGGTATTGACATTCTAGGTTCATACGTTCGTTTTCAAATGCGAAAATATGACAATAAACAAAATGCTTTCGAACATCTTCGAATAACCGATAACAAACATAAATACTGACGTGCGGAAGTGAACATACCGTTTTGTTTTTGGTTTTTGGCCCATTGTAGTCGCGTCACCATTTTTGACATTTTCATCGGTAACCGTGACTACCCCACAATTTTTCAACAATCAAGTTTTCATCATCTCTTGTTTTCATCATGCCGCAACATCCCGCAAGCTCCCAAATTCGTACGAATTTGATGTTGACATTTAGACGTGCGGTTCAAATCCACTTTGCGAACACCCGACCCCCACTAGAGAACTGAATTAGGTCCATAAAAAAACAAATCTGAACCTCACGAAAGAATGCCCCAAATAACAGCAACCATTCTTTAACAATCAGTGGGCCCAAGTTGATAAAACTAAACTTGGAATTCTGTGGCTAAAAAGAAGTAGTCGAATCAACCTTGGCCCATTATCACAGCCCATGTAGAAAGTTCCCAGCAAATTTAAAGCCCACGAGTTTCATTGAAAAGATTTGAGGGAACCGTGACAGGAAGTCCACAAAAGAAAACCTAGCTGGACTTTTCTTTTCAGCCAACCACTTCTTTGTACAGCCGCCAAGTGTGTCTTCCCCTCTCTCTCTCTGCGATACAATCAACAATCCAATTATTCAACACACATATCTGTCATCCTCTTCTCTTTCTCGATGAACAAACAAAAAAAAAAATTGAGCAGCCGGTAATTATCATCACTCTCAATCTCTGCGATACATACATATCCAAAACAAACAAACAAATCAAAAGTCATCTTCGATGAACAACCCCTGATCGATTTCCCTTTTTACCTCTTCGATATCTAACAACCAAAGCCCCAAATAAAAATCCATTACACATCCCTCGGTCTCCTTGTCTGCGATGAACAAAGACTCAAAAACCGTCATCTTCTACCTTCAATCATTGATAAACAATCAGAACCCCAAATCAAAAATCACAGACATCATCTTCACTTTCTGCGATTTACACGAGAACGGAGATCTATTTCCGGTGTTCGGTGGTTAGGTGAAGTTGATTGTGAGATGAGGCGGTTGTGAACGAAGTGAAGAACGATTTTTACTGCGGTGGTGGTCGGAGTTTACTGTGGTGAAGACCAGTTAACATCTGATCGGAGAAACACTTCAGCCGACGAAACAGCAACGCTGACGAAACTGATGTGTGTTAATCGACGAAACTGGTTGATCTTTGTTGTTTGACGAAACACAGTTGTTTGTTTGTTATTTGCGACGAAACAGGGTGGTAACAGGTCGACGAAACAGAATTTTGGGAACGACGAAACTGGAGGAGGTGTTTCGTCATGGGGCCTGTTTCGTCGGGACTGGGTATGAAGAAACCCTATTTTCTTTAAGCAGCCGCCAAGAACATCAAGAACACAGCCTCTGTTCTATTTTGCAGATTTGACGAAAACACTGTATTTTTGATTTTTGATGATGATAACTTGATTATATAGGTGAAAAACATAAAACCGAACACTTGTTTCAGCACAGATCTGAATAATCGGTTCCAGATCTGAGTTTTTCTCATTTTCACCATTTTTTACATCTTGAACAAAAAGCACGAAAATCATAGATCTAGAGCACATGTGACTTAGTAAACGGTTAGATTTACTAAATCGGGCACCATGGCTCTGATACCAATTGTAGGACCGTTTTCTGGACCGAAACCGTGATTATCATGATTATGTTCATAGACGGGAAGATCATAGACAGATGAAATACTTACTTGTATAGATTTGATAACATAACAAAGCAAGCCGGCCCGATTAACAAGCTAACCGAACCATACCAAAGAAGTATACATCCGGGGAGAGAGCAAGTGGTGATCTCTCCCTGGTGAGGACTTGAACCTCCTAAAATCTCCAAGTGTTTGAAATGGCAAAGGGTTGCTATTTATAGCTACACCCCTTTGTCTTTCAAACACACACGGTCAACCGAATAACCCTCTCGTTTGACCACTTCAAACGAGCGGGTCTATACACGTTCGTTAGACCGTTTCACTAACTATTACAAATTCAGCATAAAATAAATCTAATCTATTCGACAAGCATCGGACACAAATCTGCATCAACAAAGAGCTTTGGCAGGGCCATGGCCCGGGCAAGTTTTTCGGCCGTAGTGCTAATTTTTCGCATTTCGATCGAAATTTTTTATATATACTATGTTTGGCCCGGTCTTGCCCGGGATTTTTTTAGTGCCCGTGTCTTTCGGCCCTGGCACGTTCAACGGGCAAGATCCGCCACTGTTGGGTTGGGTGGGTTATATTGGTTAGTTGGGTGTTTAAACCACTTGATAACCAAACTGAATGTTGGTTAGGGATAATCTGAATGAGCTAAGTTGCAGTTTTTTTAAGATTAACTGAATCTGTCAAATAAGGTGCATGAATCAAATAAAGCTGTAGTTTTAAAGCAGTCAAATAAAAATAAACAGTGTTCATAAACACATTCTGGACACACAAAATTCAAAACCAAAAAAAAAAGCAAAAACACACTTCAAAACTGATCTAACTGTCTTGAATTTGATCAAGAAACAGCCTGAAAAGTAAAATAAAAACACTCAGATTTAAACCAAAAGTCCATAACAAGCTTTTATCAATAAATTTACTATATATTGTATTTGGGAGTTCTAGGCTTCTGTTTTTTTTTTTCAAGTAGTTTTCTTAAATAGTTCTGCAGTCACTTCTTCAAAGAGGAACATATTTTCTACCATTTTGTATTGTTATAAAATGCACATCTCATTGGTACTTTTTCTGATACATTGTATATATTTTCTACTATATCTTTATTAATATTATGCATATCATTTAGTACTGATAATGATACATTGTCTACTTTTTTTTAGGAATTGGGTTCAAAAGTGTTTTTCTGATAACATCTCAGCCTTACATCTTCAGTAACGGCTACAAGATAAGGTTTAATGAAAAACCATGCCAACATTGTAATGTTGGTTATATAGTTCCTGAATGGGTCGAGGAGGATCCAACTCTATCTGATATTCAAAGCGTATATGGTTTGTCGACTGCTCTACCAACCACCACCCTGGTGTTACCATTAAAGGCAGAGAAGGTCAAGCCAGTGAAGGATCAGCTCTCAAGTATCCACCCTGAAGTGCTTTTATTTCTTTCAAAGATAAAGCGGCTTTCAGTCAGGGAAGACAATGACAATCCCAAGCTAAACACTGTGAGTGCAATATCAATATCAAGTGAGAAAAATTTTGTGACTTTGAAGAGCATGGATGCCGAGTCATACACGCTTCATCTTAGTGCCGATGTTTCTGGCAATCAAGATGACACAGAATGCGGCTACTACATGTGGAAACAAAGGTTTCCTGTAAAGCAACAAAACAAAGTCGACGTTCGATCAGTAGTCGAGGAGTGGGTTATTACATTAGCTTTCCCAAATGGGAAAAGACTCAATCGAGGTGCAAGCATGCCGGGCATCTATTCCTTTTTACCAACCGAGACGGTTACAAATTTTCCATTTATAATCCAAGCCGATTTTCTCTTAGCTTCATCAAGGGAAAATATTCTCTTGGACAACAAATGGAATGAAGGAATTCTTGATTGTGTGCCTGTTGCCTTTTTGAATTCATTTACCTCGTTGATCAAGTCTTCCGAAACTGCTCCTATTTCTAGTCTTCCTAATCAATTTAGGTTCTTACCTGTCAAAGAATCCTCTCACGCAAAACTGAATCATGTTCGGGATGCAATTAAGGCTAAACTCATGAACGAGACTATTGTTCCATGCGAATCATACACGGGGCAAAAGTTGTTTCGTAAACCCAATGAAGTCGGTAGGCTGGAGCCTGCATTTTGGAGCATATTAAACCGTGCAAGAAGCCAAGGCGTTAGTTTCTCTAATATTTCATCTCATGGAGCCTATCTTCTTGCTTCTTCTTTTGATCAAGAGGAGTACAATTCCATTCTAGAGTTCTTGGAAATTCGAGCGGTTGATAATGAATGGTATGCCAAATGCATTGCTGGTTCCAATCTTGTAATGGGCGTATCGGAGGAAATTTATATGAAGCTTTTGGTGTTCGTAGAAGAAAATTGGGGGTCCTCGTTTTGCACGACCAACATCAAGAACATACCGTTCATAAAGTATGTCGGGATGGATGGCAAAGTGAACTTGTTCAAAATCTGTAGGTCCGGCTAGGGGAGGATCTAGTCGCCTAATCCTTGTATACGAACCACTCCGGTTGTGCGGAATCCAACCGGAATAGCAAACCGAGATAGAACACGTAATAACATGACACGCAAATATCACCGTTTAACACCACTGTATTAATACGAATGAAAGGGTTCAGTTACAATCCAACGTTTACAAATGTGCTCTGTAAACTCTCTCTCTCGTGTGTGTGTGCTCTGTGGGTTCTCTCTTGTTCTCTTCTTGTGTTCTCCCCGTTCCTAAACAGAACAAATGAACTCTATTTATACTAACAGACACACATACATATGACGAAACAGACAATAGGCGACGAAACAGAATCATGGTCGACGAAACACATATGATTCGTCGACTTCTGGGCTGTTTCGTCGATGTGGTCTTAGGCCCAATCAGTTTAAGGCCCAATCCCTGATTCGTCATCTTCTTTTAGCCCAAGGACTGTGATGTTGAGTCCAATCCTTGTCTTGTCTCTTTTGTTGGCTTGACGTCTTGTACATGACGGAGGAAAGTCGTGTCAACACGGGCCGAACCGAGTCGCGTCCACAGTATCATGTATCAACAAACTCCCCCTTGGACGCTACTCGTGAGGTTCGCTTCTCATATCTTCTATGTCGGAGGATCTTCAAAGTCTTCACGTCTTCAAAGCAGAAAGTGTATCAACAAACTCCCCGTTTCATGTAGGAAGTGTGTTGACAAAATCCCCCTTAACATAAGCTCTCCTTTGAGGTATGCTCGTGAAATACTTGTTCGTTATGAAGTGAGATCCTTGTGGTATTGATGATGGTCAGCGGCAACTCGATCATCTTCATCACTTGAGCGCCTTCACGTCGTGTCTCCATTCCGAGGCTTGTCATCGACCATGTTCTCCTTGCCTTTAGAATCTGCACATGCAAGAAATCTAAACGCGTAATGAGAACAACTGCTTGGAATATAGTAAACATAAACAAACGACACACGTGTGACCATTGTTTAATCAAACACCGTCCGATAGTTTGAAAGTTTAATAAAATTTATCAATTTCAATTTTAACTTTCAACACTTTGCAAATTTCGACCGTTTATGAAGATTTAGTCGTTTTCGGTTTTCATTCAGGTTCCAGGTAACGAAGACTCGAGCTCCAACATCGTACGATCGAAAATAAAATAGAAATAAAATCTTTTTGGCTTTTATCAAGTTTATATTAAAACACACTTAAAATCTTTTTGGTATTTTTGAATATTTCAAATGTAAAGACTGAAAGCAGTAAATAAATATATACAGACATTCTTTTTGCGAGTTTCGAGGGTAAGAGAATCATATCAGTTGTACGGTCATGCCAAAACGCTCTTGTTGTTCTATTGGTTAACATTAAGATAAGCATCCTATAACAATTATCGGTATTGTTGTCCACATAAGCTCAACTTATCATTTGTAATCATGGCGAGGGGATACGTTAAGGTATGATTTATACTTACCGACCGGTGTTCATCCACATCACGACACATTCCCGTATCAAGGTATGCACGAGGGTTCATCTTACCGGTGAGTATACCGATTATCATCTGTTTGACCGTATATGATGTGAGATTCTCACTTATTTTGATTTGAAAACAAGCCCTATGTGATAGAATCACTTATTGATGAGGAACTTGATTTTCATATGCATGAGGGCACAGGAGCAAGTCCGTGAACAGGTCAGTACTTTCGTACAGCAAAGAGACGAACTTGACTCCCAGATAAATGTGATATATTATCACTTATTTTGAAGGACATGTGATTGTTGATCACTTATTGAGGTCGTATGCAATATGTACACGTATGTATGGTATCATGGAAGATCTTAGACTTCGTCTTTTATAGAAACAACCATGATACCCAGATGATAAGCAGCATAAAGACCGAATATCTCAGAACCTCGGCAATCTCTCAAACGAAATTTCGGTACCAAGACCATATGCCAATGAATGGTTCCCACCCAGTCTTCAGTCGATTTAAGTTTATATCACCCTGCACACTTTAAAATGATTGTGAGCCTACCGATACATCTTATATAGAGCTGCTTAACATTTTTCATTTTAGGTTTAAAGAGGCTTAGACAGACCACCGATGTACTATCATTTTCTCTTTTGCTCGTCAGGAAACTCATTTTTGTTTTTCTATTGTTTTTGTGTTTTTGAAATTTTTAATGTTTTTGGATTTTTCAAATTTTGGATTTACTCCCCCTAAAATCAACAAACTAAGATAAAATTAAAACACAAAGGTATTTACAAAGATGATTTTCCGATGTTGGTTTACTCTTGCTTGACCTTAATGCCGTTTACCAATAATAAAAAGTCAAATCTTGATTTGTCAAATGCTTTGGTAAAAAGGTCGGCACGTTGGTCATCGGTGTGGATATAAGCAACATCGATTAGCCTTTTCTCAAAGCAATCACGTATGAAGTGATACTTAATGTCGATGTGCTTAGTCTTTGAATGCTGCACAGGATTTTTAGTGATCTGTAATGCAGCAGAATTATCAACGTAAATAGGAGTATTTAGGAATTCAAAACCGTAGTCGCGCATTTGTTGTTGGATCCACAGGACTTGGGAGCAACAACTTGAGGCAGCAATGTATTCAGCTTCGCATGTTGATGTAGCGACGCATGTCTGCTTCTTGCATTGCCATGTGACTAGGCGATTTCCCAAAAACTGACATCCAGCCGTTGTGGATTTGTCGTCGATTTTGCATCCACCAAAGTCAGAATCACTGAATGCGATCAAGTCAAAGTTATTATCCCTAGGGTACCATAGACCGGTGTCAGGGCAACCCTTCAAATAACGAAAAATCCTTTTTACAGCTGCAAGATGTGAGGCCTTCGGGTTGACTTGATATCTGGCAAGCAGGCACGTTGGGTACATTATATCTGGTCTTGATGCTGTGAGGTACATAAGAGATCCGATCATCGCGCGGTAGTATGAGGGGCTAACAGCTTCACCCTTCAAGTCTGGAGTAATTCCGTGATTTTGCGGCAATGGGGTACCGATGGGCGTTGCATCAGACATCTGGAACCGGCTCAAGATGTCACCAACATATTTAGTCTGATGGATGAATATCCCAGACTCAGTTTGTTGCACTTGTAGGCCCAAAAAGAAAGTCATTTCCCCCATAGTACTCATCTCGAATTTATCCTGCATAATGCGCTCGAAATTCCTACACAAAGCATCATTAGTAGAACCAAATATAATATCATCAACGTATACCTGTACCAGTAGAAGATCTCCATCTTGTTCTTTGATGAAAAGAGTACAATCGATAAGACCTCTGCGAAATCCATTCTCCAGCAAATAATTAGATAAGGTTGCGTACCAAGCTCGCGGTGCTTGATGTAGACCATATAGAGCTTTGTTGAGCAACCAAACCCGATCGGGATGAATAGGATCTTCAAAACCTGGAGGCTGTTCGACGTACACCTCTTCTTCCACCACACCATGTAAGAATGCACTTTTCACGTCCATCTGGTATACCTTGAAACCTTTGAATGAGGCATAAGCCAGAAATATCCGAATTGCTTCTAGACGTGCAACAGGTGCATAAACTTCGTTGTAGTCGATCCCTTCTATCTGACGAAAACCTTGAACGACTAGCCTTGCTTTGTTTCGAATAACGACTCCACGGTCATCCTTTTTGCATTTAAACACCCAACGGGTACCAATCTTCTTGTAACCAGCAGGTTTCTCTACGAGTTTCCAGACACCAAGCTTCTGGAATTGTTGCAGTTCTTCCTGCATTGCTTCAACCCAAGAGCTATCTTTCAAAGCATCTTTCCAAGTTCTTGGCTCTTCCTGTGAGACATAACACGCGAAAGACCAATCATTTTGTTGCCCGGATTCTCGGATAGCTGCATACAAGCCTGCATTGTTGTTGTTCCGCAACATGTTTCTTGTTTGAACGCCACTTTGCACATTTCCGATGATATTTTGTTGAGGATGGGTATTATGAATCCTTGTCTCTGGATTATCTTGAACTGGAATGTTTGTACCCAGATTGTTGAGATTGATATCAACAATTAATTCAATGCCCGGAATTGACGAAGAGGATGATGCAGTAGCTTCAGCTGTTCCAGGGACGCCCACTGGAGGAGTACCCTCTGAAGTACCATGTACTGCTGTTATTGGAGCTTCTTGATCTGCATCGAGAAATTCATCATCCTCTGAAGATTCGTTCAATTCGGTAGCATCATGAAAATCCTCATTATCGAGAGCATTATTGTTCACTGAAGATGGTTCTTGATTGACAATAATGGGACGAACCAACGGTGAATCTGTTGCATTGTCACTCTCGAAAAACATCCTTGCTGCAGCATTTTCTTCAACTGCTTCAACATTGATCGAATTGAAAAAGTCATCGTACTCGAACATCCAAGGCTGACCAGGATTTTTGACTGGTAAAGTGTGCCTCTGTACTCTGACTTCAGACCATTCCTCGACCCTTTTAGTCTCTAGATTCCAGACTCTTAAGTTAGGGGTGGAATACCCAAGAAAGTATCCCTCAATTGCTCTTGCCCTGAACTTTCCATTAGGATCGATTATCGTGCAAGGAGCTCCAAACGGTTCAAGATAAGACAAGTCTGGTTTCCGTTTGTTGATAAGCTCAAAGCAGGTCTTGTTGTGCCTTTTGACTGTAAGGACTCGGTTCAATGTGTAACATGCAGAGGCCACAGCTTCAGTCCAGAATGGAATAGGCAGCTGCGACTCTACCAACATAGTCCTAGCAGTCTCGATCAATGTGCGGTTCTTACGTTCAGCGACGCCATTCTGTTGAGGAGTATAAGCTGCACTAAATTCGTGAAGAATACCTTTTGAAGTGCAAAACTCCGCCATGGCATGATTTTTGAATTCAGTACCATTGTCGCTACGTATCCGCCTAACCTTCAAATTATAGAGATTCTCAATCTGAATGATCAAGTTTTTGATAATACCGAAGGTTTCACTCTTATGTGCCATGAACGCCACCCAAGAAAATCTTGAATAATCATCAGTTATCACGAGGCAATATTGATCATTCCTAATGCTTTTGTGCTTGACAGGACCGAACAAATCCATGTGCAAACGTTCAAGAGGAACAGCCACCGTGTTGACTTTCTTTGTAGGATGTCGCTTCTTCGTTTGTTTTCGTTTCTGGCACGAGACACAGACGTCTTGAAGATGGAAATTTTTAAGGGGAACACCATTCACCAATTCATTTGATACCAAATGATTCATTTTGCGTAAGTGAATGTGACCCATTCGTCTGTGCCAAGAGATTGTGTCTTTTTCTGTGGCTTTGGAAACGAAACATGTTGCTTGTGCAGACGTTGTGATAGCTTGGCTCATATCAAGGACATACAAATCATTTATCCTTGGAGCCGACAAGAGAATCCATTCTTTTGGGATTTTGCAGCCGGGTTTCAGCACATAACATCCATTTGCATCAAAGTGTACTGAGAACTGCTTGTCACAAATTTGAGAAACACTAAGAAGATTGTGATCAAGTTGTTGCACAAAGTTGATCTTGTCAAAGCTAACAACCCCGTTGGAAATCATTCCTTCACCAGTAATGTATCCGCCCTTATCTCCAGCAAAAGCAACATAACCTCCTCTAATAGATTTGACGTCGTAGAGAAGCTTCATGTCGCCTGTCATGTGCCTGGATGCCCCACTATCAACAATCCAATGACTACTGATAGTTCCTCCTGGAACACCCTGCACATAAACTCAATCGATTAGTTGGAGATGGGGACCCAAGCCATTGTGGTCTTGGGTCTTCCATTTTTATCAACAACAATAACTTCCACTTTTTGATGATTCGGAAATTGTGATGATCCCCCTGAATTTGTGGTTATTTTAGGTTTCCATGTCTGTTGAAATTTACCAGTTTGATTGTTTGAAAGTTTAACTTCGTGATTATTTGAAGTTTTTGAAAATTTTGAACTTTCTGGTTTAACTGGAACCGTTTGTTTTTGAACCACTTCATTCTTAAGTGCCTTTTCAACCACCTTGACTTGTTGGCGTTTCTGTTTCTTTTCCCTTTCTCTTACAAGTCGGGGATCTTGTTTTACAGAAACAGATCGCTTTTGGTGATTGTGTTCACGGGGATCATCATCAATTGCTTTCAACTTATGAAGATACGGGCAATTTCGAATGATATGCCCGATTGTTCCACATTCAAAACAAGATCTTCGTTCAACAAACCCCGAAGTATCATGTGGTCGTCTTGCCGATGATGAACTTTGTGATCCCGAGGTACTAGGTTTTGAACAACTTGGTTCATTCCTTTTCATCACAGTTGCTTTCTGGACAAAATCTAAGTTAGATTGATTTGCAAACTTTTCAATTTTGTCCGTTCCCTTCGACTTCACAAAGTTCACATTCTTTTTCTTCTTCTGATTCGGCTTCCTTTGAGTCTGAGTCGGTGCTTTACCTTTTGTTTTGGTATGATTTTGCTGTTTT
Source organism: Helianthus tuberosus (assembly GCA_030545235.1). Lineage (NCBI taxonomy): Eukaryota > Viridiplantae > Streptophyta > Magnoliopsida > Asterales > Asteraceae > Helianthus > Helianthus tuberosus. The sequence goes on along the minus strand of CM060380.1, from coordinate 18,887,607 downwards.
TGCACTGTTGGTAATTTCTGATTTCCATATTGTTTTCGAACTTCGGCCTTTGGGATAGGAGAGCACTGTGTGACTGTAACACGTGATCCTGTCTTTCCCAAAAACTTACTTGTTGAATTTTCAAAGACTTTACTGATTAATGATTGATTAACATTCTTAATAGGAAAATCTTTGTCTGAATAAACTTTATCATCACCAACAAGAGTGTACAGCAAATCCACACTCTCCGACTCTTTTGCAGATGTTGACTCGGTTGGAACAGTCTTAGCGGGTTTTGCGGGAGGATCACATAGAATATGATTCTCAAGAGGTATGTCCTCTTCTTTGATTACCGCATCAGACTTTTCCGAATCAGTATCATCGGATTCATCATCAGAAGAATCAGTATCCTCAATCACAACTGTAGGATCCTGATTCTGTTCAGCAGAGGACACACATGTATCTGCTGACACATCTGAATCTGATGATACTTCTTTCTTGTATCCGAGACCTGTTGCACATTCTGCTGCAAATTCCTTAACATCTAGAGGAACAGATGGTTCAAAATGAGTTCTATACTCCTCATCGGGCAGTGCATCATAATTGTGTCTGACAGGTGGTGGACATTGCTTATATCCAATGCATGTGACATCCTTTTTCTCTTTCTGCACATCAATGATGTGATCCAACACATAGCTAGAGCTTAAATAGCTATCTAACTTGAGTCGGATCGCCTCACTTTCTGTTTTAACACAAGCCATTTCCTTTTGCATTACCTCAAGGCGAGTTATATACAAGTTAATGTCAGTTTGTTTTCTGGAAACCATTTTTGTTAACTCGATTTTATCTTTCTTTAATTTTTCAATCATCGATTTAAACTCTTTTTCATGGTTCTCATAAAACATGTTGGCTTCAGTGCATTTTGAAAGATCAACAGTCAATTTCTGATTATGAATGAATGTCACATCATATTTCTCTTGCAAAGCCTCGTGTTTGCCTTGCAATTCACACCACTTATCATTCAATGACACATGTTTGTCTTGCAAGTCAAACAAACTAGCTTGTACAGCATCATGTTTGCCTTGCAACTCAGACATGTTTGCCTCTAAATCAGCACATTTAATATGCAAACTATCACAGTTATCACAGCTAACAGAAGTGGGTTCATCGACACATACCTGACTTGATGAACTGTCGACATTAGCCATAAAGGCTGAATGGAGAGAAGACGAAGAATAAGCAGCTTGATCCACCAAAATAGATCTTCTTTGAATTCCTGCTGCAGCGTCTTCCAAAAGCTCATCAATATTAGCATCGACTGACGCACTTGATGTGTCATCTTCCTGATCATTGCCTGAAGTGGAGGATTCTTCATCTGAACTTCTACTATAACCAGAAGAGTCTTCATCCTCAGAAGAGTCACCACCATTGGCGGAAGATTCTCCACCACTGGCGTGATTTAAATCCTTCACGATTTCAGCAAAACAAGCTGTGCCATCTGGAGCGTCATTTCCCAACTGGATTGACCAATCACAACCTTCATCTACTTGAACCACAAGTGCCTGGTTGGCATTAGATGGTCCTGCTTGAGTCTGGTTGTTGACAGGCACCAATGTGCGAACATTGTTCCTGTTCTGGTTCTGCTGGTTGCCTTGACCTCTGAAAGGATTCTGATTTCCATGTTGAGATGGCCTCGTACATTCACGCTTGAAATGACCACGCTCACCACAATTGAAGCATCTAACAGCCTGCTTATCAAACCCATACTTGGTGTCTTTCTTGCCTTCCAAGCTGGTTCTGCCAGTTCTTTCCATGAAATCCTTTGCTCGCCTAACAGCACTGGCAAGGGCCCACTTGATGTCCATCATCTCCATCTCCTCTTTATCTATCTGCTGATAGTCTTCTTGTGTCAGATTAATGTTACCAATCTGACCTTCAACTAATCCACAGTATGCGCTCACCAAAGTGTTTAGCAGCTCCATGTGTTCCTTGGCTACTTCCACACTGACTTTAGAAAAGCTTGAGGTGTCGAGCCGTACTGTATTTGGCTTTGATTGCTGACTAGCAGATGATGTGCTTCCATAACATGCTTGCTGTTGAGGAGGAAGTGGATTCCCATACATATCAGTTGTTCTGATAGGCTGTTGTGGTGCTGGTTGAGAAGCTGGTTCAAACGGATTTCCATACATATCTGTAGTTCTGATAAGTCGTTGGCTCTGCTGTTGTGGTACTTGTTGAGGAACAGGTTCAAGCGGATTTCCATACATGTCTGTTTTTGGAAGGACTGGAACCTGAACAGTATTGCCATACATGTCAGTGGTAGACACAAACGCTGTTTGAATTGGAGCATGTGAAGAAGGTTTTGTAGAAGTGCTAGAAGTTCCATAATACATCTCAGGATTTTGTGGCACTGGAACTCTTTTCGCTTTAAGAGTTTCTTCCTGATTCTTGTTTTCCAAGATTTGAACAAAGTCATTGAAGCTTGTTGTAGCTAACGTGCCATTGCACTTCAAGATTTCCAAGAAAGTATTCCATTGGGGTGGCAACGCATCAGCAAACTTTTTCACAATCTCTGCTGAAGGTGTAACAACATCAAAATTTGACAATTCAGACAGCAAATGATTAAATCGACTTGTCAAATCTCCTAAAGATTCATTCTCCATACAAGAAAAACCATCGAACTCTTTCTTTAGCAAGTCTTTTCTCAATTGACGTGTTGCTTCATTTCCCACGCCCCTTATCTTCAATGCGTCCCACAACCTCTTTGTTGTCTTGTAATTGATAAATTGATGATAAATGTCTTTACTTAACGCCTGAGTAAGAATGGCATACGCTTTCTTCTCTAAGTCATAGACCTTCTTCTGATCTTCCGTAAGATCAGCAAATGTAGCAGCAGATGAAGCGGCAACCTCTATTGTTTGATCAAAATCTGTGATGAAACGCAACCACAGTTCTGTATTTTGACCAAGGACGTATGTATGAAATCTACCAAACCATCCCGGATATTCACTTAAGTGCATCAACTTTGGAGGCCTATTCAAACTTCCCGTTTCACTTTCGCTTAGCAAAATGCTTTGAACACTTGGAGCTTGATTTGATACGAATGCCCATTGACCGGTAGATGTAGCATTAGCTTGCGAAGATGCCGGTGCGGGAGACGGAGTTCCATAGTACATTTCTCTAAATAAATCCTCACTGCTTCTATACTTGTTTTCTGTATTTGACGGAGTACCCCAGGCCGGATTCATTTTTGATCAAAAATAATAAAACCTGAAATTCACACCTCAAACAAACTGTCAAAGCACAAATACAAACCTTCTGTTAAAAACTGACAGGTGTTTTGACGAAACTGGCTTATGATTTTGTTCGACGAAACAAGATGATCGACGAAATAAGCCTAAATTTGATATGCGACGAGACTGATTTAGACTATATAAGTGTTGACGAAACAGCCCACTTATGATTTGGGCTGCCAAGTCGACGAAACAGAAACCCAGTAACAATGTCCACGAAACAGAAGCCCAGTAACAAGGTCCACGAAACAGAAGCCCAGTAACAAGGTCCACGAAACAGAAGCCCAAAAACAAGCAATATCGACGAAACAGAAAGTCTGTTTCGTCGTGGAGGGGCTTGACGAATGAGACCTGTTTCGTCTGATGTCTGATTCGTCGAAACGGTAACAGGGGTTGGTGAGATCTGTCTGACACGGTACAACTTTGAGACAACCTTGCACGTCCAAGTTCACCAACCAGTATGGTCTCCAATATTTTAATCAAATTTCAATTTCCAATTCACAAACACTTATTAATTTAAACTTTTTAAGATCAAAAAGTGGGTTTCAAGAAGAACACTTTGAAGATGGCAAGAACACGATGAATTTTCCGGTGACTCGAAAATTTCCAAAACCCAAATTTTTGCTAAAATGTTTAATAAAAAACCAATAACTAATATGTGAACGTTAATTTTACGAGGTTTTTAACAAAACATAAAGCAAAACACAACACTTAGCTCGATTTTAAGAAATTTTCCAGAAAATTATGAACTTATAAATCCCGAAAAACGCAAGAACACCTCGGTTTTAACAAGGAGAAGAGCCAAGGCTCTGATACCACTTGTAGGTCCGGCTAGGGGAGGATCTAGTCGCCTAATCCTTGTATACGAACCACTCCGGTTGTGCGGAATCCAACCGGAATAGCAAACCGAGATAGAACACGTAATAACACGACACGCAAATATCACCGATTAACACCTCTGTATTAATGCTATGAAAAGTCTGTTACAAATCAACGTTTACAGATGTATTCTATAAACTCTCTCTCGTGTGTGTGTGTGCTCTGTTCTGGTGTCTCAGTGTTCTCTCTTTTCGAAACAGAACAAATGAACTCTATTTATACTAACAGACACACATACATATGACGAAACATAAAACAGGCGACGAAACAGAATCATGGTCGACGAAACACATCTGTTTCGTCGACTTCTGGGCTGATTCGCCGATGTGGTCTTAGGCCCAGTCAGTTTAAGGCCCAATCCCTGATTCGTCATCTTCTTTTAGCCCAAGGACTGTGATGTTGAGTCCAGTCCTTGTCTTGTCTCTTTTGTTGGCTTGACGTCTTGTACATGACGGAGGAAAGTCGTGTCAACACGGGCCGAACCGAGTCGCGTCCACAGTATCATGTATCAACAAAATCAATGCATGTGCAAACAAGCTACTTGCTGCTGAATTTGATTACATTTCTTGGTTGATTAACTGGAACACAGAGTTTCACTGTTCTAATGGTAAATTCTTTCTGCCTGCCGCCACACAAGAAGCTATAGCATCATGCTCGAAGAAGCATACTTTAAAAAAATGGCTTAAAGAGGTGGTGAAGGTCAAATTCGTCGGTGTTCGTGGATATGCTGATGAGCTGATTCCTTCACTCAAGTACGACCGCAAGCTTGCTGTTACTTATGCACATTTTCTCTACCATTCCTTAAAAAAGACCGACTTGTCGGAGAGTGAAGTTCAAGATATGTGTCGTAAAATGCCGATTGTTGATAAGTATGGGCGAGTAACGGTAAGCAGAGATGGCGTTCTTGTACCTGCTAACGGAAGTAGATGGGTAGAGCTGATTGGTTCTAATCCTTGGAGTCAAGAAAGTTATGTTGAGCTAGGAGAAGATTACACCCGGTCTATGAGCTATTTTGGTAATTATACATCCGGTGAAGACCTTGTTTCATTTATGAAAACTTATGTTGGAGCTTCTGATGTTCCTGATCTGTCTCCCCCGAATGCTGTGGTTCCTACTCTGTCTTCTCCTTTGACCGAAACAAATACATTCTTGCTACTACAATGGCTTTATAATTTGAGGATAAAGAGAGTTTCTTTACCAAGAAAGTTTCGGTTATCTATTAGAAAAGGCTCTTGGCTAAAAGTCTCTTTAAGTGGTTCTCCTAGCTACAGGCGGCCTTCAGAGTCATTCATGCTTGAATCATCTAGCGGGAGTATTCTACAGAACGGATCAGTTCTTGTTGATATCCCGTTGGTTGATGTAAGATTCTATGGCGCCGAGATTAACAAATACAAAGAGGAGTTAAAAACAGTCGGTGTGCGTTTTGAGAATAAAGAAGCTTGCGAATTCATCGGTAAGCGTCTCATGTCCCTTGCGGCTTCTTCGGAACTTACCAGAGACAATGTTGCTTCGATACTGAAATTTATTCAGTATTTGGGAGCGCATTATATCCCTAGTACGGAACTTGTTAACCAAATCAAGCAAGGAAACTGGGTTAAAACTTCCCAAGGAGACATGACCCCAAACAACTCTGTTTTGTGGAGTTATGAATGGAATGCTGCTTCCCAACTAAGCAACATTCCATTCATCGATAAAGATTACTACGGAGAAGAGGTACTTTCTTTTAAGAAAGAATTAGAACTGCTGGGCGTGGTAGTAAAGTTTGACGAGAGTTGTTACCAGCTTGTGTCGGACAACCTCAAGTCCTCGTCTTCGTTGACTTCTTTGTCATCTGAAGCCATGTTACTGCTGTTAAGGTGCATAGAGAAATTAAGATCATCGGATAAGCTGGTGCAAGCGGCTAAAAACAAGAAATGTGTTAAGACAAACTTGGGCTACAAACGTCCATCTGAATGCTTTTTGGTAACCTCAGAAACTGAGTGGGGCTGTCTTTTACGGGTCTTTGGGACGTTCCCTATTCTTGATGCAAACTTCTATGGACGCTCAATCTTTTCAATGGAGAAAGAGCTAAAGAAAATCGGTGTTATGGTTGATTTTGAAGATGCTGCAAAAGAATTTACTCGCATTTTTAAGCAACAGGCTTCAGCATCATACATTAGAAAAGAGAACGTTTTTTCGTTTTTGGAATGCTACAGAAAGCTGAAGAAGATAGATTTGAAGTTTCCAGAAGAACTCAAGAAGTGCATACGGGAGGAGAAATGGCTAAAAACTAAACTTGGTGACTACAAAGCACCAAAAGAGTGCATTCTTTTTGGTGCAGAGTGGGAATCAATTACTCCCATAACCATCCTTCCTTTCATTGATGACAGTTCTAATTTCTACGGCAATGGGATCCATGATTATAAAGCGGAGCTTAAACTATTAGGTGTAACTACAGAATTTAAAGATGGTGCCAAGTTTGTGGCTGCTGCACTTTACTTACCTGAGTGTTCAAGTAGCATTACTCCTGCTAGCATTTATGCATTGCTAGATTCTGTCAAGAGACTTAAAGAAATGGCATTAGAGATTCCTGATAAGTTTCTTGATAAACTGTCCCAGAAGAACTGGTTAAAAACCCATTATGGATACAAACGCCCGAACGAGTGTTTGCTTTTCTATTCCGACTGGAATGCTTTCTTGAAACGTGATGATGGTCCGTTCATTGATGAACAGTTTTATGGATCTCCGATTGAATCCTACAGAGAGGAGCTCAATCATTTAGGAGTGATAACCGATATTAACAACGGATCCCAGGTGATTGCTAGTTACCTTGACTCTCAATCCAATTTTGAAAGAATCAATCGTTTCTACAAATATCTGTCTGATTCCAAATGGGAGCCTGCTGATGGCGACGACAAAAAAATATGGCTACCAAGAGGAACCGATAATGGAGAGTGGGTATCACCTCAAGAATGTGTTCTTCATGACAAAAACAATCTGTTTGGTGGTCTTTTGTATGTGTTGGACAAATACAAGTATGATACGAACATTCTTGAATTTTTTGCTGGCATTTTCAATGTGAAGGTCCGTCCGTCTGTTGATGACTACTGCAATCTATGGAAGAAATGGGAAGCTTCAGGAAATCAGATAACGCATACTGAATGTTGCACTTTTTGGGAGTTTGTGGTTGAAAAATTGAGTCCGGGGACTGAGGAAACATTCAACAAAAGCTTATCAAAACTCCCTGTATCATCTCCTACTTCTGATGGTATTTTTCTGTCGGACAAGCGTGACATTTTCATAGGTGATGATCTTTTTCTAACGGACCTCTTTCAAAGTTGTTCTCGTCCCATATTTGTTTGGTATCCTCAACAAAGCTCTAAAACTCTAACCCGAACGAAGCTTGTGGATATCTACAAAAAACTTGGTGTGCATACCATATCAGAATCAGCACAGAAGAACTTATCAGATGTTGATCAAGTGAAACTGGAGCCTGTTTGTTCAAAAGAAAAGTTTATGAAAAAAGGATTGGTCAAACTGATTTTGGGCTTTCTAGCTGATCCAAATCTTAACCTTGAGACTGAAAGAAGACATGAAGCCGTTAGCCGTATGTTGGGACCTGAAGCTTTTGAGACGGTTGAGCCAATGGTCGTGAAGTATAGTCTATCTTTATCATGTGGAGATGTTGTGACCGTTGAAGGTAAGAGGATGATTCGTTGGGACAAACAAAACTCCAAACTGTTTATGCAGAAGAGGGAAGAAGGTGGTGGTGTGAAGAGTATCATAGAACATGCTTGTCATTTTGGTGAAGTGATAGCTGAAGGGGTGTTGTGGGAGAATGAAGAGGTTGTGCCACAACTTTCTGAACTAATCAGGTTGGGTTATTTGGTGGAGTTTGATGAGGAAGCGATTGAGTTCCTCATGAAGATGAAGAATCTTCAAATATTTGTGGAAGACCATCACTATCTTTCTTCCATATTATGGGTATGTCATCTTTAACTTCTTCCTTTTTTATGTTAATTGGTTTTCTTTGAAATTTGTAAAATGGGTTTAGATCGAACTGGTGCAAACGGGTCAGCACCCAATACTGCCCGAACCAAGTTATTACCTTTATAAAATAGCCTGTTTGACCTGTTACTCGACTGGACTGTCTGTTTTGCTAGACTTAGTTTTCTTCTACTAATTATGACAAAATTTATATGCAGGAATGATCTGATGGTTATGGTGCTGGCCTGAAGTTGTTTCTATGTACTTTCTTTTATGATATTCTCTATGTTTTGTCTCATCCCGCACTCCTTATCTATTACAACTAATGTAATTGGAATGATACTTTTACCTTATAAATTATATGGTTTCCCATGGTCATCTATGGTTTTCGTTTTTAACTTTTTACCAATTAAATTTTGCATTAATAAAAGATTTAGAGTACTAAAGTTATGCACATCAAAAGTTTGATTACCAGAAACTATTGAGTATTGTTTTTCTTAAAGAGCACAATTGTTGAGTTTTGGTTGCATATTTGATCGGTTTACAACCATTGTATTATGAGCATTCCGGTCAACAACTGGTCTTGGGTGTGGGTGAGTTGAAGCATATATTAGTTCATAAATACACCTAGAGTTAAATATATCCTCAACCCTGATCCAGATAATCCACTCTCTCATCAAAACTTAAACTTGGTTTAAAGTAGTGTAGGTCCTGATACGGATCGTTGGACTACTGATTTCTTTTTTCGGATGCCGTAACGAGTGCGGAATTCTAGTTACGCCACAAACCGAGAGAGTAAACACAATACAAAGATTCAATGATTAACGCGTTCGTGTATTCAATTCGACAGAGTTTCGAATATTCGACAAATACAAATCACTCCGATAACTCTCTCTCACTACACACTCTCTCTAGCTCTTACAAGCTCTATACGAAACAGAGCCTCCGCTGGTATTTATAGTCCATACCAGTAGAGTTACATTGAAACAGACAGAGCAAAATGTTGATACATATTTTGTGGACACGACTCGGCTCGGTTCAACTCAACTCAGTTCGACTTGGTTTCGACTCGAAGACACGAAGATCGAGACAAAGATACAGCCAAGTGTTAGTCTGAGTTACGTCTTAGGTTTGTTATGTGCGTTCGATGTAAGTTTGACCAAGTCAACCATCCTCCGGTTTGACTTGGCCAAACAGTTAGCACATTGTATGTATGATGTGTGTGTCGAAGGATGTCATCGAAGGATGGTTTGTATCCTTCGATGACCTCGAAAGATAACCTTCGATAGATACAGATGGACCTCGAAGGATATCATCCTTCGAGGTATGTATGGATCTTTCGGTAGAATTTCTGGTCGATAGATGATCCTTCGACCAGATTTCCTTATCCTTCGAGCATGTTAGCTGTTACGGGTATATATACCCATGTTGTGTGTTGTGAAGAGTAGTGTGGGAGACACAAGTGAGGAAAGGAGAACATACAGAACGCTGAGAGCATTCTGTTAACTGCACACACACACACGAGAGAGAGAGTTTATAGAGTACATCTGTAAACATTGAGCTTGTAACTGTACCTTTCATTCGTATTAATACAAGTGGTGTTAATCGGTGAATATTGTGTGTTGTTTATTTACGTGTTCTTGTTCATCTCCTTCTCTCGATCTCGGTTTGCATGCTAGCTTGGATTCCGCACTCGCTAGTGTGTTAGACATAACAAGGATAAGGTTTGACCTCATCCAAGAGGGACCTACAAGTGGTATCAGAGCATTGGCTCTTCTCCTTGTTAAAACCGAGTGTTTTCGGGTGTGTTTCGAGTTTTGAAGTTTATATTTTTTCTTGAAAAATTCTGTTTAAAGCTTCAAAAATCATCGAATTTTGCTGAAAGTTGTTATAAAAACCTTGTTGTTTATCATTTTCACATGTTAAAGAGTGGTTTTTAGTGAAGTTTCGGGCAAAAACTCGTGTTCGGCAGTTTCGAGTTACCGGAAAACTCATAGTCTTTCCAGAAAACTCATTGTGTTCTTCATAATATTCAAGTGTTCTTCAAAGTTTTACATCTTTTGATCTTATTTTATTGCTTTTGAAAGTTGTTTGTGCATTGGGAAGGGTTGACTGATTAAAATAATCAACTCAAATCTGGTTTTGGCAGAAAGTAAGGTCTGAACATACCTTCTGCCGAAAGTTGTGCACCAACCCGTCACCTTTCTCACCAACCTGTCAACTTTGTGTCAGTGTGTCAGAGCTCATCGAAAGATATCCTTCGAAGCCGAAAGATCATCTTTCAATCAAGGAGGTTCGACAGATACCCATCCTTCGAACATCTTTCGAAGTCAGTGAGTTATCTTTCGAGCCAAGGAATCTTTTCGAAGGATATATTGTTCGAGCTACTGTTACATTTCGAAAGATAAGGATCCTTCGTCTTGGAGAATCTTTCGAAGTCATTGTTCGAAATTCAACAGTGATCTTTCGAACACTGTTGATCCTTCGAACAAGTGTCTGTCTTTCGAACAAGTGTTGATCTTTCGATCCTAATATGTTTAAGGTTAACAGTTTGTGTTTTTCAGGTCTTTCGATCCTTGATCCTTCGGCTGGTTGTTATCATTCGAAATTTTAACATAGTTTGTGAAAATTAATTTTTTTAAAAAAAATCAATTTTCACTTAATACATTAATTTTTATAAAATGGGAACAAACGGTCAGTGGGATCCAACTGCGTGGACTAAAATAACTTCGACTCCACAATCATCAGCTACAAACGATCAGTGGGATCCAACCGCGTGGACTCTAACATCTTCACGATCATCAGTTACACAACCTGAGCCAGATTTCGACAAAACTGCATTCTTGCGAGCTATTGCCCCACCTCAAGCTGCAATGATAACTGCAAATCAATGGGCATTGGTCACAAATCAAAGCAGCAGCATTCAATCTATGATGCAGAATGACAGTGAAACTGGTACAAGCACAAAACCGCCAAAGCTAAATCATATCAATGATTGGGGATGGTGGAAAGAAAGGCTGAGAACTTATGTTCAGGGGCAAGGTCAAGATCTATGGATGTGTTTCTTCACTCCATTTGACAATGAGTTGGAAGTTGCAGGATCTAATCCACAAACTTACAGCACTCTGTCTGATGAAGATAAGAAGAAGTTTGAGCTAGAAAAGAAAGCATTCATGATTCTCACACAAGCTCTTAACAGAGACATTTACCACCAGTTCGTTTACTGCACGACTACTAAAAGCTTGTGGGATATGCTCACGTTACGATGTGAAGGAAATGCTCAATCAAGAAAGATCAAGCAAGATTTACTGAAGAAAGAGTTTGAAGGATTCACGTGTATGGAGAATGAGACTTTGGCAGATTTATCTACAAGGTTCCATCACTTGTTGAGCGAGATGTTTGCTTTTAGAGTCACTGCCACTCCACAAGAAATGACGAAGAGATTTGCTGATATCTTACCAGCAAAGTGGAGCAGTTATCTTGAAATTCTCAAAGAAAATGGTGTTTTAGACACAATCACCGTTTATGATTTAATTCAAAAATTGGAGAACAAGGATGTGGAAGAAAAGCTTAAGGCAAAAAGAACACTAACTCCTCAAAGTCCAGAGATGTACTTTGGGATTGCAGGAGGTATCAGTGGAGAAAAACCAGCTTCTCAACACGCGAAGCTTCAAACAGCTTTCATCTCAAACACCGGACCTTCCACAACAGATCAGTTTGATCCTTCAGCATACTCGATGTATCCAAGACAAAATTCTTCTTCTCAACAACAGTATGTGCAACCGACAGCTCAGAAGCAACAACCGCAACAGCAAGGGTTTTATGGAAGCTCTTCAAACATTCAAGCCACTTCCACTCCGAACACAGTCAGATTAGACACTTCCAACTTTTCCAAAGTCAGTGTCGAAATAGCCAAGGAGCATATGGAGATGTTGAACACCTTGGTTAGTGCTTATTGTGGATTGATTGCAGGTCAGATTGGGAATATCAATCTAACCAATGAAGATTATCAGCAAGTGGATAGAGAAGAGTTTGAAATGATGGATATCAAATGGGCTCTTGCTAGTGCAATTCGAAGAGCAAAGGAGTTTATGGAAAGGACGGGGAGAACCAACTTGGAAAGCAAGAAAGACACCAAGTATGGGTTCGACAAGCAAGCTGTAACGTGCTTTAACTGTGGTGAACGGGGTCATTTCAAAAGGGAATGCACAAGACCAGCTCAGCATGGAAACCAAAATCCCTTCAGAAATCAAGGCAACCAGCAGAACCAGAACAGGAACAATGTTCATACGTTGATACCTGTCAACAACCAAAGCCAAGCAGGGCCATCAAATGCCAACCGGGCACTTGTGGTTCAAGTAGATGAAGGTTGTGATTGGTCGCTTCAGTTGGGAAATGATGCTCCAAATGGTGGAACAGCATGTTATGCTGAAGTGATTGAGAAGGTAGTAGAACCCGTGTCTGCTGGTGAATCTTCAGAAGATGAAGATAGTTCGGGTTATAGTGGGAGCATGAATGGGGAATCACTTGATGCTGGTGATTTATCAAGTGATGCTTTAGATTTGAAGGTTGATGAACTTTTGGCTGAAGCTGAAGCATTATGCAAGAGGAGATCTATTCTCTGCCAGAAATCTGCTGGAACTTCCGAGAAGCTTGCTAAGTTCTTCTCTGAAGATGGATCTTTTTCTTTTCCATTCAGCCTTTACGGCTAATGTCGACAGTTCCTCAAGTCAGGTATGTGTCGATGAACCCACTGTAGTTAGTTGTAAAAATTGTGATAGTTTAAATGTTAAATATGCTGAACAGGAAAGTCAATTTGAAATCACACGCAAACACAATCAAGAATTGATTGTAGATCTTTCTAAAGCAACTGAAGCTAACTTGTTTTTAACCAGAAATGAAAAAGAATTTAAAGCTACAATTGCGTCATTAAAACATGATGTTTCTGAATTACAAAAGGCTGTTTTGAGAAAACAACATGCTAACAATGATCTAATTGACACAATTGAAAAGCAAATGGTAGAGTTAGCAACAGCTCGATGTGAATGTGAGACAATTAAGCAGAAATTGGAAAGCTATTCCAATTCCCGCTATGTTTTGGATCACATTATTGATGTTCAAAAGAAAAAGGGGGATAAGAAGTGTATGGGATTCAAATCATGTCCTCCCCCAATGAATCACAATTACTCCAAATTGCCTGATGACGAGGATATGCCCCGTTTTGAACCTACTGTGCCACTCTGTCTAGATGACTTTGCAGCAGGCCTCGGGTTCACAACTGGTACATCATCCTCGGGTCAATCAGAATCTGAGAATGTGACGGATTCATCGTGTGTTAAGGAACAGAGTCCTCCCATTGTTGAGGATACTGATTCTTCGGATGATGAATCTGATTCATCGGATGATGAATCTGTAGAGGTTGTGAAACAACAGTCTAACTCGGTTACAACAGATATTCCAATCGAGAATCACATCTTGTGTGATCCACCAGTGGAACCGAGTAAGACTGAAATGTCAAAAGCAATGGATTCCATTGTATCTAGCCTAGAAGGGAATGATTTGTTGTACACGCTCAAAGGAGATAGCAAAATCTACTCTAACAAAGATTTTCCAATTAAAAATGTAAATCAAGATTTAATTGAGCAAATTTTTGAAGGATGCACTGATAAGTTTTTGGGGAACAAAAGTGGCAAAGTTACCGTCACTCAATGTGATCCAATTCCATGTGAACAAATTAGAAAACAATACGGAAACCAAAAACAACCAATTGAGCGAAAACAACAAGTGAACTCAGGAAAAGGTAAAGCACAGGGAAAGAAGGCTCAGAACAAGAATGTTCAAGCACCTAAAGTTCAGCAGCAAAAGGTGCAAAACAAAAGAGCTCCTGTTAAGAAAAGAGAACCGAAAGTGAACTTTGTTGGATCCAAGGGTACAGATAAACTTGAAACATTTCAGGATAAATCTAACATTGATTTTGTAAAACAAGTTAGAATTTTAAAACGAAATGATCAGAATAATTACACCCAACACACCAACGGATGTGATTTAGGTCCAAGTACATCTAGATCACAAAGTTCATGGTCTGGTTCTCAGTCTGGTCATCAACATGTTTCTCCGAGGTTTGTAGAGCGGAGAATGTGTTTTGAGTGTGGCACAGTTGGGCATATTGTAAGATACTGCCCATACCTGCAAAAGTTGAAGGCAAAAACGAGTGCTCCCCAAGAAACCAATTACCAAAAACGATCTGTTTCCCCGAAACAAGACCCACGTGTCTTGAAAGAAAGGGAAAAGAAGTTAAGACAAAAGAATCAAAAGGTAATTGAGAAGGCCTTAAAATCAGAGGTCAGAGAAGAAAAACCTGTTCAAGCAAAACCTAAAACTGTAAAACCAGTAAATGCTAAAGCAATAAATTCAAATACTGGTAAAGGACAAACGGCTTGGAAGCAAAAACAGGTAATTCAATCAGGGGGGGGCACCACAGGTTCTTTTTCCTAATCATCAAGTGATTGAAATCACTTTTCTTGATGATCAAGGACGACCCAAGTCCACAAAGGCTTGGGTCCCCCTCTCCAACTAATCTTTGAGTGAGTGTGTAGGATATTCCAGGAGGAACTATCGATAGTCGTAAGATTGTTGATAGTGGAGCGTCCATGCACAAAATAGGCAACAGAAGAAATTGCTGCCTTTGTTGGAGAGAAAATGAAAAAGAAAACAGAAGTGTCTGTTGAAAGAGATTGAAAAGCTTCGACAAATTGCAAATCATTCCAACGTTTGATTGTTCAAGGCTTTGATCGGGTTCCCCAGGGTAGATTCAAATCAAAATGTACGCACCTGTAGCACGTCTGATGTTCAAAATCAACAAGATGAACATGCAGTGTACATTTCTTCGCGGTGTGATTGAAGAAAATGTGTTTGTTGAACAAACCAACCGGGTGTGCGGATGCCTTGGCTTGGATTAAACAACCGCACACTACTTCTGAAAGAGAAAGACAAAAACCTTCGCTGGTGCAATGTGGAAGACCAGCCGGACCCAAAGGTTTATGATCTTGTTGCTGTCAAGAGACTTCTCAGTAGCTACAAAGAATCGACTTTGAAATCCACACCGGGTGGATATCCAGTTTGGGAGAGCACTCAGATTCCTTGCAATGCACGAAGCAGTTGCAGGATACGGTTTTAAAATTCTAATCTCTCCTATACTTGTCGTTATTTAAGCTACTTTATAAATTGTTATCCTCTCGCAGCACTCTTTGGCCAGACAATGTTGTCATGGTCCACACCACAAACCGACATGCCAACTGATTTTTCCAAAATTCGATAAATCTTTTCAGATTAAACCTTAATTTTGGTAAACGACATTGAGGTAAAACATGAGTTAACCAACATCGGAAAGTCATTTTTGTAAATACCTTTGTGTTTTAAATTTTATCTTAGTTTGTTGATTTTAGGGGGAGTAAATCCAACTTTGAAAAATCCAAAAACATCGAAAAATTTCAAAAACACAAAAACAATAGAAAAACAAAAATGAGTTTCCTGGCGAGCAAAAGAGAAAATGATAGTACATCAGTGGTCTGTCTAAACCTCTTTAAACCTAAAATGAAAAAAAAAACGATAAGCAGCTCTATATAAGATGTATCGGTAGGCTCACAATCATGTTAAAGTGTGCAGGGTGATATAAACTTAAATCCGACTGAAGACTGGGTGGGAACCATTCATTGGCATATGGTCTTAGTACCGAAATTTCGTTTGAGAGATTGCCGAGGTTCTGAGATATTCGGTCTTTATGCTGCTTATCATCTGAGTATCATGGTTGTATCTTTTACCGAAAAATAACGGGGACGCAAGTCTAGATCTTCCATGATACCATACATACGTGTACATACTGCATACGACCTCAATAAGTGATCAACAATCACATGTCCAAACAAAATAAGTGATAATATATCACATTTATCCGGGAGTCAAGTTCGTCTCTCTGCTGTACGAAAGTACTGACCTGTTCACGGACTTGCTCCTGTGCCCTCATGCATCGAAAATCAAGTTCCTCATCAATAAGTGATTATATCACATAGGGCTTGTTTTCAATCAAAATAAGTGAGAATCTCACATCATATACGGTCAAACAGATGATAATCGGTATACTCACCGGTAAGATGAACTCTCGTGCATACCTTGATACGGGAATGTGTCGTGATGTGGATGAACACCGGTCGGTAAGTATAAATCATACCTTAACGTATCCCCTCGCCATGATTACAAATGATAAGTTGAGTTTATGTGGACAACAATACCGATAATCGTTATAGGATGCTTATCTTAATGTTAACTAATAGAACAACAAGAGCGTTTTGACATGACCGTACACTGATATGATTCTCTTACCCTCGAAACTCGCAAAAAGAATGTCTGTAGATATTTATTTACTATTTTCAGTTTATGATTCTTGTGTATATTTATTTATTGTTTTCCGTCTTTACAAATGAAAAATTCCAAAAAGATTTTAGGTGTGTTTTAATATAAACTTTATAAAATCCAAAAAGATTTTGCTTCTAGTTTATTTTTGATTGACTGATGTTGGAACTCGAGTCTATCCTACCCAAAATCCTGATCGTAAGCCGAAAAACAATTGCATCTTCATAATCTGTCGAAGTTAACAAGTTTTGAAAGTTAAAGGATTAAAATTGAATATTTTTCTAAACTTTCAAACTGTTGTCGGTTGGTGTTTGATCGAGATTTGATCTCATATGTGTCTTTTGTTTAAATGTTAACTATATTCCAAGCGGTGTTCTCATTATGCGTTTAGCTTTCTTGCATGTGCAGATGCTAAAGGCGAGGAGAACATGTTCGATGAAAAGCTTTGGAATGAAGACACCAAGTGGAGGCACTCAAAGGATAAAGTGATCGAGTTGCCGCTGACCCTTCATCAACACCACAAGGATCTGAAGAATTGACAAGTCAAAAGATTCACGAGCATGACTCAATGGAGAGTTCAATCTAAGGGGGAGTTTATTGACACACTACCTAAACAAAAAGGGGAGTTTGTTGATACACTTTCTACTTACGACACGTGAAGACTTTGAAGATCCTCCGACGTGGAAGACATTGAAGTTGAACCTCACGAGTAGCGTCCAAGGGGGAGTTTGTTGATACATATTTTGTGGACACGACTCGGCTCGGTTCAACTCAACTCAGTTCGACTTGGTTTCGACTCGAAGACACGAAGATCGAGACAAAGATACAGCCAAGTGTTAGTCTGAGTTACGTCTTAGGTTTGTTATGTGTGTTCGATGTAAGTTTGACCAAGTCAACCATCCTCCGGTTTGACTTGGCCAAACAGTTAGCACATTGTATGTATGATGTGTGTGTCGAAGGATGTCATCGAAGGATGGTTTGTATCCTTCGATGACCTCGAAAGATAACCTTCGATAGATACAGATGGACCTCGAAGGATATCATCCTTCGAGGTATGTATGGATCTTTCGGTAGAATTTCTGGTCGATAGATGATCCTTCGACCAGATTTCCTTATCCTTCGAGCATGTTAGCTGTTACGGGTATATATACCCATGTTGTGTGTTGTGAAGAGTAGTGTGGGAGACACAAGTGAGGAAAGGAGAACATACAGAACGCTGAGAGCATTCTGTTAACAGCACACACACACACGAGAGAGAGAGTTTATAGAGTACATCTGTAAACATTGAGCTTGTAACTGTACCTTTCATTCGTATTAATACAAGTGGTGTTAATCGGTGAATATTGTGTGTTGTTTATTTACGTGTTCTTGTTCATCTCCTTCTCTCGATCTCGGTTTGCATGCTAGCTTGGATTCCGCACTCGCTAGTGTGTTAGACATAACAAGGATAAGGTTTGACCTCATCCAAGAGGGACCTACAAGTGGTTGGTGAACCTGACGTGGATATCATCCTTCGAGGTATGTATGGATCTTTCGGTAGAATTTCTGGTCGATAGATGATCCTTCGACCAGATTTCCTTATCCTTCGAGCATGTTAGCTGTTACGGGTATATATACCCATGTTGTGTGTTGTGAAGAGTTATAGTGGGAGACACAAGTGAGGAAAGGAGAACATACAGAACGCTGAGAGCATTCTGTTAACAGCATACACACACACGAGAGAGAGAGTTTATAGAGTACATCTGTAAACATTGAGCTTGTAACTGTACCTTTCATTCGTATTAATACAAGTGGTGTTAATCGGTGAATATTGTGTGTTGTTTATTTACGTGTTCTTGTTCATCTCCTTCTCTCGATCTCGGTTTGCATGCTAGCTTGGATTCCGCACTCGCTAGTGTGTTAGACATAACAAGGATAAGGTTTGACCTCATCCAAGAGGGACCTACACAAAACGAAATAGAACGAAATACACTGAGTTTAGAACAAATACAATCGAAATACAACTGGACAGAAGCTCACATCGCAATAGAGTATTATATATATGTATCGAAATAGACTATAGCATGTTATGTAATCAAAATAGACTACTTTGTACAAGTCTATTTCGATTCCTTATCAATTTCGATCCAACAATTAAGTTCTATTTCAATGTGTATATTCTAATATCAATGTTTGTTGTATTTCGATGTGTATATGCTATAAACAGAAACTTTCAAATTCAATATGCTATTTCAAACCAAGGTCATGATGACATCACGCTGATGTCATCATGATGCAACTCTTTCGTTCGCATGTCGTCGTGTTTCGAGTGTCGTTCTTCTAGTCGTATGATGGAGGAATGTCGCGATGCCGCTCTTGACCGAACCGAACCGAACCACATCCACACAAAAGTTCATCAACAAACCCCCCTTGGATGTTGCTGGTGATGGTTCATTCTTCACGCTGTAGGATCTTCGAATGTCTTCACGTGTCACAATCAGGAGGTGCATCAACAAACTCACCCTTGAATGTTGCTCGTGAATATTTGATCTTCAAAACTTCAGATCCTCATGGTGTTGATGAGTGGTCAACTGCAACTTGATCATCTGGTTGCCTCCATGTCATGTCGTCACTCCACAGCTTGTCATATGACATGTTCTCTTTGCCTTTAGCTGGTGCGGAAGCCACATCTGCACACACAACAGAGCTAAATGCGTAATGAGAACAACCGTTAGAGATATAAACAATCTTAGAGAATTTTCAAACGAAAAACTCACGAAGGATTGAATTTAAACAATATATAACAGACGACACACATGAAACCAAATCTTATTCAACTACCAACCGACAGCATTCTGAAAGTTTCAAAATTGTTCAATTTTAGATCTTTAACTTTCAAAACTTGTCAATTTCGACCATTATGAAGATGCGATTGTTTTCCGGCTTTCATCATCTTTTGGGTGGGATAGATTCGAGTTCCAACAACAGTCAATCAAAAATAAGATAGAAGCAAAATCTTTTTGGCTTTTATAAATTTTATATCAAAACACACCTAAAATATTTTTTGTATTTTTGAATATTTCAAATGTAAAGACAGAAATCAATAAATAAATATTTACAAACACTCTTTTTGGGAGTTTCAAGGGTAAGAGAATCATATCAGTGCACAGTCATCCCAAAACACCCTTGTTGTTCAATTAGTTAGCATTTAGATAAGCTTCTTATAACGATTATCGATATTGTTGTCCACTTAAACTCAACAATCAGATGTAATCATATATGACTTGGGGATACATTTAGGTATGATTTATACTTACCAACTTGTGTTCATCCATTCACGACACATTCCCGTATCAAGGTATGCACGAAAGTTCGGCTTACTAGTGAGTATACCATTTATCATTTGTTTTGATGTATATGATGTGAGATACTCACTTATTTAAGGATGAGTACAAGCCCTATGTGATAAAATCACTTATTTATGAGGAACTTGATATTCGGATGCATGCAGGGCACGAGAGCAAGTCCGTGAACAGGTTAGTACCATCATATCGACAAAGAGACGAACTTGACTCTTGGATGATATATGTGATTTAGAATCACTTATTCGAGGGTGACTGTGATATTTTTATCACTTATTGATGGTCGTATGCAGCATGTATTATATACATGTATGTATAGTATGTACACGTATGTATGGTATCATGGAAGTTCTAGACCTGCGTCCCCGTTGTTTTCAGTAAATGAAACAACCATGATACCCAGATGATAAACAACATAAAGACCACATATCTCAAAACCTCGGCAATCTATCAAACGAAATTTCGGTACCAAGACCATATGCCAATGAGCGGTTCCCACACGGTCTTCAGTCGATTAAGTTTATATCACCCTGCACACTTTAAGATGATTGTGAGCCTATCGATACATCTTATATAGAGCTACTTATCATTTTTCATTTTAAATACAAAGGGGTTTCGACAGACCACTGATGTACTATTATTTTCTCTTTTCTCACCATGAAACTCATTTTTATTTTTCTATTGTTTTTGTGTTTTTGAAATTTTTCGATGTTTTTGGTGTTTTTGAAAATTTTCAATGTTTCTGTATTTTTCTTGGAAATTACTCCCTCTAAAATTCAAAAATTAAGATAAATTAAACTGGATATCCACCGGGTGTATACTTCAAGGTCTATTTTGTAGCTATCCTACAACTGCTTCGTGCATTGCTAGGAATCTGAGTGCTCTCCCAAACTGGATATCCACCTGGTGTGTACTTCAGGGTCTATTTTGCAGCTACTTCAAATAACTTAGAAATCGCTTCACAGCAACAAGATCATAAACCTCCGGGTCCGGCTGGTAAGAGGCAGGGGAGCATGTGGGAAAGCTTGTACACATCATCATTGGTTGGTCCATACATGATCTCTTCCACATACTTTTGCACCAGCAAAGGTCTTTTTCTTTCTTCTTGACTGTATATCTCTTAAATGTCAACATATACACGTGTGATTTAGTTTACGAAGATTTTTCAATGCCGAGAACCTCGATCAGAGAGTAAAAAAGGTGTAAGGTTCACAATGGTGTAAAACTAAAATAGGATATACCGGGCTAGGATTTGAGTTACAGGAATAAGGGCCAAACCAACTACCTAGGATTGGAATCGTCGAGCGAAAACACTTGACAACCTCCGGGAAGTAGCTTTTCTTGCCACCAGAACTTTCTCCATCAAGTAGGAATCTGATGGCGTCACTAAACACATTCTTTAAATTGTAGCCATTTTTTGAGTAATTATTTTTTGGTGTCTAATCCGCATATATATCACCATTGCTCTTGATTTTCTTGACTGTATATCTCTTAAATGTCAACATATATACGTGTGATTTAGTTTACGGAGATTTTTCAATGCCGAGAACCTCGATCAGAGAGTAAAAAAGGTGTAAGGTTCACAATGGTGTAAAACTAAAATGGGATATACCGGGCTAGGATTCGAGTTACAGGAACAAGGGCTAAACCAACCACCCATAAATGAAATTGTTGAGCGAAAACACTTGACAACCTCCTGGAAGCAGCCTTTCTTGCCACCAGACCTTTCTCCATCAATTAGGAATCTAATGCCGTCACTAAACACATTCATTAAGTTGTAGCCATTTTTTGAGGGTTTATTTTTTGGTGTCTAATCCGCATATATATCACCATTTCTCTTGATTTTCTTGACTGTATATCTCTTAAATGTGAACAAATACACGTGTGATTTAGTTTACGAAGATTTTTCAATGCCGAGAACCTCGATCAGAGAGTAAAAAAGGCGTAAGGTTCACAATGGTGTAAAACTAAAATGGGATATACCTGGCTAGGATTCGAGTTACAGGAACAAGGGCCAAACCAACAACCCAAAAATGGAATCGTCGAGCGAAAACACTTGACAACCTCCTGGAAGTAGCTTTTCTTGCCACCGGACCTTTCTCCATCAATTAGGAATTAGGAATCTGATGCCGTCGCTAAACACATTCCTTAAATTGTAGGCATTTTTTGAGTGTTTATTTTTCGGTGTCTAATCCGTATATATATCACCATCGCTCTTGATTTTCTTGACTGTATATCTCTTAAATGTCTACATATACACTTGTGATTTAGTTTACGAATATTTTTCAATGCTGAGAACCTCGATCTGAGAGTAAAAAAAGCGTAAGGTTCACAATGGTGTAAAACTAAAATGGGATATACCGGGCGAGGATTCGAGTTACAAGAACAAGGGCCATACCAACCACCCAAGAATGGAATCATCGAGCGAAAACACTTGACAATCTCCTGGAAGCAGTTTTTCTTGCCACCAGACCCTTCTCCATCAATTAGGAATCTGATGCCGTCACTAAACACATTCCTTAAATTGTAGCCATTTTTTGAGCGTTTATTTTTTGGTGTCTTATCCGCATATATATTACCATTGCTCTTGATTTTCTTAACTGTATATCTCTTAAATGTCAACATATACACGTGTGATTTAGTTTACGAAGATTTTTCAATGCCGAGAACCTCGATCAGAGAGTAAAATAGGCGTAAGGTTCATAATGGTGTAAAACTAAAATGGGATATAACGGGCAAGGATTCGAGTTACAGGAACACGGGCCAAACCAACCACCCAAGAATGGAATCGTCGAGCGAAAACACTTGACAACCTCTTGGAAGCAGCTTTTCTTGCACCAGACCTTTCTCCTTCAATTAGGAATCTGATGCCGTCACTAAACACATTCCTTAAATTGTAGCAATTTTATGAGTGTTTATTTTTTGGTGTCTAATCCGAATAGATATCACCACTGCTCTTGATTTTCTTGAATGTATATCTCTTAAATGTCAACATATACACGTGTGATTTAGCTTACGAAGACATTTCAATGCCGAGAACCTCGATCAGATTGTAAAAAAGGCGTAAGGTTCACAATCGTGTAAAAGTAAAATGGGATATACTAGGCTAGGATTCGAGTTACAGGAACAAGGGCCAAACCAACCACCCAAGAATGTAATGTTCGAGCGAGAACACTTGACAACCTCCTGCAAGCAGCTTTTCTTGCCACCAGACCTTTCTCCATTAATTAGGAATCTGACGCCGTCACGAAACACATTCATTAAATTGTAGCCATTTTTTGAGAGTTTACTTTTTGGTGTCTAATCAGCATATATATCACCATTCCTCTTGATTTTCTTGACTGTATATCTCTTAAATGTCAACATATGCATGTGTGATTTAGTTTACAAAGATTTTTCAATGCCGAGAACCTCGATCAGAGAATAAAAAAGGCGTAAGGTTCACAATGGTGTAAAACTGAAATGGGATATACCGGGCTAGGATTCGAGTTACAGGAACAAGGGCCAAACCAACCACCCAAGAATGTAATCGTCGAGCGAAAACACTTGACAACCTCCTGAAAGCAGCTTTTCTTTCAACCAGACCTTTCTCCATCAATTAGGAAGCTGATGCCGTCACTAAACACATTCCTTAAATTGTAGCCATTTTTTGAGTGTTTATTTTCTGGTGTTTAATGCGCATATATATCACCATTGCTCTTGATTTTCTTGAATGTATATCTCTTAAATGTCAACATATACACGTGTGATTTAGTTTACGATGATTTTTCAATGCCGAGAACCTCGATCAGAGAGTAAAAAAGGCGTAAGGCTTACAATGGTGTAAAACAAAAATGGGATATACTGGTCTAGTATTCGAGTTACAGGAACAAGGGCCAAACCAACCACCAAAGAATGTAATCGTCGAGCGAAAACACATGAAAATCTCCTGGAAGCAGCTTTTCTTGCCACCAGACCTTTCTCCATCTATTAGGAATCTGTTGCCGTCAGTAAACACATTCCTTAAATTGTTGCCATTTTTTAAGTGTTTAATCCGCATAGATATCACCATTGCTCTTGATTTTCTTGACTGTATATCTCTTAAATGTTAACATATACACGTGTGATTTAGTTTACAAAGATTTTTTAATGCCGAGAAGCTCGATCAGAGAGTAAAAAATGCGTAAGGTTCACAATGGTGTAAAACTAAAATGGGATATACCGGGCTTGGATTCGAGTTACAGGAACAAGGGCCAAACCAACGACCCAAGAATGGAATCGTCGAGCGAAAATGCTTGACAACCTCCTGGAATCAGCTTTTTTTGCCACCAGACCTCTCTCCATCAATTAGGAATCTGATGCCATCACAAAACATATTCCTCAAATTGTAGCCATTTTTTAAGTGTTTATTTTTTGGTGTCTAATCCGCATATATATCACCATTGCTCTTGATTTTCTTGACCGTATATCTCTTAATTGTCAACATATACATGTGTGATTTAGTTTACGAATATTTTTCATTGCCGAGAACCTCGATCAGAGAGTAAAAATGGCGTAAGGTTCACAATGGTGTAAAACTAAAATGGGATAAACCGGGCAAGGATTCGAGTTACAAGAACAAGGGCCAAACCAACCACCCAAGAATGTAATCGTCGAGCGAAAACACTTGACCACCTTTTGGAAGCAGCTTTTCTTGCCACCTGAACTTTCTCCATCAATTAGGAATCTGATGCCGTCACTAAACACATTCCTTAAATTGTAGCCATTTTTTGAGTGTCTGCTTTTTGGTGTCTAATCCGCATATATATCACCATTGCTCTTAATTTTCTTGACTGTATATCTCTTAAATGCCAACAAATACACGTGTGATTATAAGCTTACGAAGATTTTTCAATGCCGAGAACCTCGATCAGAGAGTAAAAAATGCATTAGGTTCA
This sequence comes from Helianthus tuberosus, assembly GCA_030545235.1. Classification (NCBI taxonomy): domain Eukaryota; kingdom Viridiplantae; phylum Streptophyta; class Magnoliopsida; order Asterales; family Asteraceae; genus Helianthus; species Helianthus tuberosus. The sequence continues at coordinate 18,862,824 of CM060380.1, read as the reverse complement.
CAATGGTTTAAACTAAAATGAGATATACTGGGCTAGGATTCGAGTTACAGGAACAAAGGCCAAACCAACCATGCAAGAATGAAATCGTATTTCGAAAACACTTGACAACCTCCTGGAAGCAAATTTTCTTGCCACCAGACCTTTCTCCACCAATTAGGAATCTGATGCCCTCACTAAACACATTCCTTAAAATGTATCCATTTTTTGAGTGTTTTTTAGTGTCTAATCTGCATATATATCACCATTGCTCTTGATTTTCTTGACTGTATATCTCTTAAATGTCAATATATACACGTGTGATTTAGTTTACGAATATTTTTCATTGCCGAGAACCTCGATCAGAGAGTAAAAAAGGCGTAAGGTTCACAATGGTGTAAAACTAAAATGGGATATACCGGGCTAGGATTCGAGTTACAGGAACAAGGGCTAAACCAACCACCCAAGAATGGAATCGTCGAGCGACAACACTTGACAACCTCCTGGAAGCATCTTTTCTTGCCACCAGACCTTTCTCCATCAATTAGGAACCTGATGCCGTCATTAAACACATTCCTTAAATTGTAGCCATTTTTAAGTGTTTATTTTTTGGTGTCTAATGCGCATATATATCACCATTGCTCTTGATTTTCTTGACTGTATATCTCTTAAATTTCAACATATACACGTGAGATTTAGTTTACGATGATTTTTCAATGCCGAGAACCTCGACCAGAGACTAAAAAAGGCGTAAGGTTCACATTGGTGTAAAACGAAAATGGGATATACCGGGCTTGGACTTGAGTTACAGGAACAAGGGCCAAACCAACCACCTAAGAATGGAATCGTCGAGCGAAAACACATGAAAACCTCCTGGAAGCAGCTTTTCTTGCCACCGGAACTTTCTCCATTAATTAGGAATCTGTTGCCCTCACTAAACTCATTCCTTAAATTGTAGCCATTTTTTGAGTGTCTATTTTTTGGTGTCTAATCCGCATATATATCACCATCGTTCTTAATTTTCTTGACTGTATATCTTTTAAATGCCAACATATACACGTGTGATTATTAGCTTACGAAGATTTTTCAATGCCGAGAAACTCTATCAGAGAGTAAAAAATGCGTAAGGTTCACAATGGTGTAAAACTAAAATGGGATATACCGGGCTAGGATTCGAGTTAGAGGAACAAGGGACAAACCAACCACCCAAGAATGGAATCGTCGCGCGAAAACACTTGACAACCTCCTGAAATCAGCTTTTCTTGCCACCAGACCTTTCTCCATCAATTAGGAATCTGATGCCGTCACTAAACACATTCCTTAAATTGTAGCCATTTTTTGAGTGTCTATTTTTTGGTGTCTAATCCGCATATATATCACCATTGCTCTTAATTTTCTTGACAGTATATCTTTTAAATGCTAACATATACACGTGTGATTATTATCTTACGAAGATTTTTCAATGCCGAGAAACTCGATCAGAGAGTAAAAAATGTGTAAGATTCACAATGGTGTAAAACTAAAATGGGATATAGCGGGCTAGAATTCGAGTTACAGGAACAAGGGCCAAACCAACTACCCAAGAATGGAATCGTCGATCGAAAACACTTGACAATCTCCTAGAAGCAACTTTTCTTGCCACCTGACATTTCTCCACCAGTTAGGAATCTGATGCCGTCACTAAATACATTCCTTAAATTGTTACCAATTTTTGAGTGTTTATTTTTTGGTGTCTAATCCGCATATATATCACGATTGCTCTTGATTTTCTTGACTGCATATTTGTTAAATGTCAACATATACACGTGTGATTTAGTTTACGAAGATTTTTCAATGCCGAGAACCTCGATCAGAGAGTAAAAAGGGTGTATTGTTCACAATGGTGTAAAACTAAAATGGGATATACCGGGCTTAGATTCAAGTCACAGGAAAAAGGTGCCAAACCAACCCCCTAAGAATGGAATCGTCGGGCGAAAACACTTGACAACCTTCTAGAAGCAGCTTTTCATGCCACCAGACCTTTCTCCATCAATTAGGAATCTGATGCCGTCACTAAACACATTCCTTAATTTGTAGCCATTTTTTGAGTGTTCATTTTTTGGTGTCTAATACGCATATATATCACCATTGCTCTTGATTTTCTTGACTGTATATCTCTTAAATGTCAACATATACACGTGTGATTTAGTTTACGAAGATTTTTCAATGCTGAGAACCTCGATCAGAGAGTAAAAAAGGCGTAAAGTTCACAATGGTGAAAAACTAAAATGGGATATACCGGGCTAGGATTCGAGTTACAGGAGCAAGGGCCAATCCAACCACCCAAGAATGGAATCATCTAGCGAAAACACTTGACAACCTCCTGGAAGTAGCTTTTCTTGCCACCAGACCTTTCTCCATCAATTAGGAATCTGATGCCGTCGCCAAACACATTCCTTAAATTGTAGCCATGTTTTGCGTGTTTATTTTTTGGTGTCTAATCCGCATATATATCACCATTCTTCTTGATTTTCTTGACTATATATCTCTTAAATGTCAACATACACACGCGTTATTTAGTTTACAAAGATTTTTCAATGCCGAGAACCTCGATCAGAGAGTAAACAAGGCGAAAGGTTCACAATGGTGTAAAACTAAAATGGGATATATCGGGCTCGGATTCGAGTTACAGGAACAAGGGCCAAACCAACCACCCCAGAAGGGAATCGTCGAGTGAAAACACTTGACAACCTCTTGGAAGCAGCTTTTCTTGCCACCAGACCTTTCTCCATCAATTAGGAATCTGATGCCGTCACTAAACACATTCCTTAAATTGTTGCCATTTTTTAAATGTTTATTTTTCGGTGTCTAATCTGCATATATATTACCATTGCTCTTGATTTTCTTGACTGTATATCTCTTAAATGTCAACATATACACGTGTGATTTAGTTTACGAAGATTTTTTCAACGCCGAGAACCTCGATCAGAGAGTAAAAAAGGCGTAAGGTTCACAATGGTGTAAAATTCCGGGCTAGGATTCGAGTTACAGGAACAAGGGCCAAACTAACCATCCAAGAATGGAATCGTCGAGCGAATACACTTGACAACCTCCTGGAAGCAGCTCTTGCCACTAGACCTTTCTCCATCAATTAGGAATCTGATGCCATCACTAAACACATTCCTTAAATTGTAGCTATTTTTTGAGTGTTTATTTTTTGGTGTCTAGTCCGTATATATATCACCAGTGCTCTTGTTTTTCTTGACTGTATATCTCTTAAATGTCAACATATACACGTGTGATTTAGTTTACGAATGTAACACCCTGAAATTTATAAAACTTAAAAATCAGAATAATAAAGTATTAAGTAAACAAGAGCAAGCTAACTAGGAATCCATAACCCTGTTAGTTACTATTCTTGAGATGACAAATAAAAAGGTTAAAACACCCAAGTTAGTAGTAAAATAAAACTTAGGAACTTAAGTTGTCAATTATGTAACTTGAAAGATTAAAAGAGATAATTAACACCAAACACACACTTGGTTTGTGTGTCTGGTCGATCTTAAACACAGGGGGCGAACCAGGGCTTCTCCATCAAACCCTAACTTGCATTAAACTGACAAATTGAAGGCTTAAATCTAGTCTAAATCGATTTCCAAGCATAAATTCGTGATCACCTCGTTGAAGGGATTATAAGGTATGCAAAATTTTGGTATTTTGATTCATTTTCAATTCTAGGTTAATTGAGAAAAATGAATTTGAGCTTGGATATGTGTTGTATAAGTGAAATTAGAAGTAATAAGGTGTTTAGGGATAAAACCTAGATGAATTCTTATTGAAATCTTGTATGATACTAGTGAGGATTATAATCACCATTGTAGGTGATTATTGGGTTTGTAGAAACTAGATAAACACAAGGATTATGATTCTTATTTTAGTGAAATCCGAATGCATGAAGTAATTTTCTGAAAATTGATGTTAAAACTTTGTGTAAATTACTAAATTGAAGTTGATTTATATGGAACTAACAAGTCATGAATTTACTATTGATTATGTAAAAAATCCGACCCGCTAGGTGTTTGTTAAAACGCCTAAGTGAGGATCAAAATGTTAATAATCGGACACAAACGCAGATTCGGATATCATAATGAATTGTGATAAATGATGTAAAAAAAGGGTTCTAAAATGGTTGTGAATGGAACTCTTTAGGTAAGGAATCCGGATCGTCAAGCGGACAAGCCGGATGTGATATGCGTTTGAAGGGTGTGCTCTAAAGGTACGCGACCTATTGTTTCGTTACATTATATTATTTATTTATTTATTCTAGTTAGCTGTATTGAAATTTAGCCAAAGAGGAAAACCCGTTAAGTCACGGAAGTGACGAAGTTCCTTAGACAAATAAAACGGGTCAAAACATGTGTTAGAAATAGAGTTTGGAATGTCTTGAAATGGTGGTCTCCATTCGGCATCCAAACGGGTCAAAACAAGTTGAATTGTAAACGACGAAGTCAATGACCATCACTTGTTGATTGGTTATAAACAAAGCGTAAGCCGTGAAGCGGACACGCTAACTTGTTGCAAAAACATGAACCCTTGTAGAAGGATTAAAGTTCGGAAATTTTACTTGTCAAATGATTTAGAAAAGCATGTATAAATCCTTGAAAACAAGCATGATGATTACTGCGTAAGTGTCCCTCTCGAAGGGAGCGAAACGATATAGCGGGTAACCCGGGATTGGGTAAATCGGTCGTAGACTTGAGATGACAATGAAACAAGTTGTTGAACTTGTAGACAAACGGGTCGAATAAATAAAGAGCCAAATTAAAGGCCAACTATTCTTAAACTGAAAATTTAGGTGAGTTATGTTAATAAATTGGTACGTAATTTAATTACGGTCGTGTGGGAAAAAGAATCGGCTAAAACGGACGCCCGAGTCAAAAGTTATGTCGATTTAAAGTTTGTATATGATAAAAAATGGTGTTGGGCTGATATACAGCTCCAGCCAACGAACCTTCTGTCAAAAACTCATGGTCGCGCCATGCCACGGCCAAATAGACTCACCGTCGCGCGACGAGACCACGGTGGCCAGCCTACGTCGTGCAACGCGACCGCCCCATCTCGCTGGATTTTTTGCTTATTTCTCCATGTTTAACCATGGTACTTGTTATTCTTGATTTTAAGGTGTCAAAACTAATCTTTTACTTGGTTTTGACCGTAGGTGATGACGAACTTAATCCGAATGGCGATCAAGCAACTCTCAAGAACTGAACGCACCAAACAAAGCTTCCACATTTGATCTATTTTGTTTTAGTAACATGTAAACACTTGAAATTATGTTTGAAAGTTTATCTAGTAGGATGATGACTTGAATATTTTGATCAAGTATGATATTAAAACTAAGAAAGATTTTGTAAGTTCCGATATTTTTGTACTAAATTTGTGTTATACGTTATCAATTCTGTCATTTTAAGACGGGTTTTACAACGAAGATTTTTCAATGCCTAGAACCTCGATTAAAGAGTTAAAAAGGCGTAAGGTTCACAATGGTGTAAAACTAAAATGGGATATACCGGGCTAGCATTCGAGTTACAGGAACAAGTGCCAAACCAACCACCCAAGAATGGAATCGTCGAGCGAAAACACTTGATAACCTCCTGGAAGCAGCTTTTCTTGCCACCAGACCTATCTCCATCAATTAGGAATCTGTTTCCGTCACTAAATATATTCCTAAAATTGTAGCCATTTTTAGAGTGTTTATTTTTTGGTGTCTAATCTGCATATATATCACCATTGCTCTTGATTTTCTGAACCGTATATCTTTTAAATGTCAGCATATACATGTGTGATTTAGTTTATGAAGATTTTTCAATGCCGAGAACCTCGATCAGAGAGTAAAAAAGGCGTAAGGTTCACAGTGGTGTAAAACTAAAATGGGATATACTGGGCAAGGATTCGAGTCACAGGAACAAGCGCCAACCAACAACCCAAGAATGGAATTATCGAGTGAAAACACTTGACAACCTCCCGGAAGCAGCTTTTCTTGCCACTAGACCTTTCTCCATCAATTAGTAATCCGATGCCGTCGCCAAACACATTCATTAAATTGTAGCCATTTTTGAGTGTTTATTTTTTGTGTCTAATCTGCATATATATCATCATTGCTTTCGATTTCTTGACTGTATATCTCTTAAATGTGAACATATACACGTGTGATTTATTTTATGAAGATTTTCAAGGTCGTGAACCTCGATCAGAGGGTAAAAAAGGCGTAAGGTTCACAATGGGGTAAAACTAAAATGGGATATACCGGGCTAGGATTCGAGTTACAGGAACAAGGGCCAAACCAACCACCCAAGAATGGAATCGTCGAGCGAAAACACTTGACAACCTCCTGGAAGCAGCTTTTCTTACCACCAGACCTTTCTCCATAAATTAGGAATCTGATGCCGTCGCCAAACACATTCCTTAAATTGTTGCCAATTTTTTAGTGTTTATTTTTTGGTGTCTAATCCGCATATATGTCACCATTGATCTTGATTTTCTTGACCGTATATATTTTAAATGTCAATATATACACGTGTGATCTAGTTTACGAAGATTTTTCAATGCCGAGAACCTCGATCAAAGAGTAAAAAAGGCGTAAGGTTCACAATGGTGTAAAACTAAAATGGGATATACCGGGCTAGGATTCGAGTTACAGGAACAAGGGCCAAACCAACAACCCAAGAATGGAATCGTCGGGCGAAAACACTTGACAACCTCCTAGATGCAGCTTTTCTTGCCACCAGACCTTTCTCCATCAATTAGAAATCTGATGCCGTCACTAAACACATTCCTTAATTTGTAGCCATTTTTTGAGTGTTTATTTTTTGGTGTCTAATACGCATATAAATCACCATTACTCTTGATTTTCTTGACTGTATATCTCTTAAATGTCAACATATACACGTGTGATTTAGTTTACGAAGATTTTTCAATGCCGAGAACCTCGATCAGAGAGTAAAAAAGGCGTAAGATTCACAATGGTGTAAAACTAAAATGGGATATACCGGACTAGGATTCTAGTTACAGGAACAAGGGCCAATCCAACCACCCAAGAATGCAATCATCCAGCGAAAACACTTGATAACCTCCTGGAAGCAGCTTTTCTTGCCACCAGACCATTCTCCATCAATTAGAAATCTGATTCCATCACCAAACACATTCCTTAAATTGTAGCCATTTTTTGTGTGTTTATTTAATGATGTCTAATCCGCATATATATCACCATTCTTCTTGATTTTTTTGACTGTATATCTCTTAAATGTCAACATATACATGTGTGATTTAGTTTACAAAGATTTTTCAATGCCGAGAACCTGGATCAGAGAGTAAAAGGCGTAAGGTTCACAATGGTGTAAAACTAAAATGGGATATACCGGGCTAGGATTCGAGTTACAGGAATAAGTGCCAAAACAACCATCCAAGAATGGAATCGTCGAGCGAAAACACTTGACAACCTCCTGGAAGCAGCTTTTCTTGCCACCAGACCTTTCTCCATCAATTAGGAATCTGATGCCGTCACTAAACACATTCCTTAATTTGTAGCCATTTTTTGAGTGTTTATTTTTGGTGTCTAATACGCATATATATCACCATTGCTCTTGATTTTCTTGACTGTATATCTTTTAAATGTCAACATATACACGTATGATTTAGTTTACGAAGATTTTTCAATGCCGAGAACCTCGATCAGAGAGTAAAAAAGGCGTATGGTTCACAATGTTGTAAAACTATAATGGGATATACCGGGCTAGTATTCGAGTTACAGGAACAAGGGCCAATCCAACCACCCAAGAATGGAATCATCCAGCGAAAACACTTGACAACCTCCTGGAAGCAGCTTTTCTTGCCACCAGACCTTTCTCCATCAATTAGGAATCTGACGCCGTCGCCAAACACATTCCATAAATTGTAGCCATTTTTTGAGTGTATATTTTTTAGTGTCTAATCCGCATATATATCACCATTCTTCTTGATTTTCTTGACTGTATATCTCTTAAATGTCAACATATACACGTGTGATTTAGTTTACAAAGATTTTTCAATGCCGAGAACCTCGATCAAAGAGTAAAAAGGCGTAAGATTCACAATGGTGTAAAACTAAAATGGGATATACCGGGCTAGGATTCTAGTTACAGGAACAAGGGCCAATCCAACCACCCAAGAATGGAATCATCCAGCGAAAACACTTGACAACCTCCTGAAAGCAGCTTTTCTTGCCACCAGACCATTCTCCATCAAGTAGAAATCTGATTCCATCGCCAAACACATTCCTTAAATTGTAGCCATTTTTTGAGTGTTTATTTTTTGGTGTCTAATCCGCATATATATTACTATTGCTCTTGATTTTCTTGACTGTATATCTCTTAAATGTCAACATATACACGTGTGATTTAGTTTACGAAGATTTTTCAATGCCGAGAACCACGATCAGAGAGTAAAAAAGGCGTAAGGTTCACAATGGTGTAAACTTGCGGGCTAGGATTCGAGTTACAGGAACAAGGCCAAACTAACCATCCAAGAATAGAATCGTCGAGCGAATACATTTGACAACCTCCAGGAAGCAACTTTTCTTGCCACCAGATCTTTCTCCCTCAATTAGGAATCTGATGCTATCACTAAACGTATTCCTTAAATTGTAGTCATTTTTTGAGTGTTTATTTTTTGGTGTCTAATCCGCATATATATATCACCATTCCTCTTGATTTTCTTGACTGTATATCCCTTAAATGTCAACATATAGACAAGTGATTTCGTTTACGAAAATTTTTCGATGCCGAGAACCTCGATCAAAGAGTAAAAAAGGTGTAAGGTTCACAATGGTGTAAAATTAAAAAGGGAAATGCCGGGCTTGGATTCGAGTTACAGAAACAAGGGCCAAACCAACTACCCAAGAATGGAATTGTAGGGCGAAAACACTTGACAACCTCCTGGAAGCAGCTTTTCTTACCACCAGACCTTTCTCCATCAATTAGGAATCTGATGCTGTCACTAAACGCATTCCTTAAATTGTAGCAATTTTTTGAGGGTTTATTTTCTGGTGTCTAATCCGCATATCTATATCACCATTGCTCTTGATTTTCTTGACAGTATATCTCTTAAATGTCCACATATAAACGTATGATTTAGTTTACGAATATTTTTCAATGCCGAGAACCTCTATCTGAGAGTTAAAAAGGTGTAAGGTTCACAATGGTGTAAAACTATAATGGGAAATACCGGGCTAACATTCGTGTTACAGGAACAAGGGCCAAACCAACCACCCAAGAATGGAATCGTCGAGCGAAAACACTTGACAACCTCCTGGAAGCAGCTTTTCTTGCCACCAGACCTTTCTCCATCAATTAGGAATCTGTTGCCGTCACTAAATACATTCCTTAAATTGTACCCATTTTTTGAGTGTTTAGTTTTTGGTGTCTAATCTGCATATATATCTCCATTTCTCTTGATTTTCTGGACTGTATATCTTTTAAATGTCAACATATACACATGTGATTTAGTTTACGAAGATTTTTCAATGCCGAGAAACTCGATCAGAGAGTAAAAAAGGCGCAAGGGTCACAATGGTGTAAAACTAAAATGGGATATACCGGGCTAGGATTCGAGTTACAGGAACAAGCGCCAAACCAACAATTCAAGAATGGAACCGTCCAGCGAAAACACTTGACAACCTCCCGGAAGCAGCTTTTCTTGCCACCAGACCTTTCTCCATCAATTAGGAATCTGATGCCATCGCCTAACACATTCCTTAAATTGTAGCCATTTTTTTAGTGTTTATTTTTTGGTGTCTAATCTCCATATATATCACTATTGCTCTCGATTTTCTTGACTGTATATCTCTTAAATGTCAACATATACACACGTGTGATTTAGTTTACGAAGATTTTTAAATGCCGAGAACCTCGATCAGAGAGTAAAAAAGGCGTAAGGTTCACAATGGTTGTCACTCCCAACCGATGGCGGAAACAGATTGTCCAGAAGTTTCCATAACAACTATAATTACCATTTATTTAAAGCATCATGTCCAATACCATGACATAAAGAGTAACATAATTATTACATGCAAAATCTAGTCAAATTGTTCTGTTCCGACAACTCAGATTTCAAATACAGAAAATTTATTTAATTGTTTCTAAACCTTTCCTAGCCTCGATTTCACAGCAAGCCAAGCAATTTAACATCCTAAGCACCTGCCACATACGTTAAAGTAAAGTCAATACACATAGTGTAAAGGTGAGCATACAAGTTTGATAATAGCATATAGAGTTCGAAATCGTTTACGCATAACCAGCATGTACACAGAGTGAAATGAAGCACGTTAGTTATCGACATGAACCTATCGATACCAATGACTGCGGGTTGACCGCCCAAGGCAGTTTGTAATACACACTTATCACTGTGAGCCATGTAATTAATTGTCCTTAACAACCCCTGAGTGAACAGGTGCTGAGTCCAAACTATAGTACTATCGTTGCTAAGGCAGGTAGCCAGCATTCCATGTGTAAACATAACAAACAAGCATTCATTAAGTCACGTATAACATGCAGTAACAGTTAGCGTTAAAGTATTGCGTCGTGTGTTTGATGTGATTTAGAATAAGTAACGTATCTAACACCCAAAAGTGCATAAAGCAAAAAGGGATCGAGTATACTCACAGCGATTGGGTTAATGGATTGAAGGGAGCGCTAGAGTGGATAATAGCCTGAACGGTTATCGATAACATAAGTGAAAGTCGGTGCGTAAAATGGTGTGAAGTGTCAGTGGGTCGGACGGTAATCTGGTCGGGTGGTAATCCGATCGGGTGACCGGTCGACCGGATGACAATCGGTTCGGGCGGTCACTTGCTCGGGTGGCCGCTCGACTGGATTGTCTTCTCTTTTAGGATGGATGTGTTTGTGTATGATGGCTTGTCTTTTGAAGTTTTCGTTGTAGCATTTTGAAAACTGAGAAGTATCTCTTCCTTTCAGGTCAGTCGATCGAAGGACAGCAACCCGATTAGCGAGGCTTCTCAGGTGGAGAACAAGTTCACAGCAGGACAGTCACTCGGTCAGATGGCTATCCGATCGGGTGGCAATCTGCTCGAATTGAATCATGTTGAAAAAAATTGATTAAATGTTGAAGTCAGAACATCACCTGGTCGAGTGACAATCCGGTCGGATGGTAATCCGGTCAGATGCAATTCATTCAATGTTCATAACCTCAATTTGTTGAAATGAGAGTTAAGTGTGGGACCCAAGGTGCAATCCGACAGGATGGCTGTCCGGTTGGGTGGCAATCCGATTGGATGGCAATCCTTCCCAGACGACCTGGTCGTCTTCTTCCTTGGTCGTTTGAAAGTTTGAGTGCTTGAACGAGATATTTTTGATATCATGTTTGAACAATAGAACCCTCAACCTGGCCCAAGTGATCCGACCGAACAGGAATCACCCTAGTCCAACCTGTTCACGGTTCGAGTCGGTAGATCATGTTCAAACCTGAAATTAATACCTCTTGAATAGAATTCAGATCTGGAACCGATACGACACCAAGAATGGGTAGAAGATCAGAACAAGGTCCGAATCTATCGGATATGAGTGCATTGAGTGTAAAAGAGTTGAAAGAAAGTTAGAGAACCATCTTTCAATCCTTTTCACCATGAATATGTTCAGATCTATTGAAGATCTTTGGTTATTCATGTGGAAATCATTCAGATCAAAGTTGTTCTTGGTGGATTGAAGCCAAAACATGAAGTTCTTATGAACACCATGATGACAACATCCTTGAACACCTCAAATCTAGTGATTTCACGGTTAAAAGTTAAGATTCGAAAGATAGAAATGTGTAGGAGTGCGTGTAGATCAGGAAAGTACAAGATTTAGGTAGAAAACTTACAAGATTTGAGAGGAATCGGGAGAAATATGCTTGGTACGGCTGAGTCGAACAAGGGAGCTGTCACCATCAAGGAGGTGACAAATGAGGGGTATTTATAGGGTTTCCATAAACGGAAAGGGGGTGAGAGGCTGGTCGGTCGAATGGCAGCCCGTCCGGGTGGCCGTTCGGTCGAGTGGCAATCCAACCGAGTGGCACCTGGGTTGGTGGCAGCTCTGTCGAGTGGCACCTCGGTCGGATGGCAATCCGACCGGGTGGCAGTTGATCGGCTGGCCACTCGGTTTGCGTGCACGGCATGACGAGTTTTGCGATTTCGGTTCGAGTGTTGAGCGAGCGATGCGATAGATTTACTTATCAGTTACTTTTAATCCCAACTACTATATCAACATACAAGCATCCTATTTAACTTGCGTTTAGCGTTTCGATTCGATTTGCGATGCGATAGGTTGCGATTTCAATTCACCACAATATAAACATAACATGCACAAGTAACACATAAATAGCACACACACGTAAAACAATATCTAAGTCCCACCATTCGAGTTGCGATTGCGATAGCGATAAGCGATAGAACATGCGATTAATATGCGATAAATAGCGATTAAACCTCGATTATTAACAATTACTCCACATAATACAACTAATGTAAAACATAAAATAGAATAATTACAAGTCAAAGAAGTTAAAACAGGAATTGAGCAACGAGTGACAAATCGAAATCAACAATCTTGTCTCCCTTTGACTTCAATCTTGACTTTGACTTTGACTTTCGAAACACGGGGTGTTACAGCCTCCCCTAGTTGAGGGAATTTCGTCCCGAAATTAGGCCGAAGCCGTAACGAACAACTGTGGGTACTTCGCCTTCATGTCGCTTTCGAGTTCCTAAGTGAACTCTGAGCCTCGTTTTCCTTCCCATCGAACCTTCACAATAGGAATGCGCCAGCATCTGAGCTGCTTGGTTTGGCGGTCCATGATTCCGACAGGCTTCTCCACGAAGTGTAGTGTTTCATTTACTTAAAGATCTTCTAGGGGTACAATTAAATCATGCTCAGCCAGGAACTTTCTGAGGTTCGACACATGGAAAGTCGTGTGGACATTACTAAGCTTCTCCGGTAGTTCGAGTCTGTAGGCGACTTTTCCGATCCTTTCTAGAATCTTAAAAGGTCCAACATATCGAGGCGCTAGTTTCCTTTTCTTGCCGAATCTGACCACACCCTTCCAAGGTGATACCTTTAGGAGTACGTAGTCGCCAACGTCAAATTCAAGGGGCTTGCGTCGTCTATCGGTGTAACGTTTCTGACGACTCCGAGCTTTCAGCAGGTTGTCTCGAATTTGGAGGACTTTGTCAGTCGTTTCTTGTAATAGCTCAGGACCGGTTAATTGCGAGTGCCTGATCTCGTGCCATACAATAGGCGATCGACATTTTCTTCCGTACAAAGCCTCAAACGGTGCCATTTGAATACTGGAATGATAATTGTTGTTGTACAAGAATTTGACTAGAGGTAAGTATGCGTCCCAACTACCACCGAAATCTATGACACATGAGCGGAGCATGTCTTCAGGGGTATAAATCGTTCTCTCAGTCTGACCGTCAGTTTGGGGATGAAATGCGGTACTAAGATTTAACGTAGTGCCGGGAGCCGTTTGAAACGTTTCCCATAGACGTGAGGTAAACCGAGCGTCATGGTCAGAGATGATGTCGCGAGGCGTCCCATGTCGACAAATGATCTCGTCGGTGTAGATTCGGGCTAATCTTTCTACCTTGTAGTCTTCTCGTATTGGCAGAAAATGAGCAGATTTGGTCAAATGGTCAACGACAACCCAGATACTGTCGTGACTTGATGGCGTGCGTGGAAGTTTCGTTATGAAGTCCATAGCTATACTTTCCCACTTCCACATCGGGATCGGGGGTTGCTCAAGTAAGCCAGAGGGTCTTTGGTGTTCAGCTTTGACTTTCGAGCAAGTCAGGCACTTTCCGACATAGAGGGCGATATCTCTCTTCATGCCCGGCCACCAGTACTTGTAGTGAAGGTCCTGGTACATTTTGTCCGCACCGGGATGAATAGAATATCGGGATTTGTGGGCTTCGTCCATCAAAATCTGTCGTAAATTGGTCCGCTTAGGGATCCGAATTCGGTCTAGGAAGTGGAATATTCCATTCGACTTATTCACAAGTTGGGCTCCATCGTGGTAGATTCTTTCCTTCTTCAAAGTGCGTTCATTAAAACAGGCATGCTGAGCTTCGCGGATGAGGGTTTCGAGATCGTACTGGGTTTGGGCGTTACGAATGCTGAGCAGATAGCTCCGTCTACTGAGAGCGTCGGCAACGACATTTGCTTTGCCAAGGTGGTAACGAATTTCACAGTCGTAATCGTTAAGAAGCTCTACCCATCGGTGTTGACGCATATTAAGTTCCCTTTGATCAAAGATATGTTGTAGGCTCCTATGATCGGTGAAGATCATACACTTGGTACCATACAGGTAGTGTCGCCAAATCTTTAACGCAAAAAAAACTGCGCCTAGCTCGAGATCATGGGTTGTATAGTTCTTCTCATGGATTTTGAGCTGACGAGATGCGTAAGCAATAACCTTGTCCCGTTGCATGAGGAAACAACCAAGACCAAGGTTCGAGGCATCACAATAGACAATAAAGTCGTCATTTCCGTCGGGCAAAGTAAGAACAGGAGCATTGCAAAGCATATGCTTGAGGGTTTGGAAAGCAGACTCTTGTTCAATTCCCCAAACAAAAGGCTTGTCTTTATGCGTGAGGGCGGTAAGCGGCACATCAATTTTTGAGAATCCTTCGATGAATCGACGATAATAGCCCGCTAGCCAGAGAAAAGAACGGACTTCAGACGTGTTCTTTGGCGTAATCCAACTCTTAACTGCTTCAATCTTCTCGGGATCGATGTGAATACCTTGACTATTGACAATGTGACTGAGGAATTGCACCTCCTCTAGCCAGAATTCACACTTGGAGAACTTGGCATAGAGTCGATTCCCCTGGTGTAGCTCGAGAACCAAACGTAGATGTTGCGCGTGTTCGGCTTTTGACTTGGAATAGATCAAGACATCATCGATGAACACGATGACGAAGTGGTCGAGATATGGTTTACATACGCGATTCATCAGATCCATGAAAACCGCGGGTGCGTTGGTTAAACCAAAAGGCATAACAACGAATTCATAATGGCCGTATCGAGTTCGGAATGCGGTTTTGGGTATATCTTCCTCTTGGATGCGTAGTTGGTGATAACCTGAGAGTAGATAGATCTTGGAGAAACATATAGCACCTTGCAACTGGTCAAACAAATCATCAATTCGGGGCAGGGGATAGCGATTCTTGATAGTCAACTTATTCAATTCCCGTAGTCGATACACATCCTGAACGTCCCATGCTTCTTTTTGACGAAAAGGACTAGCGCGCCCCAAGGAGAGGTGCTCGGGCGAATGAAGCCTTTATCAAGTAGTTCCTAGAGCTGACTCGAGAGTTCGCGCATCTCGGATGGAGCGAGTCGGTAAGGAGCTTTGGCAACAGGGTTGGCTCCAGGAATGAGGTCGATACGAAAGTCGATATCACGACTTGGTGGTAAGCCGGGAAGGTCATCAGGAAACACATTGGGAAATTCACGAACCACGAGAACGTCTTTCACTCCTGTCTTTCCTTTCTTTTCCTTCTCCGCTACTACAATATTAGCCAAGAAAGCTCTGTATTCCTTGCGGAGATACTTGCTAGCCTGGACACAAGACATGAGCTTGAGACCTTTCGAAGCAGTTTCACCATAAACACACAATAAATCACCATTTGCGAGCGAGAATCGAATCAATTTATCGAAGCACACAACTTCAGCATGGTTTTCACGAAGAAAGTCCATGCCTACTATGACGTCAAAACTTCCGAGTTGCATCGGAATGAGGTCGATTGGGAAGATGTGATTGTTGAGTTCTAGACTACAATCAAGAAGAACAGAATTGACGGCGACGGTTCTTCCGGTGGTGACTTCGACATCGAACGTCGAGGGGAGATGGGATCGCTTACGACTAAGGAGTTTCTTGAATTCGAACGACACAAAACAGGTATCGGCTCCAGTATCAAACAAACACGACGTATAAATACCATTCACAAGGAACGTACCATTGACCACATTGTTGTCGGCCTGGGCTTGGCGCGCGTTGATGTTGAAAGTTCTGGCGCGAGTGGCTTGTTGTTGTTGCTGTTGAGGCTGCTGCTGTTGAGGCTCTTGTTTCACAACCCTGTTCGGGCACATGTTCGCGAAGTGGTTGGGATCACCACACGCGAAGCAGACTCTGGCGTTGATCGCGGGTGCCTGAGCTACCTATTGGCCTTGAGGAGCTGGGAGTAGAGCTTGATGAGCAGTGGTTTGGGCTGGCGCTTGTCGGGGGCCAGTACGGCAATTTGCAGTGAAGTGGCCGTATATGTTGCAATGCACGCAAAATCTGCAGGCGATACCCACCGGGTGATGATAAGTACATGTTGGGCAAGCAGGGTGGGGACCTGTGTATGCACGCTTTGCAGGTGGTGCATAGTTAACTGATGCTGGAGCTGATCGATGCTGAGATTGCTGCTGAGCCGGTACGGCTTGAAACAGGGCAGCAGTGGTAGTGACAGCATAGTTCTTGTTGCTGGAGCTGCTGTTCTTGTTCTTCTTCTTGCGGCGAGAGGCTTTCGATGACTGAGTGGTGGCGGTTTCAGCAGATGGTGCGGCGGCAGCTTGGTGCAGGTTCTTGGTAGCTTTATCCCAAAATCCAGCTTTGACCCGCTTGTCATTGATTTTCGCGGCAAGCAAGTAAGTCTCTTCGATTGTTGCTGGCTTTGCGGCATGCACAAAATCTGCAACACAGTCTGGAAGAGCTCGAATGTACTTCTTGATCGTCATCTCTGGCATCTTCACTTGATCAGGGCAGATGATACTGAGCTACTTAAAGCGAGCAGTCAGAGCTGCGTTCTCTCCATCTTTCTGCTTGATATGCCAGAATTCGTCCTCCAGCTTTCGGCGTTCATGGGGAGGGCAGAATTCATCCATCATATTGGCCTTCAGCTCTTCCCATGTCAGCTCATCGGCTACGTTATTTCTGCGTTTTTTCCTCTCGGTCGTCCACCAGTCTAGTGCGCGGGACTGGAAGACGCCGATAGCGTTTAGAGTACGGAGATTTTCAGGACATCCACTCTGGCGCAGAGTGACTTCGATGGAATCAAACCACTGAAAAATAGCCGTAGGGCCATCTTCGCCAGTAAATTCCTTTGGACCACAAGCTTTGAACTGCTTGAAGCTAAAAGTAGTCTTTGGTGCATCTGTTCGAGACTCTTCAAACGATTTGCTAGCATTCTCGTGCAGTTCACTAACAATCTGAGGAAGTACTTTAGTGATCTGAGTAGCGACAAGAGAGGCAAGTCGCTTGTCAGCTTGCTTTCGCTTCATAGCACGAGAGTGAAGTGATCCAGTGGACGACATTGTCTGCAACAAGCATCGCCATAGGATTCAATCACTGTTTATTCGATTCTCACCTCACACGCCTAGTACTACTAAAGCTCAGGAACACGAACATGTAAACACATAAGCACATAAACACAGATTCACATAAGCACAGGAGCACGTAAGCACATAAGGCAAGTAAACACAAAAGCACATAATCACAAGAGGCAGTCAGAATACAGAAACCTATCATTCAGGTTCGCGAGCGCTCGAGTATGGCGATCGCGATTAGCATAGCGAGTAGTATATCATAAGCGAATGACATAGCAAGCAACATGGCGTACAGTGGTTCCTCATGGTAGTAGCGATTTGTTAGCGTATTGAGATAGGTGTGTAGTGCGAGTAAAGTGTGTCGATCAAGCGATTAGCGAAAATCGAATAAATTACCAAAAATCAAAACATATAACAGATAAATGCACACATACACATAAAATCGACGAGTATCAGAGTCAGCAGTTGCGGGCTCAGAATCGAAACACATAAAAATCGAGGATGGATTGTCTGCGGCTGTTTAGACATTGACTATCCAAAGTGATTCGACTATTCACAAGGATTGTCCGTGCACACTTTACCTTCGGAACTGTGCTCTCGCCTCGAATCTGGGCGAATGGCACACATCCTTCCAGTTTCAGCGTGACTTCAAGTCGTTGGAGTCCGTCGAGACTTTGGTCAGAATTTTGTAAAATAAAATAGAGATCAGAACAAGTCATCGAGGTTCGGGTTTCACCCCTGACTTAACGACTTCGTTCCTGTTTTTGATAAAATAAAGGGGAAATTATTCGTCAAAGTATGGATTTCACTCCTGATTTGGCACAATTTCTCCCGTTTGTAGATAAAATGCGGGGTTGAACAAGCAATTTAGTCGAGAGTTTGTGGTTTTCACACCTAATCTCGACCTAATTGCTCGTTCATCTTCGAAAAATTAGAGTGCAGTGATAGTGTAGTGTAGGCGAGGATAGCGAGAAATAGCAAGTAAACTCGTACATAACCCCTACAGGGTGTGCACAAGTTGATCTGTTGGCTCCTAACTATAGACTAGGTCGTTTCTAAGACATCGACTCGGACTAGGTCGAGTCTTGCCTAATTCCCTATAGTTATGGCTCTGATACCAATCTGTCACACCCCAACCGATGGCGGAAACATCGGGGCTTGGCACTGAGCGAAACAGATTGTCCAGAAGTTTCCATAACAACTATAATTACCATTTATTTAAAGCATCATGTCCCATACCATGACATAAAGAGTAACATAATTATTACAGGCAAAATCTAATCAAATTGTTCTTTTCCGACAACTCAGATTTCAAATACAGACAATTTATTTATTTGCTTCTAGACCTTTCCTAGCCTCGATTTCACAGCAAGCCAAACAATTTAACATCCTAAGCACCTTCCACCTACGTTAAAGTAAAGTCAATACACATAGTGTAAAGGTGAGCATACAAGTTTGATAATAGCATATAGAGTTCGAAATCGTTTACGCATAACCAACACGTACACAGAGTGAAATGAAGCACCTTAGTTATCGACATGAACCTATCGATACCAATGACTGAGGGTTGACCGCCCAAGGAAGTTCGTAATACACACTCACAACTGTGAGCCATGTAATTAATTGTCCTTAACAACCCCTGAGTGAACAGGTGCTGAGTCCAAACTATAGTACTATCGTTGCTAAGGCAGGTAGACAACATTCCATGTGTAAACATAACAAACAAGCATTCATTAAGTCACGTATAACATGCAGTAACAGTTAGCGTTAAAGTATTGCGTCGTGTGTTTGATGTGATTTAGAATAAGTAACGTATGTAACACCCAAAAGTGCGTAAAGCAAAAAGGGTTCGAGTATACTCACAGCGATTGGGTTAATGGATTGAAGCCTGAACAGTTATCGATAACATAAGCGAAAGTCGGTGCGTAAAATGGTGTGAAGTATCAGTGGGTCGGACGGTAATCCGGTCGGGTGGTAATCCGATCGAGTGGTCGATCGACCGGATGACAATCCGATCGGGCGATCACTCGCTCGGGTGGCCACTCGACTGGATTGTCTTCTCGTTTGGGATGGATGTGTTTGTGTATGATGGCTTGTCTTTTGAAGTTTTCGTTGTAGCATTTTGAAAACAGAGAAGTATCTCTACCTTTCAGGTCGGTCGATCGAACGGCCATTCGATCGGACAACAACCCGATTAGCGAGGCTTCTCAGGTTAAGAACAAGTTCACAGCAGGACAGTCACCCGGTCGGATGGCTATCCGATCGGGTGGCAATCCGCTCGGATTGAATCATGTTGATAAAAATTGATTAAATGTTGAAGTCAGAACATCACCTGGTCGAGTGACAATCCGGTCGGATGGAAATCTGGTCGGATGGCAATTCGTTCAATGTTCAGAACCTCAATTTATTGAAATGAGAGTTAAGTGTGGGACCCAAGGTGCAATCCGACCGGGTGGCTGCCCGGTCGGGTGGCAATCCGATTGGATGGCAATCCGTCCCAGACGACCTGGTCGTCTTCTTCCTTGGTCGTTTGAAAGTTTGAGTGCTTGAACGAGATATTTTTGATATCATGTTTGAACAACAGAACCCTCAACCCGGCCCAAGTGATCCGACCGAACAGGAATCACCCTAGTCCAACCGGTTCACGGTTCGAGTCGGTAGATCTTGTTCAAACCTGAAATTAATACCTCTTGAATAGAATTCAGATCTGGAACCGATACGACACCAAGAATGGGTAGAAGATCAGAACAAGGTCCGAATCTATAGGATTTGAGTGCATTGAGTGTAAAAGAGTTGAAAGAAAGTTAGAGAACCATCTTTCAATCCTTTTCACCATGAATATGTTCAGATCTATGGAAGATCTTTGGTTATTCATGTGGAAATCGTTCAGATCTAAGTTGTTCTTGGTGGATTGAAGCCAAAATATGAAGTTCTTATGAACACCATGATGACATCATCCTTGAACACCTCAAATCTAGTGATTTCACGGTTAAAAGTTAAGATTCGAAATATAGAAATGTGTAGGAGTGCGTGTAGATCAGGAAAGTACAAGATTTAGGTAGAAAACTTACAAGATTTGAGAGAAATCGGGAGAAATATGCTTGAGTACGGCTGAGTTGAACAAGGGAGCTGTCACCATCAAGGAGGTGACAAATGAGAGGTATTTATAGGGTTTCCATAAATGGAAAGGGGGTGAGAGGCTGGTCGGTCGAGTGGAAACCCGTCCGGGTGGCCGTTCGGTCGAGTGGCAAAA
The DNA here is from genome assembly GCA_030545235.1 of Helianthus tuberosus. Taxonomy (NCBI): domain Eukaryota; kingdom Viridiplantae; phylum Streptophyta; class Magnoliopsida; order Asterales; family Asteraceae; genus Helianthus; species Helianthus tuberosus. Next base: position 18,842,220 of record CM060380.1, on the reverse strand, counting down.
CGACCGGGTGGCACCTGGGTGTGTGGCAGCTAGGTCGAGTGGCATCTCGGTCGGATTGCAATTCGACCGGGTGGCAGTTCGATCGGCTGGCCACTCGGTTTGAGTGCACGGCATGACGAGTTTTGTGATTTCGGTTCGAGTGTTGAGCGTTGCGATGCGGTTCGAGCGAGCGATGCGATAGATTTACTTATCAATTACTTTTAATCCCAACTACTATATCAACATACAAGCATCGTATTTAACTTGCGTTTAGCGTTTCGATTCGATTTGCGATGCGATAGGTTGCGATTTCGATTCACCACAATATAAACATAACATGCACAACTAACACATAAATAGCGCACACACGTAAAACAATATCTAAGTCCCACCATTCGAGTTGCGATTGCGATAGCGATAAGCGATTGAACATGTGATTAATGTGCGATAAATAGCGATTAAGCCTCGATTATTAACAATTACTCCACATAATACAACTAACGTAAAACATAAAATAGACTAATTACAAGTCAAAGAAGTCAAAACAGGAATTGAGCAAGGAGTGACAAATCGAAATCAGCAATCTTGTCTCCCTTTGACTTCAATCTTGACTTTGACTTTCGAAACACGGGGTGTTACAATGGTGTAAAACTAAAATGGGATATACCGGGCTAGAATTCGAGTTACAGGAACACGGGCCAAACCAACCACCCAAGAATGGATTCGTCGAGCGAAAACACTTGACAACCTCCTGGAAGCAACTTTTCTTACCACCAGACCATTCTCCATCAATTAGGAATCTGATGCCGTCGCCAAACACATTCCTTAAATTAGCCATTTTTTGAGTGTTTATTTTTTGGTGTCTAATCCGCATATATATCACCAATGCTCTTGATTTTCTTGACTATGTATCTCTTAAATGTCAACATATACACGTTACGAAGATTTTTCAATGCCGAGAACCTCGATCAGAGAGTAAAAAAGGAGTAAGGTTTACAATGGTGTAGAACTTAAATGGGATATACCGGGATAGGATTCGAGTTACAGGAACAAGGGCCAAACCAACCACCCAAGAATGGAATCGTTGAGCAAAACGCTTGATAACCTCCTGTAAGCAGCTTTTATTGCCACCAGACCTTTCTCCATCAATTAGGAATCTGATGCCATCACTAAATACATTCCTTAAATTGTAGCCATTTTTTGAGTGTTTATTTTTTGGTGTCTAATCCACATATATATCACCATTGCTCTTGATTTTCTTGATTGTATACCTCTTAAATGTCAGCATATATACGTGTGATTTAGTTTATGAAGATTTTTCAAAGCCGAGAACCTCGATTAGAGAGTAAAAAAGGCGTAAGGTTCACAATGGTGTAAAACTAAAATGGGATATAGCAGGCTAGCATTCGAGTTACCGGAACAAGGGCCAAACCAACCACCCAAGAATGGAATCGTCAAGCGAAAACACTTGACAGCCTCCTGCAATCAGCTTTTCTTGCCACCATACCTTTCTCCATCAAATAGGAATCTGTTGCCGTCACTAAACACATTCCTTAAATTGTAGAGTGTTTATTTTTTGGTGTCTAATCAGCATATATATCACCATTGCTCTTGATTTTCTGGACTGTATATCTTTTAAATGTCAACATATACACGTGTGATTTAGTTTACGAAGATTTTTCAATGCCAAGAACCTCGATCAGAGAGTAAAAAAGGCGTAAGGTTCACAACGGTGCAAAACTAAAATGGGATATAATGGGCTAGGATTCGAGTTACAGGAACAAGCGCCAAACCAACCACCCAAGAATGGAATCGTCGAGCGAAAACACTTGACAACCTCCTGGAAGCAGTTTTTCTTGCCACCAGACCTTTCTCCATCAATTAGGAATCTGATGCCGTCGCCAAACACATTCCTTAAATACTAGCCATTTTTTGAGTGTTTATTTTTTGGTGTCTAATCCGCATAAAAATCATCATTGCTCTTGATTTTCTTGAATGTGTATCTCTTAAATGTCAACATATACACGTTACAAAGATTTTTCAATGCCGAGAACCTCGATCAGTGAGTGAAAAATGCGTAAGGTTCACAATGGTGTAGAACTAAAATAGGATATACCGGGCTAGGATTCGAGTTACAGGAACATGGGCCAAACCAACCACCCAAGAATGGGATCGTTGAACGAAAACGCTTGACAACCTCCTGGAAGCAGCTTTTCTTGCCACCAGACCTTTCTCCATAAAATAGGAATCTGATACCATCTCTAAACACATTCCTTAAATTGTAGACGTTTTTTGAGTGTTTATTTTTTGGTGTCTAATCCGCATATATATCACCATTGCTCTTGATTTTCTTGACTGTATATCTCTTAAATGTCAGCATATACACGTGTGATTTAGTTTACGAAGATTTTTCAATGCCGAGAACCTCGATTAGAGAGTAAAAAAGGCATAAGGTTTATAATGATGTAAAACTAAAATGGGATATACTAGGCTAGCATTCGAGTTACAGGAACAAGGGCCAAACCAACCACCCAAGAATGGAATCGTCGAGCGAAAACACTTGACGACCTCCTGGAAGCAGCTTTTCTTGCCACCATACCTTTCTCCATCAATTAGAAATCTGTTGCCGTCACTAAACACATTCCTTAAATTGTAGCCATTTTTTGAGTGTTTATTTTTTTGGTGTCTAATCCGCATACAACTCAGTTCAATCTCCAATGGCATCTCAATTATCAATTAGAAGAAAGATAAATTCATAATTATGATGGAAATCAAAAAATCAAAACAACAGAAAACTAACAAGCCACAAAATAATGATGATTTTCATTATAAGTCATTAAATAGCATGTATTAATGCATAAAGAGACTTTAAAATAAAAACAAAATAAATCATTCACCAACCCCACCATGGATTAAGTTTCTTTTAGGCTGCTTACTAGTTACTACTACTACTAATGCTTTCATTGGGGATTTTTATCAAACACTTGGTGAACAAAAACAATTGCTTTCCAACATCTCAAATTTGCAAACCAATTCACAGAATAGATATATGCTAACGCATGTAAACCGAAATTAGTACAGGAATCGCAAAGAAAACATAAATAAACTGCCGTGGAACGTACCCACAGAAAAAATCGTAGCTCGATTCGATTGGAAGAAGATCAAAAATTTGAGATAAGTATTGGATAGAAGAACAGCTGAATCGTGAATCGCTGACTGAATCACAACTAAGATTTGAGCTAAGTTTTGGTCACTGAATTGTGAATTGCTGTCAAACGGGACTTTGGATTTTTGGAGAGAAGTGGCTGGATTGATTTCAAAATTTAGGGTTTGGACTTTTGAGAGGCACGTGCATAAGATATTCCAATAATGGATCGCTCCGGATTAATTGGATAAATGGATCGATCCATTGGATTAATTAATGGATTAGTGGATATTTTTTATGATCCAATAAGTGATTTAAGTGGATCGGATTGGATTGGATATGGATCAATATCCAATCCATTGCCAGGCCTAGTTTAATTGATTACATACACAACAACTAACTAAATGGAGATGTAAAAATCCGAGATAAAGTATCAGACGGACCGAACAAAAAACAACAAACCGAAAAGCAAGAATGAAAAATCATACTTAAATAGAATCACAACACCAGATTTCTGAAATCGAAGCAGGGGGGGTTGTGGCGGAGGAGACGACAAAGACGCGGAGACGGTGGCGGGCTTGTGGCGGAGGAGACGGCAGAGGCCGGAGAAGATGAAGATGCCCTGAATAGCTGAATCGCTGATGATGATAACCTAATGAAGATGTCGATTTTCACCCATGGTTTTTCTATTCAAACCCTAATGACCCGTATGACCCGTGCTTTTAATTTAATCAACCCAACTTGACCGTTAATAAAAGTTTTAACTTTTTAAGTGATCCATTTCAACCCCTTATTTATTTTTTTCCCCCAAAACAACCCATTGTAGTTTCTAAAAGGGATAAAATGACCCATTTAATAGTTTCTGGGTCAGGATTGCCCCTCTACTTATAAGGCCCAATACATATCACGCTCATAAAAACGTAAAAGTTACGATATTAAAATTGTCCATAACCTTTTTTTCTGCTAAACATCATCAATGTAACTAGGGGTGTTAATGAGTCGAGTCAAGCCTGAGCTCGTCTCGTTTAATTTGCAGAGAGCTCGAGCTTGGCTAGTTTCGATATTTATTTCTAAAGCTCGAGCTCGGATCGTGAGTAGTTTTTCAAGCTCGGGCTCGGCTCGTTTATTATTTATTAATCGAAACCGGCCACCACCACCACCACTCACCGGCCACCACCACCACCACTCACCGGCCACCACCACCGGCCACCACCACCACCACCTCTCACCAACGCCGGCCACCACCACCGGCCACCAACACCGGCCACCACCACCACCACCACTCACCATCACCTCTCACCACCACCACCACCGGCCACCACCACTACTCACCACCACCACTCACAGGCCACCACCACCACGACCACCACTCACCGGCCACCACCACCTCTCACCACCACCACTCACCGGCTACCACCTCTGCCGGCCACCACTACCGCCGGCCACCACCACCACCACTCACCATCAACACTCACCACCACCACCGCCGGCCACCACTACCGACCACCCTCACTACTCACCACCACCACCACCACCGGGCACCACCACCACTCACCGGCCACCACCACTACTCACCAACACCACCACTCACCGGCCACCACCACCACCGGCCACCACCACCACTCACCACCACCTCTCACCACCACCACCACCACTCACCGGCCATGATTAAGCGGGTCAATAACCTAGTGTTATTATAAAACTCTAGCGAATAAACGTCCTATAAAACTTATGTTTTACAACTCAAATATCAAGTGTCCTATTACGGTGTATTATAATAACACCATAATGATTAAGCGGCCACTCACCACTCACCACTACCTCTCACCACCACCTCTCACCACGACCACCACCACTCACCACCACCACTCACCGGCCATGATTAAGCGGGTCAATAACCTAGTGTTATTATAAAACTCTAGCGAATAAACGTCCTATAAAACTTATGTTTTACGACTCAAATATCAAGTGTCCTATTACGGTGTATTATAATAACACCATAATGATTAAGCGTCCTATAAAGGTTAAAGTTATAAGACTCTAGTGTCAAGTTTCCTATTAAGTTATGTTATAATAGAACTCTAGCGAATAAGCGTCTTATAAAACTGATGTTTTATGACTCAAATATCAGGTGTCCTATTACAGTGTATTATAATAACACCACAATGATTAAGCGTCCGATGACCCAAGTGTCAAGTGTCTTTTTAAGTTATATTATAATAAAACTCTTGCGAATAAGCGTCCTATAAAACTAATGTTTTATAACTTAAATATCAAGTGTCCTATTACGGTATATTATAATAACACCACAATGATTAAGCGTCCTATAAAGTTTAAAGTTATAAGACCCAAGTGTCAAGTGTCCTATTAAGTAAAGTTCTAATATGACTTCGACTAGAAAGGGTCCTATAACACTGAACATTTATGACTTAACTACAACGTGTCCTATTAAGTTATGTTATAATAGGACCCCAGATGATCAAGTGTCCTAATACAGTACCACATAATGGGACACTAAAAATTAAATGTCTTATAAAGTACTTTATTAGGATCTACATTTTAAGTGTCCTATTAAATTATATGATAATAGGACCCCAAAAAATCATCCATCCTATTAAATAGTTTTTTAGGACACCTGTTTAGTAGAGTATATTATAAAAGGACCCCAAAAGTTCATTAGTCCTATTAAATAGTTTTTTAGGACCCTCTTTTACAAGCGTCCCACAGAAAAGGTCCTAAAAAGATATTTTTGTTGTAGTGTTTCTTGATTGTATATCTCTTAAATGTCAGCATATACACGAGGATTTAGTTTACGGAGATTTTTCAATGCCGAGAACCTCGATTAGAGAGTAAAAAAGGCGTAAGGTTCACAATGGTGTAAAAATAAAATGGGATATACTAGGCTAGCATTCGAGTTACAGGAACAAGGGCCAAACCAACCGCCCAAGAATGGAATCGTCGAGTGAAAACACTTGACAACCTCCTGGAAGCAGATTTTCTTGCCACCATACCTTTCTCCATCAATTAGGAATCTGTTGCCGTCACTAAACACATTCCTTAAATTGTAGCCATTTTTTGAGTGTTTATTTTTTGGTGTCTAATCCGCATATATATCACCATTGCTCTTGATTTTCTGGACTGTATGTCTTTTAAATGTCAACATATACACGTGTGATTTACTTTACGAGGATTTTTCAAGGCCCAGAACCGAGATCAAAGAGTAAAAAAGGCGTAAGGTTCACAACGGTGCAAAACTAAAATGGGATATACCGGGCTAGGATTCGAGTCATAGGAACAAGCGCCAAACCAACCAGCCAAGAATGGAATCATCGAGCGAAAACACTTGACAACCTCCTGGAGGCAGCTTTTCTTGCCACCAGACCTTTCTCCATCAATTAGGAATCTAATGCCGTCGCCAAACACATTCCTTAAATTATAGCCATTTTTTGAGTGTATATTTTTTGGTGTCTAATCCGCATATATATCACCATTGCTCTTGATTTTCTTGACTGTGTATCTCTTAAATGCTAACATATACACGTTACAAAGATTTTTCAATGCCGAGAACCTCGATCAGAGAGTAAAAAAGGCATAAGGTTCACAATGGTGTAAAACTTAAATAGGATATACAGGGCTAGGATTCGAGTTACAGGAACAAGGGCCAAACCAACCACCCAAGAATGGAATCGTTGAGCGAAAATGCTTGACATCCTCCTGGAAGCAGCTTTTCTTTCCACAAGACCTTTCTCCATCAATTAGGAATCTGGTGCCATCACTAAACACATTCCTTAAATTGTAGCCATTTTTTGAGTGTTTATTTTTTGGTGTCTAATCCGTATATATATCACCATTGCTCTTGATTTTCTTGACTGTGTATCTCTTAAATGTCAACATATACACATGTGATTTAGTTTACGAAGATTTTTCAATGCCGAGAACCCCGATTAGAGAGTAAAAAGGGCGTAAGTTTCACATTGGTGTAAAACTAAAATGGGATATACCGGGCTAGGATTCGTGCTACAGGAACAAGGGCCAAACCAACCACCCAAGAATGGAACCGTTGAGCGAAAACACTTAACAACCTCTTGGAAGCAGATTTTCTTGCCATCAGACCTTTCTCCATCTATAAGGAATCTGGTGCCATCACTAAACACATTCCTTAAATTGTAGCCATTTTTTGTGTGTTTATTTTTTGGTCTCTATTCCGCATATATATATCACCATTTGTTGGTGCATATTTGTGACAATAGTTTAGATTTGGTCTTTGGATATCTTGTAATTAGTAAAACGATAAACGATTAGCGGGTTTAGCTTTGTATTAGTGAAATAATAGAGTTTGGGCTAAACAAAACCCACATTGGTTGATGGAGGATGAATCGGGCCTAGCCCATGTAGGAAACCCTAGCCCAAGTAGCAACCTTGTGTTATATAAACAAGGCTTTGCATTAGGGTTTAGGTTATTCAGCCAAAAACAGTTTTAGAGAGGAATTTCGTGTAGGCATTCTAGCTTGGACGAATTTAGGGTTTTGATTGATTGTAATACTTGTGTTTGATAATCAATAAAAACCCAGTTTATAGTAATATCTATTTTCTACTCGTTTCTATGCTATTTTGGTCTAGAGGATTCCGCACTCTAGATTGGATTGATGATTCTGTGACGATCCGTACTAACAAGGGGACCTGCAATTGGTATCAGAGCATTAGCCTCTTGAAGAGGCTCGGTTCAGAATTGGTGGCTGTAGAAACCTAAAGAATTTTCGAAAATCTTGAAACTGAAAAGTAGGGTTTTCGAAATATTTGAATTTCTGATAAAACTCTGCGTTTTTGTTTGTGTTTGATCAGTTTGTGTGTTTGATTTTGTTGTTTTGAAGGTTTTCGGGATAACTCTGGTTGATTGGTTGAAGAATTTTGGCTGGAAAGATTTGAAGATTTAAAGACTGTTCTTTGTGTTCTTCATATTTTTGAAAATTTTGTGCTGATTTTTGCAGGATTCTGTTAGAAAGAGATCTGTTAAAATTATGAGAAGATTTGTTTCTGGAGGATTTGATGATTTCGGATAAATACTCTGATTAGCCAGCGAAATTAACTGACCGGCGAAATTAAAATCCAAAGGCGACTTCGGTAACCGTGTAATTGTCCTCAGCGAAATTATCACGGTGATCAGCGACTTTACCAGTCGTCGTAATAGCGAAATTCTTAATCAGCGAAATTAACCTTACCAGCGAACTTATCTGCGAAAATAACCAGCATAATTAAACAACTTAAGTGAACAGCGAAATTGATCAGTGAAGTTAAGTTGATTCACCAGCGAAATTAGATACGTAGGTGGAGTATTTATTTTTGTGGAGTAATCAGATATGTATAGAGTATTTAACGTTTTCGTGAATATAAAGTGATCCGTAGCTCATCTGACTAAACCATTTGCACCGTTGGATTCCGTGGATTTTTAGGAAAAAAAAAAACTTTGGAAATTCCCAAATTTGGTTTTCAACATTATATATCATTGGATTCGTATTTTCGAGACGATTCTAACGGTATAATTTGGTAACCACTGTTTTCGGACACTTTTTGTACGGTTTTACCAGTCTGTTACATTAAAATGTCGAACATGTAAAATTTGAACGAACTATTGAGGATGGAGCACGAGCTTGCATAACCAACAAACCGCCTAAGATGATGAAGGTGGAGAATTATCTTACATGGAAGGACATATTTCAATCCTTCATTAAATATCAGGACACTTGCATGTGGATCTGTATTGTAGATGTGTACACAAACCCAACTCATGATTTTGAAGGCAGACAACGTGTCACTGCCTATGTGAACATGCAAGAGGCTGATAAGAAGATGTATGAGGCTGAAAAGAGAGCCTTAGCTGCTATTAAGATGTCCTTACCAGATGGCATTAAACATACCTTCAAGAAGTACACTACTTCTAAGGAAATGTGGGATGCACTAGAGAAAAGATATGAGGGAAATGCAGATGTTAAGAAGAACAAAGTTGATCTCCTGAAGAAGCAGTTTATAGTATTCAAGTATATGAAAAATGAATCACTTGAGGATATCATCACTCGATACTACCATCTGATGTCAGAAATAGACAATTATGATATAGATAGTTATTCTGACATAGAGAAAAATGACAAGATGCTTGATGCTTTACCTGCTAAATTGGATATCTATACTCTCATGATCAAGGGTAAAGCAGATTATGAGACCAAGGAACTTGAAGAAGTGGTTGGGAAGCTGAGAGCATACGAGCTCAACATGAAGAAGAAGGAGACTAGATATGATCAGGTTCAAGATCCAGGGATTTACAATGGTCTTTCATCTTCTTCATCTCACAATGCTTATAGCGACTTTGCTACTGCATTTTTGTCATGTGACAATGAGCAGGTTACCATAAATGAAGATGGTGATGTGTGTTTCGTAGCTGCTTCAGGAGGATCTACAGGTGCTAAGAGAACTTCAGCTATAAATCAGAGCAGCAATACAAAGTCTATGCCTATGAGTGTGAAGGATGCTGAAGAACATCTAGCATTGCTTGCCTCATTCATTGCCTCTTATGAGAATTACATTCAGGGGAAGATATCTGATCCAGCTACTTTTGATGAAGACTATGATCAGGTTGACCCTGATGACTTAGAAGAGATAGATCTATAGTGGCAAATGGCCATGATTTCTAGAAGAGTGAAGAGGTTTATGAATAGAACAGGAAGAAAGTTTGTGGGAAAGACTGTTGGTTTTGACATGTCACACCCCGATATTTCCACGTACTACCGGTGGGCCCGGTGGGGAGTATCGTGACGTAGTTGATACCATCATAGTCAAACAACACAATATTTAAATGCACAGCCGAAGCAAAAGATAGAATCATTTCAACTTTAATAAATTGTAATATTAAGTATCACGATATAATTGAAATAGATCCACAGGCGGATCAAAATAAAAAGGAGACATTGTTCAACAGTTTTATGACATCCAAGCTTGCGAGACTTATTGTGGACGCTAGGAGAAAGCCAGCCTAGTTCGAGTAGTACCTGCACTTAACCTTTTTGGGAAAATACGTCAGTTTACACTGGTAAATACAATTTAACTGACTCATTTTGAAAAGTTTATTAAAATTGATTTGAATGCACGTGGCACAAAACTTTTTATAACTTGGGATAATTATTTAAATATAATCTTGTAAAAGAATTACATGTTTCTTATGCGTTCAGTAGCCCGGTTTGTGCCGGGTTAAAGATCAATAGACACACCACATTATTTGTTTAGGCACTGACGGGTGTACGCCTACACCCCGTGCTTAGGTCGTGGCCATTTCGTAAAATGATGCCAAGGATATCCGGGACATGGTCATTAACCCCCCAAAGGCTTTAAGCAAATAAAACATTTCTAAACGGAGCATATCAATGGTTTAACCTCTATTCGATTAAAAATTCAATGCCCGACCAAGCGGTATTTTATATACCATACCCCAAGCCCGTATAGGGAAAATAAGTTAAAAGTATTTACCTTTGCAAGTATCAATCACAAATAGCAAGTGCGTGTAGCTTTTACTGGGTCCGCTATTCTGGAACAAAGGTTTATAATAACCTATTAGATTTCTAACGGGTCTTTAATTAAGCTTAAGCCTGGACCGGTTAGTTTAAAGGAAGGTACGGTTCAAACGCATGAATAAGCGAAGACCAGAATAAAATGTGATTTAGACCCGACAAGTTTGAAGACTTGTATAATATGGGTAAACTAAACACATTCTGGATTTTGAGACAAAAATGATAAGGTTTGACCCGTTTCGGTCAATTTATGCAAACTAGTTACATAAACCGAAGCGAACGCGAAGGATGCGTAATGGGTAACCATAAGAGTCATATACAGTTTTCCTAAGTTAACATGCCTTAAATATGTTGTGACATCAGTAAGATATCTTCTATTATGCCCGAAATGGATTTAAACTCAAACTATGCCTCGTAAGGGCATTTTGGTCATTTAAAAAGGTTATAAAAGAGTTTAATTAGTAATCTGAGTTACAGGTCTGATTTATTTAGTAAATATACTTAATTTAATAAGTTATAACAGTAGGGTACTAGATATATGTGAAATTTATCATTTAAAACCAAACTATGCACTTTAGGGGTATTTTGGTAATTTCACATAGGCTAAAAAAAGTCAAAACTGGAATTCTGAGTTTAAAACTTTAGCTTACTGTCAAAGTATAAAAATATACTTAAAATATCAGTAGGTATCAAACCATATATGTTTAAAATAGTTTTAATACATACTATGCGTTAAAAACGCTTAAAAAGGCGATTTGGATCCATTTCCGGGTTCTATATAGAAAGATGATATTTTTTATTATTCCAGAAGGTTTAAAATAACTTATTTATCATACAAAATCAGTAGCAAAAGGTTTGGGGTCAAAAAGATTTATAAAACTCATTTTATAGCTCAAAAGGGCAAAACCGGCATTAACCGAATTAAAGCTACAACCCTATGTTATGCTCAACCTAAAATTAATTAAAAATCTTTAAAAATCCCAAAATATTATTTTATATCAGTAGGTACAAAGTTTGGTATTAAAAATCGGGTTTAGATAGGCTATATGCTAATTATGTCATTAAATTACTAAAAAGCTTTCTAATTACGCTAATGTTCATAACTCTTAGTCTAGACCTCAAACTGATGTCAAATTTTAGGTACAAGTTTATAAATCAGTAACTAAGGTGTCTACTCTTTTACATTTCCAAAAATCATATTTTAAGGTCATTTGGGCATAATGGTCAACATATAAGCATTTAACGGAAACATGCATGTGCATCGGATATCTAATGAACCAAGTTGCATAATTAGAGTGGGTTATACTAACATGTAGCTAGGTTCAAAAGAAGCTCTAAGGCAATCCTAAACTAGGCTTAAACGGGTCAGAACTGAAAGTCAAAGCAAAAGTCAAATTATGCGACTTTCGGTTCCGAACCGGGTCTCTACTGAAAATTGTCGGGTTGAACATGTTTAGACATGTTCTTACATTAATTATCAAGTTATATTAATGATAAAACAGGTTACATGGATCCTACATTGCTAATTATGTATTAATTTGAAAATAAGTATTCTGTTGACTTTTTAAAGTTAGCTTTGACCCGACAATTGACCTAGTTAGAGTGGGAATCAGAGAGTACCCTTTTAAGGGTTTATTACCCACATAATTACCTACTTATAGGTACTTTTAATCCGAGATTTTACTGAACAAATTTTAATTAATCTCGAAGTCAAACTTTAATTACGACGGTTTGACTTTTAGCTAATTAACTAAGCTAAACCGAATTAGGAAGGGTTAAGGACACTTACAAGAGTCCTAAGCACGACTAGGGATCACTAGGAAGCTTGTTGCTAATCAGGGGAGCTCCAGAAATGAAGTTGTGAATGTTGCAAATGAATGAACAAAGTTGTTGCAACTAGAGCTCCTTATATATGCATTTTGATTCAACAAGATCATGCCAAGGAGGTCTATAAACGTTACAAGATCAGTACAAGTGCCCTTATTGCATGTTAAACCATTGGAGGGATCCCTGGTATAAGAAAACAACCTTTTTAAGTCGGTTACAGACCTGCAACTGGCATCTGCAGGCTTTCTGTTGCTGTGCTGCCCTCGCGGGCCGCGTAAACCCATAAGGGATTCTTACGCGGGCCGCCTGGCCTTCCAGAACCTGCCAAACAAGTTTCAATCTTTGCATTTTTGGTCCCTGGTCCTTGTATGCGTGGTTTTAACTTCCAATTTTGCATTTCCAGCCCTCTAACTTGATTTTTAAGGACCTTAAGACTTTTACAAACTTGGTTAAGTCCTTGGTTAACTTTGTGATCACCCATAAGTCATAAATTTCAACGTTGACGCTTTTAACCCCTCGTATACGAATATTGTCATAACTTTCTCATACGATAACGAAACTTGGTGAAATTTTTATCACATATTCTAGTGAGTATAATTTATCATTACAAAGCTTCGGGTTTGCTAAAAGGTCACTCAGAGGTATACTTTAAACATGTTGACACATTTAACCCCTGTAGTTTGTAATTCCTCACTTTCTTTCACGATTAGGTTCGTATGATCCATGATTTATTCGTTTAAGGATATAAATATCATGTGGGGCTATTGTGAAGTATATTTATTCACTGTTGACACTTTGAACCCTTTCATTCATGTATTTTCTCTGTTTGTCAACTTTAGTCCCTCTAGAGTATTCTTTCACACGTTCAAAGCTTATGACACGTGTCAATACATTATAGGTCATTAAAATACGAGGTGTTACATGACAAGACAAAGGTTAAGTGTTTCAATTGTCAAAGTTATGGACAATTTGTGAGAGAATGTCAAAGACCAAAGACAGAGTCTTCGAGTCAAAGTTCAAGTAACAAAAATGCATCAAACAACTCTGGTTCAAAAGCTTGGATCTCTACTGCACGAGAGGGGTCATATGATTAGAGTGTTCATCTAGAAGCTGATGAGAATGTTACTCAGGCATTCATGGCAGAGATTGTGCCAGTTGATGATGCTGAAGCTAAAGATGAGGATGCTGAAGCAACTGTGGTTGGTAAAGTTGAGAAGGTGACTGAAGCTGAAGAGGTTACAGTTAATCAGACTACTGAAGCTGAAGAAGAAAAGAAAAGGTCTGATGATGAACAGGATGCTGAAGAGAAGGATGCTGCATATCAAAAGAAGGTAGCTGATCTTGCGGCTCTCAAGGCCAACTTAGACAAACAAACTGGAGAGGTAAGTACTGAATCTGTTTGTTTAAGATGTCGTGAATTAATTACTAAATCTGTTTGTTTAAGATGTCGTGAATTACAGGGTGAAGTTGACAGGTTGTCAAGACAAAACGAAAGTCTGGTGAATGAGATGTCGAACATAAAAGAGTCAAACTTTTTCGTAAAAAGAAATGAGTCTATGTATTTGAAGAAAATTAAAGGATATGAAGTTGAAATTGAGGCTTTAACTTGCAAATTAAACGAAAAACTTCAAATTATAGACTTAGCTCATGACACGATGAGTGAGAAAACAAAAGAAATTTCTGAAAAATGCAAAGAGTTGTCAGATGCACAACTAAAAATCATTGAACTTGAAAAGAAATTAAATCAATTCAGAGATTCGTCTTTTGTAATGAAACACATGATGGGTGGGTTAAAGAAGAGTAATGATAAGACCAGTGTGGTCTTCAAGGGATTTAATGAAGTCCCACCTCCTCTTAGTTGTGACTATTCATTCCTGCTTGATGAAGATGAGGTAACAAACTTTATGTCAACTGCACCAACTAGTTTCACTTCAAGTCAAAGTGATGTGTCTGAGAGTGATGATGCTAAGAAGAGAAGTAACAGGGAACCTTTGAAAAGAAAAATTCACCTTCTAAGAATAAAAATCAAACTTTTGTTAAAAAGGTTAATTTTGTTCAAGGAAGTGACATGAAAAATGAAACCACTGTTATTGAAAATGAATCAAACGTAGAGTTTGCAAAAAATAAAAACATAGAAAAATATGTTCCTAAGCAAACTGAACAAGATTCTTCCAAGGCATCATCATCCGATGAGGGATCTAGCTCAAAGACTTCAGCTAAGAAGTCTTCGAAAAGGGGATCGTGCTTCAAGTGTCACACAAAGGGACATGTAGCTAGGTGCTGTCCTAACAAAAAGTCTGAAGCACAGTGAGTGAGAGAAAGAGAGAGAAATCACCAGAGAAGAGTGGTGATAATGTGGAGAAAAGGTCCAACTCTCCAAAGGAATTTGCTCCTAAGCAACATGAGGGTGTTGCTATTGGTGTAGATAAGGCTGAAAAAGGAACTCCACAAGTTCCTCGTTTTCAAAGAAATCAACAAAGATTTTAGCCTGAATCTACATCAGGCAGATTTGAGAGACCTAGAAGCAGTTCACCTAGAATGAACAATTTTAATGGAAATTCAAGCAATTTCAGAAGTCAAGGTCAATATCAAAATCGATACCAAAATAATGGTGGTCAAACTTTTTATAATAATCGCTTTAGAAATAATAACAGTCAAGCTTCTTGGAATCAAAACTCAAGGTATCAAAACCAAAATTTTCAAAGGTCAAATCGTCCAAACACATATAGGAACCCTCAGGACCATAGACCTAGTGGAAATCAAAATCAAATTCCTTCAATAGGTCTGAGATCCAAGACTCCTGTTAGGAGTAATGGATATTGGATGGATGTTCCAGTAGTTGGTGAATTTGGACGTCCCAAGACCATTAAGGCTTGGGTCCCCCAACGGCCCAATCTAACTAATTTCTTGGTTGGTGTGTGCAGGAGCTGCTAAGGAGGATTATCAACTTATGGTACGTTGATAGTGGCTGCTCCAAGCACATGACGGGGGATGCGAGATTGTTGACTGAGTTTGAAAATTATAATGGTGGACATGTGAACTTTGCTGGTGCTAAAGGTGGTAGAATTACAGGAGGAGGAAAAGTGACAAATGGGAAGATCACACTGGACAAAGTGAACTATGTTGAGCAGCTTGAGCACAATCTGATGAGCGTGTCACAAGTCTGCGACAAGGGTCACTCGGTCCATTTTACCAAGATTGAAGCATTAGTGTTGAAACCAGGTTTGGTGATTCCGGACGATTGGATAGTGATGAGAGCGCCAAGGAGAAATGGCACTTATGTCATGGACATGGGTGCTAAGGATCCGACTGCTGTAGTGGCGTGTTTACTATCAAAAGCATCTGAAGCTGAATCGATGTTGTGGCACGGATGCATGGCCCATATTCACTATCGAAAAATGAACTATATTATTAAAAATGAATTAGTGAAAGGGGTTCCAATGCAGAGGTTTCACGTGGAAGATAAATGTCTTCCATGTCAAAAGGGAAAACAACACAAGAAACCTCACAAATCAAAAACAGTAAATTCCATAGATGCCCCTTATGAATTACTTCACATAGATTTATTCGGTCCAGTGAGCGTGAGGAGCATAGGTGGAAAGTACTACTGTCTTGTTGTCACTGATGATTACTCACGCTATTCATGGGTTTTCTTTTTAGGTACAAAAGATGAGATAGCGAAGATGCTGATAGATCTTTTTACAAAATTGGAAAACGTCCATGATCCAAGGATCAAGAGGATAAGGAGTGATAATGGCACGGAGTTCAAGAATCGGATTCTG
This sequence comes from Helianthus tuberosus, assembly GCA_030545235.1. Lineage (NCBI taxonomy): Eukaryota > Viridiplantae > Streptophyta > Magnoliopsida > Asterales > Asteraceae > Helianthus > Helianthus tuberosus. Next base: position 18,825,931 of record CM060380.1, on the reverse strand, counting down.
GATCTCTATTGTCTTCACAAGGGAATTGAACATCAATATTCTGCTCCTTATACACCTCAACAGAATGGAGTTGCTGAGAGGAAAAACAGGACGTGATTGAAGCCGCTAGGACTATGCTTTCAGATTCAAAGCTTCCAGTTCTTTTCTGGGGAGAAGCTGTGAATACAACTTGCTATGTCCTAAACAAAGTTTTAACCGTTAAACGATTTAACAAAACATGTCATGAACTTATGTTTAACGAGAAACCAAACTTAACAGGCTTTGAACCATTTGGATTACCCTGCACCATTTTGCGAAACAAAGATAAACAAAAATTTGATGAGGTGGCTGATGAAGGTGTTGATGCATAATGTCTATCGCCTACGTCATCAGTCTATGTCGTGTCATTTGTATGCAATAGGTTAAATGTTAAAGTTTATATATATATAGGCCAGGTCGCACGACCTGAATGGTCAGGTCGCACGAGGTGAGCTTGTCCAGCTCGTGCGGTCTGGATGTCTTATTCCATGCAGTCTGGCAGGTCTATAAATAGGCCAGTAGTGTTCTTCATTTTTAACTTTCTGGAGAATTTTGTACCGAACTGCTGTCTGATTCTATCTGTACCAAATCGTATTCTATGAATGAAGTACATGTTTAAAGTGACTTTCTACTCTTCTACTCCTGTTCTAACACTGATGCAAGGTTTCTAGTCTGATTCCGCCTTTCTAGAAACTAGATCTGACTCTGATTGACTCGTTTGGACGATTCATCGATCTTACAAGTGGTATCAGAGCTCAGGATGAGTCAAATATGTTGATATCAGTGTTTTGAACGGTTTAGAACTATATTCTTCTACTCTTTCTTGGATTTTCAGACGAATTCACGGACAAAATGGACTGAATTTTAGATATTATGTGTAAAACATCATTTTGAACAATCGTACAAAGTTGCAGACCGTAAATCAAACTAAAATTGATCCAAAAATGTCAAAAACTTGAAATTTTGATAAGGTAATTCTTCAAACGAAGTGAATCTGTCCAAATCAAGTAAAAATGATGCTCAAATCATGTTAAATTGATCAGATCGTTTGATTCTTGTTCAAACCATATGAAAATCATGACCAGATCGCACAGTTTGGACCAGATCGTTTGAAAATTTCAAACGGTGTGACCAGATCGTACGAGCTGAGATCAGATCATGTGAAATTGTTCAGACCGCACGAACTGAATTTTTTTTAACTGGTATTTCTCAACTCACACGGTTTGGATAGTCCAGATCGTTTGAAACTCAGGTCGTTTGAAAGTCAGGTCGTCTGAAAGTCCAGGTCGCTTGAAACTAAATTTTTTCAAAACTTAGAAATTTTTCGAAACATTTTTCAAAGTGTAAAAATGGACAATTAAGAGTTTTACAATGCATTTTTCGGAGGAGGTATGACTGTTCAATCTCCAGCAAGTATAGCCCAGAATGTGAATATGGAGAACGAGCTAGGAACCATGCAAAAACCACCGAAACTGCTCAACATTGAAGATTATTCGGGGTGGCAGGATAGATTTCACACGTGGGTTCAGGCGAATCACCTCGAATGCTGGCTGAAAGTTGAAACGAAATATGTAATTCATATGAATGATGCTGGTCTTCCGAAAACACTTAACACGTTAACTCCGGCTGAACAGGACAACTTTAAAGCCGAGAAGAAGATGGTTAGTATATTGCAACAGGCAATTAAGGAAGACATTTTGGTACTGTTACAGCATCAGGGTGACGCGCAATCTATTTGGAACGCTCTTAAAATCAAATTCTTGGAAGTGTTTCAATGATCAAAAGCAAAAAGGCGCTACTGAAAAAAGAATTCGACATATTTACTGCTATCAGTGGAGAATCAACGAAAGAGTTGATTGAGAGGTACTGTCACTTGGTAGAGGAGATGAAACGTTTGAATATAGATAAAACAGATAAAGAGTGGGTTGATAAGTTGGCTGACGCACTACCACAAGAAGAGTGGGGTACGTTCTTATTGGTTTTGAAGAATAATTTGGAATACGTGGGTTTCAATTTGAGTACGTTTATCGAGAGAATTGAAGCTCATGAGCTTGAACTTAGGAAGATGAGGAAAATGAAATCTGCAAACGTACAACAAGATGTTCAGCTTTATTACAAAGGAATCTCATCTGCCACATCTGCTCTGAGTCCAAAGATTCAAACGGCATTCAGTGCAGATTCTTCATCGGGAGTACCTCAAAGCATGCCTAACAACAACTTTTCACCGTTTACAAATTACGAACCGAATCCTAAGGTTCAGAGTTCTCAAGAACAGGTTTCTTCTCAAAGTTCTTCAGGTTCGAACAATCAGAGTTATAGTCATGGGATACTGTGCAATATTGCTGTTAATATAAAAAACGGTCAAGATTTTACCGAGACTGCCGCAAAGCAGCATATAGCACTTCTAGGTTTTGTACTTGAGTCTTACGAGAGTCTAGTAGCCGGACGAATTAGTAACCCAGACATGACTAATGAAGATTACGATCAAATTGATCCCGAGGAACTAGAACGCATCGACATAAAATGGTGTATGGCGAGCATTGTGAGAAGAGCTCAGAGGTTCATCGAAATTACCGGAAGAAGTAGTCTCGCAGGTCCTGATCCTAAACTTGGATTCGACAAATTGAAGGTGACTTGCTTCAAGTGTAAAGAGAAGGGACACTTCAAGCGCGAATTTTCGAACAGAGAAGTTAATAACCACCAGAATCCTTTCGCCAATGATTATTACCGACATGCCATCTATCATAAAAAAAGTCAACAACCATTCATTCAACGACCTCAAATCGAGAACTGTCAATCCAAACAAACAGAAAAAACTCTTTTGGTGAATCAAGATGACGAAAAGATTCTAGAAGGTTTCAGTTGGGATAAGTACGTTCCAGGAGGTGGTCTTTGCAATGATGGCTGAAATTATTGAAGAGTCGGAACTGGAAATCGAGGAATGTGTTCCTGAAGTTGAAGAAGTCAGTGAAGTGGTGAATGAAGAAAGTTTTGCAGATCTAGAAGAGGAGGCAGCAGCGGTCTACTATTATCAGTCTGAACAGGAGGTTATTACTAATGCATTTAAATCTATAATGCCAGCTAATGTGTTTGATTCATTTGCAGGTTTCTTTAGTGAACCGACTATGGGTTTTTGCCCATAGTACGAAGTTGAACAAACTCTGGTTCAAGAGATCATTTACGTCTCAAAGGAAATGAATGAAGAGACTTTGAAAGAAATAGCAGACAAAGCTCTTATGGTCAAGCTGCAAGAGGTAGAACAAACTAAAACACTTTCTGATAACAATGAGACCAAAGATGCAACTCAAGAGTCAGTGTCTATTGAAAAGGAGTCAATTATCGAGACTTATGATACGTATGAGTCAGGAGAGAAGTCCGAGTCTGATGACAAATCAGATAATGTGAAGCCCGAATCCGAAGAGAAATCTGAGTCTGAGTCCGGAGAGTTTGGTAAATCGGGAAGTAAAAAAGATAAACAAGAAAATGTTTTTGAAAAAGTTGATCCAATTCTTGAAAAGCCATGTGAAAACTGTTTGAAACCATGCATGGATTGTCTTGAAAAAGACAAACAGTTTCAAGAGTTGAAAAAGTTTAACGACAAATTAAAATTTGATTTTAGTGATGTTAAAGAAGCTTATGACACTCTGTCACGATCAATTAAAATGATTCACACTGAGAGTAAAGAAAATGATAAGATTGCTAATTTGCTCAAAGCTACAGTCATGGAAAAGCAAATGTCGATTAACATCCATCAGGACAAAATCGCATCTCTAAAGAAGGAACTTGAACTGATGCGCATTGAGACAGAAAGAGTCGACAAAAAGTTGATCAGCTATCTTTCATCTTCATATGTGATTGATCAGATCGTTCCTCAACAAAATGAAGTTAAATCAGCTTTCAAAAATGTTCCATCCCCAATGTGGAATCATTATACTCAGAAATATCCAGAAGGGGTGGAGGAAGCATTGAATCTCAAACTGAGAACATAAGAGAATGAGTTACCGGAAAACATAGATGTTACATTCTCTCCGTCTGACACCGACAACGAGTCACAACTGGTTAAAACAGTTGTAGACCAAGTGTTGGATGAAGAGAGTGATAACACTGATCTCGAAACGGTTAAAACTCATTTTGAGAATTCCAGTTCAGATTCTGAAGATGACGGAAACTTTCTTGATAAGTTTATCCCAAATTCAGATAATGTTTTGGATGACGATTCGATCATTGTGGTTTACACGATGACCGGAACTGATAAACTGTATACTGATCTTGAGTACCCGATTCAGAATGCGAACCTGGAAAAAGTTGAAAAAGTTTTTAAACTCGTGGAAATTGATATCTTAGAAGTTAACAATAATTCGTTTCTATCAAAACCGAAAAAAATCTTTTGTTAAACAACAACCGACAAACAACCCGGGAAAGAAAAATGATTGGATGGGTAACAACGGTAATAACAAGAGACATGGTAATAATTACAAAAAGAAAGGTGTTGGTTTTGAAAAGAAAATGGCTAAGAAAGAAGTTAAGCCAAAAGAAACATTGAGTGAAGTATTTGTGGCTGGTAATAATACAGAAGTTGAAAAGGATTATATCTTTAGTAAGCAAGCAATTGACGATTTTATTGCGGCCAAAAAGATAAGAGACGAGGCCAACATATCCACTTTTGTTGAATATGACAAAAGAATCTGTTATCGATGTAATGAAATCGGTCACATGGCCAAACAATGTGTCAAAAAGATAATAAAACCAGTTTTCCATAAACCAAAACCAAAAATTTCAAAAGATGTTAAGGGAAAATCACCTATGGTATCCCCCGTGCGTATTCTTAAACGCGATGAATCATTGAAGTCAGAGGACAAACCAAAATCAACTTTTAAAATTGGTGAATCTTCAAAATCACAAAAGACTTCAAAGGTTTATTCTAAAACAAAGACTTCCCAAAGTCAATCATGGGTGGAGAAACCTAAACATTCTTTTGAGGAAAAGAAAATGGAAGAAGTTTTAAAATCTGAACCGAAAATCTTTGCAACCACTGATGAGAAAATTGAGTTTGAGTTAGATAAGTTGATTGAAGAATTTCCACCTATTAAGGAAGGAGCTCTAAAATCAATACCAGAATCTGATGTTCCAAATGTTGTTTTTAACATTCCAAAAGTTGACATAGTAGCTCATGATATTGTCTTTGGTAGTATACCAAATGTTGAAAAATCTTGGGTATCATTGTTTAAGTAAATGTCTTTTGATGTGTGTAGGGGCTTCCAAGGTCCATCATTTCTAAATGGATAATGGATAGAGGCGCCTCACGGCACATGACAGGGATGTTAGCATTGCTATACGATGTCAAATCAATCAATGGAGGTTATGTCGGGTTTGTTGGAACTCAAGGTGGAAGAATTGTTGGAGAAGGAATACTTTCTAACGGGGTCGTAACATTCGATAAAGTAACTACATTGCTGAGTTAGAAAACAATCTATTGAGCATTTCTCAGATTTGTGATAAGTCATTCACTGTTCATTTTACAAAAGATGATTGTCTGATTCTTAAACCAGGGTTTAAAATACCCGAAGAAATGGTGTTGATGCGTGCTCCTCGTGAAAACGATCTTTATGTACTAGACATGAGCGTTGCAACAACAATAGATAAAAAGGCACAATGCTTTGTGAGTAAGACGAAGGCGACTGAAAAAGAATCTATCATGTGGCATCGTAAAATGGGCCATATTAACTTTAGAAAGATGAACTTTTTAGTTCATAATGATCTTGTAGAAGGTGTTAATTTGAAAAGCTTCCATCTTAACGATGACTGTATTGAATGTAAGAAAGGGAAGCAGACGAAGAAATCGCACCCGAAAAAGCTCTTGAACTCCATCAGATTAGCGCTTGAAAGACTCCATATGGATCTTTTCGGTCCGGTAAATGTGAAAAGATGAAACGTTTTTAGAGGGATCTATATTGTTTAGTTGTGACTGACGACTTTACAAGATTTTCCTGGGTGATGTTTTTAGAGAGAAAAGAGGAAACTTTTGATTCTTCGATGAAGCTATTCAAAATGATGGAGAATGTTTACAAACTGCCGATTAGATGTATTCGAAGCGACATTGGCACAGAATTCAAGAACAACCGTATGCTCGAATTCTACAACGATAAGGGCATTCTTCATGAGTTCAGCGCACCGTATACTCCTCAACAAAACGGTGTCGCAGAATGGAAAAATCGTACGTTGATCGAAACAGCTCGTACCATGTTAGCAGATTCGAAATTACCGGTATATTTTTGGAGTGAAGCGGTTGCCACGGCATATTACACGCTCAATCGGGTTATTACGGTGAAGAAGTACAGGAAAACTTGTTTTGAATTGCTTCATCTTTACAAACCGAATCTGAAATATTTAGAACCATTCGGATCACCATGCACATTCATTGATCCAGATGGTAAATTTGGTGCGAAAGCTAATGAAGGTTTTTTTGTAGGATACGCTAGTCCGTTGAAGAGAGTTTTTGTTCAGAGTTTGGGGAAGATCATACAAGTTCAACACGTTGACTGTCAACGGATTACTGCTCCAAATCAACTTCCCGGAAACAGGCTGCTATTTGATTACGATAATCTCTGGGAGTCATTCCATTTACCGACAGAGCCGAATTAAGAGGAACTAGCGTTCTTATACCAACAACAGCAGTCTCTTTCACAAGAATGAGTGCCGAGACCATTGGTGGTTTCTTCGCCCACCGAGGGTTCAAATGATCATGAGGCTGGTCCTAGTGGAACTGTACATGTACCCCCAGAAGAAACAACTCCAATATTTGACCATTCTGACGACTCAGAATCAGAAACCGATCCGATTTATGACGAGGAACCAAATATTGCGACTTCAAATGCTATTGATCACACGGGTGATCAGAATATAACAAATTTGCAATCGAAAGTAAGCGTACCTGATACAGTCATGCCAAGAACGTTGTCTTACCATCCGTCAGAGCAAATCATTGGTGACCTTCAAAGCGGCGTGAAAACCCGCGAACAAATCAACAAAGGGCTTACATGTTCTTACTCCTCTGTAGCACATTTACAAGAAGAGTTCTCATTAAAATGTTTTATCTCGCAGGTAGAGCCGAAAACGTATAAAGAAGCATTGACCGAAGAGAGTCGGGTAAATGCAATGCAAGAGGAGTTACTACAGTTTGAAAAGCTTGGAGTGTGGAGGTTGGTTGATCTCCCGAAAGATCCGAAGTTGATCAAGACCAAGTGGGTCTTCAAATGTAAAAGAGATGATAGAGGGGTTATAGTAAGGAACAAAGCATGGTTGGTAGTCCAAGGATTTAGTCAGCAAGAAGGGTGTGACACCTGGGTCACTGCGACCATCAAACAAATACCAAGCCAATGAAATATTGTATTTCATACTTGGGATCTGTATAAATATGTGTATCTTTTACACATATCAATTCTTGTTCGATTACAAGCTCTAAATCGCTTTCTGGAAGGTTATACGCGCCCTGATGCGTAAATATAACCAGTTTAATGCAACAAACACTCCGGAATAGTGAAATAGGCTTCACATACCTTAAATAACCTTTACATAACTTAGAAATAAGTTTTGAAGGCTTTGGTATGGCAAAAACAAGTTAATTCGCTTACAGGGACTAAACTTGACAAACTACGAAAGTATGCCAATTTGAACTGTAACAAACATTTTGGAACATGAACATAAGTTAAACACACCTTAAATACCCTTTATATAGCTTATAAATAGGCTTTGAGGGGTTCGGTGTGCTAAAATAAACTTTTGGGTCATTCAGGGACTAAAAGCGTCAAAAAGTGCACAAGTTTGCACTTTCGCGCATAACTTACGTTCTGAATACATCCGGACATCCAAAAATTTATGTAAGCACTAAAATATTTTATTTTAGTGTTTGGCATGAGAAAAATCCATTCGTCGCGCAATTTGGATCGTTTTTCGCGCTTGTGCGCATTCCGTCGTAATTAACCGAACAACGCAATCGTACGGCCAAACGAACCGACATCCGAGATATTTTTGAGCACATTTTAAGTTCCCTATACTTTAACATCATTGTGAAGCTTGAAATTGGGTTTGACGGGTGTTAGAAGTGCCAAAACACGACGATACGCGCACAGGGGCCTGTTCTGCCATTTTTGAAAGTTTCAGACCTGCAAGGTCCTTACGGACCTCAACATTATTAGTGTTACGATCCGTAAGCATGGGTCAGATGCAGAAAATCATTTTGCCTGCTGATTAACAGCCTTTAAACACTCCAAAGGCCAATACCACGTGTTAATCACTGATGGTGGGGGCAAATGACATACCACAACATTTCAACAAGTGTACGGACGAGATTCGATCACGTTATTCGAGAAACGATCCTAACGGTTGTGCATTTACTATAAATACCCACCTCAACTTCACTCATTCCTCACAAATCTGATCAAAAGTGCTCTAAGTTGAAGCAAATCACTTCATACCTGAGCTACTCGATCAAGATTTACTAGAGGGGACCCTTTGTAAGTGTTCCTTCGTTATTTTATCGCTTTTCTAGTCTGAAAGTCGAACTATGTTTGACTTTCTGCATTGACCAGTTTATGGTCAATGCGAAGTTCGTTTGAACTTCATAACGTGAGCGTGATCACGATGGTTATAGTCCTTAGTGACTATACCTACTGATTACCACGTTATCTAGGCTTAGTGACGAGTCGTAGTTTCGGCCAAAATGCGCACTCATGCGTATTTTGTAACCAAACTACTTATAGGTCTCAAAACCGTTTGTTTTGATACCAAACCTGTTTTCTAAACTTAGTTAAGCATGTTTTAACATGCTTAGCTCGTCACTTTTAGTTTAGTGCTTATATAGGGTCGTAAGGTAAGCGATCTAAACAATCGCTTATACTTTCGAACCCGACCCGTTTGGTCGATCATTAGGATCCGACCAAACACATTAGGTGACCATAGTATATAGGGAATAACCTCCCGAGGTTATACCTTATGGTCACGGCGTTTAGTTAGTCGTATGATAGGTAGTTTATATGCCTTAGGTAAATAACCAAAATACCCCTTTGACACCAAAATTCATTTTAAGCATATGTAACATAACTTTTGGTATCTAAACTGATTTGGTAACAATATTAGACATGTTAAGGCATATTTTACTCATCATAGGACTAGTTAGGCGTTCCGAACGCGTTTCACGCGAACGACGCGTTAAAGTAGCATAAGCTACCTAAACGGGTCGTAATGGGTCGTAAGCACATAGGTTAGGTTTCATTTTAGTATGTAGGCTTTGTTAAACCATATTACATGAGTTACCATACTCATTTGGTTTACGAACCCTCATTCTATCCAATCCTCCGATTTAGGTCCGGTATATTAACATAGTTACCTATATTAGGTGCCGTTTGATATCCGTGATCTCTAGCATTGTTTGGTTGTTACTCAAGGACTACTAAGCAATCTCAAGTGAGTACATAGACCCCTATTTTACTGTTTTCCAAACTGTTTTGGGGTGAAACACATGTGCCTACTTGTTACTTTCATGCCTTTCATGTTTTCACATCATATACTTACTATGTTCATTAGTACAATATTAGTACATTGTTTTACATTACATTTCATGCTATGTATGTCCATTGTGTGCATACTTAGTACATTGTTTTACATTGCATTTCTGTTGCATATGCTCATCCAGCATATGAACACATTATATTACATTTTGAACCGTTGTAACCATTTGACTATGTGAACCGTCGTAACCGTTTGATTATATGAACTGTTTGTAACTGTTGAACCGTGCGAACCTTTTGTATCTATTGACATGATTTACATTTGACAATAGACATTGGACTATACATAAACATTTCTACAATTGTTAAACATTACATCTTGATGGTTTGGTTTGAGTAAGTGATTTAAGTAACGAGGCGTGTGTAATATGATACAAACATGGTGGATACGCCGCTGGTACTTCCTATATATAAGTGTTTGTATGGTATTACATATCGTAGCGTTATTTGAATCATTTCAATTTGAGACATATAACATTTTGTTCAAATAACATACTTTTCACAAGACATTGTTTTACAAACAACTTATCTTATACAAACTCATTTTACTTGGTTATTCATTTGACCTTACATTTATTTATACATATCATCTGATCTCATCGTTTTTCAAAAGATTTACAAGACAAAGCAAATTACAAGGTTCATGACTAAACATTTTCTCAAACATAAGTCATGAATCGTATTTTCACAAAACCTATGTATCTCACAGGCATTTTTATGCTGACGTACCTATTTTCACATGTGTTTTCAGGAGTTGATGCATAGGACTTATCAAGACATACTTAGGCGGACCTGTGCCTTAGTGACTTAAAACGAGACAAGAACTAGTTAATTTATGTTATGTACTCTTTGGTTCTTGTTTAAAACAATGTAAACTTTCATGTTTGATTAATAAAACGAAACTTCAATTGCCATGGATTTGAAACAATTAATTCTGTTACAACACTCCCCGATGTTTCCGCCACGTTTCGTTGTTTTACGTGGTCGGGGTGTGACAAAGGGATTGATTTTACTGAAGTATATGCTCCCGTTGCTCGACTTGAGGCAATCAGAATCTTCTTGGCGTTCGCGTCATGGAAGGGGTTCAAGGTCTACCAACTGGATGTCAAATCTGCATTCCTCTATGGCAAGATTAAAGAAGAAGTGTATGTCAGTTAACCACCGGGTTTTACCGGTCCTGTACACAAGGACAAGGTGTATCTACTGGACAAGGCGTTATACGGATTACACCAGGCCCCGAGAGCCTGGTACGAGACGCTTTCCCAGCATCTGCTGACCAACGGGTTCACCAGAGGGACTGTCGATAGTACCCTGTTCACTAAAGAGGTTGCAGGACATCTACTGATCGTGCAAATATATGTTGATGATATAATTTTCAGATCAACGAACGATGAGTTGTGTAAGGAGTTTGAGAAGGTGATGAAGCAGAAGTTTGAAATGAGTTCTATGGGGGAGATGAAGTTCTTCCTCGGGCTTCAAGTTGAACAACTGACCAATGGAATCTTCATACACCAGACAAAATATGTGAATGATGTGTTGGACAAATTCAATATGTCCGAATCATCTCCCATATCAACCCCCCTTGCTACGAATCATGGCATATGTCCGGATGAAAGTGGTGAGAAAGTGGATGAAACGCAATATCGGTCAATCATAGGATCGCTAATGTATCTGACAGCATCACGACCGGACATCATGTATCCAACCTACCTCTGCGCCCGGTACCAGTCAAGTCCTAGAGCATCACACATGATGATAGTAAAGAGGATCTTACGGTATCTCAAAGGTTGCCCAAGCACCGGCTTGTGGTATCCCCGATCCAGTGACTTCTATCTAACTAGATATTCTGACTCTGACTTCGGGTGCTGTAAGTTGAACGCTAAGTCCACAACTGATGGGTGTCAGTTATTTGGAACTCGGCTAATCACTTGGCAGTGTAAGAAACAGACCACAGTCGCTCTCTCGACTTGTGAGGCCGAATACGTTTCAGCTTCCAGCTGTTGTTCCCAGATTCTTTGGATTCAACAGCAAATGAGGGATTATGGTCTGCAATTCTTAGACACACTAATTTTTGTGGACAACGAGGTAGCCATTAATATCACTAAAAATCTGGTGCAACACTCTAAAACAAAACATATTGAGATTCGACATCATTTTATTCGTGATTGCTACGAGAAAAAATTGATTCGAATTGATTATATTCACACCGATGATCAGAGAGCTGATTTTTACACTAAACCCTTTAATAAAACAAGATTTAATTATCTTTTAAAATTGAACGGGTTAAAGAATTTGTTTTCTAGGAGGGTGGTAGAGTGTGTGGCCGAGGCGGACGGCGATCAGAAGTGATCTGCGTCTAGTTGTCATGTTTTCTGTACAGTTTCTTTACTGCTTTTGATAAAACCAAAAACACAAAAATATGTTTTTGATTTTAGGGGGAGAAAGGTTATAGAAAATACAAAAACATGATAAAATTTCATAAATACAAAAACATTGAAAAAGACAAATAGAGGTTTGTGTAAAAAGAGGAAATGATAGTACATCAGTGGACTATCACAACATGCTAAAGAAATGGAAAGTCAAAATGTTTTTAAACGAGTCTCACTAATGATGTGCCAGTAGACTTCACACGATTAGTAGACTGAGTTCGAGATATAAACATAACGAATAACTGCTTATCCTCGTGGGGAACATCTCTCAGATATACGGGTAACCCCCGAAATCTTGTTTGAAAGACTCTATTTCTGACATACTAGGTCTTTGTACGTGATGATATCTGGGGTATTATACCAGGACTTCTGATATTGCGGGAGCAATAGACTAGTCCTCGTATAATACTCTACACTGCTTTATTCTTAAAGCTCACCCTCAGCGCAAAAAATGATGAAACATTGAAAAATGCTAATCATGTGCTGTTGAAAAGAAGATCCCCAAGGGGGACCCACCTAAAGTCGAGCCATCATCTCTCTGATTGAACGGAAGTTCTAGCCTGAGCTCTCATGGCCTCGCATTTACCCCTTACAGATATCATTAGTGTGCACTCACCTGTAAGACTGAATATAGAAGTCTGGATACGGGAGTATATTCTGAGGTGGGACACGCGAATAAGTAAGTTCTTAAAACACTAATTCGTATCTTGAATCAATTAAAACTTGTGTAGAAGTTTAAGTGGACAACAATACTGACAATCAGAAGTGAATTTGTTTAAGACTTAAAGTTAAATCAAGATCAACAGTGTTAGTGATAAGTCTCAAAAACTGATATGATCCTCTTACACAAACTCACAAAAAAAGATGTCTGTAAATATGTTTGTACAGTTTCCAGTTTCTTCAAATCCAAAAGATTCTCTGTTTGTTTAGCTAAAATGTTGAAAAATCCAAAAAGATTTGTAATTTCGTCTTATTTTTGACAACAGACGTTGAGGATCTGATGATCAAAGTCTAACAGTGCTAAACAAGTTGGATCATTTGGGTTGAATAAGAAAAGATTGGGAAAAGTGTTGGTAATTGCTCAAAATGTTTAAGAGTTCATTAATTTGAACTTAAAATGTTTCAAAATTGTCAGCGAGATCATAATTTGGTCGGCCAAAGTCATTAATTTGGATTTGTCAGGCTAAACAGTTGACCAGGGTCATTAAATTGGACTTAGTTAACTGAGTGTGTTGGAAAAAAGTTAAAAAAATTAAAAAGTTAAAAATTCAAAATTTGAAAAAATAAAAATCTCACACGAGGTGCCAACTCGTGCGAGCTGGCCAAACCATTTCATATGTTGGCCAGACCGCTTGAACACCTCAAACCACCTCAACATCCAACTCGCACGACCTGGCATCCTCTATAAAGGAAAGCCCAGATCGCGTGAAATGTTTCAGTTCCCACACCGCATCACACTTACATCCTTCAAAGCGATTTGAGCGAGTTCTTTGTTTTCGAGCTTTAATCTTGTAATCTAGTGTTCGGATCTCTTGTATAAGTTGGTTCACACAACTTATATCATGGGAAAGGTGCTGATTATCGGTTAATTTGAACCAAATCACATGAAATCGTATGAACACGAATGAACAGAATGTTTGAACTTAGATCTAGGCTTATGTAGTGGATTAAATTGAACAAAAATCATATCAACATGCTCGGAATGTGTTGTAGAACAGATCTAGGGAATCAATTTCATAATATAAACATGTTTTAAAAACTTGCAAATTTACTGTTCATATATGTGATTTCAAACGAGGTGAACCATGTTCAAACGATGTGGCTGATTCAAGTCGCACAAGATGGCCAGACGGTGTGATTATTCCAGACCGTTTGAGATTGGCCAACTCGTTTGAATGTTCCAGACCATTTGAGACCAGATCGTTTGACCACCAGACCGTTTGGGTTGGTCAGTTTGTTTGACCACCAGACAGTATGAGTTGGTCAGATCATTTGTATACCAGACCATTTGAAAAGCATGATCAGTTTGGCACAAGGTCGCATGAACTGGCCACATCGCATGAGGCCAGATCATGTGAATGTTAGTTTGTCTTGAAACTTGTGCAAATTGTTTAACTTGTGTGTTTCTGTTTGTTTTTCAGGCATCGAATGTGTTGTTTGATCCATCGCACAATACTTGCTGTGTTTACTATGAAACACTACCAAAGATGGGTGTGTTTAAGGAGATTTTTCCATTCATGAGACGTTTACCAATTCAAAAAGCTTTAACGGATCAGCACAAAGTATTCAAATCTCATGTTCAACATTTTTGGAAGAATGCTAGTTATAATGAAGTGAATGATTTTATTAATTCAAGTGTGAGTATAGATGATGAAGATAAAGAAATCATAATCACATAACAACTTGTACGAGAAGTATTAGAGTTTCCAGATGACGATAATTCGCCAATAGGGTTTCCCGAAAAGATGGTCAAAGGATGTATGCTTAGAATGGGTTATAACGGTCCATTGATTAAAGCAAATTATTTGAAAGCCTGTTTTATGAAGCCGTACAAATTCTTTATTCACTCAGTGATTCAAGCGTTAAGTCACAGGAAAGGTGGATATGATGTTATGAAAGACTATCAAATGTGTATGGTGACGGCGTTGGTACTCAACAAGAAATACAACTTTTCTAGAATTGTCTTTCATTACATGAAAGATAATATTACTTCTGGTAGTAAAAGTTGGGTGTATCCAAGGTTTGTGCAGATGATGTTGGATCATGCGTATCCAAATCTGAAGAAAGATGAACAAAATGATCTAATGCAGTTGCATCACATGGATAATGAAACGTTAATCCGATTATCCAAGTATACAAAGAATTGGCCTGAACCGAAGAAGACAGAGTTTTTCGGGTTCATCAAAAGTGATAAGTATGACGATCCAGATCCAGTAAATCATTTAAAGTGGAGGAATGATGCTGAAATGAAAGAACAGAGTGCAATTGATGAATTAAAGAAGTTAGAAGATTTTTGTGAAACTCGAAATGATTGGTATACAAAAGTAGAAAAAGAAAAGAAGAAAAAAGGTGGAAAGAGAGATTCTACACCGAAAGTCCAAGCTGAAGAAGGATCATCTTCTCAACCACAGAAGAAATGTAAAAAGAAAGCAGTTGAAACAATGCTAGTTGATGAACCAGAAGTAGATGAGACTGAAGCTAATGTTGAAAAAGATCAAGAACCGTTAACTCCTGAAACTGAGCAGTTGTTGAAAGATATTGATGATACTGCAGAAGCTAGGAAATCAGCTAGTAAGAAGGTAGTTGATGATGAAGAGGAAAGTTCATCTGGTGCAGAAGTTGATACGGATGCTGAAACTGAACGTTGGACCAAAGAAAACCTTGATCCAAGAGATAAAGAGAAACAAAAGAAGAGAAAGAGGAGTTCGGATGATGATGAAACATATGTTCCACCAGAGAATGTTCAAGTTGTAAAATCACCATCTTTAGGAGGTAGAAAGAAATCAACATCAAGAAAACGTGTCGGAACTCCAGCAACGCGAAGGTTAAAATTCAAGCTGAAAGTAAATCCACCACTAGAACCACAAACTAAACCACCATCACCACCACAAAATCAACCAATATCACCACCACCATGACAACCAACACCTGGTCCTTTACAGTCACCACAATCACCATCACAACATCATATTTCATTACCCATTCATGAACAACCACCAATAACATCACCACACATCCAACAAACACCACCAACCACACAACCACCAGTTCATACGACTCCTGGATCATCTGGTTTTGAAAATTTTCCATATATTCCAGAGAGTACAGTTCTTGAAGAGCTTGATGATTTTAGCTTTGTGAATGATGATCTTGTGAAGAACTTGCAAAAGAAGGTGAATGAGGTGTTAAGTGAGAAAAAGAAGTTAGAGGAACGTGTAAAGTCTGTTGAATCTGAGAATTCATCTTTGTTGAAAAAGATTGAAGCTGATCAAGTCGACATAGACATTCTGAAAGTTCGAATAGTTGATTTGGAAGAAGAAAAGTCTCAAAGGGATGAGCAGAATGAGTACTTCAAGTTGAAAAATCAAGAATTAGAAGCCAAGAATGCTAGAAAGGAACATGAAGAATATATGTTAAAGAAAGTGTTGGAAGATTTGATTGGTAAGCCGATTGAACAAAGGTTTGAAGAGATAGAACTTGCAGAAGTAAGAGCAAGACGTAAAGCTGAAATAGAAGCTGAAATGAAAGATAAGGGTAAAAGTGTTCCAATTGAAGATGATGTTCAAGTGACTGCAAGGGAAATTGTTCTGATTGAGCCGAAATCCCCGACAAAAGTTCCAGAATTGTCTATTCCAGATCCCTGTCCATTAACTTCAGTATCTGGTATGATTAAGATCGAAGATGATGAAGAAGACGAAGATGATAATCTGAAAGATGATGCAGATGAAATATATTATGTTCATAGTGATGATGATGACGATGGAAATGATGATGCTGATCAAGGTAATTCTGGTATAAAAGTAACTGAAGCGTCACAAGAAGAAAATATTGACGAGTATCTTCAAGATGATGCAAACGAAGAACCAGAAAATGCAGGAGGAGAGGGGGAGCATGGTAATGCTGAAAATGTTGATGAGAGTGTTGATCAGGGTGCAGGTTTGATTCTACGTCTTGAACATGATGTAGAGGAAGGTGAGTTATTGCATACTTATACTAGAGCTGAGATCATTAAGATGATGGATGTTGAAGAAGGTGAGTTTAACTTCAATTTTGAAGAGGAGTTGAACGAATTTGATATCAATCATCAACCAGCATATCAGTACAAGTATGTTGAAGATGTTGATAATTATGATAAAGTGGAAGTAGAAGACTGGAGTGACGATGATTAGTCTGAGAATTTTAATGTTGATCCTTTTAGCTTTCCAACTCTTGCTGAGTTATTCAGTCAAGCAAATGAGGATGAGTTGAGAAGAAAAGTTGCTGAAAGTGTTAAAAGTAAAAGTTTTAGAGAAATGTCTAAAGAAGAATAACGTGAAGAACGAAAGAAGTGGTTCAGGAAGGATACGGAAAGAAAATACAAAAGACTACTACAGTATTACAGAAGGGATAGAGATGTTTCTCTGGGTGATATCATAAGCTGGGGGTATTTGCCACAAGTCAACGCTTATGCTATTAGAAGAGAATTTGGTGTTCAATATTTTCAATATATTCAAGATATAATGTATCTACCTTGGTGGGATGTTGAAGAGTTGTCCCAAGTCAGAACATTATCATATCCAGTCAGAGTTTATGATATGCCAACGTGGGGCTTGATGAAATTTGAAGCATTCAAAGAATTTTGACATTGGAAGCCACATTATCCTAAGAAAGTCAAGAGGAAGGATCCTGTTACAGGTATTGATAAAACAATTCTGAAGATCAAGAAGCCCAGGGTTATGAAGAATATTCCATTGCCAAAGATGGAACAGAATTTTCATGAAGGGTTTGTTTGCTGGGTTTATAGTTGCATGACGACCGAAGCAGTAATTGTGTACAGAGTTGGGAATGAAGTCAGATATATTCATCTGTACGACCCGATGTGGATAGTAAATTGTTCTGCAAAGGATATTGAATGTCTGTTTGTGAATAAGATTGGATATAAAGCAGAAGATAGAGAACAAGCTTTGCAGTTTTAGAAGGTAGCTACAGTATGCTTTCAGAAGGGTATAAATTCTGAAAATATGTGGTTAACAAGTTGGAGAGAGATTGAAAGAGAAGAGTTTCTAAAAGCAGAGAAGGAAAAGAGCGTGAAGAAAAAGACAGAATCGCTCGAGCTACATGGAGGCAAAAGCTTGTTGTGGAAGAAAAGAGAGCTGCCAAAGAAAAGGAACAGCTCAGGAAAGCTTTATTGAAAAAGCCGAAGCAAAGGGAAGAATTTTTCAAGTCTCTGTGAAAAAAGTTTTGAAGACCGGCTGACTGAAGACTGTGGCAATATCCAAGGGGGAGTTTGTTGATGCATAATGTCTATCGCCTGCGTCATCAGTCTATGTCGTGTCATTTGTATGTAATAGGTTAAATGTTAAAGTTTATATGTATAGGCCAGGTCGCACGACCTGAATGGTCAGGTCGCACGAGGTGAGCTTGTCCAGCTCGTGCGGTCTGGATGTCTTATTCCGTGCGGTCTGGCAGGTCTATAAATAGGCCAGTAGTGTTCTTCATTTGTAACTTTCTGGAGATTTTTGTACCGAACTGCTGTCCAATTCTCTCTGTACCAAAACGTATTCTATGAATGAAGAACATGTTTAAAGTGACTTTCTACTCTTCTACTCCTGTTCTAACACTGATGAAAGGTTTCTAGTCTGATTCCGCCTTTCTAAAAACTAGATATGACTCTGATTGACTCGTTTGGACGATTCATCGATCCTACAGAAGGCTACTTTCTAGGTTACGTGTCTGGCTCACCGAATAAAAGGGTTTTTAATCTAAAAACTGGTAAAATTGAGGTTGTTTTTAATGTTGAAATTACTACATACAAACCTCAACAATCAACGAGTGGTCCAGCTATATTATATGATTATGAAAGTGTTTTTAAATCATTTAATATTCTTGAGTTTTCAAATGCAGATGACTCTCAGTTGATTCAAACAGTGATCAGTGAAGACGATGAAGGCGAGTTCATGCCTAGATCGAGTGTTTCTATGACAGATGCTCTGAAAACTTCCTCAAGTGCTGATGTTTATGATTCAAGTGATAGTGAGTCTGAACCCATTCAGGGGGAGGATTTCATTAATCCGTTTGCGAATCAAAATATTCAGGGGGAGATTGGATCAAACCTGGGTGACAATTTAGAAGTCGATACCGTTGCTACTACACAAGCAAATAGAGATCATCCAGTTGACATGATACTTGGAGATCCTACTTCAGGTGTTCAGACAAGGAGAAGCATAGCAGAGAATACAGGTCAATTTGTTTCGATTGAGAAGACTGGGATTGTGAACGAGTGCTTGTATAGTTGCTTTATTTCCCAAGTGGAGCCGAAGAACATTCATATGGCTCTAAAAGACAATTCATGGGTTGAAGCTATGCAAGAGGAATTGGCCCAGTTTTCTAAGTTGAAGGTTTGGGAGTTAGTTGACCTTCCTAAAGGTGAAAGAGAGATTGGTACTAAATGGGTGTTTAAGTGCAAGAAAGATGATCGAGGGATAGTAACGCGAAACAAGGCTCGATTGGTGGTCAAAGGTGTCAATCAGCAGGAAGGGATTGATTACAATGAGGTGTTTCCACCAGTGGCAAGGTTGGAAGCAATTCATTTGTTCCTAGCCATCACTTCATTCAAGGGCTTTAAAGTTTATCAACTAGACGTAAAGAGTGCATTTCTTTACGGGAAAGTCCAAGAAGTGGTGTATGTCTCACAACCAGATGGGTTCGTTGATCCAGATTATCCAGATCGTGTGTACAAACTTGATAAGACTTTGTATGGATTACATCAAGCTCCCAGGGCGTGGTACGAGACACTGTCTACACATCTGATCAAGAATGGATTTGAAAGAGGTCAGATTGACAGTACATTGTTCAGTAAGAGAAAAAAGGAAGATTTTCTGCTAGTACAGGTATACGTGGATGACATCATATTTGGGTCATCATATGAGAGCATGTGTAAAGAGTTCGAGCAGGTGATGAAGAGCAAGTTCGAAATGAGCGCTATGGGTGAGCTGTCTTACTTTCTGGGATTACAAGTTGATCAGAAGGAGGATGGGATGTTTATACATCAGACAAAGTATGTGTATGACATTTTGTCTCGATTCAAAATGGAGGATTGCGCTACTTTCAACACACCCATTTGGGAAAATCGCAATCTTGGCCCAGATCATGAAAGTACTGAAGATGTTGATCCAACTCAATACATGGCAATGATTGGTTCTCTGATGTACTTGACTACTTCAAGATCTGACATCATATTTGTAGTATGTCTGTGTGCCAGATATCAGGCGAATCCGAAAGAGTCACACTTGAAAGCAGTGAAGCGTATTCTTCGGTACTTGAAGGGGAAACCTAAACTTGGGTTGTGGTATCCAGCTGATAGTGATTTGAAGTTTGTTGCTTACACTGACTCAGACTTTGGAGGATGCAAGTCTAACAGGAAGTCTACAACAGGTGGTTGTCAGTTCTTAGGAGGCAGGATTGTGTCTTGGCAATGCAAGAAGCAATCTTGTGTGTCTACCTCTATGTGTGAAGCTGAATATATTGTTGCGGGTAGCTGCTGCTCTCAGGTTCTCTGGATACAACAGCAGATGCGCGATTACGGTTTGGATTTCACTCGTACTCCTATTATGATAGACAATAATGCCACAATTTCTATAACAAATAATCCCGTGAAACACAGTCGCACAAAACATATTGACATTCGTCATCATTTTATACGGGATTGTGCTGATAAGAAACTAATTGAACTTCATCGAGTTGACACACTAGATAACCTGGCAGATCTTTATACTAAAGCTTTTGACAGGGCTCGCTTTGAACATTTAGTCGAACTCAATGGGATGAGGAATCCTGAATAAATGGTTTTTCATAAGAATTTTTGTAAATAGTTTATTGCTTTCTTAAAAATCATAAAAATCTAAAAACATTGAAAAATCAAAAACATAAAAAAATAGAAAATCAATAATGAGTTATCATTGTGTGAAAAAGAAGAAATGATAGTACATCAGCAAGTTAGACTGTCTCACTCAAACTGAATTAAATTACTTAAGTGTGGTAGCAGCTTCATCATATGATGTACCAGTAGGCAAAAAGCATGAAATAATCAAGTTACCAATGTGATATAAACCTAAATGAACTGTGTATGAGTGGGGAACACATCAGTGGTGTATGGTTTAATGACCTTAAATCTTGCGTTGATAGATTGCCAAAATCTGAGGTTTTGGGTCTTTATACTGTTATTTCATCCGGGGGTATCAAGGTTGTCCTTCTGTTGCATCCAGATACATGCTGACCTAAGCACAACCAGGATATAACCAGGATATCTTAAAAGAGCTAAAAATGCCAAAATCCCATCAATGAAGAAGCTTTCCTAGAGAGTCATTCAATGTGCAAAATGCATAATTCGTACCAAAAATGGTATTTGTCTTAGCCCTCGTTAGATATTTTGGTCTCTTTGCTGTATGGAAGTACTGACCTGATTACCAATTATCTATCGTTGTAAAACAAAACGGATCAATTCAGTATACTCACCTACTACGAGGAATCTTTGTGCATACCTTGATCGCGGGGGGTACATCCTGAACTGGGACACACTAGTATTTCAGTAATAATATTACCTTAACGTATCATACGGTAATCGTACTTGAAATGTTCATGCATTTTGTTTAAGTAAACAAACATACTAGTAATCGTCTTGGACTGCTTTCCATGAAAAATTATATAAAGAATTATCTAATAGGGTGAAAATAGTTTGATTTTGCTGATATGATCTTCTTACTGGTGATTCTCACAAAAATAGAGTGTTTATTGCTTTTGTTATTTACTTGCTTTCAAAAAATATAAAAAATACAAAAATAGTGTCTTTTTCTATTAAAATTCTTAATGTACGAAAAACTGTTATTCTTGGAGGAATTGTTACTGATAGTGGGAGACAATGTTAGAAAGTGAGTTCAAAATTTTAAATCATACAGGGTCTTGTGTGTTGGACAAAAAGTTTTGCGTGTTGGTGATGAATTGGAAATTGCTTAATCTGTGATATAGTTTAACTATCTCTTGAATAATAATAATTTATTTAACTTTGTTGAAAAATTCTTATGGTTTCTCGAGATGTTTGTTTTATAGTATACAGATTGAAGCAGTATGTTGCTGAGAAGTTGTGTTGAGAAAATGAGAGTTTGATTGGATGCATGGGAGAACCTCCTTTCTACATTGCAAACAAAGTTGAAGAGTTTGAAGATTGATTTGCACATGCTAAACTGGAGTTTACTCAAGTGCTAACGTTTTGAAGATTAGGTGATTGGATGCATCAGCTTAGGGGGAGTCTATTGCTGACAGAAGCTATTAAAGCTGAAGCTATCCAAAGACCAAAGATAGTGCAAGATTACATGAAGAATGCAAGATGACTGAAGACAAAGTTATTTTATGAAGCTATTGTCAAGGGGGAGTTTGTTGGTGCGTATTTGTGACAACAGCTTAGATTTGGTCTTTGAATATCTTGTAATTAGTAAAATGATAAACGATTAGCGGGTTTAGCTATGTATTAGTGAAATCATAGAGTTTGGGCTAAACAAAACCCACATTGGGTGATGGGGGACGATTTGGGCCTAGCCCATGTAGGTAACCCTAGCCCAAGTAGCAAACTTGTGTTATATAAACAAGACTTTGCATTAGGGTTTAGGTTAATCAGCCAAAAACAGTTTTAGAGAGGAATTTCATGAAGGCATTCTACTTGGACGAATTTAGGGTTTTGATTGATTGTAATACTTGTGTTTGATAATCAATAAAAAGCCGGTTGATAGTAATTTCTGTTTTCTACTCATTTCTGTGCTATTCTGGTCTAGAGGATTCCGCATTCTAGATTGGATTGACGATTCTGTGACGATCTGTACGAACAAGGGGACCTGCACCATTGCTCTTGATTTTCTTGACTGTATATCTCTTAAGAGAGTAAAAAAGGCGTAAGGTTCACAATGGTGTAAAACTAAAATGAGATATACCTGGCTAGGATTCGAGGTACAGGAACAAGGGCCAAACCAACAACCCAAGAATGACGTCGAGCGAAAACGCTTGACAACCTCCTGGAAGCAGCTTTTCTTGCCACCAGACCTTTCTCCACCAATTAGGAATCTGTTGCCGTTACTAAACACATTCCTTAAATTGTAGCCATTTTTTGAGTGTTTATTTTTTGGTGTCTAATCCGCATATATATCACCATTGCTCTTGATTTTCTTGACTGTATATCTCTTAAATGTCAACATATACAAGTGTGATTTAGTTTATGAAAAATTTTCAGTGCCGAGAACCTCGATCAGAGAGTAAAAAAGGCGTAAGGTTCACAACGGTGTAAAACTAAAATTGGATATACCGGGCTAGGATTCGAGTTACAGGAACAAGCGCCAAACCAACCACCCAAGAATGGAATCGTCGAGCGAAAACGCTTGACAAACTTTTGGAAGCAGCTTTTCTTGCCACCAGACCTTTCTCTATCAATTAAAAATCTGATGCCGTCGCCAAACACATTCCTAAAATTATAGCCATTTTTTGAGTGTTTATTTTTTGGTGTCTAATCTGCGTATATATCAGCATTGCTCTCGATTTTCTTGACTGTATATCTCTTAAATGTCAACATATACACGTGTTATTTAGTTTATGAAGATTTTTCAATGCCGAGAAGCTCGATCAGAGAGTAAAAATGGCGTAAGGTTCTAAATGGTGTAAAACTAAAATGGGATATACCGGGCTAGGATTCGAGTTAAAGGAACAAGGGCCAAACCAACAACCCAAGAATGGAATCGTCGAGTGAGAACGCTTGACAACCTCCTGGAAGCAGCTTTTCTTGCCACCAGACCTTTCTCTATCAATTAGGAATCTGATGTCATCACTAAACACATTCCTTAAATTGAGCCATTTTTTGGGTGTTTATTATTTGGTGTCTGATCCGCATATATATCACCATTGTTCTTGATATTCTTGAATCTATATCTCTTAAATGTCAACATATACATCTGTGATTTAGTTTACGGAGAAATTTCAATTCCGAGAACCTCGATCAGAGAGTAAAAAAGGCGTAAGGTTCACAATGGTGTAAAACTAAAATGGGATATAGCGGGCCAGTATTCGAGTTACAAGAGCAAGGGCCAAACCAACCACCCAAGAATGGAATCGTCGAGTTAAAACACTTGCAACCCCCTGGAAGCAGGTTTTCTTGCCACCAAACCTTTCTCCATCAATTAGGAATCTGATGCCGTCACTAAATACGTTGCTTAAATTGTAGCCATTTTTCGAGTGTTTATTTTTTCGTGTCTTATCCGCATATATATCACCATTGCTCTTGATTTTCTGGACTGTATATCTGTAAAATGTGAACATATACACGTGTGATTTAGTTTACGAAGATTTTTCAAAGCCGAGAACCTCGATCAGAGAGTAAAAAAGGCGTAAGGTTCACATTGGTGTAAAACTAAAATGGGATATACCGAGCTAGGATTCGAGTTACACGAACAAGGGCGAAACCAACCACCCAAGAATGGAATCATCGAGCAAAAACGCTAGACAACCTCCTGGAAGCAGCTTTTCTTGCCACCAGACCTTTCTCTATCAAATAGGAATCTGATGTCCTCACTAAACACATTCCTTAAATTGTAGCGATTTTTTGAGTGTTTATTTTTTGTGTCTAATCCGCATATATATCACCATTGCTCTTGATTTTCTTGATTGTATATCTTTTAAATGTCAACAAATACACGTGTGATTTAGCTTACGAAGATTTTTCAATGCCGAGAACCTCGATCAGATGGTAAAAAAGGCGTAACGTTCACAATCGTGTAAAATTAAATGGGATATACCAGGCTAGGATTCGAGTTACAGGAACAAGGGCCAAACCAACCACCCAAGAATGGAATCGTCGAGCGAAAACACTTGACAACCTCCTAGAAGCAGCTTTTCTTACCACCAGACCTTTCTCCATCAATTAGGAATCTGATGCCGTCACTAAACGCATTCCTTAAATTGTAGCCATTTTTGTGTGTTTATTTTTTGGTGTCTAATCCGCATATATATCACCATTGCTCTTGATTTTCTAGACTGTATATATCTTAAATGTCAACATATACACGTGTCATTTAGTTTTTGAAGATTTTTCAATGCCGAGAACCTCGATCAGAGAGTAAAAAAGGCGTAAGGTTCACGATGTTGTAAAACTA
Organism: Helianthus tuberosus; assembly: GCA_030545235.1. Classification (NCBI taxonomy): domain Eukaryota; kingdom Viridiplantae; phylum Streptophyta; class Magnoliopsida; order Asterales; family Asteraceae; genus Helianthus; species Helianthus tuberosus. The sequence goes on along the minus strand of CM060380.1, from coordinate 18,801,034 downwards.
AAACGGGATATACCGGGCCAGGATTCGAGTTACACGAAGAAGGGCCAAACCAACCACCCAAGAATGGAATCGTCGAGCGAACACACTTGACAACCTCCTGGAAGCAGCTTTTCTTACCACCAGACCTTTTTCCATCAATTAGGAATCTGATGCCGCCATTAAACACATTCCTTAAATTGTAACCATTTTTTGAGTGTTTATTTTTTGGTGTTTAATCCGCATATATATATCACCATTGCTCTCGCTTTTCTGGACTGTATATCAATTAAATATCAATATATAAACGTGTGATTTAGTTTATGAAGATTTTTCAATGCCAAGAACCTCGATCATAGAGTAAAATAGGCGTAAGGTTCACGATGTTGTAAAACTAAAACGGGATATACCGGGCTAGGATTCGAGTTACACGAACAAGGGCCAAACCAAACACCCAAGAATGGAATCGTCGAGCTAACACACTTGACAAACTCCTGGAAGCAGCTTTTCTTACCACCAGACCTTTCTCCATCAATTAGGAATCTGATGCCGTCACTAAACACATTCCTTAAATTGTAACCATTTTTTGAGTATTTATTTTTTGGTGTCTAATCCGCATATATATCACCATTGGTCTTGCTTTTCTGGACTGTATATTAATTAAATATCAATATATACATGTGTGATTTAGTTTACGAAGATTTTTCAATGCCGAGAACCTCGATCAGAGAGTAAAAAAGGCGTAAGTTTTACATTGGTGTAAAACTAAAATGGGATATACCGGGTTAAGATTCGAGTTACAGGAACAAGGGCCAAACCAACCACCCAAGAATGGAATCGTCGAGCGAAAACAGTTGACAACCATCTGGAAGCAGCTTTTCTTGCCACCAGACATTTTTCCATCAATTAGGAATCTGATGTCGTCACTAAACACATTCCTTAAATTGTAGCCATTTTTTGAGTGTTTATTTTTTAGTGTCTAATCCGCATATATATCACAATTGCTCTTGATTTTCTAGATAGTATATCTCTTAAATGTCAACATATACACGTGTGATTTAGCTTACGAAGATTTTTCAATGCCGTGAACCTCGATCAGATTGTAAAAAAGGCGTAAGGTTCACAATCGTGTAAAACGAAAATCGGATATACCAGGCTAGGATTCGAGTTACAAGAACAAGGGCCAAACCAACCACCCAATAATGGAATCGTGGAGCGAAAACACTTGACAACCTCCTGGAAGCAGCTTTTCTTGCCACCAGACCTTTCTCCATCAATTAGAAATCTGATGCCATCACTAAACACATTTCTTAAATTGTAGCCATTTTTTGAGTGTCTATTTTTTGGTGTCTAATCCGCATATATATCACCATTGCTCTTGATTTTCTAGACTGTATATCTCTTAAATGTAAACATATAGACGTGTGATTTAGTTTACGAAGATTTTTTCAATGCTGAGAACCTCGATCAGAGAGTAAAAAAGGCGTCAGGTTCACAATGGTGTAAAACTAAAATGCGATATACCGGGCTCGGATTCGAGTTACAGGAACAAGGGCCAAACCAACCACCCAAGAATGGAATCGTCGAGCGAAAACACTTGACAACCTCCTAGAAGCAGCTTTTCTTGCCACCAGACCTTTCTCCATCAATTAGGAATCGGATGCCGTCACTAAACACATTCCTTAAATTGTAGCCATTTTTTGGTGTCTAATCCGCATATATATCACCATTGCTTTTGATTTTCTAGACTGTATATATATCTTAAATGTCAACATATGCACGTGTCATTTAGTTTACGAATATTTTTCAATGCTAAGAATCTCGATCAGAGTGTAAAAAAGGCGTAAGGTTCACGATGTTGTAAAACTAAAATGGGATATACCGGGCTAGGATTCGAGTTACACGAACAAGGGTCAAACCAATCACCCAAGAATGGAATCGTCGAACGAACACACTTAACAACCTCCTGGAAGCAGCTTTTCTTACCACCAGACCTTTCTCCATCAATTAGGAATCTGATGCCATCACTAAACACATTCCTTAAATTGTAACCATTTTTTGAGTGTTTATTTTTTGGTGTCTAATCCGCATATATATCACCATTGCTCTTGCTTTTCTGAACTGTATATCAACTAAATATCAATATATACACGTGTGATTTAGTTTACGAAGATTTTTCAATGCCGAGAACCTCGATCAGAGAGTACAAAAAGGCGTAAGGTTCACGATGTTGTAAAACTAAAACGGGATATACCGGGCTAGCATTTGAGTTACACGAACAAGGGCCAAACGAACCACCCAAGAATGGAATTGTCGAGAGAACACACTTGACAACCTCCTGGAAGCAGCTTTTCTTACCTCCAGACCTTTCTCCATCAATTAGGAATCTGATGCAATCACTAAACACATTCCTTAATTTGTAACCATTTTTTGAGTGTTTATTTTTTGGTGTCTAATCCACATATATATCTCCATTGCTCTTGCTTTTCTGGACTGTATATCAATTAAATATCAATATATACATGTGTGATTTTGTTTACGAAGATTTTTCAACGCCGAGAACCTCGATAAGAGAGTAAATAAGGCGTAAGGTTTACATTGGTGTAAAACTAAAATGGGATATACCGGGTTAGGATTCGAGTTACAGGAACAAGGGCCAAACCAACCACCCAAGAACGGAATCGTCGAGCGAAAACACTTGACAACCTTCTGGAAGCAGCTTTTCTTGCCACCAGACCTTTCTCCATCAATTAGGAATCTGATGTCGTCACTAAACACATTCCTTAAATTGTAGCCATTTTTTGAGTGTTTATTTTTTGGTGTTTAATCCGCATATATATCACCATTGCTCTTGATTTTATAGACTGTATATCTCTTAAATGTAAAGCTATAGACGTGTGATTTAGTTTATGAAGAGTTTTCAATGCCGAGAACCTCGATCAGATTGTAAAAAAGGCGTAAGGTTCACAATCGTGTAAAACTAAAATCGGATATACCACGCTAGGATTCGAGTTACAGGAACAAGGGCCAAACCAACCACCCAATAATGGAATCGTCGAGCGAAAACTCTTGACAACCTCCTGGAAGCAGCTTTTCTTGCCACCAGACCTTTCTCCATCAATTAGAAATCTGATGCCGTCCCTAAACACATTCCTTAAATTGTAGCCATTTTTTGAGTGTTTATTTATTGGTGTTTAATCCGCATATATATCACCATTGCTCTTGATTTTCTAGACTCTATATCTCTTAAATGTAAACCAATAGATGTGTGATTTAGTTTATGAAGATTTTTCAATGCTGAGAACCTCGATCAGAAAGTAAAAAAGACGTCAGGTTCACAATGGTGTAAAACTAAAATGGGATATACCGGGCTAGGACTCAAGTTACAGGAACAAGGGCCAAACCAACCACCCAAGAATGGAATCGACGAGCGAAAATGCTTGACAACCTCCTGGAAGGAGCTTTCCTTGCCACCAGTCCTTTTTCCATCAATTAGGAATCTCATGAGTCACTAAACAAATTCTTTAAATTGTAGCCATTTTTTGAGTGTTTATTTTTTGGTGTCTAATCCGCATATATATCACCATTGCTCTTGATTTTCTAGACTGTATATCTCTTAAATGTAAACCTATAGACGTGTGATTTAGTTTATGAAGATATTTCAATGCTGAGAACCTCGATCAGAAAGTAAAAAAGGCGTCAGGTTCACAATGGTGTAAAACTAAGATGGGATATACCGGGCTAGGATTCGAGTTACAGGAACAAGAGCCAAACCAACCACCCAAGAATGGAATCGTCGAGCGAAAACGCTTAACAACCTCCTGGAAGGAGCTTTCCTTGCCACCAGTCCTTTCTCCATCAATTAGGAATCTCATGAGTCACTAAACAAATTCCTTAAATTGTAGCCATTTTTTGAGTGTTTATTTTATGGTGTCTAATCCCCATGTATATCACCATTGCTCTAGATTTTCTTGATTGTATATCTCTTAAATGGAAACATATAGATGTGTGATTTATTTTATGAAGATTTTTCAATGCCGAGAACCTTGATCAGAGAGTAAAAAAGGCGTCAGGTTCACAATGATGTAAAACTAAAATGGGAAATACCTGGCAAGGATTCGAGTTACAGGAACAAGGGCCACACAAACCACTCAAGAATGGAATCGTCGAGCGAAAACACTTGACAACCTTCTGGAAGCAGCTTTTCTTGCCACCAGACCTTTCTCCATCAATTAGGAATGGGATGTCGTCACTAAACACATTCCTTAAATTGTAGCCATTTTTTGAGTGTTTATTATTTGGTGTCTAATCCGCATATATATCACCATTGCTTTTAATTTTCTTGACGCTATATCTCTTAAATGTCAACATATACACGGGTGATTTAGTTTACGAAGATTTTTCAATGCCGAGAACCTTGATCAGAAAGTAAAAAAAGTGTAAGGTTCATAATGGTGTAAAACTAAAATGGGATATAGTGGGCTAGGATTCGAGTTACAAGAACAAGGGCCAAACCAACCACCCAAGAATGGAATCGTCGAGCGAAAACACTTGCAACCTCCTGGAAGCATGTTTTCTTGCCACCAAACTTTTCTCCGTCAATTATGAATCAGATGCCGTCACTAAATACATTCCTTAAATTGTAGCCATTTTTTGAGTGTTTATTTTTTCGTGTCTAATCCGCATATTTCACCATTGCTCTTGATTTTCTGGATTGTATATCTGTTAAATGTCAACATATACACGTGTGATTTAGTTTACGAAGATTTTTCAATGCCGAGAACCTCGATCAGAGAGTAAAAAAGGCGTAAGGTTCACAATGGTGTAAAACTAAAATGGGATATACCGAGCTAGGATTCGAGTTACACGAACAAGGGCCAAACCAACCACCCAAGAATGGAATCGTCAAGCGAAAACGCTTAACAACCTCCTGGAAGAAGCTTTTCTTTCCACCAGAACTTTCTCTATCAATTAGGAATCTAATGTCATCACTAAACACATTCGTTAAATTATTGCCATTTTTTGAGTGTTTATTTTTTGGTGTCTAATCCGCATATATATCACTATTGCTCTTGATTTTCTTGACTGTATATCTCTTAAATGTCAACATATACATGTGTGATTTAGTTTACGAAGATTTTTCAATGCCGAGAACCTCGATCAGAGAGTAAAAAAGGCTTAAGGTTTACATTGGTGTTAAACTAAAATTGGATATACCGGGTTAGGACTCGAGTTACAGGAACAAGGGCCAAACCAGTCACCCAAGAATGGAATCGTCGAGCGAAAACACTTGACAACCTTCTAGAAGCAGCTTTTCTTGCCAGTAGACCTTTCTCCATCAATTAGGAATCTGATGTCGTCACTAAACGCATTCCTTAAATTGTAGCCATTTTTTGAGTGCTTATATTTTGGTGTCTAATCTGCATATATATCACCATTGATCTTGATTTTCTTGACTGTATATCTCTTAAACGTCAACATATATACGTGTGATTTAGCTTACGAAGATTTTTCACAATGGTGTAAAACTAAAATGGGGTATAACGGGCTAGGATTCGAGTTACAGGAATAAGGGCCAAACCAACCACCCAAGAATGGAATCGTCTAGCGAAAACGCTTGACAACCTCCTGGAAGCAGCTTTTCTTCCCACCAAAACTTTCTCCATCAATTAGGTATCAGATGCCGTCACTAAACACATTCCTTAAATTGTAGCCATTTTTTGAGTGTTTATTATGTGGTGTCTAATCTGCATATATATCACCATTGCTCTTTATTTTCCAGACTGTATATCTCTTAAATGTCAACATATACACGTGTGATTTAGTTTACGAAGATTTTTCAATGCTGAGAACCTCGATCAGAGAGTAAAAAAGGCGTCAGGTTCACAATGGTGTAAAACTAAAATGGGATATACCGGGCTAGGATTCGTGTTACAGGAACAAGGGCCAAACCAACCACCCAAGAATGGAATCGTCGAGAGAAAACGCTTGACAACCTCATTGAAGCAGCTTTTCTTGCCACCAGACCTTTCACTATCAATTTGAAATCTGATGTCATCACTTAAAACATTCGTTAAATTATAGCCATTTTTTAGTGTTTATTTTTTGGTCTCTAATCCGCATATATATCACCATTGCTCTTCATTTTCTTGACTGTATATCTCTTAAATGTCAACATATACATGTGTGATTTAGTTTACGAAGATTTCTCACTGCCGAGTACCTCGATCAGAGAGTAAAAAAGGCTTAAGGTTTACATTGGTGTAAAACTAAAATTTGATATACCGGGTTTGGATTCGAGTTACAGGAACAAGGGCCAAACCAACCACCCAAAAATGGAATCGTCGAGCGAAAACACTTGACAACCTTCTAGAAGCAGTTTTTCTTGCCAGTAGACCTTTCTCCATCAATTAGGAATCTGATGTCGTCACTAAACACATTCATTAAATTGTAGCCATTTTTGAGTGTTTATTTTTTCGTGTCTAATCCGCATATATATCACCATTGCTCTTGATTTTCTTGACTGTATATCTCTTAAATGTCAACATATACACGTGTGATTTAGCTGATGAAGATTTTTAAATGCCGAGAACCTCGATCAGATTGTAAAAAAGGCGTAAGGTTCACAATCGTGTAAAACTAAAATGGGATATACCAGGCTAGGATTCGAATTACAGGAACAAGGGCCAAACCAACCACCCAAGAATGGAATCGTCAAGCGAAAACACTTGATAACCTCCTGGAAGCAGCTTTTCTTGCCACCAGACCTTTCTCCACCTATTAGGAATCTGATGCCGTAACTAAACACATTCCTAAAATTGTAGCCATTTTTTGAGTGTTTATTTTTTGGTGTCTAATCCACATATATATCACCATTGCTCTTGATTTTGTGGACTGTATATCTGTTAAATTTCAAAATATACACGTGTGATTTAGATTACGAAGATTTTTCAATGCCGAGAACCTCGATCAGAGAGTAAAAAAGGCGTAAGGTTCACAATGGTGTAAAAATAAATGAGATATACCAAGCTGGGCTTCGAGTTACACGAACAAGGGCCAAACCAACCACCCAAGAATGGAATCGTCGAACGAAAACGCTTGACAACCTCCTGGAAGCTGCTTTTCTTACCACCAGACCTTTCTCTATCAATTAGGAATCTGATGTCATCACTAAACACATTCTTTAAATTGTAGCCATTTTTTTAGTGTTTATTTTTTGGTGTCTAATCCGCATATATACCACCATTGGTCTTGATTTTCTTGACTGTATATCTCTTAAATGTCAACATATACAAGTGTGATTTAGTTTACGAAGATTTTTCAATGCCAAGAACCTCGATCAGAGAGTAAAAAAGGCGTAAGGCGTACATTGGTGTAAAACTAAAATGGGATATACCGGGTTAGGATTCGAGTTACAGGAACAAGGGCCAAACCAACCACCCAAGAATGGAATCGTCGAGCGAAAACACTTGACAACCTTCTGGAAGCAGCTTTTCTTGCCCCCAGACCTTTCTCCATCAATTAGCAATCTGATGTTGTCAATAAACACATTCCTTAAATTGTAGCCATTTTTTTATTGTTTATTTTGTCGTGTCTAATCCGCATATATATCACCATTGCTCTTGATTTTCTTGACTGTATATCTACTAAATGTCAACATATACACGTGTGATTTAGCTTACGAAGATTTTTCAATGTCGAGAACCTCGATCAGATTGTAAAAAAGGCGTAAGGTTCACAATCGTGTAAAGCTAAAATGTGATATACCAAGCTAGGATTCGAGTTACAAGAACAAGGGCCAAACCAACCATCCAATAATGGAATCGTCGAGCGAAAACACTTGACAACCTCCTGGAAGCAGCTTTTCTTGCCACCAGACCTTTCTCCATCAATTAGAAATCTGATGTCGTCACTAAACACATTCCTTAAATTGTAGCCATTTTTTGATTGTTTATTTTTTGGTGTCTAATCCGCATATATATCACCGTTGCTCTTGATTTTCTAGACTGTATATCTCTTAAATGTAAACATATTGACGTGTGATTTAGTTTACGAAGATTTTTCAATGCTGAGAACCTCGATCAGAGAGTAAAAAAGGATTCAGGTTCACAATGGTGTAAAACTAAAATGGGATATACCGGGCTAGGATTCGAGTTACAGGAACAAGGGCCAAACCAACCACACAAGAATGGAATCGTCGAGCGAAAATGCTTGACAACCTCCTGGAAGCAGCTTTCCTTGCCACCAGTTCTTTCTCCATCAATTAGGAATCTGATGAGTCACTAAACAAATTCCTTAAATTGTAGCCATTTTTTGAGTGTTTATTTTTTGGTGTCTAATCCGCATGTATATCACCATTGTTCTTGATTTTCTTGACTGTATATCTCTTGAATGAAAACATATAGACGTGTGATTTAGTTTATGAAGATTTTTCAATGCTGAGAACCTCGATCAGAGAGTAAAAAAGACGTCAGGTTCACAATGGTGTAAAACTAAAATGGGAAATACCGGGCTACGATTCGAGTTACAGGAACAAGGGCCACACAAACCACACAAGATTGGAATCGTCGAGCGAAAACACTTGACAACCTTCTGGAAGCAGCTTTTCTTGCCACCAGACCTTTCTCCATCAATTAGGAATCTGATGTCGTCACTAAACACATTCCTGAAATTGTAGCCATTTTTTAAGTGTTTATTATTTGGTGTCTAATCCGCATATATATCACCATAGCTCTTAATTTTCTTGACGCTATATCTCTTAAATGTCAACATATACACGTGTGATTTAGTTTACGAAGATTTTTCAATTCCGAGACCATCGATCAGAGAGTAAAAAAGGCATAAGTTTCACAATCGTGTAAAACTAAAATGGGATATAGTGGGTTAGGATTCGAGTTACAAGAACAAGGGCCAAACCAACCACCCAAGAATGGAATCGTCGAGCGAAAACACTTGCAACCTCGTGGAAGCAGGTTTTCTTGCCACCAAACATTTCTCCATCAATTAGGAATCTGATGCCGTCAGTAAATACATTCCTTAAATTGTAGCCATTTTTGAGTGTTTATTTTTTCGTGTCTAATCCGCATATATATCACTATTGCTCTTGATTTTCTGGACTGTATATCTGTTAAATATGTTAACATATACGTGTGTGATTTAGTTTACGAAGATTTTTCAATGCCGAGAACCTCATTCAGAGAGAAAAAAAGGCGTAAGGTTCACAATCGTGTAAAACTAAAATGGGATATACCGAGCTAGGATTCGAGTTACACGAACAAGTGCCAAACCAACCACCCAAGAATGGAATCGTCGAGCGAAAACGCTTAACAACCTCCTGGAAGCAGCTTTTCTTGCCACCAGACCTTTCTCTATCAATTAGGAATCTAATGTCATCACTAAACACATTCGTTAAATTATAGCCATTTTTTGAATGTTTATTTTTTGGTGTCTAATCCGCATATATATCACCATTGCTCTTGATTTTCTTGACTGTATATCTCTTAAATGTCAACATATACAAGTGTGATTTAGTTTACGAAGATTTTTCAATGCCGAGAACCTCGATCAGAGAGTAAAAAAGGCTTAAGGTTTACATTGGTGTAGAACTAAAATTGGATATACTGGGTTAGGATTCGAGTTACAGGAACAAGGGCCAAACCAACCACCTAAGAATGGAATCGTCGAGCGAAAATACTTGACAACCTTCTAGAAGCAGTTTTTCTTGCCAGTAGACGTTTCTCCATCAATTAGGAATATAATGTCGTCACTAAACACATTCCTTAAATTGTAGCCGTTTTTTGAGTGTTTATATTTTGGTGTATAATCCGCATATATATCACCATTGCTCTTGATTTTCTTGACTGTATATCTCTTAAATGTCAACATATACACGTGTGATTTATCTTACGAAGATTTTTCAATGCCGAGAACCTCGATCAGAGAGTAAAAAAGGCGTACGTTTCACAATGGTGTAAAACTAAAATGGGATATAACGGGCAAGGATTCGAGTTACAGGAACAAGGGCCAAACCAACCAACCAAGAATGGAATCGTCGAGCGAAAACGCTTGACAACCTCCTGGATGCAGCTTTTCTTGCCACCAGAACATTCTCCATCAATTAGGAATCGGATGCCGTCACTAAACACATTCCTTAAATTGTAGCCATTTTTTGAGTGTTTATTATTTGGTGTCTAATCCGCATAGATATCACCATTGCTCTTGATTTTCTTGACTCTATATCTCTTAAATGTCAACATATACACGTGTGATTTAGTTTATGAAAATTTTTCAATGCCGAGAATCTCTATCAGAGAGTAAAAAAGGCGTAAGGTTCACAATGGTGTAAATCTAAAATGGGATATAGTGGGTTAGGATTCGAGTTACAAGAACAAGGGCCAATCCAATCACCAAAGAATGGAATCGTCGAGCGAAAACACTTGCAACCTCCTGGAAGTAGGTTTTCTTGCCACCAAACCTTTCTCCATCAATTAGGAATCTGATGCCATCACTAAATACATTCCTTAAATTGTAGCCATCTTTTGAGTGTTTATTTTTTGGAGTCTAATCCGCATATATATCACCATTCCTCTTGATTTTCTTGACTGTATATCTGTTAAATGTCAACATATACACGTGTGATTTAGTTTACGAAGATTTTTCAATGCCGAGAACCTCGATCAGAGAGTAAAAAAGGTGTCAAGTTCACAATGGTGTAAAACTAAAATGGGATATACCAGGCTAGAATTTGAGTAAAAGGAACAAGGGCCAAACTAGCCATCCAAGAATGGAATCGTCGAGAGAAAACGCTTGATAACCTCCTGAGAGCAGCTTTTCTAGCCACCAGACCTTTCTCTATCAAATAGGAATCTGATGTCATCACTATACACATTCCTTAAATTGTTGCCATTTTTTGAGTGTTTATTTTTTGGTGTCTAATCCGCATATATATCACCATTGCTCTTGATTTTCTAGACTGTATATCTCTTAAATGTAAACATATAGACGTGTGATTTAGTTTACGAAGATTTTTCAATGCTGAGAACCTCGTTCAGAGAGTAAAAAAGGCGTCAGGTTCACAATGGTGTAAAACTAAAATGGGATATACCGGGCTAGGATTCGAGTTACAGGAACAAGGGCCAAACCAACCACCCAAGAATGGAATCGTCGAGCGAAAATGCTTGATAACCTCCTGGAAGCAGCTTTCCTTGCCACCGGACCTTTCTCCATCAATTAGGAATCTGATGTCGTCACTAAACACATTCCTTAAATTGTAGCCATTTTTTGAGTGTTGATTTTTTCGTGTCTAATCTGCATATATATCACCATTGCTCTTGATTTTCTGGATTGTATATCTATTAAATATCAATATATACACGTGTGATTTAGTTTACAAAGATTTTTCAATGCCGAGAACTTCGATCAGAGAGTAAAAAAGGCGTAAGGTTCACAATGGAGTAAAACTAAAACGGGATATACCGAGCTAAGATTCGAGTTACACGAACAAGGGCCAAACCAACCACCCAAGAATGGAATCGTCGAGCGAAAACGCTTGACAACTTCCTTGAAGCAGCTTTTCTTACCACCAGACCTTTCTCTATCAATTAGGAATCTGATGTCATCACAAAACACATTCCTTAAATTGTAGCCATTTTTTGAGTGTTTATTTTTTGTTGTCTAATCCGCATATATATCACCATTGCTCTTGATTTGCTTGACTGTATATCTCTTAAATGTCAACATATACATGTGTGATTTAGTTTATGAAGATTTTTCAACGCCGAGAACCTCGATCAGAGAGTAAAAAAGGCGTAAGGTTTACATTGGTTTAAAACTAAAATGGGATATAACGGGTTAGGATTCGAGTTACAGGAACAAGGGCCAAACCAACCACCGAAGAACGGAATCGTCGAGCGAAAACACTTGACAACCTACTGGAAGCAGCTTTTCTTGCCACCAGACCTTTCTCCATCAATTAGAAATCTGATGCCGTCACTAAACACATTCCTTAAATTGTAGCCATTTTTTGAATGTTTATTTTTTGGTGTCTAATCCACATATATATCACCATTGCTCTTGATTTTCTAGACTGTATATCTCTTAAATGTAAACATATAGACGTGTGATTTAGTTTACGAAGATTTTTCAATGCTGAGAACCTCGATCAGAGAGTAAAAAAGGCGTCAGGTTCACAATGGTGTAAAACTAAAATGGGATATACCGGGCTTGGATTCGTGTTATAGGAACAAGGGCCAAACCAACCACCCAAGAATGGAATCATCGAGCGAAAACGCTTGACAACCTCCTGGATGCAGCTTTCCTTGCCATCAGTCCTTTCTCCATCAATTAGGAATCTGATGAGTCACTAAACAAATTTCTTAAATTGTAGCCATTTTTTTAGTGTTTATTTTTTGGTGTCTAATCCGCATGTATATCACCATTGCTCTTGATTTTCTTGACTGTATATCTCTTAAATGTAAACATATAGACATGTGATTTATCTTACGAAGATTTTTCAATGCCGAGAACCTCGATCAGAGAGTAAAAAAGGCGTACGTTTCACAATGGTGTAAAACTAAAATGGGATATAACGGGCAAGGATTCGAGTTACAGGAACAAGGGCCAAACCAACCAACCAAGAATGGAATCGTCGAGCGAAAACGCTTGACAACCTCCTGGAAGCAGCTTTTCTTGCCACCAGAACATTCTCCATCAATTAGGAATCGGATGCCGTCACTAAACACATTCTTTAAATTGTAGCCATTTTTTGAGTGTTTATTATTTGGTGTCTAATCCGCATAGATATCACCATCGCTCTTGATTTTCTTGACTCTATATCTCTTAAATGTCAACATATACACGTGTGATTTAGTTTATGAAAATTTTTCAATGCCGAGAATCTCTATCAGAGAGTAAAAAAGGCGTAAGGTTCACAATGGTGTAAATCTAAAATGGGATATAGTGGGTTAGGATTCGAGTTACAAGAACAAGAGCCAATCCAATCACCAAAGAATGGAATCATCGAGCGAAAACACTTGCAACCTCCTGGAAGTAGGTTTTCTTGCCACCAAACCTTTCTCCATCAATTAGGAATCTGATGCCATCACTAAATACATTCCTTAAATTGTAGCCATCTTTTGAGTGTTTATTTTTTGGAGTCTAATCCGCATATATATCACCATTCCTCTTGATTTTCTGGACTGTATATCTGTTAAATGTCAACATATACACGTGTGATTTAGTTTACGAAGATTTTTCAATGCCGAGAACCTCGATCAGAGAGTAAAAAAGGTGTCAAGTTCACAATGGTGTAAAACTAAAATGGGATATACCAGGCTAGAATTTGAGTAAAAGGAACAAGGGCCAAACTAGCCATCTAAGAATGGAATCGTCGAGAGAAAACACTTGATAACCTCCTAAGAGCAGCTTTTCTAGCCACCAGACCTTTCTCTATCAAATAGGAATCTGATGTCATCACTATACACATTCCTTAAATTGTTGCCATTTTTTGAGTGTTTATTTTTTGGTGTCTAATCCGCATATATATCACCATTGCTCTTGATTTTCTAGACTGTATATCTCTTAAATGTAAACATATAGACGTGTGATTTAGTTTACGAAGATTTTTCAATGCTGAGAACCTCGTTCAGAGAGTAAAAAAGGCGTCAGGTTCACAATGGTGTAAAATTAAATAGGATATACCGGGCTAGGATTCGAGTTACAGGAACAAGGGCCAAACCAACCACCCAAGAATGGAATCGTCGAGCGAAAATGCTTGATAACCTCCTGGAAGCAGCTTTCCTTGCCACCGGACCTTTCTCCATCAATTAGGAATCTGATGTCGTCACTAAACACATTCCTTAAATTGTAGCCATTTTTTGAGTGTTGATTTTTTCGTGTCTAATCTGCATATATATCACCATTGCTCTTGATTTTCTGGACTGTATATCTATTAAATATCAATATATACACGTGTGATTTAGTTTACAAAGATTTTTCAATGCCGAGAACTTCGATCAGAGAGTAAAAAAGGCGTAAGGTTCACAATGGAGTAAAACTAAAACGGGATATACTGAGCTAAGATTCGAGTTACACGAACAAGGGCCAAACCAACCACCCAAGAATGGAATCGTCGAGCGAAAACGCTTGACAACCTCCTTGAAGCAGCTTTTCTTACCACCAGACCTTTCTCTATCAATTAGGAATCTGATGTCATCACAAAACACATTCCTTAAATTGTAGCCATTTTTTGAGTGTTTATTTTTTGTTGTCTAATCCGCATATATATCAACATTGCTCTTGATTTTCTTGACTGTATATCTCTTAAATGTCAACATATACATGTGTGATTTAGTTTATGAAGATTTTTCAACGCCGAGAACCTCGATCAGAGAGTAAAAAAGGCGTAAGGTTTACATTGGTGTAAAACTAAAATGGGATATAACGGGTTAGGATTCGATTTACAGGAACAAGGGCCAAACCAGCCACCGAAGAACGGAATCGTCGAGCGAAAACACTTGACAACCTACTGGAAGCAGCTTTTCTTGCCACCAGACCTTTCTCCATCAATTAGAAATCTGATGCCGTCACTAAACACATTCCTTAAATTGTAGCCATTTTTTTAATGTTTATTTTTTGGTGTCTAATCCACATATATATCACCATTGCTCTTGATTTTCTGGACTGTATATCTGTTAAATGTCAACATATACATGTGTGATTTAGTTTACGAAGATTTTTCAATGCTGAGAACCTCGATCAGAGATTAAAAAAGGCGTAACGTTCACAATGGTGTAAAACTAAAATGGGATATACCGAGCTAGGATTCGAGTTACACGAACAAGGGCCAAACCAACCATCCAAGAATGGAATCGTCGAGCGAAAACACTTGACAACCTCCTGGAAGCAGCTTTTCTTACCACCAGACCTTTCTCTATCAATTAGGAATCTAATATCATCACTAAACACATTCATTAAATTATAGCCATTTTTTGAGTGTTTATTTTTTGGTGTCTAATCCGCATATATATTACCATTGCTCTTGATTTTCTTGACTGTATATCTCTTAAATGTCAACATATACATTTGTGATTTTGTTTACGAAGAAATTTCAATGCTGAGAACCTCGATCAGAGAGTAAAAAAGGCTTAAGGTTTACGTTGGTGTAGGTTAGGATTCGAGTTACAGGAACAAGGGCCAAGCCAACCTCCCAAGAATGGGATCGTCGAGCGGAAACACTTGACAACCTTCTAGAAGCAGCTGTTCTTGCCAGTAGACCTTTCTACATCAATTAGGAATCTGATGTCGTCACTAAACACATTCATTAAATTGTAGCCATTTTTTGAGTGTTTATTTTTTCGTGTCTAATCCACATATATCACCATTGCTCTTGATTTTCTTGACTGTATATCTCTTAAATGTCAACATATACACGTGTGATTTAGCTTACGAAGATTTTTCAATGCCGAGAACCTCGATCAGATTGTAAAAAAAGGCGCAAGGTTCACAATCGTGTAAAACTAAAATGGGATATACCAGGCTAGGATTCGAGTTACAGGAACAAGGGCCAAACCAACCACCCAAGAATGGAATCGTAGAGCGAAAACACTTGACAACCTCCTGGAAGCAGCTTTTCTTGCCACCAGACCTTTCTCCATCAATTAGGAGTCTGATGCCGTCACTAAACACATTCCTTAAATTGTAGCCATTTTTTATGTGTTTATTTTTTGGTGTCTAATCCGCATATATATCACCATTGCTCTTGATTCTCTAGACTGTATATATCTTAAATGTCAACATATGCACATGTCATTTAGTTTACGAAGATTTTTCAATGCCGAGAACTTCGATCAGAGAGTAAAAAAAGGCGTAAGGTTCACGATGTTGTAAAACTAAAACGGGATATATCGGGCTAGGATTCGAGTTACACGAACAAGGGCCAAACCAACCACCCAAGAATGGAATCGTCGAGCGAAAACACTTGACAACCTCCTGGAAGCAGCTTTTCTTACCACCAGACCTTTCTCCATCAATTAGGAATCTGATGCCGTCACTAAACACATTTCTTAAATTGTAGCCATTTTTTGAGTGTTTATTTTTGGTGTCTAATCCGCATATATATCACCATTGCTCTTGATTTTATGGACTGTATATCTGTTATATGTCAAAATATACACGTGTGATTTAGTTTACGAAGATTTTTCAATGCCGAGAACTTCGATCAGAGAGTAAAAAAGGCGTAAGGTTCACAATGGTGTAAAACTAAAATGAGATATACCGCGCTAGTATTCGAGTTACACGAACAAGGGCCAAACCAACCACCCAAGAACGGAATCGTCGAGCGAAAACGCTTGACAACCTCCTGGAAGCTCCTTTTCTTACCACCAGACCTTTCTCTATCAATTAGGAATCTGATGTCATTACTAAACACATTCTTTAAATTGTAGCCATTTTTTGAGTGTTTATTTTTTGGTGTCTAATCCGCATATATATCATCATTGCTCTTGATTTTCTTGACTGTATATCTCTTAAATGTCAATATATACAAGTGTGATTTAGTTTACGAAGATTTTACAATGCCGAGAACCTCGATCAGAGAGTAAAAAGGCGTAAGGCTTACATTGGTGTAAAACTAAAAAGGGCCAAACCAACCACCCAAGAATGGAATCGTCGAGCGAAAACACTTGACAACCTTCTAGAAGCAGCTTTTCTTGCCACCAGACCTTTCTCCATCAATTAAGAATCTGATGTTATCACTAAACACATTTCTTAAACATGTAGCCATTTTTTTGTGTTTATTTTTTCGTGTCTAATCCGCATATATATCACCATTGCTCTTTATTTTCTTGACTGTATATCTCTTAAATGTCAACATATACATGTGTGATTTAGCTTACGAAGATTTTTCAATGCCGAGAACCTCGATCAGATTGTAAAAAAGGCGTAAGGTTCACAATCGTGTAAAGCTAAAATGGGATATATCAGGCTAGGATTCGAGTTACAGGAACAAGGCCAAACCAACCACCCAATAATGGAATCGTCGAGCGAAAACACTTGACAACCTCCTGGAAGCTGCTTTTCTTGCCACCAGACCTTTCTGTATCAATTAGGAATCTGAAGCCGTCACTAAACAAATTCCCTAAATTGTAGCCATTTTTTAGTGTTTACTTTTTGGTGTCTAATCCGCATATATATCACCATTGCACTTGATTCTCTAGACTGTATATATCTTAAATGTCAACATATGCACGTGTCATTTAGTTTACGAAGATTTTTTAATGCCGAGAACCTCGATCAGAGAGTAAAAAAGGCGTAAGGTTCACGATTGTGTAAAACTAAAACGGGATATACCGGGCTAGGATTCAAGTTACCCGAACAAGGGCAAAACCAACCACCCAAGAATGGAATCGTCGAGCGAAAACACTTGACAACCTCCTGCAAGCAGCTTTTCTTACCACCAGACCTTTCTCCATCAATTAGGAATCTGATGCCGTCACTAAACACATTCCTTAAATTGTAGCCATTTTTTGAGTGATTATTTTTTGGTGTCTAATCCGCATATATATCACCATTGCTCTTGATTTTCTTGACTGTATATCTTTTAAATGTCAACGTATACACGTGTGATTTAGTTTACGAAGATTTTTCAATGCCGAGAACCTCATTCAGAGAGAAAAAAAGGCGTAAGGTTCACAATCGTGTAAAACTAAAATGGGATATACCGAGCTAGGATTCGAGTTACACGAACAAGTGCCAAACCAACCACCCAAGAATGGAATCGTCGAGCGAAAACGCTTAACAACCTCCTGGAAGCAGCTTTTCTTGCCACCAGACCTTTCTCCATCAATTAAGAATCCGATGCCATCACTAAATACATTCCTTGGATTGTAGCCATTTTTTGAGTGTTTATTTTTTTGTGTCTAATCCGCATATATATACCCATTGTTCTTGATTTTCTTGACTTTATATCTCTTAAATGTCAACATATACACGCGTGATTTAGCTTACAAAGATTTTTCAATGCCTAGAACCTCGATCAGATTGTAAAAAATGCGTAAGGATCACAATCGTGTAAAACTAAAATGGGATATACCAGGCTTGGATTCGAGTTACAGGAACAAGGGCCAAACCAACCACCCAAGAATGGAATCGTCGAGCGAAAACACTCGACAACCTTCTGGAAGTAGCTTTTCTTGCCACCAGTCCTTTCTCCATCAATTAGGAATCTGATGAGTCACTAAACACATTCCTTAAATTGTAGCCATTTTTTGAGTGTTTATTTTTTGGTGTCTAATCTGCATATGTGTCACCATTGCTCTTGATTTTCTAGACTATATATCTCTTAAATGTCAACATATACACGTGTGATTTAGTTTACGAAGATTTTTCAATGCCGATAACCTCGATCAGAGAGTAAAAAAAGGCGTAAGGTTCACGATGGCGTAAAATTAAAATGGGATATACCGGGCTAGAATTCGAGTTACCGGACAAGGGCCAAACCAACCACCCAAGAATGGAATCGTTGAGCGAAAACGCTTGACAACCTCCTGGAAGCAGCTTTTCTTGCCACCAGACCTTTCTCCACCAATTAGGAATCTGTTGCCGTCACTAAACACATTCCTTAAATTGTAGCCATTTTTTGAGTGTTTATTTTTTGGTGTCTAATCTGCATATATATCACCATTGCTCTCGATTTTCTAGACTGTATATCTCTTAAATTTCAACAAATACACGTGTGATTTAGTTTACGAAGATTTTTCAATGCCGAGAACCTCGATCAGAGTGTAAAAAAGGCGTAAGGTTCACAATCGTGTAAAACTAAAATGGGATATACCAGACTAGGATTAGAGTTACACGAAAAAGGGCCAAACCAACCACCCAAGAATGGAATCGTCGAGCGAAAACACTTGATAACCTCCTGGAAGCAGCTTTTCTTGGCACCAGACCTTTCTCCATCAATTAGGAATCTGATGTCGTCACTAAACACATTGCTTTAATTGTAGCCATTTTTTGAGTGTTTAATTTTTGGTGTCTAATCCGCATATATATCACCATTACTCTTGATTTTCTTGACTGTATATCTCTTAAATGTCAACATCTACACGTGTGATTTAGTTTGCGAATATTTTTCCATGCCGAGAACCTAGATCAGAGAGTCAAAAAGGCGTAAGGTTCACAATGGTGTAAAACTAAAATGGGATATACCGGGGCTAGGATTCGAGTTACAGGAACAAGGGCCAAACCAACACCCAAGAATTGAATCGTCCAGCGAAAACACTTGACAACCTCCTGGAAGCCGCTTTTCTTGCCACCAGGCCTTTCTCCATCAATTAGGAATCTGATGCCATCACTAAACATATTCCTTGAATTGTAGCCATTTTTTGAGTGTTTATTTTTTGTAGTCTAATCCGCATATATATACCCATTGCTCTTGATTTTCTTGACTATATATCTCTTAAATGTCAACATATACACGTGAGATTTAGCTTACGTTGTCACACCCTGACTTTTGCAGAAGCGTGATTTGGTGTGACCTGCTTAATATCATTGCATTCAACTATAACAAACAACTATATGATAAACCAAGATGTTCATCCATAGATAGTTTTCAAAATAATACATCCGTCATTGTTTAACATCAAACTAAGACTTCAAAGTTAGATCTCATGACAACCAAAGCTTAATGTTCCATGCTGGACTTCACCAAAGACACTAATTAAAGCGAGATTTGGAACCATGTATTCTATCAAGGATAAATCACATGACTCAAACCCTTAAGTACTGGATGACATCTTTTATTAAAAGCACAACTTGAAATCTTGAACGCCCGCCAGATCCATAACCACTTTCCTGAAATACTTGTAGTTTGAAAAACATCAACAAAAGTTGTGCGAGTTCATGTGTTTAGTATGTGTGCGCGAACATCCTTGAAAACATTTGTAAGTATGTATGTATGTATGTATGTATGTATTTGTAAATTGGTATGAAGCAACAAGGAAACAAATCAATTAATGTGTAGCTAATACATTAATATACGTGATATGGTGCAGGAAGACTCAAACCTAGCAGACTTTGTCTCCTGCAATAAGACATAGTCACCACATGGTCCACTCGACGGACTCATGGGTGGGGCTCACTACACCCAAATAGATCTATCACTCATGTCCCTCGGTCTTACTACGAGGATTAATGGTCTTAAGAGTGCGCCTACCCATTCACATGATCTAACAGTATTTTTCCTTAGCTAACCATACCATCTGTAATCGTTTGTAAACATTTAGTAACATGTACTTCACCCCCGAAGTTATAAAACTGAAAACAGTTAAAAGAAAAAGGGGTAACATGAACTCACAGTTTTGCGTTCTTCGTATCCAATGTAACTCAAGCTTCCTCTAGAACGCACGACTACCTACATGCGTACTACGGTTCATTAGACGGGTGGGTCGTGCCTTGACCTCGGTCTTATTTAGTATTTTTGAATTACGTTTCTTTGTGTCATCAGTGTTATTCCAAGTATATAATTATTTGTCAAAATAATAAATATTTTAACTTAAATTATATTTATTAAATTTTGGAATAATTGTTAAAATAGTATATTTTAACTTGTCACATATGTGTATTTGTACATGCATAACCTTCCCAAGGATGGGTGTCTTTGTATTCGTATTCTTATACTCGTATATTTTTCCATGTATTAGGGTCGTCTTCCGGTGTGTATTTATACATATGAGAATACGTATTTTTATTATATGCATTAAGTATTCTTATACTTAATTTCGTATTAATTTTTCCAGAATATTATCTTTAATAAAAGTCCACCAATATATATTTCCAAAATATATATTGTAATAAATATTATTTAGAAAAATTATTTTTATTTTTTCTTTCGGCAAAAATATTTGTACACTCATTTTTCACCAAAAATGATATATTTCATATTTATTTGAGAAAATATATATTTCTTAAAAAATAATATATTTTCTAATAATTTCAAGAAAAAATATATATTCATACATGCCAAAAATAATATATTTTTCCTTTGTAAAAAAAATGATATATTCTTGTAGTAATTATAGAAATCATATTTTTGTTTCCTTGGTGTCTAAATTATTATCTACCAGAATATACTTTGTGAATAAATTTCCAGAATATTTTGTAAGTCTTACTCCATAGTTCGGTTTCACCAATACTTTGTGTGAAATGTGTATATTTATTCTTTGGAATTTTGGTAATATTTTGGATTGTAATTCTTGGTATTTTGGTATGTTATATTATTTCAAGTCCTAAAATAATATAACTAATACACAAAATATACAAATAATCACACACATGGTGTCATCTAAATATATATTTCCTAAATACATATTTAGTAACTTTTATTTATAAAACCAACCTCCAATAAGTATAATTTTTGTAACAAAATTTATGGAAAACTTTATGTGAAAGATTCATGGTTTAAAATACACTTGTAAATATTTGTTTGGAAATATTTTTCTAAGTGTTTAGAATTTTAGAAAATTTTACCATAGTTTTCCTTAAAAATAGAGGTTTCCATGCTTTCAAGCATATCATTTTCTTTTGTAAAAATCAACACAATCAATCCATAAACAATAATAAACAACATTTTCTTACCAATTTTGCCAAAAACAAGCATAATCTACTACTTCATGAACTTGAAGTTTCACAAAAATTTGTAGTAACTTACTAGTGTTATTAGTAAGCCTTGTTATCCTTTAAAGTGTGAATGATTCATTAAAAACTTCATTTTTAAAGAAGATTGATCTTTACAACTTATGATCATGTTTTCTAAAAATGTTTCTTTATGAATTCTTCTTGTTTCACAAGTGTTTCTACACTTGTTTAACCACAAAAAATAAGGTTTGTTTATGTAAGAACCAAGATTTAAAAAAACTTATATTTTTAACTTGGTTTCTTTAGAAATCATCCATAAATCTTTAGATCTACAAGTATTACTGCTCACTTGATCATTGTTTTTCCAAGAAAACATTTTGTTCTTTCAAGTTCATGCTTTATGTGTGGATGATATATCATCCTACAACATTTTCATTCTCTCATCTTGCTAGATTATGTTTTTAATCTTGATCTAGCAAGATCATATGATGATCTACATCTTATACATGAATAAACAACAATCAACAAGCAAATCATCACATAAACAACTTAGTTTCTTCATGATTTAAGTTTATATTCAAGTTTCATTCTTATGATTCTTAGTGTTCTTCATGATTAACATTATGATTCTTCTTTTAACACTTAAAATGGAAGTAAAATAGCAAGATCAAGGTTCTTACCACTAGCACAAGGCTAGGGATGATCAAGTGAAGAAATCAAGTGGATAAAAGCAAACGGTGAAGGTCCTTGAACTTCCGAAAGCTCCTAGCTTCCTTATACGGCCTCTAACACCTTTGAGTAGTAATAGAATGGATGGAAGAAAGTTGGATGATGGTGATGATGAGGGTGTTGGGTTCGGCCAAAGGTAAGCAAGAAAGGAAGAGAAGGAAGTGTGTGTTGGTATGTGAAAGTTATGAGATGGTTTAATCTTTTGGTTCCTTAAATCTTGGCATAAGGAATAACTTGTGTAGCATATTCCCTACAAGATCAAATTTTATAACAAATAAAATCAAGAGTGGGCCCCACACTATGGCCATGAACTAGGTGGGGGGTCTAGGTGTAGGTCTTAACCAACTAGTTAGTTTGTAGTTGAATTTCAAGTGTTAGTTAGGGATTTAGTTACTAGATGTTTATTTAGTGTATGTTATGATGTTCAGGGACCATAACTAGCTTGGTAATGTTAAAACAGTGCTTCTAGTGAAAATTTGGTGTTTCAGGTAGGGTCCGGTTGTTCGGTTGGTTACCGGTTCGTTAAGGTGCTAAACATTGAAGTTTAGTGTGCTTTTTGTAACCTTTTATGACAGTTTCGATTCCCGACACTTAAGAAAGCATTCAGGAACATTTAAGCATATTTATGCATGATATTAGATTGTTTAAATGCTGATTTTGCTGATTTTCTGCAGAATTCTGCAGTTTATGTGAGTTTTAGGCACTTTCTGGCACTTAAACTATCTCTAGGAACGCAGTTTTGTGATCCTTACTTTCCTACAGACTATGCTGGTGTAATACTTGGTTTTTGACCCATTCTGTACCTCAATATCATATCTATCTATGTTCTGAATTCTTCCAGCATTTTTCTGATTTGTCTGATAACTGTGCTAACTGTGTTTCGTGCACCATTTCAATCAATGAAGTTTGCATGCAATAATGTTATGTCATTTGCAATATATGATGCATATGTATGTATGGTAACAATAATCAGAAAGCAATTCAAGTCATAAATTGTAAATCAACATAGTCATTAATCATTGATTATTGTCTAATTAATTGTACGGATGCATGCAAATTTGACAGTTGTCACATTCTCCCCCTGTTAAGAAAATTTCATCCTAGAAATTTATACTACAATAGCTCGTTAGGGTTACCTTATGCGTGCATGGATATGAATAATACCAAAGTGCTTAACCATGAAAACGAATCAAAACTTATTCGAATCAGGTGAATCCAAGGACTTATCACAATAACAAGAACCCAAAGGTTAAAAGGTATGTGTTCCATAATTTGATGTCAAAAGATACAAGACGTATAGATGTATAGTCTAGTGTAATATAGTTAACAGGGGTGCAACAAAGGAGTTTCGACCAATAGAATTTCAAACAATCAGACACAATATGCAAATGAGTTTTCAGAAACAATAGCATCCGCTATATGAACTTAAATCAACAACTCGAATATGGTAGTAATATGAAAGATATGTCAACTTTCGAATGAATAAATGGTTAAAATTAGTGTGTTGACATTATTGAATTGTAAGAATACACCGAATGAAATACAATCGAACTTGGTGTATTATTGTCTTAATACATAGTTGCATTAAGAATATTTAAATGACAAGTCAAACAAAGGTATGTGTAGTTTTGTGTGAAACGGTTGACCATAATTAGCACAAGCTAAAAGTTTACACCGACACCACAAGGTGTCGTAATGACATAATTCAATAATGGCGGTGACCGAACAAGTTCACCGTGTTTGAAATCAAATGAAAGTGTAACGCAACAATCCTGGAAATTTGATTCAAACGGCATTGTAGGATTTTTCGATTGAATATAGAATACCAAAGAACTACCGTTTTCGATTGATAATGAAAGAGCAATAAATGCTGCAAGGCATTTAATTGACAATGAAAAAACCGTTAGGAGGTACACTGGAATATAAAATGAATTTATGTACCAACGTCTTAACACACGATTGTGTTAAGTCCGCTTTAATTGTGATAAAACAAAACGGATTTAGAGCAAGTCAATAAATAAACAATTAAATCCGTGCATGAGATGCGTAAACGAGATTTGCGCAAGCTTCAAATTTAGTGAAGACATCACTTCAAAGTGTCCAAATCAACAAGCGATTTAATGGAGTCGTAGACCAAACAAGTCTACTACGACTCGAAACAAAAGAATCTTCGCAACAATAAATTTGAATATGATGCTCTCAATACATCATATGGCGTCTTGAATTGAATTTGCGAAATGGACAAGTTCAAGCAATTGAACTTGATTTTAGCGCAGTCTAACAATAAACGTAGGTATCGACAAGGGGATTTCGGCATGGTTACAAAGATAAACCATGTATTTAACTTGAAAGAAAAGAAGTTTCAGGAAGGTTTTGTTGACTCAATATCAAGGAGTCGATATTTACAATAAAGCAGAATATCCGAGTCACAAGGCAATAATTGGATATATTGAAATAATATTTGTAACTTTGATTAAAACAATCTTTAGAAGGGAAACCACATGTGTAACAAACGATTGCATGTGTACCGTATGAAATGACCAAGTACTAAAGCAAATAAGTGTTTGTTCAAATGAAGAAAATTGTCATGATGCAACTACCATTATGAGGAGTAGGAATGGGAGACTCTACTCATTAGATGCAAAAGTGGGAATTTCAATAAAAGAAATTCGAGTACTTTATTCGTTTGGTTAACTAAAATAGCTTGCATGACGGAGTCATAGTGTTTGCCCGTGTTAATAGGCGTGGTCCTTATGTGGTGACCTTTAATGGATCTCACCATAAGTTCCCGAAGGTCTTAAGTGCATGATTCCTAACCCTCAAAGTTTTGTATTCTGTGTGTAACTATTTTGTGTATCATGTATAAAACACAGTATTAGCGTATGTTTAAAACAAATTATTGACTCACTATTCCTTGGTATACTTTCTTCCAAAATTCACAGCTAATGATACTCGATCACGATCAGTCTTAGAATAGTAGTTGGATCCTTGCAGTTAGTTAAATAAATCGTTAATCCTCGGCATGGGATTCTGGTTCTTGATGGTTGACTTGTTCAGTTCCTGGTAGTCGATGCACCTTCGGAACCACCATCCTTCTCTTTGACGTGCAACACTAGAGCTCCCCAAGGCCAGAAGTTTAGTCTTATAAATCCCTTATCTAACAATTCCTGAAGCTGCGTTGACTACTCTTGCATCTCTGAAGGAGCAAGTCGATAAGGTGTCTTAGCTACAGGCGCGACGCCTGGAACCAAGTTAATATGGAATTCGACTCGTCGTTGAGGAGATAATCCTGGCAAGTCTTCGAGGAAGACTTCAGGATATTCCCTTACCACAGGGATATCTTCGAGTTTAGGTTCTTCGGCTTCTTTGTCCATGACATGAGCCAAGAAGGCAATACACCTTTTACGCAAAAACTTTCGTGCCTTCAAACAACTAGTAATTTGTAAAAGCATATCATGGTTCTCCTCATGAATCATGTTCGTCTCTTCACTCGCCATCGGGCTGCGGAAAATCTTCTTGTGACATACGATCTCAGCTCGGTTACTCGACAACCAATCCATTCCAACTACTACGTGGAAACTTCCCAACTCAACTGGCAGCAGATCAAGTGTAAACTCACGCTCTCCAAGCTCTATCACACAACCTCAAATCACTTCACTAGCTTCTCATTAGCTAGCTTTATCGAATACGGGATACCTAACTTACTTGCTACTAAATCAAGGATACTCTTAAACTCTAGAGATGCGAAGCTAAAATCGACAACAGTATCAAGCAACACAGATGCATAACGTTGACCAATATGGGACGTACCGATGACAATGTTTGGATCCTGGCGTGCTTCCCTAGCTCCGCTGTTGAGCTTTCATCCTTGTGGCTGATTGTTTTTAGAGCAATATTTTCTGAAATGCTTTTTATCTCCACGGTTAAAACAACGTTGAGAACGTTTTTGTTTGTCACTCTTCCTGCCTTGATAGTCGTTGTTGTCGTTGTTTCCTCCGCGGTTCTCGCTACCGTCTTGGCCTCCATTTCCACGTTCGGTACCTTGCCTACAAGTCTCCTTAACGTGCCCCCTCTTGCCACAGTTATCACATTTTCCATATTTACATCGCCCGACATGATAACGTAGACAATTGTCGCACTTAGGTAGGATACCCATGTACTCTTTTCCCTTTTTGGCCTTCTTCTTGTTATTCGCCCGAGTACCCTTCTTGAAATTTGAAAGCTTCCTCTTGTTATCTCCAGATGGCTCCACAAGAGTCTCCTTTTTCTCCTCCGAGGTGGAAAATTTTCCTAGTCTAACCACTTCTTCAGTGAGCACCACACTTAAGTCGATAGCATCAGTAATCGTCAGAGGTTTAGATGTTGTCACCTTGCTTAGAATATGAGGTGCCAATCCCCAGATGAAGCGTTCGATCCTCTTAAACTCTGGTTCCACCAGACGTGGAGCTACTTGCGATAAATCGTGAAATCTCTGCACATACTCGGCTATCTTTGGACCTTCCATTTTCAAGTTCTAGAATTCACTTTCCAACTTCTGGACTTCTGCCCTCGAGCAATATCTCTTACGCATCAGCTCTTTCAGTTCGTCCCACGTCAAAGCATACGCAGCAGCCTTGCCCAACGTCTAAACCTGAAGGTTCCACCATGATAGAGCCCCATCTAGAAACAGTCCAGATATGTACGTGACCTGATACTCTTGGGTGCATTTGCTCAACCGCAAAATAGAATCCGTCTTCTCAACCCTGCACACGAAGGCTATGGCACCCCCAGTGCCGTCGAAATCTCGGGGCTTGCAGCTCAAGAACTGCTTGTAGGTGCAGCCGTTGGGTGGGTTATTTTCTGAGGTACCTCCGCTGCATTTGGAGCGAAGGGCCTCATACTGAGCGATTGCCTGTGAGATGCGCTCTTGTAATTCTGCCTCTGTCGTCGGCAGAGGGTTGTTGGTATCGATGTTCCTTTGAATCGACATCTTCTAAGAAGAAGATCGGCTAGGTCAGGTCTTATTAAGGACACAAGCACATAAGCATCTACTTATCGAATAAGACCTAGGAGGTGTGTATACGTATATATATAAGCAATCGTCATAGCAAGCAATCATATAACATCACAATTATAGCACAAACATGTAAATGGGGACATATTTAATGAGGACATAACAAGAAAGCACGTTGTTGATCTACATGTTTAATGGGGAACATGACGGTTGGGCTTTCATTATTTACCGACCACAATCACATTGTCTACAAAGTGCATCACATCAAAAGGAACACAGGTCACCCTACCCTCGTCCAATAAGTCTATCAGTGTATTAAACTCACATGGTCAAAAGTGGTCTTCAAAAGTCTCCACAATCTCGGCTCATTAGTAGTCTCTTTACCTAAAAGTAATGCAATCCGCATAAAACCAGAAACCAACTATACTGGTGACTGAGGTGGAGGAGGGAATAAGAGCAAACTGCTAACATGTGCGAGCTCCTCCTCGAGCTTGTATACACGTCGAAGTAACTAACTGATCTGCTGCTCGATAGTAAAGAAACGAGTATCAAAACCTGGGAAAGGTGTAATAGCAGCAGGTGAGAGTGCAAAAGGAGACAGTGATGAGTGCGGAGGATCATAGTATACTGGTATAGACAGGGTGGGGGACGTGGTGTCAGCTCAGGCTCCAAAACTTCACGACTCAAAACCTTAAACTGTAGTTGAAGTGACAGGAGCAACTCATCCCGTGTGTAGCCTCCATAATGTGAGGGATGGTAGGGGTCTGAAATCAGCATAGTGTATGGTAGGAACCATCGGAATGGCTCGTCCAGCGGCGAAGAAATGAAAGGAGCAAACGGTGCAACCTGAGGGATCTGTGGAAAAGCTGCTGAAGCAAAGGGATCGTCGCGTGGGTGCTGACCAAAAGTACCTTCCCTGGACGGGGTGCAGTGATGTCAGTGTGATGGACATCGGTCTCCATAGGGGAAAAGGAGCAACATCAGCGGGTGCAGGCGAGGGAATAAATGGCTCAACAAAAGGGGGATCAACAGGTGCGGGAACTGGATCAGGTATAAGGGGTGCAATGTCTCGTAAACCAAAAGAAACAGGGTCAGGATCAGGAATCGGCTCAAGATCAATGGGCGCAACATCAGGCTGATTAAAAGGGGCAAGAGCTAGCTCAGGAGCAGGCTCTGGGTTATGTGGAGGTGTGGGATCTCGAGCAGGTGATAGTGCGGCAGACATAGCGGGGTTGTCGTCTGAGTCAGTAGCAAAAAGCTGCAATCCAGTCGTCTGTGAAGCTGCAGATGTCGCAGACTCAAAAGAGTCTGAAACCGAGTGCAAACTAGTATCAGAGGATAACTCAATAACAGGGATCTCAAGAAGTGGAATAACAACAACGTTCTCGTCTAACTTTCCATCATTATGGGCGTCATCAGGAGGACCATCAACAAACAAATCAATGTCGTCATCAAACTAATCGTCGAAAGGTAGATTCTCGGGAGGAATGACCACGAGAGGTACGGCATCGAGGATCGGAGCCCTGATGGGCTCACCATCGGAATGACCAGTGATGAGGTGGTCATGGATCGAAACAGGAATGACAAAAGGATCCTTGTCAGGGAAGCCATCAGCAAGGGATAAATCATCGCCAATGTCTGGTAGCGTGAACGGCTGGAAGTCGTCCTCGTCCTCGGATAGCATGTCAGGATCAATCTCAGTGTCTGACGCATATATCTCTAGTGCGGCATGACTTCGTCGTCTGACGCGACTGCCTTCAGGTTGCGGGCATCCGACAACCCATTCTCTGAGGATAGCATGTGTGCCTGCAACACTGTAATCCTAACATATGTATGTATAATAACCACTAATACCCATTATATGCAAAGAAAGGCAATTTATCATGTAATCATGTATTCACATTTATCCTTCATGAAACTTTCTATCTTTCTCAGTCTCCCAGACTAAACCACCTAGTCTCCCAGACTAGACCACGTATTCTCCCAGACTGGACCACCCAGTCTCCCAGACTGGACCACCCAGTCTCCCAGACTGGACCACAAACATAAACCTTGAAATGTGTTTCGTGTCTTTTCTTTATAAAATGTTTATTTCTTGTATCTGGGCATTTTCGTGTATGCAATGAAAACATGTTGTAAAAAATATTTTCGTGAGAGCCCTAATGATTGTAGTCTAGACTCGAGAAGGAATCCTAGTTCGCTACAATCGAAGCTCTGATACCAAACTGTCACACCCTGACTTTTGCGGAAGCGTGATTTGGTGTGACCTGCTTAATATCATTCCATTCAACCATAACAAACAACTATATGATAAACCAAGATGTTCATCCATAGATAGTTTTCAAAATAATACATCCGTCATTGTTTAACATCAAACTAAGACTTCAAAGTTAGATCTCATGACAACCAAAGCTTAATGTTCCATGCTGGACTTCACCAAAGACACTAATTAAAGCGAGCTTTGGGACCATGTATTCTATTAAGGATAAATCACATGACTAAACCCTTCAGTACTGGATGACATCTTTTATTAAAAACACAACTTGAAATCTTGAACACCCGCCAGATCCATAACCACTTTCCTGAAATACATGTAGTTTGAAAAACATCAACAATAGTTGAGCGAGTTCATGTGTTTTGTATGTGTGCGCGAACATCCTTGAAAACATTTGTATGTATGTATGTATGTATTTGTAAACTGGTATGAAGAAACAGATCAATTAATGTGTAGCTAATACATTAATATACGTGACATGGTGCAGGAAGACTCAAACCTAGCAGACTTTGTCTCCGGCAAAAAGACATAGTCACCACATGGTCCACTCGACGGACTCATGGGTGGGGCTCCCTACACCCAAATAGATCTATCACTCATGTCCCTCGGTCCTACTACGAGGATTAATGGTCTTAAGAGTGCGCCTACCCATTCACATGATCTAATAGTCTTTTTCCTTAGCTAACCATACCATCAGTAATTGTTTGTAAACATTTAGTAACATGTACTTCACCCCCGAAGTAATAAAACTGAAAACAGCTAAAAGAAAAAGGGGGAACATGAACTCATAATTTTGCGTTCTTCGTATCCAATGTAACTCAAGCTACCTCTAGAACGCACGACTACCTACATGCGTACTACGGTTCATTAGACGGGTGGGTCGTGCCTTGGCCTCGGTCTTATTTAGTATTTTTGAATTACGTTTTCTTTGAGTCATCAATGTTATTCCAAGTATATAATTATTTGTCAAAATAATAAATATTTTAACTTAAATTATATTCATTAAATTTTGGAATAATTGTTAAAATAGTATATTTTAACTTGTCACATATGTGTATTTGTACATGCATAACCTTCCCAAGGATGGGTGTCTTTGTATTCGTATTCTTATACTCGTATATTTTTGCCATGTATTAGGGTCGTATTCCTGTGTGTATTTATACGTATGAGAATACGTATTTTTATTGTATGCATTAAGTATTCTTATACTTAATTTCGTATAATTTTTCCAGAATATTATCTTTAATAAAAGTCCACCAATATATATTTCCAAAATATATATTGTAATAAATATTGTTTAGAAAAATTATTTATAATTTTTCTTTTGGCAAAAATATTTGTATTTTCTCATAAGTTTCAAAAATAATATGTTTTCATGTCCAACTTGGAATATATATATATATATATAAACTCATTTTCTTCAAAAAAAAAATGATATATTTCATATTTATTTGATAAAATATATCTTTCACCCCAAAATATTGTATTTCATGTTTGTGTAAAAAATATATATATTTCTTAAAAATAATATATTTTCTAAGAATTTCAAGAAAAAATATATATTCATACATGCCAAAAATAATATATTTTTCCTTTGTCAAAAATATGATATATTCTTGTAGTAATTATAGAAATCATATTTTCGTTTCCTTGGTGTCTAAATTATTATTTATTAGAATATACTTTGTGAATAAATTTTCGAAATATTTTGTAAGTCTTACTCCATAGTTCGGTTTCACCAATAATTTCTGTGAAATGTGTATATTTATTCCTTGGAATTTTGGTAATATTTTGGATTGTAATTCTTGGTATTTTGGTGTGTTATATTATTTCATGTCCTAAAATAATATAACTAATACACAAAATATACAAATAATCACACACATGGTGTCATCTAAATATATATTTCCTAAATACATATTTAGTCACTTTTATTTATAAAACCAACCTCCAATAAGTATAATTTTTGTAACAAAATTTATGGCAAACTTTATGTGAAAGAATCATGGTTTAAAATACACTTGTAAATATTTGTTTGGAAATATTTTTCTAAGTGTTTAGATTTTTAGAAAATTTTGCCATAGTTTTCCCTAAAAATGGAGGTTTCCATGCTTTCAAGCATATCATTTTCTTTTGTAAAAATCAATACAATCAATCCATAAACAATAATAAACAACCTTTTCTTACCAATGTTGCCAAAAATAAGTATAATCTACTTCTTCATGAACTTGAAGTTTCACAAAAATTTGTAGTAACTTACTAGTGTTATTAGTAAGCCTTGTTATCCTTTAAAGTGTGAGTGATTCTTTAAAAACTTCATTTTTTAAAGAAGATTGATATTTACAACTTATGATCATGTTTTCTAAAAATGTTTCTTTATGAATTCTTCTTGTTTCACAAGTGTTTCTACATTTGTTTAACCACCAAAAATAAGGTTTGTTTATGTAAGAACCAAGATTTAGAAAAACTTATATTTTTAACTTGGTTTCTTTAGAAATCATCCATAAATCTTTAGATCTACAAGTATTACTACTCACTTGATCATTGTTTTTCCAAGAAAACATTTTTCTTTCAAGTTCATGTTTTATGTGTGGATGATCTATCATCCTACAACATTTTCATTCTCTCATCTTGCTAGATTATGTTTTTAATCATGATCTAGCAAGATCATATGATGATCTACATCATATACATGAATAAACAACAATCAACAAGCAAATCATCACATAAACAACTTGGTTTCTTCATGATTTAAGCTTATGTTCAAGTTTCATTCTTATGATTCTTAGTGTTCTTCACGATTAACATTATGATTCTTCTTTTAACCACTTAAAATGGAAGTAAAATAGCAAGATCAAGGTTCTTACCACTAGTACAAGGCTCGAGATGATCAAGTGAAGAAATCAAGTGGATAAAAGCAAACGGTGAAGGTCCTTGAACTTCCGAAAGCTCCTAGCTTCCTTATACGGCCTCTAACACCTTTGAGTAGTAATAGAATGGATGGAAGAAAGTTGGATGATGGTGATGATGAGGGTGTTGGGTTCGGCCGAAGGTAAGCAAGAAAGGAAGAGAAGGAAATGTGTGTTGGTGTGTGAAAGTTATGAGATGGTTTAATCTTTTGGTTCCTTAAATAAAGCATCTAACATGTAATGGCATAAGGAATAACTTGTGTAGCATATTCCTTACAAGATCAAATTTTATGACAAATAAAATCAAGAGTGTGCCCCACACTATGGCCGTGAACTAGGGGGGTCTAGGTGTAGGTCATAACCAACTAGTTAGTTTGTAGTTGAATTTGAAGTGTTAGTTAGGGATTTAGTTACTAGATGTTTATGTAGTGTGTGTTATGATGTTCGGGGACCATAACTAGCTTGGTAATGTTAAAACAGTGCTTCTAGTGAAAATTTGGTCTTTCGGGTAGGGTCCGGTTGTTCGGTTTGTTACCGGTTCGTTAAGGTGCTAAACTTTGCAGTTTAGTGTGCATTTTGTTACCTTTTATGACAGTTTCGATTCCCGACACTTAGGAAAGCATTCATGACCATTTAAGCATATTTCTGCATGATATTAGATTGTTTAAATGCTGATTTTCTGCAGAATTCTGCAGTTTATGTGAGTTTTAGGCACTTTCTTGCACTTAAACTATCTCTAGGAAGGCAGTTTTGTGATCCTTACTTTCCTACACACTATGCTAGTGTAATACTTGGTTTTTTACCCATTCTATACCTCAATATCATATCTGTCTATGTTGTGAATTCGGTCAGCATTTTTCTGATTTTTCTGATAAGTGTGTTAACTGTGTTTCGTGCATCATTTCAATCAATGAAGTTTGCTTGCAAAATGTTACGTCATTTGCAATATATGATGCATATGTATGTATGGTAACAATAATCAGAAAGCAATTAAATCATAAATTCTAAATCAGCATAGTTATTAATCATTGATTATTGTCTAATTAATTGTACGGATGCATGCAAATTTGACAGTTGTCACATACGAAGATTTTTCAATGCCGAGAACCTCGATCAGATTGTAAAAAATGCCTAAGGTTCACAATCGTGTAAAACTAAAATGGGATATACCAGGCTAGGATTCGAGTTACAGGAAAAAGAGCCAAACCAACCACCCAAGAATGGAATCGTCGAGCGAAAACACTTGACAACCTCCTGGATGCAGCTTTCCTTGCCACCAAACATTTCTCCATCAGTTAGGAATCTGATGCCGTCACTAAACACATTCCTTAAATTGTAGCCATTTTTGAGTGTTTATTTTTTGGTGTCTAATCCGCGTATATGTCACCATTGCTCTTGATTTTCTAGACTGTATATCTCTTAAATGTCAACATATACACGTGTGATTTAGTTTACGAATATTTTTCAATGCCAAGAACCTCGATCAGAGAGTAAAAAAGGCGTAAGGTTCACGATGGTGTAAAACTAAAATGGGATATACCGGGCTAGGATTCGAGTTACAGGACAAGGACCAAACCAACCACCCAAGAATGGAATCGTCGAGCGAAAAGGCTTGACAACCTCCTGGAAGCAGCTTTTCTTGCCACCAGACCTTGCCCTATAAATTAGAAATCTGATGTCGTCACTAAACATATTCCTTAAATTGTAGCCATTTTTTGAGTGTTCATTTTTTAGTGTCTAATCCGCATATATATCACCATTGCGCTTGAATTTCTAGACTGTATATCTCTTAAATTTCAACAAATACACGTGTGATTTAGTTTACGAAGATTTTTCAATGCTGAGAACCTCGATCAGAGAGTAAAAAATACGTAAGGTTCACAATGGTGTAAAATTAAAATGGGATATACCGGGCTTGGATTCGAGTTAAAGGAACAAGGGCCAAACCAATCACCCAAGAATGGAATCGTCGAGCGAAAACACTTGACAACCTCCTGGAAGCAGCTTTTCTTGCCACCGGACCTTTTTACATCAATTAGAAATCTGATGCGGTCACTAAACACATTCCTTAAAGTGTAGCCATTTTTTGAGTGTTTTTTCTTGGTATCTAATCCGCATATATATCACCATTGCTCTTGATTATCTTGACTGTATATCTCTTAAATGTCAACATATACACATGTGATTTAGTTTACGAATTTTTTCGATGCCGAGAACTCGATCAGAGAGTAAAAAAGGCGCAAGGTTCACGATGGTGTAAAACTAAAATGGGATATACCGGGCTAGGATTCAAGTACAGGACAAGGGCCAAACCAACCACCCAAGAATGGAATTGTTGAGCGAAAACGCTTGACAACATCCTGGAAGCAGTTTTTCTTGCCACCAGACCTTGCTCTATCAATTAGAAATCTGATGTCATCACTAAACATATTCATTAAATTGTAGCCATTTTTTGAGTGTTTATTTTTTGGTGTCTAATCCGCATATATATCACCATTGCTCTTGATTTTCTAGACTGTATATCTCTAAAATTTCAACAAATACACATGTGATTTAGTTTACGAAGATTTTTCAATGCCGAGAATCTCGATCAGAGAGTAAAAAAGGTGTAAGGTTCACAATGGTGTAAAATTAAAATGGGATATACCGGGCTAGGATTCGAGTTACAGGAACAAGGGCCAAACCAACCACCCAAGAATGGAATCATCGAGCGAAAACACTTAACAACCTCTTGGAAGCAGCTTTTCTTGCCACCGGACCTTTCTCCATCAATTAGGAATCTAATGCGGTCACTAAACACATTCCTTAAATTGTAGCCATTTTTTGAGTGTTTATTTATTGGTGTCTAATCCGCATATATATCACCATTGCTCTTGATTTTCTTGACTGTATATCTCTTAAATGTCAACATACACACGTGTGATTTAGTTTACGAAGATTTTTCGATGCCGAGAACCTCGATCAGAGAGTAAAAAAGGCATAAGGTTCGCGATGGTGTAAACTAAAATGGGTTATACCGGGATAGGATTTGAGTTACAGGACAAGGGCCAAACCAACCACCCAAGAATGGAATCGTCGAGCGAAAACGCTTGAAAACCTCCTGGAAGCAGCTTTTCTTTCCACCCAACCTTGCTCTATCAAATAGAAATCTGATGTCGTCACTAAACATATTCCTTTAATTGTAGCCATTTTTTGAGTGTTTATTTTTTGGTGTCTAATCCGCATATATATCATCATTACACTTGATTTTCTAGACTGTATATCTCTAAAATTTCAACAAATACACATGTGATTTAGTTTACGAAGATTTTTCATTGCCGAGAACCTCGATCAAAGAGTAAAAAAGGCGTAAGGTTTACAATAAAATGGGATATACTGGGCTTGGATTCGAGTTACATGAGGAACAAGGGCCAAACCAACCACCCAAGAATGGAATCGTCGAGCGAAAACACTTGACAACCTCCTGGAAGCAGCTTTTCGTGCCACCAGACCTTTCTCCGTCAATTAGAAATCTGATGTGGACACTAAACACATTCCTTAAATTGTAGCCATTTTTTGAGGGTTTATTTCTTTGTGTCTAATCCGCATATATATCACCATTGCTCTTTGTCACACCCCCAAAATACCACCTAGGGAATGTCCCTGTTAGGCGTGTGACGTACCAGGATCCAAGCCACCAATCATGTTGAATTCATAAGAATTATTTCAAATAAAACTTTCATTTATTATTGATAGAAGTGTTACAAAACATTATTTTACGTTCAGCGGAAGCATAATACATTAATTAAGAAATTCATAAACCAAGTGTGTGAAGGCCATTAGATTCGTCTCGCGTTTCCATGTATCTCGACCCATGACCACTCCAGCATCCCAGATAGCAAGTTCCAACAATATGCACCTAAAGGCCTGCAAGGCATGTAACAACTAATCAACAACAAAGTTGAGCGAGTTCACAGTTGGTGTTCATTGTTAAGTTGTTTCAAAAACCAGGAATTCATTTGTAAGTTGTTAGTTAATCAGTTTACCCTGTTTCCCAAACATATCCATAGTTGGTGGGGGCTTCCCCATGTTAACCACTAGACCCGTTTACCATATCGACCACTGACTGAAGTAAGTTGGTGCCCTAGCGTCAATGTCTATCATCATTGACGTGCCCAGATCCATTAGTTCACGCCCGTCCTCTGCGGCACGGTGTGAGGCTTGTCAAACATAAATAGCGCTATCTAACTAATGACCCGCTCGCCATTGGCCCGGCGATTAAGTTGATACAAAAGGAGGGACTTCATGATAGAAAGTTTTGGTCTAGTATCCGTGTTGTCACCCTTCAGTAAAGAGGGTGTGTACGTAATTCCCAAACAAGGAGATTACGCAGGTTCTAATCATATCCTTATTACGTGTTGTCACCCTTCAATAAAGAGGGTGTGTACGTGTTCCAAACCAGGAAATCACGCAGTTTCAGTTTCAATCCTTTACCCATTCCCAACCCCTGGGAATCCCATGCCTTGTGGAAAGTGTGAACTCACCTCGGTTTGCTCGGTATGTCACGTTTCACTATTCGTTCCAAATGGATCAACCAAACCCAAAACTTTGACGAATCAGGGTACTATCTCGAACAGGAGGGGATCTACCACAGCTATGAGCGAATAGAGAGGTCTAGGGTTTGGGGATATGATTGTGTTATAATAATACGTATATCATGTGTAAATAAAATAAACCAAAGCCCCCCCCCCCTAATTCAAGACCCACTTGGGCTCTACCAGGCCCACCGAGCCGAATCATATATCTAGTGTATAAAGTGTGTCCGGTTTGGGCTTTAGTTGTTGTTGGGCTCGAGTAATGCAACCTGGGGTGGCTTGTGTGTATGGGCCGATCATGATTGTAATAAACGCGGCCCAATTATAAACCAAGTGCGTGTCAAGACGCGGCCCAACATGTTTAGCCCAAACACAAGGAATACGAGTTTTCAAAAGAACCAGTGATAATACTAGCACAATGCGTTCAAACACAATTAACAGGGATGAATAGTAAGAAATTAGAATCGCGGGATTAAACAACACTGACCTCGGAAGTTCGGGTTGTCACATCATCCCCAAATTGAAAGAAATTTCGTCCCGAAATTTAGCATGTAGCTACTGAGGAAGCTAGTTAAGTTGCTTGGTTTCCTGGTTTTCCTGGGGTATCACATCATCCCCCCGTTGGTTTGGAATTTCGTCCCGAAATTCCGCAGTAGCTTCAGCCTCAGTAGTGGTTTCATTGTTCTCGAACAACTGGGATGTTTGTGTTTCATTTGAAAGCTGAAAAGACGTCCTCCTGTTTCGTCTTTCACGAACACAGCACCCTGCTGTGCTAAAGAGATTTAAGCTATACGACCTTAGAAAATTATGTGAGTAAGCTGCGATAGCATCAAGCGAGACCAAGAAATTGTTGTATCCTCGAAGGACTCTTTGGTGTCAATCAGTTTCCAACCAAAATGGGTCTTAGCGAGATCCACGTGTATTCCCACTTCGTTGATTATATGACCAAAAAAAAAATACCTCTCGAATCCAGAAGTTACCTTTATCAAGACTTCGCGCGGTGTGGCTCCTCCTTCAGGAGCTCTCAAATAAGATACAAAGATGCCCATGATGTTCCTTTCTCCTGGAAATGATTCAACATGTTGTCAATAGCATGGTCGATTCATGTGATCCATACAGCTACTGGTGTGATGGTTAGCTCGAAGGTCTTGGAATACACGTCGAAATGGCCGCACTACGCTTGGTATGCCTTTATAGGAACATCATCCCCTTGGATTTCCATCTGACGATAGCTCGTTCGTTTACCAATCCTCGAATGGAAGCTTGTTCCTCGCAACTGGTCGACGGTTTGTCAATACGTAGTCGAGGGAAACGGTTCTTGACTGTCATCTTGTTGAGTTCTTGATAGTCATTACACATACGAAAAGGCTTCTCTTCATGGGTATAGCGAGGGCTCCTTAAAGCGGAAAACTCCTGTCTGACAGCTCCTGTAGTTGGTTAAACAGCTCCTGCAACCCTCCTGGTGCAAGACGGTAAAGAGTACGAGCAGTTAGGACTGCCTCTGGCGCGAGGTCAAACTGGGTTCCTACCTAACAGTTGTAGAGATGATCCTGGAAGTTCCTCGAGTAGCACATAGAGGGTAATTACGAACAACTGGTGGATCCTCGATCCTCTTTTCCTAACCTTACGTCAATAACAGTTGCTAACATAGCGGGTTAATCCCTCCGTAGACACTCCTGGCTTTCATTGCTGAAATGACGCTAACCTTTGCGCCACTCTGACGTGTTAGAGCAGATAACAATCCTCCACTAAGGAGAGGGGTACGTAAAATCTTCTCCTTACAGGGTACATCTATCAAGAGCAACCGAAGGAAGGTCGATGTCGGACACTTGTCCCACAAGGTCGAGTTTGCATCCCAACGATCATATGAGGTTTCCATTGTCTTGCCATCAGCCGATTCCACAACGGGTTGGGTTTCAAGAAGCATCAGGGTTATATAGAACAGAGACGAAGTGATTCATTACCCAGAACGTGTATGCCGCCATGTTATTACAATCATGGCGTCGCCCACGCCAATCCTAAATGCCCTCCATGAGCATCATTTCCCATGTGGTTGTACTTGTTGCGAGGATTTCCAGTACGGCCGTCGTTTCCTTGGTTGTTGTCGTTTTGATTTAGCAACAGCCATTCCATGTTGTCGGCACCTTCATTTCTATACTGTTGATTGCCATATCAAGTACCTTGATGTTGCCGTGACTGTTGCCCCCCACTGCTGCTGTTTGAAACAGAGCTCTACGATCTTTCATCGACAGGGTCCATCTTTCCATATTTCGTGCCACGTTCTAAGGCGCTACTCACTGTGCTGGCAGTTACACATTCCACGTTATAGTCGATTGTCATTGCTTATGTCCCGATTGATTCGTAAGAGTTGATTCCCATAGGTCGTTGTCTAGGGTTTAAGGATTCAGTTGAAGTCAATTTGCTGGTGTTCGATATCGGTAATCAGAGTCATTCTAGTACTGAGGTTAGTAAGGCACTACGCTCATCCTCTTGTCCATCGTTCTTGCATGTTGACTGAGTACTACACGATATGTTTCCAGAGTGTTGCAGAAGTGGTCGCACCTCGGGGTCTAAGACGTCAATACGTTGAGTTCGAGCAACCAAAGAGGAGTAAGAAAGGTATCGATCAATCGTTCGACATTGCGACATCTAACTCAGGGACGTTCGTATAAGCACCTAACATTCTACACGGTTCGCTAAGTGTTCAGATGGGTGTTCAGGTAATACTCGATAGCATCGAGATTCGAAAGGATCCAGAGAGGAATGAAAAGTTCATGTTCGAGTAGGGGACAATCACTGCTATGACCCCTATAGGTTTGTTATGTTTCACATTGGTCAAATAAACGGAACAGAACCCCTTTTTCCACTTGCTAAGGCTCACTGGGACTCCATGCACCCCACATTATTATTAGAGTTAATTACACAAATGGGTCCTGTGGTTTATAGTTTTTTTCGCCTTTGGGTACTAACTTTTTTTTTTAACATGTTTAGGTCTCATGGTTTCAATTTTGTAACACCTTTGGGTACTAACACCAAAATTAGTTAATTAATGACCAAATTGCCCTTGCTTTTTTTTTTTTTAAGATTATCAATGTAACACATTTGAGTACTAAGACCTAGTTTTATTTAAGATTACAAAATCTATTTTTTTTTTATTTTCATCTTTTTATTATATCTCTTAATTAACATAAAGTCTATTTATTTTTTTATTTTCATATTTTTATTAAATTTCTTATTTAACATAAAATCTACTAGTTACACCAGTAAAATCTACTAGCAATATAGTTTTATGTAAATTAAATATTTTACCCGTTTTAAATAATGTAAACCTTACTCGTTTTCAATTTTGGATAGATAGGATAGATAATAATAAATATATAAACTGTATAAGTTCTAAAATAGTAAAATGTAAATGAATAAAAAAACGAGTTAAAAAAAGGCTTAATTTTTTTTCATGAAAGATATTTATTTTTATCAATCATATCTATCTAAAATTGAAAACGAGTAAGGTTTACATTATTTAATAAAAATATGAAAATCTACTAACTATATAGTTTTATGTAAATTAAATTTCTTAGTCGTTTTAAATAATGTAAACCTTACTCGTTTTCAATTTTGGATAGATATGATTGATAATAATAAATATCTTTCATGAAAAAAAAAATTAAGCCTTTTTAACTCGTTTTTTTGTTCATTTACATTTTACTATTTTAGAACTTATACAGTTTATATATTTATTATTATCTATCCTATCTATCCAAAATTGAAAACGAGTAAGGTTTACATTATTTAAAACGAGTAAAATATTTAATTTACATAAAACTATATTGCTAGTAGATTTTACTGGTGTAACTAGTAGATTTTATGTTAAATAATAAATTTAATAAAAATATGAAAATAAAAAAATAAATAGACTTTATGTTAATTAAGAGATATAATAAAAAGATGAAAATAAAAAAAAAATAGATTTTGTAATCTTAAATAAAATTAGGTGTTAGTACCCAAATGTGTTACATTGATAATCTTAAAAAAAAAAAACAAGGGCATTTTGGTCATTAATTAACTAATTTTGGTGTTAGTACCCAAAGGTGTTACAAAATTGAAACCATGAGACCTAAACATGTTAAAAAAAAAAGTTAATACCCAAAGGCGAAAAAAGCTATAAACCACAGGACCCATTTGTGTAATTAACTCTTATTATTATGTGTGCACCCACAATACTATTGTGATTTGCATGCTCATCTCAGCTCCTCTTAACTCATGTCAAATGGTTCCTCGAACTCGAGTAGCAACCAAAGAGTATCACAAAGCGTAAGTCATGAAGGTTTAGGGAAATACCACCCTATCAGTCACGTAACACATGCAAGTAATACATGAATTCATACCGTTGTGCTAAACGTGCAATCACATGCAATATCATATGTAAGTGTTCACTAGTTATGCAGTACAATGAGTATAAAAAAACGAACCTTGCAATCTGGAGCTGAGTGTCATGGTCGTATTCACGTCTTCAAAACTGTTCGGTTATAGTCTGGTTTTACAAAATCGTTTTTCCCCCTTTTTAAATAAAACCAAGTTCACTATAACCAATGGCTCTGATACCAATCTGTCACACCCCCAAAATACCACCTAGGGAATGTCCCTGTTAGGCGTGTGACGTACCAGGATCCAAGCCACCAATCATGTTGAACTCATAACAATTATTTCAAATAAAACTTTCATTTATTATTGATAGAAGTGTTACAAAACATTATTTTACGTTCAGCGGAAGCATAATACATTAATTAAGAAATTCATAAACCAAGTGTGTGAAGGCCATTAGATTTGTCACGCGTTTCCATGTATCTCGACCCATGACCACTCCAGCATCCCAGACAGCAAGTTCCAACAATATGCACCTAAAGGCCTGCAAGGCATGTAACAACTAATCAACAACAAAGTTGAGCGAGTTCACAGTTGGTGTTCATTGTTAAGTTGTTTCAAAAACCAGGAATTCATTTGTAAGTTGTAAGTTAATCAGTTTACCCTGTTTCCCAAACATATCCATAGTTGGTGGGGGCTTCCCCATGTTAACCACTAGACCCGTTTACCATATCGACCACTGACTGAAGTAAGTTGGTGCCCTAGCGTCAATGTCTATCATCATTGACGTGCCCAGATCCATTAGTTCACGCCCGTCCTCTACGGCACGGTGTGAGGCTTGTCAAACCTAAATAGCGCTATCTAACTAATGACCCGCTCGCCATTGGCCCGGCGATTAAGTCGATACAAAAGGAGGGACTTCATGATAGAAAGTCTTGGTCTAGTATCCGTGTTGTCACCCTTCAGTAAAGAGGGTGTGTACGTAATTCCCAAACAAGGAGATTACGCAGGTTCTAATCATATCCTTATTACGTGTTGTCACCCTTCAATAAAGAGGGTGTGTACGTGTTCCAAACCAGGAAATCACGCAGTTTCAGTTTCAATCCTTTACCCATTCCCAACCCCTGGGAATCCCATGCCTTGTGGAAAGTGTGAACTCACCTCGGTTTTCTCGGTATGTCACGTTTCACTAT